>CM049428.1:83335849-84585849 GCA_026929855.1 Poa annua | reverse complement strand
TTAAACTAGTGATATCTATGAGCAAACAAGTCCTTTTGTGATAATTTAGAACAGGGTATGAAACTATCCATGACCTAGATCAAAATGGTTCAGATGCATGCCCAAAACCATTTATGGTTTGCTTAATAAAGGCTCCTAGTTTGGCTAAGTTGTAACAACCATGAAGATCATATTAGTGGATATTTTATTTTGGTGTGATGTGATTTTAGTGTGTTTAATTTCCAGGGAACACTAGTGGAGCACACACAACATAAGATGTGCAAACAAATTAAATCATTACTTAAACTTCTACACACAAAAGTTTCAGCAAGAGGTGAAAAATCCAGAATAACACCACAATGCTAAAGCTAAGAGAATTGGGGTGTTACAAAAGTCCATACCATGCACTCATTGGTAGACCCGCAGTGGCCAAGTTCATGATATCCACCCACATGGGGTACCTGAAGATGAAATGTCGGGTCCAAATGGGGTGATCACCATAGCAGGAGACCACAAGCGCTCTATGGACTGTGCAACTGCCGGCTCAAACTTAGCAGAGTCCCTCGTCATTGCGGAGGAGAAAAAGAGGATTCAGCAGGTAGTGGCACTGGCCCAGACCTCGCAACTCAGAATTCCGGGATGGTGAACCCGGAGAAGGTGGGTGTTGACCCCAAGTACCCGGAGCGCCAGGTCATCATCGGCAGCAACCTGGACAGCAAATAGGAAGGCGAGCTCGTCGACTTCCTCCGTGAGAATCGGGATGCTTTTGCGTGGTCAAGTGACGATCTGCAAGGCGTTCCGAGGGAGTTGGCTGAGCACTCACTGTTTGTCAGACCGGATGCGAAGCCGGTGAAGCAACCGACTAGGCGCCTCTCGGACGAAAGAAGGGCGGCAATCATGGAACATCTGGCGGTACTGCTTGCTGCTGGATTCGTGATGGAGGTACTGCACCCGGATTGGATTTCAAATCCGGTCCTGGTAGAGAAGAAGAAGGATGATCCCCTCCTGCTTAAGGTGTGGCGCATGTGCATCGACTTCACCAACCTCAACAAGGCTTGCCCGAAAGATCCTTTTCCACTTCACCGGATAGATCAAGTGATCGATTCCACTGCCGAGAGTGAACTTTTGACTTTTTTAGATGCCTATTCCGGTTTTCACCAGATACCTTTGAATCCGGAGATCAATTGAAAACTGCTTTTATTACCCCGTATGGGGCTTATTGCTATCGTGTCATGACTTTTGGTCTGAGAAATGCTGGTGCTACATACCAGAGGTGCATGCAAAAATGTTTACATGACCAGATAGGCCGGAATGCCGAAGTCTATGTCGATGACATAGTCATAAAAACAAAAGAAAGATCCTCTCTGATCGATGAATTGAGGGAAACATTCAAAAACTTAAGGAGATTCCGGATGAAGTTGAATCCGGATAAATGCACATTCGGCGTTCCGGCAGGAAAACTACCCGGTTTCCTCATTTCTAGCCGGGGAATTGAGGTCAACCCGGGTAAGATACGGGCAATCGAGAGCATGAAGCTGCCGGCACGTCTCAAAGACGTGCAGAAGTTTACTGGTTGCTTGTCATCCCTAAGTCGGTTTGTGAGCCGACTAGGGGAGAAGGCCTTACCCTTGTATCAGCTGATGGAAAAGAGTAAAAACTTCGTGTGGACTCCGCAAGCGGATGCGGCATTCAATGACTTGAAAAGAATGCTCTCATCAGCACTAGTGTTGGCATCCCCATTGCCCAAGGAGCCTATGTTGTTGTACATTGCTGCCACTAACCGGGTAGTAAGTGTAGCCATTGTCGTGGAAAGAGAAGAAGGGAACAAGCTGATACAGAGGCCGGTATATTACTTGAGCGAGGTGATCTCGGAATCCAAGCAAAACTACCCGCATTATCAGAAGATGGCATATGGGGTGTACCTGGCAGTGACCAAGCTCATGCACTATTTTCAAGAGCACCCAATCACAGTGGTGTGCGAGGCTCCCCTAGCCGAAATCATCGGCTGCAAAGATGCTAGCGGCCGGGTTGCCAAATGGGCCATCCAGTTGTCTCCGTACGCTCCGGCATACGAGAGACGGGATGCCATTAAGTCGCAGGCGCTGCCGGACTTCTTGGTGGACTGGGCCGAGATGCAGTACGAACCTCCATCTCCCGACTACAACTTCTGGAGGTGCATTTCGATGGTTCCAAGGCCAAGATCGGATTGGGTGCCGGAGTGGTCCTCACCTCACCGAAGAAAGATGTGCTGAAGTATGTCCTGCAAATTCACTTCCGGGCATCCAACAATGTCGCCGAGTATGAGGCCTTAGTTCATGGACTGAACGTCGCCAAGGAAATCGGCATCCGCCGGATAGAGTGTTTCGGCGATTCCGACCTCGTGGTGCAGCAGGTGTCGGGGAACTGGGATGCAATTGACGCCAACATGGCCTTGTATCGGTTCCGTGTGCAGAAAATATCCGGATTTTTCGAAGGCTGTGAGTTCAAGCACATACCCAGAGGGGAAAATGAAGCAGCAGATGTGTTTTCCAAGCTAGGGTCATCTCGGGAAGCCATCCAACCCGGGATCGCTCTCGAGCATTTGAGGAAGCCGTCTATCCAGCCTTCACCCGAGTCGGATTCTATCTTCATCCACAAGGAGCATGGTTCGGAAGCAGTACCTATCGAGGTGGAAGTCGGGAACATTGTGTTGAACCCGGGGACTGCATCACGGAACTCGGAGAGACTAAATAGCATGATGATGGAAGTAATGTCAGCAGAGCCAATGGACATAAATGCCCCCGTATTCCCGGTTCGACCTGTCCCGGGATGGGCACAACCTATCATGGCGTATATATTAGATGGAACCCTTCCGGAGGATGAGGTAGAAGCCCGGCAAATATTGAGGAGATCCAAAGCATACACCGTCATCAATCAAGAGCTGTTTAAGAGAAGTGTCACCGAGGTGCTCCAAAGGTGTGTGGAACCCGAAGAAGGCCAAGGGATGCTATTGGAAATACACCAAGGGGAGTGTGGGCATCATGCATCATCTAGAGCGCTGGTGGCAAAAGTGTTCCGGCATGGGTTCTATTGGCTTACTGCCTTGCAGCAGGCAGAGGAAATTGTCCGTAAGTTTGGAGGGTGCCAGAGGTTTGCACACCGTGTCGGGGGGCTACCCCCCGGGTAGGGGAAGATCCCGGTATAATCCGGTAAATATTAACAGTGCTTGACCTTTGGCGACAACAAGGGACACCTCCTGGTGTGCCGAAAGGGCAACCTGACCTTTAGGCACTGGAAGAGGGCAAAGTGTCTCCTGGCAACCGCAAGGGTCAGCCCGGGCAACTATAAATAGACACCCCCAGTCCTCAGTCGCAGCACAAGCATGAGCGGGTGGTTCCTCTAAGAACTAGCTTCTCGAAGATGTCTTTGCCGATAGGCTAAGACATCTTCGGGAGGCTAGGCCTAGAGATACTCATCCTGAGACGAGCTCGGACGTCTCCGGGAAGGATCCCGGATCTAGGACTCCGGGGAGACTTCCGGGTGGGGGTGTACTCGGCTTTACCGGATAGGTATTCCGGGTAAGTACTAACCGGACTGACTCTCGGTGTTGATCTTGTGCAGAAGAGGTTTTGGAAGGCAAGGAGGTATCCGGAGCAAGGGTTTCCGGTAGGCCGTCAACGATCCGTAGCAGGCTTTCCCGTCTATCGCGGGGGGAAGTACCGTTCCGCCTGACACGGAAGCATGGTCACCTCCCGCCTGACACGGGAGCATGGTCACCTCCCGCCTGACACGGGAGCGCGTCAGCCGGTACGAGCGTGGTACGACAAGACCTGACCTGCCTAGCCCGGCAATCCGGAAAAGGCTATCCGGGATGGGCAGAGACATGTCTTGTCTCTGACAAGGGGACAATGATGATGCAGGACGGCGCCTGTCGCCCTTAACAAGATGATGACGAGGAGTCTACACCGGATAGTCCGGCGACTAGGTCGCACTAGACGGTGACGACATCCCGGCTAGGCCTGTCTGGTGGGGCCAAGCCAAATTAGGGTTTCCGGCCCTCCTGGCCGGACCTCTATAAAAGGCGCCATAACTGCTCCTGAGGGAGAGAGGCCAACTTCAGAGCCAAAGCTATAGTCACATTTACTCTTAGAGCAGTTATTCCTCTTCACCTTGAGTTCATCTAGTTCTTCGTACTTCATCCTTCGGCTGATCTTGTAGCAAGTTGTAGTCCTTATATCACCTATATATAGAGAGGAAAGGCAGGAGTAGGGGTGTTACCTCCTCACGAGGGCCCTGAACCTGGGTATATCGTCTGTGTGTTGTGTGCCTTCGTGCATTTCTTTGTATTTGTTAGATCTTCCCCTTTGCGCTTTGTTCTTCTTCCCAGTTCTTGGGAGATCTCGGTTTTACCAGGATCCTCCCCGTGTGAGCTCTTCAGCTCGCTATCCCTCCCCGGATCCACCAACGTCCATCGGCCCCACAAGTTAGCCATCCTATGGCATCTGCCGTGACACCACCACGACAGTTGGCGCCCACCGTGGGGCAGACAGAGGCGTTGGCTGGTGTACACATCCGGACGGGCTCCCCCGTTCATTTCGACGTTCGGGTTCTCTCTGGCCTAGTCGTAAGACTGGGAGAGATGGACTTCGTCTGCGACAATGCAGGATGTTTCCGGAACAGACCGTTCCCGGTAAACGGGTGTCTCATCGATTTCGGTGGTTTCACCACCTACGTGGCCACCGAGGTTGTCCGTAGCTACCCGGACGTAGTCCTGGAAGCTGAGGATCCTCCCATGCTCTGCGCAGCTCGGGGTCTGCGTGCCGGTCGCCCCCCGAGTTCCGTCGCAGTGATGATGGTCGCGACAACCGAGGAGGAATATCAAGATGCTGATGGCGATACTGACGGCCACCCCCGTTTAGCCAAACCCCCGCAGGAGAGGCCTGCGGCCCGGGATGGAGATCCGCAGTCATCCCATCCGCGACGTCGTCCGGATCCCCTCTCGGGACTCGTGGCAAAGTTGGCTGTACCAGTAACTACCGGAGCAGATGCGCAGGCCACTTCGGCTGAGTTAGAGGAGCAGCGGAAGTTGCTACTCGCTGAGGCGCAGGAGATCGCCGAGATCCGCCGCGAGCTCAGCGCTAGCCTCCGGGAGTACAATGCAGCACACGGATTCCCTAAGATCGACTCCCGGGAGAAGCGCATTGCAGATCTGCGCAAGAAAGGAAGAATGGTGAATGAGGAGCTGGCTGGTGGAGCCACCACCAGTAACACAGGGAGTCGGGTTTCTGCGGGAAAGCCGGTGTACAGCTCACCAGCGAAGACCCTTAGGGCCGCCGAAGCCGCCATGGCCGAGTTGGCGGGGCTATCCGGTGAAGCCCTGCGCAAGCAGCAGGAAAGGGTGAACGAGTTGGTGATAGAGGCCAATCGTCAGAATCTGGCCTTCAAGAAGAAGCACCCCGGGGCAGGATCCCAGGTGTACTCGGCCAGACCCGACAGCCAGAGGTCAGATGGGGAGGCCTCTTCCCCGCATCCAAGCAGAAGCAAGAGCAAGAGCAAGAGCCGGAGCCGGAGCCGAGGTTCCGGGAAGAACAAACAGCTACAGACGTATGACCCAGCTTTCGCCGGTATCCAGAAAGCCGGGCAGGCCGGACAGCGCAACTCGGGACAGGCGGGAAGTACCCGTGGGGATGGTAACCTGGATGTAGGAAATAATAACCCGGCTAGCCGTGGTAATCCACCCCGGAATCCTCCGCACGTTCAGGGAAACTCGCAGAGGGAAGTCGTCTCCGTTCCCCAGCAGGCCCTGGTCCCTGCACAGGACAGGCTCAATGATGGCAACTCGAGGTTGCAGCAGCTCGGATATCAACCGGACGAGAACCCTTTGGGATCTCGGATAGGAACCAGGCAGTTGAACCCGGCAGACGCCAGATTCCGGCTCGACCGGATTCACCAGTCCGAGTTGGTGGAAGAGCAAGGACCTCCGGGACCTGCCTGCTTTGGACCTCGGATCATGCGAGAACCTCCTGTTCGGAACTTTCAGCTCAACCGAGGTGCCAAGACCTATGACGGTAGCAAGAAGCCGGAGGATTGGCTGACCGACTATGTAACTACAGTAAGCATAGCCGGTGGAAACAGACGGTGGGCGGTACGTTATGTACCGCAGATGTTGGAAGGACCAGCCCGAATCTGGTTGAACAATCTGAGAACTGGCAGTATAGACTGCTGGTTAGATTTTGAAGAGGCATTCATCAGTAACTTTACCAGCACGTACAAGAGGCCCAACAGGCCTCAACAGCTCGCCATCTGTAGGCAAAGGAGCAATGAGACTGACCGGGAGTACCTTACCCGGTGGAGCAATATTCGCAACTCTTGCGAAGGAGTGGTCGAGGCACAGGCCATCTCCTGGTTCGCGCAAGGATGCCGGCATGGCTCTATGCTGTGGCAGAAATTGCAGAGAAAGATGCCAACAACCTTGTCAGAAACCATGCGCATCGCCGACACCTATACGCTTGGAGATCCCATGCAACCCCTGGTGGATGTCGGAGACTCCAACAGGAGGAATGCGGGACCTCAGCGTTCGGGACCGAGCAGGAGCCATGATCGCCAGGAGTTCGGCCACAAGAGGAATCATCCCGAATACCACCATGCCGCGCAGCATGTCGCAGCAGTGACCCGGGAGCAGGAGGATGCCGGCAACAGCCAGCGTCAAAAGACAAGTGGCCCGGCTTGGGGTCAGAGTCAGGAGGTGCAAAAGACTTGGGTAGAGCAGAAGAAGCCCCTGACATATGAGGAAATGCTGAACAAGCCATGCTGCTACCACACTCTGGAGGCCAACAAGCCCGCAAACCGTTCTACTCGGCAGTGCAGCTGGTATCAGCGTACGTTGCAGGAGGGTAGCTCGGGAGCTGTTCGGCAGAATGCTCCGGCATCTCGGCCCAATATCCTGAGACCTCCTCCTCCGACATCGGGGGCCAACGCTGTGCGACTTCCCCCTCCTCCGAGAGGACCCCCACCTCGCCCAGTGAATGTGGTGCATACCCGGAATGAGAACGGTAACCAAGCCGGACACCAGCAGAGCAACTATCGGGAGGCACATCAGAGCTATGTGATCTTTGTGACCGAGCCCACTGACCGGAAAAGTGTGCGGCAGCGTGCCCTGGAGGTGAATGCTGTGATCCCGGCAGTGCCCAAATTCTTGCACTGGTCCGAGATGGAGATTACCTGGAGTCGGAAGGATCACCCCCGGGTTATGCCCAAGCCGGGAGCGTACGCCTTGGTGGTAGACCCAACTTTTGTCGGACCCAACCTCAACGTCCGTTTCAGCCGGGTTCTAATTGACAATGGCAGTGCCATTAACATCATGTACAAGGACACGATGCTGAAGTTGGGAGTATCCATGAACACCCTGCTGCCCACCGAGACAACCTTCCATGGCATTGTGCCCGGAATCTCTTGCTCTCCCATGGGAAAGATCTGGGTTGAGGTGCTATTCGGAACCCGGGAGAACTGCCGAACCGAGAGCTTGGAGTTCGAGGTCGTGGACCTCGAGAGCCCGTATCATGCACTGATCGGCATACCAGCCCTCGCCAAATTCATGATCTCAACTCATGTGGCCTACCTCAAGATGAAGATGCCGGGACCTAACGGTGTAATCACCATCTCGGGAGACCACAAGCGCTCCATGGAATGTGCCTCGGCGGGATCGTGCTTGGCTGAGTCTCTGGTGATCGCGGAGGAGAAGAAGAGAATCCAGCAGGTGGTGGCGATGGCCAAGACATCCCAACTCGGAATGCCCGGGATGGTGAACCCGGAGCAGGGGGCATCATTTCAGCCCCCCAAGGAGACCAAGAAGGTGTGTGTGGACCCCAGCAACCCGGAGCGCCAAGTCATCATTGGCAGCAACCTGGACAGCAAATAGGAAGGCGAGCTCGTCGACTTCCTCCGTGAGAATCGGGATGCCTTTGCGTGGTCGAGTGACGATCTGCAAGGCGTCCCGAGGGAGTTGGCTGAGCACTCTCTATTTGTTCGACCGGATGCGAAGCCGGTGAAGCAACCAACTAGGCGCCTATCGGATGAGAGAAGAGCTGCTGTCATGGAGCATCTGGCTATACTGCTGGCCGCCGGATTCATCATGGAGGTGCTGCACCCGGATTGGATTTCAAATCCGGTCCTGGTGGAGAAGAAGAAAGACGATCCCCTCCTGCTTAAAGTGTGGCGCATGTGCATCGACTTCACCAACCTCAACAAGGCATGCCCGAAAGACCCCTTTCCGCTACCCCGGATAGATCAAGTGATAGATTCCACTGCCGGGAGCGAGCTTTTAACTTTCCTAGATGCTTACTCTGGTTTTCACCAGATACCTTTGAATCCGGATGATTAATTAAAAACTGCTTTCATTACCCCTTATGGGGCTCATTGCTATCGTGTTATGACTTTCGGGTTAAGAAATGCTGGTGCTACATACCAGAGATGCATGCAGAAATGCTTGCATGACCAGATAGGCCGGAATGCCGAGGTCTATGTCGATGACATAGTCATAAAAACTAAAGAAAAAGCCTCGTTAATAGATGATCTGAGGGAAACGTTTAAGAACCTGAGAAGATTCCGGATGAGGTTGAACCCGGATAAGTGTACATTTGGTGTGCCAGCAAGGAAGTTACTCGGTTTCCTCATCTCCAGCCGAGGAATTGAGGTCAACCCGGGTAAAATTCGTGCTATTGAGAGCATGAAGTTGCCCGTGCGTCTCAAGGATGTGCAGAAGTTTACCGGGTGTCTGGCATCCCTCAGTCGGTTTGTGAGCCGACTTGGGGAGAAGGCCTTGCCTCTGTATCAACTGATGAAGAAGAGCAAGACATTTGTTTGGACCCCGCAGGCTGATGCGGCGTTCAATGATCTGAAGAGAATGCTCTCAACAGCACCTGTGTTGGCATCCCCGTTACCCAAGGAACCTATGTTGCTGTATATTGCCGCAACCAACCGGGTAGTCAGTGTGGCGATGGTAGTAGAAAGGGAAGAGGGGGGTAAGCTGATACAGAGGCCGGTGTATTACCTCAGTGAGGTGATCTCGGAATCAAAGCAGAACTACCCGCACTACCAGAAGATGGCATATGGAGTATACATGGCAGTGACCAAGCTCAAGCACTACTTTCAGGAACATCCGGTCACAGTGGTGTGCGAAGCTCCTCTCGCCGAGATCATCGGTTGCAAGGATGCTAGCGGCCGGGTAGCCAAATGGGCCATCCAGTTGTCTCCGTATGCTCCGACATACGAGAGACGAGATGCCATCAAGTCGCAGGCGCTGCCGGACTTTTTGGTAGACTGGGCCGAGATGCAGTATGAACCTCCGATACCGGATTACAATTTCTGGAGGATGCATTTCGATGGCTCTAAGGCTAAGATCGGATTGGGTGCCGGAGTGGTCCTCACTTCCCCAAAGCAAGACGTACTGAAGTATGTGCTGCAGATTCATTTTCGGGCATCCAACAATGTCGCAGAATATGAGGCCTTGGTTCATGGACTCAACGTCGCCAAGGAAATCGGCATCCGCCGGATAGAGTGCTTTGGTGACTCGGATCTCGTAGTACAACAGGTGTCGGGGAATTGGGATGCCCTTGATGCAAACATGGCCTTGTACAGGTTTCATGTGCAGAAAATTTCCGGATTTTTTGACGGGTGCGAGTTCAAACATGTGCCCAGAGGAGAAAACGAAGCAGCGGCTGTCTTGTCCAAGCTAGGGTCATCCCGGGATGCCATCCCACCCGGGATAGCCCTAGAGCATCTGAGGAAGCCATCTATTCAACCATCACCCGAGTCAGAATCTATCTTCATCCCCAAGGAGCCTGGTTCATATGCCGTACCCATGGAAGTAGATGTCGGGAGCATAACATCGAACCCGGGGACTGCGTCCCAGTGCTCGGAGAGGCAAAGAAAGATGATGATAGAGGTGATGTCGGCAGAACCAATGGACATAGACACTCCCGTGTTCCCGGTTAGACCAGTCCCGGGATGGGCACAGCCCATTATGGCTTACATCTTGGAGGGGACTCTCCCGGAGAATGAAGTGGAAGCCCGGCAAATACTGCGGAGATCAAAAGCATACACTGTCATCAATCAAGAGATGTACAAGAGAAGTGTCACCGAGGTACTCCAGAGATGTGTGGAACCAGCAGAAGGACAAGAGATGCTGGTGGAAATACATCAAGGGGAGTGCGGACATCATGCATCATCCCGGGCCCTGGTGGCAAAGGCGTTCCGGCATGGGTTCTACTGGCCCACTGCATTGCAGCAAGCAGAAGATATTGTCCGGAAGTGTGGGGGATGTCAGAGATTTGCTCACCGGATACACATGCCGGCGTCAGCACTGAAAACAATCCCCATCACTTGGCCATTCGCAGTATGGTGTTTGGACATGGTCGGGCAATTCAAGCCGGCAAGGGGCAATATGACATACATACTTGTCATGGTGGACAAATTCACAAAGTGGATAGAGGTCAAGCCAATCCGGAAGTGCGATGGACACACCGCTGTGCAATTCCTGAAAGACATCATCTTGAGATACGGATACCCACACAGCATTATCACAGATAATGGAACAAACTTTGCTGTGGGGGAATTCGCTCGGTTTTGTGCTGAAAAGGGAATCCGGCTGGATGTAGCATCAGTCGCACACCCGGAAGCAAATGGGCAAGTCGAAAGAGCAAATGCCTTAGTCTTAGCTGGCATCAAAGCTCGCTTGATTGAAACGCTATTGAGAACTCCGGGATGCTGGATAGAGGAATTACCGGCAGTATTATGGGGTCTCCGGACTACACCGAATAGATCTACCGGGTACACCCCATTCTTCATGGTATATGGAGCTGAGGCAGTACTCCCAACCGACATACAGTATCATTCTCCGAGAGTAACAATGTTCACCGATACTGAGGCAAAGGAGGCCCGAGAAGATGATGTTGATCTACTCGAAGAGGCCAGAGAATTGGCACTATCTCGGTCTGCAATTTATCAACAAAACCTCCGTCGCTATCATAGCCGGAAAGTACACCCGAGGGTGTTCCGAGAGGGAGATCTGGTGCTGAGGCTCATCCAACGCACGGCAGGAATGCATAAGTTGTCACCTCCATGGGAGGGACCTTTTGTGATAAGCAGGGCATTGCACAATGATTCCTATTACCTTGTAGATGCACAGGAAGCTAGGAAAGGTGTAATGGACAAATCCGGTGAAGAAACCAAACGTCCATGGAATGTAGCTCTACTTCGCCCCTTTTTCGCTTAAAGAACTCAGTGTATGTGTATCTCAATTTTCAATATTTATGGAAGTAAGGCACCCCGGGAGGAACCCGGGGACTGCCTGGTTCTATGCGCCTTATTACTTCTGTTTTGTTAAGCTTGTTTATTATTTTTTACCGGCATCCCGGGAAGGAACCCGGGGACTGTCGGATAGTTATTTTTTGTATTGAGCGCATGCCGGGAAAGTTCCGAGTTCGATTCTCAAGGACAAAGTAATGTATGTCATGTGAAATCATCTTGTGACTCGACTGACGAACGCCGAAATGGTAGTCAAGAGCAAAGAGAGGGAAGGTGGGAAACACGAAAATGGTCTCGAGGACTTGGAGCAGGAACTTATCCGGCATGCTTGTTTTTACTAACTTAGTTGTTTTTTATGTCGGGAATCCGGTTAGTAGGAACTCGGATTGTTTTAAGTAATGTATGCCGTATGTGGAGTTTTGTGACTCGACTGTCGAACGCCGAAACGGTAGACAAGAGCAGAAATTACCTAAGTATGGTAAACATGAAAGGCAATTCGGGAACTAAAAGCTGAGTACATTGACATAAGTTGTTCGAATAAATAGTTCACAGTGAAACAGAAATAACATAAGTGTACGATACATCTTGCACCCGGCATCCCGGGGATTTAACGAATATGCTACTTAAGTGTTTATGCAGTAGGGGAAGTGGGCTTCTCAACGGACACTTCGGAAGCGGCGACGTCGGAAGCGGCGACTTCGGGAGCAACAACCTCGGGAGCGGAGACCTCGGAAGCAGCACCGGCAGGAGCAGGAGCAGCTTCGCCTTCAGGATCGGCAGCACCACTTGGGGCGTCGGGATGCACCTCGGTCTCGGTGGCCTTGGGTATCGGAGAAGACGTTGCATCCCGGGGAGTCACCTTCTCGGGCGCAGCATCAGAAGCAGCGTCATCTCCTTCCGGGACCTCGTCCTCCGCCTCGCCAGAAGCGGCATCATCTTCTTCGGAATCCGCATAGTCTGATTCAGACTCTGAGGAAACGAGGCTGGCGGTGAAGGCACGGATGTTGGACCACTTGGCGATACGGTGCGCCACCTCTTGCCGCTGCTGGACCTTCTCCGGATCGTTCACCCATGGCGACACCGTCCGCAGGCGCTGAATCGCCGCCAGATCAAGACCTTCGTACCAGCTAAGTACTTGGGTCAAGACCTGGTCGGCACCAGCCCGCGCGCCGGAACGCTTCCACGCGTGGAGGCGACTCCCGGCACCCCGGAGTGCGCCCGCGAGCTGCGGAATCGAGAGAGTCCCGCGGATGCTTGGCCACAATACGCCGTGGACATGAATCGCGGCGCTGAGGAGCTCCGTCCCGATAGACCGGAGAGGTACTATCCGGGCCTTCAGGGCGGTGAGGTGATCCTCAATGTCCCTGGCATCCGAGATGGGACCCTTCCCGGCGCGCTTCTCGCGGAAGGCGGCAACAGCTTTGGCGGCAGCTTCCCGGGAGTGCTCAAACTCTCCTTTAAAAAGAAGAGCTGTCAAACGGCTAAGTCATAAGAAAAGCAACAGCAAATAAAGGAAGTAACAGGAGAAGAGGGATGTCGGATTACTAACTGTTGAGATCCCGGTTCAACACGGTAAGTTCGGCGAGCCAAGTGTCAGAGCGCGACTGGAGAAGACCCAGCTCGGTCTCGGCGTTATCCGCGCGTGCCACCGATTGGTCCAGGGTCTCTTTCTGCTTTTTGGTCGCCTCGATGAAGCGCGTCTTCATCTCGGACATAGCAGCCTGGACCTTTCCGAGCTCGCCGTTCAGCCACGCGATCTCGGATTGCGCGGTGGAAAGAGCAGTCTTCTGGTCCACCGAGATCTGGCGCGCCGCGTCTCGCTCCTCCCGGAAGCGCTCCTCGGATTTCTTGGATTGGCCGAGTTCAGCGAGAACCCGGTTGAAGATGTTGCGGCGTTTTTGGCTGCACTCCTGAAAGCAAGACAAAGAAGGCAAAGTTAGTATGGAAAAGGTGTAAAAAACCCAGGGGAGAGGATCTCGGGGACTCGGTGTTCAAGTCCTGGATTTTTCTCTAAGATTGGAACCTAGTGATCTGCTATTCGGTGGAATCTAGAGCACTAAGCACCAATCTCGGGGACTAGTGGTGGAGCAAATTTTGAAGCAACCTATCCGGTTGGGAGGATCTCGGGGACTCGGTGTCCAAGTCCTGGATTTTTCTCTAAGATTGGAACCTAGTGATCTGCTATTCGGTGGAATCTAGAGCACTAAGCACCAATCTCGGGGACTAGTGGTGGAGCAAATTTTGAAGCAACCTATCCGGTTGCGAGGATCTCGGGGACTCGGTGTCCAAGTCCTGGATTTTTCTCTAAGATTGGAACCTAGTGATCTGCTATTCGGTGGAATCTAGAGCACTAAGCACCAATCTCGGGGACTAGTGGTGGTGGAAGGAACAAATGCATTTTTTGAAAGAGGAAAAGCTTACCTCGCTTACTCGGGTGACATCCAGCGCGGCCACCTGAAGAGCATGCAGGGCTTGAGCGCTGCGACTCGGGCCAGCAGCGTGCAAGTCCCCTACAGTCTCGGAAGCGTCGGCGGCAAGCCAGGCCTTGTTGAAGTCATCAACAACCCGAATGCCGGAGCTGCCGACAGCGCGGGTAGCAGCAACATCCCGGGATCCTGAAGATACAAAGGAGCTGACCGTTGCTCGCAACATCCGCAAGGAAGCAGTAGGTATCTCGGCGGGAGGCGGTGGTAGCGAGGAAAACATACCCGGGCGCAGCACCAAGTCCTGAGACGACGATGTCGGGGCAGCTGCGGGTGGGGCAGAAGGCGTTTTCTGCCCAGCAGCCTTGCCGCGAGACTTGGGAGCTTGATCTGCTGGCCGGGAGGAGGCTGTACGCTGCTTCTCCGGGATGGTCTTAGTCGCGGCTGGCCGAGAGGCGCCACTTGCCGCAGGTTCTCGGCGAGGGCTGAGGATCTCTGCCTCCAGCCCGGGAACCCGGCGCGGGCTCTCCGGAAGAAGCACTTCTCCCGAGATGGTTGTGGCCTGCACCGCGATCTCGTCGATCACCGGAGGTGCATCCGAGGTCGCAACGCTTGCCGGTGCGGCACCGGAGGCGGCGGCTTCACTTCCTCGAGCAGAAGGGCGAAGAGGTGAAGGAGAGGCCCGAGCCGGGCTGGGAGTCCGAGTTCCCGGAGGAGGAGGAACAGCAGGTGTCGGGAGCTCGAGCGCATCACTGAAAGGAAATGTCTTAGTAAGAGTTGTGGAGAAAACGAAGTCAAATAACATGAGGCAAGAAAGACGTACCCGGAATCCACAAGGGGAGGACCCCTCTGCCGGCGCCGAGCAGGCTTCTCGGTTGTCTGTTTAGTCGGTTTGCTCTTCTTGGAGGGGTTGCCGGAATTATCGCCCCCCTCGGTGTCGGAAGCCGCGCGCTTCCGGCTCTCGGCACGTTTGGTCCCGGTTGTCGGTTTTGGAACCACTGCTGGGGCCCAATTCAGAGGAAGAGCGTCAATAATGTCAAGGATCTCGCAGTCAATCTCATCCTCATCATCCGAAGAAATGAAAACTGCCTCTGGAGTTGAAGGATTACCCGGGGCCTTGACGAAAGGGATGGCGAGGTGGTCCTCGCCGTCGGGATCCTCTCTCGGCATCATGTCCGGTTTCGGGAAGTCGGGCGTGTAATTCCCGTTGACGTGGACGGCGTCTTCTTCGTGTTGACGCTCGAACAACTGCGCAAACAAGTTAGGCCGTGTCGGTGTCCAGGTGAGCGCATGCACGAAGGCGAAGGCACGAAAGACTGATATAAGCACCTGGTCGCATGGTCTTCTCCGACATCCCCCAAGGAGCCCCCAAGTATAGTCCTCCGTCATCTCCGTCCGGGCAATAGCTCGGACACGACGGACGACCCCCCCGTGGTTTAGCCCAAGGATACTGGTCCTAGTGGGGTCGAAGTTCCCGGACATGTGGCACATCTTGTGCACTCGGTTTTGAAGGGGGCAGACCCGGCGGACAATGAAGCAGCGCAAGAGATCATCCCCGGTCATCTACTGAGTTAGCACATGCAGAACATCGTGCATGTATTTGATCTCGTCGTTGTCGGGAAGATACTTCCAGCGACGGAATTCGCGCGGAGGACCCATGACGAATTCCGGCAGATTGATGAAGTCCGGGTTCGAGGACCCCGGACCATCTCCCGAGGGCTCCCGGTTCTTCACGTAGAAGAAGCTGCGCTGCCATTTCCGGCAGGACTCTAGTCCCTTGACTATGGGGAATCCGGAGTCCCCGCGAGGGATGATGGTAGCCGCTCCGCAATCGACTAAGTCCTTTATCTTCTGATCCGGATTGGGGATGGCTTGGCGGCGAAGGATGAAATACCTGGCCCAGAGATCCACAAATGGCCATATGCCGAGATACGCCTCTGCGTAGGTGGTGAAGACCGAGAGCATCATGATGGCGTTGGCGGGAAGATGGTGAGGTTGGACGTCATACGTGTCGAGGAAGTCGCGGAAGAAGGGGCTAGCCGGAAGCCCAAACCCGCGCTCGAAGTGCGATAGGAATACCACGAATTCCCCGGGTTGGGGTTCCGGTGCAACCTCCTCTCCCGGTAGACGGCTCTCGACTTCCGGGGGAATCCGGTGAGTCCGATACAGCCAGTCAAGATCCGACTGCTTCGTCTCGGACCCATCCCAGCACCCCCGAGCACGTTCTTCACCCATGTCGGAGAAGTATGCAGGGGTATCCGGGCTACTCTGCAGACGCAGCGGCGGTTAGTCGAAGTTAGTCTATCGAAAACGAGGGTGTCGGGGCATAAACTGCTAAACACTACCGAGTTGGTGGGAAGCAAGATCTATCATGTGCTAGGTAATCAAAACAAAGGGAGGAAAAATGGCTCGTGCTAAACTCAAACGAGGCACAAATGCGGGTGACCGATATACTTTCTAGCGCCACGGTGATTCATCACCGTGCGCCTCGTGCGCGCCGCTCGAATGTGGTCACCGGCGGCGGCGCAACCGTGCTCGTGCTAGGGCACGGCCGGAGTCGGGCGGTTACTCTACCGGAGAAAGGCATCGCATCGGAGAAGAGCAACTCACCGGTGGAGGAGATCGACGGCGTGCGAGAGGGACGGCGGGGTGCGAGCTCCGGCGAACGACGAGCGGGACGTCGTGCGGGCGACGAGCGCAGCGGCGGCGGCGAGTTCGAAACGGTGAAGGAGAAGAGAAGCGAAGAAGAAGAAGTGAAGGAGACCGTTCCGGCCCCCTATTTATGGGGGGGGATTCCGGAGCGGTTTCCGATTTTCCCGCCCACGATCTCCACGATCGTGGGTGGGATCTGTTTTGTGCCACAGGACACGTGGCACTATCCGGAGCGCCCGATCCGGCCACACCGAGGGCAACACGGCCCCAACGGTTGGATTCCGGATCGACTGCGGCTACCCGACGCGGGAACCCAAGCGACACCGTGCGTGCGTAGAGGCACTCGAGTGCGCCTCTGCACAGACGGGACGTCGGGTGGGCCCTGGCGCAGTGTCTCGAATTCATCGGGAGATCAACGGTCGAGATTCACTGGCATGGTACTATCCGGTCGCAGGCTTCGCCTCCCGGTTAAGGCAATCCCGGTGGGGAGATCTCGGTAAAAGGATCTCGGTAAAAAGATCTCGAGAAGAATCGATCTAGACATGGAATAAAAGGATGGTATAATTGGTTCTCGGAAAATGATTGTTGTTTAAAGCTGATCCCGCACATCATCCGAGGTCGCTGTGCAGCACCAGCTTCGGGGACTAGTGTCGGGGGGCTACCCCCCGGGTAGGGGAAGATCCCGGTATAATCCGGTAAATATTAACAGTGCTTGACCTTTGGCGACAACAAGGGACACCTCCTGGTGTGCCGAAAGGGCAACCTGACCTTTAGGCACTGGAAGAGGGCAAAGTGTCTCCTGGCAACCGCAAGGGTCAGCCCGGGCAACTATAAATAGACACCCCCAGTCCTCAGTCGCAGCACAAGCATGAGCGGGTGGTTCCTCTAAGAACTAGCTTCTCGAAGATGTCTTTGCTGATAGGCTAAGACATCTTCGGGAGGCTAGGCCTAGAGATACTCATCCTGAGACGAGCTCGGACGTCTCCGGGAAGGATCCCGGATCTAGGACTCCGGGGAGACTTCCGGGTGGGGGTGTACTCGGCTTTACCGGATAGGTATTCCGGGTAAGTACTAACCGGACCGACTCTCGGTGTTGATCTTGTGTAGAAGAGGTTGTGGAAGGCAAGGAGGTATCCGGAGCAAGGGTTTCCGGTAGGCCGTCAACGGTCCGTAGCAGGCTTTCCCGTCTATCGCGGGGGGCAGTACCGTTCCGCCTGACACGGAAGCATGGTCACCTCCCGCCTGACACGGGAGCATGGTCACCTCCCGCCTGACACGGGAGCGCGTCAGCCGGTACGAGCGTGGTACGATAAGACCTGACCTGCCTAGCCCGGCAATCCGAAAAAGGCTATCCGGGATGGGCAGAGACATGTCTTGTCTCTGACAAGGGGACAATGATGATGCAGGACGGCGCCTGTCGCCCTTAACAAGATGATGACGAGGAGTCTACACCGGATAGTCCGGCGACTAGGTCGCACTAGCCAGTGACGACATCCCGGCTAGGCCTGTCTGGTGGGGCCAAGCCAAATTAGGGTTTCCGGCCCTCCTGGCCGGACCTCTATAAAAGGCGCCATAACTGCTCCTGAGGGAGAGAGGCCAACTTCAGAGCCAAAGCTATAGTCACATTTACTCTTAGAGCAGTTATTCCTCTTCACCTTGAGTTCATCTAGTTCTTCGTACTTCATCCTTCGGCTGATCTTGTAGCAAGTTGTAGTCCTTATATCACCAATATATAGAGAGGAAAGGCAGGAGTAGGGGTGTTACCTCCTCACGAGGGCCCTGAACCTGGGTATATCGTCTGTGTGTTGTGTGCCTTCGTGCATTTCTTTGTATTTGTTAGATCTTCCCCTTTGCGCTTTGTTCTTGTTCCCAGTTCTTGGGAGATCTCGGTTTTACCGGGATCCTCCCCGTGTGAGCTCTTCAGCTCGCTATCCCTCCCCGGATCCACCAACGTCCATCGGCCCCACAAGTTAGCCATCCTATGGCATCTGCCGTGACACCACCACGACACACCGGATACATATGCTGGCATCAGCACTGAAAACAATCCCTATCACTTGGCCATTCGCAGTTTGGTGCTTGGACATGGTCGGACAATTCAAGCCGTCAAGGGGCAATATGACGCACATGCTGGTCATGGTGGACAATTTACAAAGTGGATAGAGGTCAAACCAATCCGGAAGTGTGACGGACACACCTCGGTTCAATTCTTGAAACACATCATCTTGAGATACGGATACCCGCACAGCATCATCATGGATAATGGCACCAATTTTGCTGTGGGGGAGTTCGCTCGATTTTGTGCTGAGAAGAGAATCCGGTTGGATGTGGCATCAGTGGCTCAACCGGAAGCCAACGGGCAAGTCGAGAGAGCATTTGCTTTGGTCTTGGCCGACATCAAAGCCCGCTTGATCGAGCCACTGTTGAGAACTCCGGGGTGTTGGATAGAGGAGATACCGGCAGAGTTGTGGGGTCTCCGGACCACACCAAACAGATTTACCGGGTACACATCATTCTTCATGGTGTACGGTGCCGAATCCGTGCTTCCAACCGACATCCAATATGACTCACCAAGGGTTACAATGTTCACCGAGACCGAGGCAAAGGAAGCCCGGGAAGATGATCTGGACTTGCTCGAGGAAGCAAGGGAATTGGCACTATCTCGGTCGGCAATTTATCAGCAAAATCTCCGTCGCTATCATAGCCGGAAGGTGCATCCCAGAGTATTCCGAGAAGGGGATCTCTTGCTAAGGCTTATCCAGCGCACAGCCGGGATGCATAAGCTCTCGCCTCCATGGGAGGGTCCTTTTGTTGTAAGCAGGGCACTGCACAATGATTCTTATTACCTTTTAGATGCACAGGAAGCTAGAAAAGGTGTAATGGACAAAGCCGGTGAGGAAACCAAACGGCCATGGAATGTAGCTTTGCTTCGACCCTTTTACACTTAAAGGGTGCAATGTATGTATCTCGGTTTCCCTATCAATGAAATTTTGGCACCCCGAGATGTTACTCGGGGACTGCCTGCCCAAAGTTCTCATTTGTGTTAACTTGCATGTCGGTACCCTCGGGAGGAACCCGGGGACTACCTCGTTTTGTACCTCTATTTTTCTGCTATCATTTTATGCATGCCGGCAACCCAGGGAGGAACCCGGGGACTGCCTGTTATCTTTCTTTGGTTTGGTGTATGCCGGGCAAGTTCCGAGATCGATTTTCTAGTCGGAGTAATGTATGTCATGAAAAATAATCTTGTGACTCGACTGACAAACACCGAAATGGTAGTCAAGAGCAGAGAGCGTCAAATATGGGAAACACGAAAACGAACTCGGGGACTCGGGATAGGAACTTCTCCGGCATATGCGTTTTGCTTGTTCAGTTGTTTATTTTGTTATGTCGGAAATTTAATAAACTGGAACTCGGATTTTCATAAGTAGTGTATACTGTAAAGGAAATTTTGTGACTCGACTGTCGAACGCCGAAATGGTAGACAAGAGCAAAAATTACCTAGCTACGGTAAACATGAAAACGAACTCGGGGACTCGTTGCAAAATAAACCGACATAACTTTGTAACGTACCTGCACTTAAATATATGGCAGGTACCTATGTATAGTGCAAACCCCTGGATCGATTCGTTTGCACACACAGTTTACGATGTAATATCACAACAAAGTATCAATTTTATTACATCGATGATCCAGACTTACAAAAATAAATAGTTCGATACATCTTTGCATAGCTTAAAGCTAGCTCAAAACAATAAAGCAGCGGAAATAAATCTTCAATGAGCCTCCAACTTCATGATACGCCACAGGCGAAAACATGTTGGTGCAGACGCGAAACCCAAACGTAGTCCTTACTCTTCGTCAGAAATTTCTGCAACAAATAATAATTTGCAACAGAGTAGGTCAGATTCCATTAAAAATGGAGTATGGCAAGTGACACTATGGTGGACACTTAAAGGAATAAATCTACAGCCTATATGCATATTTGGCTGGTGGAGTTCAAGGCTAATTTGCATAAATCCAATTTTTCCTACTCTTTTGAAAACACTTTTCTTGAAATCAAGACGAGTATGGCATGAAAACCATAATCTCATCTTCCCTTAATCACCCATCAACTTTTAACTTAGAAATTGGAATGTTGGGAGCCTCCATTGAATCCTTGATCAGCTGCTCAAATTGTCCGTATCCGGGGACACGACTAAGTACTTAGTTTTACACTCTGCAGAGGTTGTGCACTTTCACCACGAGACTCAAACAACCCTTCTGTTCTTGACCCTCATGTAGTGAAAAGGAAAGGAGAAGCCTGAGACGATTATACCACGTGGTTGCACTGGAAGCATCTTCACTTGGAGAAAAAATTGGTCCCTTTGTTCCTGGGTGGCCATCCTCAAGTGTACGTACTCAGGTTCACTCATCTAAATGAGACTGGGTCTTAGCCAGGTGCACCCACCCAAATGATCCTAAGCAGCCACTCAACTCTAACCTCCATCCTCTTGCCAGATCCACCCAGAAGTTTCTTTAACTTAGTAGAAATTAACTTTTCACAAAACAACTTTTGCATAGCCTCAATATTTCTACCAAGTTACCCACAGGATTATAGACCACACTAGTGTAAGGTATATAGTAGTTTCAGCATAGCAATACTATCCAACACATGCATATAAGAAACACACTAAGTAATGCATAGAAAATACTTAGGAAATTTATGAGAGAGTGCCACTTGCCTTGGCAACAAGAAGAATAGCAACAACAGCTGCAACAGTTGTCGTTTCCCTCCGAAATTTCTAACACATCAAACAAGACACAAATAGACATACAGACAAAATAACAATACAAAAATATGTTATGCATGATGTGCAATATACTTCTAAAAACTAGAGATGCATGCCATGCCAAGAAATTATTCTAAGTTAATGCAAGGCAAGTGTGTTAGCCAAATATGACTAAGGACCAAGGTCATAAAATCAATTGATATAAGTCAACTTGACTAAGTTGTAAGACTGCTCCTAGTCTTCATCATGTTTGATATTGAATTCTTCAACTCCCTTGTAGTTTCCTTCATCTTCAATTAGCACTCTAAGGACTTGGTCAGAATCACTAAGGGCTTGGTTTATGTCCAAGGTGGAAGAAGAAATGGGAAGGCAAAAAAATATACAGAGAAGATATAGTTGATCTCACAGGCTTCATCTCCAGACTTGTAACTTTCTCCTTGGTGATGTCTTCATTGAATCAGGTAGACTTGATGGTTCAGACTTGATGATTTGTATATCACCAGGGCTGGTCTTTGATATAACTCAGAAAAGAAAAGAGAGAAAGACTTAGAGAAATAAAGGGGGATGGTCTTCTTGCAGTTCCTCTTGATTTTCTTCTAAGTGCTTCTACTTCTTGGAGCTGCTTCCGGAGTCTGTTTTCTTCTAAGTCTTTGTTGGCCTTCTAGTCTTCATATTGAATTTGCCAAGTGCCTAAGTGCATAATCATTTTACCGAAACACTATGTCGAAAATAAACCTAACTTAGAGAAAAACAATAAATATACAATAAATATGCAATGCATGCAATGCAATGTTTAATCACAAGAAAACATCAAACTTGATAAAGTTTTCTGTGCTAAATTTCTAAGGCAAAGAGTTGTTAAATTATTATCGAATATTTTCTAAGGAAGAAATAACTTTGTTTGAGGAGGCAAAATATTTCTAAAAACTTTTGTGACCAAAGTGGTCATAATATGCATAAGTACTTTATCAATTTGAATAAATGATGAAATTAATTTTAATATATTTTAATTAATTTTTATTCATTAAAATATCATTTAAGAGTATTAAATCAATATTATTTACAAAATAAACAGAAAATTATTCTACAAAAATTAGTGGAAAAATCATACTACCAAAACATAGTCATTTAAATTTAAAGTAATTGGATTTACTCAAAATAATATTTCTATAAAAGGTTATGTCAAAATTACTCAAACTTTATTCAATTTAAAATTATGATTTTGAAATAGTCCAAATAATACTGAAAAATATTTTCTAACAGTGGTATCATATAACACATACTCTAAGGTTTTAAAAATAATTTTATTTAAATTTTTTGGACTTATGGATTTACATCTAAGTCAAATTTACTCAAACTCTTAATTTGAAATTTGTATAATTTTAAACAAACTCAAAACAGAAAAATAACAGTGCTAAAATATTCTACATGTCGAGAGCTTTTAAAAAATATAAAGTTTGTTAAATTTGGCCAAACCAATAAAAAGTTATAATAGAATTAAGATACAGGGGCTTTTCTCCAAAACTACCAGTTTTAATCTATTTAAGAAAATCGCAGAAAATCAAATCTGACGTGGCGCTGATCTGGCGCTGAATGTGCTGCTGACGGAGCGTCGACGTGGCGTCCTCTTATTCGCCGATACCGGTTCGGATAAGTGATTAAAAGAAAACCGTAGGATCACGATCTCACGACTTAGATTGATTTGACCAAAACCGAGCGGCGCTGGTGGCCGGAAACCTAACCGGAGACGATGCGCGCGGCGGCGACATGAACGGAGAATACATTCTACTCGATTGAGGTCGAGCGGGGATGGATGGAGCATACCGTCGTGAAGAGGGGGACGAGACGGTGCTGGTGGCGTGTCAGAGGGGTCGGACGTGTCCTTCTCCTCCTCAAATCGGTCACCGGAGTTTCTTCCGCGGGCGGTGGTCGTCGGTCGACGATGGAGTACTCGTTCTGGCACGAAAACGATCACTAGATCATGCCAACAAGATGCGCAAGATCAAAGTGAAGCGAGGGCGAGAGATGAGAGGGGCTAGATCGATCGGAGCTCACCGGAAATTGTAAAAGACGCGGACGGCAATGGCGGCACGACGGTGACGAATGCGGGCAGTCTGGAGGCGACGAGCTAGGGTTTTCGGGTGCGGGAGAGGGCGGTGGAGGTGGGGTATAAATAGGGAAGCTTAAGGCTGAGTTCGTGCGAAGCACGACTTCGATTTGAAGTGTTCGGATCGGACTCTTCCGGGAGAGATACGCGCTCGAAGTTTGAAGAGAGGAAGGGGATGACGTGTGGGACCTTGGCGTCAGCGAGGGAGGAGAGGGAGTGGGCTGCTGCTGGTCTTCTGCGCTGCGCGCGCGGTAGGTAGAAGATGGGCTTCGGCCCAGTTGGCTCGTTTATACAATTTTTTTGTTTAAACAATTTTTCTGTTTTCAAACTTTCCTTTAAAATTTGATTTTTAAATCTTATCAAAACATTTCAAAACAAATTCATAAAAATACGTTTTGGAAAGCTAATTTAATTTAGAACTTTTTGGTAGTATTCTTGCCCAAAATAAAATTAATAAATTGGAATATTATAAAAGATACAAATAACATGTTTATGGAATAATTTCCAAAACAAACACAAAACTAAATATTAAAATTCAAACTCTTATTTAATTTAAGCAACATGATGAGATGATATTGATGCATGAATGCATGAGTGCATAAATTCAATGCTTGAATTTTCTTTTCAAAGTAAAATACTTAATAGGTTTTCAAAAGTTTTAAATTTTTCTGATTTTTCAAATTTGAAAAATTCCAGGATGTTACAGACTACCACCCTTAAAAGGAATCTCGTCCTCGAGATTCGAGAAGGCTAGCAAAATGTTGTGACTGGTTTAACTGGGTGGGCTACCACCCTTAAATGAAATCTTTGTTGGTATTGAAACTTCAATATGAAAACTTGATTTAAAATGTACCGTTCACTTCCTACACGGTGATGTGGTTCACATATCCTTTATAAAAAGGATTTGGCTTGACAGCGGCTTTGGCCCCTTTCTTTTCTGGGCAGTCAGTGGAGTAGTGTCCTTACTTCTTGCAGTTGTAACATGTGATATGATTGATGTGTTTCTTGGGTTCCACATTTGGACGGTGATTGTGGTTAGGAGCATCGTGTCTGTTTCCCTTGAATCCACCATTGTGTTCATGATGCTTGTGGTTGCTTCCTCCACTATGGTGGTTTCCAAGTTTGTGACCATGGTTCCCATCATGAACAAAATGCTTCTTGGATGAGGTTTCAGAGGAGTGCTTGTTCATCTTCCTCTTCCTGTTTTCAGCTTTCTTCATGCTATCTTCAAGGGTGATTGCTTGATCAAGAAGTATCTGATAGTTTGGAGCATCAGCAACCGTCAGAGGTATCTTCAGCTCATCAGATAGTCCCTTGAGAAATTTTGCCTTCCTCTTAGCACCTGTATCAATGTCCTCAGGAGCATATCGAGAAAAGGCATGAAAGTCATCCATGTACTCCTTAAGACTTTTGTTACCCTGTCGCAGATTGCGAAACTCCTCCTGTTTCAGATTCATAATCCCCGTGGAGACATGAGCATTACGAAATCCTTCCTTGAATTCCTCCCAGGTCAAGGTGTCCAATGGGTGAGTAATCTGATAAGTTTCCCACCATTGGGCAGCAGATCCTTCAAGTAGATGTGCGGTGAACCTGACTTTCTCAGCATCATCACATTCAGTTGTCACCATATCCTTTTGCACAGAACGCAGCCAGTCATCAGCCACCATTGGCTCAGTTGAGGTTGAGAACTTGTTTGGCCTAAGCCTCAGAAATCTGGTAAGCCTATCCACTTGGGGAGGTGGTGGCGGTGGAGGATTGTTGTTGTTGTTGTTATTATTGTTGTGGCTTGCTGCAATAAACTGAGTCATCATAGTCATCAACTGGGCTTGGGCGGCCATCAACTGATGCATAGCATCATTGTTGTTGTTGTTCCAAGGAGCACGTCGGGGAGGCATCTGTGGGTTTTAGCATAGATGAGTAAAAGATAGACAGATCTAGGAGAAATATTCCTACCCATACAAGCAATTGCACAATCAACCACAATCATTAAATTTCCAAACTTGTTTTTGAAAGGCCTAACTAATCGTTTTCGAAGGAAGTACACCGATATTATGGAGGACACATACGATGATACTGCCATACCCCAATTTGATAGGTCAATACATCATTAGGATCTCGTTACTCTAATAGATAGGTGGTCTAGTATATCTCCTTCCTGAGTGCATCAAGTTCCTCTTCTATTTCCTTGAGTTCATCAAGAAACTTTTAGGTGTTATGAAGCCTAAATTGAAGTCTTCTTCCAAGGTTCTCGATGGCTTCGCATGCTGCACTTCTTGCTGAGTCAAAGCATGATGTGTAAAGTATTGGGTTGGTGAACATGCAATAGTCCTTGGTCTTGTGGTCATCTTCTTTGCTTTTGTATAGATGGAGTTGCACCCACCAGTAATCTTGACCTTCACCCATGAAAGGAAATCCTGTGTATACTGCTTCTCCTTCAATGCCCAGGCTCTTCATGTTATCCTTAAGTGCTCTTGGAAAATCAGTCTCACATTGTAGGGTCATGGTCATCACTGGTCCCTTCTTGAGTGATTCAAAAAGGTTGGTCATCTAAAAAGAAGATAAGGGATTTAGAAAGCAAAATAGATAAGATAGTTACAACAAGGGAAAATTAGAAAAGTTTTGATTTAGCACACTGAATAAAAATAGATTTTCAATCCTATGGCCAAATCCTATTTCTATCCAGACTTAGGGGTTTCGAACCTACAGGCAACACAGTGCTCTGATACCATCTGTAACGTACCTGCACTTAAATATATGGCAGGTACCTGTGTATAGTGCAAACCCCTGGATCGATTCGTTTGCACACACAGTTTACGATGTAATATCATAACAAAGTATCAATTTTATTACATCGATGATCCAGACTTACAAAAATAAATAGTTCGATACATCTTTGCATAGCTTAAAGCTAGCTCAAAACAATAAAGCAGCGGAAAAAATCTTCAATGAGCCTCCAACTTCATGATACGCCACAGGCGAAAACATGTTGGTGCAGACCCGAAACCCAAACGTAGTCCTTACTCTTCGTCAGAAATTTCTGTAACAAATAATAATTTGCAACAGAGTGGGACATATTCCTTTAAAAATGGAGTATGGCAAGTGACACTATGGAGGACACTTAAAGGAATAACTCTACAGCCTATATGCATATTTGGCTGGTGGAGTTCAAGGCTAATTTGCATAAAGCCAATTTTTCCTACTCTTTTGAAAACACTTTTCTTGAAATCAAGACGAGCATGGCATGAAAACCATAATCTCATCTTCCCTTGTTCACCCATCAACTTTTAACTTAGAAATTGGAATGTTGGGAGCCTCCGTTGAATACTTGATCAGCTGCTCAAATTGTCTGTATCCGGGGACACGGCTAAGTACTTAGTTTTACACTCTGCAGAGGTTGTGCACTTTCACAACGAGACTCAAACAACCCTTCTGTCCTTGACCCTCATGTAGAGAAAAGGAAAGGAGAAGCCTGAGACGAGACTTTTGGAGAAAAGTCAAGGCAGAGCCATTATACCACGTGGTTGCACTGGAAGCATCTTCACTTGGAGAAAACATTGGTCCCTTTGTTCCTGGGTGGCCATCCTCAAGTGTACGTACTCAGGTTCACTCATCTAAATGAGCCTGGGTCTTAGCCAGGTGCACCCACCTAAATGAGCCTAAGCAGCCACTCAACTCTAACCTCCATCCTCTTGCCACATCCACCCAGAAGTTTCTTTAACTTAGTAGAAATTAACTTTTCACAAAACAACTTTTGCATAACATCAATATTTCTACCAAGTTACCCATAGGATTCTAGACCCAACTAGTGTAAGGTATATAGTAGTTTCAGCATAGCAGTACTATCCAACATATGCATATAAGAAACACACTAAGTAATGCATAGAAAATACTTAGGAAATTTATGAGAGAGTGCCACTTGCCTTGGCAACAAGAAGAATAGTAACAGCAGCTGCAACAGTTGTCGTTTCCCTCCGAAATTTCTAACACATCAAACAAGACACAATTAAACATACAGACAAAATAACAATACAAAAATATGTTATGCATGATGTGCAATATACTTCTAAAAACTAGAGATGCATGCAATGCCAAGAAATTATTCTAAGTTACTGCAAGGCAAGTGTGTTAGCCAAATATGACTAAGGACCAAGGTCATAAAATCAATTGATATAAGTCAACTCGACTAAGTTGTAAGACTGCTCCTAGTCTTCATCATGTTTGATCTTGAATTCTTCAACTCCCTTGTAGTTTCCTTCATCTTCAATTAGCACTCTAAGGACTTGGTCAGAATCACTAAGGACTTGGTTTATGTCCAAGGTGGAAGAAGAAATGGGAAGGCAGAAAAATATACAGAGAAGATATAGTTGATCTCCCAGGCTTCATCTCCATACTTGTAACTTTCTTCTTGGTGATGTCTTCATTGAATCAGATAGACTTGATGATTTGTATATCACCAGGGCTGGTCTTGGATATAACTCAGAAAAGAAAAGAGAGAAAGACTTAGAGAAATAAAGGGGGATGGTCTTCTTGCAGTTCCTCTTGATTTTCTTCTAAGTGCTTCTACTTCTTGGAGCTGCTTCCGGAGTCTGTTTTCTTTTAAGTCTTCGTTGGCCTTCTAGTCTTCATATTTAATTTCTCAATTGCCTAAGTGCATAATCCTTTTACCGAAACACTATGTCGAAAATAAACCTAACTTAGAGAAAAACAATAACTATACAATAAATATGCAATGCATGCAATGCAATGTTTAATCACAAGAAAACATCAAACTTGATAAATTTTTCTGTGCTAAATTTCTAGGGAAAAGAGTTGTCAAATTATTATCGAATATTTTATAAGGAAGAAATTACTTTGTTTGAGGAGGCAAAATATTTCTAAAAACTTTTGTGACCAAAGTGGTCATAATATGCCTAAGTACTTTATAAATTCGAATAGACGATGAAATTAATTTTAATATAATTTAATTAATTTTATTCATTAAAATATCATTTAAGAGTATTAAATCAATATTATTTACAAAATAAACAGAACATTATTCTACAAAAATTAGTAGAAAAATCATACTACCAAAACTTAGTCATTTAAATTTATAGTAATTGGATTTACTCAAAATAATATTTCTATCAAAGGTTATGTCAAAATTACTCAAACTTTATTCAATTTAAAATTATGATTTTGAAATAGTCCAAATAATACTGAAAAATATTTTCTAACAGTGGAATCATATAACACATACTCTAAGGTTTTAAAAATAATTTTATTTAAATTTTTTGGGCTTATGGATTTACATCTAAGTCAAATTTACTCAAACTCTTAATTTGAAATTTGAATAATTTTAAACAAACTCAAAACAGAAAAATAACAGTGCTAAATATTCTACATGTCGAGAGCTTTTCAAAAATATAAAGTTTGTTAAACTTGGCCAAACCAATAAAAAGTTATAATAGAATTAAGATACATGGGCTTTTCTGCAAAACTACCAGTTTTAATCTATTTAAGAAAATCGCAGAAAATCAAATCTCACGTGGCGCTGATCTGGCGCTGACTGTGCTGCTGACGGAGCGTCGACGTGGCGTTCTCTTATTCGCCGATACCGGTTCGGATAAGTGATTAAAAGAAAACCGTAGGATCACGATCTAACGGCTTAGATTGATTTGACCAAAACCGAGCGGCGCCGGTGGCCGGAAACCTAACCGAAGACGATGCGCGCGGCGGCGACATGAACGGAGAACGTGTTCTACCCGAGTGTTATGCTAGAGGCTCTGAGCGCAAGCGGAACTACTACGGGCATGTGCAGGGCGCAAAGCACCGTCTGCGATATCCAAATACCACACCCCATTCCTAATGGCTACCCACAAAGATCTACCGGCGGGATACTAAGCAGTTCACGGATGATCTCAAGGAAATCTCCGATGAACACGAACTGCCGATGTGGAGATTCGACCGGGCGGAGGAGATGGAAGAACTTACCGGCGGAGAAGGAGGTGCCGCGGCACAAGATTGGCGCGGACCACATGGCAAATTGTCCAGTGTGTGCAGGAAAGACTTACAGAATGGAGCATGGAGGTAGCCGGCATGGGAGATGCCGGTAAGTCGTCAACGGTCCAGAGCAGGCTTTCCCGCCTGGCACGGGGGGGGAGTACCATCCCCCCTGACACGGAAGCATGGTCACCTCCCGCCTGACACGGAAGCATGGTCACCTCCCGCCTGACACGGGAGCGTGTCAGCCGGTACGATAACGGTACGACAAGATCGAACATGCCTAGCCCGGCAATCCGGAAAAGGCTACTCGGGATGGGCAAAGACATGTCTTGTCTCTGACAGAGGGACAATGATGTTCCAGGACGGCGCCTTCTGTCCTAGCCGGAATGATGGCGGCAGGTCTATGCCGGATAGGTAGGCGGCTAGGTCGCACTAGCCGGTGTCGACATAACCGTTAGGACTGTCTGGTGGAGCCATCCCGGATTAGGGTTTCCGGCCCTCCCGGCCGGAACTCTATAAAAGACGCCATAACTGCTCAAGTGAATAGAGACCAACTTGGAGGCAAAAACCTTAGTATCATTTACTCCTAGTGCATTTACTCCTACCTCTCTCTAGTTCATCTTGTTCTTCATGTTCATCACCGAAAGAGCTCCAAGAACATGTTGTAGATCTTATTCCACACTGATATTGAGAGGAAAGGCAGGAGTAGGGGTGTTACCTCCCCACGAGGGCCCCGAACTAGGTACATCGTGTGTGTGTGTGTTCTCTGCCTTCGTGCAGTTGTTCGTATTTACTAGATCTTCTCTTGTTTCCTTCGATGGTGTTTTGTGTTCCTCGGAGATCCCGGTTATTCCGGCATCCTCCTGCGTGCGAGCTCTTTAGTTCGCTAGCCCTCCCCGGATCCACCAGCGTCCATCGGCCCCACACTTTAGCCATCCTATGGCATCTGCCGTGACACTACCACGACAATAACATATCATGCATGCATACATATTTATGCTTTGGAGTTTTAAGTGTTGCATGTTGTGTTTATTTATTTTTGTATTGCTTGTTGTTAGATTGTGAAGAGGAGGAAGGACTTGCTTGTGATTTTACTCTTGCTGTGCTTGTGCCTCCTGTTACCAAGGCAAGTGACATTCATACTATATCCCATATTTTATATATGCATAAGTAGTATATTTTGAGTAGTGTGCATGATAGGTGTAACATCCCAATATTTTGGAATGTTTAAAAATCACAAAAATTTAAAACTTTTGTTTTGATTAAAATAAAATATTAAAATGCATAAGAGAACCAATTATAAAAGACTTCAAGCATCTTGAAGAGATTTAATATTTCAAATATCTTGGAAAGATCATTACTTGCAAAAGTTGATCCAAGTTAAACAATTTATTGTCCATTGTAGTTATTAAACCTCAATATGTAATTTGACAAATGTTTTACAAAAATTTCAAACCATTTCATTATAATAAAAAGTTTCCTTATAAGTATTTGTTTCCACCACTTAGCCATAGCTATAAATTGAAATAGTATTTACAAGTGTTATTTTAAAATAATTTAAAACATGATCCATTTGCCAAATGGTTTTTCATTAGTTCCACTAAGTACAAAAACATAGTGCTGAAATTACAACCTATAGTTTATAACTTCAATAACTTCATATGTTTTATAATAAATTAAATTATCCAAATACATTTCATTAGCTTAAAATAATCTTCATTTATTTTCAAAACATAAAATGATTTTCAGGAGTATATTTTTGTGATTTTAAATCTAAAATCTTTTCCAAAGTGGTTATGAAGTTTTCAATTGAGTTATCTTATTATAAACTAAAATGGTGCCCAAAACACTTTAAATTAAAAATGATTACATTAAATTTTCTCTGCTTAATTCAAATAGGTATAATATGTGATTCAATAATCTATTAAAGCTAAATTTTATGTAATAATGGAATATAAGTTTAAATAACTTATTTCCAAACATAATTGAATTTGGGTATTTTACAAATTTTATTGAGCCAAAAGAAAGTTTAATTCAGTCATAATTTCAAAATTCATTTTAAGTATCAAATTGGTTTTTAATGAATATTTCAAAATATTATTTTTCAAAATGTTCAAAACATGCTCACAACTGGTTTAACACAAAGATAATAATTTTACAAATTTTTAGAATTTTGTTTGACTTCATTTGGACATTTAAATCAAAAGATATGAATAAAATGCAAAAATCAGAAAAGAAAATAAATATCGGGATGACGTCATCATCCCTAACCTCCAGCCGGATTTCTCTCCCGAAAATCATCTCCGGTTCCCTTCCAAAATTCGGTGCGATGTTTGCGCGAATTGTTTCCCCACGTACACCCTTCAAAAGCCCTTGAAGCCACCGTCCTTTTGCCTCCAAAAAACCTAACCGGAGCGCCGCTAGGCCGTCGTTGCCACTCGCCGGAGTCGCTCGGCCGCCGCCGCGCTTTTCTCCCTTTTCCGGGCGAGGTGAGCCACCTCCCTACCCGAGACCGTGTCGAGCTCCTTCGGCGCAGCCGCGCGCATCTCCTCACCCTTTTCCTCCTCCTTTCCGCAGTAGAAGCGAGCCATCGCGAGCGTCGCCGGAGTTCGCCGGCAGCCGAACGCCTCCACCCACGCCGTCACGAGCGTACGGGAAGAAATCGATGGCGCCGCCTGCACCACCGAGTTCCTCGTCGCGCCCTGCACCTCCTCGTCGCCTCGGCGGGTCCAGGGGGAAACTAGAGCGTCGCCGGCGTCCTCGACCGAGTCGCGCGTCGCCGTCCTCCTTAACTCCGGTCACCGGAGCGCCGCCACGGTGAGGTCATCGTTCCCTGTCCGTTCGATCTAATTTCTACGCGTATGATTAAATCATTTGATCGAAGCTATACGAGTCGTTCTGATCCGTCAGATCTAGATCTAACGATCCAGATCGACAGGAGCCGAGCCGCGGCTCAGACTAAGCCGAGCCTAGCCGAGCCGAGCCAAGCCAAGCACAGCCCGCCACGTGGCCAATCTTTTTCTGTTTTTATTTCCGAATATAATTTAATTGTCTATTTTGCAGAAAAGTCCCTGCCACTTAGATTTATCATAACTTTTTAACCATTTACCCAAATTGGACAAATTTTATATCAAATTAAAGCCCTCGACAAGTAGAATCTGCTGGAACTTTTAAATTTTAAATTTTAATAATATAAATAGATTCAATTTTCAAATTAGGAGTGTGAGCATTTTTTACTTAATTTTAAATTCATAAGTCCAAAATTTCCAAATAAAATATTTTGGAAAGCTTAAGATTAGAAGAATAATGATCCAATATTTTAATTAAAGTTTGAATAATTGAAAATTAATTTAAAAATCAGAAACTTATTTTAGTTAACTTAGGCATAGTGTAAATATTTATTAATATATTAAAATTATTTCCTTTGCACAAATGTCATAAATAATTGCCCTTGTTCAGAGAAACTCAAATCCATGTTACCAAATTATAACATAACATTAATAAGTAAGTTTTATTTAAAACCTTCTAAATGATTTTAGTTCATTTACAAGTGTATATAAATGTTATTGGTTAATTAGGTGATACTAAAAATGTGATTTAAAACATTATGCCATTTCAAATAACTAGGTTGTATTTTTAATACTATGAACTTTTCAGTTGGGAATTAAAAATGTCAGATATGATAAATTAAGAAATTCTTGAATATGAATTTGCTTAAATTTAAATTCTGAAAACATAACCTTAGGTAAACGAAATTAAATATGGATGGTTGTTGTAAAATCTTGAACCTTGCTTTTAAATTATGATTAAACCATCTTAGCTTCTCTTCGTGTAAACGTTTAAAGACCAATTCATTAGGATCCTGTGATCTTTCAATCCTTTCAAATTGAAAATGTCCAATTTGACTTTAGACTTTACCCTAAATGCAATCACATTAATTCCTTTTGCATATTGAATTATGTGACACCCTTGACCAAATTACACTTCTAAGCCTTATTACGCTTGATTGATTTTTTGAATGATATATGCTTGTTGGATTGTTTGTTTATTGGATGCACCTTATTTTATAGTTTGAAACGGGGAGCAACCATTGACTTGGACAAGTGTGTGTGAGAAACGACAACTTTCATAAGGCAAGTGACTTCATAAAACACCTACTATTTTATTCTATTGCATATCTAGTGTTTTAAGCAGTATTTGCAAAAGTAGTATGCATGATAGGTTTCTGGGAGATTTGTAGTACGCTATGCAAACCTGTTAGGTTACCCCTTAGAAATTCTAGTTAGACCCCTATTATAATTTAGTGGAAGTACCTGCTGCAAAAATGATTGTTTTATGGTTGATGTGATAAATGAAAATTTCCACTAAATTAATTTAACGCCTGGGTGGATTGGGTCGATCGAGGAGGTTTCAAGTTGAGTGGCTTCTCAGGGCCAAGTTTCATGGTTGTCTTCGCCCAAGATAGTTTCCACTTACTTGGGGCCATGATATGCGGTGTTAACCTGAGTTGCTCACTTGTGGTAGGCCACCCAGGGCTATGAGATTTAAGTTTACACTTAGTTTAGTTGCTTATCGTGCAACCATTGGTCAATATGGGCTCTGTCTTGATGGAGTAAGTTGATGTGGACCTGGGTCAAGAAATTGATGGTGGTAGAGTTGATAGGACGATGGTAATCTCTTAGTATGATCATGGGAAAGCAACTTCTGAAAAGTCTCGTCTTGATCTTCTCCTTTTCCTTCTCACACTCTCGAGAGTAGAGGATAGTTTGGGTTGATTGAGTCTAATGGTTAAAGTGCACACACTCTCGAGAGTTAAAACCTAAGATCTTAGCCGTGTCCCCGGCATCGGACAATTTGAGTAACTACACAAGGCTGTCTTCTGAAAATCTCTTCATCCAAATTTCTTAATAAAACTTTGATGGGTGAACATGGGTAGGGGACATGGACTTGTCCCGAGATGTCTCTTAAAGAGATTGTATTGATTCAAAAAGCTGTTTATCAAAAGTAGGAGAAAACTTGCTTTGCTCAATAGCCTTGAGCTCCGCCAGCCAAATAAGCATATAGATATAGCTTAGTAGAATATTAGAAATCAAAATCACTTGCCACCACAATTCAATTGTGCTGACCCTTTAAAGCTGGGCTGCAACTAAAACTTGCAGAATGTCCGAATGAGGAGTAAGGGGGTCGTCTTCGAGCTACAACCAACATGATCTGCCAGTGGCTTCATGGAGATGATGTAGCTCCATGTCATCCCTGGATTTGCGTTTGAACTCTGAAATAATGTGTGAACTATTTATTCAGCTAGCGTTTTCAGCTATGCAAATTTGTAAGGATTATCTGTTTTTGGATCATTCGTCTCGTATTGTAATAGATTTTGACATCGTAATGTGATATTACATCTTATTGGAAATTGCGAGACTTATGTGATCCAAGTCTTCCGCACTATTCATAAGTGCCATTGCTATCTTAAGCAAGGGCGCTACAATAGGATTTTGGATTTATTCTATAATGCTAAGTTAGTTTGTATTTTACAAATATTCTAGTAGTGTGTAGCCACCCCTTCTCCTATGCAGCCATGAAAAGTTTTATTAGTTGCTTAGCTATGCTATAAAAATGTTTACCCTGTTTTGGAAATGTTTCTAAGTGTTAAAATTTTAAATACACATCTGGGTGGAATTGGTTGTTTGGTTTATGTTGAGTGGCTTTTGGGACTATGCTTGTGGTTGTCGTCGCCTAGGATGAATATCTATTCTACTTAGGGCCATGAGTATGGTGTTTGTTACCCAGAAGTGCACTTGTGGACGGCCACCCAGGAACGAAGAGATTACCAAGTCCCTCCAAGTTTAGAAGCTTCCCGTGCAGCCTTTTGACAATGGGCTCTGTCTAGAATAATTAAGTTGTGAGGGTGCAACCTGTCAGCTTGACAAGCAGTTGTAGAGATGGTAGGTGGAACGGGTCTTGCTAGTATGGTTGCATCCTTCTTCTGAAAGTTCTTGTCTCAATTCTCTCCTTTCCTCAATACACTCCGTGTGTATGGGATTTTCGGGCTAATTGAGTCTAAAGGTGAAAGTGCACAACCTCTGCAGAGTCGACAATCTGAGTACTCAGCCGTGTCCCCGGAAATGGACTACTTCGAGCAACTGGACAAGGATGGGCGGAAGAATCTCAACACTGTTTTCATAAAGTAAAATTTGACTAAGGAAAGAATTGTTGGTGCACTTGGGCTTTATCCCTTGGTGCCAAGTCTTGAGAAATAAAAGTGTTTTACAAAATGATAGGAGAAAACTTGCTTTCTGCAAATAGCCTCCAACCCCACCAAGCCAAATATGCATATAGATTTTAGACTTGTCATTATATATCCACCATAGTCACTTGCCAATGCATCATTGTATTGACCTCCTTCGGGGGCTGCATATTCAAATGTGCGGGTAATTCTGATGCTGAATGAGTTTGGACTCGAGTCTACACCCAACATGTCTGCCTGTGGCGCATGCTTGAAGATGAGGCTCCATGTTATTTCGCTTTCGTTGTGAACTCTGAACTTTACCTAGCCTTCATGGCTATGCAACTTGTAATAAAGCCATACTTGGCTATTATTTTTGGATCTCGTTGTAGCAATTTTAATACTTATGTATTGGTACCTTATATTTTGTACTATGGTGCTGGCAGTGATCCAGGGACTAGCACATAACACAGGTGTTCCAACTTTAATAAAAGTTGGGGCGCTACACTTACAATCGAAGCTATGCAAGGAGTAGTAATTTCCATACAACGGATGCACATGGAGCTATAAGTATATGAAAGCTCTCTAATTGAACTAGTGGGGGTGCATCCAACTTGCTTGCTCACGAAGTCCGAGAGCACTTTTGAGAAGGCTCATCATTGGAATATACAAGCCATGTTCTATAGTGTAAAGTTCCCCACATAGTTATGCAACTAAGACATGAAAACTCTCTCATATGGAGTAAAGGTGCTAAACTTGAGCACAAATGATGATCATAAATGATATGGTGCTAGAACATAAGAACAAGTGATGAATAAAAATAATATGGTGGTATAAGATGAGCACAAGTGATGATTAAAAATGATATGGTGCTATAACATGAGCATACGTGTGTGATAAAGAATAGTAATGTTGTCCCCTTTTTATTTCTTTCTTTATTTTTTCTATTTCTTTTTCTTTTCTGTTTCTCTTTTCGATGATCCCATGGCTCTTTTCACTTTTAGGGGCAAGCATCCTAATATGATATATGATATATGACAACACACTAATGATGATAAAACAACATACTGATGATACAAGTAACTAATATGAATGTGCCATAAGAATATATATGACAACGGTGCATCTGCCAGTGTAGCAGGTTTTGCAGTGATCTAGCATAACATGGGTAAAACCACACATCAGCTTTATAGAAACACACAGAGCAATAAATAAGTAATGGATGACAACAGGTCATGTAATTTAAGATGGATGTTGCATGGCAATATATCTCGGAACAGCTATGGAAATGTTGTAATAGGTAGGTATGGTGGATGTTTTGAGGAAGATATTAGACTTATGTGTAGGAGAACAAGATGAAGATCTCCCACGAGTTTGGATGTACCCGTGAAAAATGCACCAACTCTCAATGTGAGAAAGGGCAATGCAAAGTACCGAAGAGGCTACCAATATGGTGGTGGAAGTGCCATCCCGCAGTTTTAGAACTCACAAGTAAAAATATTCCAAATAAAAATATGATCTTACAAGGCATAATGAAAATTACTCCTAAAGGGATCGTGGCGAATGACAAAGTCACCGTTGGCTTCCCCGACCGTAGCGCATAACATAAAGTCACTACGGTTGCTTTAGGCAAATAGAAGTCATATACCATTATGCAATCAACTGGAAATTTAAGCGTGGCACAGCTTCAAGTTTTTCTAGACCAACCATTAATCATTCCACTTTACAAGACCATCATGTTTAGCATGAAGCAAATTAGTATCTCAAAACAACATCAATGATTCAAGTGAAATAATTTAATGATCTCCAAGATTATGTATCATTTAATTATACCATCTACCACATTTAGCATTTTCAGTTCTCAACCAAACACCAATCAAATTATTTAAAAGATAAACTCTTCAAGTAATTAAATAATGAGATATGAGAGTATAATATAACAAATCTAACATCTCTAACAAGAGATGCATGAAAAACAAGAGCTAGAGAGCAAACTATAACATGAAAAGAATACTCAACGAATATAAGTGAAGAATACGAGTATTCATAAGAAAAAGCGGAGCGTGTCTCTCTCCCACACAAAAGAATGCGAGGATCCATATTATACAGAGAATAAAAATAAAAAAATAAAAACAAACAGACGCTTCAAGATAAACACATAAGATGTGACAGAATTAAAATATAGTTTCACTAGAAAGGACCTGATAGTTTGTTGATGAAGAAGGGGCATCCCCAAGGTTTGACCTTGAGTCTTCTTGAAATATGTTGGGTGAACCACCGGGGCTTTCCCAAGCTTTGGCTTTACTTTCCTCTTGATAACATTATATCATCCTTCTCTCTTGATTCTTAAAAACTTCCTCCACACCAAACTTAGAGTAACTTCATTAGAAGGTTAGTGCATAAAAAAATATGATATTCTGTAGGAACACAATTGCTACCAATTCTACTGGATATTATCTACAGATACTGATGCTTCATAGGATAAAAAGATCCAATCAAAATAGCTAAAGAGGCATTGCAAAATAAAATGGCAGAATCTGTCAAAAACAAAACAGTCCGTAAATACGAATTTGTTCTAGGCACTTAACTTGCTCAGATCAGAAAACTCAAAACTAATGGAAGTTGCGTATACATCTGTGGATTATGCACAAAAAAGGGCAGATTGTTCTGATGTTCCAGTGAATTGATATGAATTTAACGGTGCACAGCAGAAATCTGTTTCAGCACAGGAATTGAATTTTAGCATCAACTTTCAACCAGAGGCTTAACTTGACACAACATTGCAATAAAATTAAGATATAAAGGAGTTTATACATAGGTAGGACATGTCCGTGACAAATGCTGAAAATGAAAGATAATGGGTTGCCTCCCAAAAGCGCTTTCTTTAATGCCTTTTAGCTAGGCTTAATAGTTGTTATGATGCTCTCATAAATAAAGAATTTGTAACAAAAGGAGCATGAAGAGGTAAATTCAAAACACATTTAAGTCTAACCCACTTCCTATGCACAGGAATCTTGTACACAAATAAATCCACAAAGAACAAAGTGACAAGCATAGGAGAATAAAACAAAAGTAACTTCAAAACTTTTAGCATATAGGGAGGTGTTTTAGTAACATGAAAACTTCTACAACCATATTCTCCTCTCTCATAATAATTTTCAGTAGTAGAAATAAATTCAACTATATGACCACAAGTATCATTTAACTTAGATAATATAGGCACATAAAGAGGATCATTAAATTTATTTTGGAATTCATTAGCATGGTTTCCTCTTTCAAAATAGTTGGTACAATCAATATCAAGTTTAAAATCATGGTTGCAACAAAAATTCGGAACTAGAGACAATTGCAAACCACATAAGTATCTCTACACATAAGCAAATTTCTCCTCCATGGTGTAATTAGTAGAATTCAAAAACAAAGTAGGATTCTCATGAGTAAGCCATCACAAGCAGCAATTATATCATTTTTACCCTCACATGAATAAGTAATAACTTCTAAACATAGAGGATTATTGATAAGCATAGGACCATCATCTAAATCATTATCATATATAACATTGGAGACCACATTTTTACTTCTCTTATTTTATTTTGTTTTGGTTGTGTCAAGGAGCATGTCTTTTTCAAATTTATCAAAAGTAGATATTGCAATAGATTCATGACATTCAACAATATAGCACACTTCCTCCTTAGGCACGTATGGAGGGCAATCAAATAATGTAAGAGTTAAAGAGTCACTATTTGTAGGAGGTAGATCCTCCTTTATTCTTCACTCTCCTCCTCTTTTTCATCTAATGTGCTTTCAGGTTCAGGAATTTCTTCTTCTAAAGGTTCCTGCAAGGCAACGGTTGTTCTTCGTGAGGAAAAATCCTATTGAAATGTTCAGTAATATAAGAATTTTCATCCTTATAGTTATCAAAACAATATTTAAGTATAGCAAGACTTTCGGATTTAGAAAGGGCATCAATTTTATGCTCAAGATAAGAACTAATTTCAAGTGCACCCTTAAAGATAATAAATTCTTCCATCCTTTCTACCTCATAAGCATTATAGAAACCTTTAACATAAGAAGCTAAGGTTTCATTTTCATTACAAGCACATTGGAAAGGAAAGTGTTTATACTTCCTATGACAATCAGATTCATTAAAGCAAAAAGATTTGCCAAACATATGGCATCAATTTCTAGCATATTCCTCAAGTTGATTTAACAATTTTCATAAGTATGACCCTTTTTGTGACAAACGGTAATTCCTATAATATCTTCGTCCATCTTCTGTGGAGCAACCTTGCCAACAAGATCTAGTTTCATAGATATAATTCATTGATAGCAAATAAACAACTAGACATAATAACAAACCGAAATACAAAAATGACAAAACCAAAATATAAAGAGTAATGCAAGTAACTAACTTTTTTCTATTTTTGATATTAAGCAAACAAGATTGTAATAAAAATAAACTAAGCAAGACAATAACAAAATAAAAAGATTGGAAGTGCGAAAACTCCCCTCGTAGTGAATCTTCCAATCCCCGGCAACGGCGCCACAGAATTGCTTGATGCACACGGTGGGTGTGTTGTTGGGAGACCCCGAGAGGAAGGTGTGGAGTAGTGCAGCAGCAAGTTTCCCTCAGTATGAAACCAATGTTATCGAACCAGTAGGAGATGAAGAATTCCCCCGAGGTGTCAACGGCGCCAGAAGATGCTGGTGCTAAGTTGACGTGAAGCCTACACACAAACAATCAAGATACTTTGCCCAACTTAACAGTGAGGTTGTCAGTCTCACCGGCTTGCTATAACAAAGAATTAAACGTATGTGTGGAAGAAAGATGTATGTTTGCAGAAAGTGACAGGTTTGACAGGTTTACAGTTGTGGTTTTATCAGATTAATGAGAGGACCGGGGTCCACAGTTCACTAGTGGTGTCTCTCCACAAAAAATAACATTCCTCCATGCGTGGTAAACAAATTACAACTAGGAAATTGACAGAATAATGATGAGCAAGCCAATGCATATACTAACGATATGGTGTCTAGTGTGAGATTCATTCGGGCATTACAAAAAAATAGATAGACCGTTCCAACCGCATATATGACTAATAATCCACCTTCCGGTAAGCTGATAACCCACAAGAATAGGGGATCGCAACAGTTTTTGAGGGAAGTAAAACCCAAATTTATTGATTCGACACAAGGGGAGGTAAAGAATACTTATAAGTCTTAACAGCCGAGTTGTCAATTCAGCTGCACCTGGAAAAGCACTAGTAACAGGGGTGATGATGTGGTTATACCCGATGGGTATTCCCAGCGGGCTATATTAAAGGTTGGTTTCCTGCCAGGCCCAGTTGCTGGCCCGTATAAAGAAGATACAGGGTTTTTGGTAGGAAGGGTATGACTCAAGTTAAGCGGTTTCGTGCCGACTTAGGTATCTAGTAAATGTAATTCTAGTCGTATCCAAACTCCTGAGACCTGGATCCCTATATATAAGGGTCAGGAGGGAAGTAAAGGGGACACGCAATCGAAGATACCCAAACCCTAGCGAGGCAGAGACTCGCCGGGAACTCCTGTAATCCAATTGTGAGATTGTTAATATAGATTGGACGAGCAACCTTTGCTCGTCAGCCGTCCGAGTTCGCCAATACCCATATATTATTCCTATCGATACAACCCTAGGTACATCACCATGGGACTTGTCGAGTTAATCCCTCGTCAATTGGCGCCGTCTGTGGGAAAGAAGGGTGTTGGACCAACGGAGTCGGCGGCTCCGTCAGCAGCAGCAGCGTCAGGACCGTCACGGGAATCCCTGGATCTAAGGAAGCCGTACGCGCTCGGGACCTTCGAGTTCGTCCCGCACTCAGCTGCAGAGCGATCAGCGTTCGCGCATGTATACTCAGGTATGGATCTGACCTTTGGCAGCTTCCGTTTCTTGGTCAATCAATGGGGAACTCTCCATGTGGCAAGCCCGGTTAAATCGACAAGCATGGGCGTCAAGATCGCATCTGCGTCACCCGCGGGATCCTCGACTCCCGCGTCTTCATCAACAGTCAAGATCGCATATGTGTCATCCGCGGTATCCTCAACTCCCACGTCTTCATCAACAGTCAAGATCGCATATGCGTCATCCGCGGGATCCTCGACTCCCGCGTCTTCATCAACAGTCAAGATCACAGCTGCATCACCCGCGGGATCCTCGACTCCCGTGTCTTCATCAACAGTCAAGATCGCAGCTGCGTCACCCGCGGGATCCTCGACTACCGCGTCTTCATCAACAGTCAAGATCGCATCTGCATCACTAACGAGAGTTTCTATTCCCGCGTCATCGACAGCAAACAAATCAACTTCAGTTTCATCTTCAAGCACTATAAACCCGTTCGTGTTTGTCAAGGAGTTAGGCGTGGCATGTTATTGTTCTGACTATGTCGCTTCCCAAGTTGCATTAATCCTCTGCAATGGGGGTTCATCCGTGGATAGTAAGCGTGAGCATAGTTGCAGAGGGCGCAGCGTGCACAGTCAGCAGGTTATCCAAGTATGCACGGTGGATGCGACTCCAGGTGCCACGCCTACACCGCACCCGGCTCCCCAGGGCACTCAATACCCTATCATAGTAGGGATGGCAAGTGAGGACCTAGAAATCACAGAGGAGATGGCCACCAGGTTGGACGATATTGTTAATAGAGGCGCGTTGCTACCCATCGACTCCGCCAGGGAGTATTTATTGGCATACCAGTACCTATTACGCAAGAAAAACCTCGAGTTAGTTGAGTTCCAGAACACCCTCAACGAAAGGTAGGCCAGAGCCGACTCACTTAGTGCAAGGAGACTGGCTTATTCATCCTCTCAGTCGACTGGTGCAGAGCCGGGCAAACGGAGCATGTAAGAACTAGGCCCAGGTTACCTGGGGCTAGGCAAAAGTTGAGTAACGTCAGACAAAAGTTCATGACCATAGCATATGACAGTATTCCCATCCCGAAAACCACAGCAGCAGCCGTAGCTTCCGTAGCAACCTATCTCAGGTCCACCATACCTCCGCAGGATGATCCGCGACACGCTCTTCACCGAGCTCAGATCGAGGCTTTAGGGCATGTGGGTTCAGCTTTTGTACCAGTCGCAACCCCGGCAGGCCGTCCAGGGAGCAACCCTGGTCAGAACCCTCCTGGTACAGACACCCGTGCAAACGGCAGCAGGCAAGTTGGTCAGTCGACCCCGGGCGGCAACGAAATCGGAGCAGCTGGGACAGAGAAGACACCGAAGAGGAGCGGTCCACTCGACGTCGCCGCGAGAGAGAAGAGCAGGCGTAGTAGAGAGGAATGACGGCAGCAGAGCTAGGCTGATAGTTTTGATCATGATTATGAAGAGGAGGGGTTCGATGCAAGAGACGTAATCACTCAGCGGTTAATAAACAGACGCCGGCACCAGCGTAGGCATCGTAGTCGCACTCTAGGTTTCAGTCATAGCAGTTCAGAGTCGAAATCTGATGTCGAGCCGTGCGGCGCAATGTGCTTCACTTCGGCGGTACGGGAAACTCGCATGCCAAGAAGATTCAAACTAACTTCAGAGACTCCCAAGTATGATGGCAGTCAAGAGCCATCAGCATGGTTAGAAGACTACACAACGGCAGTAGCGTGTCAGCGAGGGAATACCACGACTGCCATGCAGTACATCCAGCTAATGTTGACGGGATCAGCCCGTGCGTGGCTCAGAGGACTACTTCGCAGTTCGTATGGTACATGGGAAGCTTTTTGTAGTGACTTCAAGAGAAACTTTTCTTCCACGTTCAAGCGACCCGCATCTTTTCAGCAGCTCCGGGCTTGCAAGCAAAAACCTGGTGAAACACTGACGAGTATATTCATCGTTGGACTACCATGCAAAACTCAGGCGCAAACATCTCGGAGGACAACGTCATATTTGCGTTTATACAAGAAGTCAGGCACAATGACATGCAGGAAGCCCTAGGTCGGGAAGATCCCAAGTCAATTGCGTACTTCATGGAAATAGCCAATAAATGGGCTGACGAGGAAGATTCAGTAGGAACGACAGAGTGCCATCGCCAGAAGCCGATCGCCAACAGGGCATTAACGGACGTCGCGGCCATTTCGACAGAAGAATCAGGCCAAGACCGTACGGGGGAATGGACGGAGTTGAGCAAGTAGCGGTAGCGGTAGGGTTCCAGGATAACCGGGAAAGTCGAGGCACCCAGCAGGGGGAGAACCCGTGCGAAGAGCGGGAGGACGGAAACTTTCTCGACAGAAATCGAGAGGATGCCAACAGAAGACGTGATTTCAAGCCAAGCGGAGCCCGGTTCGAGCGACCCTATCGATCGCCGGCTCAGCAACTCAACGACCCGTGCAGACTACACCTCTTCAAAGATGATTTCGGCAACTTGCGAGCAACTCACATACTAAAAAACGGCCGCGACTTCATGGCAATGCATGCTGAGATACAGCGTAACGCCGCGGCAACTCCGACTCTGCCCGCGCACGCATCGTTACCACCGCCGCCGGCCTTCTCAGTACCACATAATATTAGGGCGACCAACGTTTGCCAGATTTATGGCGGTGCCACACTACGCTTACCTTATGCTTAAACTACCAGGACCAAATGGAGTTATCACAGTCTACGGGGATTTACATCGTTCCGATGATTGCGACAGAGAATTCAGCAGGATTTCCGAGTCCTTCGGTGTGCAAGAGCACCTTGCGGAGATCGCGTTGGATAATGATCGCACACTGTTCCCTGAGGCAAAGAAACCCGCTCCCGAGAACTCGTTCAGCGCCAAAAATGACACAAGGGCTCACAGGGTTCACCCGGTGGACAGTGACAAAACAGTCCTCGTATCATCCAGTCTAGATAAAGCATAGGAAAGCGCGCTCGTCGAGTTCCTCCGTAAGAATTGGGAAATTTTCGCCTGGCACCCTACTGATATGCCAGGTGTACCCAGGGAACTCGCCGAGCCTGCCTTGCAAATTTATCCACCAAGCCAATCAAGAAAACCATGCGAAGGTTGTCAGAACCAAAGCGTGCGGCAGTCGGGTCCGAAATTGACAGATTACTAGACGCCAAGTTCATCCATGAATTGAAAAAATCAGACTGGGTCGCAAACCCAGTACTTGTACAAAAAAAGGAGTTAAATATGGGCGAATGTGCATCGACTTCACGTCGCTCAACAAATGCTGCCCCAAGGACCACTTCCCCCTGCCTCGAATTGACAGATCATGGACTCGACGGCAGGGTGCGAGCGCCTGTCTTTTCTTGACGCCTATTCAGGGTATCAGCAGATTCAGATGAAGAAGGAGGATGAGAAAAAGACAGCTTTTATCACTCCTCATGGTGTATACTGCTACACCAAGATGACCTTCGGGCTGAAGAATGCAGGAGCAGATGATGCAGAACTGCCTGAGGGACCAGATCGGCCGAAATATTCAGGTTTACATCGACGACCTAGTGGTCAAGACCAAGGAAACATGAACTTTGATAGATGATTTGAGGGAAACTTTCGCAGCCCTCAACAAATACAGAATCAAACTCAACCCCACCAAGTGCGTGTTCAGGGTGCCGTCAGGGCAGATATTGGGTTACTTAGTGTCCGCCAGGGGCATCGAGGCCAATGCCGAGAAAATTCAAGACCTTTTGCTACTGCCGGAGCCGACAAAGCTCCGCGAATTCCAGGTTCTCGCAAGAAGGGTGGCAGCTCTCAGTAGATTTATCAGTCGGATGGGCGAGAAGGCTATACCTTTCTACCAGTTAATGAAGAAGGTAGATAAGTTCGATTGGACAACGGAGGCGCGAGTGGCGTTCTCAGAACTGAAGCGAATGCTCACAAACCCTCATGTTCTCGTGGCGCCCCGAGAGCAGGAAACTCTGTGTTTATACATAGCCGCCACCAACAGGGTGGTCGGTACGGTCCTCGTAGTCGAGAGGCCGCAGGAAGGAAAAAACGCAGCCAGTTCAGAGGCCAGTTTACTACCTCAGCGAGGTGCTCACCCCTGCCAACGAGAGATATCCACACTATCATAAGTTAGCGTACGGTGTGTTTATGACGAGTCGCAAAGTCGCACAGTATTTCACAAAGCACCCGATAGTGGTGGTAAGCAGCGCACCATTGTCCGATATTCTGAATAACTCCATGGCGGCTAGGCGAGTCGCCAAGTGGAGTATCGAACTTGGTCCCATAGATATCACTTATCGGCACCCCAAGGCAATCAAAGCCTAGGTTCTGCCAGATTTCACAACCGAGTGGATAGAGGCTCAGTTGCCACACGTCCCTGACTTGTCCAATTCGTGGACCATGCATTTCGACGGGTCAAAACGATTCGAGGGTGCGAGCCATAAATAATGAGGCAGAGTATGAGGCGATGTTGCATGGCATGCGCATGGCCAAAGCTTGTGGAGCAACTCGACTGATGATTTACGGCGATTCAAACCTGGTGGTTCAGCAAACGATGAAGGAGTGCGATGCAAACACGGACAACATGCAGGCTTACCGTGATATGTACAATGTCATGGAGGCCAACTTCGACGGGTGCGAGTTAAGGCACGTCGATAGGGAAAGCAACAAGGAAGCGAATATGCTGGCCAACATAGGGTCCAAAAAGGAGTCTGTCCCGCCGGGAGTTTTTCTGGAAAGAATCAAGGAGAGATCAGTCAAAATCAAGAGTCTGGTCGAGTCAGCAGTAGACACCGACATCCCGAAGAAGCAAGGTTGTCGGCCAAGTGGGAACTGGGGTATGGAGAGCCCATTCCCCCCAGGCCTCGCACGTGGGCCAGTCGGACGAAATGACTAAGGACCAGGCATCACCGCCTGGCGGGACCCTCGAGAGGCTCTTCCCCTCGAGGGCCTGAAGATGAAACGAGGGCCTCAAGGGACCTCTCGCCTCAGGGGACCCTCCCGAGGCGCCAGCTCGCCTCGAGGGAGCCCCGCAGGAATCTCTCCTCAGGCTTCCCCGCGCCTGAGGGGAAACGTCGCGGCCAAGGAAGCACGGCAAGATGCACGTGGCCTCTGCCACGCACTTGCAGTGTCGCACGCACCCCCGTCGCTGTCCTTGGCGATAAAGTGGTCAACAAAGCAGCTCTGCCTGCTACGCAGCTGCCAGGACATTCTACTCTGATGATAAAGAGGGTGGACAGCACAACCCTCCAAAGGAGGACGTCATCGTGGTCTCCACCTCAGAGACTGCCCTCCCTACGGGCAGTACATCGCGGTCGGCCGCCGGTCGGCCACCACGCCCACCTTTACCAGCAATGGACCGAGTCCATGGACGAATGGAGCACGGTGGACTCCTACACCACCCTGCCACTGGCATGTGGGAACCACCTGGAAGGCCAAGCCGAAGGAGAAAGCCAGAGGCGCCTATAAAAGGGGCCAGACATCCATCGTAGCGCGGGTCAGCTCTTGGCACACTGCAACCCTTGTAAACCCTAGCTACACCTTTTAGGAAAGCCTCTGCCCTGAGGAGGAAGAAGACGATCGCTTCCCTCCCCAGGCAAGAACCGCCTCAAGGGGGCTTTCGGCAAGCTCCATTGTACTGTAACCCACACCATCTAATACAGACAAGCAGGAGTAGCGGTTTTACCTCCCCACGAGGGTCGTGAACCTGGGTAAAGGCTGGTGTCTCCCTTTGTGTGTGTGTCTTCTTCGGGTCCGGCGAGCAACGTCGCGGAGCCACTCGAGGTTCTAGACCTCCGTGTTCAATCCCCTTCACGAACTACTCTTCAGGAAGTGACTACCCCCGGTTCTCGGGAGTCATAACCCGACATTTGGCGCGTCAGGCAGGGGATTGAGGCGCGTCTACAACCTTCGAGTTCGTCTCCGCGCCATCGTGAACACCCGCGCTACCCGCGTCGCCCGCGCAAACCGACATGCGCCCGCAGGAGCACGCATGCCGCCAGGCGCTGCTTCCACCCGCGCACGGCGGGCCACGAAGAGCGTGTCCCTTCTGGCCCTAACGCGGAGGCGCCGGAGCGCGACGCCGAGCACCAGGAGGACGCGCAGTCGTCCCACCCGACGCAGCACCCGAGCGGCTCGGGCCCGGGAAGGACGGACCCAGCGCCCCCCACAGTGCTGCTCATGGCGCAGGAGCTGCTACGCTACCAGCCCACAGCTGAGGCCCACGAGTAGTGGCTCCAACGCCTCAACCACCTCGTCGGCATCGCCACGACGCGTCCCGCTACGTCGCAGTCCAACATGCGCCCCTCTCTCACGGGAACGGTCGTGACAAACGTGCCTCCGCCACCTCCGGGGCCTGCACCGGCTACAGCTCAGAAGGCTGCTTCGCACGCGTCCTTGCCGCACGATTGCTTGATCGTGCAGCGCACTGCGCCCGACGCCCGCGTGGGAATGGAGCTCCAGCGAGACCGCCTGAAAAGGCTCGTGGAGGAGATTGGCTACGCGGGCCAGCAGAACCGCGGCGCGCTTCAGCACGGGGTCGCCATGTACGCCTCAGGCTGCATGGCGTTCACCCGTTCTCTGCGCCCCGTGGTCTGGCCCCCAAAGTTCCGGCCTGCTCTCCCCAAGGGCTACGACGGCTCCAGCAACCCCATCGAGTTCCTGCAGCTCTACTCCACCTCCATCCAAGCTGCGGGAGGAGATGACAAGGTCATGGCTAACTGGTTCTCCCACGCGCTTCGCGACTCTGCGATGTCGTGGCTCCTGAATCTCCCTGAGGACTCTGTGAACTCCTGGGAGGAGCTCTGCAAGCAGTTCGTCTCCAACTTTAAGGGGACGTACGAGCGCGCCCTCACCCACAACGACTTGCGTGCTGTGGTGCAGAGGAAGGATGAGACGCTTCGCAAGTACATCCAGCGCTTCAGCCAAGTGCGCAACAAGATCCCGAACATCCCTGACACTTAAGTCATCGCCGCCTTCCGCGAGGGCGTCACGAACAGCAGGATGCTCGAGAAGCTGGGGATCCACGACAAGCTCACCTCTGTGGTCAAGCTGTTCGACTTGGCGGACAAGTGCGCCAAGGCTGAAGAGGGACTCCTCTTCGTGAAGATGTCCTCGAGAGGGGACGATCACGTTGAGGGGTCCAAGAGCCAGAAGAAGAAAGAGGCCAAGGAGGACCCCAAGCGCAAGGCTACCGCAGTTCTCGCGGCAGAGCCTGGCGTAAAGGGCACCCGCAGGGACTCCCCTGAGCCTGGAGAAAGAAGAGATGATCACCGCCCGTTCTGTATCTACCACAACAGGCGCGGCCACTCCACGGAGTCTTGCTTCGACCTCAAAAGGTTGAGCAAGTTGCGCGAGCAAGTAGAAGGCAGTGGTAGCCGCGGCCGAGGCCGTGGCTACCGCGGGAGCGGACGCAAGGGCGGCTACCAGAAACCATCTAGAAATCAGGCCAACGCCGTGGCAAAGAACGGCAACCTCCCTGACGAGGAAGACGGCGGCTACCAAGCCCCAAGAGCAGCCATTGCTTGCATCCTCGGGGGGGGGGGGGGGGCGCAGGCGCCGAAGTCAAACAACCAGTTCAAGCAGTTCGCCCGCGAGCTGAACGCCGCCCTCCCAAGCACGGAAACCTCCAGGCCCCTCAAGTGGTCGCAGTACACCATCGTCTTCGATGCTCAGGACCACCCCAAGTCCACCAAGACTGTTGGAACCCTCCCGCTGGTCTGCACCCCCACCATCGACAATGTGGCTGTCTCCAAGACGCTCATCGATGGCGGAGCAGGCCTGAACGTTATCTCCATAGATACGTTCTAAGCGCTTCAAGTGCCCTACGAGCGGCTTATGCCCTCGAGGCCCTTCACGGGGGTAACCAGCGGCTCGATCGAGCCTCTAGGCCAGGTCAGGCTTGCCGTCACCTTCGGGAGCGAGGAAAATTACCGCACCGAGCACATCGACTTCAATGTCGCGCACATCGGCCTGCCGTACAACGCCATCCTCGGCTACTCCGCGCTTGCGAAGTTCATGGCTGTCACGCACCATGCGTACAACATGGTCAAGATCCCCGGCAGCGCCGCCACGATCACCATACGTGGGCATGTCCTGGATGCTACGCGCGCTGTTGAGACGGCCTACAAGACCGCCGCCATGGCCTTCCCCGCAGAAGAGGACCAAGAGCCTCTCGAGAGGCCCAAGAAGAAGAAGCAGTTGTTCTCCCAGGCGGCAGCTGCTACCAAGAAGATCTCTCTGAGCTCAGGTAGCTCGGGGCTGAAGGCTCGGGGGTTAGCGTCACCATTGGCGCCGCGCTGCCTCCCAAATAGGAAAGCGCGCTCGTCGCCTTCCTCCAGGCAAACTCTGACATGTTCACATGGACACCGTCAGATATGTCTGGTGTACTGAGGGAGGTGATCGAGCACCACTTGGTCGTGTGCCCAAACGCGCGCCCAGTCAAGCAAAAAGCAAGAAAGCAAGCCCCCGAGAAGCAAGCATTCATCGTCAAGGAGGTCGAGAAGCTCAAAGCGGCAAAAGTCGTTCGTGCAGTCGCGCATCTCACTTGGCTCTCCAACGGCGTGGTAGTCCCAAAACCCGCCGGAGGAGGCCGTCTCTACATCGACTACACTGATGTAAACAAGGCCTGACCCAAAGAACCTTATCCCATGCCCAGAATTGACCAGATTGTGGACTCCATGGCAGGCTGCGACCTCCTCTGTTTCCTTGATGCCTTCTCTTGTTATCACCAGATAAAAACGGCTAAGGAGGACGAGGAGAAGACGTCTTTCCTCACTGACGAGGGGGCAACTCGACAAATCCCTGGGTTGTGCACCCCGGGTTGATTGAAGGGGAGAGAGTAGAGCGTTGGTGATCACGACGGCTGACAAGCAAGGTTTTACCCAGGTTCAGGCTCCCGGAGGATAACACCCTACTCCTGCTTGTCTGTTATTGACGGCGAGTTGCGATTACAATGGCGGCGAGTTGCGATCTCGCTAGGGTTTTTGGTGGTGGCTGTTGGCGTGTCCTCTAGGACGAGCAACCCTCCTGGCTTTATAGGTAGACAGGTCTCGGGTGGTCGGTATCGATGGCGATTACAAATATGGAAGGTTATGAGACCTAACCTACTTGGACTAGGATACATGGTACCCCGAGTGGGCCTTCTGGGGGCCTCCTCGTGCTTGGCGCGGCCCAGGTAGCCTCATCGTGGGCTAGTCGAAAGGTAGCCCCACGTCAGTAGCCCCCGAGTGCTTGGTCGAAACGTAGAGTCGGGCAAAGGACTTCTTCCTCCTGGACGCGCCACCGGATTGCTTGATCTTTGAGTTTGCACTCGTTTTCTTCAGTCGAAGAGGACACTCCCGATGGGAGTAATGTATTCATTCGAATTTCTTTGTCTTGTTCTTCCTGTAAAGCCTGCTTCTATTCGGCCTGTCGGCTTACATGTAGATTTGATTCGGCTACTTGAGCTTACTCAACTTTCTCTGTCACCCGAATGGATGTTTCGGGTTCTCAGATCAGCACTCTGTCGAGGGGCTGCCCCCCGGGTAGGGGCAGATCCCGGTATAATTCAGTAAGGTGCCAACAGTACTTGACCTTTGGCGAGAGACAGGGACACCTCCTGGCGTGCTGAAAGGGCAGCTTGACCCTTGAACACTGGTAGAGGGCAAAATGTCTCCTGGCAGGCGCAAGGGGCAGCTCTAGCATCTATAAATAGACACCCCCGGCCCTCACAATCGCAGCACAAGCATGAGCGGGTGGTTCCTCTAAGAACTAGCTTCTCGAAGATGTCTTTGCTGATAGGCTAAGACATCTTCGGGAGGCTAGGCCTAGAGATACTCATCCTGAGGCGAGCTCGGACCCCTCCGGAAAGGATCCCGGATCTCGGGCTACGAGGAGGTTCCCGGGAGTAGGAGTACTCGGCTTTACCGGATGGGTAGTCCGGGTAGGTACTAACCGCAGTATATGTCCCGGTCTTGATCTTGTGCAGAAGGGGCTCACAGTGGCAGGCGAGGAGGTAGCCGGCGTGAGGGCTTCCGGTAGGCCGTCAACGGTCTAGAGCAGGCTTTCCCGTCTGTCGCGGGGGGAAGTACCATTCCGCCTGACACGGAAGCATGGTCACCTCCCGCCTGACACGGAAGCATGGTCACCTCCCGCCTGACACGGGAGCGCGTCAGCCGGTACGACCGTGGTACGACAAGACCTGACATGCCTAGCCCGGCAATCCGGAAAAGGCTATCCGGGATGGGCAAAGACATGTCTTGTCTCTGACAGGGGGACAATGATGATGCAGGACGGCGCCTGCCGTCCTTATCGAGATGATGACGAAGGGGCTACGCCGGATAACCCGGCGACTAGGTCGCACTAGCCGGTGACGGCATGCCGGCTAGGCCTGTCCGGTGGGGCCAGGCCGATTTAGGGTTTCCGGCCATCCTGGCCGGAGCTCTATAAAAGGCGCCATAACTGCTCCTGAGAGAGAGAGACCAACTTCAGAGCCAAAGCGATAGTCACATTTACTCAGAGAGCATTTATTCCTTCTCACCTTGAGTTCATCTAGTTCTTTGTACTCCTCCCTTTGAGAGATCTAGCAACAAGTTGTAGTTCTTGTACCACAAATATATAGAGAGGAAAGGCAGGAGTAGGGGTGTTACCTCCTCACGAGGGCCCTGAACCTGGGTATATCGTGTGTGTGTTGTGTGCCTTCGTGCATTTGTTTGTGTTTGTTAGATCTCCCCCATCGTACTTTGTTCTTATTTGTTGTTCCTGGGAGATCTCGGTTTTACCGGGATCCTCCCCGTGTGAGCTCTTCAGCTCGCTATCCCTCCCCGGATCCACCAACGTCCATCGGCCCCACACATTAGCCATCCTATGGCATCTGCCGTGACACCACTACGACAGTTGGCGCCCACCGTGGGGCACACAGTGGCGTTGGCTGGTGTACACATCCGGACGGGCTCACCTGTTCACTTCGAGGTTCGGGTTCTCTCTGGCCTGGTCGTAAGGCTAGGGGAGATGGACTTCCTCTGCGACAACGTAGGATGCTTCCGGAACAGGCCGTTTCCGGTAAACGGATGTCTCATTGACTTTGGTGGTTTCACCACCTACGTCGCCATAGAGGTTGTCTGTAGCTACCCGGACGTGGTCCTGGAAGCTGAGGACCCGCCCATGCTCTGCGCTGCTCGGGGTCTGTGTGCCGGTCACCCCCCGAGTTCCGTCACGGTGATGATGGTCGGGGCAACCGAGGAGGAGTACCAAGACGCTGACGGCGATGCCGACTGCCACCCCTGTTTGGCCAAACCCCCGCAGGAAAGACCTGTGGCCCGAGATGGCGATCCACAGCCGTCCCAGCCGCGGCGCCGCCCGGATCCCCTCTCGGGGCTAGTGGCCAAGTTGACTGTTCCGGTGGCTGCCGAAGCGGATACCCAAGCCACTTCAGCTGAGTTGGAGGAGCAGCGGAGGTTGCTACTCGCCGAAGCACAGGAGATCGCCGAGATCCGTCGCGAGCTCAATGCTAGCCTCCGGGAGTACAATGCAGCTCACGGATTCCTTAAGATAGACTCCCGGGACAAGCGCATTGCGGATCTGCGCAAGAAAGGAAGAATGGTGAATGAGGACCTGGCTGGTGGAGCCACCACCAGTCACACAGGAAGTCGGATTTCAGCAGGGAAGCCGGTGTACAGCTCACCGGCGAAAACTCTTAGGGACGCCGAAGCCGCCATGGCCGAATTGGTAGGGTTATCCGGTGAGGCCCTGCGCAAGCAGCAGGAGCGGGTAAACGAGTTGGTCATTGAAGCCAACCGTCAGAATCAGGCCTTCAAGAAGAAGAACCCCGGAGCAGGGTCCCAGGTGCACTCAGCCAGACCCAATAGCCAGAGGTCGGACGGGGAGGCCTCTTCCCCGCATCCGAGCAGAAGCAAGAGCAAGAGCCGGAGCCGGAGTCGAGGTTCCGGAAAGAACAAGCAGCTACAGACCTATGATCCGGCCTTCGTCGGTATCCAGCAAGCCGGACAGCGTAACTCGGGGCATGCGGGAAGTACCCGTGGGGATGGTAACCTGGGTGTAGGAAACAATAACCCGGTTGGCCGTGGTAATCCACCCCGGAATCCTCCTCACGTTCAGGGAAACCCACAGAGGGAGGTCGCCTCTGTTCCGCAGCAGGCCGTGATCCCTGTGCATGACAGGCTCAATGATGGTAACTCGAGGCTGCAGCAACTCGGGTATCAGCCATACGAGAACCCTTTGGGATCTCGGATAGGAACCAGGCAGCTAAACCCGGCAGATGCTAGATTCCGGCTCGACCGGATTCATCAGTCCGAGTTGGTGGAAGAGCAAGGACCTCCGGGACCTGCCTGCTTCGGACCTCGGATCATGCGGGAACCTCCTGTTCGGAACTTTCAGCTCAACCGAGGTGCCAAGACCTATGACGGTAGCAAGTAGCCAGAGGACTGGCTAACCGACTATGTAACTGCAGTAAGTATAGCCGGTGGAAACAGACGATGGGCGGTACGCTATGTGCCGCAGATGTTGGAAGGACCAGCCCGGATCTGGTTGAACAACCTGAGAACTGGCAGCATAGACTGCTGGTTAGATTTTGAGGAAGCATTCATCAGCAACTTCACCAGCACGTACAAAAGGCCCAACAGGCCTCAGCAGCTCGCCATTTGTAGGCAAAGGAGCAACGAGACCGACCGGGAGTACCTAACCCGGTGGAGCAATATTCGCAACTCCTGCGAAGGAGTGGTAGAGGCACAGGCCATCTCCTGGTTTGCACAAGGTTGCCGGCATGGCTCAATGCTGTGGCAGAAGTTGCAAACAAAGATGCCAACGACCTTGGCAGAGACCATGCGCATCGCCGATACCTACACGCTTGGAGATCCCATGCAACCCCTGGTGGATGTCGGTGACTCCAACAGGAGGAATGCGGGACCTCAGCGTTCAGGACCGAGCAGGAGCCACGATCGCCAGGAGTTCGGCCACAAGAGGAATCAGCCCGAGTACCACCATGCCGCCCAGCACGTCGCAGCAGTGACCCGGGAGCAGGAGGATGCCGGCAGCAGCCAGCGTCAAAAGACAAGTGGCCCGGCTTGGGGTCAGAGTCAGGAGGTGCAAAAGACCTGGGTGGAGCAAAAGAAGCCCCTGACGTATGAAGAGATGCTGAACAAGCCATGCTGCTACCATACTCTGGAGGCCAACAAGCCCGCAAACCACTCTACTCGTCAGTGCAGTTGGTATCAGCGCACGTTGCAGGAAGGCAGCTCGGGAGCTATTCGGCAGGGTGCTCCGGCATCTCGGCCCAATATCCCGAGACCCCCTCCTCCGACATCGGGGGCCAACGCCGTTCGACTTCCCCCTCCTCCGAGAGGACCCCCGCCTCGCCCGGTGAATGTGGTGCACACCCGGAACGACAACGGTAACCAAGGCGGGCAGCAGCAGAGCAACTACCGGGAGGCTCATCAGAGCTATGTGGTCTTCGTAACCGAACCCACTAACCGAAAGAGTGTGCGGCAACGTGCCCTGGAGGTGAATGCTGTGATCCCGGTGGTTCCCAAGTTCTTGCACTGGTCCGAGATGGAGGTCACGTGGAGCCGGAAGGATCACCCCCGAGTTATGCCTAAGCCGGGAGCGTATGCCTTGGTGGTGGACCCAACCTTTGTCGGACCCAACCTCAACGTCCGCTTCAGCCGGGTTCTGATTGACAATGGCAGTGCCATTAACATCATGTACAAGGACACGATGCTGAAGCTGGGAGTATCCATGAACACCCTGCTGCCTACCGAGACAACCTTCCACGGCATTGTGCCCGGAGTCTCTTGCTCGCCCATGGGAAAGATCTGGGTTGAGGTGATATTCGGAACTCGGGAGAACTGCCGAACCGAGAGCTTGGAATTTGAGGTCGTGGACCTCGAAAGCCCGTATCACGCACTGATCGGCAGACCGGCCCTCGCCAAATTCATGATCTCGACTCACATGAGATACCTCAAGATGAAGATGCCGGGACCTAACGGCGTAATCACCATCTCGGGAGACCACAAGCGCTCCATGGAGTGTGCCTCGGCGGGACCGTGCTTGGCTGAATCTCTGGTGATCGCGGAAGAAAAGAAAAGGATCCAGCAAGTGGTGGCGATGGCCAAGACCTCACAACTCGGAATGCCCGGGATGGTGAACCCGGAGCAGGGTGCGTCATTCCAGCCCCCCAAGGAGACCAAGAAGGTGTGTGTGGATCCCACCAACCCGGAGCGCCAAGTTATCATCGGCAGCAACCTGGACAGCAAATAGGAAGGCGAGCTCGTCGACTTCCTCCGTGAGAATCGGGATGCTTTTGCGTGGTCGAGTGACGATCTGCAAGGCGTCCCGAGGGAGTTGGCTGAGAACTCTCTGTTTGTTAGACCGGAAGCGAAGCCGGTGAAGCAACCAACTAGGCGCCTCTCGGATGAAAGAAGAGCCGCGGTCATGGAGCATCTGGCTATACTGCTGGCCGCCGGATTCATAATGGAAGTGCTGCACCCGGATTGGATATCAAATCCGGTTTTGGTAGAGAAGAAGAAGGATGATCCCCTCCTGCTTAAGGTGTGGCGCATGTGCATCGACTTCACCAACCTCAACAAAGCATGTCCGAAGGACCCCTTTCCACTACCCCGGATAGATCAAGTGATAGATTCCACTGCCGGGAGTGAGCTTTTAACTTTTCTAGATGCTTATTCTGGTTTTCACCAGATACCTTTAAATCCGGATGATCAATTGAAAACTGCTTTTATTACCCCTTATGGGGCTTATTGCTATCGTGTCATGACTTTCGGTTTGAGGAATGCTGGTGCTACATACCAGAGATGCATGCAGAAATGTTTGCATGACCAGATAGGCCGAAATGCCGAGGTCTATGTCGATGACATAGTCATAAAAACAAAAGAAAAAGCGTCACTAATAGATGATCTGAGGGAAACATTTAAGAACTTAAGAAGATTCCGGATGAAGTTGAATCCGGATAAGTGCACATTCGGTGTACCGGCAGGGAAGTTACTCGGCTTCCTCATCTCAAGCCCGGGAATTGAAGTCAACCCGGGTAAGATTCGTGCTACTGAGAGCATGAAATTGCCCGTGCGTCTCAAGGATGTGCAGAAGTTTACCGGGTGTCTTGCATCCCTAAGTCGGTTTGTGAGCCGACTTGGGGAGAAGGCCTTGCCTCTGTACCAGCTGATGAAGAAGAGAAAAACATTTGTTTGGACCCCGCAGGCTGATGCGGCGTTCAACGATTTGAAGAGGATGCTCTCAACAGCACCCGTGTTGGCGTCCCCATTACCCAAGGAACCTATGCTGTTGTATATTGCCGCAACCAACCGAGTAGTCAGTGTGGCAGTGGTTGTAGAAAGGGAAGAAGGGGGCAAGCTGATACAGAGGCCGGTGTATTACCTCAGTGAGGTGATCTCGGAATCCAAGCAAAACTACCCGCACTACCAGAAGATGGCGTATGGGGTGTACATGGCAGTGACCAAGCTCAAGCACTACTTTCAGGAACACCCGATCACAGTGGTATGCGAAGCTCCTCTGGCCGAGATCATCAGTTGCAAGGACGCTAGCGTCCGGGTAGCCAAATGGGCCATCCAGTTGTCTCCATACGCTCCGGCGTACGAGAGACGAGATGCCATCAAGTCGCAGGCGCTGCCGGACTTTTTGGTGGACTGGGCCGAGATGCAGTATGAACCTCCGATGCCGGATTACAATTTCTGGAGGATGCATTTCGATGGCTCAAAGGCTAAGATCGGATTGGGTGCAGGAGTGGTCCTCACTTCCCCAAAACAAGATGTACTGAAGTATGTGCTGCAAATTCATTTTCGGGCATCCAACAATGTCGCAGAATATGAGGCCTTGGTTCATGGACTGAACGTCGCCAAGGAGATCAGCATCCGCCGGATAGAGTGTTTCGGTGACTCCGACCTCGTAGTACAACAGGTGTCGGGGAATTGGGATGCCCTCGATGCAAACATGGCCTTATACAGGTTTCATGTGCGGAAAATATCCAGATTTTTTGAAGGATGCGAGTTCAAGCATATACCAAGAGGAGAAAACGAAGCAGCGGATGTCTTGTCCAAGCTAGGGTCATCTCGGGATGCCATCCCACCCGGGATAGCCCTGGAGCATTTGAGGAAGCCATCTATTCAACCATCACCCGAGTCAGATTCTATCTTCATCCCCAAGGAGCCTGGTTCAGATGCAATACCCATGGAAGTAGATGTCGGGAGCATAACATCGAACCCGGGGACTGCGTCCCAGTACTCAGAGAGGCAAAGAAGAATGATGATAGAGGTGATGTCGGCAGAACCAATGGACATAGACGCTCCCATGTTCCCGGTTAGACCTGTCCCGGGATGGGCACAACCCATTATGGCTTATATCTTGGAAGGAACCCTCCCGGAAAATGAAGTGGAAGCCCGGCAGATAATGCGAAGATCAAAAGCATACACTGTCATCAATCAAGAACTGTACAAAAGGAGTGTCACTGAGGTACTCCAGAGGTGTGCGGAACCGGCAGAAGGACAAGAGATGCTGGTGGAAATACATCAGGGGGAATGTGGACATCATGCATCATCCCGGACCCTGGTAGCAAAGGTGTTCCGGCATGGGTTCTACTGGCCCACCGCATTGGAGCAAGCAGAAGATATTGTTCGGAAGTGTGGAGGATGCCAGAGATTTGCTCACCGGATACACATGCCGGCGTCAGCACTAAAAACAATCCCCATCACTTGGCCATTCGCAGTGTGGTGTTTGGATATGGTCGGTCAGTTCAAGCCGGCGAGAGGCAATATGACACATATACTGGTGATGGTAGACAAGTTCACCAAGTGGATAGAGGTCAAGACAATCCGGAAGTGCGATGGACACACCGCTGTGCAATTCCTGAAAGACATCATCTTGAGATACGGATACCCGCACAGCATTATCACGGATAATGGCACCAACTTTGCTGTGGGGGAATTCGCTCGATTTTGTGCTGAGAAGGGAATCCGGCTGGATGTAGCATCAGTCGCACACCCGGAAGCAAATGGGCAAGTCGAGAAAGAAAATGCCTTGGTCTTAGCCGGTATCAAAGCTCGTTTGATCGAACCGCTATTGAGAACTCCGGGATGCTGGATAGAGGAGTTACCGGCGGTGTTATGGGGTCTCCGGACTACACCGAATAGATCTACCGGCTACACGCCATTATTCATGGTATACGGTGCTGAGGCAGTACTCCCGACCGACATACAGTATGACTCCCCGAGAGTGACAATGTTCACCGAGACCGAGGCAAAGGAGGCCCGAGAAGATGATATAGATTTACTCGAAGAGGCAAGAGAATTGGCACTATCTCGGTCTGCAATTTATCAACAGAATCTTCGTCGCTATCATAGCCGGAAAGTACACCCGAGGGTGTTCCGAGAGGGGGATCTGGTGCTGAGGCTCATCCAACGCACGGCCGGAATGCATAAATTATCACCTCCATGGGAGGGACCTTTTGTGATAAGCAGAGCATTGCACAATGATTCTTATTACCTTGTAGATGCACAGGAGGCTAGGAAAGGTGTAATGGACAAATCCGGTGAAGAAACCAAGCGTCCATGGAATGTAGCTCTACTTCGCCCCTTTTACACGTAAAGGGCTCAGTGTATGTTGTATCTCAGTTTTTTCATGTTAATGAAAGTAAGGCACCCCGGGAGGAACCCGGGGACTGCCTGGTTATGTGCATGTCTTGTTGTTATTTTTGTCAAGTTCATTTACTATTTTTGTACCGGCATCCCCGGAAGGAACCCGGGGACTGCCGGATAACTGTTCTCTGTTTTATTTGTATGCCGGGAAAGTTCCGAGTTCGATTCTCAAAGTCAAAGTAATGTATGTCATGTGAAATCATCTTGTGACTCGACTGACGCACGCCGAAATGGTAGTCAAGAGCAAAGAGAGGGAAGGTGGGAAACACGAAAATGGTCTCGGGGACTCGGAGCAGGAACTTATCCGGCATACTTGTTTTTTGCTAACTCGGTTATTTTTTATGTCGGGAATTCGGTTAGACGGAACTCGAATTGTTCTAAGTATTGTATGCCGTATGTGGAGTTTTGTGACTCGACTGTCGAACGCCGAAATGGTAGACAAGAGCAGAAATTACCTAAGTACGGTAAACATGAAAGGCAAGTCGGGAACTCAAAACAGAATAAATTGACATAAGTTACTCGGATAAATAGTTCAGTACGAAACGAAAATAATATAAGTGTATATTACATATTGCACCCGGCATCCCGGGGATTTCACGAATCTACTCTTAAGTGTTTTAAGCGATAGGAGATGTCGGCTTCTCGACCGAGACACCAGCAGGAGGAGCAGCGTCGGGAGCGGCGTCAGCAGGGGCAGCAGGGGCAGCAGTCTCGGCGGCATCAGCGGGAGCAGCTCTCTCGGGAGACGCAGCAGGAGAAGCTTCGGCTTCAGTTCCGGCAGCGCTACTCGGGGCGTCGGGACGCACCTCGATCTCGGTGGCCTCGGGTCTCGGCGAAGTCGTTGCGTCCCGGGGAACCACGCTCTCGGGCGCGGCACCGGAGGCAGCATCATCTTCTTCCGGGACATCGTCTTCCGCGTCGCCGGTCGCGCCGGTTTCTTCGTCATCCTCGTAATCACATTCCGAGTCGGAAGGAAGGACGCTGGCGGTGAAGGCACGGATGCTTGACCACGAGGCGATCCGGTGCGCCACCTCCTGTCGCCGCTGGATCTTAGCCGGATCACTCAGCCACGGCGAGGTCGTCCGCAGGCGCTGGATCACCTCCAGGTCAAGACCATCGTACCAGCTAAGTACTTGGGTCAAGACCTGGTCGGCACCAGCTCGCGCACCGGAACGCTTCCAGGCGTGAATGCGCCTCCCGGCACACTGCAGTGCGCTCGCGAGCTCGGGCACCGAGAGCGTCCCGCGGATGCTCGGCCACAAGGCGCCGTGGACGTGAACCCCAGCGCTGAGCAGCTCCGTTCCGATAGACCGAAGAGGCACTATCCGGGCCTTCAAGGCGGTGAGGTGATCCTCGATGTCCCAGGCTTCCGAGACAGGGCCCTTCCCGGCGCGCTTCTCTCGGGCGGCAGCAACGGCGAAAACAGCAGCCTCCCGGGAGTGCTCAAATTCCCCTTTAAAAAGAAGAACCGTCAAACAACTAGGTCATAAGAAAAACGACAGCAAAGTAAGGGAGCAACAAGAGAAGACGGATGTCGGTCCACTTACTGTTAAGATCCCGGTTCAATACAGTGAGCTCGGAGAGCCAAGTATCAGACCGTGACCGGAGGAGAGCCAGCTCGGTCTCGGCATTATGCGCGCGCTCCTCGGACTGGTCCAAGGTTTCCTTCTGCTTCTTGGTCGCCTCGATGAAGCGCGTCTTCATATCGGTCGCGACAGCCTTGACCTTCTCTAGCTCGCCGTTGAGCCGCGCGATCTCAGCTTGCGCGATGGCGAGTGCGGCCTTCTGGTCTACCGAGACCTTGCGCGCGGCATCCCGCTCCTCCCGGAGGCGCCCCTCGGATTTCTTGGACTGACCGAGGTCAACAAGAACTCGGTTGAAGATGCTGTAGTGTTTCTTGCTGCACTCCTGAAATCAAGACAAAGAAGGAGGAGTCAGCCGGTGAAGAATGTAAATAAATCGGGAGAATCTGGGATCTCTAGCACATAACAAGCTACCCGGTTGGGAGGATCTCGGGGACTCGGTGTCCGAGTCCTGAAACTTTCTCTAAGATTGGAGCCTAGTGATCTGCTATTCGGTGGAATCTAGAGCACTAAGCACCAATCTCGGGGACTAGTGGTTGTGAAGCAAATTTTAAAGCAAGCTACCCGGTTGGGAGGATCTCGGGGACTCAGTGTCCGAGTCCTGAAACTTTCTCTAAGATTGGAGCCTAGTGATCTGCTATTCGGTGGAATCTAGAGCACTAAGCACCAATCTCGGGGACTAGTGGTTGTGAAGCAAATTTTAAAGCAAGCTACCCGGTTGGGAGGATCTCGGGGACTCGGTGTCCGAGTCTTGAAACTTTCTCTAAGATTGGAACCTAGTGATCTGCTATTCGGTGGAATCTAGAGCACTAAGCACCAATCTCGGGGACTAGGGGTGGTGGAAGGAACAAGTATTTTTGAAAGAAATAGAACAAGCTTACCTCGGTCACCCGAGTAACATCCAGCGCGGCCACCTGGAGAGCGTGCAGCGCTTGGGCGTTGCGGCTTGGGCCTGCAGCGTGCAAGTCTCCCGCGGTCTCGGAGGCGTCGGCGGCAAGCCAGGCCTGGTTGTATTCATCAACAACCTGTATGCCGGAGCCGCCGGGCGCGCGGGTAGCAGCAAGATCCCGGGACCCTCAAGGCACAAAGGAGCTAACAGTTGCTCGCAACATTCGCAAGGCAGCAGTAGGGATCTCGGCGGGAGGCGGTGGTAACGATGAAAACGTACCCGTGCGCAGCACCAAGTCCTGGGCCGAGGATGTCGGTGCAGCTGCGGCCTTGGCAGAAGTCGTTTTCTGCCCAGCAACCTTTGGACGCGACTTCCCGGCAGGTGGATCAGCTGGCCGGGAGGAGGCTGCGGGCCGTTTCTCCGGGGCAGTCTTGTTCGAAGCTTGCCAGGAGGGACCGCTTGGCGCAGATTGCCGGGGAGGGCTCAAGATCTCCGCCTCAAGCCCGGGCACCCGGCGTGGACTTTCGGGAAGAAGAATGTCTCCCGAGGTCGTTGTGGCCTGCACCGGGATCTCGTCGATCACCGGGCGAGCATCCGGAGTCGCCACGGATCCCGGTGCGGCACCGGCGGCGGCGGCGGCTTTGCTTCCCCGAGTAGAGGGCCGAGGAGGAGAAGGCAAAGCCCGAGCAGGGCTGGGAGTCCGAGTTCCGGGAGGAGGAGGAATAGCAGGTGACGGGAGGTCGAGTGCGTCCCTGAAAGAAAATATCTCAGTAATAGTTTATGGAAAAGGCAAAGTCATGTGGCATAAGGCAAGGAGAAGTTACCCGGAGTCCACAGTGGGAGGGCCCCTTTGCCGGCGAGGCTTCGGGGCCATTTGTTTATTCAGCTTGCTCCTCTTGGGGGGGTTGCCGGGGTTGTCGGCAGCCTCGGTGTCGGAAGCCGCGCGCTTCCGACTCTCGACACGTTTGGTTCCGGCAGTCGGCTTCGGAACCACTGCTGAGGCCCAATTGAGAGGGAGAGCGTCAATAACATCGAGAATTTGGCAGTCAATCTTATCCTCATCATCCGAAGAAATAGAAAGTGTCTCTGAAGTTGAAGGGTTACCCGGAGCTGCAGCCTTGAAGAGAGGAATAGCGAGATGGTCCTCGCCATCGGGGTCCTTTCTCGGCATCTTATCCGGCACCGGGAGGTTCGGCACGAAGTTCCCGTTGGCGTGGACTGCGTCCTCTTTGGCTTGCCGCTCGAATAACTGCGCAAACAGGTCATCACATGATGTCCAAGTAAACGCATGTACGTGGGCAAATGCGCGAAAGACAGACAGGAGCACCTGTTTTAACGGTTTATTCCGGGATCCCCCAAGGACACCCCAGGTGTAATCATCCGTCATGTTCGTCCGAGCAATGGCTCGAACGCGTCGGACGACCGCAGCATGATCTAACCCGAAAATACTGGTCCTAGTGGGGTCATAGCTCCCGTCCATGTGGCACATCTTGTGCACTCGGTTTTGCAGAGGACAGACGCGGCGAATAATGAAGCAGCGAAGGAGATCGTCGCCGGTCATTTTCTTGTTCAGCGCCTGGAGCACGTCATGCATGCAGTTGACCTCTTCGGTATCCGGCAGTCTTTTCCAGAGGTTGAACTTGCGAGGAGGGCCATGGACAAACTCCGGCAGATTTATGAAATCCGGATTCGAGGATCCCGGACCATCTCCCGAGTGCTCCCGGTTCTTCACGTAGAAGAAGCTGCGCTGCCACTTCCGGCAGGATTCTAGTCCCTTGACTATGGGGAAGCCGGAGTCAGCGCGAGGGATGATGGTGGCCGCTCCGCATTCGACCAAGTCTTTCTCTTTCTGATCCGGGTTGGGGATGACTTGGCGACGAAGGATGAAATATTTGGCCCAAAGATCCAGGAAGGGCCACACGCCGAGGTATGCTTCCGCATACGTGGTGAAGACCGAGAGCATCATAATGGCGTTATCTGGGAGGTGATGCGGTTGGAGGCTGTAGGTGTCAAGGAAGTCGCGGAAGAAGGGGCTAGCCGGAAGCCCAAAACCACGCTCGAAATGCGTAAGGAATACTACGTATTCCCCGGGTTGGGGTTCCGGCTCAACCTCGCCCTCCGGGAGGCGGCTCTCAACTTCTGGCGGAATCCGGTGGGTCCGGTACAGCCAATCCAGGTCCCATTGTTTGGTCTCGGATCCGTCCCAGCATCCCCGGATACTTTCTTCACCCATGTCGGAGAAGACTGCAGGTGTATCCGGACTATTCTGCAGGCGCAGCGGCGGTTAGTCGGAGTTAGTCTACCGGGAACTAGGATGCCGGAGTATAAACTGCTAAACGCAACCGGATTCCTGGAAATAAGATCTACCGTCTGCTAGAAAATCAAAACAAAAAGGAGGAAAATAGGCTCGCGCTAGACTCGCGCGAGGCGAAATGCGAGTGAATGATCTACGTCCTACCGCGACGGTACATCACCGCCGTGCGCCTCGTGCGCGCCGCTCAAGTGGTGCTCACCGGCGGCGGCTCAACCGCACTTGTGTTACGGCACGGCCGGAGTCGGGCGGTTGTTCTACCGAAGAAAATCATCGAGACGGAGAGAGCGACTCACCGGTGAAAGAGGAGATCGGTGACGTGCGAGTGGGACGGCGATGTTCGAGCTCCGGCGCACGACGAGGGCGACGGCGTTCGAGTGACGAGCGCAGCGGCGGCGATGTGCTCGAGACAATGGTGGAGGAGCAAGGAAGAGGAAGAAGGACAGGAGACCGCTCCGGTCCCCAATTTATGGGGGGGATTCCGGAGCGGTTTCCAATTTTCCCGCCCACGATCCCCACGATCATGGGTGGGATCTGGTTTGCGCAGCAAGCCACGTGGCGCTACCCGGAGCGTCTGATCCGGCCACACCGAGGGCCACACCGCCCCAACGGTTGGACTCCGGATCGGCTGCGGCTCCCGGCGCGGGAACCCAAGCGACAGCGTGCTCGGGCAGGAGCACTCGAGTGCATTTCTGCTCAGACAGGACGTCGGGTGGGCCCCAGCTCGCAATCTCGAATTCATCAGGAAACCAACGGTCGTAATTCACTGAGACGATGCTATCCGGTCGCAGGCTTCGCCTCCCGGTAAACACAGTCTCGGTAAGAAGATCTCGGGAGAAATCCATCTCGGCAGGAAAACGGAGGGTGATGTCATGTGTTCTCGGAAGATAGTTGTTGTTTAAAGCTGATCCCGCACATCATCCGAGGTCGCCGTGCAGCGCCAGCTTCGGGGACTAGTGTCGGGGGGCTGCCCCCCGGGTAGGGGCAGATCCCGGTATAATTCAGTAAGGTGCCAACAGTACTTGACCTTTGGCGAGAGACAGGGACACCTCCTGGTGCTGAAAGGGCAGCTTGACCCTTGAACACTGGTAGAGGGCAAAATGTCTCCTGGCAGGCGCAAGGGGCAGCTCTAGCATCTATAAATAGACACCCCCGGCCCTCACAATCGCAGCACAAGCATGAGCGGGTGGTTCCTCTAAGAACTAGCTTCTCGAAGATGTCTTTGCTGATAGGCTAAGACATCTTCGGGAGGCTAGGCCTAGAGATACTCATCCTGAGGCGAGCTCGGACCCCTCCGGAAAGGATCCCGGATCTCGGGCTCCGAGGAGGTTCCCGGGAGGAGGAGTACTCGGCTTTACCGGATGGGTAGTCCGGGTAGGTACTAACCGCAGTATATGTCCCGATCTTGATCTTATGCAGAAGGGGCTCACAGTGGCAGGCGAGGAGGTAGCCGGCGTGAGGGCTTCCGGTAGGCCGTCAACGGTCTAGAGCAGGCTTTCCCGTCTGTCGCGGGGGGAAGTACCATTCCGCCTGACACGGAAGCATGGTCACCTCCCGCCTGACACGGAAGCATGGTCACCTCCCGCCTGACACGGGAGCGCGTCAGCCGGGACGACCGTGGTACGACAAGACCTGACATGCCTAGCCCGGCAATCCGGAAAAGGCTATCCGGGATGGGCAAAGACATGTCTTGTCTCTGACAGGGGGACAATGATGATGCAGGACGGCGCCTGCCGTCCTTATCGAGATGATGACGAAGGGGCTACGCCGGATAACCCGGCGACTAGGTCGCACTAGCCGGTGACGGCATGCCGGCTAGGCCTGTCCGGTGGGGCCAGGCCGATTTAGGGTTTCCGGCCATCCTGGCCGGAGCTCTATAAAAGGCGCCATAACTGCTCCTGAGAGAGAGAGACCTACTTCAGAGCCAAAGCGATAGTCACATTTACTCAGAGAGCATTTATTCCTTCTCACCTTGAGTTCATCTAGTTCTTTGTACTCCTCCCTTTGAGAGATCTAGCAATAAGTTGTAGTTCTTGTACCACAAATATATAGAGAGGAAAGACAGGAGTAGGGGTGTTACCTCCTCACGAGGGCCCTCAACCTGGGTATATCGTGTGTGTGTTGTGTGCCTTCGTGCATTTGTTTGTGTTTGTTAGATCTCCACCATCGTACTTTGTTCTTATTTGTTGTTCCTGGGAGATCTCGGTTTTACCGGGATCCTCCCCGTGTGAGCTCTTCAGCTCGCTATCCCTCCCCGGATCCACCAACGTCCATCGGCCCCACACATTAGCCATCCTATGGCATCTGCCGTGACACCACCACGACACACTCTGTCCTACTGAGTTGTTTCAGCTTTGAAGCTTACTACTCGAATCTTGCGTTCGAGTTATTGCGCTGGTTCACTTGCTTGGAGCCGTTTCCTTGATGGCGTCATTGTCGACGTTTCCTTGCACGCCTCTGCGCCCGATGGGACGTGACGTGGCGGGGCCCACTGGCAGAGCTGACCGCGGTCAGCAGTTGTCACGTCTCCGAACTGGGCGCGAAATTTTCACGCATGATGATGACGCCTCGATTCTCGTGCGTAGTGGGGGAAGTGGGCGCGACGGTTGGCCTCTTCGCTTGACACGTGGACGGCAGGATGGAGATGCTTGGAACCCTTTCGCGACGGACGGCTGAGATGGATTTCGCCAAGGCATAAGTACGGCACTGCCGCCCGAGGGCATCGTCTTCTCCATCCGTCCGCGCCTCCTGTTCTATTGCTTTCTGCCATTCTTGCTTCCACGAGAGCTTAGTGCGTTTTGCCCCCCCCCCCACCTGTTGCTGTTCTGCGGAGCGATGGGAAAGCTGAAGACCGTTGCTGGCACCTCCGCCGCCGCCGCCGGGTTGATGAAGAAGCCGGAGGGCGACTGGCAGAGGTCGACCGTGAAGAGGGCGGATCTCGACGTGCTGCGCATGCAGTGCCTCCTGCCTCCTTCTGACCAGGCCCAGGTACGTGCCCCTGGCAAGGAGACGTCCCCTACACCCCGCAAGGGGGAGCGCATTTGTTCCGTGGAGTTCCTTCCACGGGGCTTCGGGTTCCCTCTCCACGATTTTGTTCGTGGTCTCTTGTATGCCTATGGGGTGCAGATCCACGATCTGACCCCCAATGGCGTCTTGAGTATCGCGAGCTTCATCGTGCTTTGCGAGTGTTTCTTGGGGGTCGCACCTCACTGGGCGTTGTGGAAGTCACTCTTCCTGGTTCGCAAGAACGTCGGGAAGAGTGGGCTGACATACCCAGTGGGCGGCTTCGGCATCCAGGTGCGCGGTGACACCGCGTACTTTTAGATGAAGAAGTCGGACTCCGTCCAGGGGTGGCGGAGGAGATGGTTCTACGTCCAGTGGAACCAGGAGGGCCTGCCGCAGTTCGAGGGCGAGCGCGGGTTGCGGAAGACCCGTGCCTGGGCGCACCCGCTCGACAAGGAGGAGAAGGAATCGGCGAGGCCGCTGATGGGCCTGCTGCACGACCTCATCAAGACCCTGGGGCGAGAGGCGGGTGGCGTCTTCCTGATTGCCACTTTTTTCCGTCTTCGTGTGCAGCCACTGAGTGCTCGGCCCCACCCGATGTGGGTCGCTGAGGGCGTCAGCAATGAGCCACTCAACGACGAGGAGGTGGAGACCAAGGTTAGGGGCATCACCAACCTCCGAGCCGCGGACCTCTGCAACGTTAACTGTCCAATCGCTGTGTTTGGAGCAGCGAACCCTGTCCCCGAGGTAAGTCCCTGACTTGTTCACTTTGTTTCTTCGTTTGTTGATTTCTTGCTTCTTGATTCGACTTGTGTCTACTTGTTCCAGGGTCGGTCTCTGTTGGTCATCTTTCCTCCTCTTCCTCAAGACGGACCCGCTGATGAGTCGCAGGTTGTGGAGGAGGAGGATGACGATGACGACCTTCCTTCTGCTACCTCGCCCAACGAAGAGGTGGGGGATGAAGACGACGAGGCAGAACCCGTACGCAAGAAGCAGAAGCGCCAGAGTGGAGGTGACTCTGCGACTGCCTCGTCGCCCGCGAGGGGTACCGATGCTGAACTGGAGGAAGCTGTCTTGACGTCCTCGGGTGCACGCTCTCCGGGTGGTTGGAGTGAGACGTTGGACGTTCCTCCGGTCGGCTCCGCACCACCACGCGCGTTTGCGCGATTGGCGTCTGTCTCCTTGGGGAGTGATGACGACTTTGAGACCATTAGGTGAGTACCTTGGTGCCTAGTTGGTTTCGAGTTGCACTTTGTAGTTCAAGTCTGAGTTGATCATTGTATTGTTTTTGCTCCAGCCGTCGTTCTGGCGATGTCAGCTCCCCTCACCGTCCGCCCCTTCGACCGAGCTGGTGACTCGGGTGGCGGTCGAGGAGCGCGCGCAACCTGCTGTCATCGCGTCGTCAAGTCGCGCTCCTCCGTCGTCTTCCGAAGATGTCGACCTCCTGGACCATGTAAGTCCTTTGTGTTTGAGCTTGTAGTACTGCAGTTTCATCGGGTGCGCGATCAGCGCTCCCGATGGGAGTAGCCCTCGAAGGTGTGGGTGACTAGTATAGTCGCCCGCAACTTTATTAATTTCTTGCCTGTGTTTCACCCGTACTACCGCAATTTCTTGCCCTCGAAGGAGAGGGACCAGCTGCGTGCTTCTCTGGACCAGGCTGACAGGTGGGTTGCTGAGCTGGAGTTGAAGATTCAGGCTCAGACTGAGCTTGAGGAAGCTCTCCACGAGTCCCAGGAGCGGGAGCGGGTACGGGTCGTCCAAGAGAAGACTCAAGTCGACCGTCTCCTCTCACTCGCCGGTGTTCTTGGAGGTAAGTTTCGGCTTGACGCCTACTGTTTCTTTTGCTTTTCCTTTGTCTGACATTAGATCTGTTGTTTAGATGACTGCGATGGAGCTCCTCCGGAGGGCTCGTCGAGTGACACCGTTGACTTGGCGACTGCTGTCGGCTTCCTTGACCGCGTCTACGTGTATGCGTCTGATGCTCTGAGGAAGTTGGCAGCTGCGCTGCAGTAGTCGACTGGCGCGCTTACGACGGTGCACCGGAGCATCTTCCCAAGTGATGCGCCGACGGCTGCCATTGACGCACTTGCCGCTCCGTGTAAGGATGACACGAACACCCTCGCGGACTTCACCCGGACGCAGACGGTACGCGGCTCCGAGCTCACCTTCCAGCTCCTTCTAGGTTACCAGATTCAGGGCGATTTCGAGAAGGTCGTCAACGGCTTCCCTCGGAGGGCTGATGGCCGGACCACGTCCCTGGGCGGAGTGAAGGCGCAGGCTAAGCAGCTAGCTGTGAAGCTTGTGGCTACCTTTTAAAGGGCGCTTGCCAAGGCGACTGAGGCGGCTGCTTCCCGGAAGACTCGCTCCCGGTCGGAGTCTGCTGCCCCGGAGTAGTAGTGGTGTAGGGATTCGGCAGTCGCCGTGGCCTGTACTTATGACTTTTGCTTGTAATGACTGATATTTTGTTTGGTCTTCTGACCTTGAATAGTATTGTTTGCTGAAATTGAGTATGTATTCAACTATATTTGTTTGTGCTGAGCAGTCGCGCATCTGTATTGACTCTGCGGACTCATGGCAGACTGACGTGCGCGGCGGCACTTCCTCTGCGTCTGCGGCTAGGCCGAGTGGCGAGGGATCTTCTTTGGGTCACTAGAGCAAAACAGGCCACTGGTCCCGGGCCGGGAGGGCTTTTTGTCCCGGTCACGCGCCCGGGACAGCGTGTTCGGGACAAATAGCCTCCCCTATTTGTCCCGGGTACGCCACGGCCCGGGACCAGTAGGGGGGTCACGTGGCCAAACCAGACAGCCTCTGGCTCCCACTCATTTGTCCCGGTTCGTAATACGAACCGGGACAGTATATATGATTTTTTGTTTTCTTTTTTTGTTTCTTTTGTTTTGTTTCCTGTTTTCTATTTTTGTTTTTGTTTTCTATTTATGTTACTGATTCTTTTGTGTTTGTGTTTTTTCATTTATGTTTCATTTCAAACAAGATCTAGTTGCCTATTATACGTTACTATGTAATATATATCATGAATACACGATTTTTTCCTCGGGATATAGTCATGAATACTACTAGTACACGAGTTCTCCCAAACAAATATTTACAACCGGAAGATCATGTCTAAATATTTACAAACAGAGATCATTACATGACAGAGAAGCATTAGACCCTATTTTTTCCTCGGGATGGTCTTTTTTGGCGGCCGGATTATACTGCATTCTACGCCTGGCTTTATGACATAGTCAAGCAGAAAGCCCGCAATTTCCTCCGCGATTGGTAGTAGGCGGTCTTTTGCATCAAGCCTTTTCCGGACCGTCTCAAACTAAAAAGGAGAGATCAACACCAATATATCAACCATTATGAAAATAATTCAATTTGAAAAGTGAACAAGTTTGAATGAATTGTTAACGTACCCTATTCCAGTCTACACCCTCATTGAAGTGAATTCGGATGAACTCGCAGACATAGAATCCTCACAAATTGGTGCCTTGTTGCTGCTTCGCGCACTTTATGATAGAATAAGATAAGAAATCAATAAAAAATAATCAAAAATATTGAAAAAATGGTATTGTGAGACTGAAATTAAGAATATGCGTATGTGGAACCTAGCTAGTACGTCTTACCTCTCGCCATTTAAAAGTGAGGTTCTTAGCTATACCGACATCCTTGTGGAAACCGGTGAACTTGTCCCAAACCCTGAAGTTTATGGTATGAAAAATTAGTAAAGAAGTTAACTAATTACTATATATTATTAGAAAAGATGAGGTCGATTGTGATAATGAACGAAATTACCTCTGGAGCATCTGTTTTGTGTCGTCGAACTTTTCTTCAGGTTTCGATAATGGGTCCAAGACATCAACGATTGCCTTTTCAACATACATCTCAAATAATACCCAGTGAAATCTGCCATATGTTTATATTTGTTAATAACTAAATCATCAATTACATATACTTAATTAACATCGAGTATGTATAAGAAAGTAAACTACTCACTCGAAGTTGAACGGGAAAATTATGGTGCTTTTGTAATGTTGCGCCATCAAATAAGTAAGCAAAAGCTCCTCCGTTTCATCTGGGTAATGTAACAAACCATGATGATGAACTCGATTAGGGTCAATGAATCCAATCTTGTGATTGAGTCCCAGCTTTCGAGATTGTATAATTTTCAGCCTGCATAATAGAGTACAAAAGTAATATAGTGATAAGGATAATTACAAGCAATGAAAAATAAGTAGAGCTAGAGAATTACTGACATATATACATAATTTAGTTACTTACATGCAAAAGGAACTGATGATAGATTTGTCGAGCGCGTCAAAATTGAATAACTGCCATAATTCGCAATACTCGATTTGAACCTCATCATCACCTGGGCCAAAATAATCCTTTGGAATTTTCCCATAGAGCCAGTCTCCGTCTTGACTTTTCGTGGTACGCAAGTACCATGCATTTAGTTGGTGCAACCTAGCTGGTAGAGTGCGCACCATTGCAGGGTCGACAAGATCTTCTCCTCTCACATATGTCCGCACCACCTCATGTATGGTGACATTCTCGCCAGCTTGCAATGCCTTAAGCTCTGCCAGAGTTATACCCATATCTCTGGCTTGCTGCAAAAGTACATCGTCGACCGGGTTCCGGTTGTAAGACGCCAATATGAGTGGAGGGGCCGATTGTCCCGCCTGCATTCCGAGCTGTGGAACATCTCTCTTCTGGGTGGCAGCAGATTTTTGTTCTTCCCGCACTCTCCTAGATGTACGCACCAGAACGCGTGTGTAGTCATCGTCCATATTTAGTTCATATTGCGACGAATGCATAAGAAATTCTATGGCCCACCGTATCGCTTCCGAAGAATAAACCGGAACAGGCAAAGACATCTTTTTTGCCTTCTTTCTCTGGGAAGTCTGGATCTCCTCGACCCATGTATCGACATCTTTGCGAGAGTTCACAAAGCGAGACTTCCCGGCCGTTTCGCTTTTCTGAGTACTAGTCGACGCAGCGGTGCACTTCCGCTTCTTTTGCGGAGGCGATGGAGTCCGTTGACGCGGCGGAGTACGCTCACGCGGCGGAGTACGCTCACGCGACGGCGGAGATGGACTAGCGCATTGGTTGTCGTTATGGGGGGTGTCTGGACTAGCGCATTGGTTGTCGTTGTTGTAGTTATGTGGACTGGCTTGTGGACTGGGAGGGCGATTTAGCTGCATGTGTGGGAACACGATGTATTCTTTTTTCCATAAGCAGGTACTCTTGAGGGCAAATCTCAACTCAACCTCGTCTTCACCCGTAGGGAAGTCCAGCTTAATTCCCTCATATGTCTTGATAACCTCATCAACCCCGACAACAGCATAGCCATCTGGAATAGGGCGACAATGGTAAGTTCCATTTGGGCTAGGCGGTAGGGCAAAGCCGTGCGCCACCTTCACGGTTATGTTCAAGCATGGCACATGTTGGTCGCAAAGTTCCCGCTGCACGATATTATCCACGGGGTGACGAGGACCCGGCATATCATTGTGGCGATCGAGCTCCGTCGAAACCACGCTGCTTCTCCGCATTGATTTTGGACCAGGAGAAGGATATTCGGGCGTCTCAGATTTGCAGGGCATCCGTCGAGTCTGCGCTGCCTTCAGCTCTGCTATCTCCTTCTCATGCTGTAGTAATTTATTTTCCATCCAGTGGGCCCGGTCGGCAATCTCTTTCTTCTTTCTCGATCGGCTTCTATAAGTGCCAACATCTTTGGGAAACCCAAGTATCCACGGTACAGAGCCGACGGTTCCTCTTGTTCGTCCACTGTGTTCAGGATTCTTAAGGGCTCGCGATAGCTCGTCCTTCTCTCTGTTAGGGTGGAACCTGCCTTCCGTGACCTCCTTCCATACCTCTCTGAGAGCTTTAATAGGGTCAGGTCCGTGCTCCTTGGTAAAAAGACAGTCACCTGTTTCAGGGTCTAACTTTCCACCATGCCCATAGAACCAAGCCTTAAGCCGGTCTGGCCAGTCAAATGTCTCGATCTATATACCTTTAGCCAAAAACTCTTCCTCCATTTTAAAAAACTTAGGCAGGGCCGTCAGGTAGCCACCTGACCCCACGATATGGTGATATATCTTTTTGTCTGCATTTTTCTTATTTCTCTCTGACATGGCCTTAGCGGCTTCCGATTGCTTGTACGCCTTAAATTCGGGCAACTCATCTTTTATCTTTTCATAGACTCCGACAAATTCTGGAGTTTTACCTTCTTTATGAACTTGTTAAGCCTTTTCTTCCAGCTGCGGAACAATTCACCCATCTCAATATAAGTCTAGGCCTTGCATCGATTCTCTATAACCGGCTCCTCTACATCCTCCTCTTCCGGTAAAGTGAAATTCTGCATCAGCTCGTCCCAAAGGAGTTGTTTGTCTGCATTCGAGACATAAATAACCCCCTCTTTTGGCACCTTTGGCTTATACCATTCTTGAGCCCTGATGGACAGTCTGTCCCGAACGATGACTCCGCACTGAGCTACAAATTTCCTTGCGTGGTTAGCGGGAGCAATCGGTTTTCCTTTTTCATTGATCTCCTCGATGTGGTACTTCTGTTTCCCTTGGAGCTTTTTGGTCCCGGTCCGTGGCCCGCCTCGTTTCACCGCTGCTTTTTTGCTTGGTCCCGATTCATGGCCCGCCGACGGCTAAACACAAGAAAAAGTGATAGTTAATATATGTATACACACAAATCTTTTCAACGGAGACAAAAACCTGAGGGCATATATCTACCTCGGCGACCGACTTTCCAACAGTAGAGTCGGTGAACTGTCGGTGAGCTGAACTGTCGGTGACGTCTACTCCGTCTGAATGCCCCTCCAGTCCATCACCGGACTCGTTCAGAAATTGCCCGGTGAAATCGTCTACATGTTCCTCTTCTTGTTGGTCCAATCCATCACTTTGGCGGATGATGTCGAACATGTCCTCTTCTTGTTCAAGGTTTCTACCGGTGTCCATAGTTTCTGCAAGGGATTTCAATCCATTTACATTTGCAATAGTAATGTGTTAAATCAGAGAAACTGGGACGATATTAAAACTTATTTAAACACACAAAATAATGGCACAACAACATCCGTAAAACATTACAATATTGAGTATCATATTGCTAATGAACTAAAAAGAAAATGGGACGATGACGTCATCGTGGAGTCATCAATGGAGGCTACGTGGATGGGGTTGGCCGGAGGCGCGGGGATGGGGATGGCCGCAGGCGCGGCGAGCTATACCTCGGAGGCGGCGGGGATGGCGGGGATGGAAGCGGTCGGCGCGGGGAGGACGGAGGCTCGGCCGTGCGCGCGACAGGGATCGACAGAGGCGCGGGGTGGTGGCTCAGCGGACGGCGGCGTAGAGACGACGGGGAGGATACGAAGACGACGGGGAGGATACGGAGACGACGTTGAGGAGACAGAAACGACGGGGACGTGCGTGCATTACGTGTTGTGCGTTTCTTTTTTAGACTTACGTGTTGTAAAATTTGTCTCAAACTATTCATCGTATTTGAATCTTTGAAATATATTTGCATAATACCATAAGTATTTAGGTTTATTTTTTGTCATCATTTTGATATATTTTCCATATTTTTTGGATGAATAGATTTAAAAATATTGATTTTCCAGTTTTAATCATTTTCTGGAAAAAAAAATATGGAAAAAAAACTCAACAAACCCCGCCGCAACGTCACCGTGACGTCATCAGCGGAGGAGATCAGCCGCGGCGGCGACCACGACGCCGGCGTCGATTTACGACGAGCCCAGCCGCGCGCGTATGCGCGTCCGATGCACACGGACGCGGTCTACCTGGGAGTGGCGGCGCCGCCACTGCTTGGTCATCGGAGGCGCGGCGGCGGAGTCGGGGTCGGGGTCGAGGAGGAAGGTGCGACGCTAGGATGGGCGGCAGCGTCGGGGTCTTGGTCGTCGGAGGCGCGGCGGCGTGAGGCCGTAGCTAGCCGGAGTCGGGGTCGTCGGGGGGGCGGGGGGCGGCAACGTCGGGGTGGCTGTGGGCGGAGCTAGCCGGAGTCGAGGAACATCAACGCGCGCATGGTGGCGCAAAGAAAGTGAAGAGAGGGCTCACCTAGTCGCCGGAGTCGAGGAGGAAGGCAGCGACGCTCGAGGATGGAGCGAGGCCCGGCCGGAGTCGAGGAAGGAGGCGGCGGCGCGAAAATTGGGCAGCCTGACGGCGTCGATCTGGTTTTGCTCCGGGTGGTGGCTGGAACCGTGGCTAAGTGTTGGTTATATAGGGGAGAGGCTATCTGTCCCGGGTGGAGGCTCAGCCCGGGACAAATAGGGGTCATCTGTCCCGGGTTGAACCACCACCCGGGATAGATAGCACCCCATCTGTCCCGGGCTGAGCCACCACCCGGGATTGATGGGGTTTTTTCTTTTTCTTTTTCTTTTTCTTTTTCTTTTCTTTTTCTGTTTTCTGTTTTCTGTTTTAAATAACTTTGGAATTTGAAACAACTTTCAATATGAAAAGTGTTTGAATTTAACTAACTAATACAAAAACATTTTCTCTTTTCTATAACCATTTTTTTAATAAGTTTAAAACTATTTTGAATGTGAATTTGTATAACTTTTGCAAACTTTAGAATTTGAAAAAACTTTCAATATGAAAAGTGTTTGAATTTGACTAACTAATACAAAAACATTTTCTCTTTTCTATAACCATTATTTAAATTAGTTTAAAACTATTTTGAATGTGAATTTGTATAACTTTTGCAAACTTTGGAATTCTGAGCTGTTCGATCAACACTTTAACTTCCAAACCGGGACTAAAGAAGCACACGGATCGTGTGTTTCTTTCAAGCACTTGTAAGCCGTTTGATCAGGTGTGTGTTTCTTTTGATTGCTTCTGAGCTGTTCGATTAACGCTTTCAGTTTCAAACCGGGACTAAAGAAGCACACAGATCGTGTGTTTCTTTGAAACACTTGTTAGCCGTTGGATCAGGGGTGTGCTTCTTTTGAGCAGTTGAGAGCTGTTGGATCAACACTATCAGTACCACTGGTTGAGCCCGTGACCCTATATATAGCCCCCTCTCGGACGAGGCGAGCACTCAGTGTTTCCTCCTTCTAGTGCCTAGCCGGGTGGTGTGTGGTATACAAATCACTCGGATTCACTGCATACGCCCCACGGTGCATTTGATATGCAGGCACTCAGGAGCCACCGTGGGGCTGTATGCAGGTGAAATCGTGTGTTTTGTTCTATCAAAAGAATAGTTCAATTCATCTACTGAGGAATATATACAAATTACTCGGATTCCCTGCATACGCCCCACGGTGCATTTGATATGCAGGCACTCATCAAGAGCCACCGTGGGGCTGTATGCAGGTGAAATCGTGTGTTTTGTTCTATCAACGCCGACGGATCCATTTGATATGCAGGTAAAAATGGAGCATCTTCTTCATATCAAAAGTTTAATATATTAATTATTACATATCGCACCAACAACTCCATCACACAACACCGCCAGTTCTTCTGCGTCGGAACCATGGAGCATCTTCTTCAATCAACTTGATGATTGGGTCAATGTTCACTACGAAAGGCGGAATTTCATCAAAATTATTATAATCATCTGACATGTCTGTCTTGTCCTCCACTCCCACGATGTTTCTTTTTCCTGAAAGAACTATGTGACGCCTAGGCTCCTCCACTCCCAGGATGTTTCTTTTTTTGGGTCTGCTAGACATGTCTTTCACATAGAAAGCCTGAGCCACATCATTGGCTAGCACGAATGGTTCGTCTCTGTACGCAAGATTGTTTAGATCCACTGTTGTCATTCCGTACATCTTGTCTACCTCAACCCCGCCTTTCAGATTGACCCATTTGCACCGAAACAAAGGGATCTTATAAGAAGGTCCATAGTCAAGTTCCCATATCTCCTCTATGCAACCATAATATGTGTTCTTCTGCCCATTGTTGTTTGTTGCATCAATGCGAACACCACTGTTTTGGTTCGTGCTCTTTTTATCTTGGACACTCGTGTAAAATGTATTTCCATTTATCTCGTACCCTTGGAAAGTACATATAGTTGTAGATGGTGCCCTGACCAACAAGTGTAACTCTTCATCAACCTTGTCTTTATTTTCAAGATGTGCTCGCAACCAACCGCCGAACGTGGCCATGTGTGTACGTACAATCCAGTTGTCAGACTTCCCCGCGTGTAGAGAGCGTACAAAATTCTTGTGTTCATCGATATACGGGGCCACCAAGGTAGAACTTTGTAGAACTGTATAGTGTGCTTCAGTGAAAGAATGTCCATCCATACAAATTTTTGTTTTCTTTCCTAGTGTGCCTTTTCCACTAAGTCTACCCTCATGTCGTGATTGTGGAACACCTATCGGCTTAAGGTCATGAATAAAGTCAACACAGAACTCAATGACCTCCTCGTTACCGTAGCCGTTGGAGATGCTTCCTTCTGGCCTAGCACGGTTATGCACATATTTCTTTAAGACTGCCATGAACCTCTCAAATGAGAACATATTGTGCAGAAATACAGGACCGAGAACTTGAATCTCTTCGACTAGGTGAACCAGGAGATGCGTCATAACATCGAAGAAGTATGGAGGGAACACCAACTCAAAACTGACAAGACACTGGACCATATCATTTTGCAACCCTGGTAGAATCGCCGGATCGATTACCTTTTGAGATATTGCATTGAGGAATGCACAAAGCTTCACAATGGGTACTCGAACATTTTCCGGTAGTAGCCCCCTCAGTGCAATCGGAAGCAATTGGGTCATAATCACGTGGCAATCATGAGACTTTAGGTTCTGAAATTTTTGGAGTCTCACATTTACTATCCTCTTTATATTCGACGAGAACCCAGCCATGACCTTGATACTGCTCAGGCATTCAAAGAATATTACTTTATCTTGTTTGGTAAGAGCGTAGCTGGCAGGACCTTCGTAGTGTTCGGGACTTATGCCGTCTCGTTCTTTCACACGTTTCTGGTCCTCCCGTGCTTCCTCTGTATCTTTTTTCTTCCCGTACACGCCCAAGTAGCCTAGCAGGTTCACGCAAACATTCTTCGTCACGTGCATCACGTCGATAGCAGATCTAACCTCTAGGACCTTCCAATATGGTAGCTCCCAAAATATAGATTTTTTCTTCCACATGGGTGCGTGCCCGTTAGCGTCTTTCGGAACCTGTTGTCCTCCAGGACCCTTTCCAAAGATTACTTTTAGATCCTTGACCATATCAAATATTTCTTCACCAGTACGGTTGACAGGCCTCCTACTGTGATCAGCCTCACCTTTAAAATGCTTGCCTTTCTTCCTTGCGGTATGCCTGATCGGAAGAAATCGACGATGCCCCAGATACACACACTTCTTGCATTTATCCAAATATAAACATTCAGTCTCACCCAAACAGTGTGTGCATGCATTGTACCCCTTGGTCGACTGCCCTGAGAGGTTAGCAAGAGCAGGCCAATCGTTAATTGTTACAAAAAGCAGAGCTCGTAGGTCAAATTCCTCATGTTTGTGCTCATCCCACACCCGTACACCTTCTTCCCGCCACAACTGTAAAAGTTCTTCAAATAATGGCCTGAGGTACACATCAAGGTCGTCGTCGGGTTGCTTCGGGCCTTGGATGAGCAATGGCATCATAATGAACTTTCGCTTCATGCACAACCAAGGAGGAAGGTTATAAATACATAGAGTCACAGGCCATGTGCTATGACTGCCGCTCTGCTCCCCAAACGGATTGAAACCGTCTGTACTTAGACCAAACCTGAAGTTCCTTGCGTCATCTTCAAATTCCGGGAACTCTCTCTCAATTTTTCTCCACTGCGACCCATCAGCGGGGTGTCTACACATCGCGTCTTTCTTACGGTCCTCTTTGTGCCATCGCAACAACTTGGCATGCTCTTTATTCGCGAACAGGCGTTTCAACCGTGGTATTATAGGAGCATACCACATCACCTTGGCAGGAACCCTCTTCCGGGGACGCTCATCCTCAACTTCACCAGGGTCATCTCGTCTGATCTTATACCGCAATGCAGTGCATACTGGACATGCATCCAAATTCTCATACTCACCGCGGTAGAGGATGCAGTCATTAGGGCAGGCATGTATCTTATGCACGTCTAATCCTAGAGGGCACACAACCTTCTTTGCTTCGTACGTGCTGTCGGGCAACTCGTTGACCTTTGGAAGCATCTTCCTAATTATCTGCAGCAACTTTCCAAATCCCTTGTCAGTCACACCACACTCTGCCTTCCACTGCAGTAATTCCAGTGTGGTACCCAGCTTTTTCTGACCATCTTCGCAACTTGGATACAACAATTTCTTGTGATCCTCTAACATCTGGTCGAACTTCAACCTCTCCTTTTCAGTTCCGCACTCTCTCTTTGCATCAGCAATGGCCCTACCAAGATCGTCAGTGGGCTCATCCGGTGCCTCTTCAGCTTGAGCTTCCCCCGTTGCAGAATCTCCGTACTCCGGGAACATAGGATAGTTGTCATCATCTTCCTCTTCTTCATTGTCTTCCATCATAACACCTTTTTCTCCGTGCTTCGTCCAACAATTATAGCTGGGCATGAAACCATGCCGAATAAGATGACTTTGAAGGGTTCTCACGTTTGGGTGATCTGTCTTATTCTGACAGTTGACACATGGACAACACATGAAACCATTGGTACTGTGGGCCTGGGATTTCTCTAGAAATTTCCTCAAACCTGTCATGTACTCGGCAGTGCGTCGGTCACCATACATCCATTGTCGGTCCATCTGCATTATATAATGAACTACATCAATAACCATTACAGAACATCGACAAATAAACACTGAACATGCACGGTATCAATTAATTACAAATGAAATGAGAGAAAAATTAACCTTGATCGAAAAGAAGAATAAACTTCTTTAAGTGTACATCAAATCAATTCGTGAACTCTCTCGGGCATTTCATCAAACACCTTGCATGCATACAAAAAAAACAGACTAGCACACACCCCCTCCTTCCATTTCAAAAAAAAAATGCCTCCAATGGTTTTGGGAGGGGGCTGTGCTGATCAGTATATATAAGCACCCCCCCATTTGTCCCGGTTTCAGTCACAAACCGGGACAACAAGGAGGCCATTTGTCCCGGTTTGTGACTGAAACCGGGACAGATGGAGGTTTTTTCATTTTTTTTATTTTCTTTTTCTGTTTTCTGTTTTAAATAACTTTTGCAAACTTTGGATTTTGGAAAAACTATGAATATGAAAAATGTTTGAATTTGACTAACTAATACAAAACCATTTTCTGTTCTCTGTTTTAAATAACTTTTGCAAACTTTGGAATTTGAAAACACTTTTGCAAACTTTAGATATATTTCGGTCAATACAAGAGAACACGCGCACACAGAATATTTGCGTAACGGAATACATAGATAGTCTACTCATCAACGACATTAAGATGATCATTGTCCGTATTATAGCCGCGTAGACTATCCCACTTCCGTGCAATCTCGAAGCCAAGGCGAGCGTCTAAAGCAGCATATACGACTTGATCGTAGCTCAATGGAACGTTGCCCCATCCGAAAATTAGGTCTTTTTGTAACGTGTCTTCCTTGTCGTCGTCTGTGTACTTCCTCTTCTTGTATTTCTTCTTCTTCTTCTCAAGATTTGTCCCAATGACCGCATTAGAGAGAGCATATAGACTAGGATTAAAATGGCCGGTAGGGTTTCGGCGATCTCTCTGCAGGTCGACCGTGGACCGCATAATAATTCCGTAGTAGGCTAGCATCTTCATGTCATTATGGATTGCCACGCCGTAGAATTTGATTGTCACGTCACCTAAGAAATCCACGAGGACCTGTGGCACCCGATCAGCTTTGCAAATTTGGAAGACAAGAGTCTTGGTCGCCACCGAGAGTTGAAGGACGGCGGCGCACTGCGGAGTATCCTTCCGTCGAGGGTCGGTGAACTCGCAATCGAGTCCAACGGCTTTGATCGGAGCGGCGTCGAGGAAGTTGTTCTTCACGTCGCCGATCCACTTCTCCACGCGCCATGCACGAAGGGTGACCCACACCTTGAACCGCATGCCTTCCTTCTCGTAGTCGTAAAACTCATCGGACCGAGGCACGAGTGGCTCCATAGGGACGGAGAAAAGAGAGGAGAGATGGCCGAAGAAATGGTGTGTGGAGGAGTCGTACTGTGCAGTACATTTTATAGCACCGGAGAGGAAGATGAATCGCCGGCGGAGAGCAGAGGAATTAATCGCCGGAGGGCAGAGGAATCGCCGGCGGCGCCGTATTTCCGCTCGTCTTCCGTGCGCGTCGAAAAAACGCGGCGATGGCTCGGGCGCGTAACTGAAACCATGACATTTGTCCCAGTTCGTGACTGGAACCGGGACAAATGGGTGTCGCCTGAACTGCTCGGCGGGTGCTACCTCATTTGTCCCGGTTCGTGGCTGGAACCGGGACAAATGAGTGTCGCCTGAACTGCTCGGCGCGTTTTATGCCCCATCTGTCCCGGTTTGCAGTACGACCGGGACAAATGGGGTTTTGGAGTTTGGTCCTTTAGCCTGTTTTCTACTAGTGGGTGCTCGCCGTCGTCGGGCGACGCCAGCCCCTCCGCGAAGCGCGAACGACCAGCGGATCGTCACATACTTGAAGAATAAGGTGGCTGAGCTTGCGGCGACTCTGAAGAATACCGAGTTATTGCTGCATCGCTCCAGGTCGCATCCTACTGCAGGTTTCTCCCAGCGTGAAGATTTTCTGATCGGGGAGATCGATCTGATCAGTCGACAACTTCAAGATTGGCATCCTCTGCTGCTACTTTTCCTTGTTAAAACTTGTTGGCTTTGACTTATAGCTTGTGTATGCAGATGTTAACCCGGATTGGGAGGCTGAGCGGGATCGTGTTGAAGAGAGTGTTACCCGAGAGGCATCTGGCGACTTTTACGAAGCTCGCCAATTCTGGGTGAACAAGTCGAGAGGGCGCATTCTTGCTCTTATGCTTGACCGAACTTGGCGTGCGGCTTTCCTTCTGGAGAACTGCCGGAAATCCCTTTGGCACATCCATCGTGTTTACTTCCCGCACAATAGGTAGCCGCATGGGCTGGCCACCTTGCTGGAGAGGTTTCGTGATGGTGATGCGCTGAAGGAGATCGTCCATGCACAACTTGTCGCCGGGGTGAATGCGGCTCTGGCGTACGTCCGGCTGCATCGGCCGAACCTTCCGTTGGAAAGGCTGATGGGTGGACTGCCTGGCGACGCCGAGTACGCTGATACCCTGGCGGCTGCGCGCCAGATGATCGAGCCGGTGCAGAAGCATAGTGAGCGCCTCGTAGGCCCACTCGGTGCGCCGAAGGGCGAGCCTGCAGTCTAAGAATAGCTTTCTTCTGCTGTACAGGGTTAGTTATAGGTGGCGAATATGCCAATGTAAATGACAGTACATGAAGTTAAAAGTGTTCTCGGGTAACGAGTGAAACTATTTGCATTACTATGCGAGTATTTGCTTCGGCTTTGACTTGTTTGGCGCAGCCCCCGAGTACCTTGGGTGACAACCTGTGTGGCGCAGCCCCCGAGTGAGTCGAGTGGCGTCGTAGGATTTTTCAAGTGAGACTTGTATACCGCGGCCTCCGATTGTATCGGGTGGCGATTTAGGGTATCGGACTTGACCTGTATGGCGCAGCCCCCGAGCAGCTCGGGTGGCGGCCTAGGATTTTTTCAGTGAAGCCTGTATGGCGCAGCCCCCGAGTAGTTCCAGTGGCGGCCTAGGGATTTTCAAGTGTGACCTGTGAGGTGCAGCCCCCGAGTGCGTCGGGTGGCGACCTAGGATTTTTGACTTGACCTGTGCGGCGCAACTCCCGAGTAAGTCAGGTAGAGGCCTAGGATTTTTGAGTTGTGCCTGTGCGGCGCAGCCCCCGAGTGGTTCGAGTGGCGGCCTAGGCTTTTTCAAGTGTGACCAGTGAGGTGCAGCCCCCGAGTGCGTCGGGTGGCGACCTAGGATTTCTGACTTGACCTGTGCGGCGCAACTCCCGAGTATGTCGAGCAGAGGCCTTAGGATTTTGCGAGTTGTGCCTGTATGGCGCAGCCCCCGAGTGATTTGAGTAGCGGCCTAGGATTTTCTTTCAACCTGTGTGGCGCAGCCCCCGCGCGATTCGAGTTACGGCCTAGGATTTTGTTTGCCTTGACTGAGAAGGTAGAGTGCACAGCATTTTCTTCAAATCACTTTATTGATTGTTGCGAACAGGCCGCCTCATTAAAACCCTTCCAGTCCCCTTAGGTACCCTGGTAAGGGAAAGAGTGCGTCTGAAACCTGTCGCGTTTGACATGCTATCCTTGTTACAATGGTTGAGTCGACTAAGCATAGAACCGCCGGAGTTGTGCGACGTTCCACGGGTTGCTGCAAGCTGCTCCTGTCTTCGAGTCCTTTAGGCGATATGCTCCGTTGCCAATTTCCTCTGTAACAATGTATGGACCCTCCCATGGGGAGGCGAGCTTGTGCATTCTTTCTGTTTGAGGCGGAGGACCAGGTCACCTGCAATGAAAGCTCTTGGTCGCAATCTCTGTCCGTGATAGTTGCACAGGTCTTGCTGGTATACGGCTGATCGCGCCAGGGCGATGTCGCGTGCTTCGTCCAATATGTCCATGCTGTCTTCGAGTGCCTCTTCTGCATCTGACTCGTCGTAGGCGACCACCCGTGGTGCGTCAAACTTGCTGTCGCAGGGTAGGACTGCTTCTGCACCGTACACCATAAAGAATGGAGTGTACTGGGTGGATCTGTTAGGCGTGGTCCGCAGACTCCAGAGGACTGACGGCAGTTCTTCGACCCATGCGCTTGCTGCGCGTCTGAGTGGCACACGCAGTCGTTTCTTGATGCCGCTGCAGACGAGACCGTTGGCCTTCTCCACCTGTCCATTGGATTGCGGATGCGAGACAGACGCATAGTTGAGCTTGATACCTTTATCTGAGCAGAAGTCTTTGAATTCTTCGGCTGTGAAGTTCGAGCCGTTGTCTGTGATGATCCCGTTCGGAACTCCAAATCTGAAGATGATGGACCTGATGAAGTTGACCGCTGATGATGCAGTCGAACTTGTGATGGGTGCGGCCTCAATCCACTTGGTGAACTTATCGACTGCAACCAGGAGGTGAGTGTGCCCTCCGGGTGAGGATTTCTTCAGCGGGCCCACCATGTCCAGTCCCCATTGGGCAAAGGGCCAGGCTAGCGGTATTGTCTTCAACTCGGAGGCCGGCGCGTGCGGTTTGTTGGCGAACTCCTGGCACCCGGTACATTTCTTTACTAGATCTTCTGCGTCTTGCATAGCTGTTAGCCAGTAGAACCCGGATCGTAATGCTTTGGCCACCAGTGCTCGACTGCTGGCGTGATGCCCGCATATGCCCGCGTGGATGTCGAGTAGGATGGCTTGGCCGTCGACTGGATCTATGCACCTTTGTAGGATCCCTGAGATGCTTCTCTTGTAGAGTTCTCCGTTGACGACGGTAAAACTTTTGGAGCGCCTGATTATGCGCTTTGCTTCGACTGGGTCTGCTGGCAGCCTCTGGTGCAGTATGTATGCCAGGTATGGCCCTGTCCAGGTAGCTTCGACTAGCATCACTTCCATGGGCTCCTTTGCTTGGCTGGGCGGGTTCGCGGTGCTTGTTGCCGGTGTGGAGGGTTTTGCTGTGGGTCGAGTTTTGATGGACCTTTGCGTGATGCGCTCGAGGAAGACGCCAGGTGGTACTGGTACCCTATCTGATCCCATGTTGGCGAGGATGTCGGCTTCCTCGTTGCTGTCGCGGCTGATGTGCCGTAGCTCGCAGCCGTCGAAGGCGCCCTCCAGCTGGTTGTACAGGTCTCTGTAGGCGATCATGTTGTCGGTGATGGCGTCGCAGGACTTCATGGTTTGCTGCACAACCAGGTAGGAGTCGTCGTAGATCATAAGGTGCGTGGCACCGCAGTTCTTGGCCATCCGCATGCCGTGGATCAGGGCCTCGTATTCGGCTTCGTTGTTGGAGGGTGTAGGGAAATCCATCTGCAGGACATACTTCAGCTTGTCACCTTTGGGGGAGATGAGCACAACTCCTGCCCCAGACGCCATGAATTTCTTGGAGCCGTCGAAGTACATGGTCCATGCGTTGGATAAGTCGGGGATGTTTGGTAGCTGGGCTTCTATCCACTCGGTAGTGAATTCCGGAAGGACTTGGGCCTTGATAGATATCGGGTGAGCATATTTCAGCCCCCAGGGTCCTAGTTCGACAACCCACTTGGCGACTCGTCCTGTCGCGCACTGATTGGTGAGGATGTCTCCTAGGCCGGAGGAGCTTACCACCGTGATCGGGTGCTCGGAGAAGTAGTGGACAACTTTCCGTAAAGTCATGAAGACCCCGTACGCCAACTTCTGGTAGTGCGGGTAGTTTTGCTTGGACAGTGTTAGAACTTCGCTGAGGTAATAAACTGGCCTCTGGACAGGATGAGGATGTCCTTCTTCTTCTCGTTTCAACCACGAGTACCGTGCTCACCACCCTGTTTGTCGCTGAGACGTATAGGTATAGCGGCTCGTTCTCCAGTGGTGCCACCAGGACTAGGGAAGTCGTCAGGGTATTTTTGAGATGGTCGAACGCCTCTTGCTCATCATGTGTCCACTCGAACTTGTTCGTCTTCTTCATCAGTTGGTAGAAGGGTAAGGCCTTCTCGCCCAACTTACTTATGAACCGGCTGAGAGCTGCGACTCGGCCGGCTAATCGTTGCACTTCCCTGAGTTTGGTGGGTGCTGGCATCGTGAGTATGTTCTGCACCTTCTTAGGACTTGCTTCGATTCCTCTTGCGGAGACAAGGTAGCCCAGCAATTCTCCGGCTGGCACGCCGAATACGCACTTCTCTGAGTTGAGCTTGATCAGATATGTGTCGAGTGCTGGGAAGACCTTGCGAAGGTCGTCGACTAGGGTATCCTCTTTCCGGGCCGTGACAACGATGTCATCGACGTAGACCTGGACAATTTGCCCGATAAGCCCTTTAAGACATGCTTGCATGGTGCGCTGATATGTGGCGCCAGCGTTTTTGAACCCGAAGGGCATCGTCTGGTAGCAAAAAACGCCGTCGGGTGTGATAAATGTTGTTTTCTCTTCGTCTTCGACTTTCAGCCTGATCTGCTGGGAACCTGAGTAGGCGTCCCGGAAAGATAGGCGCTCGCAGCCTGCTGTCGAGTCGACGATCTGGTCTATCCGCGGGAGCGGGAAGTGATCCTTCGGACAACATTTGTTGACTGCTGTGAAGTCTACACACATGCGCAGTTTCTTCGTCTTCTTCTTTTCTACCAGGACGGGGTTGGCGACCCAGTCCGAGTCCTTGATTTCTCGGATGAACTTGGCGTGCAGCAGCCGGTCGATTTCTGCGGTTATTGCGTCCCGTTTGGGGCCTGAAAAGCGTCGCATGGTTTGTTTGACTGGTCTTGCATCCCTGTGGACCATTAGAGAGTGCTCGGCGAGTTGCCTGGGTATTCCTGGCATGTCAGAAGGTTGCCACGCAAAGATCTTCCAGTTCTCACGCAGGAACTCGACGAGCACGCTTTCCTATGCAGGAGTCAAGCTTGACGATACTTTGACCGTCTTGCTGCTGTCAGTCGGATGGACTTGGTGGGTGACGGTGTCGTCGTTTGTGTTGAAGGCGGCGTCCTTGGCTGGCTTCTTGCGAGGTGGAAAGATGGTCTTGTCGTTGTCGGTCGATATGGCCTGGAAGTGCTCTTCGACCCCGAAGAACTCGGAGATCCTGCTGAACTCTCGGTCGCAGCTGTTCGAGCGGTCGAAGTCGCCACGCACAGTGATCACTCCTTTGGGTCCACGAAACTTGATCATCAGGTAGGCATAATGAGGTATGGCCATGAACCTGGCAAAAGTTGGGCGCCCAAGTATGGCGTGGTACTGTGATTTCCAGTCGACAACTTCAAAGTCGATCGACTCTTTCCTGAAGTGCTTGGGTGTGCCGAGGATGACGTCGAGTGTGATTGTTCCCATGGGCGTGATTGCTTGCCCTGGTACTATGCCGTGGAAGGTGGTCTCCGACTCTGGCAACTTCTCTGTCGACTTGTTCATTCTTCTCAGGGTGTCGGCGAATATGATGTTGATGTTGCTGCCTCCGTCCATGAATACTTTCTTCAGGCTGTAGTCGCCAATTAGGGCTTCGATAACCAGAGCAGCGTGACCGGGTCGTGGCACCTCCGACGGGTGGTCTGCCCTGGAGAATGTGATTGGCGTCTCTGACCCTCTCAAGTATTCCGGTACTGCGCGCGTGCTGGTGGTAGCCTGGAGTACCTGGCGGGTGATGAGCTTCTGGACCCTGTTCGAAGGACGTCCTTTTGGAATCATGTTGATATGTCCCCGCGCAGTCGGGTATGCGTCGTGCGTCGCAATTTGGACGTCATGCTGCGGCTGCTGTTGGGGGAAGGTTCCCGCCGCTTGTGTTGTGTTGTTGTTTGCGGGTGCTGCCTGAATAGCCAGCTGCGGAGTCGTCGTCAATGCTTGCACGGGAGTAATGATCTGCTGCATAGCCTGGTAAATCTTTCGCGCCTTGCGACAGTCCTTCAACAGGTGGTTGGCACCCCACTTGCCTGTCTCCGGGTTGCAGAACGAGTGATGCTTGCAAGGTTGCATCAGCTCTTCGGCTGGGGTCAATGGACGTTTCCACTCGCGTTTCTGGCTTCCGTCGTTGTCGCTAATGCTGTCGCTGCTGCGATTGTATTGCCCCGAGCTGGACTGCCGACTCTTATCATGTTGTCGACTGTTATCTCGTGTGTCATCACGGGGGGGTTTGATATCCCGCCGCTACTAGCTCGATGGTGTCTGAGTTGGTGAAACGTTGCTTCTTCTTCTGGCATCCGTCTCGCCAGTTGTTTGTTTCGGCTTCCTTCTTTGGGGAGGTGTCACTGACGTAGTTCTCTCCTTCAGCCCACTAATTGGCATCCTTCATGAGCTCGATCGTAGTTTTTGGCTGGAGCATACCAAATTCCTCACGGAGATCGCGGCGAGCGACGCCGGGCATGAAAGCGTCCATCACCCTGTCCTCTGAGACGGGTTCCATAGTATTCCGGAGGAGTGTCCACCTCTGGATGTACGCGCGGAGAGACTCGTCCTTTCCTTGTTTGCAGGCTTGCAACTCGATGTAGGTAGTCGGCCTTGCGAATGTTCCAGAGAAACTTTTTATGAAGGTATCTTGGAATTCTTATCAGGTTTTGAAGGAGTCCTTGGGTTGACTGGTGAGCCACCCGCGCACTGAATCCGTGAGCATTAGCTGGATGTATTGCATTGCCGTAGTTGACGTCCCGCCTTGGCAGGTGCAGGCGATGAGGTAATCTTCAAGCCACAGGCGTGGGTCTTGCTTTCCGTCATACTTGGGAGTTCCTGCTGTCAACTTGAAACCTTTAGGCATGCGGGTGTCGCGGATGTTGAAGCTGAAGCATGCGGCGCCGCAAGGCTCAAAGTTGCGGTCGGCCGGATCATCCAGGTTCATCGCGTCAGCCGAGCGCTGGCTGCGGCTACGGTCCACTGTCCTTTGTGTGATGACGTTGCGAAGGTCTTCGCCTGGTTGGGCCTGTCTTAGCGGCTGTGGAGCCCCTGATGTTGCTGGCTCGCGGGTTTGGTGCTCTCGCTCTTCGCGTGCCCGGTTGTTTGGTGCTCCAGTCGCCAAAGCTTCCTCGATTGCCTTCATGGACATGATCCGCTGTTTGTGGAGAAGGGCGCGTGGATCTCCCTCCGGCGGCTGTGTGAGCCGGAGATATGTCTCGACTGACATGATGGCGGCGTTCGCCGTTTTGGGGACAGGTATCCCATTCTCGTCCTCGGTGATGAAGGATGAGTCGAGATTGCGGGTGACTCTTGCTCGATCCGCGTCTGTCATGTGGGGAACACGAGCTCTGTGTCGCCGTCCCCCTTGGTTAACTTCCGTGGAGGAAGTGAACGAGATGGCGGCCCGTTTGGCACTCGATGCATCCGCGTCCCTCTTGCGCCTGAGCAGTTCGGCCTTTTCGGCACAAAGTCGCTTGCCTTCCTTGCGTAGAAAGTACTGGACCGCCAGGCGGTCTTCTCTAGGCGCGTCGGGTGCAGGGAAAGTGTCGTCGTTGACGTGCTTCAGGGCTCTGATTCCCATGTCTCGCGTGATGGTGAGTCGTGTCTGGTCAGGCATGGCCACCTCTAGTGGATACGCGGGTTCCTCGTTGCCTTCTGGAGGCTCTCTGTTGGCCATGAAGACTTGCTGGGGGTAAATTTTGGTAGGAGTGTTTACGCTGCCGCTGCTACTTCCTTGATCCGAATCTTGCTTGGGATAGAAAATTGCTGCTACGTGGGCAGCGTAGTCGCCATTGCATCTTCGGAGGATCATCACCGTGGTCGCGGACGGAGGTTTCGCAGTCGTGGGGGCGAGTGCGATTGGCTTGGGGTAGACTTGATGATCCCACGAGGGTGCGTGCGACGCGTCAGTCGACGGTACGCCCTTGGTCGCACGCACTGGTACTATCGTAGTTGAGGTAGATCTTGACCTTGTCGACCGTGCGATCGATATGGTTGGAGTAGACTCGATCTGCGCGGCCGTCGCCGAGGTTGACGATGTAGTCGATGCAGGTACGATCTTCGTAGGTGTGGCAGGCGCGGCTCCCGTGGCGGGTGACGTCGACGGTGGCACGCGGGTGACAGATGCGGGTGCCATGGCCACGCGCGGCGCGTTTGTCGCAGACCTGAACATGCCACGACTGTCGACGAAACAGTATATGGAGCCGAAGGTGATATGTATACCTTTGCGCAGATTGGCGTACACCGAGCGATGGGCCGGCGGGTGGAGGGCATACTCGAAGGAGCCGAAGCGGATGGGCTCCCGAGTGACGTCGATCTCGATCTTCATCGCGGATGGAGCCGGTGCGACCATGATTCCAACGCTTGATGTCTTTCCCACAGACGGCGCCAATTGGCGAGGGTGTAACTCGACAAATCCCTGGGTTGTGCACCCCGGGTTGATTGAAGGGGAGAGAGGAGAGCGTTGGTGATCACGACGGCTGACAAGCAAGGTTTTACCCAGGTTCAGGCTCCCGGAGGATAACACCCTACTCCTGCTTGTCTGTTATTGACGGCGAGTTGCGATTACAATGGCGGGGAGATTGCGATCTCGCTAGGGTTTTTGGTGGTGGCTGTTGGCGTGTCCTCTAGGATGAGCAACCCCCCTGGCTTTATAGGTAGCCAGGTCTCGGGTGGTCGGTATCGATGGCGATTATAGATATGGAAGGTTATGAGACCTAACCGACTTGGACTAGGATACATGGTACCCTGAGTGGGCCTTCTGTGGGCCCCCCGTGCTTGGCGCGGCCCAGGTAGCCTCATCGTGGGCTAGTCGAAAGGTAGCTCCACGTCACTCACCCCATGCGGTGTGTATTGCTACGTCTGCATGCCCTTTGGCCTAAAAAATGCCGGAGCCACTTTCCAGAGGTTCATGAGGATAGCCCTCGGTGGGAAAATGGGGCAAAACGCCGAAGCATATGTCGATGACATCGTCGTAAAGTCCCGAGAAGGAAATACACTCCTCGAAGACCTTGAAGAAACCTTCGCCAGCCTGCGCAAGGTGAACATAAAGCTCAACACCGCCAGGTGCGTCTTTGGAGTCCCTTCAGGCAAATTGCTTGGGTTCCTCGTGTCTCATCGGGGTATAGAGGCAAACCCAGACAAAATCAAGGCCATAGAAGACATGCAACCTCCACGCAGGCTCAAGGACATGCAACGCCTGGCAGGCTGTATGGCCAGCTTGGGCCGATTCATCTCCAAGTTCGGTGAAAGAGCCCTGCCGTTCTTCAAGATCATGAAAAGAACGGGCACTTTCAAGTGGACCCCTGAAGCTGAAAAAGCATTTGAGGACTTGAAGAAGTATCTGGCCAGCTCACCAGTAATGGTCGCCCCAAGGCCTGGCCAGCACATGAAGTTGTACTTATCAGCTACTCCACAAACAGCCAGTACTGTCCTTGTAGTGGAAAGAGAAGAGCCAGTACTCTACAAGAAGAGTGCAACCACTCCAAAGAAAAAGCCTCCTGATAAGGAGCTCGAAGAAGAGGCAGCCCTCACAAACCCAACGCCAGGCCCAAAGCCCCTTGAGGCCAACCCCCTCGAGGCACAGGGCAAGCCCCTTGAGGCAAACCCCCTCGAGGGCCAAGTTGTGCCACCTCAGACGAAAGACGCCAAGGAAATAGGAACTACCCTCGTCGAGCATCCAGTTTACTTCGTCAGCACAGTGCTGCGTGATGCTCGCGAGCGGTATACGATGCAGCAGAAGCTTCTCCTCGCGCTCCTCGTCGCCTCAAGGAAGTTGTGACACTACTTCCAGGGGCACCCCATCACGGTGGTCACCTCATTCCCCCTGAAGCATATCCTGCGCAACCCAAACGCAACAGATCGTGCCGCGGGATGGAACATCGAGCTACAGCAATTCAATTTGCGCTTCGACACCACAAGGGCAATCAAAGGAAGAGCGTTGGCTGACTTCGTCGCCGAATGGACTGACCCAACCCCTGAAGAGCCATTCGGAGAAGAGAACGAGCCCTCTGGAGCCGCTATGCCCAGCCACTGGACCATAAAGTTCGACGGAGCTTTCGCTTGTCGCCACGGCAGGGCAGACGTAGTCCTGATCTCACCCAAGGGAGACAAGTTGTATTACGCAGTCCAGCTGTGCTTCGGAATCGACAAGATATCCAACAACATCGCCGAGTATGAAGGGCTGCTTGTTGGCCTACGCGCCGCGATCGCCCTAGGCGACAAGCCTATACTCATCAAGGGCGACTCCCAGCTGCTCGTCAACTTCTCCAACAAAAGCTACAAGCCTAAGGACGACCACATGGCCGCATACCTTGAAGAGGTCCGTAGTCTTGAGAAGAACTTCAGGGGAATGGAGCTCATGCACATCCCAAGAAAGGATAATCAAGAAGCTGATCACATCGCCAAGCGCGCCTCAAAGAGACAAGCTCAGCCGCCAGGTGTCTTTGAAGAAAGGCTCATCAAGGCATCCATAAAGCAGCCCCTAGAGGCCCTGCCCGCAAGCACAGACGAAGCGCTCCCGCCACCCCCTGCAAGCGGAGCCCCAGCCTTCGGGCCTCCCACAGGGGAGCGTCTGTTGCTCACAGCGGTGCACCAAGAAACATGATGGATTGACGAGATCAAGGACTACCTCTGCAAACGGATCCTTCCCGAGGAAGATGTTGAAGTGGAGCGAATTGCCCGCCAAGAAAAACCATACCAAATCCTCGCAGGAGTCCTCTATCGCAAGCGCCCAAACGACATCGCGCTCAAATGCGTCCATCTTGAAGAAGGAAAACTGCTGATTAAGGACATCCACAGCGGGGAATGCGGCCACCATTCGTGCGCCCGCACCCTCGCAGGCAAAGTCTTCAGGAGCGGATTCTACTGGCCTCGAGCGCTTCAAGATGCAGCGGACATTATTCAAGCTTGTGAAGCCTGCCAATTCCACGCCAAGCAAATCCACCAACCAGCGCTGGGGCTACAGACCATTCCACTCTCGTGGCCGCTTGCGGTCTGGGGGCTGGACATCCTGGGACACTTCCCAACGGCGCAAGGTGGAAATCGCTACCTCTTCGTGGCCATTGACAAGTTCACAAAATGGCATGAAGTGGAGGCGACGCGCACAATCACAGCAGGTGCGGCGGTGAAATTCATCAGAGGCCTGATCTGCCGCTTTGGAGTGCCTAACCGCATCATCACGGATAATGGCTCACAATTCACCAGTGGCATCTTCAGAGCCTATTGTGAAAAGATGGGCATCAAGCTATGCTTCGCCTCAGTCGCCCATCCGCAAAGCAACGGACAGGCCGAGCGCGCAAACACAGAGGTCCTCAAAGGCCTAAAGACTAGGACCTTCGATATCCTCAAGGGCCACGGCAAGGGCTGGATCAACGAGCTACCCTCGGTGCTCTGGTCCATCCGTACCACGCTACCCAAGCCCACCGGGGAAACACCGTTCGCCCTCGTCTATGGAGCCGAAGCAGTCCTCCCCACAGAGATAAAGCATGGATCTCCACGGGTCCTTGCCTTTAACGAGGACCAGCAAGAGGACCTCCACAACGACGACATGCTACTCCTTGAAGGGCTACGACGCCGCGCGGCCCTCCGGGTGGCCAAATACCAGCAGGACCTGAGGCGCTACCACAGACGCAACGTGTGCTCGCGCACCCTGGAGGCAGGCGACCTCGTCCTCAGGCGAATCCTCTCCAGGGAAGGCCTCCACAAGCTGTCCCTGATGTGGGAAGGTCCCTATAGGGTCACCCACATCGCCAGGCCTGGCGCGGCGCCTCGAGACGCAAGATGGCATCCCCGTCAAGAATCCATGGAACATCATGCACCTGCGCAAGTTCTACCCGTGATCATTGTCACGTTAGGGCATGTAGTGAAAGAGGCAGCCCACGGCTCAACCTCCAAGCACTTTTTGTCCTTCAAGGTTAAAAGCTCAAGGCTTAAACCTCTCAAACCTTTGTATCCACAAGGAACAAGTTTAAAACGTGATTATCGTCACGCACGTGATCATTGTCACGTCGCGACTTCAAGTGAACGAGGCAGCCTACGGCTCAACCTCCAAGCATTGTTGTCTCTAGAGGTTAAAACGCCAACGGCTTAAACCTCCAAAACATTTTTTGCACCCTTAGGGAACAAACGCAAAACAGTGGTCATTGCCACACCCGTGATCATTGTCACGTCGAGACTTCAAGCGAACGAGGCAGCCTACGGCTCAACCTCCAAGCATTTTCGTCTCTAGAGGTTAAAATGCTCGCGGCTTAAACCTCCAAAAAAAATGCTTTGTCTCCTAAAGAAACAAATGCAACCGTGGTCATTGCCACGCCCGTGATCATTGTCATGTCGAGACTTCAAGCGGACAAGGCAACCTACGGCTCAACCTCCAAGCATGGTCGTCTCTAGAGGTTAAAATGCTCACGGCTTAAACCTCCAAAAATATGCTTTGTCTCCCAAAAAGGAACAAACGCAACCGTGGTCATTGCCACGCCCGTGATCATTGTCACGTCGAGACTTCAAGCGGACAAGGCAGCCTACGGCTCAACCTCCAAGCATTTTCGTCTCTAGGGCTTAAAATGCTCACGGCTTAAACCTCCAAAAACATGCTTTGTCTCCTAAAGGAACAAATGCAACCGTGGAAATTGCCACGCCCGTGACCATTGTCACGTCGAGACTTCAAGCGAACGAGGCAGCCTACGGCTCAACCTCCAAGCATTTTCGTCTCTAGAGGTGTCGTGGTGGTGTCATGGCAGATGCCATAGGATGGCTAATGTGTGAGGCCGATGGACGTTGGTGGATCCGGAGAGGGATAGCGAGCTGAAGAGCTCACACGGGGAGGATCCCGACGTAACCGAGATCTCCCAGGAACAAGAAACAAGATCAAAGTGTAAGGGGAAAGATCTAGCAAACACGAACAAATGCACGAAGGCACAGAACACACACACGATGTACCCAGGTTCGGGGCCCTCGTAGGAAGGTAACACCCCTACTCCTGCCTTTCCTCTCAATATAAGTGTGGAACAAGGGCTACAACTTGCTCTCAGAGCTCTTGAGGTGAAGAACACGAAGAACTAGATGAACTAGAGGGAGGAGGAAGTAAATGCTCTAGGAGTAAATGAGACTAGAGTTTTGGTCCCAAGTTGGTCTCTCCTGCGTAGGAGCAGTTATGGCGCCTTTTATAGAGTTCCGGCCAGGAGGGCCGGAAACCCTAATCCGGCTTGGCCCCACCGGACAGGCCTAACGGTTATGTCGACACCGGCTAGTGCGACCTAGCCGCCGTGCTATCCGGCGTAGCCTCTTCGTCATCATTCCGGCAAGGACGGCAGGCGCCGTCCTGGAACATCATTGTCCCCCCTGTCAGAGACAAGACATCTCTTTGCCCATTCCGGGTAGCCTTTTCCGGATTGTCGGGCTAGGCATGCCCGATCTTGTCGTACCATTGTCGTACCGGCTGACGCGCTCCCATGTCAGGCGGGAGGTGACCATGCTTCCATGTCAGGGGGGAGGTGACCATGCCTCCGTGTCAGGGGGGATGGTACTTCCCCCCGTGTCAGGCGGAAAAGCCTGCTCCAGACCATTGACGGCTTACCGACATCCCTCATGCCGGTCACCTCCTTGCTCGACCTTGCGAGGCCTTCCTGCACATACAAAGTAACCTGCTAGGACCGAGATAAACGTTCCGGTTAGCACTTACCCGGATTGCCTATCCGGTACCTCCGGGTACTTCTCCTACCGGAGGTCTACTCGGAGCCACAAGGTCCGAGGTCTCTCGCGGATGCACCCGAGTTCCTCTTAGGATGAGTATCTCTAGGCCTAGCCTCCCGAAGATGTCTTAGCTTGCCAGAAAAGACATCTTCGAGAAGCTAGTTCTTAGAGGAACCACCGCTGATGCTTGTGCTGTTCTGAGGGCTCGAGGTGGCTATTTATAGCCACCAGGGATGACCCTTGCGCCCGCCAGGAGGCACTTTGCACTCTACCAGCTCCGAAAGGTCAAGTCACCCCTTCAGCGCACCAGGGGGTGGCCCTCGCACTCGCCAAAGGTCAAGTACTGTTGCCACACTGTCGAATTCAGTCGGGATCTGCCCTACCCGGGGGGCAGCCCCCCGACACTAGTCCCCGAAGCTGGTGCTGCGCAGCGACCCCGGATGATGTGCGGGATCAGCTTTAATAACAACAATCACCCAAGGAAACATGAGACGATCCTTTGATTTGATGCCGAGACGATTTTTACCGAGATCCTTTCGACCGGAAGGCCATGCTCCTAACCGGATAGTGCCCCGTCAGTGAATATTATCGTTCGCGCCGGATTGAATTCCAAATCATGGGCTGGGTCCCACCCGAGGTCTTGTCGAGTCAGAAACGCACTCGAGTGCTTCTGACCGAGCACGCCGCTGCTCAGGTTCGCGCGCCGGGAGCCGCAGCCGATCCGAAGTCCAACCGTTGGGGCTCTGTGGCCCGCGGTGTGGCCGGATCGGGCGCTCCTGGGGACGCCACGTGCCGCGCGGCACAAAACAGATCCCACCCACGATCGGAGAGATCGTGGGCGGGAAGCTCGGAAACCGCTCCGGATCCCCCCCATAAATAGGGGACCGGAACGGTCTCCTCTTATTCTTTCCCAACTCCTCATCTTTCCCGCAACCGTCTCGAGCACCTCGCCGTCGTCGCGCCCGGAGCTCAAGCACTGCCGTCATCGGGCCACGCTACTCTCGCTCGTCATCAGCCTCATTTCCTCCGGTGAGTTCTTCCACCCGCTCCGGCGAACTTCACCACGACGACGATGCTTCGCGCTCGGCCGTGAAACCACGCATCCACGGGTTGCGCCGCCGCCGGCGAGCGCGAGCCGTGCGGAGTTGACGACGGTGCCTTCCACACTTTATCTTTCACTCGCATTAGGCCATCTTCATATCTCACCCGAGTATATTCGCGTCGATTAAGTTTCATTTTATTCGAGCGCGGTAGATCTTACTTGCTAGGTACCCGGTTGCTTTTAGGAGTTTGTGATCCGGAGTCTTAGCTCCCGGTAGACTAACTCGACTAACCGCCGTTCCGCTTGCAGAATAGCCCGGATACATCCTCAGGTCCCTCCGACATGGGTGATGAGAGTGTCCGTGGGTGCTGGGACGGGTCCGAGACCGTCCAGAAGGATCTCGACTGGCTGTACCGGACGCGCCGGATTCCGCCAGAAGTCGAGAGTCGACTCCCGGAGGACGAGGTCCAACCGGAACCTGAACCCGGGGAATACGTTGTATTCCTCACGCATTTTGAGCGGGGGTTCGGGCTTCTGGCTGGCCCCTTCTTCCGCGACTTCCTCGAAACCTACAGCCTCCAACCTCATCATCTCCCAGCCAACGCCATCATGATGCTCTCGGTCTTCACCACCTACGTGGAAGCGTATCTCGGCGTGTGGCCTTTCTTGGACCTTTGGGCCCAATATTTCATCCTCCGCCGCCAAGTCATCCCCAACCCGGACAAGAAGGTCAAAGACTTAGTCGATTGCGGGGCGGCCACTATAATTCCTCGCGCCGACTCCGGCTTCCCCAAAGTCCAGGGATTAGAATCCTGCCGGAAGTGGCAGCGGAGCTTCTTCTACGTGAAGAACCGGGGGGTCTCGGGAGATTGTCCGGGATCCTCGAGCCCGGATTTCATCAATCTTCCCGAATTCGTCATGGGTCCTCCCCGCGAATTCGACCTCTGGAACCGGCTTTCGGATACCGAGGAGGTCAGATGCATGCATGATGTCCTCAACGTGCTGACGGAGAAAATGACGCCCGATGACCTCCTACGCTGCTTTATCATCCGCCGCGTCTGCCCCCTACAGACCCGAGTGCACAAGATGTGCCATATGGATGGGCTGTTAGATCCCACAAGGACCAGCATTTTCGGGTTGGACCATGCCGCAGTCGCGCGGCGCGTTCGAGCTATTGCTCGAACGAAGATGCCGGATGACTATCAGTGGGGTCTTGTCGGGGGATCCCAGAAAAAAACCACTACGGCAGGTGCTTGTGTCTGTCTTTCGCCAACTTACATTTGCACCCAAATTCTGCTGGAAGCCGACATGGTTGTCATGCACTGACTTGTTCCTGCAGTTATTCGAGCGGCAGACCGAGGAGGACGCGATGCATGCCGGTGGGCAGTTCACGCCGAACGTCCCGGTACCGGATAAGATGCCGAGAGAGGATCCCGACGGCGAGGACCACCTTGCCATTCCTCTAGCTCGTGCTGCTGCTCCGGGTAATTATTCAACCTCAGAGGCTATTTCCATTTCATCAGATGATGAGGATGAGATTGACTGTCAAATACTCGATGTGATTGACGCTCTCCCCCTCAACTGGGCTTCGCCAGTGGCTCCGAGACCCATGGCCGTGACGAAGCGCGCCAAGACCCGCAAACGTGCGGCCTCCGACACTACCCCTGCCGGTGCACCCGGCACCACCACCAAGAAGAGCAGGCCGAACAAGCAAACGACCGAGAAGCCTCCACGCCGAAGGAGAGGTCCTCCCACCGTCGATTCCGGGTAAGACCTTTTTGCTTTGAGTTACATGGTTTTGTCTTCTCCCGATGTCTTTTCTGATATACTTTTTTCAGAGAGGCACTTGACGTCCCGACCTCCGCGGGTTCCCAACCTCCGGGATCCCGCACTCCTAGCCCGCCTCGGGCCGCTCCTTCTCCAGTTCGCCCTTCCGCACAAGACAGCGAGCACCCTGCCCCTGGTGCCGCGCAGGCCACCGCGGCGACTCCGGATGCTCGTCCCGTGGTGGACGAGATTCCTGCCCAGGCTACCACCGCGTCTGAAGACATCTTCCTCCCGGACAGCCCGCGCAGGGTGTCCCACCTTGAGACGGACATCGCAAGCCCTCCTCGGCAGGTCATGCCGGGAGCCTCCTCCCGGCAGGCCTCGGGCAAGTTTCCTCCGCCGAAACAGCCCACGGCCCCTTCTCGGCAATCCGACCTTCCTCCCGGGAAATCGCGCAGCAAGGCCGCCGGGCAGAAAACAGCTCCCGCCAAACCCACTGCCCCTCCGACATCTTCTGCCCAAGACTTGGCCCTAAGGACGGGTAAGTTTTCGCGATTACCACCACCCCCTGCCGAGATCCCCACTGCCGCCCTGCAGACGCTGCGAGCAACCGTAAGCTCCTTTCTGTCTTCAGGATCCCGGGAGGTCGCTGCTGCTAGCGCGTCTGGTGCTTCCGGCGTGCGAGTTGTCGAAGAGTACAACCAAGCCTGGATCGCCGCCGATGCCTCCGAGATCGTGGAGGACTTGCACGCTGCCGGCCCTAGCCGCAGCGCCCAAGCTCTACACGCTCTCTAGGTGGCCGCACTGGACGTCACTCGGGTGGTCGATGTAAGTTTGTTCCCTTTATCCTTTCAAAAATTTAACTGCTCCATCCCCACTAGTCCCCGAGATTGGTGCTTAGTGCTCTAGATTCCACCGAATAGAAGACCACTAGGCTCCAATCTTTAGAAACAATAACAAGACTTTGAACACAAGTCCCCGAGATCCTCCCTACCGAGTAGTTTAATTGACATAGATCTCGGAACACCCCGAGTCCCCAGGATCCTTCCCGAAATTGACATCGCTATCCCTGTTTGGATCCAGGATTGCGTCAAGAAACGCGGCAGCATCTTCCACCGGCTTCTTGCTGACTTTGGTCAGTCCAAGAAGTGTGAGGGGCGCCTTCGAGAGGAGCGGGATGCCGCGCGGAAAGTCTCTGTGGATCAAAAGTCTGCGCTTGCCGCGACCCAGTCCGAGATCGCGCGGCTAAGTGCCGAGCTCGAGAAGGCCAAATCTGTCGCGACTGACATGAAGACGCGCTTCGTGGAGGCGTCTAAGAAGCAGAAGGAGACCTTGGATCAATCCGAGGCTCGCGCCCACCACGCCGAGACCGAGCTGGCGCTTCTCCGGTCAAAAGCGGATACCTGGCTTTCCGAGCTGACCGGGTTGAACCGGGACCTTAATAGTAAGTTTACCGAGATCTTTTTCTCCTGCTCTCTTTCTTTACTGCTATCACCCTCATGACCTGGCCGCTTGACAGCTCTTCTTTTTAAAGGACAATTCGAGCACTCCCGAGATGCCGCCAACCTTGCAGTCGCTGCCGCCCGGGAGAAGCGTGCAGGGAAGGGTCCTATCTCGGACTCCTGGGACATCCAGGACCACCTCACCGCCCTGAAGGCCCGGATAGTGCCTCTCCGGTCGATCGGGACCGAGCTGATAAGTGCGGCCGTCCATGTCCATGGAGCACTATGGCCTGGCGTGAGCACTACCCTCTCGGTCAGCGAATTGGCGACTGCGCTCCGAGATCGTGGAGAGGGACTTCACGCTTGGAAGCGCTCCGTTGCGTGGGCTGGTGCTGACCAAGTCTTGACCCATGTGCTTAGCTGGTACGAGGGTCTCGATCTTGATGTGATCCAGTGCCTCCGCACCATCTCGCCGTGGTGCACCGATCCGGACAAGATACAGCGGCGCCAAGAGGTGGCGCATCGCGTCACGTCCTGGTCCGACATCGGCGTCTTCACCACCAGCCTCATCACTTCTGACTCCGAGTCAGATTACGAGGACGATGGTGAAACTGGTGCAACTGGTGACGCGGACGCCGAGATCCCGGAGGAAGACGATGCCGCTTTCGGTGCCGCCACCGAGATCGTGGACTCCCGGGATGCTGCCACTCCATCGCCACCCGAGGCCTCTCAGGCCGAGGCGCATCCGGAGGCCCCGAGTACTGCTGCTGGCGCGGAGGAGACTGTCGCCGCCGTTCCTGCTGCTGCTGCCTTCGAGAAGCCGGCTTCCCCTATTGCCTAGAAACACTTAAGTGTAGAATCGTTAAATCCCTGGGATGCCGGGTGCAACTTGCAATATATACTTTTTAAATTCGTACTTTGCACTATGTTATATATAAAAACAAGCTATGTTGGTTTACTCTGCAACGAGTCCCCGAGTTCATTTCCATGTCTACCGTACTCTGGCAATCTCTGCTCTTGTCTATCATTTCGGCATTCGACATTCGAGTCACAAAATTCCATGCACGGCATACATTACTTATGAATATCCGAGTTCTAGTTAGCCGAATTCCCGACATAAAAACAACCGGGTTAGTAAAACAGATATGCCGGATAAGTTCCTGCTCCGAGTCCCCGAGACCGTTTTCGTGTTCCCCACATTTGATGCTCTTTGCTCTTGACTACCATTTCGGCGTTCGTCAGTCGAGTCACAAGATTATTTCACATGACATACATTACTTTGACTTGAGAATCGATCTCGGAACTTTCCCGGCATATAGAGAACATAAAAACAGGTACCAGGCAGTCCCCGGGTTCTTTCCCGGGCTGCCGACATGGAACAATAAATAAATGGAACAAAGTAAAGGGGCACACAACGAGGCAGTCCCCGGGCTACTCCCGTGGTGCCGAACTTTCATTGATAGATACAAATTGAAATACAACATACACTGCACCCTTTACGTGTAAAAGGGTCGAAGCAGGGCTACATTCCATGGCCGCTTGGTTTCCTCACCGGATTTGTCCATTACACCTTTCCTAGCCTCATGTCCATCTACAAGGTAATAAGAATCATTGTGCAATGCCCTGCTTATCACAAAAGGTCCCTCCCATGGAGGCGACAACTTATGCATTCCGGCCGTGCGTTGGATGAGCCTCAGCACGAGATCTCCTTCTCGGAATACTCTTGGGTGCACCTTCCGGCTATGATAGCGACGGAGATTTTGCTGATAAATTGCAGACCGAGACAATGCCAGTTCTCTTGCCTCTTCAAGTAAGTCAACATCATCTTCTCGGGCCTCATTTGCCTCGGTCTCAGTGAACATTGTCACTCTCGGGGAATCATACTGTATGTCGGTTGGGAGTACTGCCTCGGCACCATATACCATGAAGAATGGCGTATACCCGATAGATCTATTTGGTGTGGTCCGGAGACCCCATAACACTGCAGGTATCTCCTCTATCCAGCATCCCGGAGTTCTCAACAGTGGTTCGATCAAGCGGGCTTTGATGCCGACCAACACCAATGATGTGCCACTGATGTCACTGATGCCACATCCAACCGTTTGCTTCCGGATGTGCCACTGATGCCACATCCAACCGGATTCCCTTCTCAGCACAAAATCGAGCGAATTCCCCCACGGCAAAAGTGGTGCCATTATCCGTGATGATGATGTGTGGGTATCCGAACCTCAAGATGATGTCTTTCAGGAATTGCACGACGGTGTGTCCGTCACACTTCCGGATTGGTTTGACCTCTATCCACTTGGTGAACTTGTCCACCATGACCAGTATGTGTGTCATATTGCCTCTTGCCGGCTTGAACTGCCCGACCATGTCCAAACACCATACCGCGAATGGCCAAGTGATAGTGATTGTCTTCAGTGCCGACGCCGGCATATGTATTCGGTGAGCAAACCTCTGGCATCCTCCACACTTACGGACAATGTCCTCTACCTGCTGTAATGCAGTAGGCCAGTAGAACCCATGCCGGAACACTTTTGCCACTTGTAACATCCCAATTTTGCTAAAAATTAAAACTTTGCATTCATACATCATTCATCATATAGACTTAACTTTTAATCACATAAATACTAAATAAAAATTTAATTATAAGTTTAATTAATGTTTAATCCCATTTAAATGTTTATTTAAAACTTACTTCATAAATATAATTTTCCAAATTATATAATGGGTAAGGTTATTATTAAAAATTGCTAATTTAAATAACCTTTCCAAAATATATTTTTATGAATTTTTCTGAAATGTTCTGAATAGGTTTAAAAATCATTTAGTAAATCAGATTTGAAAAACAATTTTTATTTTATTTAAAAGATTATGTTACCAGGCCGGCCCAGACGTTATCCACCGCGCGCGCGGTCGATAACGTCCCATCGGCCCGCTCCAGCGCGCGCGCCGCTCCCCTCTCGCTGACAGGTGGGCCCCACCTGTCAGCCGTCTTCCACCTCCGTCCGGAGATCGCGCCGGAGACGACGACCACGACCGAGCCGTTTCCGGGCCGGTTTCCGCCGTGATTAGCTCCCACGCCCCCTCCTATTTATATCCCGCGAGGCCGCCTCCGAACCCCCCCCCCCCCCCAAAACCCTACCTCTCCGCCGTCGGGCTGCTCGGAATGGAGCTCGCCGTCGCCGCCATTGCCGCCAGGCTTTTTCGCGAGTACGGTAAGCTCCAAGCTCCTCGAGCTCCACCGAGCCCCCCCCCCCTCGCTTCCCCATCCTTTTGCGCACCCGTTGAGCCCCCTTGCTTGTCCCATTTCGCAGCCGAACGCCGAAAACGACCTCGACCGAGATGCTCCGCCGCCGGCCACCATCTCCGACGAGGAAAGGAGAGGAGTCTCGAAGCCGCCGCCGCGCCATCGACCTCGCCTCCTCCTCCGCGACATTTTGGTAAGAACCGTTCGTCCTGGGGCGGTGTTTTCATGTGGGAAGCGTCAAGGCCGACGCGCCGCCGGCGAGCCTTCCGGCGACCCGCGCGCCGCTCGGTTCGGCCGGGCGCCCCACGCCGTTGGATCTAGATCCAACGGATCTAGATCCAAACGATCCCGTGCGTCCGATCTCAATTAAATCGGACGGCTCTCGTCCACGATCCGCGCGAATCGTTTTCTTCCAATAGGGTCGCGCCACGTAGCCCCATTATTTTCTTTTTCGCAGGAATTTTATAAATAAAACAGAAAAATATGCAAAACTTAGAAAATTCATAACTTATGTTCTGTAAGTCCAAATTCAATGAACTTTATATCCACGGATAGCCCTGCTAGAGTAGTTTAATTCTACATCATTTGTTTTTGCTTTGGTTAAATAATAATTCATAAGATCATCCGAGGAGTAATTCGGCTATTAAATCCATAACTTAAATAATAAAAATGTTTTACAAATAAACTCAATTATTTTAGGTTTAGGTTAACAACCTCTGCCCAGGAATATTAATATATGTCTTATTTGAAAACTTTCTTAGAACAATAAAATTTGTAATGTTATAATCTAAGTTTTGGTTACTTTGTTTTCAATTAATAAATTGTTAAGTGAATTGAGAAATTCCTAGAAATTGCATCTCATGCATTTAATATCAGAGAATATAAATCAAGGATAAGTGTGTCTAATTCTACACATGGCATATCATGCATGCATACATCTTTTATTTGGTGTGTGAGATTTTGTGTGGATATTTATTTGTATGTATTGCTTGTGCTAGATTGTGAAGGAGAGGAAGGACCTGCTTGTGATTGCTATTCTTGTTGTGCCTGGCCCTCCTGCTGCCAAGGCAAGTGACTTCATAAAACACCTACTATTTTATTCTATTGCATATCTAGTGTTTTCAAACAGTATTTGCAAAAGTAGTATGCATGATAGGTTTTTGGGAGATTGTAGTATGCTATGCAAACCTTTTAGGTTTCCCCTTAGAAATTCCAGATTAGACCCCTATTATAATGTAGTGGAAGCAACTGCTGCAAAAATGATTGTTTTATGGTTGATGTGATAAATGAAAATTTCCACTAAATTAATTTAACGCCTGGGTGGATTGGGTCGATCGAGGAGGTTTCAAGTTGAGTGGCTTCTCAGGGCCATGTGTCATGGTTGTCTTCGCACAGGGTAGTTTCTACTTACCTGGGGCCATGATATGCGGTGTTAACCTGAGTTGCTCACTTGTGGTAGGCCACCCAGGGCTATGAGATTTAAGTATACACTGAGTCTAGTTGCTTATCGTGCAACCATTGGTCAATATGGGCTCTGTCTTGATGGAGTAAGTTGTTGTGGACCTGGGTCAAGAGATTGATGGTGGTAGAGTTGATAGGATGGTGGTAATCTCTTAGTATGATCATGGGAAAGCAACTTCTGAAAAGTCTCGTCTTGATCTTCTCCTTTTCCTTCTCACTAAAGGAGTGTAGAGGATAGTTTGGGTTGATTGAGTCTAATGGTGAAAGTGCACACCCTCTCGAGAGTTAAAACCTAAGATCTTAGTCGTGTCCCCGGCAACGGACAAATTGAGTAACTACACAAGGTTGTGTTCTGAAAATCTCCTCATCTCAAATTTCTCAATAAAACTTTTGTTGGGTGAACATGGGTAGGAGACATGGACTTGTCTCGAGATTGTCTCTGAAGGAGAAGATATTGATTTAAGAAAATTGTTTATCAAAAGTAGGAGAAAAATTTGCTTTGCGCAATAGCCTTGAGCTCCACCAGCCAAATTAAGCATATAGTTATAGTATAGTAGAACATTAGGAATTAAAGTCACTTGCCACCACAATTCAATTGTGCTGACCCTTTATAGGTGGGCTGCAACTAAACCTTGCAGAATGTCCGAATGAGGAGTAAGGGGGTCGTCTTCGAGCTACAACCAACATGATTTGCCAGTGGCTTCATGGAGAAGATGTAGCTCCATGCTACCTTTAGTATTGCGTTTGAACTCTGAAAGAAAGTGTGAACTATTGATTCAGCTAGCATTTCCGCTATGCTAAGTTGTAAGGATATTTGTTTTTGGATCATTCGTCTCGTTCTGTAATAAATTATGACATTGTACTGTGATATTTCATCTTATTGGAGAATGTGAGACTTATGTGATCCAAGTCTTTACATTATTCATATGTGTCACTGCTTTCATAAGCATGGGCACTACACCACCAGGGCCCGGGATGATGCATGATGTCCACATTCCCCCTGGTGTATTTCCAGAAGCATCTATTGGCCTTCCTCTGGTTCCACACACCTCTGGAGTACCTCGGTGACACTCCTCTTGTATAGCTCTTGATTGATGACGGTGTACGCTTTTGAACTCCGCAATATCTGCCGGGCTTCCACTTCGCTCTCCGGGAGGGTTCCATCCAATATGTATGCCATGATAGGCTGTGCCCATCCCGGGACAGGTCGAACCGGGAACATGGGAACTTCTATGTCCATTGGTTCTGCCGACATCACCTCCATCATCATTTTTCTTGTCCTCTCTAAGCACTGTGGTGCAGTCCCCGGGTTCGATGCGATGCTCCCGACTTCTACTTCCATGGGTACAGCTTTTGAACCAGGCTCCTTGGGGGTGAAGATAGAATCCGACTCGGGTGAGGGTTGAATAGATGGCTTCCTCAAGTGTTCGAGTGCGATCCCGGGAGGGATGGCATCCCAAGATGATCCTAGCTTGGACAACACATTTGCTGCCTCGTTTTCTCCTCTGGGTATGTGCTTGAACTCGCATCCCTCGAAAAATCCGAATATTTTCTGCACATGAAACCGATACAAGGCCATGTTGGCATCCAGTGCATCCCAGTTCCCCGACACCTGCTGCGCCACGAGGTCGGAATCGCCAAAACACTCTATCCGGCGGATGCCTATCTCCTTGGCGACATTCAGTCCATGAACCAAGGCCTCGTACTCAGCGACATTGTTAGATGCCCGGAAATGAATTTGCAGGACATACTTCAGCACATCCTGTTTTGGTGAGGTGAGAACCACTCCGCACCCAACCCGGTCTTGGCCTTGGAGCCATCAAAATGCATCCTCCAGAAATTGTAATCCGGCATCGGAGGTTCGTACTGCATCTCGACCCTGTCTACCAAAAAGTCCGGCAGCGCCTGCGACTTGATGGCATCTCGTCTCTCGTATGCTGGAGCGTACAGAGACAACTGGATGGCCCATTTGGAAACCCTGCCGCTAGCATCCTTGCAACCGATGATCTCGGCGAGGGGAGCCTCGCACACCACTGTGATTGGGTGCTCTCGACCCTGTCTACCAAAAAGTCCGGCAGCGCCTGCGACTTGATGGCATCTCGTCTCTCGTATGCTGGAGCGTACAGAGACAACTGGATGGCCCATTTGGCAACCCTGCCGCTAGCATCCTTGCAACCGATGATCTCGGCGAGGGGAGCCTCGCACACCACTGTGATTGGGTGCTCTTGGAAGTAGTGCTTGAGTTTGGTCACAGCCAAGTACACTCCATATGCCATCTTCTGGTAGTGCGGGTAGTTCTGCTTGGATTCTGAGATCACCTCGCTGAGGTAGTACACTGGTCTCTGTATCAGCTTCCCCCCCCCCCCCTCTTCCCTCTCTACCACAATGGCTACACTGACTACCCGGTTAGTGGCAGCAATGTACAGCAGCATAGGCTCCTTGGGCAACGGGGATGCCAACACGGGTGTTGTTGAGAGCATTCTCTTCAAATCGTTGAACGCCGCATCGGCCTGCGGGGTCCAAACGAATGTTTTACTCTTCTTCATCAACTGGTACAGGGGCAAGGCCTTCTCACCTAGTCGGCTCACAAACCGACTTAGGGATGCTAGACACCCCGTGAACTTCTGCACATCTTTGAGACGTACCGGCAATTTCATGCTCTCGATAGCACGTATTTTACCCGGGTTGACTTCAATTCCCCGGCTTGAGATGAGGAAACCGAGTAGTTTTCCTGCCGGAACGCCGAATGTGCACTTATCCGGATTCAACTTCATCCAGAATCTTCTTAAGTTCTTAAATGTTTCCCTCAGATCATCGATCAATGAGGCTTTTTCTTTTGTTTTTATGACTATGTCATCGACATAGACCTCGGCATTCCGGCCTATCTGGTCATGCAAACATTTCTGCATGCACCTCTGGTACGTAGCACCAGCATTTCTCAAACCGAAAGTCATGACACGATAGCAATAAGCCCCATATGGGGTAATAAAAGCAGTTTTCAGTTGATCATCCGGATTCAAAGGTATCTGGTGAAAACCGGAGTAGGCATCTAAAGAAGTCAAGAGTTCACTCCCGACAGTGGAATCGATCACTTGATCTATCCGGGGAAGTGGAAATGGGTCCTTTGGACATGCCTTCTTGAGGTTGGTGAAGTCGATGCACATGCGCCACACCTTAAGCAGGAGGGGATCATCTTTCTTCTTCTCTACCAGGACCGGATTCGATATCCAATCCGGGTGCAGCACTTCCATCACGAATCCGGCAGACAGCAGTATAGCGAGATGCTCCATGATGGCAGCTGTTCTTTCATCCGAGAGGCGCCTAGTCGGTTGCTTCACCGGCTTCGCATCCGGTCTAACAAACAGAGAGTGCTCAGCCAACTCCCTCGGAACACCTTGCAGATCGTCACTCGACCACGCAAAAGCATCCCGATTTCCACGGAGGAAGTCGACGAGCTCGCCTTCCTATTTGCTGTCCAGGTTGCTGCCAATGATGACCTGGCGCTTCGGGTTGCTGGGGTCCACCCCCACCTTCTTTGTCTCCTTTGGTGGTTGGAACGACGCGCTTTGCTCCGGGTTCACCATCCCGGGCATTCCGAGTTGGGAGGTCTTGGCCAGTGCCACCACTTGCTGGATCCTTTTCTTTTCCTCAGCTATCACCAGGGACTGGGCTAAGCACGAGCCGGCCGAAGCACACTCCATGGAGCGCTTGTGATCCCCCGAGATGGTGATTATGCCGTTAGGACCCCGCATCTTCATCTTCAGGTAGCCCATGTGAGTTGAGATCATGAACTTGGCCAGGGCTGGCCTGCCGATCAGTGCGTGGTACGGGCTTTCGAGGTCCACAACCTCGAATTCCAAGCTCTCGGTTCGGCAGTTTTCCCGGGTTCCGAATAACACCACAACCCAGATTTTACCCATGGGTGAGCAAGAGACTCCGGGCACAATGCCTTGAAAGGTCGTCTTGGTAGGTAGCAAGGTGTTCATGGACACCCCCAGCTTCAGCATCGTATCCTTGTACATGATGTTAATGGCGCTGCCATTGTCAATCAGAACCCAACTGAAGCGGACGTTGAGGCTTGGTCCGACAAAGGTTGGGTCTACCACTAAGGCATACGCCCCCGGCTTAGGCATAACTCGGGGATGATCCTTCCGGCTCCACGTGATCTCCATCTCGGACCAGTGCAAGAACTTGGGCACCGCCGGAATCACAGCGTTCACTTCCAGAGGGCGCTGCCGCACACTCTTCCGGTCACTGGGCTCGGTCACGAAGACCACCTAGCTCTGATGTGCCTCCCGGTAGCTGCCTTGCTGATGTGCGGGTTGATTACTTGGGCCTGCGCCATTGTCGTTCCAGGTGTGCACCACGTTCACCGGCCGGGGCGGGGGTCCTCGGTGAGGTTGATTAATCCGGATCGCGTTGGCTCCGGATGCCGGAGTGGGAGGTCTCAGAATGTTGGGTCGAGATGCCGGAGCACTCGGCCGAGTAGCCCCCGTGCTGCCCTCCTGCAATGTGCGCTGATACCAGCTGCACTGCCGAGTGGAGTGGTTTGCCGGCTTGTTGGCCTCCAGGGTATGGTAACAGCATGGCTTGTTCAGCATCTCTTCATACGTCAGGGGCTTCTTCTGGTCCACCCAAGTTTTCTGTACTTCCTGGCTCTGACCCCAAGCCGGGCCAGTTGTTTTCTGACGCTGACTATTGCCGGCATCTTCTTGATCTCGGGTCACAACCGCGACATGCTGTGCGGCATGGTGGTACTCGAGCTGATTCCTCTTCTGGCCAAAATCTTGGCGATCATGGCTTCTGCTCGATTCTGAACGCTGAGGTCCCGCATTTCTCCTGTTGGAGTCACCGACATCCATCAGGGGTTGCATGGGATCTCCAAGCGTGTAGGTATCGGCGATGTGCATGGTCTCTGCCAAGGTTGTCGGCATCTTCCTCTGCAATTTCTGCCAAAGCATTGAGCCATGCCGACATCCTTGCGCAAACCAGGAGATGGCCTGTGCCTCTACCACTCCTTCGCAAGAATTGCGAATGTTGCTCCACCGGGTAAGGTACTCCCGGTCTGTTTCGTTGCTCCTTGGCCTACAGATGGCGAGCTGTTGAGGTCTGTTGGGCCTTTTGTACGTGCTGGTGAAGTTGCTGATGAACGCCTCCTCGAAATCTAACCAGCAGTCAATGCTGCCGGTTCTCAAGTTGTTCAGCCAGATTCTGGCAGGTCCTTCCAACATCTGCGGCACATAACGTACCGCCCAACGTCTGTTTCCACCGGCTATGCTTACTGCAGTTACATAGTCGGTCAACCAGTCCTCCGGCTTCTTGTTGCCGTCATAGGTCTTAGCACCCCGGTTGAGCTGGAAGTTCCGGACAGGCGGCTCCCGCATGATCCGGGGTCCAAAGCAGGCAGGTCCCTGAGGTCCTTGCTCTTCCACTAGCTCGGATTGGTGAATCCGGTCGAGCCGTATTCTGGCATCGGCCGGATCTAGTTGTCTGGTTCCTATCCGAGATCCCAAAGGATTCTCATTGGGTTGGTACCCAATCTGCTGTAACCTTGAGTTGCCATCGTTGTGCATGTTGAGTACCGGGATCACAGCTTGCTGCGGCAGAGATGCGGCCTCCCTTCGTAGGTTTCCCTGAACCTGTGGCGGATTCCGGGGTGGATTACCACGGCTAGCCGGGTTACTGTTTCCTACACCCTGGTTGCCACCACCAGGGTTACTTTGTGCCTGCCCGGAATTATGCTGCCCGGCTTGCTGGATACCGGCGAAGGCCGGGTCATACGTCTGCAACTGCTTGTTTTTCCTGGAGCCCCGACTTCGGCTCCGGCTCTTGCGCTTGCTTCTGCTTGGATGCGGGGAGGAGGCCTCTCCGCCCGATCTCTGGCTGTCAGCCCTAGCTGAATGCACTTGGGATCCCGTCCCGGGGTTCTTTTTCTTGAAGGCCTTGTTCTGCCGGTTGGCCTCGACGACCAACTCATTCACCCGCTCCTGCTGCTTGCGCAGAGCCTCACCGGATAGCCCAGCCAGCTCCGCCATGGCGGCTTCGGCAGCCCTAAGAGTTTTTGCCGGCGAGCTGTATACCGGTTTCCCAGCCGAGATCATGCTACCCGTATGACTGATTGTGGCCCCACCTGCCAGCTCATCATTCACCATTCTGCCTTTCTTGCGCAGATCCGGGATGCGCTTGTCCCGGGAGTCTATCTAAAGGAACCCGTGAGCTGCATTGTACTCCCGGAGGCTAGGACTGAGCTCACGCCGGATCTCGGCGATCTCTTGTGCTTCGGCGAGCAGCAACCTACGTTGCTCATCCAAGTCAGTCGAAGTGGCTTGGGTATCTGCCTCAGCTGTCAAGGGGACAGCCAACTTGGCCACCAGACCCGAGAGGGGATCCGGGCGACGACGGGGCTGGGACGGCTGCGGATCGCCATCTCAGGTCGTACCTCTCTCCTGAGGAGGTTTGGCCAAGCGAACATGGCCGCTACCGGCATCACCGTCGGCGTCCTGGTACTCCTCCTCGGTTGCCCCGACCATCATGACCGCGACGGAGCTCGCGGTGTGACTGGCACATGGACCCTGATTGGCGCAGAGCATGGGAGGATCCTCAGCTTCCAGGACAACGTCCGGGTAGCTGCAGATAACCTCGGTGGCGACGTAGGTGGTGAAGCCACCGAAGTCGATGAGGCATCCGTTCACCGGGAAGGGTTTGTTCCGGAAGCACCCGGCATTGTCGCTGACGAAATCCATCTCACCCAGCCTGACGACAAGGCCAGAGAGAACCCGGACGCCGAAGCGAACGGGGGAACCCGTCCGGATGTGTACACCAGCCAACGCCTCTGTCTGCCTCACGGTGGGCGCCAACTGTCGTGGTGGTGTCACGGCAGATGCCATAGGATGGCTAATGTGTGGGGCCGATGGACGTTGGTGGATCCGGGGAGGGATAGCGAGCTGAAGAGCTCACACGGGGAGGATCCCGGCGTAACCGAGATCTCCCAGGAACAAGAAACAAGATCAAAGTGTAAGGGGAAAGATCTAGCAAACACGAACAAATGTACGAAGGCACAAAACACACACACGATGTACCCAGGTTCGGGGCCCTCGTGGGGAGGTAACACCCCTACTCCTGCCTTTCCTCTCAATATAAGTGTGGGACAAGGGCTACAACTTGCTCTCAGAGCTCTTGAGGTGAAGAACATGAAGAACTAGATGAACTAGAGGGAGGAGGAAGTAAATGCTCTAGGAGTAAATGAGACTAGAGTTGTGGCTCCCAAGTTGGTCTCTCCTTCGCAGGAGCAGTTATGGCGCCTTTTATAGAGTTCCGGCCAGGAGGGCTGGAAACCCTAATCCGTCTTGGCCCCACCGGACAGGCCTAACGGTTATGTCGACACCGGCTAGTGCGACCTAGCCGCCGTGCTATCCGGCGTAGCCTCTTCGTCATCATTCCGGCAAGGACGGCAGGCGCCGTCCTGGAACATCATTGTCCCCCTGTCACAGACAAGACATGTCTTTGCCCATCCCGGGTAGCCTTATCCGGATTGCCGGGCTAGGCATGTCCGATCTTGTCGTACCGTTGTCGTACCGGCTGACGCGCTCCCGTGTCAGGCGGGAGGTGACCATGCTTCCATGTCAGGGGGGAGGTGACCATGCCTCCGTGTCAGGGGGGATGGTACTTCCCCCCGTGTCAGGCGGAAAAGCCTGCTCCAGACCATTGACGGCTTACCGGCATCCCTCATGCCGGTCACCTCCTTGCTCGACCTTGCGAGGCCTTCCTGCACATACAAAGTAACCTGCTAGGACCGAGATAAAAGTTCCGGTTAGCACTTACCCGGATTGCCTATCCGGTACCTCCGGGTACTTCTCCTACCGGAGGTCTACTCGGAGCCACGAGGTCCGAGGTCTCTCCCGGATGCACCCGAGTTCCTCTTAGGATGAGTATCTCTAGGCCTAGCCTCCCGAAGATGTCTTAGCTTGCTAGCAAAGACATCTTCGAGAAGCTAGTTCTTAGAGGAACCACCCGCTGATGCTTGTGCTGTTCTGAGGGCTCGGGGTGGCTATTTATAGCCACCAGGGATGACCCTTGCGCCCGCCAGGAGGCACTTTGCACTCTACCAGCTCCGAAAGGTCAAGTTACCCCTTCAGCGCACCAGGGGGTGGCCCTCGCACTCGCCAAAGGTCAAGTACTGTTGCCACACTGTCGAATTGCGCCGGGATCTGCCCTACCCGGGGGGCAGCCCCCCGACAAGAGGTTAAAATGCTCACGGCTTAAATATCCAAAAAAATGCTTTGTCTCCTAAAGGAACAAATGCAACCGTGGTCATTGCCACGCCCGTGATCATTGTCACGTCGAGACTTCAAGCGGACGAGGCAGCCTACGGCTCAACCTTCAAGCATGGTCGTCTCTAGAGGTTAAAATGCTCACGGCTTAAACCTCCAAAAATATGCTTTGTCTCCCAAAAAGGAACAAACGCAACGGTGGTCATTGCCACGCCCGTGATCATTGTCACGTCGAGACTTCAAGCGGACGAGGCAGCCTACGGCTCAACCTCCAAGCATTTTCGTCTCTAGGGGTTAAAATGGTCACGACTTAAACCTCCAAAAACATGCTTTGTCTCCTAAAGGAACAAATGCAACCGTGGTCATTGCCACGCCCGTGATCATTGTCACGTCGAGACCACGAGCGGAAGAGGCAGCCTACGGCTAAACCTCCAAGCACTCGTGTCTCTGGAGGTTAAAACGCTCACGGTTTAAACCTCCAAGCTCCAAAGGCTTCTCTCACGGGGAAACCCTCCGAGCTCTCCATTAAACGAGCCACCGCAGGCCGTCGAGAGTCTCGCCCACTAATAAGTGGTCCCGTGCCTCGACATGGTCAAAGCATTAACTTGGCAACCCCAAGCATAATTACTCTATTTCGTTCCCAAGTGAACTTTGCGCCTCGGAGCCGTTTTAAAAATTTGTTTGGGGGGTTTTATTTCCGCATTACTTAGTTGAAGTGTGCGCTTATACCTCTCCTCATGCGTACCTCGCGAGCACTGCAAAATCCAAGAGTCCGAGCTCTGGCAGGAGGGAAAGATCCCACAAACACGCCATCTCTAGAGGACCTTGGAACTTACTCTCCTCGCAAGGAACACCTGAGGGAACCTATAAGCGCGCATGAGCCCTTTGAGCCGTGTTACAACGTTTGGGTTCGCCCCTCTAACATATGCAGGGAAATCCCCCCACAAGCCTGAAGGGGCATCCAGGAGCGACCCCTCAAGTGGGCAACCTCGCCAGGCGAAAAGCCTCCTCAGGAGCGACCCCTCAAGCGGGCAATATCGCCAGGCGAAAAGCCTCCTCAGGAGCGACCCCTCAAGCGGGCAACCTCGCCGGGTGAAAGGCCTTCGCAGGGCGAAAACCTCAAGAATCTAAGTCTCGCACCCACGCTTTAAGAGCGTTTTTCTCTCCCTAGAGCGCATTTGCCCCTCAAGCGACTTCGCTTTCCCTTACGCTTCATGGACTACTCGCACGGCTAAGGGGGGCACTTGAGCATCGCGACTCAGGGCTCTTACCTCTCCTAGGTCTAAACTCCCCCCAGCCTTGCAGAGTCATCGCTCCTGCATAGCGAAGTGGCGGAGTCATGGCACGAAGAGATGGGACCTACCGACGCAGAGAACAAATAGGCATGAAGATTAGTCCAAAGAGACCTCACGGGGGGCAAACAAACTCGAATTAAACAGCAATTGAAGAGTATATTACAGGCCAAAAGTCTTAAAGATGTCTAAGCACAGAGTTGTTGCAGATACAAGCGCTCACAGGCGCAATAAAAAAGAGCTCAAGGGGAAGCAGCACCGCCTCGAATCTCCTCTGCGGCACCCTCTTCAGCCTTAGCAGAGCAGGCCTCCTCCTCGCTGTTCTCCGGCGCAGCCTCCGCGCGCCTGAAGCGGTTGCAGAAGGCGTCCACCTGCTCGCGGAGGGAGCATGAGACCTGCTGCGTGTCCTCGCCTTGGGAAGCTTCAGTCACAGAGCAGAGGTCAAAGCCGGGTGTGAGGAGCTTGAGGTTGGTGAAGATACGATCTACAACCACCCCCAAGAGCTGCCGGCTCTCGTCCTTGATCATCCCGCGAAGCTCGGCGGCGGGGCCTCAAGTGCCGCGAAGAGCTGGTCGAAATAGGCCAAGTACGTGGCGGCGTCATAGCATCGGCCTCCGGGGCACGGCGCCTCCGCGCCAAAGCTCGTCGCCGCGTACGACCAACGCCTTAAACAGCTGCTCACTTTGCCTCGCGAGCATGTTGGTCGCCTGGACTGAGTCCGGCGTTTCCTCCGCCCGCTCCCTTGCCGGGGCCACCTGTTCTTCCACGACCTCGACCGAAGGACCAAGGCCACGAACTGCGTCGTCGCGAGCCTCCTCCGCTCGGCGCCGGCCAGCCTTGGCACGCCTGAGGCGGCGCACCAGTTTGGAGTTGGCCTTCTCGAGTTTGGCAAGCAGCTGAACGTCTGCAGCATGCTTGACCTTGAGGTGGTCCTCCCGCTTCTGGACCCGAGCGCGGTACTTCTGAAGGAGAGCCTGGCGGAACTGTCTCTCGTGCTCCACGAGGGCCTTCCTAGCCGCCTTTGTCTTCTTGGTGAGACCCCGCTCGACGCGCTTGTAATAAAGATTCTGGGCAGCGACATGCTCGTCGAACTTCGAGGTCGCCTGGGCCAGGCTTCCCTCACGCGCCTCGAGGGCCTCGCGCTGGGCGGTCAAGTCCTTCTCCGCCCGAAGACGTTGCTCCTCATGCCGCTGCTGCTCTCTCCCCATGAGGGCCAGCTGCGGCTCTCGCTCGGCCAGGCTCTTGCGGTCCTCTTCCAGAGCGGCCTGCGCGGCCTTGTGGGCGGAAAGCAGTTGGGACTCCAGCTGACCCAGCCCGCGGCGCTTCTGCGCCAGCGAGCCCTTCATCGCATCGCGCTCCGCCTTGGCCTGGCGCAGGAGCTCCTCTGCGGCGTCGCGTTCCGCTTGAAGGGGCTCGAGGAGCTCTACGGCGTCGCGAATGGCCCCCTCGCGAACCTCCTGGGCAAAGCGGGAGCCTTCCTCACGCGCGGCTTGCAGCTCCGCATCCTCCAGCCGGCGCGCCTCACCCGCCGCATGGAAGGATGCCCACGACCTCGACAGCTCCTCCTGCTGCTGGGCGAGCTGTACGTCATCGAGGGCGAGATGCGCCTCCAGGCCCTCCAAGGACTCTCGCACGAGGCTGAACGCCACCTCGCGGCGTCCCGCGCTCCAATCCCAGCCTCGGAGAACCAGCTCCTGGCTAGACGAGGGCCCTGCCGTGGCGTCCGGTCCCGTAAGCCCAGCCCCAGGTCGAGCTCGGGGGCTGGGTCTGGCTCCACCTCCGTCCGCGCCGGCCTCCGGTTCAGACCTCGAGCCAATAAGACGCTCATCTTCTCCGGCAGGACGAGAAGGCGAAGAAGCACCCCCTCCTACAGACGCACTGGCGCTTGTTGGCGCCACGATCGTTTCCTAAGGGCGCGGCGTGGGAGCCTCGGGCGTGCGCGGTGGAGACGACGCATGCATCGGCGTCAACTCGCGCGGCGGGGTCGGCTCGCAGGGCGGAGCTGCTTCACGCGGAGGAGTAGCCGCGCGAGGAGGAGTAGGAGCGTGAAGTGGCGTGGAAGCTTTCTCCTCCCCACTTTCCACCCCAAGTGGCTCGAGAAGCGATAAAGATGCCACTGGGCGCGGTGCGCCCACCTCCTCTTGAGGCTCAACCATCCCCATCGGGGGCGCGGCCACCTCCGTTTGAGGCGCCCCCCAGCAGGGCCTGAGGTGGCCGTCTCCGCAGGCCTCGAGTGACCGTCCGCTCCTCCTGCCCCTGCTGTGATTTTCTTCGCGTCTGCAGCCTCGCGAAGCCGGCGGCGCTTCACGGGCACAAGATCGCTGATAAAAGCACAGGAAAATACAGTCAGGAGAGGGCAAAGCAGGAGGGAAAAAGCACGAGCCAAGAATGGCCAGGTGCCCTAAATACTCACCCTGAAGGGGAAGCCCCAGCGTCGACCCATGTCAGGCCTCGAGAGCGCCAGGAAGGCGTGGTCTTGTCGCCTGGTCCCCCGGGAGGCGTCCCCGCTTTCCTTTTGGAGGGAACATCGGAGGGCCTCACCCCAGAACGGTCCACCGCGGCCTTGGTGCGAGGTTCACGCCTCTCCAACCAAGTGCTTGAATCGGAGGACGACCCAGCCTCGGTCACCTCCTCCGCGGGGCGCAACGACGCCACAACAAAGGCGTCGTCATCCCCTGATGAGATGTCGCAGATCTCGTCGGTGAAAAGCTCGTACCTCACGGGGAACGCCCCTCCCGTCATGGTCTCAACCCCGCCACTCCAGGCATGCGAGGCTGATGAAGAGCTAACATCGACAGCTACATGCGCCGAAGGAACAACCACCTGGTCCATCACCCCCGCCAGACCATACGGACTAAATTCAGGCATTCCGTCCAAGATGTCCATGCGATCACCCGACGGGAGCTGGTGCAGAGGACGCAAGGAGCCGGCGATCTTCTTGGGCATCTCCGGCTTGGCAAAGAGGATGTTCAGGATGGTGTCGACAACCTCCGAGTCTTGATCCTCAGGGTGAAGCCGCATTGGGTCCGAGGGGCCATTGTACATCCACATCGGCTCTGAGTGTGCCTGAAGGGGTGCGATGCGGCGCGCCACGAAGTCTGCCGCGACTATCTGCCCCATGAGGCCCTCCTCGCGGAGAAAGCCCAAGCGCCCCAAGAGGTGTGCGTTATCTGCACCCCGAATGGCAGACTTGCACCAGTGATGATTCTTCACGGGCGGCGCCTCCGGGACGTCTAAGAACGCGCAGGGCGACTGGACGCCAATGAGCAACCACCTCTATCGAAAGTCACCCACCTTCTTGAGCAGGGTCGTGACAGGCTAGTCTCCACTCCACGACATGGGAATATACACATTCCCCATGCCGTCCGCGATGCGGAAGGAAACGCACCCAGTCCGCTCGCCGCTAGCCGTGCACCGCAGTGAGTAGAAGTTCCGGAAGAGCGCTACCGAGGGGCGCACGCCCAGATAAGCCTCGCAAAGGTAGGCAAAGATGGACAGGATGAGTACGGAGTTTGGATGAAGGTGGAGGAGTTGAATATGGTAGAATTCCAATACTGCCTCCAAGAAAGGCGAGTACGGCAGCACCAGCCCGGCGGTGATGGCATGGAGAATGGGATAAAACCCTTGAGGGAATCTACCGAACCGAGCGGCTTGAAGCGCGCTGGCGCCGTGCTCGTTGGTCGGCCCCGCGACCAGGTGGCGAATCCTCTCCGGCGCCTGGAGATCCATGTGCGCCCCCTCGAGAGCCGCGCCCTGCACTACCTCTAAGTTTTTTGCTTGAGAGGAAGGCCCCGCAGCGGCTTTCCTCTTGCTCTTGACTCGGCCCATCGTCGCGGAAGCGGAAGCCTTGAGGAGTTGGAGCACGAAGATTCGCAGGAGAGGTCGGAGGCGGAGAGCTCTGTAGAACAAAAATTCCTGCAAGAAGGTTTGGAAACGGTAATGGCTCCCTGCCGCCTCGCTCGGGCTTTATGTCACCTCGAGGTAGCAGTTACCGGGACTTGGTGGGACCCCCCACGACTCGCGCCCCGGATCGTGCGAGACCGTTATTCGTCCAAGTGCCGCGTGGCTCGGGCCGGCTGGGCACTAAGGGCCCACGACGCTTCGCCTGAGCCCATGGGCTCAATCGCGCCCATCATGGCCCCGGGGGCTACTGTCGGCCCAGTGGGAACTGGGGTATGGAGAGCCCATTCCCCCCAGGCCTCGCACGCGGGCCAGTCGGACAAAACGACTAAGGACCAGGCATCACCGCCTGGCGGGACCATCGAGAGGCTCTTCCGCTCGAGGGCCTGAAGAGGAAACGAGGGCCTCAAGGGACCTCTCACCTTAGGGGACCCTCCCGAGGCGCCAGCTCGCCTCGAGGGAGCCCCGCAGGAATCTCTCCTGAGGCCTCCCCGCGCCTGAGGGGAAACGTCGTGGCCAAGGAAGCACGGCAAGATGCACGTGGCCTCTGCCACGCACTTGCAGTGTCGCACGCACCCCCGTCGCTGTCCTTGGCGATAAAGTGGTCAACAAAGCAGTTATGCCTGCTGCGCAGCTGCCAGGACATTCTACTCTGACGATAAAGCGGGTGGACAGCACAACCCTCCAAAGGAGGACGTCATCGTGGACTCCACCTCAGAGACTGCCCTCCGTGCGGGCAGTACATCGCGGTCGGCCGCCGGTCGGCCAGTGCGCCCACCTTTACCAGCAATGGACCGAGTCCATGGACGAATGGAGCACGGTGGACTCCTACACCACCCTGCCACTGGCATGTGGGAACCACCTGGAAGGCCAAGCCGAAGGAGAAGGCCAGAGGCGCCTATAAAAGGGGCAAGACGTCCATCATAGCGCGGGTCGTCTCTTGGCCCCCTTGTAAACCCTAGCTACACTTGTTACGAAAGCCTCTGCCCTGAGGAGGAAGAAGACGATCGCTTCCCTCCCCAGGCAAGAACCGCCTCAAGGGGGCTTTTGGCAAGCTCCATTGTACTTTAACCCACACCATCTAATACAGACAAGCAGGAGAAGCGGTTTTACCTCCCCACGAGGGCCGTGAACCTGGGTAAAGGCTGGTGTCTCCCTTCGTGTGTGTGTGTCTTCTTCGGGTCCGGCGAGCAACGTCGCGGAGCCACTCGAGGGTCTAGACCTCCGTGTTCAATCCCCTTCACGAACTACTCTTCAAGAAGTGACTACCCCCGGTTCTCGGGAGTCATAACCCGACAAAGGTGAAAATGCACCGGTTGATCAGCAACCCGACAATCTATTAGCCTCGATCCCTCCGGTCGCAGTGTTCCTCATCAAGCCATCCTTGACCAAACCTTTTTTGTCTTATATCACATGTCAGGAGTTGCCCAGTGACTCAGTCGAAGCCAAACGTATTACTCGACGCTCAAAGTCTTTCACAGTCATTAACAAGGAGTTATACAAGCGGAGCATCTCGGGAATATTGCAGAGTTGTATAGCACCAGAGGATGGACGAGCAATCCTCATGGATATACATGTCGGTACATGTGGGCATCATGCGAGCAGCAGGGCACTCGTCGCGAAGGCCTTAAGGGCAGGTTTTTGTTGGCCAACTACCATGCGAGACACAGAGGACTTGGTTCGGAGGTGTCTCGGCTGCCAGAAGTACGCAACTAGACCACACGCCCATGCGTCCGAGCTCAAGACCATTCCACTAGCCTGGCCTTTTGCGCAGTGGGGTCTGGACATGGTTTGACCACTCAAGAGATCATCCCACGGGGGTCATACTTTTCTTTTGGTCGCAGTGGACAAGTTCACCAAGTGGATTGAGGCAGTGCCACCGCAACCTCCGCAGTCAATTTCATCAAGTCTATAATCTTTCGCTTCGGTGTGCCCAATAGTATAATCACGGATAACGGGATCAACATCAAAGCAGAGGAGTTCCAAGATTTTTGTACTTCACAGGGTATCAAGCTCATGTTGCGCACCCGTAGTCCAATGGCCAGGTCAAAAAGGCCAACGGGCTAGTTTGAAGCGGATTGAAGAAGAGGTTGTTAGTACCACTAAAACGCTCAGCAGACGCTTGGGTAGAGGAGTTCCCCGCGAGTGGTCTACACAGTTCACTCCTTTCTTTCTGGTACATGGAGCCAAGGCCGTTATGCCATACGACCTGAAATTCGACGCCCCACGAGTGGTGGCGTATGATGAGAAAGATTCATATGATGCACTCGAGGACGGCGTCAACACGTTGGACAAAGCTCGTGATGTTGCCTTGGCTAGAACCGCCATGTACCAACAAAGCTTGAAGAATTACCACAGTCACCGTTTGAGACCACGCTCGTTTTCCATTGGCGACTTGGTGCTTCGGCTGAAGCAAAAGAAATTTCGCAAGCTCGCGTCTCCATGGGAAGGACCCTTCGCCGTTACAGAAATCATCGGCAGGGGAGCGTACAGACTGAAGCACACGGGCACAGGGGAACCGTCCCACAATCCATGGAACGCGGCGCACCTACGCCGGTTCTATGCGTAGTTTTTAAGTAACATGAATTCATTGTCTGTTAGGGTGTCAGTTTAGTAGTCATTCTTAGTGTATTCTGTCGCACCAGGCGAAAGCAATATATTGAACAGCAATAAAGTTGGGGAGCCAGCCTATGCAAGCAACACTCGGGGGTGCCTGTAAATTTATGACCCAGTTAGTGCGTCCAGCGCAGGCAGGGCTCGGGGGCTGCCTACATACGGGCACCTCAGCCGGTTCACTCCGAGTCATGAAATACTCAGGGTATCGATGGTAAGGATGTACTTTTCTAATAGATTACATCTAAATTCGACCCAGAATAAAAAAAACTGGGAAAATCAGTCTCACAGACAGTTACACGACCTCTTCTTTGATCGGTGCCAACAGACGCCTCCGCTCCAGCTCCAGGGCAGTCTCGTGTTCCATCAGGGCAATCACGCAGCTGGCCGCTCCCTCAACATCAGCGTAATGTCCAGCCATGGAAATCGACCCCGTACCAGCGGGAGTACTGGCTCCAACCTTCGCCAAATCTACGTCGGGGTAGTGAAGGCGCAGCACAGCGAATGCCGTAGTGGCGCCCGCCACGAGCTGGTGACGGACAAAGTCTCGGGTGGCGGAGCAGAGGCGAAACTTGGCCAGTAAGCCTACCATCCCGTTAGGTTGTTCGTTCAGAGGGAACATGGCCTCATGGATCAGGCGAAGTGTCGTGGAGCATGACGAAGTTAAGTGATGCGCTTGCGCGACACGGTGTCGCATGGTTAGTAGCGTCGTGGCCCGGCTGCGCATAGACCAAATTGAAGAAGCATCACGGCCATGCTCCGAGGTCACCCTTACAAGTTGCGCCTGGACCCTATTTTGTTCAGCCCCTGCGTTAGTCTGGGCGCCTGCAACAGCAAAGGCAGGATAAAGTTTAAGCACATCTGAAGCAATCAAAGACTCGGGGGCTGCACGCACACTTACAAAGTAGGCCGGCAGCAGCGTCTTCCACCTCCTTCATCAATGCAAGCTCCCTCTCTATGGGTCGAGGTTTCTTTGACTGAAGTATGGCAAGCGTACCCCGCGTCACTCTGAGCTCTTGCTCTGCATTTTCACACCGGACCTTTACCAGATTGTACAAGTATTGGTCGCGAGGATTGAAAGGAGGCACACCTCCAGGAGAGGAAGTACTAGCAGACTGCATCACAGGAAGCAGTCCTTTAGTGAGAAGTTTAAACATGGGACAAACAGAAAAGGAGAAAAAAGCAGATAACAACTCATGTTTGGCTTTGGATAAAAGCCTCGGGGGCTAAGCAAAGTGCACTCGATCATTTAAATACCTCCAAAATTAACGTAGGTTTGGTTACATTCAGTGCAGCGCAAACAGGCGCCAGTACGATGTACAAAGAAAGGCCACTATCTTAATCTAGGTCGGTGCCTTGGGTGTCTAGGCCGTTTATTTCGAGCTGGCGCCACTAACTGACGCAGCTGGCCCCTATTTCGAGCTGGCGTCAAGAAAAGAATGTCCGCTAGTCGGCGTGCCTCAGGCTCAAACTGGCTGAGGGAGACCTTCTTTCCAGACGAGCCCAGGGGGAAATTGGCCGCTAGCGCAGACAAGTCTAGCTCCACTCCGTGTCCCAGCAGCATCTTGAAAGCAGTGGCAGAACCACGTATCGTCTGCTCGCGAAGGAATTTGGAAAAGGAGTCCCCTTCCGGCCGGAACGTGTCCGCCAGGGTGTGCAAGTCCTTCGGGGGCTCTTGAGTTGGAAAGGCGATCTTGTGCAGTGCAGTTAAAGAAGCCGCAGAAGAGGCAAGTACCCCGCTCAGCCGGCTCCCGAAATGCTCCGCCGATTCAATCGCGGCGTCAAGTTCGACGTTTGACGTAGCCGCAAATTGGTCGGCTGGAAGGCCAAGAGCATCTGTGGGCAGCATGAGGGGTATTTCGGTCAGTCAGAGTGGTAACTTTGGTTGCAATCGTCAGATTCAGTGCATTAATTTGAGGCGGAGGGTACTTACGAGCTAGAGTTTTTCCAAGTGATAGGAGGTGGGTGGCAAGAGCACTGTCTGATTCTGCGCGCTGCGCAGTCAGCACTTCTTCGGCTTTAATCGCCCCCTAAGCCTTCGCATTGGCGATTAGGTGGCGGAGCTCCTTAGCTGCTAGGCCAACCTCCTCTTTCAAGTCTTTGGCGAGGCAGCGGGCATGGTCCCTCGCCTGGAGTGCAGCGTTTAGTTCGTCTATATCAAGATGGGAGCAGCAAGTCAGTGGGATGAGCATAAACTGCGGTGGAAACTCAGATGTCAAGTAGTTACCCTGGGCCTTCAGTAATTGGTCACGGAGGTTCTGGTTCTCTTGCTCCAGTTGAAGATATTCTCCGCCTACGGCCAGCAGACGGTGGAGGAAGGGCTACAGGTAGTTAGAAACACGGAAGTAGCAGTGTTAGCGTGCCACGAGTCACAGGAAGTTCCCTTCTGGCTCGGGGGCTCCTTCCATCGGGGATGCTTTCGCGTTTTTAGTAAGTTCGTGTGCAAATGTGCAAGAAGGGAAAGGCAGCGACTTACGTGGTTAGGGTCAGGAGTCGTATCTTGACGGGCAGGCCTTGCCACGACGGCAGTTTTGGAAGTCATCGCAGTCGCGACAGTGGCAGTGGGCGACTGCGCCTCGTCGTGCATTCCCATCGATGTAGTCGGGGAGGGCACGTTCTCGCGAGGAGGAGTCGTAGTATGGGCAGGTTCTGAGTTCTCAGACTCGTCCTCGCTAGTAGTGCTGCAGGAGTGAGTGAGTCTAGAGTACCTTGTTTCCCATGGATACAGCTCTTGGTGGTTGCGGCCTCCGATGTCCAAGGGTGGAAGGCTAGAAAGTGGAACGACCTTCAGGGCCTATGAGGCGGTCACTAGTGGGGGTAAAGAAGCGTCTTCTTCCCGGGCACCAGCAGTCGCTATGCGTTTTGTTCTTTCTTGGGAGTCGCCACAGCTTTTGGTTGGAGACCGAGCTCGCTTGTGAGTCAAGCTCTTCTCTGTCATGTCACCCTCCGAGTGTGCTGTGGCGACTGATGGCTCGGAGGGAGGGTCTCCACTTGCGGCTACTAGTGTGCCTTCTTCAAGGATAGTTGGCTCGGAGGGTGGATAGGAGATGCCCTGTCAATCAAACGAAAGCAAAAAGTAAGTGTGTAAAGAAGTAATCAGTTGATATGGAACATGAGGGTGGAAGAGAGTAAAAAGAATTTGTACTTTGGGTACAGGGTTAGAGCTCTTGTATCCATCAACGGGTGAGACCAGCTCCCCCACTTTAACTTTCAAGCCGGTGAGCATTTTCACGGCTTGAATGAGTTCGTTGGTGGAGAAATTTTCTCTAGAAACTCGGGTGGAGTCTTCATCTCTGGTGTACTCGAACATTGGGTGAGCGCGTGCTTGCTGAGGTTGCACGCGTCGCCGCAAGAAGGCGGTAACAAGGTGAGCGCCAGTGAGCACTCTACCCTCGGTAGTCTGTAGATCAAAAACCTTGGCCAAAAGTTCCTTGGCGTCTTTTTCTTTAGTCTAGATCAAGGCGTTATTCCAGGAGCGCTTCTTGATCAGCTTAGCCTCAGGATTGAAGGGTGGCAGACCAGTCGATTGTCCCGTGGCGACTTCGTCCTTTACATATAACCATCGTTCGTGCTAGTTCTGGACTGACTCGGACATCGGTATCTTGAAGTAGCCAGACTTGGGTTTGGCCTGAATAGCAAGGCCGCCAGGGCCGCTGCCTGACCCCTGGCTCTTGATGCTGAAGCAAAGTCGGAATAGCCCCCAGTATGGGGCTATCCCGAGGAAGCATTCGCAGAGGGTGATGAAGCAGGCGATGTGGAGAATGGCGTTTGGCGGCAAATCGTGGATTTGCGCACCGTACACGCAAAGCAAGCCACGAAGGAATGGGTGAATGGGGAATGAGAGTCCTCTGTTCATATGGTCAAAGAAGCATACCCGCTCGTTTGCAGCAGGCGTGGGTTGGTTCTCCTCGCCGGCCAGAAGAGCGAAGTCCGGCGAGGCGGGGAGGACGGTGCTCAGGGACTCAAGATGTCCTTCATAGAGCAAGGAGCGGCGCCATCCACCTCTCTCCTGGGCCTCCACGGCGGTGTTTTCCTTGCCTTTGACAGTGCCGGATTTTCCCATCTTGTGGCGGTGAGTTGGGAGAAGAACGGCGAGGTGCTACAGTGGTGCGAGCTTGGTGCGCGGGAGGAAGAAGAAGAGCAGAGGGCGGCGGCGCAAATGAGAAGGGTAGGATAAGAATTTACGCCGCGGTAAGAACTTATGTGTAGCGGCAGGAGCAGGACGGCTGTTGGATTGCTGAGCGTGTACGCGTGGCGTACATCGGGTGGACGGCATTGAAACTGAAACGACGCCGCAGTAACCCACGATGCGCGAAAACGAGGAGGCCATCATCGTGATGGCGTGGCGTGTGTGGCGTTCGGTCAAATTAATGTGACTAGTCAGAGCAGTCAATGACAAAATGGGCCCACCAGGGGTCGTGTCTCTTCAGAAATGGGGTGGGATTTTTTAAATCTTGCGGCAGCAGTTGCATTAGAGTAAATAGTCAGTCAGTGGAATATCGGCATACTGGCAGGACAGTCGTGTGGTGACAGTTGCCATTCAGTACAAATGCGGATCAACAGAGTACCTATAAAATATACAAACTCAGTCAGCATACAGGTGTCAGACCCTGAATTCAAGCTACACAAACGAAACGTATCGGTTGGGCCACACAACCAAGAACATACTGGGGTTACCACTCCCAGGAAAAACCATCAGGCCATGCTCGGAATGGATCATCGGCCGACAGTTCTTGGCGACCCCAACGTCACATACGTTTCCAGATTGTGCACGCAAGAACCCAAAAAGTCTTCCAACTCGTATACTTCAACCATACACACATGGTATACGAGTCGGATTTTTAACAAGTTGAAACCACAGAATAAACCTAAGACACAAAGAAAGGAAATAATATCCAAAAGCTCTCACTGAGCAAAATATATCAAATGGCACCAATCAGAGGACACATGTCCCAACATTACATCATGCAGCGGAAACAAACCGGTCTGAGTACAGACAAGAAGCAAAGGGCTCAAGGCCGAAACGAAAAAAGAAGGCCCATCCACGCAGTCCACCAGGAAGTAGCCCAGGGGAACTCTAACTACTCGTCGTAGCTATCGTCGTCGAACTCCACGTAGTATCCACCCAACTGGTCGAGCGAAGGATCCTCAACTGCAGAAAAATCACAGCCCGCGAACGGGTCAATACACCAAAGCGTATCGAACAAGCTTAAGCTAACAGGTTACAAAACTGTAAGATTCCCAAAATATGGGGGTAAGTGTACTTAGCGGCAGCAGCACTAGCAAACTAAAGAGACACGCTAAAACTTCCGTCTAATTACAGAGGGATAAGAGAGCGTTTAAGTATCCACCTACAACTGACACCAGGCATAACCCATTCTCGAATTAACCCCCTCAACCAAGTATGAGGAAGCAATCCGGGAATACTCACACGTTAACAGTTTTAGTTACCAGTTATTGTGAAATAAATCTATATTACTAGTCAAATTATTTAACAAAGATTAGGTGTAAGTTGTCTAGATCTCATTAGTCGGCAACGCACCAAGTTGTCCATAACCGCGGACGCGGCTCATCGATAAGATTATACCCTGCAGGGGTGCACTACTGGACCCATACTCGCATGATCAACCCAGTCAAAAACATTAGGGCCTTTCAACCCAACTCTTTTCCTTCACCGCAACAAGTCCAGGAACCACGGGGGCTATGATGGTCCCGGCCAAAAGGGTGCGGACTCCCGCAGGACACACCCCTCCGCACCAACAGGCCGCGCCCTATATTTATGTAACAAGGCACACCGCCAAAGTAAAATACTACACTAGTATCATCGATGCATATGAGACGAATGGAAAACCCGAACTAGGTGTGGCTCCCGGACAAGTTGAGGTTCCAGTCAAAGTCGAGGGGGGCTCCATAGGGCCTCCCACAAGTGGTTGGTGCGCTCAGTCTTGGATTAGGGGAGCAAGATCTCAGTTCCTAGGTCGACACTTAGCAGAACAAAGCACCTCGCAAGGCCTTCCGCCGGTGCCTTATCTTCTAATTATAATACCCCAATATAATCCAACATTTTATTAAGGTGGAATAATCTATCAAGCTAAGCATATGAAATAAAAGACCAACTGACGACTCGCACAACCAACTCTAAGCATGCACTACGACTCGCAAGGCTAACAGATAAACATACATCAGGTGATGGGATGTGGGGATAAAGCTGTATAGGCTGCAGGATAAACATGTGATGGGATCGCAATAAAGAATCGTAAACTAGGGTAGCAGAGATCAACGGCAGGAATGAAAGACAATGTATAGGTAAACAAGCAAACTTTGCTTGCCTGGAAATCCCGCATGGAAGCAGATCTTGTCGTTGCTCACACATCTCAACGTCTTATCCGCGAAGAAGCAACAAACACTGGAAAGCGTAAAAGATGCATTTTACAACTACGGCAAAAGATCCAGCATGATCATATGAGAATTATGCATGGCATGGCAATATGCAATACAATGCAGGTAATCCAAATTAAGCGGGAAAACAACCCCGACAATTAATATTTAGGTGCAAATTTTTTTTTACCAGCAATATTAAATGTTGGTTAACATGGCAACACATGGCATGGGTGATCTAATCAAATTAAATGGAATAGGGCATTATATATTTATTACCCCTAGTCATTCCATATTTAATTATTTTAGTTGCAATTAACAAAGTATACTAGGTAATTAAAATAAGAGATGCAAAATGGCATACAAATGGCATATTCATATTCCTTGTATTTTTCTGATATTAAAACATATAAAGATTATTTTATTTGAAGTTATAGATTTAAAGTTATTGCATTTTGAAGTCTAGGGGGTTTTCTGAAAATGTGCAGGGACCTGTTCGTGATGGAAACAATGTTTCTGGGGACTTGGGCGCGAAACTCAGAGAGCAGGGGGGCTCGGGGTAATTTTCCCAGAAGCTCTGGTAACTGACGGGTGGGACCCGCATGTCAGTGACCGAAGGAGAAATAAAAATGGGCATTTTTATTCCACCGCGCCCGTGGGGGTTTGATCCCGCGATCTCACGCATGGGAGGGCGATGCGTTGCGCTAGCCGCCGGACCGGAAGTGTGTTTGTGTCTGAATGGAGTACAGACTGAACATGAGGCATCAAAATGAGAGTTAACTGAATTTTAACAGCAATCATATATGCACTCCGTCAGGTTTCTTCAGAAGAACAAAACATAAGGAAAAATAAAAGACGCGGTGCGGGGATTCGATCTCTCGTCTCACAGGATGAAGCAGAGGAGCGCAACCACTGGACAACGCCTCCGTTGTTGTTTGAATCGGACACCAGAAAAAGATGAAGCCTCGCGGACGCGTTAACTGAACTTTGTCAAGCAAAACTTCAGAAACGGATCGGGATGGAGCGACGATCTGCAGCAATCGCTGCGGCGTCCCTGCGTGTCCGGGGCGAGGTGCGGGGGTTGTTGGGGGTGTTTGATGCGTGCGTGGGCAGGGGGGAAGGAGCAGTGGAGGAGGCGACGTACAGGGGCAGAGAAAAACATGGGTGAGCTTCTCTGCCATCAATGGTGGACCGGAGAGGGAGGCGTGGACCAACTCGACGCCTAGAGGGAGAACTAGAGCAAGGGGAGAGGGGGAATGGGGGAGCAGCTCACGGGGAAGGGCTTGGCGTAGAGGATGGTGCCCGAGGTCGACCGGAGGGGAGGAATTGCAGCGGCACGCTCCGCCGGCGTCAGAGACGATGTGGACGAGGGCGTCGAGTGTGGGGACTCCCGGGACGATTCCTTGCGCGGAGGGGTGGCCGACGACGCCGCGCAGCTCCTGCTCCTCCACTAGGCCCTTCGACGGCGCCCGAGCAACCCCGCCACGGTGGGGTGTTCTCCGATGGGATTTCTGGTGGAGGAAAACAGAGGAGAAGGAGAAGAGGAGAAGGGGGCGGCGGCGCAGAGGGAGGGAGGAGGAAGCGGCTAGGGTTTGGGAGAGGGAGAGAGCCGGCTAAGTAGAGGGGAGGGGGGAGCACGTGGTGGGGGCTGCCATGCCTCCACCGTGTAAAGCTCTCTGTCGTTGTAGGGAGGAAGAAGAAAAGGGCCAGGGGAGGAGTTGGGCCAGGAGGTGGGCTGGGTGTTGGGTTTTTGGCCCAGGTAAGTTTTTCTTCTCTGAAGTTTTTTATTTCTTTTAATTCTTTTCTGTTTTCTATTTTTAAAACAAAATAGAAAAGGAAAATGAATTAGGAGATTTTACAAAATAGTTTTTGTTTAAAATAGGCAATTTAATAAACTAGTTTTTATAATATTTGCAAAAGATTTAAAATACACATTTTAATTAATTTGAAATGCATTTGAATTCAAATTGTGTTATTTGAATTTAAAGGGAGTTTAAATTTAAATGTAATAAATTAAATGAAGTGACCAATGCATGATGAAATGTTGACATGATGATGCACAAAAGAAAAACAACAAAAACTAATTGGGGATAAACTCGGGGCGTTACAACCGACACCACTAACAAGGGAGCGCGTCCCGCGATCCACGCCGAGACCACAAGAAGAGAGGGGTAACTACCGAGTCTTCACGCTCCGGGATAAACTTCTCGACACCACTAACAAGGGATTGTTGCTCCCGACGAAGACGACTCTGAAAGATCGAACCTAATAGGATAAAAGGTAAGAAATCGTCCACCCACACGTAGGATCCTAAAACTTTGAAAGTTTGGATAAGAGAAGAGACTCCAAAACAAGTAAGGTAAGAAGAGAAATAGAATAGAGGTAAGGAATAAAAGAATCCTATTGAGATATTTTTCTAAAAATAATTTTAGTCAAATAGTTTTCGACACTATAGAAACAACGACCGTTAGCGAGGTTATCCTACAGACTTTTGCGGACCCGCTGCTTCGATAACCATTCGTATCGAAACAACAAGGAGATCGAAACCAAGGCTCTAATACCAACTGTCAGACCCTGAATTCAAGCTACACAAACGAAACGTATCGGTTGGGCCACACAACCAAGAACATACTGGGGTTACCACTCCTAGGAAAAACCATCAGGCCATGCTCGGAATGGATCATCGGCCGACAGTTCTTGGCGACCCCAACGTCACATACGTTTCCAGATTGTGCACGCAAGAACCCAAAAAGTCTTCCAACTCGTATACTTCAACCATACACACATGGTATACGAGTCGGATTTTTAACAAGTTGAAACCACAGAATAAACCTAAGACACAAAGAAAGGAAATAATATCCAAAAGCTCTCACTGAGCAAAATATATCAAATGGCACCAATCAGAGGACACATGTCCCAACATTACATCATGCAGCGGAAACAAACCGGTCTGAGTACAGACAAGAAGCAAAGGGCTCAAGGCCGAAACGAAAAAAGAAGGCCCATCCACGCAGTCCACCAGGAAGTAGCCCAGGGGAACTCTAACTACTCGTCGTAGCTCTCGTCGTCGAACTCCACGTAGTATCCACCCAACTGGTCGAGCGAAGGATCCTCAACTGCAGAAAAATCACAGCCCGCGAACGGGTCAATACACCAAAGCGTATCGAACAAGCTTAAGCTAACAGGTTACAAAACTGTAAGATTCCCAAAATATGGGGGTAAGTGTACTTAGCGGCAGCAGCACTAGCAAACTAAAGAGACACGCTAAAACTTCCGTCTAATTACAGAGGGATAAGAGAGCGTTTAAGTATCCACCTACAACTGACACCAGGCATAACCCATTCTCGAATTAACCCCCTCAACCAAGTATGAGGAAGCAATCCGGGAATACTCACACGTTAACAGTTTTAGTTACCAGTTATTGTGAAATAAATCTATATTACTAGTCAAATTATTTAACAAAGATTAGGTGTAAGTTGTCTAGATCTCATTAGTCGGCAACGCACCAAGTTGTCCATAACCGCGGACGCGGCTCATCGATAAGATTATACCCTGCAGGGGTGCACTACTGGACCCATACTCGCATGATCAACCCAGTCAAAAACATTAGGGCCTTTCAACCCAACTCTTTTCCTTCACCGCAACAAGTCCAGGAACCACGGGGGCTATGATGGTCCCGGCCAAAAGGGTGCGGACTCCCGCAGGACACACCCCTCCGCACCAACAGGCCGCGCCCTATATTTATGTAACAAGGCACACCGCCAAAGTAAAATACTACACTAGTATCATCGATGCATATGAGACGAATGGAAAACCCGAACTAGGTGTGGCTCCCGGACAAGTTGAGGTTCCAGTCAAAGTCGAGGGGGGCTCCATAGGGCCTCCCACAAGTGGTTGGTGCGCTCAGTCTTGGATTAGGGGAGCAAGATCTCAGTTCCTAGGTCGACACTTAGCAGAACAAAGCACCTCGCAAGGCCTTCCGCCGGTGCCTTATCTTCTAATTATAATACCCCAATATAATCCAACATTTTATTAAGGTGGAATAATCTATCAAGCTAAGCATATGAAATAAAAGACCAACTGACGACTCGCACAACCAACTCTAAGCATGCACTACGACTCGCAAGGCTAACAGATAAACATACATCAGGTGATGGGATGTGGGGATAAAGCTGTATAGGCTGCAGGATAAACATGTGATGGGATCGCAATAAAGAATCGTAAACTAGGGTAGCAGAGATCAACGGCAGGAATGAAAGACAATGTATAGGTAAACAAGCAAACTTTGCTTGCCTGGAAATCCCGCATGGAAGCAGATCTTGTCGTTGCTCACACATCTCAACGTCTTATCCGCGAAGAAGCAACAAACACTGGAAAGCGTAAAAGATGCATTTTACAACTACGGCAAAAGATCCAGCATGATCATATGAGAATTATGCATGGCATGGCAATATGCAATACAATGCAGGTAATCCAAATTAAGCGGGAAAACAACCCCGACAATTAATATTTAGGTGCAAATTATTTATTTACCAGCAATATTAAATGTTGGTTAACATGGCAACACATGGCATGGGTGATCTAATCAAATTAAATGGAATAGGGCATTATATATTTATTACCCCTAGTCATTCCATATTTAATTATTTTAGTTGCAATTAACAAAGTATACTAGGTAATTAAAATAACAGATGCAAAATGGCATACAAATGGCATATTCATATTCCTTGTATTTTTCTGATATTAAAACATATAAAGATTATTTTATTTCAAGTTATAGATTTAAAGTTATTGCATTTTGAAGTCTAGGGGGTTTTCTGAAAATGTGCAGGGACCTGTTCGTGATGGAAACAATGTTTCTGGGGACTTGGGCGCGAAACTCAGAGAGCAGGGGGGCTCGGGGTAATTTTCCCAGAAGCTCTGGTAACTGACGGGTGGGACCCGCATGTCAGTGACCGAAGGAGAAATAAAAATGGGCATTTTTATTCCACCGCGCCCGTGGGGGTTTGATCCCGCGATCTCACGCATGGGAGGGCGATGCGTTGCGCTAGCCGCCGGACCGGAAGTGTGTTTGTGTCTGAATGGAGTACAGACTGAACATGAGGCATCAAAATGCGAGTTAACTGAATTTTAACAGCAATCATATATGCACTCCGTCAGGTTTCTTCAGAAGAACAAAACATAAGGAAAAATAAAAGACGCGGTGCGGGGATTCGATCTCTCGTCTCACAGGATGAAGCAGAGGAGCGCAACCACTGGACAACGCCTCCGTTGTTGTTTGAATCGGACACCAGAAAAAGATGAAGCCTCGCGGACGCGTTAACTGAACTTTGTCAAGCAAAACTTCAGAAACGGATCGGGATGGAGCGACGATCTGCAGCAATCGCTGCGGCGTCCCTGCGTGTCCGGGGCGAGGTGCGGGGGTTGTTGGGGGTGTTTGATGCGTGCGTGGGCAGGGGGGAAGGAGCAGTGGAGGAGGCGACGTACAGGGGCAGAGAAAAACATGGGTGAGCTTCTCTGCCATCAATGGTGGACCGGAGAGGGAGGCGTGGACCAACTCGACGCCTAGAGGGAGAACTAGAGCAAGGGGAGAGGGGGAATGGGGGAGCAGCTCACGGGGAAGGGCTTGGCGTAGAGGATGGTGCCCGAGGACGACCGGAGGGGAGGAATTGCAGCGGCACGCTCCGCCGGCGTCAGAGACGATGTGGACGAGGGCGTCGAGTGTGGGGACTCCCGGGACGATTCCTTGCGCGGAGGGGTGGCCGACGACGCCGCGCAGCTCCTGCTCCTCCACTAGGCCCTTCGACGGCGCCCGAGCAACCCCGCCACGGTGGGGTGTTCTCCGATGGGATTTGTGGTGGAGGAAAACAGAGGAGAAGGAGAAGAGGAGAAGGGGGCGGCGGCGCAGAGGGAGGGAGGAGGAAGCGGCTAGGGTTTGGGAGAGGGAGAGAGCCGGCTAAGTAGAGGGGAGGGGGGAGCACGTGGTGGGGGCTGCCATGCCTCCACCGTGTAAAGCTCTCTGTCGTTGTACGGTGGAAGAAGAAAAGGGCCAGGGGAGGAGTTGGGCCAGGAGGTGGGCTGGGTGTTGGGTTTTTGGCCCAGGTAAGTTTTTCTTCTCTGAAGTTTTTTATTTCTTTTAATTCTTTTCTGTTTTCTATTTTTAAAACAAAATAGAAAAGGAAAATGAATTAGGAGATTTTACAAAATAGTTTTTGTTTAAAATAGGCAATTTAATAAACTAGTTTTTATAATATTTGCAAAAGATTTAAAATACACATTTTAATTAATTTGAAATGCATTTGAATTCAAATTGTGTTATTTGAATTTAAAGGGAGTTTAAATTTAAATGTAATAAATTAAATGAAGTGACCAATGCATGATGAAATGATGACATGATGATGCACAAAAGAAAAACAACAAAAACTAATTGGGGATAAACTCGGGGCGTTACAACCGACACCACTAACAAGGGATCGCGTCCCGCGATCCACGCCGAGACCACAAGAAGAGAGGGGTAACTACCGAGTCTTCACGCTCCGGGATAAACTTCTCGACACCACTAACAAGGGATTGTTGCTCCCGACGAAGACGACTCTGAAAGATCGAACCTAATAGGATAAAAGGTAAGAAATCGTCCACCCACACGTAGGATCCTAAAACTTTGAAAGTTTGGATAAGAGAAGAGACTCCAAAACAAGTAAGGTAAGAAGAGAAATAGAATAGAGGTAAGGAATAAAAGAATCCTATTGAGATATTTTTCTAAAAATAATTTAGTCAAATAGTTTTCGACACTCTAGAAACAACGACCGTTAGCGAGGTTATCCTACAGACTTTTGCGGACCCGCTGCTTCGATAACCATTCGTATCGAAACAACAAGGAGATCGAAACCAAGGCTCTGATACCAACTGTCAGACCCTGAATTCAAGCTACACAAACGAAACGTATCGGTTGGGCCACACAACCAAGAACATACTGGGGTTACCACTCCCAGGAAAAACCATCAGGCCATGCTCGGAATGGATCATCGGCCGACAGTTCTTGGCGACCCCAACGTCACATACGTTTCCAGATTGTGCACGCAAGAACCCAAAAAGTCTTCCAACTCGTATACTTCAACCATACACACATGGTATACGAGTCGGATTTTTAACAAGTTGAAACCACAGAATAAACCTAAGACACAAAGAAAGGAAATAATATCCAAAAGCTCTCACTGAGCAAAATATATCAAATGGCACCAATCAGAGGACACATGTCCCAACATTACATCATGCAGCGGAAACAAACCGGTCTGAGTACAGACAAGAAGCAAAGGGCTCAAGGCCGAAACGAAAAAAGAAGGCCCATCCACGCAGTCCACCAGGAAGTAGCCCAGGGGAACTCTAACTACTCGTCGTAGCTCTCGTCGTCGAACTCCACGTAGTATCCACCCAACTGGTCGAGCGAAGGATCCTCAACTGCAGAAAAATCACAGCCCGCGAACGGGTCAATACACCAAAGCGTATCGAACAAGCTTAAGCTAACAGGTTACAAAACTGTAAGATTCCCAAAATATGGGGGTAAGTGTACTTAGCGGCAGCAGCACTAGCAAACTAAAGAGACACGCTAAAACTTCCGTCTAATTACAGAGGGATAAGAGAGCGTTTAAGTATCCACCTACAACTGACACCAGGCATAACCCATTCTCGAATTAACCCCCTCAACCAAGTATGAGGAAGCAATCCGGGAATACTCACACGTTAACAGTTTTAGTTACCAGTTATTGTGAAATAAATCTATATTACTAGTAAAATTATTTAACAAAGATTAGGTGTAAGTTGTCTAGATCTCATTAGTCGGCAACGCACCAAGTTGTCCATAACCGCGGACGCGGCTCATCGATAAGATTATACCCTGTAGGGGTGCACTACTGGACCCATACTCGCATGATCAACCCAGTCAAAAACATTAGGGCCTTTCAACCCAACTCTTTTCCTTCACCGCAACAAGTCCAGGAACCACGGGGGCTATGATGGTCCCGGCCAAAAGGGTGCGGACTCCCGCAGGACACACCCCTCCGCACCAACAGGCCGCGCCCTATATGCATGTAACAAGGCACACCGCCAAAGTAAAATACTACACTAGTATCATCGATGCATATGAGACGAATGGAAAACCCGAACTAGGTGTGGCTCCCGGACAAGTTGAAGTTCCAGTCAAAGTCGAGGGGGGCTCCATAGGGCCTCCCACAAGTGGTTAGTGCGCTCAGTCTTGGATTAGGGGAGCAAGATCTCAGTTCCTAGGTCGACACTTAGCAGAACAAAGCACCTCGCAAGGCCTTCCGCCGGTGCCTTATCTTTTAATTATAATACCCCAATATAATCCAACATTTTATTAAGGTGGAATAATCTATCAAGCTAAGCATATGAAATAAAAGACCAACTGACGACTCGCACAACCAACTCTAAGCATGCACTACGACTCGCAAGGCTAACAGATAAACATACATCAGGTGATGGGATGTGGGGATAAAGCTGTATAGGCTGCAGGATAAACATGTGATGGGATCGCAATAAAGAATCGTAAACTAGGGTAGCAGAGATCAACGGCAGGAATGAAAGACAATGTATAGGTAAACAAGCAAACTTTGCTTGCCTGGAAATCCCGCATGGAAGCAGATCTTGTCGTTGCTCACACATCTCAACGTCTTATCCGCGAAGAAGCAACAAACGCTGGAAAGCGTAAAAGATGCATTTTACAACTACGGCAAAAGATCCAGCATGATCATATGAGAATTATGCATGGCATGGAAATATGCAATACAATGCAGGTAATCCAAATTAAGCGGGAAAACAACCCCGACAATTAATATTTAGGTGCAAATTATTTATTTACCAGCAATATTAAATGTTGGTTAACATGGCAACACATGGCATGGGTGATCTAATCAAATTAAATGGAATAGGGCATTATATATTTATTACCCCTAGTCATTCCATATTTAATTATTTTAGTTGCAATTAACAAAGTATACTAGGTAATTAAAATAACATATGCAAAATGGCATACAAATGGCATATTCATATTCCTTGCATTTTTCTGATATTAAAACATATAAAGATTATTTTATTTGAAGTTATAGATTTAAAGTTATTGCATTTTGAAGTCTAGGGGGTTTTCTGAAAATGTGCAGGGACCTGTTCGTGATGGAAACAATGTTTCTGGGGACTTGGGCGGGAAACTCAGATAGCAGGGGGGCTCGGGGTAATTTTCCCAGAAGCTCTGGTCACTGACGGGTGGGACCCGCATGTCAGTGACCGAAGGAGAAATAAAAATGGGCATTTTTATTCCACCGCGCCCGTGGGGGTTTGATGCCGCGATCTCACGCATGGGAGGGCGATGCGTTGCGCTAGCCGCCGGACCGGAAGTGTGTTTGTGTCTGAATGGAGTACAGACTGAACATGAGGCATCAAAATGCGAGTTAACTGAATTTTAACAGCAATCATATATGCACTCCGTCAGGTTTCTTCAGAAGAACAAAACATAAGGAAAAATAAAAGACGCGGTGCGGGGATTCGAGCTCTCGTCTCACAGGATGAAGCAGAGGAGCGCAACCACTGGACAACGCCTCCGTTGTTGTTTGAATCGGACACCAGAAAAAGATGAAGCCTCGCGGACGCGTTAACTGAACTTTGTCAGGCAAAACTTCAGAAACGGATCGGGATGGAGCGACGATCTGCAGCAATCGCTGCGGCGTCCCTGCGTGTCCGGGGGCGAGGTGCGGGGGTTGTTGGGGGTGTTTGATGCGTGCGTGGGCAGGGGGGAAGGAGCAGTGGAGGAGGCGACGTACAGGGGCAGAGAAAAACATGGGTGAGCTTCTCTGCCATCAATGGTGGACCGGAGAGGGAGGCGTGGACCAACTCGACGCCTAGAGGGAGAACTAGAGCAAGGGGAGAGGGGGAATGGGGGAGCAGCTCACGGGGAAGGGCTTGGCGTAGAGGATGGTGCCCGAGGACGACCGGAGGGGAGGAATTGCAGCGGCACGCTCCGCCGACGTCAGAGACGATGTGGACGAGGGCGTCGAGTGTGGGGACTCCCGGGACGATTCCTTGCGCGGAGAGGTGGCCGACGACGCCGCGCAGCTCCTGCTCCTCCACTAGGCCCTTCGACGGCGCCCGAGCAACCCCGCCACGGTGGGGTGTTCTCCGATGGGATTTGTGGTGGAGGAAAACAGAGGAGAAGGAGAAGAGGAGAAGGGGGCGGCGACGCAGAGTGATGGAGGAGGAAGCGGCTAGGGTTTGGGAGAGGGAGAGAGCCGGCTAAGTAGAGGGGAGGGGGAGCACCTGGTGGGGGCTGCCATGCCTCCACCGTGTAAAGCTCTCTGTCGTTGTACGGAGGAAGAAAAAAAGGGCCAGGGGAGGAGTTGGGCCAGGAGGTGGGCTGGGTGTTGGGTTTTTGGCCCAGGTAAGTTTTTCTTCTCTGAAGTTTTTTATTTCTTTTAATTCTTTTCTGTTTTCTATTTTTAAAACAAAATAGAAAAGGAAAATGAATTAGGAGATTTTACAAAATAGTTTTTGTTTAAAATAGGCAATTTAATAAACTAGTTTTTATAATATTTGCAAAAGATTTAAAATACACATTTTAATTAATTTGAAATGCATTTGAATTCAAATTGTGTTATTTGAATTTAAAGGGAGTTTAAATTTAAATGTAATAAATTAAATGAAGTGACCAATGCATGATGAAATGATGACATGATGATGCACAAAAGAAAAACAACAAAAACTAATTGGGGATAAACCCGGGGCGTTACAACAGGTTAAGGTCGGCACTAAGACAGCAGCTAAGTGCACTCCCATCGGGAGTGTCGGTATTTCGTTTAATAGTTTTTCGGGTTGTTTTTGTTTCAGATTAAGCACAATTACAGGCAATTGCACTCAACCTCGGGGGCTACTCCCATCGGGAGCGCTGTCGCGCACCCGATCTTATTAGGTGTCAGTCGAAGGACGAAATTTACTCGGCGATCAGCGTCAGTCGAAGGTTGAAGTTACTTGTGACGCCCTAAAATCGGTACTATGTAGATTTAAGCGTTCCCGCCGAAATCCGCATAATAACGATTTTAGGTCGCCCACCAGACATAGTGTGCACGCCGAAACATGCGCATTATGTGGGTGGAATTGTGATAACATTACAACAGTTTCGATACATCCACAAATACAGCAGAAGATAAATTACAACAACGACTCGAACGAGTCAAGATACAAATATACAATACAAAGATACAAATGACAGCGGAAGCAGAATAGTATCCGACTACGGATAAGATGCAAATTGGACTAAGAGTCCTGAAGATAAGCAATGGCGCCATATCCCTGCCCAGCCAAGCCGGAGGGATTCCCAAGCTAACGTCGTCTGACTTCAAACCTGTTGACTGCACATAAAGCACATCCCAAAAGAGGGTCAGGGCACTCCCTGGCAAGCAAAACCGACTTGCCTACTTTCTACACCATCTCCCAAAATATAGGGGAGGTGGACTTAGCGGCAGCAGCACTAGCAACCTAAAGAGACACACTACAACTTCCGTCTAATCAGAGAGGGATAAGAGAGCACATAAAGTAAACAACTACAACTAACACCAAACATAACCCATTCTCAAATTAACCCCCTCAACCAAGTATGAGGAAGCAATTCGGGAAACTCACACATTGAACAGTTTTAGTTATAATTTATTGTAAAAGTAATTCTATATTACTAGTCAAATTAATTAACCTTAATTAGGTGCAAGTTGTCTAGATCTTGTTAGCCAGCATCATCACCAAAGTCGTCCATAACCGTGGACACGGCTCATCGATAAGATTATACCCTGCAGGGGTGCACTACTGTACCCATACTCGCATGATCAACCCAAGCAAGCATCAGGGCTTCTCAACACGACTTATTCCTTCACTACAGCAAGTCCAAGTGCCACCCATATGAGTTGTTACCCGCATAAGGAGTCCGGCTGAATCTCAATTGCGGACTCATTAGTTTGCGACTACGCCACCATGCGGCTCAAACCACAGTAGGAAATGTCCGCTTCGTGTCGTACCGCACCTATATGACCCCCCGTATCACATACCCTCTCACCATCATCATCATCATCGTGCACATGCATATGCGCAAATGGAAAACCCGAACTAGTTGCGGCACATGGACAAGCTGAAGATCTGTTCAAAGTCGAGGGGGGCTCCATAGGGCCTCCCACAAGTGGTTAGTGCGCTCAAAATTGGATCCGAGGACAAAATCTCAGTTCCTAGGTCGACACTGAGCAGAACAAAGCACCTCGCAAGGCCTTCCGCCTGGTGCCTTATCTTTTAATTATAATACCCCAATATAAGACAACATTTTATTAAGGTAGAATAATCTATCAAACTAAGCAGATGAAACATAAGACCAACAGACGACTCGCACAAACAACTCTAAGCATGCGCTACGACTCGCAAGGCCAACAGATAAACATGCAACGGGTATTAGGTTGTGGGGATAAAGCTGTATGGGTTGCAGGATAAACATGTGATGGGATCGCAGTTCAAGAATCGATAACTAGGGTAGCAGAGATCAACGGCAGGAATGAAAGACAATGTATAGGTAAACAAGCAAACTTTGCTTGCCTGGAATCCCGCATGGAAGCAGATCTTGTCGGTGCTCACACATCTCAACGTCTTATCCGCGAAGAAGCAGCAAACACTGGAAAGCGTAAAATATGCATTTTACAACTACGGCAAAAGATCCAGCATGCTCATGCGACAGATGAATGACATGGCAAGATGCATTGCGAGATGCACTTAATCCGAATTAAGCGGAACCGGGATTCCGACAATTAATATTTATGTGCAAGTTATTTATTTACCAGCAATATTAAATGTTGGTTAGCATGGCAACACATGGCATTGGCGATCTAATTAAATTAAATGAAATAGGGCAATTATTAAGTAAAGCCCAACACATTCCATATTTAATTATATAGGTGCAACAAATAAATTACACTAAGCAATTAAAATAAAAGATCCAAAATGGCATAAGAATGTCATATTAATGTCCCTTGCATTTTTCTGATATAAAAACATATAAAGATTATTTTAATTGGAGTCATATAATAAAAGTTATTAACATATTAAGTTTCTGGATTAAACTGCAAAAGGCAGGGACCTCTTCGTGATAGAAAAAGTGCTGGGGAGAGTCCTCTGTGCAAACAGGGAACTTCAGGGGGCTCAAGTGCAAAAATACAACGCTCCTGGAATTTTCTCACCGCGGGACACCCCAGCTCGGGTCGCTGGCGAGCGGGGCCAGCGCCAGCGTGGCGCTCACTGGACTGCGCCGGCCTGGCCGGTCGCTGACCGGTGGGCCAGGCCTGTCAGTGGCGCGGCGTAAAAAGGGGCATTTTTCCACTGCCCCGGGGAGATTCGATAGCGCGACGCGCGCAGTGGTAGCGATCGGTGCTGATAGCCAGTAGGTCTAGTGCGTGTTAGTGATAGGGTTACGTTCGTTTTAATTTTAACAGGAAAAGGTGCGGTGTTGACTGACGAAACTGAAACTGACGAAACAGATCGAGGCGGAGACGGACGCACCGAAGAAAGAAACGCCGGCGGCGACCGGGAGTGCGTGCGGGTGGGCGTGGGGTGTTCGTGTGGCGTCACGGGGTTGCGGCCAGTGCGTGCGCTGCGGGAGGTGAGGACCCGAGAAGCAAGAACATAGCTTGAAGCTCTGCCTCGGTGCCCATGGCGACCGGAGGAAAGTCGAGGACGAATAGGTCGAATCCCGCACGAAATTGAGAAGATGAGCAGTGGAATCAGACACGTAGCTCACCGGGAGGGAGGTGGTGTAGGCGTTCATGCGCGAGGTCGACCGGAGGCGGCGAATCGCGGTGGCGGCGCTTCGTCGGTGTCGGGGAAGAGTGGACGAGGGCGACGCGCTGGGGATGTCCCTTCTTGATCCGTTCGGGGAAGGCGACGAGGACATCGAGGCGCAACTTCGGGGCTCGAGGGAGCTCCTTCGACGGCGCCGGAGCGGCGGCGAGGCGGGGAGGTGGTCTCCGGTGGAAAACGTGTGAGAAGAATAGAGGGGATGGAGGGGAAAAAATGGCGGCGGCGCGGGGAGGGAGGAGGAGAGGAGAGGCTAGGGTTCCAGGAGGGGCAGTGGCTCGGCTAAGAAGGAGAGGAGGGGAGCACGTGGTGGGGCGAGGTGGGGGAGGCCATGGTTGCCTCGCTGTAAAGCGAGGTCGACCTCCTCCGTCCGTACGAAGAAGGAGAGGAGGAGTGGGCTGGGCTGACTTGGGCCAGGAGGAGAGGGGAGATGGCCCAGGGAGTTTTCTGAAAAAAAATATTTCTTTTATTTAATTCATTTCTGTTTTTGTATTTTAAGACAAAAGAGAAAAGAATTTGAATAGAGAAACTCTACAAAAATAGTTTTTGTTTTAAATAGGCAATTTAATTATTGTTTCCAAAACACAATTTAATATATTAATTTGAATATTTGAAAAGAATTTAAATATCATATTTAAATTGATTTGGTTTGCATTTATATTTAAAAGTGGAAAATAATTTAAATGGAGTTAAATTTAAATACAACAATTTAAATTAAGATTGACAAATGCAAATGATGCATGATGATGTCATGTTGATGCAAAAAGAAAAACAAACAAAATCTAATTGGGGATAAATCCCGGGGCGTTACAGTCGACACCACTAACAAGGGATCGCGTCCCGAGATCCACGCCGAGACCACAAGAAGAGAGGGGTAACTATCGAGTCTTCAGGTTCCGTGATGAACTTCTCGACACCACTAACAAGGGATTGTTGCTCCACCTTGAAATTCTCGACACCACTAACAAGGGATTGTTGCTCACGACGAAGACGACTCCGAAAGATCGAACCTAATAGGATAACAGCAAGAGATCGTCCACCCACACGTAGGATCCTAAAACTTTGAAAGTTTGGATAAGAGAAGAGACTCCAAAACAAGTAAGGTAAGAGAAGAAATAGAATTGAGATAAGGAGTAAATAGAAACCTATTGAGATCTTTTCAAAAATAATTTTAATCAAATAGTTTAGACACTCTACAAACATCGATCGTTAGCGAGGTTATCCTACAGGCTTTTGCGGACCCGCTGCTTCGATAACCATTCGTATCGAAACAACAAGGAGATCGAAACCAAGGCTCTGATACCACTTTGTGACGCCCTAAAATCGGTACTATGTAGATTTAAGCGTTCCCGCCGAAATCCGCATAATAACGATTTTAGGTCGCCCACCAGACATAATGTGCACGCCGAAACATGCGCATTATGTGGGTGGAATTGTGATAACATTACAACAGTTTCGATACATCCACAAATACAGCAGAAGATAAATTACAACAACGACTCGAACGAGTAAAGATACAAATATACAATACAAAGATACAAATGACAGCGGAAGCAGAATAGTATCCGACTACGGATAAGATGCAAATTGGACTAAGAGTCCTGAAGATAAGCAATGGCGCCATATCCCTGCCCAGCCAAGCCGGAGGGATTCCCAAGCTAACGTCGTCTGACTTCAAACCTGTTGACTGCACATAAAGCACATCCCAAAAGAGGGTCAGGGCACTCCCTGGCAAGCAAAACCGACTTGCCTACTTTCTACAGCATCTCCCAAAATATAGGGGAGGTGGACTTAGCGGCAGCAGCACTAGCAACCTAAAGAGACACACTACAACTTCCGTCTAATCAGAGAGGGATAAGAGAGCGCATAAAGTAAACAACTACAACTAACACCAAACATAACCCATTCTCGAATTAACCCCCTCAACCAAGTATGAGGAAGCAATTCGGGAAACTCACACATTGAACAGTTTTAGTTATAATTTATTGTAAAAGTAATTCTATATTACTAGTCAAATTAATTAACCTTAATTAGGTGCAAGTTGTCTAGATCTTGTTAGCCAGCATCATCACCAAAGTCGTCCATAACCGTGGACACGGCTCATCGATAAGATTATACCCTGCAGGGGTGCACTACTGTACCCATACTCGCATGATCAACCCAAGCAAGCATCAGGGCTTCTCAACACGACTTATTCCTTCACTACAGCAAGTCCAAGTGCCACCCATATGAGTTGTTACCCGCGTCAGGAGTCCGGCCGAATCTCAATTGCGGACTCATTAGTTTGCGACTACGCCACCATGCGGCTCAAACCACAGTAGGAACTGTCCGCTTCGTGTCGTACCGCACCTATATGACCCCCCGTATCACATACCCTCTCACCATCATCATCATCATCGTGCACATGCATATGCGCAAATGGAAAACCCGAACTAGTTGCGGCACATGGACAAGCTGAAGATCTGTTCAAAGTCGAGGGGGGCTCCATAAGGCCTCCCACAAGTGGTTAGTGCGCTCAAAATTGGATCCGAGGACAAAATCTCAGTTCCTAGGTCGACACTGAGCAGAACAAAGCACCTCGCAAGGCCTTCCGCCTGGTGCCTTATCTTTTAATTATAATACCCCAATATAAGACAACATTTTATTAAGGTAGAATAATCTATCAAACTAAGCAGATGAAACATAAGACCAACAGACGACTCGCACAAACAACTCTAAGCATGCGCTACGACTCGCAAGGCCAACAGATAAACATGCAACGGGTATTAGGTTGTGGGGATAAAGCTGCATGGGCTGCAGGATAAACATGTGATGGGATCGCAGTTCAAGAATCGATAACTAGGGTAGCAGAGATCAACGGCAGGAATGAAAGACAATGTATAGGTAAACAAGAAAACTTTGCTTGCCTGGAATCCCGCATGGAAGCAGATCTTGTCGGTGCTCACACATCTCAACGTCTTATCCGCGAAGAAGCAGCAAACACTGGAAAGCGTAAAAGATGCATTTTACAACTACGGCAAAAGATCCAGCATGCTCATGCGACAGATGAATGACATGGCAAGATGCATTGCGAGATGCACTTAATCTGAATTAAGCGGAACCGAGATTCCGACAATTAATATTTAGGTGCAAGTTATTTATTTACCAGCAATATTAAATGTTGTTTAGCATGGCAACACATGGCATTGGCGATCTAATTAAATTAAATGAAATAGGGCAATTATTAAGTAAAGCCCAACACATTCCATATTTAATTATATAGGTGCAACAAATAAATTACACTAAGCAATTAAAATAAAAGATCCAAAATGGCATAAGAATGTCATATTAATGTCCCTTGCATTTTTCTGATATAAAAACATATAAAGATTATTTTAATTGGAGTCATATAATAAAAGTTATTAACATATTAAGTTTCTGGATTAAACTGCAAAAGGCAGGGACCTCTTCGTGATAGAAACAGTGCTGGGGAGAGTCCTCTGTGCAAACAGGGAACTTCAGGGGGCTCAAGTGCAAAAATACAACGCTCCTGGAATTTTCTCACCGCGGGACACCCCAGCTCGGGTCGCTGGCGAGCGGGGCCAGCGCCAGCGTGGCGCTCACTGGATTGCGCCGGCCTGGCCGGTCGCTGACCGGTGGGCCAGGCCTGTTAGTGGCGCGGCGTAAAAAGGGGCATTTTTCCACTGCCCCGGGGAGATTCGAATGCGCGACGCGCGCAGTGGTAGCGATCGGTGCTGATAGCCAGTAGGTCTAGTGCGTGTTAGTGATAGGGTTACGTTCGTTTTAATTTTAACAGGAAAAGGTGCGGTGTTGACTGACGAAACTGAAACTGACGAAACAGATCGAGGCGGAGACGGACGCACCGAAGAAAGAAACGCCGGCGGCGACCGGGAGTGCGTGCGGGTGGGCGTGGGGTGTGCGTGTGGCGTCACGGGGTTGCGGCCAGTGCGTGCGCTGCGGGAGGTGAGGACCCGAGAAGCAAGAACAGAGCTTGAAGCTCTGCCTCGGTGCCCATGGCGACCGGAGGAAAGTCGAGGACGAATAGGTCGAATCCCGCACGAAATTGAGAAGATGAGCAGTGGAATCAGACACGTAGCTCACCGGGAGGGAGGTGGTGTAGGCGTTCATGCGCGAGGTCGACCGGAGGCGGCGAATCGCGGTGGCGGCGCTTCGCCGGCGTCGGGGAAGAGTGGACGAGGGCGACGTGCTGGGGATGTCCCTTCTTGATCCGTTCGGGGAAGGCGACGAGGACGTCGAGGCGCAACTTCGGGGCTCGAGGGAGCTCCTTCGACGGCGTCGGAGCGGCGGCGAGGCGGGGAGGTGGTCTCCGGTGGAAAACGTGTGAGAAGAACAGAGGGGATGGAGGGGAAAAAATGGCGGCGGCGCGGGGAGGGAGGAGGAGAGGAGAGGCTAGGGTTCCAGGAGGGGCAGTGGCTCGGCTAAGAAGGAGAGGAGGGGAGCACGTGGTGGGGCGAGGTGGGGGAGGCCATGGTTGCCTCGCTGTAAAGCGAGGTCGACCTCCTCCGTCCGTACGAAGAAGGAGAGGAGGAGTGGGCTGGGCTGACTTGGGCCAGGAGGAGAGGGGAGATGGCCCAGGGAGTTTTCTGGAAAAAAAAATTCTTTTATTTAATTCATTTCTGTTTTTGTGTTTTAAGACAAAAGAGAAAAGAATTTGTATAGAGAAACTCTACAAAAATAGTTTTTGTTTTAAATAGGCAATTTAATTATTGTTTCCAAAACACAATTTAATATATTAATTTGAATATTTGAAAAGAATTTAAATTGATTTGGTTTGCATTTATATTTAAAAGTGGAAAAGAATTTAAATGGAGTTAAATTTAAATACAACAATTTAAATTAAGATTGACAAATGCAAATGATGCATGATGATGTCATGTTGATGCAAAAAGAAAAACAAACAAAATCTAATTGGGGATAAATCCCGGGGCGTTACATTACTCGGCGTCTAGCGTCAGTGGAAGGTTTAAGTTCACTCGACGAACAGCGTCAGTCGAAGAATAGAAGGCTATAAAAACATGCATCGATTGATGCTAATCAAATATATATATGCAATATACAGTAATGTCGGGAAGTTCTAGCCTAGCCTAGTCCCCGATGCTGCATCCAGTTATGCAACGGTAAGACCTGAATAAGTCCGGGTAACCCGTGCAAGCTACGTGGACTCGTTGAAATTCCTTGCCAGCAGACATGAAGCAAAATCCCGACGGACGCGCTAAGGGTACCTCATATTTAACCGGGTTCAAGCCAGTAAGTCCTGATAGGCTTGGTTTGGACTTGAGCGGTTTTCCAGTTTCGAGTCAAGGGACTTGAGACTGAGTAGGTTAGTAAGGTATTCCGCCCAAGTCGCGGATTAACTTGACCCCAATCCGTCGATTGAATCAGGCCTGCTACGCCAACCATCCCTTAAACTGGTGAATAGAATATTTATGAAACCTTGCGATTAGCAGTTGCACTTGTTCATCCTTATGGATATTGAAAAACAGGTAGAGAGCAGTAAAAGAAGATGCTCAGATGATGAATATAAAGAAGGAAATCCTACCCAATCCTTCAGACTCGAATAGACATTTGGGGGCTACTGATGTGGTTATACCCAATGGGCAGGCCCAGCGGGCTATATTAAAGGCTGGTTTCCTGCCAGGCCTAGTTGCTGACCCGTATAAATAAGAAGATACAGGGTTTTTGGTAGGAAGGGTATGACTCAAGTTAAGCGGTTTTGTGCCGACTTAGGTATCTAGTAAATGTAATTCTAGTCGTATCCAAATCCTGAGACCTGGATCCCTATATATATGGGTCAGGAGGGAAGTAAAGGGGACACACAATCAAAGATACCCAAACCCTAGCGAGGCACAAACTCACCGGGAACTCCTGTAATCCAATTGTGAGATTGTTAATATAGATTGGACGAGCAACACTTTGCTCGTCAGCCGTCCGAGTTCGCCAATACCCATATATTCTTCCTATCGATACAACCCTAGGTACATCACCATGGGACTTGTCGAGTTAATCCCTCGTCAGGTGATGTGAAAGCAGCAGTAATATCAGAGTAGTAGTAACAATAACACAGAGACATTGGCAACAGAGAACAGTTGTTTGCGTGGAGTTGACTTTAGAGCAATGATGATGACAGAAGGACCGGGGTTCCCAGCTCTCTACACTAGTGGTAACTCTCAAGAACAAGTGTCGGGTGAACAAATTAGAGTTGGGCAATTGACAGTATTGAAATAACATTAAGTAAGAATATCCAGATTATTAATTAAGTAAGCATGTTTTCCATATATAGTTGTGCGTGCTCGCAATGAGAAACTTGCATAACATCTTTTGTCCTGCCAGCCCGTTTGCAGCGGGGCCTCTAGGGAAACTACTGACAATTAAGGTGCTCCTTTACATAGAGCATCAGAGCAAAGCATTAACACTTGGTGAAAACATGTGATCCTCACATCACAGCCATTCCCTCCGATTTCCCAATTGCTGTCACTTTGGGGCCATCGGTTCTTGACAATGACATGTGCATGCAATTTGTAGATACAATCTAAGCAATAAATATAGAACTTAGATCTAAGATCATGTCACTCGTGCACTAGTGACAAGCATTAAACATAACAAGATTGCAGCAACAATAACTTCACAAACTTATATAGATAGACTTATCATAATATAACAATTCATCGGATCCCAACAAACACAACACGGATTACATCATATGGATCTCAATCATGTATAGCAGCTCATAAGAACGTTGTATTGAAGTACATGGGGAAGAGAGAGTACCAACTAGCTACAGCCAAGAACCCGTAGTCCAAGGGGGAACTACTCACAAACCATCATGGAGTCGAAGTGGAGGCGGTGGAGTCGATGGAGATGGCTCTGGGGGTCGATCCCCGTCCCGGTAAGGTGCCGGAACAAGAACTTCTGACCCCCGAAACTTGTCGGCGATGGCGGCGGCGCTGCGGAACTTTTCATGGAAGATGGCCTATCGTATCTTTATTTTTAGGTCAAGGAGGTATTTATTGGCGAAAGACCAAGGTCGGTGGGCGCCCGAGGGCGCCACACCACCTCCCGGCGCAGCCAGAAGTGGGGCCGCGCCACCAGGTGGTGTGGCCGCCTCGCGGCCCCTCTTCGTCTTGTCTTCGGTTTTCCTGGACGCATATTTTCCAAAAATGATTCCTGGTTGACTCGTTTCCAATTTGACGGATATTTCTTTAAGTACTTTTCTGAAACCACAAACAGCAGAAAATAGGGAACTGACACTACGGCATCTTGTTAATAGGTTAGTCTCAGAAAATGCATAAAACTATATAAAATACATATAAAACATGTAATAACCTTGTATAACAGAACATGGAACATAAGAAATTATGGATACGTTGGAGACGTATCAACATCCCCAAGCTTAGTTCTATTCGTCCCGAGTAGGCAAGAACGATAAAAAGAATAATTTTTGAAGTGACATGCTTTCACACAATCTTGATCATATAATATTTTAAGGCTCATGTTATGTAACATCCCTATATTTTGGAATGTTAAAAATCACTAAAATTTAAAACTTTTGAAAACATTTATGTATTTCTGCTTTGAAAAGAAAATTTAAGCATTGCATTCATGCATACATGCATCTCATCATTCATCATCTGATTAAATCACAAAAGGTTTAAATTAAAAATCCATTATATTTCATATTACTCTAAAAAAAATTATTCTATTATTCTACTTTTATGCCAAAATAAAGGTGAATGATTTCAGTAAAATAAGTTTAAATAATCTATTAAATCCCTAATTTCAAAGTTAAACTAAAATAGGTAAAATTGTATTTTATGAATATTTCAAAATAATTCATTTTCAAAAAGTTCCAAAACATGCCCACAAATGGTTTAAAGCATAGATATGACTTTTACAAATTTTTAGAAATTTGTTTGAATTCATTTGGAGTATTAAATCAAAAGATATGAATTAAAAAGAAAAACAGAAAAAGAAAAATTGATGACGTCACTGCTGACGTCATCGTCGTCTTCAACGTTCAGCCGGAAAGCACGCCCCCGAGCTCGCCGAAACCGTCGTTTTTACTCGCATCAATTCGGGCGATTTACTCCACCAATTTGAGCGTCGTTGGTTGCTATTAGTAGACCTCGACCTCCTCCATCTTTCCCCCCCGAAAGCCCTCTGCCAAATGACCCCAGGCTCGCGAATTTGCTCGCCGAAGCCGCAACGTCGCCGCCGCGAGTTTCTCCTATTCCGGCTAGAGGAAGCCACCTCCATCCCCGAGACCCCACTCATTCTACTCCCCACCCCATCGCGCACCTCACCCGCGTCCTTGACGAGTTTTATCGCGACCAAATCGTGAGGGGAAAGCACCTCTGAAGCTCGCCGCCGTCCGAGCACCTCCGGCCGCACGCCCCGGCCATCCCCAGACGCGCGCGGGCTCGGCGTCACCACCATCGCCTCCAGCATGCCGCGCCGCACCTATCTGTGGTCTCCTCGAGGCCGGGGAGACACCGCAACGCCGGCGCCGTCCTCGTCCAAGAGCACCGCCGCCGTCGCCTCCGTCTCCGGCGAGTCACGCCGCTAGGTGCTGACCAAAGCGAGGTGAGCCGTTCGATCTTGATTCCACGGCCACGATTAGAAGTTTACAACGAAGAGTTATTTTCCTTTTTCAACCGTTAGATCTAGATCGTGCGGTTTAGATCAAATCACTTATCCACTTCAGCGCCCAGTCAGCGGCCACGTCACTGCCCAGTCAGCGCCACGTCGGATCCACGTGTGCAGAGAAATTCCACTATTTTTCTTAATTAAAATTTAATTGGCACTTTTGCAGAAAAGCCCCTGCATATTCAAACCTTCATAACTTTTTAACCACTTATCCAAATTAGATAATTTTTATATTTTTGGAAAGCCCTTGACATGTAGAATATTTTAGATCTGTTAAATTTCAAATTTGACTTAGTATAAATTATTCAAATTTCAAATGGATGATTTGAGTATATTTGTAATAATTTTAAATCTATAAATCCAAAAATTGCAAATAAAATTGTTCAAGAAACTTTAGAATATTTGTAACTTGATGCCTCTGTTATAAAATATATTTTTTGAGTATTATTTTCATGATTTAATAGTTGTATGTTTTAATTTGTATAGTTTGACTATTTTTGACATAACTATTAATAGAAACATTAATTTTTATTAAATCAAATTGCTATAAATTTAATTAAATACCATGTGTCTATTAACACCATTTATAAAATTATGTTATAAAAGTTTAATCACATAAACTTTAATATTATATTTATTCCTTTTATGATGTTTTGCAAAAATAGAAATTAATTAAATTGCATTTATAGCCTAATGCATACTCTATAAAATATCACAAATTTTGTATGATGTTTATTATGATTAAAAAGAGCATTGCATGCAAAACGTATTTTGTATATAGTTATTCTCCTCATAGGAAAACTCCTCCATTATTTTCTCTAAGTTAGGAATATTTTCAACTTAGCATTTTTTTGGTTAAGTGCTATGCACTTAGACACTTAGGATTTTCAACCTGGAGCTAGAAAACCAATGAAGGACTTACCCAAAACAAGACTTCAGAATAATCACCAAGGAGTAGAAGCACTTAGAAGAAAAATCAAGAGGAAGTCCAAGAAGACCAACCCCCCTCTATTCTCTAAGTCTTTCTTTCTCTTTTTCTTTTCTTCTCTCTTAAGACATGGTGATCAAGACATCACTAAGGAGAATACTACAAGTCTGGAGATGAAGACTGGAAGATAACCTACATCATTTTCTTCTATCTTTCCTAATCTTGACTTAAAACAAATTTTGATCATGTTATTGCCATCTTGAAGTTTGTTGGATCCTAGCGGCATAGTGAGATGAAGCGGCCTGGAGACTAACCTTACATGTCCACGTACATGAGACCTGTTCCACAAACATAAGTGGCTGGTCGGGTGTCTGTCTCTCTCACTATAGTGAATATCCAATTTACAAAGAGTTGATAATAATTGTCGATCACCTTGAAGAATAGACTCAATATTTTCTCTAAGTATTTTGCACATCATGCATAACATATCTTTGTATTGATACTTGTTAGTATGTTTATGTGTGTTTTGTTTGATGTGTTAGAAATCTCGGAGGGAAACGACAACAGTTGCAGTTGTTGTTACTATTCTTCTTGTTGTCAAGGCAAGTGGCACACCCCCATAAAATTCCTAAGTATTTTATATGCATGATTTAGTTATTTTCCTTTGCATGTGTAAGGACTTAGTAGATTTGTTATGCAAGACTTTAGAATTCCCTATTCCATTGTGTCTAGGTACCTATGAAATGATTCAGTAGAATTTTGATGCTATGCAATTGAAGAAAGGTTTTACAAAATCTTAAGTGGCTACTCAGGACCATGTCTATGAGGGTTTTCACCTGAGATAGTCTTTACTATACTTAGGATCATAGTATGTGGGGGTTTTTTAACTGGGAGTGCACATCACTAAGTTAATGAATCATCTGGGTGGTTTGGTTGTTTGGTTTATGTTGAGTGGCTACTCAGGACCATGTCCATGAAAGTTTTCACTTAAGATAGTTTCTACTATGCTAAGGATCATGAACGTGGGGGTTCTCACCTGAGAGTACACTTGTGGAATGCCACCCAGGAACAAAGGGATGTGAGGAATAAATGGAGAAGATTGTGAAGGACGCAAGGAGAAGTATTCCAAGTAAAGACTACAGCTCATCAAGGAACATGGAGGAATCCCAACATTCTAATTTTCTTAATAAAATTTTGATAGACAACAGTGGACTACTCAGGACCATGTTCATGGGGGTTTTCACCTAAGATAGTTTCTACTATACTTAGGACCATTGAATGCGGGGGTTTTCACCTGAGGGTACGCCTAAGGACGTGATATCTTTTGGTTCACTGGAACTTGCCAGTGTTGCCAATTATGATGTTAATAAGTTTGTTTTACAAAGATTTAGGCAAAACTGGCTTTATGCAAAATAGCCGTGAAACTCCACCAGCCAAATATACATACAGGTTATAGAGTTATTCCATTAAGTGTGCACCATAGTGTCACTTGCCAGACTCTATTTTTTATGGAATCTGACCCACTCTGTTGCAAATTATTATTTGTTGCAGAAATATCTGACGAAGAGTAAGGATTATGTTTTGCGTTTCGAGTCTCCACCAACATGTTTTCGCCTGTGGCGTATCATGAAGATGGAGGCTCATTGAAGATTTATTTCCGCCGCTTTATTGTTTTGAGCTAGCTTTATGCTATGCAAAGATATATCGAACTATTTATTTTACCAGGTCTGGATTATCTCTACTATATAATATCATTTACGGTGAGGTGTCGGTGAGGTGTGTACGTCGTAGCTATTTTATAATTTAGTCCCTGTAAATAATGAAAATTAACCCGCGGTCCTATTTTAGGTCGTATACCGGTTCGTCCGGGACGCGATTCCGGGGAAAAATCCCCACCTCCCGACCTCTCTGCTGCACCCTACGAGCAGAAGACAAATTCCGGGAGGAGCAATCACCGGTAGCGCCTTCCCGCCCTCCGCTCTGCCGCCGCCGCTTCTGTTTGCATGTTTCCTCATCCTCGCCATCTGCCACACCGCTTCCCCCGCCAGCATGGGATCTCGTGGAGCCAGACCTGGCGCCCTCTTCCACCGCACGCCCGCCCGCCCGTTTGGCTTCTACACCAACCCCGACGGGGCCTTCTCCTCTGCCACCGCCCCGCACAAGCGGAAGAGCCCGGTCTCCCTGACGGTCCCCTCTCACGCTCCAGCCCACCTCACGGTCTGTAGTCTGTACCTTACCCTGCTTGGGTATTGCTCGTCTTCTTCTCTTCCTGACGTTTTCTTCTCTTGCTGACGTGTACTGCATACTGTTCCTCCAGGTTACGATAGAAGGCTGCTGGGACTGATGTCACAAAGGCATGGGCTCTATTCACAAATGGTGATGACCCGCAACAGGTTTGGATTAATTGTTTTGCTGATTTGTTCAAACTGCACATATTTCTCTTACACGTTCTAAGTTGGGTTGTTAAAATACTTGGCCTCGATTTGCAATGTATGAGAATAATTTGATAGATTTACAAATATTGATTCATTACGTGTTCTCCATGACAAATATTGAGGATAAGGTTGAAGCTCAAGGCCACTATTGCAGGAATTTATGGAGTTGGTCACGGGAGATTTGGACATTGAAGAAAATTATAGCATCATGCTTTTTTGAATCTTCGTCTCTTCCACTGAATTAAACATAAAAGATTAAAGGATATGTCTTAGAAATACTGGTTCCCACATATTCATTAGTTTTGTTCTGAGTACATACCAGTTCAAGATTTTGGTAAAAGAAGCTGACCAAATACTTTTACTCAGTGCGGTGACATAGTTTTTTTCCCTCGAGTAGTGATGCTAAAGACCAGAACTAACAAAATGTTGTTTTCTAGGATGTGTTTAAGGAATCAATTTAATACATCTGCAGTTGGTTTCACTAGCTCGATTCAAGGTGAACTGTAAGTTGTTTCATTACATGGAGCAAAACCATTAACTCTGTCAACGGATCTTTTCAAGTGACACTATAGAAACCTGCTTTCATCAGGAATGTTTAGTGGTTGATCAATTGCTCCTCTAGCCTGATCATAATTTCTACCAAAGCAGTGTACATATAAATTTTGGTTCTCCTCACAGGATAATGTTTTGTGGAAGGCATAACTTTTTTATTCAAGATGTTCTATTCACGTGCAGATAATTTAGTCTATCCTCCGGTTAGACATGAAAAACTGAATTTTAATGAAACTCTCCAGATCTGCTTAGTGAGGTTGCATCAGTGAAGATGGTCAGCAGGTATCGGTCAAATAATAAAGGTAATGTTCCCAATTTGTATTGCGTGGATTAAGTACTTTTGTAACCTCACTGATTCTGTTCAATTTGACAGCATTATTTTTACATCAACATAAATCTTTACTGATTTAATTTGTTACTCCAATAATTAATATTAATCTGTGTAAGATGTTATTGTATATTTTTTCCTTTTACCTTGGTATAACACAAGGCTTAACAGGCCCCTACCATCTTCTATAATACTTTTTAATAGCAAATTGGTTAATTTAACAGTAATGCTGAGTGATGATTTTCTCATCTGTAGAAACGCAAGAAGTGTAAGCCCGTCGACCCGTTTCAAATAATAGTGCAAGCCTCATGTTGTCCAGTTCATTTCGCTTTGCAATAAAGAATTGGTGGATGTCTTTTAGTCCCATCTATTGAATTTGCTGAAACCTCTTATAAATCAAGTGGAGATTACACACCTCATCTGGCCTGGAGCAAGTGATCAGCTGAAACCTCTTTTATGATTACACATTTTGTATGGACGTGGAACAACTCCTGTAAGAGCAGATTTTGCATGGTGACTGTAAGATCCTGATCTCATGTATAATCTATTTCAGCATTGTTCTGTCCCGGTGTGTTCTTGCTGGTAGAGCAGATGATCTTTGGACTGGAAAATCTTACTCCGCTACCTCTTGTGATCAGGTTAAAGCGATGCAAGAAAAGTTTGAAGTGCCAGAAAACTTGTTTTTGATGGTGTCGGCAAGTGCAAAACAATATACCGCTGCAGCGACGTTATCAAGGAGATGGCCAAGAGGGTAGAGTCAATGTCTGTTTCACCCCTTTTAGGGTGTTCAACTGAGCGGAATGAAATGGTCCGGTCGCAACAATGCAACATCCCATCTGGAGTAAGAACTTTATGTATACAAAGGTTGGTACGTCTGGAGGGCCAGATCTCACCTGACCTAATGGTTAGTAAAATGAAATGTACTGTGTATTTCTGAGGTGCTCACCTGCGGTGACAAAATTGTGTATGCACATAGTTTCAAATAGATAATATGTTGCCAGTCGTGTACGTACAGTGTTACTTTAATTCATCTTTTTGGTAACAAGATCGTTATTTTTATTCAGTTTTGTCTTCATGAACACCATGCGTGATGACATACTCATCTGGACATTATCACCAAATTTTAGAGTAGTGAAATCAAAGCAGATTCCTATGACCGTGGAGGTTAAAAAGAACGGTGGAATAAAAAACAATGTAGGTTAAAAATGAAATATATAATAGTGTAGACACTATTAGTAAAATAAAATAAGGAACCGTAGCAACGCACGGGCATTAAATATTGGTTAAGGTGAGGCGCCGTACGTCGTCCGGCCGTTTTGTAGTTTAGTCCCTCGTAAAAAGCGATATTAACCCAATATGTTGGTACGGGCATTCAATATTGGTTAATAAAATGTGATTCTAAATAAGAAACTGTAAGAAAAATATAAAATAAGATTTGCAAGTTCAATTTAAAACGAATGGTAGTTCATACTTACGAACAACAATGAAATGTCGCTGTTAGCAAACAAAATTGTTGAGAGGTGGTTATAAGATAATATATATATTAAAATATAGGAGAGAGAATAAAGACGTCATACATATAGACGTTTCACTTGAAAATCAAGAACATGTAAAAATAAATCTTTTGATATTCTATATGGAGATATAGATGACCCAATATAGATGAGCCACTAGAGATGCTCTAAGGGAATAGAAGGTGACGATTGTGGAGAGGAAGTAACTAATGACTGAACCCATATATGAACGGCTATATCACATGGTTCTTTTGCCAAAATTCAGTCATCAATTGAGAAGAAACTATAGGATATGCGACTTCTATATCATAGGGTTCTTTTTTAGCTAAATGAAGCCACCAGTTTTCTAAAAAATGGGATAAATGGATGGCTAAGGCCTAGACGTCCAAGACTCCAAGAGTTTGTAGAGTAGGCCTTTTTTAAAGAAAAAACTTAGAGTAGAATCCAAGAGGTTGATATTTGAGAACGTGTCATTTGTTTGTCATAGTTTTTTTATACTTACATATTGTGGAAAAGAATAATTAAATATTTTAGTTATATCAGTTTGTAGGTCTTAGATGAATACTCCAATGTACATGGGAAATGGCTCCATAAGGGTTCTCATGATAGGCTCATTATATATGGAGGATCTTAGTTACATATAAAAATGGAAAGCACATTATTTGTAGACCGCTAAACTTCTTTTGGTAAGAGCGATGTTGAATAGACAATTTGTTTGGATCAGTTTAAGGCATGTAATAACCTACGAGAACCAACTCTTAAATTTTATATGCATTGTATATTAACCCATAGCAAAATATGCTCATATTTTGCCGACCATTAAACTACTTCGTCCGTTGCAACGCACGGGCATTTTACTAGTTCGTGTAATATTGATACAATGTTGTGATATTCATCGTAAACTGTGTGTGCAAATGAATCGATCCAGTGGTTTGTACTATACACAGGTATCTGCCATATTTTTAAATGCAGGTACGCTACAGATGGTATCAGAGCACTGTGTTGCCTGTAGGTTCGAAACCCTAGATTTGGATAGAAATAGGTTTGGACCATAGGATTGAAAATCTATTTTATTCAGTTTTCTATAAACAAAACTTTTTATTTTGTCTTTCTCATACTCTCATCTACTATCAACCTTCTGAAAACATCTTATCTTTTTCTAGATGACCATGTTTTAATAGTCTAAGTGTGATTCTACTGCTTCATATGGAAAAGTTTCAATCCAACATGAAGTTCTACAGGCATGGAAGACCAGTGAAGAACCAGGATTCGGCCAATACTTCTAAGATATCCTAGAAGTTGAACAAGAACTTGAAGCACTCAAGAAAAAGATAGACTAGACCACCTATCTATTAGAGTAACGAGATACTAATGATATATTGACCTATCAAATTGTGGTATGGCAGTATCATCGTATGTGTTCTCCCTAACCGCAGGTGCTTGGTTACAGAACGATTAGTTCGGTTTTCTCAAAACATGTTTGGAAATTTAATGATTGTGGTTGTGTCAATTGCTAGTATGGGTAGGAATATTTCTCCTAGATATGTCTATCTTTTACTCATCTATGCTAAAACCCACAGATGCCTCCCCGCCGTGCTCCTGAGAACAACAACAATGATGTCATGCAACAACTGATGGCCGCTCAAACTCAGCTGATGACTATGATGACCCAGTTTATTTTAGCAAGCAACAACAACAATAACAACAACAACAACAATCATCCACCACCACCACCTCCCCAAGTGGACAGGCTTACCAGATTTCTGAGGCTTAGGCCAAACAAGTTCTCGAATGCAACAGAGCCAATGGTGGCTGATGACTGGCTACGCTCTGTACAAAAGGATCTGGTGACAACTGAATGTGATGATACTGAGAAGGTCAGGTTCACCGCACACCTACTTGAAGGACCTGCTGCCCAATGGTGGGAAACTTATCAGATTACTCACCCATTGGACACCTTGACCTGGGAGGAATTCAAGGAAGGATTTCGTAATGCTCATGTCTACACGGGAATTATGAATCTTAAACTGGAAGAGTTTCACAATCTGCGTCAGGGAAACAGAAGTCTTAAGGAGTATATGGATGACTTCTATTCCTTGTCTCGATATGCGCCTGAGGATATTGACACAGATGCAAAGAGGAAGTCAAAATTTCTCAATGGACTTAGTGATGAGCTGAAGATACCTCTGACTGTTGCTTATGCACCAAACTATCAGATACTTCTTGATCAAGCAATCACCCTTGAAGATAGCATAAAGAAAGCTGAAAATAGGAAGAGGAAGATGGACAAGCACTCCTCTGAACCCTCATTCAAGAAGCACCTAGTTCATGATGTGAACAGTGGCCACAAACATGGGAATCACCATAATGGAGGAAGTCACCACCATCATGATCACCATGGTAGATCCAAGGGAAACAATGGAGATCATAAAGGAAATGGAATTGCCGGCGATAACCATAACAATGGACACCACCGTCCAAATCCTGAACACAAAGATATCAGTCAGGTGCTCTGTTACAAATGCAAGAACAAGGGTCATTACGCCAATGAGTGCCCAGCAAAGAAAAAGGCCGAAGAAGCTGCCAAGTCAAATCCTTTTGATAAAGGATATGTGAACCACATCACTTTGGAAGAAGTGAACGGTACATCCTGAATTAAGTTTTCATATTGAATTTTAAAATACCAACAAAGATTTCTTTTAAGGGTGGTAGCCCAACCCGATACCCAGACAGAACCTTTTGCTAGCCTTCGCGAATCTCGAGGATGAGATTCCTTTTAAGGATGGTAGTCTGTAACATCCCTATATTTTGGAATGTTAAAAATCACTAAAATTTAAAACTTTTGAAAACATTTATGTATTTCTGCTTTGAAAAGAAAATTTAAGCATTGCATTCATGCATACATGCATCTCATCATTCATCATCTGATTAAATCACAAAAGGTTTAAATTAAAAATCCATTATATTTCATATTACTCTAAAAAAATTATTATATTATTCTACTTTTATGCCAAAATAAAGGTGAATGATTTCAGTAAAATAAGTTTAAATAATCTATTAAATCCCTAATTTCAAAGTTAAACTAAAATAGGTAAAATTGTATTTTATGAATATTTCAAAATAATTCATTTTCAAAAAGTTCCAAAACATGCCCACAAATGGTTTAAAGCATAGATATGACTTTTACAAATTTTTAGAAATTTGTTTGAATTCATTTGGAGTATTAAATCAAAAGATATGAATTAAAAAGAAAAACAGAAAAAGAAAAATTGATGACGTCACTGCTGACGTCATCGTCGTCTTCAACGTTCAGCCGGAAACCACGCCCCCGAGCTCGCCGAAACCGTCGTTTTTACTCGCATCAATTCGGGCGATTTACTCCACCAATTTGAGCGTCGTTGGTTGCTATTAGTAGACCTCGACCTCCTCCATCTTTCCCCCCCGAAAGCCCTCTGCCAAATGCCCCCAGGCTCGCGAATTTGCTCGCCGAAGCCGCAACGTCGCCGCCGCGAGTTTCTCCTATTCCGGCTAGAGGAAGCCACCTCCATCCCCGAGACCCCACTCATTCTACTCCCCACCCCATCGCGCACCTCACCCGCGTCCTTGACGAGTTTTATCGCGACCAAATCGTGAGGGGAAAGCACCTCTGAAGCTCGCCGCCGTCCGAGCACCTCCGGCCGCACGCCCCGGCCATCCCCAGACGCGCGCGGGCTCGGCGTCACCACCATCGCCTCCAGCATGCCGCGCCGCACCTATCTGTGGTCTCCTCGAGGCCGGGGAGACACCGCAACGCCGGCGCCGTCCTCATCCAAGAGCACCGCCGCCGTCGCCTCCGTCTCCGGCGAGTCACGCCGCTAGGTGCTGACCAAAGCGAGGTGAGCCGTTCGATCTTGATTCCACGGCCACGATTAGAAGTTTACAACGAAGAGTTATTTTCCTTTTTCAACCGTTAGATCTAGATCGTGCGGTTTAGATCAAATCACTTATCCACTTCAGCGCCCAGTCAGCGGCCACGTCACTGCCCAGTCAGCGCCACGTCGGATCCACGTGTGCAGAGAAATTCCACTATTTTTCTTAATTAAAATTTAATTGGCACTTTTGCAGAAAAGCCCCTGCATATTCAAACCTTCATAACTTTTTAACCACTTATCCAAATTAGATAATTTTTATATTTTTGGAAAGCCCTTGACATGTAGAATATTTTAGATCTGTTAAATTTCAAATTTGACTTAGTATAAATTATTCAAATTTCAAATGGATGATTTGAGTATATTTGTAATAATTTTAAATCTATAAATCCAAAAATTGCAAATAAAATTGTTCAAGAAACTTTAGAATATTTGTAACTTGATGCCTCTGTTATAAAATATATTTTTTGAGTATTATTTTCATGATTTAATAGTTGTATGTTTTAATTTGTATAGTTTGACTATTTTTGACATAACTATTAATAGAAACATTAATTTTTATTAAATCAAATTGCTATAAATTTAATTAAATACCATGTGTCTATTAACACCATTTATAAAATTATGTTATAAAAGTTTAATCACATAAAACTTTAATATTATATTTATTCCTTTTATGATGTTTGGCAAAAATAGAAATTAATGAAATTGCATTTATAGCCTAATGCATACTCTATAAAATATCACAAATTTTGTATGATGTCTATTATGATTAAAAAGAGCATTGCATGCATAACATATTTTATTATATAGTTATTCTCCTCATAGGAAAACTCCTCCATTATTTTCTCTAAGTAAGGAATATTTTCAACTTAGAATTTTTTTGGTTAAGTGCTATGCACTTAGACACTTAGGATTTTCAACCTGGAGCTTGAAGACCAATGAAGGACTTAGCCAAAACAACACTTCAGAATAATCACCAAGGAGTAGAAGCACTTAGAAGAAAATTGAAGAGGAAGTCCAAGAAGACCAACCCCCCTCTATTCTCTAAGTCTTTCTTTCTCTTTTTCTTTTCTTCTCTCTTAAGACATGGTGATCAAGACATCACTAAGGAGAATACAACAAGTCTAGAGATGAAGCCTGGAAGATAACCTACATCATTTTCTTCTATCTTTCCTAATCTTGACTTAAAACAATCTTTGATCATGTTATTGCCATCTTGAAGTTTGTTGGATCCTAGCGGCATAGTGAGATGAAGCGGCCTGGAGACTAACCTTACATGTCCACGTACATGAGACCTGTTCCACAAACTTAAGTGGTTGGCCGGGTGTCTGTCTCTCTCACTATAGTGAATATCCAATTTACAAAGAGTTGATAATAATTGTCGATCACCTTGAAGAATAGACTTAGTATTTTCTCTAAGTATTTTGCATATCATGCATAACATATCTTTGTATTGATACTTGTTAGTATGTTTATGTGTGTTTTGTTTGATGTGTTAGAAATCTCGGAGGGAAACGACACCAGTTGCAGTTGTTGTTACTATTCTTCTTGTTGCCAAGGCAAGGGGCACACCCCCATAAAATTCCTAAGTATTTTCTATGCATGATTTAGTTATTTTCCTATGCATGTGTAAGGACTTAGTAGATTTGTTATGCAAGACTTTAGAATTCCCTATTCCATTGTGTCTAGGTACCTTGAAATGATTTAGTAGAATTTTGATGCTATGCAATTGAAGAAAGGTTTTACAAAATCTTAAGTGGCTACTCAGGACCATGTCTATGAGGGTTTTCACCTGAGACAGTCTTTATTATACTTAGGATCATAGTATGTGGGGGTTTTTACCTGGGAGTGCACATCACTAAGTTAATGAATCATCTGGGTGGATTGGTTGTTTGGTTTATGTTGAGTGGCTACTCAGGACCATGTCGATGAGGGTTTTCACGTAAGATAGTTTCTACTATGCTAAGGATCATGAACGTGTGGGTTCTCACCTGAGAGTACACTTGTGGAAGGCCACCCAGGAACAAAGGGATGTGAGGAATAAATGGAGAAGATTGTGAAGGACGCAAGGAGAAGTATTCCAAGTAAAGACTACAACTGATCAAGGAACATGGAGGAATCCCAACATTCTAATTTTCTTAATAAAATTTTGATAGACAACAGTGGACTACTCAGGACCATGTTCATAGGGGTTTTCACCTAAGATAGTTTCTACTATACTTAGGACCATTGAATGTGGGGGTTTTCACCTGAGGGTACGCCTAAGGACGTGATATCTTTTGGTTCACTTGAACTTGCCAGTGTTGCCAATTATGATGTTAATAAGTTTGTTTTACAAAGATTTAGGCAAAACTGGCTTTATGCATAATAGCCTTGAAACTCCACCAGTCAAATATACATACATGTTATAGAGTTATTCCATTAAGTGTCCACCATAGTGTCACTTGCCAGACTCCATTTTTAATGGAATCTGACCCACTCTGTTGCAAATTATTATTTGTTGGAGAATTATCTGACGAAGAGTAAGGATTATGTTTTGGGTTTCGAGTCTGCACCAACATGTTTTCGCCTGTGGCGTATCATGAAGATGGAGGCTCATTGAAGATTTATTTCCGCTGCTTTATTGTTTTGAGCTAGCTTTATGCTATGCAAAGATGTATCGAACTATTTATTTTACCAAGTCTGGATTATTCGTGTAATATTGATACAATGTTGTGATATTCATCGTAAACTGTGTGTGCAAATGAATCGTTCCAGGGGTTTGCACTATACACAGGTACCTGCCATATTTTTTAATGCAGGTACGCTACATGTTATGAATGAAATGACTCAAGGCAATGATCTAAAGTTTGCTAACAAATAGACAAGGAGTAAACAACTACATCATATAAGTAAAAACTCTTCATGAATAGTACTTTCAAACAAGCATCAATAAGATTTCCATAAGAGTTAACTCATAATGCAATATTATCTAAGTAAAAGAGCATTGAAGCAACACAAAGGAAGATATAAGTTTCAGCATTTGCTTTCAACTTTGAACATGTATATCATATAGATAGTTGTCAACACAAAGAAATATAACAAGTGCAATAAGTAAGCATATAAGAATTGTTGTACACAGTTGACACAAGTGTTTGCTTCGGGGATAGAAAGAAGTAGGTAAACTGACTAAACATAAAGTAAAAGATGGGCCCTTCGCAGAGGGAAGCAGGGATACAAGTATGTGCTAGAGCTTCTTAGTTTTATAGGTTTTTGAAATCATATAGAGAGCTTAAAAGTAAGTTTTTGAGTGGTGTTTGTCGTTGTCAACGAATGGTAATGGGCATTCTACCCCCCTTGTCAACCAGACTTTCAAGAGCGGCTCCCATGAAGGACGTTATTTCTAGCCAAGGGCAGATCATCCCTATTTTCTCTTTAGTTTACACATGTAGTTTAGAACTAGTATCATTGCTTGGCTGATTAGACCAGGGCAAAAATGTGAAGAGAATGCAGCGGTTAAAGTTGTAATTAATGTGGACTGGGCACCCCATTTGCCAGCTCTTTTTGCAAAATTAATGGATAAGCGGTGTATATTCCACTAGTCCGGTTTGTGAAAGTCTGTCTAAAAGTAAGTGACAAGGTTGATATCCGTAACACCACATACTTCCTCGTGAGCTAATAAACATTGACACAAATAATGGATAATAAGTTTTGAATAAAAGGTAGCACACGAAGTATTTGCATGGAATGGCAGGAAATACTGTAAGGACCCCTCGAAAACAAATCCGAGATGTCCACGTTATGTAAAATATCACGATCCTAATGATCAGTGCATCGCAATCACATAACCAACATTGGTATCAAAGAGTTACATCATTCAAGTCGTACGAATACAAGTCTTACAACACATAGATGGTCATACGACCAAGTCAGCAAACCTCGTCACGCAGGACGGAATTAAACTAAGATAGCGGAAGCTCGTTGCTAGCCTCGTCCCTTGCCATCTCCGAGCGCTGATCCCACAAGTGCAGTTGACCGGTGACAACTAAGTGGCGAAGTCGTCGGCATACACCTCCTACTCGACGTAGGCCTCATCATTGTAATCTGGACATTTGAATATCCAGGGACAAAGCCATATGAGTAAAATTACGTACTCGCAAGACCATCTCTAGGTTTACAGTTTTTCATGGATATGCATATAAAGCATTTTCGAAAACTAGGATGGCTCCTATATAGAACTATTAGGCTCATTTTTGAATACCATGATTTTAGACAAAGAGATTACGACATCTCTGTATCTTTATTGAAGAAAACATTTAGAGATAGAATTCTCTTCTCTTAGATATAGCAATGACATATCTAAGTTCAGAAATTTCTTTTGTAAAAGTTTACCAAAACACTAGGATAGGGGTAACCTTTTTTCTAACTTGAGGTCGGACTGGTTGACTTGAGGTCGGATCGACCATCCTCACCCAAATTCCATACCTCCCAGGTACCTCCTTTTTTCACCGAAAACACTTTTCTTGAAAACCACTTCTTTCTCCTAGGCGCCCAGTGTGGCCTTTCCAACCGTCCATGACCGCGGACGCGACTATTCGAATAGATTTACACTCTGTAGAGGTTGCACACTTTATCCACACCTATTGGTCATTCCGCCGTGTCTGCCACGACCCGTCATACGCCAGCATGCGGGGGTTCGGTGTCGTGGTGGTGTCACGGCAGATGCCATAGGATGGCTAATGTGTGGGTCCGATGGACATTGGTGGATCCGGGGAGGGATAGCGAGCTGAATAGCCCACACGGGGAGGATCCCGGTATAACCGAGATCTCCCAAGAACTAGAAACAAGAGCAGTACGATATAGGGAAGATCTAGCAAACAAGAACAAATGCACGAAGGCACTCAACACACAGACGATATACCCAGGTTCAGGGCCCTCGTGAGGAGGTAACACCCCTACTCCTGCCTTTCCTCTCTATATAACTATGATACAAGGGATACAACTTGCTCTTAGATATCACGGAGTGAAGAACACGAAGAACTAGATGAACTCAAGGTATGAAGAAGTAAATTCTCTAGGAGTAAATGCAACTACAGCTTTGGCTCCCAAGTTGGTCTCCCCTTCACAGAAGCAGTTATAGCGCCTTTTATAGAGTTCCGGCCAGGAGGGCCGAAAACCCTAAACGGGCTTGGCCCCACCGGACAGGCCTAACCGGCATGTCGTCACCGGCTAGTGCGACCTAGTCGCCGCGCTATCCGGCGTAGCCCCCTCGTCATCATCTTGGTAAGGACAGTAGGCGCCGTCCTGGAACATCATTGTCCCCCTGTTAGAGACAGGACATGTCTTTGCCCATCCCGGATAGCCTTTTCCGGATTGCCGGGCTAGGCACGTCGTGCCTTGTCGTACCGTCGTCGTACCGCCTGATGCGCTCCCGTGTCAGGCGGGAGGTGACCATGCTTCCGTGCCAGGCGGGAGGTGACCATCCCTCCGTGTCAGACGGAACGGTACCTCCCCCCGGATTAGGCGGGAAAGCCTGCTACAGACCGTTGACGGCCTACCGGGGTCCCTCGTGCCGGTTCTCTCCTTGCTCGCCCAGTGAGTCTTTCCTGCACAAGATCAAGACCGAGATAGACGTTCCGGTTAGCACTTACCCGGATTGTCTATCCGGCAAAACCGAACACAACTCCTTCCGGGAGTCTCCTCGGAGCCCAAGATCCGAGATCCTTTCCGGAGGCGTCCGAGTTCGTCCCCGGATGAGTATCTCTAGGCCTAGCCTCCCGAAGGTCTGGATTATTTCCGCCGCTTTATTGTTTTGAGTATTATTTGTAACTTGATGCCTCTGTTATAAAATATATTTTTTGAGTATTATTTTCATGATTTAATAGTTGTATGTTTTAATTTGTATAGTTTGACTATTTTTGACATAACTATTAATAGAAACATTAATTTTTATTAAATCAAATTGCTATAAATTTAATTAAATACCATGTGTCTATTAACACCATTTATAAAATTATGTTATAAAAGTTTAATCACATAAAACTTTAATATTATATTTATTCCTTTTATGATGTTTGGCAAAAATAGAAATTAATGAAATTGCATTTATAGCCTAATGCATACTCTATAAAATATCACAAATTTTGTATGATGTCTATTATGATTAAAAAGAGCATTGCATGCATAACATATTTTATTATATAGTTATTCTCCTCATAGGAAAACTCCTCCATTATTTTCTCTAAGTAAGGAATATTTTCAACTTAGAATTTTTTTGGTTAAGTGCTATGCACTTAGACACTTAGGATTTTCAACCTGGAGCTTGAAGACCAATGAAGGACTTAGCCAAAACAACACTTCAGAATAATCACCAAGGAGTAGAAGCACTTAGAAGAAAATTGAAGAGGAAGTCCAAGAAGACCAACCCCCCTCTATTCTCTAAGTCTTTCTTTCTCTTTTTCTTTTCTTCTCTCTTAAGACATGGTGATCAAGACATCACTAAGGAGAATACAACAAGTCTAGAGATGAAGCCTGGAAGATAACCTACATCATTTTCTTCTATCTTTCCTAATCTTGACTTAAAACAATCTTTGATCATGTTATTGCCATCTTGAAGTTTGTTGGATCCTAGCGGCATAGTGAGATGAAGCGGCCTGGAGACTAACCTTACATGTCCACGTACATGAGACCTGTTCCACAAACTTAAGTGGTTGGCCGGGTGTCTGTCTCTCTCACTATAGTGAATATCCAATTTACAAAGAGTTGATAATAATTGTCGATCACCTTGAAGAATAGACTTAGTATTTTCTCTAAGTATTTTGCATATCATGCATAACATATCTTTGTATTGATACTTGTTAGTATGTTTATGTGTGTTTTGTTTGATGTGTTAGAAATCTCGGAGGGAAACGACACCAGTTGCAGTTGTTGTTACTATTCTTCTTGTTGCCAAGGCAAGGGGCACACCCCCATAAAATTCCTAAGTATTTTCTATGCATGATTTAGTTATTTTCCTATGCATGTGTAAGGACTTAGTAGATTTGTTATGCAAGACTTTAGAATTCCCTATTCCATTGTGTCTAGGTACCTTGAAATGATTTAGTAGAATTTTGATGCTATGCAATTGAAGAAAGGTTTTACAAAATCTTAAGTGGCTACTCAGGACCATGTCTATGAGGGTTTTCACCTGAGACAGTCTTTATTATACTTAGGATCATAGTATGTGGGGGTTTTTACCTGGGAGTGCACATCACTAAGTTAATGAATCATCTGGGTGGATTGGTTGTTTGGTTTATGTTGAGTGGCTACTCAGGACCATGTCGATGAGGGTTTTCACGTAAGATAGTTTCTACTATGCTAAGGATCATGAACGTGTGGGTTCTCACCTGAGAGTACACTTGTGGAAGGCCACCCAGGAACAAAGGGATGTGAGGAATAAATGGAGAAGATTGTGAAGGACGCAAGGAGAAGTATTCCAAGTAAAGACTACAACTGATCAAGGAACATGGAGGAATCCCAACATTCTAATTTTCTTAATAAAATTTTGATAGACAACAGTGGACTACTCAGGACCATGTTCATAGGGGTTTTCACCTAAGATAGTTTCTACTATACTTAGGACCATTGAATGTGGGGGTTTTCACCTGAGGGTACGCCTAAGGACGTGATATCTTTTGGTTCACTTGAACTTGCCAGTGTTGCCAATTATGATGTTAATAAGTTTGTTTTACAAAGATTTAGGCAAAACTGGCTTTATGCATAATAGCCTTGAAACTCCACCAGTCAAATATACATACATGTTATAGAGTTATTCCATTAAGTGTCCACCATAGTGTCACTTGCCAGACTCCATTTTTAATGGAATCTGACCCACTCTGTTGCAAATTATTATTTGTTGGAGAATTATCTGACGAAGAGTAAGGATTATGTTTTGGGTTTCGAGTCTGCACCAACATGTTTTCGCCTGTGGCGTATCATGAAGATGGAGGCTCATTGAAGATTTATTTCCGCTGCTTTATTGTTTTGAGCTAGCTTTATGCTATGCAAAGATGTATCGAACTATTTATTTTACCAAGTCTGGATTATTCGTGTAATATTGATACAATGTTGTGATATTCATCGTAAAATGTGTGTGCAAATGAATCGTTCCAGGGGTTTGCACTATACACAGGTACCTGCCATATTTTTTAATGCAGGTACGCTACATGTTATGAATGAAATGACTCAAGGCAATGATCTAAAGTTTGCTAACAAATAGACAAGGAGTAAACAACTACATCATATAAGTAAAAACTCTTCATGAATAGTACTTTCAAACAAGCATCAATAAGATTTCCATAAGAGTTAACTCATAATGCAATATTATCTAAGTAAAAGAGCATTGAAGCAACACAAAGGAAGATATAAGTTTCAGCATTTGCTTTCAACTTTGAACATGTATATCATATAGATAGTTGTCAACACAAAGAAATATAACAAGTGCAATAAGTAAGCATATAAGAATTGTTGTACACAGTTGACACAAGTGTTTGCTTCGGGGATAGAAAGAAGTAGGTAAACTGACTAAACATAAAGTAAAAGATGGGCCCTTCGCAGAGGGAAGCAGGGATACAAGTATGTGCTAGAGCTTCTTAGTTTTATAGGTTTTTGAAATCATATAGAGAGCTTAAAAGTAAGTTTTTGAGTGGTGTTTGTCGTTGTCAACGAATGGTAATGGGCATTCTACCCCCCTTGTCAACCAGACTTTCAAGAGCGGCTCCCATGAAGGACGTTATTTCTAGCCAAGGGCAGATCATCCCTATTTTCTCTTTAGTTTACACATGTAGTTTAGAACTAGTATCATTGCTTGGCTGATTAGACCAGGGCAAAAATGTGAAGAGAATGCAGCGGTTAAAGTTGTAATTAATGTGGACTGGGCACCCCATTTGCCAGCTCTTTTTGCAAAATTAATGGATAAGCGGTGTATATTCCACTAGTCCGGTTTGTGAAAGTCTGTCTAAAAGTAAGTGACAAGGTTGATATCCGTAACACCACATACTTCCTCGTGAGCTAATAAACATTGACACAAATAATGGATAATAAGTTTTGAATAAAAGGTAGCACACGAAGTATTTGCATGGAATGGCAGGAAATACTGTAAGGACCCCTCGAAAACAAATCCGAGATGTCCACGTTATGTAAAATATCACGATCCTAATGATCAGTGCATCGCAATCACATAACCAACATTGGTATCAAAGAGTTACATCATTCAAGTCGTACGAATACAAGTCTTACAACACATAGATGGTCATACGACCAAGTCAGCAAACCTCGTCACGCAGGACGGAATTAAACTAAGATAGCGGAAGCTCGTTGCTAGCCTCGTCCCTTGCCATCTCCGAGCGCTGATCCCACAAGTGCAGTTGACCGGTGACAACTAAGTGGCGAAGTCGTCGGCATACACCTCCTACTCGACGTAGGCCTCATCATTGTAATCTGGACATTTGAATATCCAGGGACAAAGCCATATGAGTAAAATTACGTACTCGCAAGACCATCTCTAGGTTTACAGTTTTTCATGGATATGCATATAAAGCATTTTCGAAAACTAGGATGGCTCCTATATAGAACTATTAGGCTCATTTTCGAATACCATGATTTTAGACAAAGAGATTACGACATCTCTGTATCTTTATTGAAGAAAACATTTAGAGATAGAATTCTCTTCTCTTAGATATAGCAATGACATATCTAAGTTCAGAAATTTCTTTTGTAAAAGTTTACCAAAACACTAGGATAGGGGTAACCTTTTTTCTAACTTGAGGTCGGACTGGTTGACTTGAGGTCGGATCGACCATCCTCACCCAAATTCCATACCTCCCAGGTACCTCCTTTTTTCACCGAAAACACTTTTCTTGAAAACCACTTCTTTCTCCTAGGCGCCCAGTGTGGCCTTTCCAACCGTCCATGACCGCGGACGCGACTATTCGAATAGATTTACACTCTGTAGAGGTTGCACACTTTATCCACACCTATTGGTCATTCCGCCGTGTCTGCCACGACCCGTCATACGCCAGCATGCGGGGGTTCGGTGTCGTGGTGGTGTCACGGCAGATGCCATAGGATGGTTAATGTGTGGGTCCGATGGACATTGGTGGATCCGGGGAGGGATAGCGAGCTGAATAGCCCACACGGGGAGGATCCCGGTATAACCGAGATCTCCCAAGAACTAGAAACAAGAGCAGTACGATATAGGGAAGATCTAGCAAACAAGAACAAATGCACGAAGGCACTCAACACACAGACGATATACCCAGGTTCAGGGCCCTCGTGAGGAGGTAACACCCCTACTCCTGCCTTTCCTCTCTATATAACTATGATACAAGGGATACAACTTGCTCTTAGATATCACGGAGTGAAGAACACGAAGAACTAGATGAACTCAAGGTATGAAGAAGTAAATTCTCTAGGAGTAAATGCAACTACAGCTTTGGCTCCCAAGTTGGTCTCCCCTTCACAGAAGCAGTTATAGCGCCTTTTATAGAGTTCCGGCCAGGAGGGCCGAAAACCCTAAACGGGCTTGGCCCCACCGGACAGGCCTAACCGGCATGTCGTCACCGGCTAGTGCGACCTAGTCGCCGCGCTATCCGGCGTAGCCCCCTCGTCATCATCTTGGTAAGGACAGTAGGCGCCGTCCTGGAACATCATTGTCCCCCTGTTAGAGACAGGACATGTCTTTGCCCATCCCGGATAGCCTTTTCCGGATTGCCGGGCTAGGCACGTCGTGCCTTGTCGTACCGTCGTCGTACCGCCTGATGCGCTCCCGTGTCAGGCGGGAGGTGACCATGCTTCCGTGCCAGGCGGGAGGTGACCATCCCTCCGTGTCAGACGGAACGGTACCTCCCCCCGGATTAGGCGGGAAAGCCTGCTACAGACCGTTGACGGCCTACCGGGGTCCCTCGTGCCGGTTCTCTCCTTGCTCGCCCAGTGAGTCTTTCCTGCACAAGATCAAGACCGAGATAGACGTTCCGGTTAGCACTTACCCGGATTGTCTATCCGGCAAAACCGAACACAACTCCTTCCGGGAGTCTCCTCGGAGCCCAAGATCCGAGATCCTTTCCGGAGGCGTCCGAGTTCGTCCCCGGATGAGTATCTCTAGGCCTAGCCTCCCGAAGGTCTGGATTATTTCCGCCGCTTTATTGTTTTGAGTATTATTTGTAACTTGATGCCTCTGTTATAAAATATATTTTTTGAGTATTATTTTCATGATTTAATAGTTGTATGTTTTAATTTGTATAGTTTGACTATTTTTGACATAACTATTAATAGAAACATTAATTTTTATTAAATCAAATTGCTATAAATTTAATTAAATACCATGTGTCTATTAACACCATTTATAAAATTATGTTATAAAAGTTTAATCACATAAAACTTTAATATTATATTTATTCCTTTTATGATGTTTGGCAAAAATAGAAATTAATGAAATTGCATTTATAGCCTAATGCATACTCTATAAAATATCACAAATTTTGTATGATGTCTATTATGATTAAAAAGAGCATTGCATGCATAACATATTTTATTATATAGTTATTCTCCTCATAGGAAAACTCCTCCATTATTTTCTCTAAGTAAGGAATATTTTCAACTTAGAATTTTTTTGGTTAAGTGCTATGCACTTAGACACTTAGGATTTTCAACCTGGAGCTTGAAGACCAATGAAGGACTTAGCCAAAACAACACTTCAGAATAATCACCAAGGAGTAGAAGCACTTAGAAGAAAATTGAAGAGGAAGTCCAAGAAGACCAACCCCCCTCTATTCTCTAAGTCTTTCTTTCTCTTTTTCTTTTCTTCTCTCTTAAGACATGGTGATCAAGACATCACTAAGGAGAATACAACAAGTCTAGAGATGAAGCCTGGAAGATAACCTACATCATTTTCTTCTATCTTTCCTAATCTTGACTTAAAACAATCTTTGATCATGTTATTGCCATCTTGAAGTTTGTTGGATCCTAGCGGCATAGTGAGATGAAGCGGCCTGGAGACTAACCTTACATGTCCACGTACATGAGACCTGTTCCACAAACTTAAGTGGTTGGCCGGGTGTCTGTCTCTCTCACTATAGTGAATATCCAATTTACAAAGAGTTGATAATAATTGTCGATCACCTTGAAGAATAGACTTAGTATTTTCTCTAAGTATTTTGCATATCATGCATAACATATCTTTGTATTGATACTTGTTAGTATGTTTATGTGTGTTTTGTTTGATGTGTTAGAAATCTCGGAGGGAAACGACACCAGTTGCAGTTGTTGTTACTATTCTTCTTGTTGCCAAGGCAAGGGGCACACCCCCATAAAATTCCTAAGTATTTTCTATGCATGATTTAGTTATTTTCCTATGCATGTGTAAGGACTTAGTAGATTTGTTATGCAAGACTTTAGAATTCCCTATTCCATTGTGTCTAGGTACCTTGAAATGATTTAGTAGAATTTTGATGCTATGCAATTGAAGAAAGGTTTTACAAAATCTTAAGTGGCTACTCAGGACCATGTCTATGAGGGTTTTCACCTGAGACAGTCTTTATTATACTTAGGATCATAGTATGTGGGGGTTTTTACCTGGGAGTGCACATCACTAAGTTAATGAATCATCTGGGTGGATTGGTTGTTTGGTTTATGTTGAGTGGCTACTCAGGACCATGTCGATGAGGGTTTTCACGTAAGATAGTTTCTACTATGCTAAGGATCATGAACGTGTGGGTTCTCACCTGAGAGTACACTTGTGGAAGGCCACCCAGGAACAAAGGGATGTGAGGAATAAATGGAGAAGATTGTGAAGGACGCAAGGAGAAGTATTCCAAGTAAAGACTACAACTGATCAAGGAACATGGAGGAATCCCAACATTCTAATTTTCTTAATAAAATTTTGATAGACAACAGTGGACTACTCAGGACCATGTTCATAGGGGTTTTCACCTAAGATAGTTTCTACTATACTTAGGACCATTGAATGTGGGGGTTTTCACCTGAGGGTACGCCTAAGGACGTGATATCTTTTGGTTCACTTGAACTTGCCAGTGTTGCCAATTATGATGTTAATAAGTTTGTTTTACAAAGATTTAGGCAAAACTGGCTTTATGCATAATAGCCTTGAAACTCCACCAGTCAAATATACATACATGTTATAGAGTTATTCCATTAAGTGTCCACCATAGTGTCACTTGCCAGACTCCATTTTTAATGGAATCTGACCCACTCTGTTGCAAATTATTATTTGTTGGAGAATTATCTGACGAAGAGTAAGGATTATGTTTTGGGTTTCGAGTCTGCACCAACATGTTTTCGCCTGTGGCGTATCATGAAGATGGAGGCTCATTGAAGATTTATTTCCGCTGCTTTATTGTTTTGAGCTAGCTTTATGCTATGCAAAGATGTATCGAACTATTTATTTTACCAAGTCTGGATTATTCGTGTAATATTGATACAATGTTGTGATATTCATCGTAAACTGTGTGTGCAAATGAATCGTTCCAGGGGTTTGCACTATACACAGGTACCTGCCATATTTTTTAATGCAGGTACGCTACATGTTATGAATGAAATGACTCAAGGCAATGATCTAAAGTTTGCTAACAAATAGACAAGGAGTAAACAACTACATCATATAAGTAAAAACTCTTCATGAATAGTACTTTCAAACAAGCATCAATAAGATTTCCATAAGAGTTAACTCATAATGCAATATTATCTAAGTAAAAGAGCATTGAAGCAACACAAAGGAAGATATAAGTTTCAGCATTTGCTTTCAACTTTGAACATGTATATCATATAGATAGTTGTCAACACAAAGAAATATAACAAGTGCAATAAGTAAGCATATAAGAATTGTTGTACACAGTTGACACAAGTGTTTGCTTCGGGGATAGAAAGAAGTAGGTAAACTGACTAAACATAAAGTAAAAGATGGGCCCTTCGCAGAGGGAAGCAGGGATACAAGTATGTGCTAGAGCTTCTTAGTTTTATAGGTTTTTGAAATCATATAGAGAGCTTAAAAGTAAGTTTTTGAGTGGTGTTTGTCGTTGTCAACGAATGGTAATGGGCATTCTACCCCCCTTGTCAACCAGACTTTCAAGAGCGGCTCCCATGAAGGACGTTATTTCTAGCCAAGGGCAGATCATCCCTATTTTCTCTTTAGTTTACACATGTAGTTTAGAACTAGTATCATTGCTTGGCTGATTAGACCAGGGCAAAAATGTGAAGAGAATGCAGCGGTTAAAGTTGTAATTAATGTGGACTGGGCACCCCATTTGCCAGCTCTTTTTGCAAAATTAATGGATAAGCGGTGTATATTCCACTAGTCCGGTTTGTGAAAGTCTGTCTAAAAGTAAGTGACAAGGTTGATATCCGTAACACCACATACTTCCTCGTGAGCTAATAAACATTGACACAAATAATGGATAATAAGTTTTGAATAAAAGGTAGCACACGAAGTATTTGCATGGAATGGCAGGAAATACTGTAAGGACCCCTCGAAAACAAATCCGAGATGTCCACGTTATGTAAAATATCACGATCCTAATGATCAGTGCATCACAATCACATAACCAACATTGGTATCAAAGAGTTACATCATTCAAGTCGTACGAATACAAGTCTTACAACACATAGATGGTCATACGACCAAGTCAGCAAACCTCGTCACGCAGGACGGAATTAAACTAAGATAGCGGAAGCTCGTTGCTAGCGTCGTCCCTTGCCATCTCCGAGCGCTGATCCCACAAGTGCAGTTGACCGGTGACAACTAAGTGGCGAAGTCGTCGGCATACACCTCCTACTCGACGTAGGCCTCATCATTGTAATCTGGACATTTGAATATCCAGGGACAAAGCCATATGAGTAAAATTACGTACTCGCAAGACCATCTCTAGGTTTACAGTTTTTCATGGATATGCATATAAAGCATTTTCGAAAACTAGGATGGCTCCTATATAGAACTATTAGGCTCATTTTTGAATACCATGATTTTAGACAAAGAGATTACGACATCTCTGTATCTTTATTGAAGAAAACATTTAGAGATAGAATTCTCTTCTCTTAGATATAGCAATGACATATCTAAGTTCAGAAATTTCTTTTGTAAAAGTTTACCAAAACACTAGGATAGGGGTAACCTTTTTTCTAACTTGAGGTCGGACTGGTTGACTTGAGGTCGGATCGACCATCCTCACCCAAATTCCATACCTCCCAGGTACCTCCTTTTTTCACCGAAAACACTTTTCTTGAAAACCACTTCTTTCTCCTAGGCGCCCAGTGTGGCCTTTCCAACCGTCCATGACCGCGGACGCGACTATTCGAATAGATTTACACTCTGTAGAGGTTGCACACTTTATCCACACCTATTGGTCATTCCGCCGTGTCTGCCACGACCCGTCATACGCCAGCATGCGGGGGTTCGGTGTCGTGGTGGTGTCACGGCAGATGCCATAGGATGGCTAATGTGTGGGTCCGATGGACATTGGTGGATCCGGGGAGGGATAGCGAGCTGAATAGCCCACACGGGGAGGATCCCGGTATAACCGAGATCTCCCAAGAACTAGAAACAAGAGCAGTACGATATAGGGAAGATCTAGCAAACAAGAACAAATGCACGAAGGCACTCAACACACAGACGATATACCCAGGTTCAGGGCCCTCGTGAGGAGGTAACACCCCTACTCCTACCTTTCCTCTCTATATAACTATGATACAAGGGATACAACTTGCTCTTAGATATCACGGAGTGAAGAACACGAAGAACTAGATGAACTCAAGGTATGAAGAAATAAATTCTCTAGGAGTAAATGCAACTACAGCTTTGGCTCCCAAGTTGGTCTCCCCTTCACAGAAGCAGTTATAGCGCCTTTTATAGAGTTCCGGCCAGGAGGGCCGAAAACCCTAAACGGGCTTGGCCCCACCGGACAGGCCTAACCGGCATGTCGTCACCGGCTAGTGCGACCTAGTCGCCGCGCTATCCGGCGTAGCCCCCTCGTCATCATCTTGGTAAGGACAGTAGGCGCCGTCCTGGAACATCATTGTCCCCCTGTTAGAGACAGGACATGTCTTTGCCCATCCCGGATAGCCTTTTCCGGATTGCCGGGCTAGGCACGTCGTGCCTTGTCGTACCGTCGTCGTACCGCCTGATGCGCTCCCGTGTCAGGCGGGAGGTGACCATGCTTCCGTGCCAGGCGGGAGGTGACCATCCCTCCGTGTCAGACGGAACGGTACCTCCCCCCGGATTAGGCGGGAAAGCCTGCTACAGACCGTTGACGGCCTACCGGGGTCCCTCGTGCCGGTTCTCTCCTTGCTCGCCCAGTGAGTCTTTCCTGCACAAGATCAAGACCGAGATAGACGTTCCGGTTAGCACTTACCCGGATTGTCTATCCGGCAAAACCGAACACAACTCCTTCCGGGAGTCTCCTCGGAGCCCAAGATCCGAGATCCTTTCCGGAGGCGTCCGAGTTCGTCCCCGGATGAGTATCTCTAGGCCTAGCCTCCCGAAGATGGTCTTAGCCTATCAGCAAAGACATCTTCGAGAAGCTAGTTCTTAGAGAAACCACCCGCTGATGCTTTCGCTGCCATTGTGAAGGCTGGGGGTGTCTATTTATAGTTGCTAGAGCTGACCCTAGCGCCTGCCAGGAGGCACTTTGCACTCTACCAACGCTCAAGGGTCATGTTGCCCCTTCAGCACACCAGGAGGTGTCCCTTGCTCTCGTCAAAGGTCAAGTACTGTTGGCACCTTATTGAATTATTCCGGGATCTGCCCCTACCCGGGGGGCAGCCCCCCGACACTAGTCCCCGAAGCTGGTGCTGCACAGCGACCTCGGATGATGTGCAGGATCAGCTTTAATAACACCTATCTTCTGAGAACATATGATACTATCCTTCGACTGGACGCCGAGATCGGTTTTTCGCGAGACCCTCATACCGAGATTGTTTCAACCGGAAGGCGATGCCTGTAACCGGATACTGCAGCCTTAGTGAATCTTGACCGTTGGCTCTGCATTGAATTCGAGATCACGAACTGGGTCCCACCCGACGTCCTGTCTGATCAGAAGCGCACTCGAGTGCTTCTGACCGAGAATGCAGTCGCTCCGGTTCACGCGCCGGGAGCCGCAGCCGATCCGAAGTCCAACCGTTGGGGCCGTGTGGCCCTCGGTGTGGCCGGGTCGGGCACTCCGGCGAGCGCCACGTGCCGCGCTGCACAGAACGGATCCCACCCACGATCAGAGAGATCGTGGGCGGGGAAATTGGAAACTGCTCCGGAATCCCCCCATAAATAGGGGACCGGAACGGTCACCTCTTCTTCTTCGTCTCCTTAACTCCTCCGTCACCGTCGTCTCGAGCGCTCCGCCGTAGCTGTGTCCGTAGCCCGAACGCCGCCGCTCTCGCTGGTCGCCGGAGCCCGAACGCCGCCGTTCTTCTTGCGCATCACCAGCCTCGCTTTCTCCGGTAAGCTCTTCTCTCCGCCCCGATGAAGCTTTCTTCCACGGGGACAATGCTTCGCGCTCGGTCATGCCCTAACACATGCGCGGCTGCGTCGCCGCCGGCGAGCACGATTCGAGCGGCGCGCACGGGGCGCGCGGCGGGGATGCGCTGTCGCTGTAGGACCTAGCCCTTTTGCCCGCACTATGCCTTGTTTGAGTTTAGTCCGAGCCTATTTTCCTCATTTTAGTTTTGATTTACCAGCACGCGGTAGATCTTATTTGCCAGGAACTCGGTTGTGTTTAAGAGTTTGCGATCCGACATCTTAGCTCCCGGTAGACTAATTCCGACTAACTGCCGCTGCGCCTGCATAGTAGCCCGGATACATCTGCGGACTTCTCCGGCATGGGTGAAGAAAGTATCTTGGGGTGCTGGGATGGATCCGAGACCAAACAGGCGGACCTGGACTGGCTGTACCGGACTCAACGGATTCCGCCAGAAGTTGAGAGCCGTCTTCCGGAGGACGAGGTTCAACCGGAACCCCAACCCGGGGAATACGTTGTATTCCTCACGCACTTCGAGCGCGGGTATGGGCTTCCGGCTAGACCCTTCTTCCGCGACTTCCTCGACACCTACAGCCTCCAACCCCATCATCTCCCAGCTAACGCCATCATGATGCTTTCGGTCTTCACCACCTACACGGAAGCATATCTCGGCGTATGGCCATTTCTGGATCTCTGCGACAGGTACTTCATTCTTCGTCGCCAAGTCATCCCCAACCCGGATCAGAAAGTAAAAGACTTGGTCGACTGTGGAGCGGCCACCATCATCCCCCGTGCTGACTCCGGATTTCCTATAGTCAAAGGACTAGAATCCTGCCGGAAGTGGCAGCGCAACTTCTTCTACGTGAAGAATCGTGAGAACTCGGGAGATGCTCCGGGATCCTCGAATCTGGACTTCATAAACTTGCCGGAGTTCGTCATTGGTCCTCCCCGCAAATTCAACCTCTGGAAACGGTTCCCCGACACCGAGGAGGTCAGGTGTATGCACGACGTCCTCTCGGTGCTGACCAACAAGATGACCGGCGACGTTCTCCTGCGCTGTTTCATTATCCGTCGCGTCTGCCTTCTACAAACCCGAGTGCACAAGATGTGCCATATGGATGGGAGCTATGATCCCACCAGGACCAGTATTTTTGGGTTGGATCGTCCCGCGGTCGTCCGACGCATTGGAGCTATTGCTCGGACGATGATGTCGGATGAGTATGTTTGGGGTGTCATTGGGGGATCCCGGAAAAAACCATTGAAACAGGTGCTCCTGTCTGTCTTTCGCACACTTCCATTCGCACCCGGGTTCTGCTGGAAACCGACATGGTTATCATGTGGTCATTTATTTGCGCAGTTATTCGAGCGGCAAGCCGAGGAGGACGCGATCCACGCCAACGGGAATTTCGCGCCGAACATCCCGGTACCGGCCAAGATGCCGAGAGTGGATCCCGATGGTGAGGAGCATCTTGCCGTTCCTCTAGTGAAAGCTGCCGCCCCTGGTAACCCTTCAACCTCAGAGGCTATTTCCATTTCTTCGGATGACGAGGATGAGATTGATTGTCAAATACTCGATGTGATTGACGCTCTCCCCCTCAATTGGGCTTCAGCAGTGGTTCCGAAACCGACGGCCGTGACCAAACGTGCCGAGGGCCGGAAGCGTTCGGCTTCCGACACCGATGCTGCCGATGATTCTGGCAACCCCCCCAAGAGGAGCAAGCCGAACAAACAAACGACCGAGAAGCCTCGACGCCGGAGAAAGGGTCCTCCCACCGTGGACTCCGGGTACATTTTCTTTGCTTCATGCTACATGATCTTGCCTTCTCCTGAAGTTTTTACTGAGTTATTTCTTTCAGGGACGCACTCGACCTCCCGTCATCCTTTGTCTCCCCTCCTCCTGGATCCCGGACACCTAGCCCGCCTCGGGCTGCCTCTTCTCCACCTCGTCCTTCTACCCAAAGAAGCGAGCCTCCTGCTTCTGGTGCCGCACCGGCTGCTGTTGCGACTCCGGATACACGTCCGGTGGTCGACGAGACCCCAGTGCAGGCCACGACTACCTCGGAAGACATCCTTCTTCCGGAGAGTCCGCGCAGGGTGCCCGGGCTTGAGGCAGAGAACCTGAGCCCTCCCCGGCAGCTCGTGCCAAGCGGTCCCTCCCGGCAAGCTGCGAACAAGGCCGCCCCGGAGAAACAGCCCGCAGCCTCTTCCCGGCAATCTGATCAACCTGCCGCGAAATCGCGCGCCAAGGTAGCCGGGCAGAAAACAACTTCTGCCAAACCTACTGCTGCTCCGACATCCTCGGCCCAAGACTTGGCCCTACGCACGGGTAAGTTTTCACCGTTACCTCCACCTCCCGCCGAGATCCCTACTGCCGCCCTGCGGACGCTGCGAGCAACCGTAAGCTCCTTTGTGCCTTCAGGATCCCGGGAAGTTGTTGCTGCTCGCGCGCCCGGCGGCTCCGGCATACACGTTGTTGACGAATACAACCAGGCCTGGATTGCCGCTGACGCCTCCGAGACCGTGGGGGACTTGCACGCTGCCGGCCCTAGCCGCAACGCTCAAGCTCTGCACGCTCTCCAGGTGGCCGCGATGGATGTTACTCGGGTGACCGAGGTAAGTTTGTTCCCTTTCCTTCTCCAATAAATATTTGTTCCTTCCCCAATAGTCCCCGAGATTGGTGCTTAGTGTTCTAGATTCCACCGAATAGCAGACCACTATGTTCCAATCTTAGAGAAAATTTCAGGACTCGGAAACTGAGTCCCCGAGATCCTCCCAACCGGGTAGCTTGTTTCAAAATTTGCTCCATCTCCACTAGTCCCCGAGATTGGTGCTTAGTGCTCTAGATTCCACCGAATAGCAGACCACTAGGCTCCAATCTTAGAGAAAATTTCAGGACTCGGAAACTGAGTCCCCGAGATCCTCCCAACCGGGTAGCTTGTTTCAAAATTTGCTCCATCTCCACTAGTCCCCGAGATTGGTGCTTAGTGCTCTAGATTCCACCGAATAGCAGACCACTAGGCTCCAATCTTAGAGAAAATTTCAGGACTCGGACACCGAGTCCCCGAGATCCTCCCAACCGGGTAGCTTGTTACTGATTTCGGAATCTCCCGAGTTCCTTACATCTTTTCCAAGATTGACTCATCCTTCTTTGTCTTGATTTCAGGAGTGTAGCAAGAAACGCGGCAGCATCTTCAACCGGGTTCTTGCTGACCTCGGTCAGTCCAAGAAGTGCGAGGGGCGCCTCCGGGAGGAGCGAGATGCCGCGCGCAAGATCTCGGTGGATCAGAAGGCCGCACTTGCTACCGCGCAGGCCGAGATCGCGCGGCTTAATGGCGAGCTTGAAAAGGCCAGATCTACTGCGACCGAGATGAAGACGCGCTTCGTGGAGGCGACGAAGAAGCAAAAGGAGACCTTGGATCAGTCCGAGGAGCGCGCGCATCTCGCCGAGACCGGGCTGGCTCTTCTCCGGTCACGGTCCGATACTTGGCTCTCCGAGCTAACTGTACTGAACCGGGATCTTAACAGTAAGTGGACCGACATCCCCCTTTTTTCATTTCTTTCTTTCTTTGTTGTTGCTTTTCTTATGACGTAGCCGCTTGACAGCTCTTCTTTTTAAAGGGGAATTCGAGCACTCCCGCGAGGCTGCCGCCCTTGCGGTTGCTGCCGCCCGGGAGAAGCGTGCCGGGAAGGGCCCTGTCTCGGATGCTTGGGACATTGAGGACCACCTCACCGCCCTGAAGGCCCGGATAGTGCCTCTCCGGTCGATCGGGACGGAGCTGCTCAGCGTCGCGATCCACGTTCATGGCGCGCTGTGGCCGGGTGTCAGCGCGACGCTCTCGGTCGGCGAACTTGCGAGCGCACTCCGATGTGCCGGGAGGCGTGTCCATGCTTGGAAACGCTCCGGTGCGCGGGCTGGTGCCGATCAGGTCATGACCCAAGTACTGAGTTGGTACGAAGGTCTCGACTTGGAGGTGATCCAGCGCCTGCGCACCATCTCGCCGTGGTGCAGCGATCCGGATAGGTCCAGCGGCGACAAGAAGTGGCGCATCGCATCGCCTCTTGGTCCAATATTCGCGCCTTCACCGCCAGCGTCATTGCTTCCGATTCCGAATCCGACTACGAGGATGACGATGAAACCGGCGCGACCGGCAACATGGATGGTGAGATCCCGGAGGAGGATGACGCTGCCTCTGGTGCTGCGATCGAGACCGTGGTTCCCCGGGATGCTACAACTCCTCCGCCACCCGAGGCCTCCCAGGCCGAGGTGCGCCCAGATGCCCCGAGTACCGCTGCCGGTTCTGAAGTCACTGCTGCTCCCGCATCTGCTCCCGAGACTGCTGCTCCCGCTGCTTCCACCGCCGAGAAGACGGCTTCCCCTACTTCTTAGAAAAACTTAAGAGTAGAATTGTTAAATCCCCGGGATGCCGGGTGCAAGATGTAATATATACTATTTAACATTTATGTTCCGTACTGAATTATTTATCCGAACAAGCTATGTCGATTTATTCTGTCACGAGTCCCCGAGTTGCTTTTCATGTTTACCGTACTTAGGCAATTTCTGCTCTTGTCTACCATTTCGGCGTTCGACAGTCGAGTCACAAAACTCCATATACGGCATACATTACTTAAGACAATCCGAGTTCTGGCTACCCGAATTCCCGACATATTAAATAACTGGGTTAGCAAAAATAGGTATGCCGGATAAGTTCCTGCTCCGAGTCCCCGAGACCATTTTCGTGTTCCCCACATTTGATTCTCTTTGCTCTTGACTACCATTTCGGCGTGCGTCAGTCGAGTCACAAGATGATTTCACATGACATACATTACTCTGACTTTGAGAATCGAACTCGAAACTTTTTCGGCATACAAACAATACAAAAAATAGGTACTCGGCAGTTCCGGGTTCCTTCCCGAGATGCCGGTATGAAATAACAAATACATTGGACAAAGTAAATGGGCACACAACAAGGCAGTCCCCGGGTTCCTCCCGGGGTGCCTTACTTTCATTAATACATAAAAATTTAAGTACATCATACACTGAGCCCTTTATGAGTAAAAGGGTCGAAGCAGAGCTACATTCCATGGATGTTTGGTTTCCTCTCCGGATTTGTCCATTACACCTTTCCTAGCTTCTTGTGCATCTACAAGGTAATAAGAATCATTGTGCAATGCCCTGCTTATCACGAAAGGTCCCTCCCATGGAGACGACAACTTATGCATTCTGGCCGTGCGTTGGATGAGCCTTCGCACGAGATCTCCTTCTCGGAACACTCTCGGGTTCAACTTCCGGCTATGATATCGGCGGAGGTTTTGCTGGTAAATTGCAGACCGAGAAAGTGCCAATTCTCTTGCCTCCTCAAGCAAATCAACATCATTTTCCCGGGCCTCCCTTGCCTCGGTCTCAGTGAACATTGTCACTCTCGGTGAATCATACTGTATGTCGGTTGGGAGTACTGCCTGGGCACCGTACACCATGAAAAATGGCGTGTACCCGGTAGATGTATTCCGTGTAGTCCGGAGACCCCACAAAACCGCCGGTAACTCCTCTATCCAGCATCCCAGAGGTCTCAACAGTGGCTCGATCAAGCGAGCTTTGATGCCGGCCAAGACCAAAGCATTTGCTCTTTCGACTTGCCCGTTTGCTTCCGGGTGTGCAACTGATGCTACATCCAGCCGGATTCCCTTCTCAGCACAAAATCGAGCAAATTCCCCCACAGCAAAATTGGTGCCATTATCCGTGATAATGCTGTGCGGGTATCCGTATCTCAAGATGATGTCTTTCAGGAATTGCACAACGGTGTGTCCATCACACTTCCGGATTGGCTTGACCTCTATCCACTTGGTGAATTTGTCCACCATGACCAGTATGTGTGTCATATTGCCTCTTGCCGGCTTGAACTGCCCGACCATGTCCAAACACCATACTGCGAATGGCCAAGTGATAGGGATAGTCTTCAGTGCCGATGCCGGCATATGTATCTGGTGAGCCAACCTCTGGCATCCTACACACTTCCGGACAATGTCTTCTCCCTCTTGCAACGCAGTGGGCCAGTAGAACCCATGTCGGAATACTTTCGCCACCAGGGCCCGGGATGATGCATGATATCCACACTCCCCCTGATGTATTTCCACGAGCATCTCTTGTCCTTCTGCTGGTTCCACACATATTTGGAGTACCTCCATGACACTCCTCTTGTATAGCTGTTGATTGATGACGGTGTATGCTTTTGACCTTCGCGCTATCTGCCGGGCTTCCACTTCATTCCCCGAGAGGGTTCCTTCCAAGATGTAAGCCATAATGGGCTGTGCCCATCCCGGGACAGGTCGAACCGGGAACACGGGAGCGTCTATGTCCATTGGCTCTACCGACATCACCTCCATCATCATTTTTCTTTGCCTCTCTGAGCACTGTGATGCAGTCCCCGGGTTCAATGCGATGCTTCCGACTTCCACTTCCATGGGTACAGCTTCCGAACCAGGCTCCTTGGGGATGAAGATAGAATCCGACTCGGGTGAGGGTTGAATAGATGGCTTCCTCAAATGCTCAAGAGCTATCCCGGGTGGGATGGCATCCCGAGATGACCCTAGCTTGGACAAGACATCCGCTGCCTCGTTTTCTCCTCTGGGTATGTGCTTGAACTCGCATCCTTCGAAAAATCCGGATATTTTCTGCACATGAAACCTGTATAAGGCCATGTTTGCATCAAGCGCATCCCAATTCCCCGACACCTGCTGCACTACGAGATCGGAATCACCAAAACATTCTATCCGGCGGATGCCGATCTCCCTGGCGACATTCAGTCCATGAACCAAGGCCTCATATTCCGCGACGTTGTTAGATGCCCGGAAATGGATTTGCAGAACATACTTCAACACATCCTGTTTTGGTGAAGTGAGGACCACTCCGGCACCCAACCCGATCTTAGCGTTGGAGCCATCGAAATGCATCCTCCAGAAATTGTAATCCGACATTGGAGGTTAGTACTGCATCTCGGCCCAGTCTACCAAAAAGTCCGGCAGCGCCTGCGACTTGATGGCATCTCGTCTTTCATACGCCGGAGCGTATGGAGACAACTGGATGGCCCATTTGGCTACCCGGCCGCTAGCGTCCTTGCAACCGATGATCTCGGCCAGAGGAGCTTCGCACAACACTGTGATCGGGTGCTCTTGAAAGTAGTGCTTGAGCTTGGTTACTGCCATGTATACTCCATACGCCATCTTCTGGTAGTGCGGGTAGTTCTGCTTGGATTCCGAGATCACCTCACTAAGGTAATACACCGGCCTTTGTATCAGCTTGCCCCCTTCTTCCCTCTCTACCACCATTGCCACACTGACTACTCGGTTGGTTGCAGCAATATACAGCAGCATAGGTTCCTTGGGTAATGGGGATGCCAACACGGGTGCTGTTGAGAGCATCCTCTTCAAATCGTTGAACGCCGCGTCAGCCTGCGGGGTCCAAACAAATGTTTTGCTTTTCTTCATCAACTGGTACAGGGGCAAGGCCTTCTCCCCAAGTCGGCTCACAAACCGACTTAGGGATGCAATACAACCAGTGAACTTCTGCACATCTTTGAGACGCACGGGCAATTTCATGCTCTCGATAGCACGAATTTTACCCGGGTTGACCTCGATTCCCCGGCTTGAGATGAGGAAACCGAGTAACTTCCCCGCCGGAACACCAAATGTGCACTTATCCGGGTTCAATTTCATCCGGAATCTTCTTAAGTTCTTAAATGTCTCCCTCAGATCATCTATCAGTGAGGCCTTTTCTTTCGTTTATATGACTATGTCATCGACATAAACTTCTGCATTCCGGCCTATCTGGTCATGCAAACATTTTTGCATGCACCTCTGGTATGTAGCACCAGCATTTCTCAAACCGAAAGTCATGACACGATAGCAATAAGCCCCATAAGGGGTAATAAAAGCAGTTTTCAATTGATCATACGGATTCAAAGGTATCTGGTGAAAACCAGAATAGGCATCTAAAAAAGTCAAAAGTTCACTCCCGGCAGTGGAATCTATCACTTGATCTATCCGGGGCAGTGGAAAGGGGTCCTTCGGGCAAGCTTTGTTGAGGTTGGTGAAGTCGATGCACATGCGCCACACCTTAAGCAGGAGGGGATCATCCTTCTTCTTCTCTACTAGGACCGGATTCGATATCCAATCCGGGTGCAGCACTTCCATTATCAATCCGGCAGCCAGTAGTATAGCCAGATGCTCCATGACGGCAGCTCTTCTTTCATCCGAGAGGCGCCTAGTTGGTTGCTTCACCGGCTTCGCGTCCGGTCTAACAAATAGAGAGTGCTCAGCCAACTCCCTCGGGACACCTTGCAGATCGTCACTCGACCATGCAAAAGCATCCCGATTCTCACGGAGGAAGTCGACGAGCTCGCCTTCCTATTTGCTGTCCAGGTTGCTGCCAATGATAACTTGGCGCTCCGGGTTGCTGGGGTCCACACCCACCTTCTTGGTCTCCTTGGGGGGCTGGAATGATGCACCCTGTTCCGGGTTTACCATCCCGGGCATTCCGAGTTGGGAGGTCTTGGCCATTGCCACTACGTGCTGGATCCTCTTCTTTTCTTCCGCAATCACTAGGGACTCAGCTAAGCATGACCCCGCCGAGGCACACTCCATGGAGAGCTTGTGGTCTCCCGAGATGGTGATTACGCCCTTAGGTCCCGGCAGCAGGTAGCCCATGTGAATTGAGATCATGAACTTGGCTAGGGCTGGCCTGCCGATCAGTGCGTGATACGGGCTTTCGAGGTCCACGACCTCGAATTCCAAGCTCTCGGTTCGGCAGTTCTCGCGGGTTCCGAATAGCACTTCAACCCAGATTTTTCCCATGGGTGAGCAAGAGACTCCGGGCACAATGCCGTGGAAGGTCGTCTCGGTAGGCAACAAGGTGTTCATGGACACCCCCAGCTTCAGCATCGTGTCCTTGTACACGATATTAATGGCACTTCCATTGTCGATCATAACCCGGCTGAAGCGGACATTGAGGCTTGGTCCGACAAATGTTGGGTCCACCACCAAGGCGTACGCCCCCGGCTTAGGCATAACCCTGGGATGATCCTTCCGGCTCCATGTGATCTCCATCTCGGACCAGTGCAAGAACTTGGGCACCGCCGGGATTACGGCGTTCATCTCCAAGGCACGCTGTCGCACACTCCTCCGGTCAGTGGGCTCGGTCACGAAGACCACATAGCTTTGATGTGCCTCCTGGTAGTTGCCCTGCTGCGGTCCGGCTTGGTTACTGGGGCCTGCACCGTTGTCGTTCCGGGTGTGCACCATATTCACTAGCCGAGGTGGGGGTCCTCGCTGAGGCTAATTGATCCGGATCGCGTTGGCCCCTGATGTCGGAGGAGGGGGTCTTGGAATGTTGGGCCGAGAGGCCGGAGTACTCGGTCGAACAGCTCCCGAGCTGCCCTCCTGCAATGTGCGCTGATACCAGCTGCACTGCCGAGTAGAGTGGTTCGCGGGCTTGTTGGCCTCCAGAGTATGATAGCAGCATGGCTTGTTCAACATTTCTTCATACGTCAGGGGCTTCTTTTGTTCCACCCAAGTTTTCTGCACTTCCTGACTCTGACCCCAAGCCGGGCCACTTGTCTTTTGACGATGACTGTTGCCGGCATCCTCCTGCTCCCGGGTCACTGCTGCGACGTGCTGTGCGGCATGGTGGTACTCGGGCTGATTCCTTTTTCTGGCCAAAATCCTGGCGATCATGTCTCCTGCTCGGTCCCGAACGGTGAGGTCCCGCACTCCTCCTGTTGGAGTCACCGACATCCACCAGGGGTTGCATGGGATCTCCAAGCGTGTAGGTATCGGCGATGCGCATGGTCTCTGCCAAGGTCGCCGGCATCTTTCTTTGCAACTTCTGCCACAGCATTGAGCCATGCCGGCATCCTTGTGCAAACCAGGAGATGGTCTGTGCCTCTACCACCCCTTCGCAAGAATTGCGAATATTGCTCCACCGGGTAAGATACTCCCGGTCAGTCTCGTTACTCCTTTGCCTACAGATGGCGAGTTGTTGAGGCCTGTTTGGCCTTTTGTACGTGCTGGTGAAGTTGCTGATAAATGCCTCCTCGAAATCTAACCAGCAGTCTATGCTGCCAGTTCTCAAGTTGTTCAACCAGATTCGGGCAGGTCCTTCCAACATCTGCGGTACGTACCGTACCGCCCAGCGTCTGTTTCCACCGGCTATGCTTACTGCAGTTACATAGTCGGTTAGCCAGTCCTCCGGCTTCTTGCTGCCGTCATAGGTCTTAGCACCCCGGTTGAGCTGAAAATTCCGGACAGGTGGCTCCCGCATGATCCGGGGTCCAAAGCAGGCAGGTCCCGGAGGTCCTTGCTCTTCCACTAGTTCGGATTGGTGAATTCGATCGAGCCGAAATCTGGCATCTGCCGGATTCAGCTGTCTGGTTCCTATCCGCGATCCCAAAGGATTCTCATCGGGCTGGTATCCGAGCTGCTGCAGCCTTGAGTTGCCATCGTTGAGCCGGTCTTGTGCCGGGATCATAGCCTGCTGCGGGACAGAGGCGGCCTCCCTTCGCGGGTTTCCCTGAACATGAGAAGGGTCCCGGGGTGGATTACCACGGCTAGCCGGGTTATTGTTTCCTACACCCAGGTTGCCACCTTCACGAGTACTTCCCGCCTGCCCCGAGTTACGCTGCCCGGCTTGCTGGATGCCGGCGAAGGCCGGATCATAGGCCTGTAACTGCTTGTTCTTCCCGGAACCTCGACTCCGGCTCCGGCTCTTGCTCTTGCTCTTGCTTCTGCTCGGATGCGGGGAAGAGGCCTCTCCGTCCGATTTCTGGCTATTGGGTCTAGCTGAGTGCACTTCGGATCCAGCCCCGGGGTTCTTCTTCTTGAAGGCCTGATTCTGACGGTTGGCCTCGATCACCAACTCGTTCACCCGCTCCTGTTGTTTGCGTAGAACCTCACCGGATAACCCTACCAACTCGGCCATGGCGGCTTCGGCAGCCCTAAGAGTTTTCGCCGGTGAGCTGTACACCGGCTTCCCCGCCGAGATCAGGCTTCCCGTGTGACTGGTTGCGGCTCCACCCGCCAACTCATCATTCACCATTCTTCCTTTCTTGCGCAGTTCCGCGATGCGCTTGTCCCGGGAGTCTATCTTAAGGAATCCGTGAGCTGCATTGTACTCCCGGAGGCTAGCATTGAGTTCGCGACGGATCTCGGCGATCTCCTGTGCTTCCGCGAGTAGCAACCTCCGCTGCTCCTCCAAATCAGCCGAAGAGGCCTGGGTGTCTGCTTCAGCAGTCACAGGGACAACCAACTTGGCCACCAGACCCGAGAGGGGATCCGGGCGACGTCGTGGCTGGGACGGTTGTGGATCGTCATCTCGGGCCGCACCTCTTTCCTGAGGAGGTTTGGCCAAACGGACGTGGCCGCTCCCGGCATCGCCGTCAGCGTCTAGGTACTCCTCCTCGGCTGCCCCGACCATCATCACCGCGACGGAACTCGGGGGGCGACCGGCACGCAGACCCCGACTAGCGCAGAGCATGGGAGGATCCTCAGCTTCCAGGACCACGTCCGGGTAGCTACAGATAACTTCGGTGGCCACGTAGGTGGTGAAACCACCAAAGTCAATGAGGCATCCGTTCACCGGAAAGGGTCTGTTCCGGAAGCATCCTGCGTTGTCACTGACGAAGTCAATCTCACCCAGCCTTACGACAAGGCCAGAGAAAACCCGAACGTCGAAATGAACGGGGGAGCCCGTCCGGATGTGTACACCAGCCAACGCCTCTGTCAGCCCCACGGTGGACGCCAACTGTCGTGGTGGTGTCACGGCAGATGCCATAGGATGGCTAATGTGTGGGGCCGATGGACGTTGGTGGATCCGGGGAGGGATAGCGAGCTGAATAGCCCACACGGGGAGGATCCCGGTATAACCGAGATCTCCCAAGAACTAGAAACAAGAGCAGTACGATATAGGGAAGATCTAGCAAACAAGAACAAATGCACGAAGGCACTCAACACACAGACGATATACCCAGGTTCAGGGCCCTCGTGAGGAGGTAACACCCCTACTCCTGCCTTTCCTCTCTATATAACTATGATACAAGGGATACAACTTGCTCTTAGATATCACGGAGTGAAGAACACGAAGAACTAGATGAACTCAAGGTATGAAGAAGTAAATGCTCTAGGAGTAAATGCAACTACAGCTTTGGCTCCCAAGTTGGTCTCCCCTTCACAGAAGCAGTTATAGCGCCTTTTATAGAGTTCCGGCCAGGAGGGCCGGAAACCCTAAACGGGCTTGGCCCCACCGGACAGGCCTAACCGGCATGTCGTCACCGGCTAGTGCGACCTAGTCGCCGCGCTATCCGGCGTAGCCCCCTCGTCATCATCTTGGTAAGGACAGTAGGCGCCGTCCTGGAACATCATTGTCCCCCTGTCAGAGACAGGACATGTCTTTGCCCATCCCGGATAGCCTTTTCCGGATTGCCGGGCTAGGCACCTCGTGTCTTGTCGTACCATCGTCGTACCGCCTGACGCACTCCCGTGTCAGGCGGGAGGTGACCATGCTTCCGTGCCAGGCGGGAGGTGACCATCCCTCCGTGTCAGACGGAACGGTACCTCCCCCCGGATTAGGCGGGAAAGCCTGCTACAGACCGTTGACGTCCTACCGGGGTCCCTCGTGCCGGTTATTTCCTTGCTCGCCCCCGTGAGTCTTTCCTGCACAAGATCAAGACCGAGATAGACGTTCCTGTTAGCACTTACCCGGATTGTCTATCCGGCAAAACCGAACACACCTCCTTCCGGGAGTCTCCTCGGAGCCCAAGATCCGAGATCCTTTCCGGCGGCGTCCGAGTTCGTCCCCGGATGATTATCTCTAGGCCTAGCCTCCCGAAGATGTCTTAGCCTATCAGCAAAGACATCTTCGAGAAGCTAGTTCTTAGAGGAACCACCCGCTGATGCTTGCGCTGCCATTGTGAAGACTGGGGGTGTCTATTTATAGTTGCTAGAGCTGACCCTAGCGCCTGCCAGGAGGCACTTTGCACTCTACCAGCGCTCAAGGGTCAAGTTGCCCCTTCAGCACACCAGGAGGTGTCCCTTGCTCTCGTCAAAGGTCAAGTACTGTTGGCACCTTATTGAATTATTCCGGGATCTGCCCCTACCCGGGGGGCAGCCCCCCGACATTCGGATAACACTATCAAAGCTTTTGACTATGTCCACCCTAGTATCAGGGCCTCCCAGTAGGTTTGTTCTCCCTGACACCGTGTGCTCCACTAGACCTCTTGGTCCTTACTCGGGACGCCACACCGCCACGGCAGGAGACCCGCCGTAATCGTACGGCTGCTGATCCGCAGCAGTGTATTGCCACTTCCGAACGACAACCCGGTTTCGAGGGTCCAGCCCTCATAGAAAGTGTGAGAGCCCCAATACTAAAACATACAAGCTTCCGGCTAAGCCCTACCCATATCAGGTAGTGTGGTTGCACGGGTTAGTTGTTCGGGCGGCAGCAGGGACTTCAAAATTAAACCTCCATCTCCGACTGCTCCCAGCAGCTCGGGTTTTCGCAACATCTCCGAATGTTCTCAGCATCTCGGTTTTTCATAAAGCATTTCTTTCTCGCAGATTTGCTTCCGGCAACTCAGGTTTTCCTCCGTAAAACAGTTTCATCCAATAGGTTCCCATCTTATAGTTCTGAGGTAAAGAAATAAGAATATACTACTAGATAACTTAATCTTCTTGATGGAGCCTTCAACAACAAGGCTCATCAATTGAAAGCCTTAGTTTGTAACACCTATAGTATTCTAATAGATAGCTTTGGCCAAACAATATTTTAAAGTGCCATAGAAGAAGTAAAGCATGGATTATTTTATTTTGAAAGCAAAACATGCTTTGTAAATAATAGGATTGCATAATGGTGGTGAGATGGGCTTTCCTTGCTCAAGGTACTGCCCATGGTCTTGCTCTTCTTCGTAGGTGTGCTCAGCTATCACGTTCAGCTCCTCCTTTGCTTGCGGATCTACCGTAACATAAAAATAAACGAGTCTAGGGTGAATCCTAAAATGCGTGACAACAATCTAAAAAAAGGAAACAGACAACAAGCATCACAAAGATAGGACATTCCATAGGAGGGATTTTCCTAGTCATCAACGCATTTACAAACAAGACACATCAACCGTATAGTGCTACACTATGGCACCAAAGGGAGTATGCCAACATCACACAAGGAATACCACAAAACTATTAATGCTTCAAGAGGCAAGTGTAAGGGTTTAGTTTAGTTCTTGGATTACAAGGTTGACAAGATTTAGACTCAAGCTTGCTTTTATTTAAAAACAGGAAATACAAATATTCCATTTGAATATTTAGTAGGGTGTTGTTTTAATGAAAAAGGCATACCTTTTAGAGTACTGATCACAAATAGAAACCCTCTTAACACAGTACTCCTGGATACTAAAGGAAACCCTGAAAATTGTTTGTGCATTGAAAACTACCTCCAAATAGAAGCTAAAAATCATCTAATAGCTACTGATGTCAAAACCAAAAAGATTGTAGTTTCCGTTTTATAGACCTCCTGTATGCAAGGTTAATTTCCTTGGAAAGATATGAATTTTATCTTTCAGTAGAAATTTGGTTTACCTAATTTGGATAATCCTAACTCAAGTTATCCCTATTTTGAAATAAACTAAACTTTTGACCATTTTTGAAGTACAGAGAAATATATAGATTATTTTGGTGCCAAATCAGTGGGGTTAGTTAGATAAAACTTGTGGCTAGTCCACAAAAATACACCAAACAAATTTTCAAGGGCAGAGTTAGCTCATACAACCAAAACCATACAAACATCATTCTCTGAGAATCTAAATATTCATTTCATGAGGAATAACCTCCTGTTTAAAGGAATTGTTTTATCAAGCATACAATATATACTGGAAAATTTAACCCTTATAGGATATGAAACCTAGCACTTATATCTATCACATCCAATTGGATTTACTCCAGAAAGTATTTTAATTTAAGAACTAAAAATCAACAAATACCTACTGGTGTCTTTTTTAAGCTTAAGAGATCTTTTGTTAGAATGATCTCCTGCATGCAAGACTTATAGATCTAGGTAGTAATTTTGATAGGCTTTCCAGAGAATCATAGCTTGCATGATTTGGATTTATAAATGTCAAGTTATTAATAAATTGGTGGAAAAGATACTTTTTAGTAGATCTATTATAGCACACAACTGAGAATATATTTTGGATAAAATCCAATGCCATGTGATTAGGAAAACGTGTAGCTATGCTACAAAATTAACCTCACTAATTTATCATACACAGATTTACCACAAGTGAATAAAAGCTAGACTAATAATTCTCTGGAATTTAAAAGAGAAAATATTAACAAGGAAAACGGTGAAGCGGGCCAGATCTGGGCCAAATCGGCCCAGGAGCAGTGCGGATCTGCCTGGGAGAGGGAAATAGGCCGGCCCAACTGGGCGAGGCCACGCGCGCACGGTGGGATTCAAACATGGCCGTAGATCTCGCGATCTACGGCTCGCGGTCGTCGTCTTCCTCGCAACGTCGCGCAGACGAACCAGACGCGGGAAAACGAAAGGGTCGACGACGGGCGCTCACCAGGGGCCGTGCGAAGCCAGGGGTAGGACAGGGGTCGGCGTAGAAGACGATGATGAACCCGACGATGCCCTCAGCTCCCGCATGCGACGTCAGTGTTCATGGCGAAGGCGGCGACAAGCTTCTCGGGTTGAGGACGAACGTGGCCGATGCGGTCACCTAAAAGAGAAACGGAGGGCAGGGGGAGTTAGGTCTCGCCAAGACGCGCTCGAGGAGCCAAAAATGGCAGACAGAGATGAAGAGGAACGATGTCGAGTGTCGTGGGAAGCAATCGGTCGCCGGCGGTGTTTTATTCTTCCAGAGCACGAAGGAGGGCGAGATTTTGAGCGAGGGTGGCAGGGGAGAGGAGAGGAGGTGTGGGAGGGTGTCGGGCAACGAATAAATGGGGGGAGGGCGTGGTTGTACACGGCTCAAAACCAGGAGCCGGTTTTAGGCTTGTCTCGGGCAGGAGCGGTTTGGGGAGGGTGGAGGGGTGAGCTGATTGGTTCTCCAGGGCGGTGGCGAGAGGCAGGATAGATGGTGGTCGGGATGACGAGGTTGGGCCAGTAGAAGAGAAGGAGGAGAGCTCGGGTTGGCCGAGGAGGAAAAATAAAATGAGATGAGTTGGGGAGGGAGAGAAGAGGGAGGCTGGCACGTGGGGCACGGTGCTGTCCCCCTCCTTGTCTCCAGAAGAGATGGTAGAGTGAGAGAGGAGAGGGGTGGGTAGGGTTCGGGTAGATTAGGTTTTCTTCATCTCCTCCATTTTTCTTCTTCTTCTCTCCTTTTGAAAAATCCCAAAGAAAAATATTTGAATCTGGAATTCAAAACCAAAGATACCCAAACACTAGCTAATGGTAGAATTTGATCAAAGTTTACTAACTAATTCCCTAAATAACAGATGGAAAAACAAAATTAGAAAAGAAAGGGAGAGCTAATGGTCATTGATTTTGATGCATACTTAACCCCCTTGGTTTTACATTGAAACAAATTCAAAAAATATTTTTAAAGTCAGCAAACCAAAATCTATTTTAACTAGACCAAGTTGGTTCTCTTGCATGGCCAAAATTGTGTAAGGTTTGCTTAATAATAGGTTCTAGTTTTGCTATATTTTAATTACATGAAGATCACAAGAGTTGAATTTTTGGTTATATCTAATTTTTTTACTTTAATGCTTCCTAACAACTTAGATGACTAGGGAACATTCAAACAAGACTAGTAAGAACAATCAGAGATAAAATTATGACACAATTATTCTTCACTCACCAAAAGTTTTTGACTAAGGTTAAACTTTCAAGCTTAACACCACAATTCCAGGCTAAGAAGATTGGGGTGTTACATACCTTCCCCTCTTAGGAGAATCTCGTCCCCGAGATTCCAGAGTTGAAGGAGAAAGGAAACCAGGAAATTCACGCTCCAAATAATCTTCACGCTCCTAGGTAGCTTCTTCCTCTGAATGGTTGCTCCATTGAACTTTCAGAAATCTGATCTTCCGTCTTCGGGTCAAACGGACGTCTTCAGCGAGAACACGGAGTGGTTGCTCTCGGTATGTGAGATCATGATTAAGGTCAATGGTGCGATGATCTACCTCTTGATAAGAATGAGTACTATCGGGAACTTGCAGGCATTTCTGGAGCAGGGATACATGGAACACATCATGAAACTCTGATAAAGGGGTTGGGAGCTCCAGTTTATAGGAAACTTCTCTGCTTCGGCTGATGATCTTTAATGGTCCGATGAAACGGGGTGCCAATTTCCCTTTGACCCCAAAACGTTGCATCCCCTTGAGTGGGGTAACACGGAGATATACCATGTCACCCGTTTTAAAACTCAAATCACGCCTTCTAGAATCTGCGTAACTCTTCTTCCTTGACTGGGCAGCCTTAACATGGTCGCGAACCAGTTGGACTTGTTCTTCAGCTTCCCTCAGAGTGTCAACTCCAAAGACTTGATTGTCTCTGGTCTGTGACCACTTCAAGGGAGTACGACATCGGCAGCCGTATAAAGCCTCGAATCGTGCAATCTTCAGACTGGCCTGATAGCTGTTGTTATAGGAGAACTCGGCAAATGGCAAACAGTCTTCCCAGTTGGCTCCATATGCTAACACACACGATCTAAGTATATCTTCTAAAATCTGGTTGACTCTTTCCGTTTGTCCACCCGTCTGAGGGTGATATGCGGTGCTGAAAACTAACTTTGTCCCCATGGCTTCATGAAGCTTAAACCAGAAACGAGAGGTGAATTGGGTTCCTTGATCAGACACAATGGTTTTGGGTATCCCGTGAAGGCTGATGATACGGGACATGTAAATATCCGCAAGTTGATCAGATCGATGGGTGGTGCGCACGGGAAAGAAAGTTGCAACTTTGGTGAGTCTATCCACAATAACCCAAATGGCGTCGTGACCGCGATTAGGTCGGGGTAGTCCAGTGATAAAATCCATGCCGATCTCATCCCATTTCCATTCGGGCAACTTAAGGGGTTGGAGTAATCCAGTTGGCCGCTGATGTTCTGCTTTGACCCTTTGGCAGATGTCGCAATTCTGGACAAAAAGCGCAATCTCACGCTTCATTCCATGCAACCAGAAATTATGTTTTAAATCCTGGTACATCTTGGTTCCACTGGGGTGGATGGGTACAACGTCTCGTGGGCTCTTTCATAATCAACTGCTTCAAATCATGATCTGATGGTACGCAGATACGCCCTTCGTACCAGAGGGTACCCTCGGAATCGATGGTGAATCCAGGGACTTCCTCTTCATCCATTCTTCGCTTGATGCCCTCAATACTTTCGTGACCCTTCTCTGCTTTCTTGATCTGATCCCATAAAGTGGGCTGCAATAGAAGTTGATCAACAGCTCCATAACTGACTACTTCTATACCCATCTTGTCTAACTCTTCCCAAAGTTCTGGCTGTCGAGCCTTGATCATGGAGTTGAACGAACAGGGCTGCCGACTAAGGGCGTCAGCTACGACGTTGGCTTTTCCAGGGTGATAGTGAATGTCCAAGTCATAATCCTTGATGAGCTCTATCCATCTCCGTTGCCTCATATTCAGATCTCTCTGAGTGAAGATATACTTCAAAATCGTGTGGTCGGTGTAGATCTCGCAGCGGTTGCCCATCAGAAAGTGACGCCAAGTCTTGAGTTCATGAACCACGGCAGCGAGCTCAAGATCATGGGTTGGGTAATTCTGCTCATGCTCGCGGAGTTGTCGCGACGAGTAGGAAATCACCTTGCCCTCTTGTATAAGGATAGACCCAAGTCCAAGTTTGGAGGCATCGCAGTACACGACAAAATCTTTTGTTACATCCGGCATGGTCAAAATGGGTGCAGTGGTAAGGCGCTTCTTCAGTTCTTGGAAACAGGATTCACACTTGTCGGTCCAAACAAAATTTTGGTCCTTCTTCAACAGTTGAGTCAGAGGCTTTGCGATGCTTGAGAATCCCTCCACAAACTTGGGATAATAACCGGCCAGTCCGAGGATGGACCTTACCTCGGTCTAGTTAGTGGGGGTTGGGAAATCAAGAATGGACTTGATATGGGTTGGGTCAACAGATATTCCTCCAGCTGAGATAACATGGCCAAGAAAGGCTACCTCTTTCAACCAAAACTGGCACTTGCTGAACTTAGCATACAACTGATGCTCACGAAGGGTGCCGAGAACCAATCTCAGATGCTCTTCATGCTGTTCTTCCGACTTGGAATAAATCAGGATGTCATCGATGAAGACAATCACAAATTTATCCAGGTATCCCATGAACATCTTGTTCATGAGATTCATGAAATAGGCAGGGGCATTGGTCAGGCCAAAGGACATCACGGTATACTCAAACAATCCATAACGAGTGATGAAGGCTGTTTTAGGGATGTACGATTCTCTCACTTTTAGCTGATGATAACCAGTGCGGAGATCGATCTTGGAGAAGATTCGAGCTCCGTTGAGTTGATCAAACAAGTCTTCAATTTTTGGTAGGGAATACTTGTTCTTGATAGTCAAATCATTTCACTTTCGGTAATCCACACATAAGCGAGTGGTACCGTCTCTCTTATCCACAAAGATAATTGGTGATCCATAGGGTGACGCACTAGGGCGAATCATCCCTTTCCTAAGCATATCATCCAACTGCTTCTTACTCTTCGGGAATCATCCGGTAAGTTTTTTGAGCTATAGGTCCAGTACCGAGGACTAACTCAATGATGTACTCGATATCCCGATCAGGTGGCATACCGGGTAACTCTCCGAGGAATACGTCCGGGTATTCGCAAACTACCGGTAGTTCCTCCAAAATGGGTTCAGCTACACTCTTATGGCAATGACCCAAGGTGGAATGGTGGGTCGAGAAGTGTGTAACTTCCTCTCCTTCCGGGTGGTTAGGGTGATGGATTTGCTAGTGCAATCTATAAGTCCACGGTTCACTGCCATCAAATCCATTCCTAAGACCACTTCTATCTCTTGTTTTCCTAACACCACGAGATCTGCATGGAATCGAGCTCCCTGGATCTCCACAGGAGTCTCCCTGCAGACAACGTTGTCTCTCGTAGTGGCCCCCTGAATTTGCACAAGCATAGGACGGTGCAACAAAGTTGGAGTCATACCACTCTCTTTAACAAAAGGCTCCGCGACGAAAGAATGGGAAGCTTCCGAATCAAACAAAACTGAGGTGGGTACTGAGTTGAGAGGGAACGTACCCAAAACAAGATCTGGAGCCTCCTGAGATTCTTCTGCACTAATGTGGTTCAGATGGCCTCGGGTGACAGGTGGTGCTTTCTTCGGATACGGGGCCTTTCCTCCAGATGCACGAGATGGCCCTTGATTCATCTTTGTCGCATTACGGCGACCTCCTGCGGGCTGTCTAGTGGGGCACTCTCGAGAGAAATGGACAGGCTGCCCACAATTGAAACATCCTCCAGATGGTTTAGGAGCATGCGGCCTATTAAGGTTGAGGCCGGGGTTGAAACCACCTCTAGGATGAGGGGCAGGCGGGTGATTAGGGTTGCTAGGTTTTGGTGCAAACGATGACGGTCTTGATGTCTGATAAGAAGGTCTTGGTGGCTGATATCCAGGCCTTGATGGAGGTGAAGGGCGCAGGCGGGGGTAACTCCCAGCTGTGCTGCTGCTGCTACTGCCTTGCTACATCTATTGGCGGCGTTTGCGGTTGTCAAACGAAGCCTTGCGCTTGTGTTCCATCATAATGGCTGCATCCGCCAAGGACTCCAGGTCTGTGAAGGGCATCACCACGAGAATGCACTGTATCTCATCAGGAAGTTCGTTCATGAACCTCTCTTTCTTCTTGTCCTCAGTATCGGTGTCGGCAGGCGCATACCTTGCCAGAGTGGTGAACTTCTCGAGGTAATCACTGACGGACATACCGCCTTGCTTGAGCTGCAGGAAATTCTCTCGCATGATACTGACGAGTCCTGAAGGCACATAACGCTTCAAGAACTTGGTCTTGAACGCCTCCCAATTCACGACTTCATCTTGTGGTAGTATAGCACGAACGGCCTCCCACCATGCTCGGGCAGGCCCCGAGAGGTAGTGGGTGGCGTAGACCACCTTCTCATTGTCACCAACTTGGGCGACCTTCAGGTCATTCTCGATGGTACGAATCCAGTCGTCGGCATCCAGCGGCACTTCACTCTTGGAGAAAACTGGTGGGTTTGTGTTCTGGAAGTCACGAAGCTTGGAACGGAGCTCCTCATTTCCTTGGCCGCCATTCTGGTTGACGGCGATATGAGCGAGGTGCTGCAGAGTGGCGAGATTTTCATTCCTCTCAGTGCGAGATGCTTCGCGATCCTCCATGAGAAGGTGCAACACTTGATCCAAAGATGGCTCGGTTGGCGGGGGTGGTGGTGGATCCCTCGCCATTCTGAAGTTCAGAATAAAACACACATTAATTTTCCTATTCGAAACCGTTTATTTTTCAAACATGCTTTGGAATAAAACACGTCATTCATAAACTTAGTAACATGAATAAAAATTAAAGCAAGGAAATACTCATAATAAGACATGATCCACTCCAAAAAAGGTTCCAAAAGCATCACAACATAGTTCCCAAACACATGACATCGGACTAACATAGTCTTACAATCATCCAATCACACACTCATGCTAACTAGACCACACAATCGCAGCAACTTATCGCGATGGTTCGGTCCTAACCCGAAAGAGACTACGTGAATAACTAATCTACGTCCACGGCAGCGTCACTGTCAAAGGGTGGCTCGTCGGGGTCCTCGTCCTCGCACATCACAGCCCCCGAGTCCTCATCGCCCTCGTCTCGAAGGTCTTCGCCGTCCTGCTCACTCTCGGGCTCCATGTCCATGTCCACCATCGGGTCCTCATCATCCGGCAGAAGGTCGTCGTTGTCCTTGCTCAACGCCTCTACCTCAACCTCCAGCTCACTGATCCGCTCGTCACGGGCGTCAATGGTCTCCCTTAGCATGTCAACCATACCGTCAAGCTGGAACTTGTAGAAGCGGGGAGTCTGGAAACGCGCAAAGATGGAGCAGCGCTCCTTGCGCTCCTTCTTGAGCTCTGCCTGGGACTCAGCTAGACGCTCCCCTGAGGTCTTGAGCTTCAGCTCCTCGGTCTTCAGCTTGTCCTGAGATGCCTTGAGCTGAGCCTCCAAGTCCACGATCCTCAGCTCACACTAGTGGAAAACGAGCCTTTGGTTCACCCCTTTAGCCCGGATTTAAGATTGAACCGGGACTAAAGGGGTGATAGCCACGGCGTCGGATTTGCGAGGGACCTTTAGTCCCGGTTCGTGTTACGAACCGGGACTAAATGTCCACCACATGCGGCAGCCGAGGCTGGACCCAGTGCCAGAGACCTTTAGTCTCGGTTCCTAACACGAACCGGAAGTAAAGGTCCACCTATATCAGCTTCTTCCACCCCCGGCCAACTCCATTTTCAGCCCGAGCTCGAGCTCACAAATTTTTTCTCTCCATCTTCTCCATTTTCTCTCCCCAAGCCTAGATAATACACAATATTTTACACCATTTGGAGACAATGAAGACACCCCACGGTTAGCAGTTGCATCCTCTTTCCGGCACTGGTTCTTCAGCTCATTTGCTCATTTCAAAATTTTTGTGCAAGCAAGGTGTTCGATGGAATGCCTAAGTTATGATCTCATTTGTTTATATGTGTAATTTATGCTCAAACTAATTTATGATTTATGTGTTTTAGCGTCGTCCCCATCCTTACCGCCGTCGATCACCCGCGCCGTCCCGTCACCCGCACCATCTCGGTGAGCCTCGTGTTTTTATTTGATTTTTAAAAACATAGCTTTATTGTTTTAGATGCATAGTTATTACTTCTATAATTTTCTAACTTGTATTATATGTAAAGACATGGTTCTGATATCCGTCCCCGTCGGTCCTCGTCCGGTCTATGATTCGGATGTGGTATATTTTCAAAACTATTTATTTCATTTTGTGTTTCTGGCAATTTTGGCGACCAACTTGACATAGATTTATTTTTATCTAGGAGGTAGTTGAACCGGAAATTGAACCTGACCCTTTTGTCGAGTTTTTGGATAAAGAAAACAATGATTTGAAAGAAAAATTGAAAAGAAGTGAAGATCTTTATCTTCAAAGCTTAGAAGATAAGATGAAAAATTAGAGCTCAAACTTGCCGACGTGGTCGATGGTAACGAGATCAAGATGGATGCAATGCGCTTGAAGATAAAAAGATTAGAAAAAAGCCATTAATCGGGAGGCTTGGTACATTATGATGTGGGTTCAGTATTTACCTTTGTTGCGATTTTGATCGCGTTTGTTGTTGGATTTAAATTATTTAGATAATTTTTATATTTGTTTCAGTTAATGTATGTTTTATGAGAACTATGTATTACCAGTTGTCACTACTCTACTCATATTTTAATGGATGACACTGTATTAATTAATTTGCTCTTACATATTATTCATGACAGTAGTGTAATAATGGGGTTCGATATACTTTTATGTAATACAGATGAACCGACAATGGATGTACGGTGACCGATGATGTCCTGAGTTCATTGATTGCATGCATAATTTTCTCTATGTGGCTGAGACAAACAAGCCGAAGAATGGTTTTATTCGTTGTCCATGTAGTGCCTACAAGAATATGAGTGATCACTCTAACTCAAAAGTCATTCACTCCCACCTCTTGCATAATGGTTTTATGTCTGGTTATTATTGTTGGACCAAGCACGGAGAAATAGGGGTTATCATGGAAGAAAATAAAGAAGAGGAGGATAATGACAAGTATCCTTGGTTCAGTGATACTACAATGGGAGAAGACGAAACTGAATAAGATCCCATTATTGATGAGCCCGACGATGATCTTCGTCGGGCCATTCGTGATGCACAAATGGACTGTGGAAGTGAAAACGAAAGGTTGAAGTTGGAGCGTATGTTAGCTGATCACGCCAAATTGTTGTACCCAACTTGTCAAAATGACCAGAAAAAGCTGGGTACCACACTTGAATTGCTGCAATGGAAGGCAGAGAATGGTACTTCTGACAAGGCTGATCAGCTGCCGAAATCCACACATCTGCACCGTCTTGGTTCAGACGGTGAAGATCACTCTCGAAACGACTGGTGACCAGCTGGGACTGGGTGTACTCGACGAGGAGTCCCAGCTCGGCCAAGTGGTTCCCGAAAGTGGGGTGGGGACGTGGCGGCACAGGGTTACTCTACTCGTCCAGTCCGGAGTAGAACTCGAAGCGGGTGCCGACCAGATCGGCGCTGTGGGCACACACCAAGCGGGCGAGAGCTCTCTGAAGTACTGTCACAATCGCCCCATCTGCGTCGGTGAAAGGGCATCCTCAATCAGCTCCTCAGCGAAGGGTGGCACCAGCGGCCCTCGAAGGGTGCACCTCATGGTCCAGGACATCTCGTCTCCAACCATACGTAAGCAGCGCCCTATCATCAGCTCAGGTAGCAGGTACCCCAAGTGCCGAGTCAACTGGAGCAAATCCTCCTGAAATAGACGCGAAACTTCCGAGTCGGGCACAACCCCCAACTGGATCGACGACGAGAACTCTCCGTTCATCTACACAAATTTTTTAATGGAGGTTGAATTAGTGAACGGTGTGCAAATTTTTAAACAAGTAAAAACATAAAGTTTAATGCAAGTATGATATTACTCAGTAGTTAATAATAGAGGGGAGGGAATAGCAGTATATTCTGCACATTTTATGTATCTCTCCTAAATTTATAGAAAAACATTTTTGCGTGACGTCGACTCCCAACCTAGCTAAAGTCTCCTAAGGTCAACGATGGCTCTGATAGGAAGTCTGTAAGGACCCCTCGAAAACAAATCCGAGATGTCCACGTTATGTAAAAGATCACGATGCCAATGATCAGTGCATCGCAATCACATAACCAACATTGGTATCAAATAGTTACATCATTCAAGACGTAGGAATAAAAGTCTTACAACACATAGATGGTCATACGACCAAGTCAGCGAACCTCGTCACGCAGGACGGAATTAAACTAAGATAGCGGAAGCTCGTAGCTAGCGTCGGCCCTTGACATCTCAAAGCGCTGATCTCACAAGTGCAGTTGACCGGTGAAAACTAAGTGGCGAAGTCGTCGTCATACACCTCCTCCTCGACGTAGGCCTCATCATTGTAATCTGGACATTTGAATATCCAGGGGCAAAGCCATATGAGTAACAAATGTACTCGCAAGACCACCTCTAGGTTTACAGTTTTTCATGGATATGCAGATAAAGCATTTTCGAAAACTAGGATGGCTCCTATATAGAACTATAGGGCTCATTTTCAAATACCATGATTTTAGACATAGAGATTATGAAATCTATGTATCTTTGTTGAAGAAAACATTTAGAGATAGAATTCTCTTCTCTTAGATATTGCAATGACATATCTAAGTTCAAAACTTTATTTTGTAAAAGTTTAACAAAACACTAGGATAGGGGTAACCCTTTTTCTTACTTGAGGTCGGACTGGTTGTCTCCCCGAGACTGACCTCCTCAACCAAATTCCGTACCTCCCAGGTACCTCCTTGTTTCACCGAAAACACTTTTCATGAAAACCACTTCTTTCTCCAAGGCGCCCAATGTGGCCTTTCCAACCGTCCATGACAACGGACGCGGCTATTCGAATAGATTTACACTCTGCAGAGGTTGCACACTTTACCCACACCTATCGGTCATTCCGCCGTGTCTGCCACGGCCCGTCATACGCCAGCATGCGGGGGTCCGGATAACACGATCAAATCTTTTCACTATGTCCACCCTAGTATCGGGGCCTCCCGGTAGGTTTGTTCTCCCCGGCACCGTGTGCTCCACTAGACCTCTTGGTCCTTTCTCGGGACGCCACACCGCCACGGCAGGAGACCCGACATAATCGTCTGGCTGCTGATCTGCAGCAGTGTATTGCCTCTTCCGGACGACAACCCGGCTTCGAGGGTCCAGCCCTCATAGAAAGTGTGAGAGCCCCAATACTAAAACAAACAAGCTTCCGGCTAAGCCCTACCCATATCAGGTAGTGTGGTTGCACGGGTTAGTTGTTCGGGCGGCAGCAGGGACTTCGAAATTAGACCTCCATCTCCGACTGCTCCCAGCAGCTCGGGTTTTCGCAACATCTCCGAATGCTCTTAGCATCTCGGGTTTTCATAAAGCATTTCTTTCTCGCTGATTTGCTTCCAGCAACTCAGGTTTTCCTCCGTAAAACAGTTTTATCCAATAGGTTCCCATCCTATAATTTTGAGGTAAAGAAATAAGAATATACTACTAAATAACTTAATCTTCTTGATGGAGCCTTCAACAACAAGGCTCATCAAGTGAAAGCCTTATTTTGTAACACCTATAGTATTCTAATAGATAGCTTTTGCCAAACAATATTTGGTAAAATAGTTTTTGGGTGGCAAAGTGCCACAGAAGAAGTAAAGCATGCATTATTTTATTTTGAAAGCAAAACATGCTTTGTAAATAATAGGATTGCATAATGGTGGTGAGATGGGCTTGCCTTGCTTAAGGTACTGCCCCTGTTCTTGCTCTTCTTCGTAGGTGTGCTCAGCTATCACGTTCAGCTCCTCCTCTGCTTGCGGATCTACCGTAACATGAAAATAAACGAGTCTAGGGTGAATCCTAAAATGCTAGTTGACAACAATCTAAAACAAGGAAACAGAAAACAAGCATCACAAAGATACATTCCATAGGAGGGATTTTCCTAGTCATCAACGGATTTACAAACAAGACACATCAACCATATAGTGCTACACTATGGCACGAAAGGGAGTATGCTAACATCACACAAGGAATACCACAAAATTATTAATTCTTCAAGAGGCAAGTTTAAGGGTTTAGTTTAGTTCTTGGATTACAAGGTTTACAAGATTTAGACTCAAGCTTGCTTTTATTTGAAAACAGGAAATACAAGTATTCCATTTGAATATTTAGTAGGGTGCTGTTTTAATGAAAAAGATATAACTTTTAGAGTATTGATCAAAAATAGAAACCCTCTTACCACAGTACTCCTGGATACTAAAGGAAACCCTGAAAATTGGTTGTGCATTAAAAAACTAGCTCCAAACAGAAGCTAAAATTCATCTAATAGCTACTGATGTCAAAACCAAAAACGTTATAGTTTCAGTTTTATAGACCTCCTGTATGCAAGGTTAATTTCCTTGGAAAGGTATGAATTTTATCTTTCAGTAGAAATTTGTTTTACCTAATTTGGATAATCCTAACTCAAGGTATCCCTATTTTGAAATAAAGTAAACTTTTGACCATTTTTTAAGTACAGAGAAAAATATAGATTATTTTGGTGCCAAACCAGTGCGGTTAGTTAGATAAAACTTGTGGCTACTCTATAAAAATACACCAAAAAAAAATTCATGGTCAGAGGTATCTCATACAACCAAAACCATACAAACATCATTGTCTGAGAATCTAAATATTCATTTCATGAGGAATAACCTCCTGTTTTAAGGAATTGTTTTATCAAGCATACAATATATACTGGAAAATTTTACCCTTATAGGATATGAAACCTAGCACTTATATCTATCACATCCAATTGGATTTACTCCAGAAATTATTTTAATTTAAGAATTAAAAATCACCAAATACCTACTGGTGTCTTTTTTAAGCTTAAGAGATCTTTTGTAAGAATGATCTCCTGCATGCAAGACTTATAGATGTAGGTAGGAATTTTGATAGGCTTTCCAGAGAATCATAGCTTGCATGATTTGGATTTATAAATCTCAAGTTAAGAATAAAATTGTGGAAAAGATACTTTTTACTAGATCTATTATAGCATGATTTTACTAGATTACAAGGTTTACTAGATCTATTACTAGAATATATTCTGGATAAAATCCAATGCCACATGATTAGGAAAACATGTAGCTATGCTAAAAAATTAACCTCACTAATTTAGCATACACAGCTTTACCACAAGTGAATAAAAGTTAGACTAATAATTCTCTGGAATTTAAAAGAGAAAAGATTAACAAGGAAAACGGCGAAGCGGGCCAGATCTGGGCCAAATCGGCCCAGGAGCAGTGCGGATCTGCGTGGGAGAGGAAACTAGGATGTCCCAACTAGGCGAGGCCACGCGCGCACGGCGGGATTCAAACATGGCCGTAGATCTCGCGATCTACGGCTCGCGGTCGTCGTCTTCCTCGCGACGTCGCGCGGACGAACCAGACGCGGGAAAAAGAAAGGGGCGACGACGGGCGCTCACCAGGGACCGTGCGAGGCCAGGGGAAGGACAGGGGTCGTCGGAGAAGACGATGATGAACCCGACGATGCCCTCAGCTCCCGCATGCGACGTCGGTGTTCATGGGGACGGTGGCGACAAGCTTCTCGGGTTGAGGATGAACGTGGCCGATGCGGTCACCTAAAAGAGAAACGGAGGGCAGTGGGAGTTAGTTCTCGCCAAGACGCGCTCGAGGAGCCAAAAATGGCAGAGAGAGATGAAGAGGAACAATGGCGGGTGCCGTGGGAAGCAGTCGGTCGCCGGCGGTGTTTTCTTCTTCCAGAGCACGAAGGAGGTCGAGAATTTGAGCGAGGGTTACAGGGGAGAGGAGACGAGGTGTGGGAGGGTCTCGGGCAACGAATAAATGGGGGAGAGCATGGCTGTACACGGTTCAAAACCAGGGGCCGGTTTTAGGCTTCTCTCGGGCAGGAGCGGTTTGGGGAGGGTGGAGGGGTGAGCTGATTGGTTCTCCAGGGCAGTGGCGAGTGGCAGGATAGATGGTGGTCGGGATGACGAGGTTGGGCTAGTAGAAGAGAAGGAGGAGAGCTCAGGTTAGCTGGGGAGGAAAAAGCAAATGAGATGAGTGGGGGAGGGAGAGAAGAGGGAGGCTGGCAGGTGGGGCACGGTGATGTCCCCCTCCTTGTCTCCAGAAGAGATGGTAGAGAGAGAGGAGAGTGGTGGGTAGGGTTCGGGTAGATTAGGTTTTCTTCATCTCCTCCATTTTTCTTCTTCTTCTCTTCTTTTGAAAAAATCCCAATGAATTTTTTTTGAATTTGGAATTCAAAACCAAAGATACCCAAACACTAGCTAATGGTAGAATTTGATCCATTCAAAGTTTACTAACTAATTCCCTAAATAACAGATGGAAAAACAAAATCAGAAAAGAAAGGGAGAGCTAATGGTCATTGATTTTTGATTCATACTTAACCCCCTTGGTTTTACATTGAAACAAATTAAAAAATTATTTTTTAAGTCAGCAAACCAAAATCTATTTTGACTAGACCAAGTTGGTTCTTTTGCATGGCCAAAATTGTGTAAGGTTTGCTTAATAATAGGTTCTAGTTTTGCTATGTTTTAATTTACATGAAGATCACAAGAGTTGAATTTTTCGTTATATCTATTTTTTTTACTTTAATGCTTCCTAACAACTTAGATGACGAGGGAACATTCAAACCGGACTAGTAAGAACAATCAAAGATAAAATTATGACACAATTATTCTTCACTCACCAAAAGTTTTTTACTAAGGTTAAACTTTCAAGCATAACACCACAATTCCAGGCTAAGAAGATTGGGTTGTTACAAATACCATGTAGTAGGTAGGTATGGTGGACACAAATGGCATGAGTTTTGGCTCAAGGCTTTGGATGCACGAGAAGTATTCCTCTCAATACAAGGCTTTGGCTAGCAAGGTTGTTTGAAGCAAACACAAGTATAAACTATGACAACAAGACGTATATACAAAATATGTTGCAAGCATTATAAAACTCTACATTGTCTCTCCTTGTTGCTAAAAAACTTTAACTTGAAAATATCTAGACCTTAGAGATACCAATCATGCAAACCAAATTTCAAAAAGTTTTTTGGTAGTTCTCCACTAATTGGTTTCAACTAGATGATGCAAAAGCTTAAACATGATCTACTTGAGAGCTCAAAACAATTGCCAAGCATCACAAAAAATTCAAGACAATGCTCTACAAGAAAATGTATATCTTTTCATTATTCCATCTACCACATTTAGCATTTTATGTTTCCAACCAAACACTCATAAACTCTCCAAGTATTTAACAATGAAGCAACATAGTATAATATATGAGAACTAATAGCTCTGAACAAGAGGTGCATGAAAAACAAGAGTTGAAAGCATTGCAGTAGCTAGAGAAGAATACTCAACAAATATAAGTGAAGAATAGGAGTATTCATAAGAAAAAGCGGAGCGTGTCTCTCTCCCAAAAAAGAATGCTAGGATCCAATTTATTCAGAGAATGAAAATAATAATAACAGAAATAAAAACAAACAGACGCTCCAAGGAAAGAAATAAGATGTGACTGAATTAAAATATAGTTTCACTAGAGATGACCTGATAAGTTGTTGATGAAGAAGGGGATGCTTTGGGCATCCCCAAGTTTTGACGCTTGAGTATTCTTAAAACATGCTTGGGTGACTCACGGGGGCATCCCCAAGCTTAGGCTCTTTCCTCTTCTTGATCACATCACATCATCATCCTCTCTTGATCCTTGAAAACTTATTTCACACCAAACTTCTCATAAACTTCATTAGAGGGGTTAGTATTCAAAAACATTAATCCACTTTGGTACTCCTGTGACACAATTCAAGAACTCAATAAAACATTAGCTACAGCCCTCCATGATAGAGAACCATTCTTAAAGTTCAGAAGAGACAATGCAAAAAAACAGAGACAAAATCTTCCAAAACAGAACAGCCAGTAAAGATGAATTTTTTCGAGGCACTAAACTTGCTCAGATAAAAATACTCAAAACTAATGAACGTTGCGTACATATCTGTGGATCACGATCATAAAATCCCAGGTAATTTCAATTTTTCTGTAATTAGTTACGAATTTAACGGTGGTCAGCAGAAAAACTTTTCCTGCGCAGAAATCCAAATCTAGTATCAACTTCCTACTAGAGGCTTCACTTCGCACAACTATGTAATAAAATAAAGATACAAAGTATTTGTTATAGAGGTAAGCATGCTCCTTGACTCAAATAAGAAAAATAACAGAAATAAAACATGGGTTGTCTCCCACAAGCGCTTTTCTTTAATGCCTTTTAGCTAGGCTTGATAGTTGTAATGATGCTCCCATGAGAATAGAAAATGAAGAAAAAGGAGCATCAAGAAGCAAATACAAAACACATTTAGGCCTAACCCACTTCCTACGCATAGGAATATTGTACACAAATAAATTCACAAAGAACAAAGTGACAAGTATAGGAAGATAAAACAAGAACAACTTCAAAACTTTTAGCATATAGAGAGATTTTTAGTACCATGAAAACTTCCACAACCATATTTTCCTCTGTCATAATAATTTTCAGTAGCATCATGCATAAACTCAACAACATAACGATCACATAAAGCATGCTTTTCATGATCTTCAAACACATAATTTTTATCAAGCTCTATAATGGTGGGATTAAAACCTTCAAACCCACTTTTAACTATTTTGTAACAAGATGATTTATCATTCTCAAGGTATATGGGACTCGTAGATAGAGTCAAGTCTTCTCCAATCCCATTTTCAATAGTAGTATAATTAATTATCAAGTAACATAGGACCATCATGTAGAGCTTTATCATAAACATTTTCTAAGCAAACTTCTTTAGCACCATGCATTTCGAAATTAGGCACATATAAAGGATTATCATAAGTTTTATCAAAATAGCATGGACTATCATATATAACAGTAGCATAATTGTTTTCACAGTTTTACTCATAGGGAATATTTCAAGAGAATACACAGGAACAGAACATTCATCGTCCTTTGGTAAGCATGGGGGACAATCAAATAGTGTAAGGGATGAAGAGTTACTCTCATTAGAAGGTAGGCATGGGTAGCTACTCCATTCTTACTCCTTTTATTCTTCACTCTCTTCCTCTTTTTCATCTAATGAGCTTTCAGGTTCAACAATTTCTTCTTCCACAGGTTCCTGCAAATTGTGGATACATTCTTGTGCATTGATGAGTCTCTCTTTATAATCAATGATATAAGGATTATTGCTGAAATTTTCTATCCAACAATTAAGGATATAAGAGACATAATATTTAAGTGTATTACAAGCAACACAAGTTTCATAATTTTTAGACATGAACATTCTATTTCAGAAGCTCCCATAAAAATAACCAATTCTTCAACTTCTTCAAATCCAAGATCAATTTAGTTATTCCAATGATAGTTCATAATTAAAACTTCTTTACTAAAGCCACATTGGAATTTAAGATGTTTACTATCCTGTTCAGAGCAGCAATTTATATCATGACGTTTAAGCAAAATTTTAGCAAGTGTATTCTACTTCCCTAACACGCCTCTCATGACTTTTCCTTTATGTGATTCTCTAAAATTCATATATAATTCATTTAGTTCTTCCATAGTAACTGTTTTTTTATTTTCGGTTTTTCAAAATTTTATGGTTTTTCAGTTATATAAGAATAAAACAAGACAAAAATAAACTAAATAAACTAGGCAAAAGTAAACTAAACAAAATACAACTAAACAGAGATAAAGTAAGCACAAATAAAGTAGACAGGAAAATAAAATACAATAAAATAAAACTAGAGAGAGAGGTAGAGTGTACTCCCGAGGTGAACTTATGAGAAGAGTTATGCCTCCCCGGCAACGGCGCCAGAAAATAGTCTTGATAACCCACAATTATATGGGATCGCAACAGTCTTTGAGGGAAGTAAAACCCAAATTTATTGATTCGACACAAGGGGAGGTAAAGAATATTTATAATTCTTAACAGCCTAGTTGTCAATTCAGTTGCACCTGGAAAAGCACGAGTAACAGGGGTGATGTGAAAGCAGCAGTAATCTGAGAGCCGTAGTAACAGTAACACAGAGACAATAGCACCAGAGAACAGTTGTTTGCGTGGAGTTGACTTTAGAGCAATGATGATGACAGAAGGACCGGGATTTCCAGCTATCTACACTAGTGGTAACTCTCAAGAATAAGTGTCGGGTGAACAAACTACAGTTGGGCAATTGACAGTACTGAAATAACATCCAGTAAGAATATCCAGATTATTAATTAAGTAAGCATGTTTTCCATATATAGTTGTGGTGCTCGTAATGAGAAACTTGCATAACACCTTTTGTCCCGCCAGCCCGTTTGCAGCGGGGCCTCTAGGGACTCTACTGGCAATTAAGGTGCTCCTTTTAATAGAGCACCAGAGCAAAGCATTAACACTTGGTGAAAACATGTGATCCTCACATCACAACCATTCCCTCCGGTTATCCCAATTGTTGTCACTTTGGGGCCATCGGTTCTGGACAATGACATGTGCATGCAATTTGTAGATACAATCTAAGCAATATATATAACTAAGATCTAAGATCATGCCACTCGTGTACTAGTGACAAGCATTAAACATAACAAGATTGCAGCAACAATAACTTCACAAACGTATATAGATAGACTGATCATAATGAAACAATTCATCGGATCTCAAAAAACACAACACAGATTACATCATATGGATGTCAATCATGTATAGCAGCTCATGCGAACGTTGTATTGAAGTACATGGGAGAGAGAGAGTACCAATTAGCTACAGCCAAGAACTCGTAGTCCATGGGGGAACTACTCACAAACCATCATGGAGTCGAAGTGGAGGCGGTGGAGTCGATGGAGATGGCTCCGGGTGTCGATCCCCGTCCCGGCAGGGTGCCGGAACAGGAACTTCTGACCCCCGAAACTTGTCGGCGATGGTGGCCGCGCTGCGGAACTTTTTGTGGAAGATGGCCTATCGTATCTTTATTTTTAGGTCAAGCAGGTATTTATGGGCGAAAGACCATGGTCGGTGGGCGCCCGAGAGCGCCACACCACCTCTCGGCGCGGCTAGAAGTGGGGCCGTGCCACCAGGTGGTGTGGCCGCCTTGCGGCCCCTCTTCGTCTCGTCTTCGGTTTTCCTGGACACATATTTCCAAAAATAATTCCTGTTTGACTCGTTTCCAATTTCGCGGATATTTCTTTAAATACTTTTCTGAAACCAAAAACAGCAGAAAATAGGGAACTGGCACTATGGCATCTTGTTAATAGGTTAGTCCCAGAAAATGCATAAAACTATATAAAATGCATATAAAACATGTAATAACATGGTATAACATAGCATGGAACATAAGAAATTATAGATACGTTGGAGACGTATCATTAGCGTCCGCACCCCTTTCAGTATTAAGTTGCATGCAACAGATTACCGCCTTAAGCATTGTGTGTAAAGTAAGTAAGTAACATCATCCTTAGACAAAGTACTACTATTTTATCCCTAGTAGCAACAGTACATCTACAACCTTAGACCTTTATGTCACTGCCCCAGATTAAATAGAGACATGAACCCACTATCGAGCATAAATACCCCCTCTTGGAGTTACGAGCATCTACTTGGCCAAACACACACAAGTAACGGAGAGCATGCAAGATCATTAAATAGCAGACACATGATATATTATGAAGCAATAACTTTAGTACTCAATATTCAACGGATCCCATCAAACACAACATGGAGAATTACATAAAGATGATCTTGATCATGATAGGCAGCCCACAAGATCTAAACATGATAGCAAAAGAGGAGAAGACAACCATCTAGCTACTACTATGAACCCGTAGTCCAAGGGTAGACTACTCACGCATCACTCCGGAGGCGGTCATGGCGACGAAGAGGCCTCCGGGGATGATTCCCCCTCCCGGCAGGGTGCCGGGGAGCAGTTCTGATCTCCCCCGAATTGGTGTTGACGACGGCGGCGGCTCGGGACCCGTGGAGGAAAAAGTGATTAACCGTGTGAAGTTTTTAGGTCAGGGAGGTATTTATGGGCGAAAGACCTAGGTCGGTGGAACCCCGAGGGCGCCACATCACCTCCCGGCGCGGCTCCTTCTTCTGCCGCGCCACCAGGTGGTGTGGGCCCCTCGTGGCCCCTCTTCGTCTCGTGTTCGGTTCCTCGTGGCGCAAACATTTCAAAAATAATTCCAGGTTGTTTTATTTCCAATTTGGTGAATATTTCCTTAAGTACTCTTCTGAAACCAAAAACAGAAGAAAACAGGGAACTGGCACTGTGGCATCTTGTTAAGAGGTTAGTCACAGAAAATGCATAAAACTATATAAAATGCATATAAAACATGTAATAACATGATATAACATAGCATGGAACATAAGAAATTATGGATACGCTGGAGACGTATAGAAAACGTTCAGTGAAGTTTACGAAATAAAGGTCTCAACTACACGTCAATTACTTCATTGATCCACATTCATCTATATGCATGATTATCAATAAGTTATATGCCCATTTTCTGAAAACGATGTCTTTGTTATCTTGCAAGTGTCAAAAGATCAAATCTAAGGACTTGTAGATCCATCTGTATTGAGCTAATTCATTGACTATAACATTGACATGAATTAAACGGTAGTGCCACACGAATGTGGTGTCTTTATTAAGTTTGTATCCTTTGGCATTATTATAATGAATGTGGGAGTTTCTACCATCTAAATTCAAATCGTCTTATGATCATTACTTCATAAATATAGGACAACGAATTTGTCACTAGCATATATGAACAATTGTCTCGCTTAAGGAGACACACTTATAACGATCATACTAACAAGCGATCATAAAAGAATTTTTTTTAATGGTAGATCTAGAGGGAGAGTGTTTATGGCCATCACAACATTTTGTCTGCCATTATCAACACACAATTTCGCCTCATCCTTCCAAGCTACTCAAATAGTAAATCTGGTTTTCATAAAACATGACTAGTATCAAAAACTTAGCCACTACTACGAGTACTTGCTTAGGTAAAACATTCATAACGTGTATATCATATATAAACCATCATCATCATCGATGACTTCCCGACGCAATCAAGAACCATGAAGGTGAACGATTCCCCTTCATGACATAGTCTATGACAAAGCATTTGCATCTGGCAACGTTGTCTGTCATCCAGTGATCGAGTTGAGCGAGGCGTCTCAATGTCATCAAGTATGATCATATGTCATCAAGTATGACCAATATCATCAAGTATGACTGCCACGTGCTCCTCCAACGTGTGCATTCTCTTCCATCTTGGTTGAGAAGAAGAACAGTCAACGTACTGATAAACTTCATCAACCCAACTTTACGTGTATCCCGAGTTTTGCGATTATCTCATATGTTCGTGATCTAACAACTCACACCCACCGTTGATTCTCTATGGCAGAGATCATAACATACACTTGACTATGATGATATTATCCGAACAAAAACTTGATAATCCAAATTATCCTTTTGTTAGCGGAATCTCCGGGTTTATCTCCTAGTGGGTATTGTATCACAAAGAGCTAATGGTTTAAACAAGGAGTATCCTCAAACTAAAGTATGAAACTATGAAGTTTGGAACCAACCTTTCAAGTTTCTCAATCGTAGGATTGTGCCTAATTTTAAAAGAAGGCTATTACATTGGTTAATATCTACAAAGGTTTTGCAAAACATGAAGACTTTGTTCACAACACTTTGAGTTCTAGTATTTTAGAAAATAACTCCAAGAACTCCCACTCAAACGAATATCTCTCTCAATATAAGATGCACACACAAACATAAAATGTAATGCGACGTGATATGGTCCATGCCGCTTCATCAACTCTATGCTGCCGAAATTGCAAGTGCACGCTGGAGGATAGCAAATAAGAGAATGATGCCCCCGTGACGAACACGGGTTCTAAAAGAGTACAACTATATCTACGCATAGATCGGCTCTGATACCACTGAAGTGGATCGCAGGCAGAAAACAATAATTTTTCTAGCAACGATGTCCGTAAACACCAGAATCTATACTATGTAGATATAGTAATACATAGGAGATCGGTATACATACCCTTTTAGACGAAAAGCGTGGATTACGCTCCCGCACAAGCGTTGACGATGAAGACGACGTATCCGACCTGAAGGTCGTGTAGAGGACGTAGACCTCCCAGCACCACTAGTGTGGCACCTCGCGGAGCGTCACATACGTATGGTGAAGCCGACGGCCACCGTAGCTCCAGTCCAGGACGAGTAGCGGAAGAACAGGACCGGAACACCAACAACGCGGCAGCGGGCGTATGGTGGATAGTTCTCTCTCCTCGGCGCAACTCCGACAACGGGAACCCCGTAATCGAGGAGAAAATAGAGAATAATTGGATGAATTAAAAGGCCAAGCGTGCCCCTCTATATAAAGGGGGAAGAGGACTGCCAACCTCGCCAGCCGGGCGGTGTGGGACTAAACCCCACACCCCCATGCGGCTAGGGATGGTGCAACGGCCCTAGGTGGGACCTGATACGTTGATGTCTACGTACGCTTCTATTCTTGTAGACATTGTTGGGCCGCCAAGAGCAGAGGTTTGTAGAGCAGCAGCAAGTTTCCCTTAAGTGGATCATCCAAGGTATATCGAACTCAGGGAGGAAGAGGTCAAAGATATTCGTCTCAAGCAAACCTGCAATTAAGATATGAGAAGTCTCTTGTGTCCCCAACACACCCAATACACTTGTCAGATGAATAGGTGCACTAGTTATGCGAAGAGATAGTGAAATACAAGTAATATGGATGATTATAAGTAGTAATTGCAATCTGTAATAAAAATGGCAGCAAGCAAACATGTAGCAGAACTTGTTGGAAACGGTGTTTTAATCCTTAGAAACAAGGCCTAGGGATCCTACTATCACCAGTGGACATTCTCAACAATGAAATCAAAGTTAAAAAAATAAACACTACTCTCAAACACTCTCATGTTGGATAACAAACACCATTCATTGCGTAGGGGTACAAGAGCACCCTCAATGTCGGAGTAAACCAACACCAACAGTGTCATAAATGGAATCACACACGGTGCACACATTGTCACCTTTACACACGTGGATAACCACGGAGTTCATATTAAAGTAACCTCTAGAGTGCATAATAGATAAAGAGTAGCATCACATATTCAACTAGATTACAAAGCTCATGATCACATGCAAGATCATATCTTCGGAGAGAGAGATAAACCACATGGCTACCGTAGATCCCGCAGCCCCGGGGGAGAACTACTCACTCCTCATCATAAGAGTCACCAACGGCGATGGAGATGGTGGTGGAGTCAATGGAGATGGATCCGGGGGCTATTGCCCGTCCCGGTAGGGTGCCGGAACAGAGCCTTTTGTCCCCCGAATCTTGTCGGCGATGGCGGCGGTGTTCGGGACCCGTGGAGTAAAAAGTGTCTAACCGTGCTATGTTTTTAGGTCAAGGGGGTATTTGTAGGCGAAAGACCTAGGTCGGTGGGCGCCCGAGGGCTCCTCCTCACCTCCTGGCGCGGCAGGCATGTGGGCCGCGCCACCAGGTGATGAGGGCGCCTCGCGGCCCCTATTCGTCTCGTCTTTGGTTTTCCTGGTACGAAATATTTCAAAAATAAATCCTGGTTGGCTCTTTTCCAATAGGGCGGATATTTCCTTAAGGGCTTGTCTGAAACTAAAAACAACAGAAAACAGGGAACTGGCATTGTGGCATCTTGTTAATAGATTAGTTCCAGAAAATGCATAAAATTGTATAAAATGCATATAAAACATGTATTAACATGATATAACATAGCATGGAACGCAAGAAATTATGTATACGTTGGAGACGTATCATACGTCCAAAACGTATCTACTTTCCAAAATACTTTTGCTATTGTTTTACCTCTAATTTGTGTGTTTTGGATGCAACTAACACGGACTAACGCTGTTTTCGGCAGAATTAGCCGGGTGTCTCCCTTTTTGTGCAAAAATATCAACTTCGGAGAAAAAACCCAAAAATCAACCAGGAGTTATTTTCCTTCCGAGAGGGACCAGGAACCATGAAGACCAAACGAAGGAGAGGCCTGAGGGGCCCACATCACCTGGAGGCGTGGGGCCCATCTGGCCGCACCAGGAGGTGATGTGGCCACCTCGGCCACCACCTCGCGACCCCCTCGCGGCTACAAGACCCCATTGACCTAAAAACGCTTGGGGGATAGCCACTTTTCCAGAGAACACCACTGTACGCCGCCGCCATCGCGAAACCAAGTTCGGGGACCAGAAGTCTCTATTCCGGCACCCTGCCGGGACGGGAATCGAAGGGGATCATCGTCATCGTCATCTCCACCGCCTCTCCATCAACCATCCATGTTTACCCCATCCATGAGTGAGTAATTCACCGATGTAGGCTTGAGGGGATGGTAGGGATTGGATGAGATCACTCATGTAGTAGTTGTAAGATCGTTAGGGCATGGTGCCTAGTATCAGTTATCAGTGTTTTACGTCATTGTTGCAACTTGTTATGTTTAATGCTTGACACTAGGGCCCGAGTGCCATGATTTCAGATCTGAACATGTTACTGAATCATGATGATAATTATTGTTTTGGATCATATCTATGAGTTGTATGCACATATTATTGTCCGGAACCGATGGGCCCAAAGTGACATCAATTGGGATAACTGGAGGGAATGGCTATGATGTGAGTATCACATGTATTCACAGAGTGTTAATGCTTTGCTCTGGTACTTTATTAAAAGGAGTACCTTAATTGCCAGTAGATTCCCTAGAGGCCCCACTACAAACGGGCTGGCAGGAAAAAAGATGATGTGAAGTTTCTCATTGCGAGCACGCACAAGTAAATTGGAATACATGCTTATGATTAGTTAATACTTCGATGTTTTATATTATTTATCTGCAAATGCCTATGCTATGTTATTACATGAACTATCTTATCCATGCAACGCCCTTACATCCATCCCTATGCCTGCAGTATTTTAATCATGCTGTCTACTTCAATCACAATCGCTGTCTTAATTCTCCTGCTACTGTTAATTCACTACTGTTGCTACTGATAATCTTCCTCGAGAAAGTCTATTCACAGGTGCAGTTGATCGTCATCTGTTAAAGCTTATAAATATTCTTTGGCTCCCTTTGTGTCGAATCAATAAATTTGGGTTTTACTTCCCTCGAAAACTGTTGCGATCCCCTATACTTGTGGATCATCAGGCCCCATTTGGCCCACCTAGGTCGTCCTCCCCCCAATCCAAACCAAGGAGGGGACTCCCCCCCCCCCCATGGGCCTTCTTTCCACCAGAAGGCCCATTTAGAGAAATCAGCCTTTAAATATCGAAAATAAATAAATAAAATTGTTTTTAACAATTAATTACACTAATTAATATTAAACATATATTATACAATTTATTCTGACTCCGAAAACTATTTCGTCGTTGCTCGATCTCCATCGGACCATTCTCGGGACGTTCCCGGTGTTCTCTTTCATTTCCAGTTATCTTGTCGAAACCCCTTAAGTGTGTTACCCTAGCGGTTCGATATAATACCAGACATGATCGAGACCCCTCTCCGATCAATGATTAATCATGGGCCTGGACACCTTGAATTAATCCCTGTGATATAACGAATAACTTTGTCGATCGAACCTAGACGTCGAGTCTTAAACCCTTTGCCATAGCGATACTTAGAGTGTCTGTAACGTACCTGCACTTAAAAATATGGTAGATACCTATGTATGGTGCAAACCCCTGGATCGATTCATTTGCACACACAGTTTACGATGAATATCACAACATTGTATCAATATTACACGAATAATCCAGACTTGGTAAAATAAATAGTTCGATACACTTTGCATAGCTTAAAGCTAGCTCAAAACAATAAAGCAGCGGAAAAAAATCTTCAATGAGCCCCCATCTTCATGATACGCCACAGGAGAAAACATGTTGGTGCACACTCGAAACCCAAAACGTAATCCTTACTCTTCGTCAGATAATTCTGCAACAAATAATAATTTGCAACAGAGTGGATCAGATTCCATTAAAAATGGAGTCTGGCAAGTGACAGTATGGTGGACACTTAATGGAATAACTCTATAACCTGTATGTATTTTTGGCTGGTGGAGTTTGAAGGCTATTTTGCATAAAGCCAGTTTTGCCTAACTGTAACATCCCAATTTTCAGAAAAATTTAAAACTTTTGCATCCATGCATCATCATCATTAAACTTGTCATAAGAATTCAATAAAATTTGAATTTAATTATTTAAATATGTTTTAATTGAATTTATGTCCTTAAAATTGTTATTTTGAATTTATAATAAGGTTCCTTTTATTCTATTTTTACTTTAGACAAAAATAATGTCAAAAGGATCTCTTTTCATAAGCTTTTCAAATTATATTTTTATGAAATTTTCTGAGAAGTTTTAATATAGTTTTGAATTTGTTTTATAATCAAAAGGATTAAAAACAGAAAAGAATTTTCAAAAAGAAAAATAGAGTCAGGCTAGCCAGTGGGCCGAAGCCCACTAGCTATCTCTCGCGCGTGCGACGCAATCCAGCCCGCCAGCGGCCCGTCCCCGCCCGCGCGCGCGCGCTCACTCGCTGACAGGTGGGCCCCACCTGTCATCCCTCCCGCTGCAACGGCTCGCCCCAAATCACGCCCACGACGACGCCGAGAAACGGTCGAGTAATCTCGATTCATTGCGGAGGATTCATTGCCCCTTTTACGTCGCCGTTTCTTGCTATAAGATCCCCTCGATCCCCTCTCACTTTTGCCCCAAGCACCACCTTCCGAGAGCCACGAGGCTGCCCGCACGAGACCCCGACTTTCCGCCGCTACCGCCGGTAAAACTCGCACCGTGTGCTCAACTCCGGCCACCCCGGACCTTCTCTCCTCTCCCCTTCGTTTTGTTTCATCTTTGCGCATCGTTGTGACATGGTTTCGCACTCTGTCTCGCAGCGTGTCGTCGTAACGGTGCACTACCGAAGCAACCCGCCGCCGCGCACGACTCCGGCGAGCAATCCCAGGAAGCAAAGGACGCCCCAGCCCCCACGACCTCGCCATCGTCTCCGCGTCGACCTCCTCTGCATTCTGGTATGATCCGTTCGTCCCATAGCGCACTAGATCGTGTAGAACGTCCGTCGCCGGCGCGCCGCCACCGTGGGAGTCACCTCCGGCTAGGTTTCCGGCGACAGCGCCGCTCGGTTCAGGTCGATTTGATCTGGACCGTTAGATCCCCAGTGCACGGCCAGGATTAGTTCACTTAAAAACCCGAACCGGTACGCCGCGTCAGCGCCTCGTAAGCGCCGCGTACGATATTATTTTCTGAATTTTTATTAAATCATTTAATTTGGCAGTTTTGCAGAAAACCCCATGCATACTGTTTTCATCATTACTTTTTATCTGTTTAACCAAATTTTAATATTTTTATATATTTGAAATCCTTAGAACCAGTAGAACACTTTTGATTCATTAGTTTTCTGTTTTGACACATACAAAATTTTCAAATATTTTTTAGAGTAGTTTAAGTATTTTTAACATAACTTTAGTTCGAAAAGTTATTTTTGAGTAAATCAAATTGCTAACAACTTGTTTAGATGCCCTCTGCCCAAATGTCATTTTTACAAAATTTGATTTGAAAATTTATTTAAGTGAACTAAAGTCCTTGTCATTAACCCTTTACTCATGGTTAAATAATAGAAACAAATCAAAAATTTATTCATGCATATATTTGGAAATAAATTGTTGCATCTCATCTCATGCATAGCATATATCCTCTTTGTGTGAACCTTTGCTTGTGTGTTTATGTGTGGCTGTTTATTTCTTTGTTAGACTATTCGGAGGGAAACGAGAATCTTTGCAACTGTAACTGCTGCACTCCCGATTGCCAAGGCAAGTGGCACACCCCCATAAAAGTCCTATTATTTCTATGCATGAGTAGAGTATTTTCTATAAGCATGTGTAGGATAACTTTTCTATCCAAGCCATGATAGACCTCTTTATTCGTGTGTCTAGGTTCCTATGAAATTACTTAGTAGAATAGTGATGCTATGCAAAAACTATTTTTGATGAAAAAGATAAAGTCTACTAAGTTTTAATCAAACGCCTGGGTGGAAATTGGTTGCTTGGCTGTATGAGTTGAGTGTTGTTCCCAGGGGATTTACGTGTGGAATATTCACTTGTGGAAGGCCACCCAGGAGCAAAGGAATCTGAAGAACTCCGAGTGAAGATTGCTTCTCGTGCAGCCATTGCCAATATGGGCTCTGGCTTGATCAACTAAGCTGCGTGGACTCGCCCCCTGACAGGTGGAGGTAGTGGTTTGTAGGTGGAGCGCGTCAGGCCAGAGTGGGAGGGAAAATGCTTCTCAAAGATCTCGTCTCATTCTTCTCCTTTCCTTATCACAAATGGTGTGTAAAGGGTAATTTGGGTTGAATGGGTACAATGGTGAACGTGCACAACCTCTGCAGAGTTTAAAATCTAAGTACTTAGCCGTGTCCCCGGAAACGGACAATTGAGCAGCTGAACGAGGATGTCAACGGAGGATTCCACCATTCCAACTTATAAATTAAAAACTTGATGGGTGAATAAGGGTAGAATGAGACAGTGGATTTCATGCCACGGATGTCTCGAATAGAAGAAAAGTGTTTTCAAAAAGGTTGGGGAAAAACTTGCTTTCTGCAAAATAGCCTTGAGCTCCACCAGCCAAATAAGCATATAGGTCATAGAGTTATTCCTCTAAGTGTCCACCATAGTGTCACTTGCCAGTTCCATTTTAATGGTTCTGACCCACGTTGTTGCAATATATATCTTGTTGCAGACTGTCCTGATGATGAGTGAAAGTTTTACTAAGGGTTTCGAGTCTTCAACCAACATGCTCGCCTGTGGCACATGATGATGATTGGGGACTCCATGAAGAATAAATTTTCCGTTGTTTACTCTGTGTACTGCTAGCTGTATGCTATGCAAATTTGTAATGAATATCTTCCTAGTCTGGATCAGCGTTGTAATAAATTGATACTTTGTTGTGATATTACATCGTAACTGTGTGTGCAAACGAATCGATCCAGGCATTGGCACTATACACAGGTATCTGCCATATTTTAGGTGCAGGTACACTACAGATGGTATCAGAGCACTGTGTTGCCTGTAGGTTCGAGCCCTTAGGATTGGAAAAAACCTTTTGATCATAGTATTAACTACTTAAGTATTTTTGGATCCTAGCGGCATAGTGAGATGAAGCGGCCTGGAAACAAACCTTACATGTCCGCGTACATGAGACCTGTTCCACACTTAAGTGGCTGGCCGGGTGTCTGTCTCTCTCACTATAGTGAATATCCAATTTACAAAGAGTTGTTTATATTTGTTGATCACATTGAGATTTGACTTCGTTTTGACTCTAATTTAATAATACACTTATGACTAGTACCTCCTTACCTTACACATTTCTTGTTTTAAATTCTTTTCTTTCTTCCTAAAGGATGACGAGCTTCCACTTCACCACTGCGGAGGACTTCGAGGACACACGTTTTGGCTGCTACCTTCTCGACATCGGTGAGAAGATAGGTTTACCGCTACCTCAAGTTAAGGGCTTCATCCTGAAGAAGTTTAACAAGGAGGGCTGTTGGGGAATAAAAGCAACTCAGCCAGGACGCGGAGAAGAGCCCCCGTTAGAAATCAAAATGGTTAGTGACTCCAAAGAAAAAGGACTCAATCTCGTGATGCAGGACCTGATTGGACGTCTCTGCGGACGCTATAGCACAGAGTTGAGGGGCCATTACTCCATTTTCTTTGGAAGGAGAAACGAGGAGGGAGAACCATACCTCTTTGATGTTGGAGATAGAGGCAAAGCAAAGCCCCTTAGTCTGTATTTCCAGGAGTTGGAGGTCCTCGTCACAGAACTTTATGAGGATAGACGCACTGAACTTCTGAAGAACGATGAGTTGTGTGCCTTACTCAAGGAGAACGAGGAAAAGATAAAAGCTCAAGAGGAAGTGGCTAAGGCCCAGGAAGAAAAGTTTGCTTCACAAGAGGAAAAATACAAGAGACAGGAGAAAAGGGTTCAAGAGAAAAACAAGACTATCAGAGAACAGAAGGCAGAACTCGAGAGCAATGAAGTCGAGTTTGAAGCTGATAGTGACTTGATCAAGCGTCTTTGTACCGAGAGAAGGGAACTGCAAGAGAAGAACTCTGCCCTGGAGAAAGAAGTGAAGGAATTAAGGGAAGTACTCGACAATGAAGGAATCGAGATTCAGGAAATTGAAGAAGAAGAAGACGACATGGTCGAGTAGTTCGTTAGCGAGACTACCATTTATTTACACCTCATCGTTATCTTAGTCTTGTATTGACCTATCAACTTGTGATAAGGCAGTACCAGCCATTGTATTCCGAGGAACCTCGCGCTATATTTTTCCAAAACTCTCATGTCTGATTTATCCAAAGTTTGAGTTGTGTAATGTTTGTTTTGTTCCTTAGGTTGTTTGTTTGTTGGGGTAATCTTTCTCATTAGACCTTTCCGTCTAAAAACTCACCTATACAAAATCACAGATGCCTCCCCGTCGTACGCCCGATCACAACAACAACAACAACAACAACAACAACAACAACAACAACAACAACAACAACAACAACAACAACAACAACGACCACAACAACAATGATGCTATACAACAGTTGATGGCTGCTCAAGCTCAGCTAATGACTATGATGACCCAGTTCATTGCGGCAACCAACAACAACAACAACAACCACAACCCGCCTCCGCCACCACCCCCCCATGTGGATAGACTTACCAGATTTATGAGACTCCGACCGAACAAGTTCTCCACTGCAACTGAACCCATTGTGGCAGATGACTGGCTGCGTTCAGTGGACAGGGATCTGGTGACTTGTGAATGTACTGAAGCTGAGAAGGTGAGGTTCACCACTCATCTGTTGGAAGGACCAGCGATCCAGTGGTGGGAGACCTATCAAATCACCCACCCACTAGAAACCATGACTTGGGAAAATTTCAAGGAAGGTTTTCGTAATGCTCATATCTCCTCGGGCATTATGAACATGAAGCAGGAAGAGTTCAGAAACCTGAGACAAGGAAACAGGAGCCTTAAGGAGTACATGGCTGATTTCCATGCCCTTTCCCGTTATGCCTCTGAAGACATTAACACCGAGGCAAAGAGGAAGGCAAAATTCCTAAATGGACTGAGTGACGAGCTGAAGATCCCTTTGACAGTGGCATACGCCCCAAATTATCAGACTCTCCTAGATCAGGCTATCATACTAGAGGATAACATCAAGAAGGCTGAAAATAGGAAGAGAAAGTTGAATGTTCACAAACCCCATTCTGAGACTTCTTTCAAGAGATCTTTCCCTCAAGATGCAAACCAGAGTTATAAACCTGGTCACTAAACTAATGGAGGAAGCAACCATAAACATCATGGTCACAACCATAGTGGTGGTTTCAAGGGAAACAATGGGAATCACAAGGGAAATGGAAATGCTGGCCACAACAATGGACAACATCGCCCAAACTCCGAATATAAGAAAGATATCAGCCAAGTCCTATGCTTCAAGTGCAATAACAAGGGTCACTACGCCACTGACTGCCCCGAAAAGAAGGCCACAGAAGCTGCCAAGCCCAATCCCTTCCAGAAAAGACAGGTGAACCACATCAATGTGGAAGAAGTGTACGATGAACCTGATGCTGTCATTGGTACGTTCTTGCTAAATTCATGCCCATCATTAGTTTTATTTGATACTGGAGCATCGCATTCTTTCATTTCAAGAGCTTTTGTAAACAAACATGGGTTAGTAGTGGAAAATATAGGAAGCCCCATTATAGTAAGCTCGTCGGGCGGAGAGATGCTAGTAACCTCTGGCTGTAGACAGTTGGGTCTGAAGATTGGAAAGCATCAGTTTCCTACGGACTTGATCATCCTGGAAACACAAGGCCTGGATGTTATCATAGGGATGGATTGGATGACCCGCTATGCAGGAATCATAGACTGCGCAAATAGAACCATCACTCTCACCACTCCAGAAGGCTCGAAGATCAACTTTAGATCAAGGTTTGAACTAAAGAAGGTTAGGCTTAATTCTCTTAAGGGGGTTAGTCTCGGTGAGGTCCTTATAGTTAAGGAATACCCTGACGTGTTTCCGGAAGAACTACCAGGAATGCCACCCGATAGAGATGTAGAGTTCCTCATAGAACTAAAACCGGGGACAGGACCCATTGCTAAAAGGCCCTACCCAATGGCAACTGATGAACTGAAAGAACTCAAGAAACAACTGGAAGAGTTTATGCAGAAAGGCTTTATCCGTCCAAGTTCATCACCCTGGGGAGCCCCGATCCTTTTTGTCAAGAAGAAGGATAGTACTCAGAGATTAGTCACCGATTACCGTGACATAAATGAGCATACAATCAAGAACAAGTATCCGCTACCCAAAATAAATGAACTGTTCGATCAACTAGAAGGGGTTGTCGTCTTCTCCAAGATCGATCTCAGATCAGGGTACTTTCAGATGAAAGTCAGAGAGATGGATATACCCAAGACTGCTTTCGTTACAAGATATGGATCGTATGAGTACACGGTAATGCCTTTTGGGTTAACCAATGCCCCAGCCTATTTCATGAATATGATGAATAAGGTGTTTATGGATTTTCTGGACAAGTTTGTTGTTGTCTTCATCGATGACATCTTAGTCTACTCCAAAAGTCACAAAGAACATGAAGAACATTTACGTCTGGTATTGCAAAGGCTCCGAGAGCATAATTTATATGCTAAGTTCAACAAGTGTGAATTCTGGTTAAAACAAGTAGGATTTCTAGGACACCTGGTGTCTAAAGATGGGATAGCAGTGGACCCTGAAAAAGTTGCTGCTGTGAGAAATTGGGAATCGCCCAAAAATGTGGGAGAAATCCGCAGTTTTCTAGGACTGGCAGGGTACTACCGGAGATTTATTGAAAACTTCTCCAAGATTGCCAAGGCCTTGACTGAACTACTGAAGAAGGGAAATAAATTTGAGTGGACGGAAGCTTGAGAGATCAGTTTTCAGAAATTAAAGAAGCGCTTGGTGTCGGCACCAGTCTTATGCTTACCAGATCTAGAGGAAGACTTCCAGGTTTATTGCGACGCTTCATATCGCGGCCTAGGAAGCGTATTGATGCAAGAAGGCAAAGTGGTGTCTTACGCCTCAAGACAACTCAAAAATCATGAAGTAAACTACCCCACTCATGATTTAGAGTTAGCTTATGTGGTGCATGCGCTAAAGATATGGAGGCCATATTTATGGGGAAAGAGATGTGAAGTTTTTACGGATCATAAAAGCCTCAAGTATTTCTTTACTCAGAAGGAATTAAACATGCGTCAAAGGAGATGGTTAGAATTGATCAAAGACTATGATTTAAGTCTACGGTACCACCCAGGGAAAGCCAACGTAGTGGCTGATGCCTTGAGCCGTAAGACTTATGTAAACGGACTCACGGCAGGAGAATTGTCGGAAGACCTTTGTAAGGGGTTTAAGGACCTTCGATTAGAGGTGGTACCTGAAGGATTCATAGCATCCTTAGAAGTTCAACCTCTTCTACTTAACAAAATCAAGACAGCTCAGTTAGAGGATAAAGCAGTAAAAGAAATCAAGAAGAACCTTAGCGAAGGTAAGGCCAGAGATTTTAGAGAAGATGAAGAAGGAACCGTGTGGTATAAAGAACGCATTTGTGTTCCTGACAATGCCGACCTCAGGAAGTTAATACTTCAAGAAGCTCATGACTCACCTTATTCCATACATCCGGGTAACACCAAGATGTATATGGATGTAAAGGAGAGGTATTGGTGGATCAACTTGAAACGTGATATTGCAGAATACATTGCAAGGTGTGACGTCTGCAGTCGTGTGAAAGCGGAACACCAAAAACCAGCAGGGTTGCTACAACCGTTACCAGTACCAGATTGGAAATGGGAACAGATTGGTATGGATTTCATCACGGGTCTACCCAGGACAAAATCAGGGTATGATTCTATATGGGTTATAGTCGATCGGCTGACGAAAGTATCCCACTTTATACCCGTAAAGACTACATACACTAGTGCCAAACTAGCTGACATCTACATGAAGAGGATTGTGTGTCTACATGGTGTTCCCAAGAAAATTGTGTCGGATAGGGGTACTCAGTTTACTTCCCATTTCTGGAATCAATTACATGAGTCTCTGGGAACTAGATTGGAGTTTAGTACAGCGTTTCATCCGCAGACGGATGGACAGACAGAAAGAGTAAATAAGATCCTAGAAGATATGCTGAGAGCATGCGCTCTAGATTATAAGTCAAGCTGGGATGATAATCTTCCATATGCCGAGTTCTCTTACAACAACAGCTATCAAGCAAGCATAGAGATGTCACCATTTGAAGCCCTGTATGGGAGAAAGTGCACCACCCCACTACTGTGGAGTGGCGTAGGGGAACGTAGTCTGTTCGGCCCAGACATAATCAAGGAGGCCGAGGAAAAAGTCAGGTTGATTAAGGACCGTTTAAAGATAGCACAATCCAGACAGAAAAGTTATGCGGACTCCAAAAGGAGAGAAGTCACGTATGAAGTGGGTGATCGAGTCTATCTCCGAGTTTAACCTATGCGGGGAGTTAAAAGATTTGGAATCAAAGGAAAATTGGCACCTAGATTTATTGGACCCTTCAAGGTATTATCCCGCAAAGGAGAGGTCGCATATGAATTGGAACTCCCGGAAGCACTTTCCGCGGTTCACAGTGTGTTTCATGTCAGCCAGCTGAAGAAATGTCACCCAGAAATGGCAGAAACACTGCTAAGAGATACGGTGCCACTAGAGGAAGTACAACTAGAAAGTGATCTCACTTATGAAGAAAAACCAATAAAGATTTTGGAGACAGCAGAACGTGTCACCCGAACCAAGACCATCAAATTCTGTAAAGTACAGTGGAATCACCATTCAGAAGAGGAAGCAACTTGGGAAAGAGAAGATGACCTTAAAGAAGATCACCCTCACCTATTTGCTAGCCAATCCGAATCTCGAGGGCGAGATTCATCTTAAGGGGGTTAGGTTTGAAACATCCCAATTTTCAGAAAAATTTAAAACTTTTGCATCCATGCATCATGTCATTAAACTTTTCATAAGAATTCCATAAAATTTGAATTTAATTATTTAAATATGTTTTAATTGAATTTATGTCCTTAAAATTGTTATTTTGAATTTATATTAAGGTTCCTTTTATTCTATTTTTACTTTAGACAAAAATAATGTCAAAAGGATCTATTTTTCATAAGCTTTTCAAATTATATTTTTATGAATTTTTCTGAGAAGTTTTAATATATTTTTGAATTTGTTTTATAATCAAAAGGATTAAAAACAGAAAAGAATTTTCAAAAACAAAAATAGAGTCGGGCCAGCCAGTGGGCCGAAGCCCACTAGCTATCTACCGCGCGCGCGACGCAATCCAGCCCACCAGCGGCCCGTCCCCGCCCGCGCGTGCGCGCTCACTCGCTGACAGGTGGGCCCCACCTGTCATCCCTCCCGCTGCAACGGCTCGCCCCAAATCACGCCCACGACGACGCCGAGAAACGGCCGAGTAATCTCGATTCATTGCGGAGGATTCATTGCCCCTTTTACGTCGCCGTTTCTTGCTATAAGATCCCCTCGATCCCCTCTCACTTTTGCCCCAAGCACCACCTTCCGAGAGCCACGAGGCTGCCCGCACGAGACCCCGACTTTCTGCCGCTACCGCCGGTAAAACTCGCACCGTGTGCTCAACTCCGGCCACCCCGGACCTTCTCTCCTCTCCCCTTCGTTTTGTTTCATCTTTGCGCATCGTTGTGACATGGTTTCGCACTCTGTCTTGCAGCGTGTCGTCGTAACGGTGCACTACCGAAGCAACCCGCCGCCGCGCACGACTCCGGCGAGCAATCCCAGGAAGCAAAGGACGCCCCAGCCCCCACGACCTCGCCATCGTCTCCGCGTCGACCTCCTCTGCATTATGGTATGATCCGTTCGTCCCATAGCGCACTAGATCGTGTAGAACGTCCGTCGGCGCGCCGCCACCGCGGGAGTCACCTCCGGCTAGGTTTCCGGCGACAGCGCCGCTCGGTTCTGGTCGATTTGATCTGAACCGTTAAAAACCCGAACCGGTACGCTGCGTCAGCGCCTCGTCAGCGCCACGTCAGCGCCTCGTAAGCGCCGCGTCAGATATTATTTTCTGAATTTTTATCAAATCATTTAATTTGGCAGTTTTGCAGAAAACCCCCTGCATATTGTTTTCATCTTTACTTTTTATCTGTTTAACCAAATTTAAATATTTTTATATATTTGAAATCCTTAGAACCAGTAGAACACTTTGGATTCATTAGTTTTCTGTTTTGACACATACAAAATTTTCAAATATTTTTGGGATTAGTTTAAGTGTTTTTAACATAACTTTAGTTAGAAAATTTATTTTTGAGTAAATCAAATTGCTAACAACTTGTTTAGATGCCCTCTGCCCAAATGTAATTTTTAAAAAATTTGATTTGAAAATTTATTTAAGTGAACTAAAGTCCTTGTCATTAACCCTTTACTCATGGTTAAATAATAGAAACAAATCAAAAATTTATTCATGCATATATTTGGAAATAAATTGTTGCATCTCATCTCATGCATAGCATATATCCTCTTTGTGTGAACCTTTGCTTGTGTGTATATGTGTGGCTGTTTATTTCTTTGTTAGACTATTCGGAGGGAAACGAGAATCTTTGCAACTGTAACTGCTGCACTCCCGATTGCCAAGGCAAGTGGCACACCCCCATAAAAGTCCTATTATTTCTACGCATGAGTAGTGTATTTTCTATAAGCATGTGTAGGATAACTTTGCTATGCAAGCCATGATAGACCTCTTTATTCGTGTGTCTAGGTTCCTATGAAATTACTTAGTAGAATAGTGATGCTATGCAAAAACTATTTTTGATGAAAAAGATAAAGTCTACTAAGTTTTAATCAAACACCTGGGTGGAAATTGGTTGCTTGGCTGTATGAGTTGAGTGTTGTTCCCAGGGGATTTACGTGTGGAATATTCACTTGTGGAAGGCCACCCAGGAGCAAAGGAATCTGAAGAACTCCGAGTGAAGATTGCTTCTCGTGCAGCCATTGCCAATATGGGCTTTGGCTTGATCAACTAAGCTGCAAGGACTCGCCCCGGCCTGACTGGTGGAGGTAGTGGTTTGTAGGTGGAGCGCGTCAGGCCAGAGTGGGAGGGAAAATGCTTCTCAAAGATCTCGTCTCATTCTTCTCCTTTCCTTATCACAAATGGTGTGTAAAGGGTAATTTGGGTTGAATGGGTACAATGGTGAACGTGCACAACCTCTGCAGAGTTTAAAATCTAAGTACTTAGCCGTGTCCCCGGAAACGGACAATTGAGCAGCTGAACGAGGATGTCAACGGAGGATTCCACCATTCCAACTTATAAATTAAAAACTTGATGGGTGAACAAGGGTAGAATGAGACAGTGGATTTCATGCCACGGATGTCTCGAATAGAAGAAAAGTGTTTTCAAAAAGGTTAGGGAAAAACTTGCTTTCTGCAAAATAGCCTTGAGCTCCACCAGCCAAATAAGCATATAGGTCATAGAGTTATTCCTCTAAGTGTCCACCATAGTGTCACTTGCCAGTTCCATTTTAATGGTTCTGACCCACGTTGTTGCAATATATATCTTGTTGCAGACTGTCCTGATGATGAGTGAAAGTTTTACTAAGGGTTTCGAGTCTTCAACCTACATGCTCGCCTGTGGCACATGATGATGATTGGGGACTCCATGAAGAATAAATTTTCCGTTGTTTACTCTGTGTACTGCTAGCTGTATGCTATGCAAATTTGTAATGAATATCTTCCTAGTCTGGATCAGCGTTGTAATAAATTGATACTTTGTTGTGATATTACATCGTAACTGTGTGTGCAAACGAATCGATCCAGGGATTTGCACTATACACAGGTATCTGCCATATTTTAGGTGCAGGTACACTACACTAACTCTTTGTAAAACAAACTTATTAACATCATAATTGGCAACACTAGCAAGTTCCAGTGAACCAAAAGATATCACGTCCTTAGGTGTACCCTCAGGTGAAAACCCCTACATTCAATGGTCCTAAGTATAGTAGAAACTATCTTAGGTGAAAACCCACATGAACATGGTCCTGAGTAGTCCACTGTTGTTTATCAAAATTTTATTAAGAAATTAGAATGTTGGGATTCCTCCTTGTTCCTTGATCAGCTGTAGTCTTTACTTGGAATACTTCTCCTTGAGTCCTTCACAGTCTTCTCCATTTATTCCTCACATCCCTTTGTTCCTGGGTGGCCTTCCACAAGTGTACTCTCAGGTGAGAACCCCCACGTTCATGATCCTTAGCATAGTAGAAACTATCTTAGGTGAAAACCCTCATGGACATGGTCCTGAGTAGCCACTCAACATAAACCAAACAACCAATCCACCCATATGATTCATTAACTTAGTGATGTGCACTCCCAGGTAAAAACCCCCACATACTATGATCCTAAGTATATTAAAGACTATCTCAGGTGAAAACCCTCATAGACATGGTCCTGAGTAGCCACTTAAGATTTTGTAAAACCTTTCTTCAATTGCATAGCATCAAAATTCTACTAAGTCATTTCATAGGTACCTAGACACAATGGAATAGGGAATTCTAAAGTCTTGCATAGCAAATCTACTAAGTCCTAAACATGCATAGGAAAATAACTAAGTCATGCATAGAAAATACTTAGGAATTTTATGGGGGTGTGCCACTTGCCTTGGCAACAAGAATAATAGTAACAGCAACTGCAACTGTTGTTGTTTCCCTCCGAGATTTCTAACACATCAAACAAAACACACATAAACATACTAACAAGTAACAATACAAGAATATGTTATGCATGATGTGCAAAATACTTAGAGAAAATACTAAGTCTATTCTTCAAGGTGATCGACCATCATTATCAACTCTTTGTAAATTGGATATTGATCCAACAAACTTCAAGATGGTAATAACATGATCAAAATTTGTTTAGTCTAAAAGACAAGATTAGGAAAGAGGGAAAAGATGGAAAGAAAGATGTAGTTGGTCTTCATGTACTTCCTTTTGATTTTCTTCTAAGTGCTTCTGCTCCTTGAAGGTACTTCTTAAGTTTTGTTTTGGCTATGTCCTTCATTGGCCTTCTAGCTCCATGATGAAGATCCTAAGTGTCTAGTGCATAGACCTTTTACCAAAATACTAAGTTTGAAAATAATCCTAACTTAGAGAAAATGGGGGAGGAGTTTTCTTCTGGGAAATATAACTACAAAATAAAATATGCTATGTATGAAATGCAATTTAAAATCACGAGAAACATAATACTAATTTTTGTGATATTTATAAAGTATGCATAAAGTTATAATTGCAATTTAATTAGTTTCTAATTTATCAAAATATAACAAAAGGGTTAAATATAATATTAGAGTTTTATGTAATTAAATTCTTATAACAAAACTTTGTAATTAGTATTAATAGACAGAGGGGATTTAAATAAATTTATAGCAATTATATTTATTCAATAATAATGTTTATATTAAAAGTTATATCAAAATTACTCTAGTTATTCAATTTAAACATATAACTATTAAATCCGCAAAACTAATACTCTAAATTATTTTATAACTGAGGCATATAATAACACATATTCTAAAGTTTCTAAAACAATTTTATTTGCAATTTTTGAATTTATAGATTTACAGTTATGACAAAATACTCAAATTAACCATTTGAAATTTGAATATTTGAAACTAAGTAAAATTTGAATTTTGGCAGCTCTAAAATATTCTACATGTCAAGGGCTTTCCAAATATATAAAATTTATCAAATTTGGATAAGTGGTTAAAAAGATATGATAGTTTGAATAGACAGGGGCTTTTCTGCAAAACTGCCATTTAATCCAATTTAAGAAAATCGTAGAAAATCCTTCTGCCTACGTGGATCCGACATGGCGTTGACTGTGCGCCACGCGGCACTGACGAGGCGCTGAGTCAGCGTACCGGTTCGATTTTAAAACGAAATAAAACATGGCCGTAGGATTTAGATCTAGCGGCTCGGATCTAAAGGACCGGAAGTGGGCGGCGCGGCCCACCGAAGAACTACTCCGGTGACCTAATCGAGGCGGCGCCATCGCCGGCAATAGCCGTTCTACACGATTTAGTGGGGCCCGGGAAGAACGGATCATACCGAGGGGAAGGGGATGTGGCGGCGGACTCGGTGGCGAGGTTGGCGACGACGGAGTGCACGGCCTCGCCGAAGTTGCTCCCGCGGGCGGATCGCTTCGGGCGTGCACTCTCTTGACGCTCTGGCGCATAAAAAAACTACACCGTGTCAAAACGTTGCGCAAGGCGAAGGGAGGGAGAAAGGAACAGAAAGAAGGGCACGGGGAGTCCTGGACTCGCCGGAAATGGAGGTCGTCGCCGGCGGCCGTGGCGGAGCTTCGTGGATGCTTACGAGCAGCCCGGTGGCTCCCGAGCTTTGGTTTTGGGGGCAAAACGAAGAGGGCGTCGAGGGCTTTAAGTAGGCGTGGTCAGGGAGAAGTAATCGCGTCTTTGATGGCCGGATTTAATCGATTTGAAACTAGCGTTTCCGGCTGAGTCGTGGGCGTGGTTTCAGGATGAACGTTCAAGACGAACCTGACGTGTGGGCCCCACACGTCAGTGAGAGAGAGAGAGAGAGCAGGCTGGGCCGAGCGCGCGCTGGCGTGCGGGGAGATGGGCTCGGCCCAAAAGCTTTTCCTTTCCCTTTTTTTCGTTTTTTTTGTTCTATTTTCTTTTCTGTTTTCTGAAATTTTCTTTTAATTCATATATTTTTATTTAAGACTCCAAATGGCGTCAAATAAATTTCTCAAAATTTGTAAAATTAATATCTTTGTGTTAAACCAATTGGGGGCATGTTTTGAACATTTTTTAAAATTAATAATTTTGAAATATTGATTAAATACAAATTTGATACTTAATATCAATTTTGAAATTATAACTTAATTAAATTTTCCTTTGGTTAAATAAAATTTGTAAAATACCCATATTCAAATATTTTGAATTTAGATTATTAAACTTATTTTGCTGAAATCATTCACCTTTATTTTGGCATAAAAGTAGAATAATATAATATAAATATTTTTAGAGTAATATAAAATATAATGGATTTTTAATTTAAACCCTTTTGTGATTTAATAAGATGATGTAATGAGATGCATGTATGGATGAATGCAATGCTTAAATTTTGTTTTTAATGAAAAACACATAAATGTTTTCAAAAGTTTTAAATTTTAGTGATTTTTAAACATTTCAAAATATAGGGATGTTACAGACTACCACCCTTAAAAGGAATCTCGTCCTCGAGATTTCAGAAGGCTAGCAAAAGGTTCTGACTTGGTATCGGGTTGGGCTACCACCCTTAAAAGAAATCTTTGTTGGTATTGAAACTTCAATATGAAAACTTGATTCAGAGTGTACCGTTCACTTCTTCCACAGTGATGTGGTTCACATATCCTTTATCGAAAGGATTTGACTTAGCAGCTTCATCGGCCTTCTTCTTTGCTGGGCACTCGTTGGCGTAATGACCCTTGTTCTTGCATTTATAGCAGAGCACCTGACTGATATCTCTTTGTTTAGGATTTGGATGGTGGTGTCCATTGTTATGGTTATGGCTAGCAAATCCATTTCCTTTATGATCTCCATTGCTTCCCTTGGATGCACCATGGTGATCATGATGCTTGTGGTGACTTCCTCCATTATGGTGATTCCCATGTTTGTGGCCATTGTTCACATCATGAACAAGATGCTTCTTGAATGAGAGTTCAGAGGAGTGCTTGTCCATCTTCCTCTTCCTGTTTTCAGCTTTCTTTATGCTATCTTCAAGGGTGATTGCTTGATCCAGAAGTATCTGATAGTTTGGTGCATACGCAACTGTCAGAGGTATCTTCAGCTCATCACTAAGTCCATTGAGAAATTTTGACTTCCTCTTTGCATATGTGTCAATGTCCTCAGGCGCATATCGAGACAAGGAATGGAAGTCGTCCATATACTCCTTAAGACTTCTGTTTCCCTGACGCAGATTGCGAAACTCTTCCCGTTTAAGATTCATAATTCCCGTGGAGACATGAGCATTACGAAATCCTTCCTTGAATTCCTCCCAGGTCAAGGTGTCCAATGGGTGAGTAATCTGATAAGTTTCCCACCATTGGGCAGCAGGTCCTTCAAGTAGGTGTGCGGTAAACCTAACTTTCTCAGCGTCATCACATTCAGTTGTCACCAGATCCGTTTGTACAGAGCGTTGCCAGTCATCAGCCACCATTGGCTCTGTTGCGTTCGAGAACTTGTTTGGCCTAAGCCTCAGAAATCTGGTAAGCCTGTCCACTTGAGGAGGTGGTGGTGGTGGAGGATTGTTGTTGTTGTTATTGTTGTTGTTGCTTGCTACAATAGACTGAGTCATCATAGTCATCAGCTGAGCTTGAGCGACCATCAGTTTTTGCATGACATCATTGTTGTTGTTGTCCTCAGGAGCACGGCGGGGAGGCATCTGTGGGTTTTAGCATAGATGAGTAAAAGATCGACAGATCTAGGACAAAATTATTCCTACCCATACAAGCAATTGACACAATCAACCACAATCATTAAATTTCCAAACATGTTTTCATAAACCCGAACTAATCGTTCTGTAACCAAGCACCTGCGGTTATGGAGAACACATACGATGATACTGCCATACCACAATTTGATAGGTCAATACATCCTTAGTATCTCGTTACTCTAATAGATAGGTGGTCTAGTCTATCTTTTTCTTGAGTGCTTCAAGTTCTTGTTCAACTTTCTTGGATATCTTAGAAGTATTGGTCGAATCCTAGTTCTTCAGTGGTCTTCCATGCATGTAGAACTTCATGTTGGATTGAAACTTTTCCATATGAAGCAGTAGAATCAGACTTAGACTATTAAAACATGGTCATCTAGAAAAAGATAAGATGTTTTCAGAAGGTTGATAGTAGATGAGAGTATGAGAAAGACAAAATAAAAAGTTTGGTTTTTAGAAAACTGAATAAAATAGATTTTCAATCCTATGGTCCAAACCTATTTCTATCCAAACCTAGGGTTTCAAACCTTCAGGCAACACAGTGCTCTGATACCATCTGTAACGTACCTGCACTTAAAAATATGGCAGGTATCTGTGTATGGTGCAAACCCCTGGATCGATTCATTTGCACACACAGTTTACGATGAATATCACAACATTGTACCAATATTACACGAATAATCCAGACTCGGTACAATAAATAGTTCGATACAGCTTTGCATAGCTTAAAGCTAGCTCAAAACAATAAAGCAGCGGAAAAAAATCTTCAATGAGCCCCCATCTTCATGATACGCCACAGGCGAAAACATGTTGGTGCAGACTCGAAACCCAAAACGTAATCCTTACTCTTCGTCAGATAATTCTGCAACAAATAATAATTTGCAACAGAGTGGATCAGATTCCATTAAAAATGGAGTCTGACAAGTGACACTATGGTGGACACTTAATGGAATAACTCTATAACCTGTATGTATTTTTGGCTGGTGGAGTTTGAAGGCTATTTTGCATAAAGCCAGTTTTTCCTAACTCTCTGTAAAACAAACTTATTAACATCATAATTGGCAACACTGGCAAGTTCCAGTGAACCAAAAGATATCACGTCCTTAGGTGTACCCTCAGGTGAAAACCCCCACATTCAATGGTCCTAAGAATAGTAGAAACTATCTTAGGTGAAAACCCCCATGAACATGGTCCTGAGTAGTCCACTGTTGTTTATCAAAATTTTATTAAGAAATTAGAATGTTGGGATTCCTCCTTGTTCCTTGATCAGCTGTAGTCTTTACTTGGAATACTTCTCCTTGAGTCCTTCACAATCTTCTCCATTTATTCCTCACATCCCTTTGTTCCTGGGTGGCCTTCCACAAGTGTACTCTCATGTGAGAACCCCCACGTTCATGATCCTTAGCATAGTAGAAACTATCTTAGGTGAAAACCCTCATGGACATGGTCCTGAGTAGCCACTCAACATAAACCAAACAACCAATCCACCCATATGATTCATTAACTTAGTGATGTGCACTCCCAGGTAAAAACCCCCACATACTATGATCCTAAGTATAGTAAAGACTATCTCAGGTGAAAACCCTCATAGACATGGTCCTAAGTAGCCACTTAAGATTTTGTAAAACCTTTCTTCAATTGCATAGCATCAAAATTCTACTAAGTTATTTCATAGGTACCTAGACACAATGGAATAGGCAATTCTAAAGTCTTGCATAGAAAATCTACGAAGTCCTTAACATGCATAGGAAAATAACTAGGTCATGCATAGAAAATACTTAGGAATTTTATGGGGGTGTGCCACTTGCCTTGGCAACAAGAAGAATAGTAACAGCAACTGCAATTGTTGTCGTTTCCCTCCGAGATTTCTAACACATCAAACAAAACACACATAAACATACTAACAAGTTACAATACAAGAATATGTTATGCATGATGTGCAAAATACTTAGAGAAAATACTAAGTCTATTCTTCAAGGTGATCGACTATCATTATCAACTCTTTGTAAATTGGATACTGATCCAACAAACTTCAAGATGGTAATAACATGATCAAAATTTGTTTAGTCTAAAAGACAAGATTAGGAAAGAGGGAAAAGATGGAAAGAAAGATGTAGTTGGTCTTCATGAACTTCTTCTTGATTTTCTTCTAAGTGCTTCTGCTCCTTGAAGGTACTTCTGAAGTTTTGTTTTGGCTATGTCCTTCATTGGCCTTCTAGCTCCATGATGAAGATCCTAAGTGTCTAGTGCATAGACCTTGTACCACAATACTAAGTTTGAAAATAATCCTAACTTAGAGAAAATGGGGGACGAGTTTTCTTATGGGAAATATAACTACAAAATAAAATATGCTATGTATGAAATGCAATTTAAAATCACGAGAAACATAATACTAATTTATGTGATATTTATAAAGTATGCATAAAGTTATAATTGCAATTTAATTAGTTTCTAATTTATCAAAATATAACAAAAGGGTTAAATATAATATTAGAGTTTTATGTAATTAAGTTTTTATAACAAAATTTTGTAATTAGTATTAATAGACAGAGGGGATTTAAATAAATTTATAGCAATTATATTTATTCAATAATAATGTTTATATTAAAAGTTATATCAAAATTACTCTAGTTATTCAATTTAAAAATATAACTATTAAATCCTCAAAACTAATACTCAAAATTATTTTATAACTGAGGCATATTATAACACATATTCTAAAGTTTCTAAAACAATTTTATTTGCAATTTTTGAATTTATAGATTTTAAGTTATGACAAAATACTCAAATTAACCATTTGAAATTTGAATATTTTAAAATAAGTAAAATTTGAATTTTGGCAGCTCTTAAATATTCTACATGTCAAGGGCTTTCCAAATATATAAAATTTATCAAATTTGGATAAGTGGTTAAAAAGATATGATAGTTTGAAAAGACAGGGGCTTTTCTGCAAAACTGCCATTTAATCCAATTTAAGAAAATCGTAGAAAATCCTTCTGCCTACGTGGATCCGACAAGGCGCTGACTGTGCGCCACGCGGCACTGACGAGGCGCTGAGTCAGCGTACCGGTTCGATTTTAAAACGAAATAAAACATGGCCGTAGGATTTAGATCTAGCGGCTCGGATCTAAAGGACCTGAAGTGGGCGGCGCGGCCCACCGGAGAACTACTCCGGTGACCTAATCGCGGCGGCGCCATCGCCGGCAATAGCCGCTCTACACGATTTAGTGGGGCCCGGGAAGAACGGATCATACCGAGGGGAAGGGGATGTGGCGGCGGACTCGGTGGCGAGGTTGGCGACGACGGAGTGCACGGCCTCGCCGGAGATCGCTCGCCGAAGTTGCTCCCACGGGCGGATTGCTTCGGGCGTGCACTCTCTTGACGCTCTGGCGCATAAACAAAAAACTACACCGTGTCAAAACGATGCACAAGGCGAAGGGAGGGAGAAAGGAACAGAAAGAAGGGCACGGGGAGTCCTGGACTCGCCGGAAATGGAGGTCGTCGCCGGCGGCCGTGGCGGAGCTTCGTGGATGCTTACGAGCAGCCCGGTGGCTCCCGAGTTTTGGTTTGGGGGCAAAACATAGAGGGCGTCGAGGGCTTTAAGTAGGCGTGGTCAGGGATAAGTAATCGCGTCTTTGATGGCCGGATTTAATCGATTTGAAACTAGCGTTTCCGGCTGAATCGTGGGCGCGGTTTCAGGATGAACGTTGAAGACGAACCTGACGTGTGGGCCCCACACGTCAGTGAGAGAGAGAGAGCAGGCTGGGCCGAGCGCGCGCTGGCGTGCGGGGAGATGGGCTCGGCCCAAAAGCTTTTCCTTTCCCTTTTTTTTGTTTTTTTTTGTTCTATTTTCTTTTCTGTTTTCTGAAATTTTCTTTTAATTCATATCTTTTTTGTAAAATTAATATCTTTGTGTTAAACCAGTTGGGGGCATGTTTTGAACAATTTTCAAAATTAATAATTTTGAAATATTGATTAAATACAAATTTGATACTTAATATCAATTTTGAAATTATAACTTAATTAAATTTTCCTTTGGTTAAATAAAATTTGTAAAATACCCATATTCAAATATGTTTGAATTTAGATTATTAAACATATTTTGCTGAAATCATTCACCTTTATTTTTGCATAAAAGTAGAATAATAGAATATAAATATTTTTAGAGTAATATGAAATATAATGGATTTTTAATTTAAACCCTTTTGTGATTTAATAAGATGATGTAATGAGATACATGTATGCATGAATGCAATGCTTAAATTTTCTTTTTAATGCAAAATACATAAATGTTTTCAAAAGTTTTAAATTTTAGTGATTTTTAAACATTTCAAAATATAGGGATGTTACAGTGTCCGAGACTCGTTCATAGATATCTCCATACCTAGCTTGATCTCGTTACCGACAATACTATCTTCTACTCGTCTGTGATATTATGTCCTGCTGACCTAGTCACATGTTTGCAAACTCATTTGACATAATCTCACCGAGTGGGCCCTAGAGTATCTATCCTGCTATGTGGACTGGCAAATCCCGCTCTTGATCCCTCGTCTCAACTACTCCCTTCCGGTACCCGAGAGGGACACCTTTATTGTCACACTATATAAGATATGACATTTGATGCAATCAAAGTATTTTTCAGGAATAACAATAAGAGTTGATGTCACGGTCGAAGGCGTAATGACTACGTCCTGCAAATATTGGGTATGTCCATCACGTCATTCTCCCAATGACATGACTCTATTGTCAACTGACATAAATGTCACATGATCGGGAAACCTCGATCATCAATTGCCCAATGAATTAGTTAGATAGAGGCTACTAAGGATCTGGTTGTTTATCTACCACATGTGTATTAATGTTTCCGCTTAATACAGTTATAGCATGGTATAAAAACATATACTGAACAATTGAGATATGACGAATAAACTATCTTTATTAAGTGCCTCTAGGGCATATCTCCTTCACTAACATCTAGACTTCTCCCATGTCCTCAAGAACTCAACAAACTACTCACAACACATCATATGGTACATGATCAGAGATGATATACTGATTGATAACAATCTGAACATAAACCCTAATTCAAGGGTTTCACCCAATAGCATCAATAACAAGAGTAATCAACACCGGGAGAGTTTCCCCTATCAAATACACAAGGTTTAGGCCTAGATGACAGTGGGAACGGAGTGTACCGATGGAGATGACGGCGTCGGCGGTGGAGATGGTGGTGTTGGTGATGGTGATGGAGTGCAACTCGATGACGGTGACGATGGCGATGATTTCCCCCCTCCTGGAGGGGATTTCCCCAGCGGCAACGCAGCCTGCCAGAGAGCTTTCTCTCTCTGTCTTCTCCGCCTCGTGGTGGCGGCGAAGAGGAATTCTGAACACCGTAGGGGTATTAGGTTTTCAGGGGGATGAAGTACGCGAAAGGGTATGCCAGGTGGTGGCCCAGGACGGCCCCACCCTGTGCTCGCATGGCATGGTGTGCCCCCCTGGGCCCCACCTCAGGCTCCCCTTTTGGCCTCCTCCGTGATCTGATGAGAAAATAATTCCCAGGTATTTCTTTTGATCTTCTGAGCTTCACAAATATTGTATCTCGATGACAACCGTGCACCATTCAAACAACCTGTTGTGAGCTAGCCATATCATAAGCAACACTGTGGTATAGTGCCAATATCTGAACTTGTAAACCAAAAAAGAGCTAAAAATCATGGTACTTAAGACAGGAGAATACCGGAGAGGGCGGTAGCGCGGCTGCGAATGCAATATCTGATTAATTCCGGAGAATACCGCACAGATGGATACTGAAGAGGGGCACCGTTTTGATAGAGAGGGTGAACGGCGCAGTGCGGCACGGCTAATTGCGGCGTCGGCGGAGATTGACGGTGAGCCGCGCCGATGGAGAGGTGAGGCGATGTGATAGAGAGGGCGAAAGGCGCAGAGCGGCGCGGCTGATTCCCAAGCGCGGCGACGATTGCCGGCCTTAGGCGCAGTGGTGGAGAGGCTCAGTGCGGCGCGCGGGGAAACTATCGGTCGGAACGGGGGAGCGGGGGAGGCTTCCATCGCCGGAACGGATAGCAGAGGTGGTTGCTCGGTGGAGAGGCTGATGGCGGCCGCGTGGGGCGAGGACCAGTTAGGATTTCTATTTGACGTTTTTTGTTTTGTTTCAGAGGATTGATGTTAAACGCGTTTGATAGAGAATGCTGGATCTGGATCGTTAGATCTGAAGCGTATACGGTTGAGATTAGTTGGATCTGCCCCTCTTTGTCTTTTAATACTAGTGAAGACAAGTAAAATGCTCGCTACGAGCTAATGACAACAGTTCATATCTCTTAGAAGTGCAAGATAACAAATATAAAGATACAAAATCAATCAACAATTTGCAACCTAGTTCTAAATCATGGTCTGAGTGAAAGTATAATGAAATTGTAGTTCACCATTGAGGATCCTATATCAGGTACATGCATTAATGTATGTTAAATGTTCAGTCTGCATGAGACCCTCAACATACAAGAAGAGATAGAGATAAACAAATTGTTTAGTAGAACACTCAAGGATTATTTAGCTCGGCCAATTAGTCAACATAAGAAAATGATGAAGCAACAAATTAATCGAAGATTGAAGGACTTCTAGCTATCTCCCGTCGCCTCTACAAGTACAACTTGTAACAAAACCTCGCTACAAATTCTCCAAGTATGAATCCAAAATGGACATATTAACACTGCTAGAACATTTGCACTTATTAATCAAAAAATATTGCCAGATCCAGCCTTCCTACACATAACAAAGTGAGAAAAAATTATATTATAAGCAGAACCGGGTGTTGAGAAACCAAAGATCGAAAATCAATTCCAATTGACCCAGAGTTGCAGACGTATATGGTAATATATCTTGTCTACCATACATTCCACAAACAGATCGAATACTTTTAACAAATTTGAGATACAAGCTCAAAGATCATAAATGTATTTGTCAAGTTCGCGCAGCCCACGCCAGCCAACCCTCACTGCGCCAATATAGATAACAAAAGAGAGATTAGCAAGAGGGACAAGCTAGATGATAGTAGCTAGCCGACTCAATCGCAGATTGCGGATTATTAGTGCTGGTTCAAGGAGCAACGTTAATAGGTTATAATTCTGAAGAACAAAGATATGTGGTCAGTTACTTCGACACAATTGAGGAGTGGAGAACTCCTACAGACATGGAGTTCAGTCTAAGAAGGTTATGCCAGAAACGCTTCTCAGACAACAGCAGAAGGGCGTTGAAGCTCGCCACTACTACTACGTACACGGACGAGCTGAGGCACGGCCAACTACCGCTGGGATGGAGACGATTTATTTGGATGTGTCCCCTCCTCAGTGATGGATGCTGGATGTTGAATGCCTATTGCCTAGTCGACACGGCCAACTACCGCTTGGGTGGAGACGATTTATTTGGATGTGTCCCCTCCTTGGTGATGGATGCTGGATGTCGAATGCCTATTGCCTAGTCTATCCGATCTGCCGGATCTCTTCCATGACATCTCAGGATCATTTTACCATTGTTGGGCGGTTCTTCGCAAGAGTGTGTGCAATCTGATACCCTGCACATGGAGTAGTTGCTGTCGGCGCCATAGTTGCCAGAAATTCGGGTCGTCCGGCTCGAGGAACAGGGTCGCGGGTCGAGGACGATATTACAACTTTTGATTATTTCGCAACGTGGAAAAATTCCCACCTTTTATGCTGATATTTCTATTCAGTTGTTTTATTGGAATTTTCCTTTAATTACGTGGGCATTGAGGCAAAACTTCACCTTTAATTACGTGGATCGTGGGCTCTACAGTCTAAATTTCAGCCACGACTGACTGCTTCTTCCTCCTCATGAAGACACGAACCCATCTCTCTCCTCTGCTCTCTTTCTTTCTCCGCACAAACACAAATCAATCCCCCAAAATTCTCTCGCGAGAGCTACAGTCCACCGCTCCCCTCCGGCAGGCCGGCACTCCAGCGGCCTCCTCAGACGACTCGCTAGTTGGCGACAAAGCCCGTCCCCGACCCCGTTTCCCCACCTGCCTTTCTCCTTACCTCTTACTGCACCACATCCATGCACCCCACCACATCCTCTCTCCTATGATCCCCTTTCTCTCTCCCGTGAGATCCCGCTCCTCCCCCAGCGCTGGTGCGATGCTCTCCGAGGTCACCGGCCCTAGATCCATGGCGAGCCAGCGCTGCTTCCCCGTGATCTCTGTGCTCCAGGTGAGGATCCCGCCAGCTCCGCATCGAGCAACCATAGGCACCGGTCGCGGCCTCCAAGAACATCCTGCTTGACCAGCCGGTAGTCGTGCTCCTCTTCACCGCCGGACCTCCTCTGCTCCACCTCGCTTGCCAACCTCCCGGAAGGCAGTGTCCCGGTCAAGCCTGCTCTAGCTCTAGCTCGCCTTCACCCTGGCTCGGCTGCGGCGGCACCGGAAGAAATCGCGGTCGGGCCGGACGCCGTCTGCGGAGGCAACGGAGCCAGGCAACAGCAGGCGCCGGAGCCCGTACTTGGAGGCACCGGAGGCTGCGAGGCCCCGACCCTTTCTGGGTCCATCGACGTCCAGACTCGGTAACCCCTCCGGTTTCTTTCCCCATCGTGTGAGTGGACGTACGACTTACCAAACGGACGAAAGAGAAACATAAGCCGTATTATATAGTAGAGATAGAGATATTAAAAATCCGCCGAGTCGCATTTTTTTAGGAAAACGATTACTATCAACCGGTTGTCGTCTCCCTCGCCACCGCGTACGCGAGACGAAGCCCCCCGCGACCGCGCCTCGAGGCTAGGCCCCTCGCGGCTCTGCCGCCCCTGCTCGCCCCGCGTCGGCCGTCCGCCTCCCAGACCGCAGCGAGAAGAAGTAGTACCGCCAAATTCTAATCATCGCCTAATCCCGTTCCCAGATCGGTGCTGCGCACCCAGCGGCGGCGGCGAAGCAAGCGGGCCTGGATACATTGCGGCTTCCGGTAGTGCTTTCTGTGGTAGTAGCTGGAGCTGCTGTGGTGGCAGCGCTGGCTCATTTCTTTGCTGGCTGATGCGGACGATCTGAGGAGTGAGGAGGAGGCGCAGCGGGGATGGCGGCGGCGGCCTCGGCGCCGAATGGTAGTGCGGTGAGTGGCCTTCCTCTCTATCTCTCTCCTTCTCTGCCCTCTCGCTCCCCGATTCCTTGCTTGCGTTTGGGTGCATGCTGGCTACATCGATGCTACAGGCTATGTGTAGATTTACTACATCTGTGACTGTATTTTCTATTGTAAGCGTGGCTGATTTTGCTACAATATAAATATGTAGGATACATTATTGATTTGTGCTACATCGACACACCAAAAGTGCTAAATTTGTGTCATGATATAATTTTCAAGTTTGTGTATAAATGTTCAAAAATCGAGGTCACAATTCAGAAAAGCTACATAGCTTTTTGATTTGCGCTACATTGATGTGCTTGAAATGCTACAAAATATTTTCCTACAATTGGAAGCCAACGGGAAATATTGGTGGACATTGACGCTACATTCATCAAAATGCTACATTGGTACACAAAAATGCAACATGTCATTGTTTAAGGTGCTACAACATTTTTTTCTACACGATCATAACTTTTACGGATCTGAGATTTTTTGCTGCACACAATGCTACATGAGAAAAAAATGTTGTGTTTGATTTTTTTTGGCTACATAGTGTTGAAATATTAGGCATAATTTTCATGATTAATTCCAGTATATTAAACATTACTACAACAGCTACTAGCATGTTAATCTCGCAAATACTATATGTATTAATTAACATGAACAGCAGCAAAACGTCTATACACATAGAAATACTAAATCGGTACATCGGCACGTGATGAACGTACCGAACAACTGTAGATGAAGTAGTCGTAGTAGTTGTAGTAGTCGTGGTAGTTGTTGCAGCAGCAGCAGCGACGGCAGCAGCTTCCTGAAGGCGATGGCGACGTTGTTGACGAGCAGTTCGCGAGTCCGGCGAGCGTACGGGAAGGCGAGCCGTGATGAAGAGCTTGAGAGCAGTCGCGCGGAGCGCTTCCCAAAAACCTTATTCGCCCTCTCCCGTACAGGATCACAAGGACGAGGGTTCCGTAAACCTGCTGACCCGTTCACCGGTGCACGCCGACGCTCGGGATGGAGTAGACTACGGTGGCGGCGTAAGGCACGAGCTGGAAAACCTAGATTGGTTTGGGTGGATTGCAGCGCACGCAGTGCCCGATTTCATATAGCGCGGCTAGGGAAACCCTAACGGGTACAACATGGGCCAAGTCCACGTCGCGCACGTTTAGATCGGTTACAGTAGCCCACGATCCGGGAGCGACCCAAACCGACTATCTGTGACGCGTCCGTCCAAATCATTTTTCTCAGACTGCAAAAATAAAGCTCGGCTCGGTGAGATTCCCGCAACCGGCGGCGCGTCGTGACGAGACGGCGGGCGGTGCCTGCGTGCGTGCGAGCGGCGGCGGCGGAGGAGGAGGAGCGCATGAGAGAGCCTCATGTTCTCACAAGCTTACCAAGTAGCAACACACTCCATTATATAAGCGGGTACTACTCCTCTTCCACTAGCAGTATGGGACTAAACTTAGCTCCCACTCCACTCACATGTGCTGCCACTAAATTGGGCTTTTAAGATTTCTGAAATTGCTTATTGGGCTACCCCACTAGTGGGCCCAATTCTAACAATCCCCCACCAGATCTCAAATCCCATTTAGAGATATTTGCCAGACCTCGAGTCTTGTTTATATACCAGTGTTTCAGCAGAGACTGTTAAGTTGAACTTCTGCCTAGAACCTTGAGCTACATCTATCGGCAACTTGAACAATGGACGAACCTTGAATTGCAAGTTTGGTGCTTCTAGATTTCACACAAAATCATAAATGGTACTTGACTGCCAGTAGCCTACCCCGCGGATGTAGTATATGCGTCATACTACCTAGTCTCTTCATGAGTTTACTAGAGATCACACAAATCTCATAACTTGCGACGTTTAACTATTTGACTCATATAGGTGTGTTCTTTCAAGAATGCTCTGTAGAACAGCATCTTTGTTATGAATAGCCAACAGAACCACATTAAGGCATGTAGCCAACCTGCCTTACAGATATTGAGAGTTGTGCATCTTCACATAGAGAGTGTTAGGTAATAACTCTCCTCTGTCACACGACTAGCTTGTTCTTCCCAGGTCCTAATTCACGGGATCTCCGATCACATAGGTTGGGTTACCACTATGGAGTAATGCTCACGGGTCTCAACCCCATCTCCCTCGATGCACTTTCTATCATATTACGTGATAGTCCCTTCGTAAAGTGATCTGCCAAGTTTTTGTCTGTTTGAATATACGAAACAGATATTACTCCGGAGTGTCTCAATTTCCTGACAGAATTCAAACGTCTTTTAACGTGTCTTAATGACTTCGCGTTATCCTTAGCACTGTTCACTTTGACAATAACGTTTGGTTGTCACAGTTCATAAGGATGGTCGGTAATGGTTGCTCAACCACCGGCAAGTCCATCAAGAGCTCACGCAGCCATTCTGCCTCAACATAAGTTGTATCTAAAGCAGTAAGTTCTGCTTCCATGGTTGACCTCGTCAATATGGTCTGTTTGCAAGACCTCCATGATACTGCGCCACCACCAAGAATAAACGCATATCCACTTGTGGCTTAGAGCTCATCAACATCTAAGATCCAGTTCGAATCACAATATCCCTCAAGCACAGCAGGGTGCCCTGAATAGTGAATCCCGTAACTCATTGTACCGTTCAGATAGCGCATGACCCTTTCAAGTGCATGCAAATGATCAGTACCCGGGTTAGACATGAACATGCTCAATTTGCTCATAGCAAAAGAGATATCAGGTCTCGTCGCGCTCGCAAGGTACATGAGTGAACCGACCACTTGAGAGTATCTTAATTGATCTCTCGTCTCTTTCTTGTTCTTTCTGAGTGTCACGCTGGGATCATAGGGTGTTGGAGAAGGCTTGCTGTCTATAAAGCCGAATCGGATCAAGACCTTCTCAACATAGTGTGGTTGCGTTAACGTAATCCCACTCTCATCCCTAATCAGTTTGATATTCAGAATCACATCAGCTTGTTCTAGATCTTTCATATCAAAGCTCTTTGACAGGAAAGACTTGACTTCATTTATCACTATCATGCTTGTACCGAAAATTAGTATGTCGTCAACATACAAGCATAATATGACACTATCGCCCCCACCATGGCGATAGTACACACACCTATCAGCCTCATTAATGGCAAAGCCTGCAGACGTTAACGTTCTGTCAAACTTCTCATGCCATTGCTTAGGTGCTTGCTTCAGTCCATACAAAGATTTTAACAATTTGCACACCTTTCTCTCTTCACCTTTTACTACAAACCCATCGGGCTGATCCATATAGATTTCCTCTTCCAACTCTCCGTTAAGGAAAGTTGTCTTTACGTCCATTTGATGAACGATCAGACCATAGGAGGCAGCCATGGAAAGTAGTACACGAATGATGGTCAGTCTAGCGACAGGTGAATAGGTGTCAAAGTAATATTCACCTTCACGCTGAGTGTAACCCTTGGCTACAAGCCGTGTCTTGTACTTCTCAATAGTACCATCAGGACTTAGCTTTTTCTTGAACACCCACTTACAGCCCACAGGTTTGCAACCGTAGGGTCGTTCAGATAATTCCCAAGTTCCATTAGAAAGAATTGAGTCCATCTCATTATGGACAGCTTCTTTCCCGTCATCTGCATCAGGAGATGCGAATGCCTCTGCAATGGACGTAGAGTATTGTCCACAAGGTACACAATGAAATCATCACCAAAGTAATTTTCAATCCTCTATCTCTTGCTCCTTTTGGGAGCTTCATTTTCATCCTTATCAAGGACTTCCTCAACATGTGGTTGTTCAGAATAATCCACAGATGTACTAGATTCAGTAAATATCTCAAAAGAAATCCTAGCGGTGCTATGGATATCCTTCATAGGAAACATGTTCTCAAATAATGTTGCATCACGAGATTCCATAATACTATCAACATGCATATCAGGTACCTCGATTTAACTACTAAAAATCTATAGCCGATGCTCCGCTGAGCATAACCCAGAAAGACACAATCCATTGTCTTTGGTCCGAGTTTACGTTTCTTAGGAATTGGAACATTGACTTTCGCCAAGCACCCCCAAGTGCGTAAATAAGAAAGTGATGGTTTTCTCCCAGACCACTCCTCGTAAGGGGTCTTCTCTTTTTTCTTGTTAGGAAATCTATTCAGGACATGACATGAAGTCAATAAAGCCTCCCCCCACCATGCCTTAGAAAAACCAGCAGCGTCCAACATGGCGTTCACCAAGTCGGTCAGCGTGGGGTTCTTCCTCTCGGCAACCCCGTTTGATTGGGGAGAATAGGTAGGCGTCCTCTCATGAATAATATCATGTTCCTCATAGAAAACATCAAATATTTTGGAGAAATACTTGCCACCACGATCCGACCTAAGACGTTTGATCTTTCTCTCTAGTTGATTTTCTACTTCGGCTTTGTAAATTTTAAAGTAGTCTAAAGCTTCATCTTTAGTCTACAACAAATATATATAACAGAACCTACTAGCATCATCAATTAAAGTCATGAAATATTTCTTTCCACCTTTTGTCAACACGCCATTCATCTCACACAGATCCGAATGTACGAGTTCCAGCGATGCTAAGTGTCTCTCCTCGGCTGCCTTGTGAGGCTTTCGAGGTTGCTTTAATTGCACACAACTATGGCACTTGAAACCTTTGGCAATAGTGAAATTCGGAATTAAACTCATACTGGACAACTGAGACATCAAACCAAAATTAATGTGACATAAACGAGAATGCCAAACACTGGTATCATCGGAAACACCACCACAAATATGGTTTACTGATTTATTACAGAAATCTGAAAGTGAGAAACGGAACAAGGAACAAGCCTCCGCATTTATAACCTTTACCAATAAATTGTCCAAACTTTGACACTACAACTTTATTGGACTCCAAGACTAACTTAAACCCATCTCTGCATAGAAGGGAACCGCTAACGAGATTCATAGTAGGGACATGCTGCATGTTCCTCAGCTGCACGATCTTCTCGAAGTAAACTTCAGATCTACCGTGCCAACACCACGAACAGTAGCATGTGATCCATTCCCCATTAGGACGGAAGAATCCCGAGCGACCTGATAAGAAGTGAACAAAGAGATGTCAGCGCACACATGAACGTTAGCACCCGTATCAATCCACCAACATGGAGAATGAAATACTGAAAGAACAAATGGTAAATTACCATACCCATCAGTATTGCTAGCGGTCACAACGTTGGCAGTCTTGGCCTTCTTCCCTTTCTTGTCTACACGATCTGGGCAGTCCACTGAGAAGTCACCGAGCTCTCCACAGGTATAGCAACCTAGCTCACATTTGTTCACCATCATCTTCTTCTTCTTGAAAGAATTAGTCTTGGCAGGTACATTGAAAGCAGACTTGTTCTTTCCTTTGTTCTTGCCGTGGTTATGGTTCTTCTGCACCATGTTGGCGCTAGAATGATCTTCACCACCTCTCTCTCTCAGCAGTGTCCTTAGCCCGAGCCTTCTCATCAACATCAATAGACGCTATCAGGTTTTCAACCGATATCTCCTGTCTCTTGTGTTTGAGAGTTGTGTCGAAGTTTCTCCATGAAGAAGGCAACTTTGCAATAATGCACCCGACCACAAACTTGTCAGGTGAGGCACACTTAGCGTGCTCAAGCTCCTTCGCAATGCACTGTATCTCATGAGCATGTTCGACTACATAACGGTTGTTAGCCATCCTGAAGTCATGAAAACTCTCCATGATGTACAGTTCACTGCCAGCATCTGCTACACCGAACTTAGCGTTCAGTGCCTCCCAGAGCTCTTTGCCATCTGAGATGTGCATGTACACATCAAACAACTTGTTGTTAAGAACACTCAAGTTGTTAAGAACACTCAAAACGAGTCCCACAAAGGCAGTGTTGGTATCCTTAAACTTGTTCTGATCCTCGTCAGATATAGTTCCTTCAGGTAAACCCTCACTGGCCTCGAACACTTTTAGAGATCGCAATCACGACGTGGTCTTGATCTTCCATCTCTTAAAATCCGCATCGGTCAACTTGTCCGGCCTCAGCGAATCAGATAGATGTCCCATGTTTAATTCAGAAAATTGCCTATAACACACATAAAGTTTTTTGGATTGTTGAAATATTAGGCACAATTTCCATGATTAATTCCAGTATATTAAACATTACTACAAAAGCTACTAGCATGTTAATCTTGCAAATACTAGATGTATTAACTAACATGAACAGCAGCAAAACGTCTACACACATAGACATACTAAATCGGCACATCGGCACTTGATGAACGTACTGAACAACTGTAGATGAAGTAGTCGTCGTAGTTGTTGCAGCAGCAGCAGCAGCGATGACAGCATCTTCCTGAAGCCGATGGCGACGTTGTTGACGAGCAGCTCGCGAGTCCGGCGAGCGTACAGGAAGGCGAGCCGTGATGAAGAGCTTGAGAGCAGTCGCGCGGAGCGCTTCCCAAAAACCTTATTCGCCCTCTCCCGTACAGGATCACAAGGACGAGGGTTCCGGAGACCTGCTGACCCATTCGCCGGCGCATACCGACGCTCGGGATGCAGTAGACTACGGTGGCGGCGCAAGGCACGAGCTGGAAAACCTAGATTGGTTTGGGTGGATTGCAGCGCACGCAGTGCCCGACTTTATATAGCGCGGCTAGGGAAAACCCTAATGGGTACAACATGGGTCAAGTCGCACGTTTAGGTCGGTTACAGTAGCCCACGATCTGGGAGCGACCCGAACCGACTATCTGTGACACGTCCGTCCAAACCGTTTTTTTCCAGACTGCAAAAATAAAGCTCGGCTCGGCGAGATTCCCGCAACCCGCGGCGCGTGGTGACGAGACGGGCGGTGCGTGCGAGCGGCGGCGGAGGAGGAGGAGCGCATGAGAGAGCCTCATGTTCTCACAAGCTTACCAAGTAGCAACACACTCCACTATATAAGTTGGTGCCACTTCTATTACACTAGCAGTATGGGACTAAACTTAGCTCCCACTCCACTCACATGTGCTGCCACTAAATTGGGCCTTTGAGATTTCGGAAATTGCTTATTGGGCTGCTCCACTAATGGGCCCAATTCCAACACATAGATCAAACGCAACATTTTATGATAGTTCTTTGCTACATGTCGATGTTAACACGTGAACCGTTTTTGTTACATAGACCGGACACACGGGTACAGTTCACTTAAATGAATCGGACGGTGCGGGAGGCGGAATCAGACGGTGTGGGAGGCGGTTGTAGCAATCTGTTGCTACAGCGCGGCTGACGCTTAGCACTTCCGTTTTTTTATGTCCTCGAATTTTCTTAGGAAAATATATGTAGATCCGTCCGTCAACAATGATATCTTACATTCTGAAGAGAAAGAAGCGTGTGTCACTTAGGATAAAATACATAGAATGTTCTAACCTTAGTAAGCCAAGCATCATTTTCTTTTTTATTTTCGGAAGGCATGTGATGAATACAGAGAGAGAGGGGTACGCATTTGCACGTAAGGTGCATTTGCCCCGTTTTATTAACATACATTTTGATGCAATTTTAGATGTTCAAGAAATTAAAATTAATAGCAACATAATGTTTGGTGAAAAAATAACTTATTTTGCCTTCGTAAAAAGATAAATTTCGGTGCTAGAAAAAGTGTTCAAGAAAGGTACTTTAGTCTATTTTCGTGGAATTTTGTGCATGCACGTAGAACATGGGTATGTACTTTTCTCCGAATTTTTTTACATTTAGAAATATGATATTTGAAAATGGGGCAGAAGCCCTCGTGTTTGGATGTGTATTCTCCGATGAATCCATGACTACTTTTTCCCATTTGTACTCGGCGATTGACGGAGGTTGAAGAGTGACTATGTTCAGTGATGGTCTGTGTCTTACAATGACACACTTTGCATTCCGTATCGAAACAAGTTATGCCCGGTTTCATTCAGATCTGCCAAAAACTCTATCAACGGTACATTTTGATGCTTCCAGGGTGAACGAGCGACTGAGCAAGAGGTTTGGTGAGACTCACGGTATGGCTTTCATGAGTTCGACAACTGTATCCTGCAAACCAAATTTGGACGTGGTTAATTTAGCATACATAGGGTTTTTTATCACCATTTACTCCCTCTGGTCCAAAATAATTGTTTTATTTAGTTTCCAACATACAACTATAGACAAAATTGTTAGAATTCTTTTCTTTGGTTTTAGAGTAGATCAAAGGTGTAACCAACAAAGACCACATCGAACTTATCAAGATACTCCATGAATCATTGGTTGCATAAATGAGCCGTGAGCATTGTTTAAGGTAGAGTACATCCATTATATTTGAAGGTATTGTAATGAACGCTGTTTTGGAGATGTCCTCAAATCTTATTTTGATCCTTCGAAAAGAACGTTGCTCCGGTTAATTTTTGTTGAAGACTGAAGAGGTGTCATTGATTCGGGGGAAGCGGGTATTTGTTCTGAATCATCGCTGCACTCAAAGGGCGGTAATCTAGTCAAAGGTTGTATCTCTCTATTCTTGACGAAATGTCCAGGCGCTTATCTGGCCTTAATCTGCATCGCTAATTTGTGAGGAAGCACGTGACTCTCTGAGGATTTAAGGTTAACTTCGGGTTTCCGTTCTCGGCCAAGCAAACATGCAATACAGTCGTTAATCGTGTCGGGCGTGTACTCCTATACAACCTTTATCATCTTCCCAGCAACTCTAGCCAGAAGTTGTCATCTTTTGTTCGTCTTTGCCTGATCAGAGATTCAGAGGTAACTCGTTTTGACTTCTGAACCTTGAATCCGTTTTGCTTCTTCCATGAGGAGGTTACATCGCACATGTTTGGTCACAATCCGCTCGGGTCGAAAAACTCCTTGGGCAAGCAACTAAGAGAGGAAAACAGGCGCGCGTACGTTCTGAAAGAAAAATCTCCCCCAAATTAAGTGCTGATAGTGCTGTGTGTGTCAGACAAGATTACACGTCGCTCGTAGGCAAAAAGCACGCCGCCGATTGTGTCCATGTACGCGGCTCGTTAATGGGCTGGCAAGTGTAGAACTTACACTGATTGGGTTTCGATAATTCACCCATTGCATTATTGTGCCCGCGTCATTGAGGTTCGATCGACGACACACGGCTTCGATCGAGTCGACGAACGGGTAGTTTCAGTCAGCATGGTCTGCATAAACTCAGCACGTTGTTGTCAGTCTAATTATACTGACAGTCCTTGTTTCTCATTATTCACATCCCTTTCTCATTGCCACTTCCAAGCAATCATCACAGAAATCATGCATGCGTGACAGCAAAATTGCATCAATGGACTTGAAAATGTTCACCGCTTGTTTGTTTGAATGGAGAAGTGCTAAGCTGATTCCGAAGAAATTCGCTCTCTGTCCTAGAAAAATCTACGTACTTCAGAAAAGTCGCAACTGAATGAACTGTCTTCTCCCATGCATGTATGGGCCTGGGATCCCGGGAAACCAAGGCAGGCAGACCCACATACTTAGCAAGGAAGGAATGAAATTATGCTGGGAAAAGCATCCACCCAGCATGTAGGCCACTAATATAGAAAGGTGATAGCACCTGATCGACGCATTATTGTTCCGCAGCCATTAGAGGAGTGCTCATGCGTGATGTGTCGTTCTAAGAATGCAGCGGAAACGGCACCGGTCTGCACTGCAGCGGCATGGGGAAATCGTAGAAGGAGGATGCGTACCAAATGACTCCGCCAGTGTTTTGTTCCTTCATTCTCATGGCATTTCTTTCCAATGGCGTCGACCGGTGCCTCTCAGTTTCCCGCCTCTTTAAGAGAGAGTTTTCGTTTCAACAGCGAATGGTCCTTGAAATGAATGGATCCTGGCCTAGGATGGGCACTGCTCCCGATGTGGTTATACCCGATAGGTATACCCAGCTTACCCTATTAAATGGTGGTTTCCTACAAGTCTCAGTCGATGGCCCATATATGGGAGAAGTTAAAGAGCTTATGAATAGCTGGAGTATGAAGCAAGCTAGGCGGCTTCGTACCGACTTAGGAATCTAATAGATATGATTCTAGTTGTAGGAGTATGGAGTAAGCTAGGCGGATTCGTACCGACTTAGGAATCTAATAGATATGATTCTAGTTGTATCCGGACTCCTGGGACCTGGATCTCCATACATACGGGTCAGGAGGGAGGTGAAAAACTACGTGCAATCTGAGATACCTAAACCCTACCGAGACATCGACTCGTCGGGAACCCCTGTAACGATATTGTGAGATTGATAATATAGATTGGAGGAGCAACTCTTTGCTCGTCAGCCGTCCGAGTTCACCAACACCCATATACTCTTCCTATCGATACAACCCTAGGTACATCACCATGGGACTTGACGAGTTAATCCCTCTTCAATTGGCGCCGTCTGTGGGAAAGAAGGGCGTTGGATCAACGGAGTCGGCGGCTCCATCAGCAGCAGCAACGGCAGGGCCGCCATGGGATCCTCTGGATCTGAGGAAGCCATACGCACTCGGAACCTTCGATTTCGTCCCGCACTCGCTTCGGAGCGATCAGCGTTCGCGTGTGTGCACTCAGGTATGGATCTGACCTTTGGCAGTTTCCGTTTCCTTGTCAACCTGTGGGGAACTCTGCAGGTGGCGAGCCCAATCCGATCGACAAACATGGGCGTCAAGATCGCATATGCGCCACTCGCGGGATCCTCGACTCCCGCGTCACCATCAACAGTCAAGATCGCATCTGCGTCACTCGCGGGATCCTCGAGTCCCGCGTCTTCATCAACAGTCAAGATTGCATCTGCGTCACTCGCGGGATCCTCGACTGCCGCGTCATCATCAACAGTCAAGATCGCATCTGCGTCACTCGCGGGATCCTCGACTCCCGCGTCATCATCAGCAGTCAAGATCGCATCTGCGTCACTCGCGGGATCTTCGATTCTCACGTCCTCATGAGTAATCAAACCCACGCCCGCGTCGCCTCGGATACAACAAATTCGTTCGCTTCAGTAAAGGAGTTAGGCATGGCGTGCTACTGCTCCGGCTGCGTTGCTTTTCAAGTTGCAACCATACTGCGCAGTGGGGGGCCGTTTATGGATAGCCAACAGGTTATCCAAGTATGCACGGTGGATGCCACCCCAGGAGGTTCATCACCCGGCGCCACAAGGCACCCAGTACCCTATCATAGTGCGGATGGCGTGTGAGGATCTGGAGATCACAGAGGAGATGGCTGCTAGGTTAGAAGATGTTGTCAACAGAGGCACGTTATTACCTGTTGACTCCGCCAGGGAGGATTTATTGGCATACCAGTACCTATTACGCAAGAAAAACCTCGAATTAGTTGAGCTGCAGAACATCCTCAACGAGCGGCAGGCCAGAGCTGACTCACTCAGTGCAAGAAGAATGGCTTACTCGTCCTCATTTTCGACTGGTGCGGATCCGGACACAGCAGAACATGTAAGGACCAAGTCCAGGTTACCTAGGGCTAGGCCAAATCTGAATAACGTCAGGCAGAAATTTATGACTATCGCAGAGGACGGTATTCCCATTCCAAAAACCACAGCAGCAGCCGTAGCTTCTGTAGCAACCTACCTCAGGTCCACCATGCCTCTGTAGGACGACCCACGGTACGCTCTTCACCGTGCGCAGATCGAGGCGTTAGGACATGTTGGGTCAGCTTTCTTACCAATGAATACACCGGCGGGCCGACCTGGGTACATCCCTGGTCAGAATCCTCCTGGTACGGGCACTCGTGTAAATTGCAATAGACACCCGTCGCGGCAGTCGGCGACAGGAAGAAGGTGCTCAGGACGAGCCAGAAGGAAGCAGGTCTAGGCGCCGCCACCGCGACAAACGAGACTGAGGAGACTTGGAGCGGAGCAGGTCCAGGCAGTGGAATCAGAGCAACCGAGATAGAGAGGAGACCGAGCAAGAGCGGTTCACTCGACGCCGCCACGAGAGAGAAGAGCGCATGCGTAATAGAGAGGAGCAGCGTCAGCAGAGACAAACTGCCAGTTTTGATCATGATTATGCAGAGGAGGGATTCGATGCAAGAGATGTAATCACTCAGCGGTTAATAAACAAGCGCCGGCACCATCGTAGGCATCGCAGTCGCACTCCAGGTTCCAGTCATAGCAGTTCAGATTCAAAATCTGATGTTGAGCCATGCGGTGCAAGATGCTTCACATCGGCCAGTACGGGAAACCCGCATGTCAAAAAGGTTCAAACTAACTTCTGAGACTCCCAAGTATGATGGCAGTCAAGAGCCGTCAGCATGGTTAGAGGACTATACGACGGCAGTAGGGTGTCAGCGAGGAAATACCACGACTGCCATGCACTACATCCAGTTAATGTTGACGGGATCAGCCCGTGCTTTGCTCAGAGGACTGCCGCGCAGTTCGTATGGTACATGGGAAGCCTTTTGTAGCGACTTCAAGAGAAACTTTTCCTCCACGTTCAAACGACCCGCGTCTTTCCAGCAGCTCCGAGCGTGCAAGCAAAAGCCTGGTGAAACACTTCGCGAATACATTCCGCGATGGACCACCATGAAAAACTCAGGCGCAAACATCTCCGAGGACAACGCCATATTCACATGTATACAAGGTGTCAGGCGCAATGACTTGCATGAAGCATTAGGTCGTGAAGACCCGAAGACAATTGCGCATCTCACGGAAATAGCCAATAAATGGGCTGACAGGGAAGACTCAATCAGAAACGATAGAGTGCCATCACCTGAGGCGGATCGCCAACAGATCAATAACGGACGTCGCGGCCGTTTCGACAGAAGAATCAGGCCAAGGCCGTACGGTGGAAGGGATGGAGTCGAGCAAGTAGCGGCGGGGTTCCAGGAGAACCGGGCAAAACGCATCACCCAGCAGGGGGAGAACACGCGTGAAGAGCGGGAGGACAGTAATCTTCTCGACATAAATCGAGAGGATGCAAACAGAAGACGTGATTTCAAGCCAAGAGGATCCCGGTTCGAGCGACCTTATCGATCACCGGCTCAGCATCTCAACGACCCGTGCAGAATGCACCTGTTCAAGGATGATTTTGGCAATTTGCGAGCAACGCACATACTAAAAGACTGTCGCGAATTCATCGCAATACAAGCTGAGATACGGCGTAACGCCGCTGCAAATCCGGCTCTGCCCGCGCACGCAGCGTTACGTCCGCCGCCGACAGGGCACATCGTGAGAGCAGTTCCGGAATATTGGCAGCAGGAAAATCCGGGCGCACCCCGAGATCAGTACCCGCAAACCAGGGGGGCAATGTACATGATATAGAAAGGGCGGCCATCAATAGGTGTCAGAAGCTCATCAGTCGCCAAGTTCATTTGGCTACTGCAGCGCCACCAGCAGTCCCAGAGTACCTGCAAGGCTCAGAAACTCCAATCGGCTTCACTCGGGCGGATCACCCGCCGCGAGTCCCGCACCCAGGCCACGCACCTCTTGTCATTCAGGTTTTTATTGGAGGGTTCAGGATGAACAAAGTGTTTATGGATGGGGGCAGCGGCATTAACATCGTTTTCGCAGACACTTTGCGCAAGATGAATATGTCACTCGACAATTTAAAACGGTCTGAAAACACATTTCACGTCATAGTGTCGGGCAAGGCAGTGTACCCCATGGGTTCTTTATGGCTCGAGGTTGTTCTGGGTGACGAGGACCACTTCAGAAAGGAAATTGTCGAGTTCGAAGTCGTCGACTGGCTGTCTCAGTAATACATAATCCTAGGGCGATCAACGTTTGCCAGGTTTATGTCAGTACCACACTATGCGTATCTTATGCTCAAGCTGCCTGGACCAAAGGGAGTCATCACAATCCGCGGTGACTTTCGGCGCTCTGAGGGCTGCGGCCGGGAATTCAGCAAGATATCCGAGTCCTTCGGTGCACAAGAGCAGCTTGCGGAGATTGCATTGGATAATGATCGCACATTGTTCACTGAGGCCAAGAAACCTGCTCCTGAGAATTCGTTAAGCACCAAAAACGACACAAGGGCTCATAGGGTTCACCCGACGGAAAATGACAAGACAGTCCTCGTGTCATCCAGTCTAAATGAAGCATAGAAGGCGCGATTGTCGAGTTCCTCCGTGAGAACTGGAAAATCTTTGTCTGGCACCCGACTGATATGCCAGGCGTACCCAGGGAACTTGTCGAGCATGCCTTACAAATTTATCCAGGCACCAAGCCAATTAAGCAGACAATGAGAAGGTTATCCGAGCCGAAGCGCGCGGCTGTCGGGTCGGAGATCGACAGACTGCTAGACGCCAAGTTCATCCGAGAACTAAAGAGTTCAGATTGGGTCGCAAACCCAGCGCTTGTACCGAAGAAAGGAGTTAAATATGGGCGAATGTGCATCGACTTCACGTCGCTCAACAAGTGCTGCCCCAAGGATCATTTCCCTCTGCCACGAATTGATCAGATCGTGGACTCGACGGCAGGGTGCGAGCGTCTGTCTTTTCTCGACGCTTACTCGGGGTACTAGCAGATTCAGATGAAAAAGGAGGATGAAGAAAAGACATCATTTATCACCCCTCAAGGCGTGTACTGCTACACCAAAATGACCTTCGGGCTCAAAAACGCAGAGGCCACTTACCAGCGGATGATGCAGAACTGCTTGAGGGATCAGATAGGCAGGAATATTCAGGTGTACATTGACGACATAGTTGTCAATACCAAGGAAACTAGAACTCTAATTGATGATTTGAGGGAGACTTTCGTAGCCCTCAACAAGTATAGGATCAAACTCAAACCCACCAAGTGCGTGTTTGGGGTGCCATTAGGGCAGATATTGGGTTACCTAGTGTCCGCCAAGGGCATCGAGGCTAATCCGGAAAAGATACAGGATCTATTACAAATGTTGGAGCCGACAAAAATTCGCGAGGTCCAAGGACTTGCTGGAAGGGTTGCAGCTCTCAGTAGATTCATCAGTCGGATGGGCGAGAAGGCCCTGCCATTCTACCAGTTAATGAAGAAAGCTGACAAGTTCGAGTGGACAGCCGAGGCGCGAGCGGCGTTCGTAGAGTTCAAGTGGATGCTCACGAGCCCTCCAGAACTCGTGGCGCCGCGAGAGCGAGAAACTTTGTACCTATACATAGCAGCCACCAACAGGGTGGTCAGCACAGTACTTATAGTCGAGAGGCCGGAGGAAGGAAAAACGCAGCTAGTACAAAGGCCGGTGTATTACCTCAGCAAAGTTCTCACCCCAGCCAAGGAGCGGTACCCGCATTACCAAAAGCTCGCGTATGGCGTGTTTATGAAGAGTCGCAAAGTCGCACACTACTTCACAGAGCACCCAATAGTGGTGGTGAGCAGCGCCCCGCTATCCGACATATTGAATAACTCCATGGCGGTCAGGCGAGTAGCCAAGTGGAGTATCGAGCTCGGTCCCAGAGACATCACCTATCGGCACCCCAAGGCAATCAAAGCCCAGGTTCTGCTAGATTTCACAACCGAGTGGATAGAGGCTTAGTTGCCACACGTCCCTGATTTGTCCAGCTCTTGGACCATGTATTTTGACGGGTCAAAGCGATTCGATGGTGCAGGAGCTGAAGTCGTCCTAACTTCACCCATAGGGGATAAGCTGCGATATGTCCTGCAGATGGATTTTAAGCAAGCAACAAACAATGAGGCAGAGTATGAGGCGTTATTGCATGGCATGCGCATGGACAAGGCTTGCGGAGCAACTCGGCTGATGATCTAGATGACTCGAATTTGGTGGTGCAGCAAACGATGAAGGAGTGCGATGCAAACGCAGACAATATGCAGGCTTAGCGTGATATTTATAATGTCATGGAAGGCAACTTCGACGTGTGCGAGTTACGGCATGTCGGTCGAGAAAGCAACGAAGAAGCGGATGCGTTGGCCAACATTGGGTCCAAGAGAGAGCCTATTCCCTCCGGAGTTTTTTTGGAACGGATCAAAGAAAGGTCAATCAAAATAAAAGATCCAGCAAAACACTCGGCGGGCGCCAGCAACTTGCAAGAAAAGACCAAGCAGGCAGCTGCTGATCAGCAGCCCGATAACCTTCTAACCTCAATTCCTCCGGTCGAAGTGTTCCTTATTGAGCCGTCCTGGACCAAGCCTTTTCTGTCGTATATCACATGTCAGGAATTGCCCAGCGATCCAGTCGAGGCAAAACGCATCACTCGGCGCTCCAAAGCATTCACAGTCATCAACAAGGAATTATACAAGCGGAGCATATCAAGAATACTGTCGGGTTATACTCCTAGGAATCGGGGGTAGTTACTTCCTGAAGGGTAGTTCGAGAGGGGATTGAACGAGGAGGTCTAAACCCTCAAGTGGCTCCGCGACGTTGCTCGCCGGACCCGAAGAAGACGCACACCCGACCAAGGAAAACACCGTCCTTTACCCAAGTTCACGGCCCTCGTGAGGAGGTAAGAATGCTACTCCTGCCTGTCTGTATTATATGTGGGAGGTTACAGAACAATTGAGCTTGCCGGAAGCCCCCTTGAGGCAGTTCTTGCCTGGGGAGGGAAGCGATGTTCTTCTTCCTCCTCCAGCCAGAGGCTAACCTAACTAGAGCTGCTAGGGTTTACAAGGGTGTTTTGCACGCAAGGAGCCGGCCCTTCCTACGATGGATGTCTTCTCTCTTTTATAGGAGCCTCCGGTCTTCTTCTTCGGCTTGGCCTTCAAGGTGGCTCCCACTCGCCAGTGGCGGGGTGGAGCACGAGTCCACCGCGCTCCCTTCGTCCATGGACTCGGTCCATTGTTGATAAAGGTGGTGCCGTGGACGACAGGCGGCCGACCGCGCTTGTACCGCCCGCAGAGCAGGCAGTCTCTGGGGTGGAGCCCACGATGACGATCTCCCTTGGAGGGTTGCGCTGTCCACCTGCTTTACCGTCAAAGTAGAAGGTCCTCACAGCTGTGCAGTAGGCGGAGCAGCTTTGTTGACCGCTTTATCGCCAGGGACAGCGACGGGGGTGTGAGCGCCTCTGTACGAGCGTGGCAGAGATCACGTGCGCTCTGTCGGGGTTCCTTGGCGACGACGTTTCCCTTCAGGCCTGAGGGGAGATTCCTGTCGGACTTGCCTCAGGTGGGTTGGTTCCTTGACGGGGAGGACCCCCTGAGGCGAAGGGTCCCTTGAGGCCCTCACTCCCTCTTTAGGCCCTCGAGGGGAGTTGCCTCTCGGGGGTCTCGTCAGGCGGAGCCGCCTAGTCCTTAGCCGTTTTGTCCGTCTGGCCCGCGAGCGAGGCCTGGGGGGAATGGGCTCTTGATACCCCAGTTCCCACTGGGCCGACAGTAGCCCCCGGGCCCATGATGGGCTTGACTGAGCCCATGGGCTTAGGCGAAGCGTCGTGGGCCCTTAGTGCCCAGCCGGCCCGAGCCACGCGGCACTTGGATGGCTAACGGCTTTGCACGATCTGGGGCGTGAGTCGTGGGGGTCCCACCAAATCCTGGTAACCGCTCTTGGAGGGGACATAAAAACCCAGGCGTTGCCGCGCAGAGTCGTTACTGTTTCCAGTTCTTCCCGCAGAAGTTTCCGCTCCTCAGTGCTCTCCACCCCCGCTCTCCTATGCGCATCTCCCATCTTTTCCTCCGCCAAAAACCCAAGTCCTCTCCGATGGGCCCAGTGAAGAGCAAGAGTAAGGCCGCAGCGGTGTCATCTTCCCGGGCGGAGGCCATGGAGGTAGTGCGGAGCGCGACGCTTGAGGGGGCGCGCACCGATCTTCAGGCGCTGGAGAAGATCCGCCATCTGGTCGTGGGGCCATCCAACGAGCATGGCACCAGCACGCTCCAAGCTGCCCGGTTCGGGAAATTTCCCCAAGGGTTTTACCCTATTTTCCTCCACGCCATCATCGCCAGGCTGGTGCCGCCGTACTCGCCTTTCTTAGAGGCAGTACTAGAGTTCTACCAAATTCAACTTCTCCATCTCCACCCGAACTCCATACTCATTTTGTACATCTTCGCCTACCTTTGCGAGGCTTATCTGGGCGTGCACCCTTCGGTGGCGCTCTTCAGGACCTTCTATTCGCTGCGGTGCACGGCGGGCGGCGAGAGGACGGGATGTGTCCGGGATGTGTCTCCTTCCGCATCGCGGACGGTATGGGGCATGTGTACATCCCCATGTCTTGGAGCGGGGAGAAATCGGTTACGGCGCTGCTCAAGAAGGTGGGTGACTTCCGCCAGAAGTGGCTGCTCATCGGCGTCTCGTCGCCCTGCGCATTCCTGGATGTCTCGGAGGCGCCGCCCGTGAGGAATTCCCACTGGTGCAAGTCTGCTCTCCGTGGTGCAGACAATGCTTACTTGGAGGGCGTTTGAGGTTTCTCCGCGAAGAGGGTCTGACGGGCCAGATGGTCGCGGCGGACTTCGTGGCACGCCGCATCGCCCCCCTTCAGGCGCATTCTGAGCCGATGTGGATGTATGCCGGCCCTTCCGACCCAATGCGGCTCCATCCAGAAGACCTTGGCTCGGACGTGGTCGACACCATCCTTAATATCCTCTTAGCCAGTCTGGACTTGCCAGGGAAAATCGCCGGCTCCGTGCTTCCCCTGCACCAGCTTCCTTTGAGCGACCGCATGGACATCCTGGACGGAATGCCAGATTTCACTCCTCAAGGTCTGGCGGGCTCAATGGATCAGGGGGTCGCTCCGCCGGTGCGCGCAGTCGTGGGTGCTGACTCTTCATCCACCTCCCGGGCCTGGAGCGGCGTTGAGGAGGCCGCGACGGGAGAGGCGCTCCCTGCGAGGTACGAGCCATTCACCGACGAGATTTGCGACATCTCGTCGGACGATGACGACGCCTTTGTTGTTGCACCTCCGCGCTTCGAGGAGGAGGCGCTTGAGGCGGGGGCGGCCTCCGAGACAGATGCTTTGCCAGGGAGGCGCGAGCCTCGCACCAAGGCGATGGTGGATCGCCCCGGGGTGAAGCCTTCTGACATCCCCCTCAAGAGGAAAGCGGCAACGCCTCTGGAGGGATCAGGTGCCAAACCCACGCCATCTTGGCGGTCTCGTGGCCTGTCGTGGGTCGATGCTGGAGCTTCCCCTTCATGGTGAGTATTTCCACCACTCTGTCACTTTTGGCTTCCCTAGTTTTCCCTGCTCCGTCTTCTCCTGAACAACCTCCTTCGGGCTTTTTCCAGCGATCTGGTGCCTGCGACGCGTCGCAAGCTTCGCGAGGTAGCAGGTGTGAAGGGTGCTGCAGCTTCGGTAGAGGCCGGCGAGCGCCCGAGGCCTGGAGAGACGTCCACTCCAGGCCTCGTGGAGGAGGCGCCTCAGGAGGGAGCGGCCGTGCCCCTGGTGGGGGCGCCCGAGCCCCAAACGGTGCCTCCCGAGCCTCCGCTTGCGGATAGCGTGGAGGAGACAACTCCCGCGCCGCCTCACGCTCTGACTCCTCCTCGTGCGACTACGCCACCGTGCGAAGCAATTTTGCTTCGCACGCCGCCATCGCCGCGTGCAGCGACGCCGTCGCCCGTGTCACCTTCACCATGCTCGCCCGCGGCGCCCGTGCCACTTTGCGACGGAGCGGCCGAGGCTTCAGCGGGCGCAAATGCGGCCATTGTAGATGGTGCTGCCTCATCCCCTTTAGGGGGTGCGAATGAGGTTCTCGCGGGCGCAAGTGCAGCCGCGGGAGGGGGCGCGTGCTCGCCACCCCGCTCTGCCGGAGAAGATGAGCACCCGCGGGACTCGAGCGCCACAGCTGCAGACGGCGTGGAGGGAGGTGAGGCCACACCCAGCCCCCGAGCCCGACCCGGGGCAGGGCTCTCGGGGCCGGCCGCCACAGCTGGACCCTCATCCGGCCAGGAAATGGTTCTCCGAAGCTGGGATTGGAGCACGGGGCGCCGTGAGGTGGCGTTCGGCCTTGTGCGGGAGTCGTTGGACGGCCTGGAGGCCCACCTTTCCCTTTGTGATATACGGCTTGCCCAACAGCAGGCGGAACTTGCGAGGTCGTGGGCGTCCTTCCACGCTGCCGTCGAGGCGCGCCGCCTTGAGGACTCGGCGCTGCAGGCCGCCCGCGAAGAGGCCATCACTTTGCCAAGGAAGTCCGCGACAGAGCCATTCGCGATGCCGCGGAGCTACTCGAGCCCCTCCAAGCAGAACGCGGAGCCGCCGAGGAGCTCCTTCGAGGGGTCACGGCTGAGCGTGAGGCGATGGAGGGCTCGCAGGCGCAGAAGCAACGCGAGCTGGACCGGTCGGAGTCCTAGCGTCTCTCTGCCCACCAGGTTGCGCAGGCCGCTCTGGAGGAGGACCGCAAGTGCTTGGCCGAGTGCGATCGGCACCTGGTCCTCAGGGGGAGCGAGCTGTAGCGGCGCGAGGAGCGGTGCCTCCAGATGGAGAAGGACCAAGCCGCCCAGCGCGAAGCCCTTGAAGCACGCGAGGGAGGCCTGGCTCAGGCGGTCTTGAAGTTCGACGAGCACGTCGCTGCTCAGGGGCGATCTGATGAGCGCTGGGAGCGGCGCCTCGCCAAGAGGACGAGAGCGGCGCAGAGGGCCCTCGTGGTGCACGAGACACATCTCCGTCGGGCCCTTCTTCAGAAGTACCGCACTCGGCTGCGGAAGCGGGAGGACCACCTTAGGGCCGAGCATGTTGCGGACGTTCAGCGGCTAGCCGAGATAGAGAAGGCCTACACCAAGCTGGCGCGCCGCTTCAAGCGCGCCAAGGCATATTGGCATCGAGCGGGGGAGGCCCACTGTGCGGCGTCCCACGGCGCCGGCCCTTCGTCCAGTGCGCCTGTGGCGCAGTGTGACCGTTTGTTTGAAGAGCTGATTGCCCGTGGTAGCGAGCTTGCAGCGCGGCTTGGCGCATACGCACCGTACCCTTGGTCACAGGACTGCGACGGTGCCGCTGCATTCCTGGCCTACTTCGACCAGCTTTTCGAGGCGCTGGAGGGCCCCGCCGCTGAGCTTCGCGGGGTGATCGAAGACGAGAGCAGGCAGCTCCTGGGGGTGGTTGTCGATCGCATCTTCACCAACATCAAGCTCCTCGTGCCGGACTTCGACTTCCGTTTGGTGACTCAGGCTGCCCTGGCGAGGACGCGCAGCGCGTCTCGGCTTCCCTCCGTGAGCAGGTGGCTGCGTTCTGCAACCGCTTCCAGCGCGTGGAAGCTGAGACAGATTTCGGGGGGGAAGGGGCCCGCCCCGCCGAGGTCGAAGGAGGCGCTGCGGAAGAGCAGGTCCACTCCGTCACGGTCGAAGCTGGCGCTGCGGAGGAGGAGGCTCGCTCCTCCGAGGTCGAAGCTGGTGCTACGGAGGGGGAGGCTCGCTCCGCCGAGGTCGAAGCTGGCGCAGCGGAGGCTTAGAACGCTGCTGCATCCCCCTGAGCCTTTCTTGGACGCGCCTGCGGGCGTTTGTAACTGCACCAGCTGTGTGCCTTAGACATCTTAAGACCTTTTGGCCTGTAATATACTTTAATTGTTGCTTGAATTCGAGCTCATCTGCCTCTCTTGAGGTCTCTTTGGACTCATCTTCATGTCTATTTGTTCTCTGCGTCGTTAGGTCCCATCTCTTCGTGCCATGACTTCGCCACCTCGGCCCGCGGGGGCAATGGCTCTGCAAGGCCAAGGGGGAGCTTAGGCGCAGGAGAGGTGAGAGCCTTGAGTCGCGATGCCCAAGTGCCTCCCTTAGACGTGCGAGTAGTCCAAGAAGCGTAAGGGAAGTCGCTCGAGGGGCAGAGACGTGCGAGTAGTCCAAGAAAAACGCTCTTAAAGCGTGAGTGCGGGACTTAGCTTCGAGGTTTTCGCTCTGCGAAGGTTGTTCGCCTGGCGAGGTTGCCCGCTTGAGGGGTCGCTCATGGGGAGGCATTTTGCCTGGCGAGGTTGCCCGCTTGAGGGGTCGCTCCTAGGGAGGCATTTTGCCTGGTGAGGTTGCCCGCATGAGGGGTCGCTCTCTGGGGGGGCATTTTGCCTGGCGAGGTTGCCCGCTTGAGGGGTCGCTCTCTGGGGAGGCATTTTGCCTGGCGAGGTTGCCCGCTTGAGGGGTCGCTCCTGGGGAGGCATTTTGCCTGGCGAGGTTGCCCGCTTGAGGGGTCGCTCCTGGGGAGGCATTTTGCCTGGCGAGGTTGCCCGCTTGAGGGGTCGCTCACGGATGTCCCGCAGGCTTGCAGGGGGAAGATCTTCCCTGCAGATATTAGAGGGCGAACCCAAACGCTAGAACACGGATCAAGGGATCATGCGCGCTTATAGGTCCCCTCAGGCGTTCCTTGCGAGGAGAGTAAGTACCAAGGTCCTCTGGTGAGATGGCTCGTTTGTGGGTAATTGCCCTCCAGCCAGAGCTTGGACTCTTGGGTTTTGAAGTGTTGCTGGTGTGTCATTTGAGGCACTGGCACCGTACTCAGCCCCCGCTCGCGAGGTACGCATGTGGAGAGATATAAGCGCACACTTCAACAATAGTAATGCACAAAATAAAAATAACCCCAAAAACATTTTTTAAGCGGCGCCGAAGCGCTAAGCTCACTTTATGAACGAGATTGAGTCATTATGCTTGGGGTTGCCAAGTTAATGCTCTGACCATGTCGAGTCATGGGGACCACCTATTGGTGGTTGAGACTCTCAGCGTCCTGAGGTTGCTCGTTTTAATTGAGAGCTCGGATGGTTTTTCCCTCGAGCGAAGCCTTTGGGGCTTTGGAGGTTTAAGCCGTTGGCGTTTTAACCTCCGGAGACAAGGATGCTTGGAGGTTGAGCCGTAAGCTGCCTCGTCCGCTAGTTGTCTCGACGTGACAATGATCACGTGCGTGGCAATGACCACGATTGCGTTTGTTCCCTTAGGAGACAAAGCATTTGCTTGAGGTTTAAGCCTTTTGGCGTTTTAACCTCTAGAGTCGACATTGCTTGGAGGTTGAGCCGTAAGCTGCCTCTTCCGCTTTGTTTTCTCGACGTGACAATGATCACGGGTGTGGCAATGACAACTTTGGCATTTGTTCCTTTAGGAGACAAAGCTTTGTTTTTGGAGGTTTAAGCCTTTCGGCATTTTAACCTATAGAGACGAAAAGTGCTTAGAGGTTGAGCTGTAGGCTGCCTCGTCCGCTTTGACGTCTCGTCGTGACAATGATCACGGGTGTGAAAATAATCATTTTTCTTATTTGTTCCTGGCGGATACAAAGGTTTGAGAGGTTTAAGCCTTGAGCTTTTAACCTTAAGGGACAAAAGGGTGCTTGGAGGTTGAGTCGTGGGCTGCCTCTTTTGCTAAATGCCCTGACGTGATGACGATCACGGGTAGAACTTGCGTAGATGCATTATGTTCCATGGATTCTTGACGGGGACGCCGTCTTCCGTCTCGAGGCGAGCCGCGCCAGGCCTGGCGATGTGGGCGACCCTGTAGGGACCTTCCCACATCGGGGACAGCTTGTGGAGGCCTTCCCTGGAGAGGATTCGCCTGAGGACGAGATCGCCTATCTCCAGGGTGCACGAGCGCACATTGCGGCTGTGGTAGCGCCTCAGGGACTGCTGGTACTTGGCCGCCCGTAGAGCGGCGCGGCATCTTAGCCCTTCAAGGAGCAGCAGGTCGTCGCTGTGGAGGTCCTCTTGTTGGTCCTCATTAAAGGCCAGGACCCGTGGGGATCCATGCTTTATCTCTGCGGGGAGGACTGCTTCGGCTCCATAGATGAGTGCGAACGGCGTTTCCACGGTGGGCTTGGGTGGCGTGGTACGGATGGACCAGAGCACCGAGGGTAACTCATTGATCCAGCCCTTGCCGTGGCCCTTGAGGACATCGAAGGTCCTGGTCTTTAAGACTTTGAGGACCTCTGCGTTTGCGCGCTCAGCCTGCCCATTGCTTTGCGAATGGGCAACTGAGGCGAAGCAGAGCTTGATGCCCATTTTCTGGCAGTAGGCTCTGAAGATGTCGCTTGTGAATTGCGAGCCATTGTCGGTGATGATGCGGTTAGGCACTCCGAAGCGGCAGACCAGGCCTCTGATGAATTTCACCGCCGCGCCTGTTGTGATTGTACGCGTCGCCTCCACTTCAGGCCATTTTGTGAACTTGTCGATGGCCACGAAGAGGTAGCGATATCCACCTTGCGCTGTTGGGAAATGTCCCAGGATGTCCAGCCCCCAGACCGCAAACGGCCACGAGAGCGGAATGGTTTGCAGGCCCAGTGCTGGTTGGTGGATTTGCTTGGCGTGGAATTGGCAAGCTTCACAAGCTTGGATGATGTCCGTTGCATCTTGAAGCGCTTGAGGCCAGTAGAAGCCGCTCCTGAAGACTTTCCCTGCGAGGGTGCGGGCGCACGAATGGTGGCCGCATTCCCCGCTGTGGATGTCCTTAATCAGCAGTTTTCCTTCTTCAGGAGGGACGCACTTCAGCGCGATGCCGTTTGGGCGCTTGCGGTAGAGATTTCCTTCGAGGATTTGGTATGATTTTTCTTGGCGGGCAATTCGCTCCGCTTCAACATCTTCCTCGGGAAGGATCCCTTTTTGTAGGTAGTCTTTGATCTCGTCGATCCATCCTGCCTCTTGGTGCACCGCTGTGAGCAACAGACGCTCCCCTGTTGGGGGCCCGCAGCCTGGGGCTCCGCTTGCAGGTGGCGGTGGGAGCGCTTCGTCTGTGCTCGCGGGCCTCGAGGGGCTGCTTTATGGATGCCTTGACGAGCCTTTCCTCAAAGACACCTGGCAGCTGGGCTTGCCTCTTTGATGCGCGCTTTGCGATGTCATCAGCCTCTTGGTTTTCTTTTCTTGGGATGTGCATGAGCTCCATTCCCCTGAAGTTCTTCTCCAGCCTACGGACCTCTTCAAGGTATGCGGCCATGTGGTCGTCCTTGGCCTTGTAGCTTTTGTTGGAGAAGTTGACGAGCAGCTGGGAGTCGCCCTTGATGAGTAGATGCTTGATGCCTAGGGCGATTGTTGCGCGTAGGCCAGCAAGCAACCCTTCATACTCGGCGATGTTGTTGGATATCTTGTCGATTCCGAAGCACGGCTGGACTGCATAATACAACTTGTCGCCTTTTGGCGAGGTCAGCACTACGCCTGCCCCACCGTGGCGACAAGCGAAAGCTCTATCGAACTTCATGGTCCAGTAGCTGGGCATTGCTGCTCCAGAAGACTCGTGCTCTTCTTCCCAGGGCTCTTCAAGGGTTGGATCAGTCCATTCGGCGACGAAGTCTGCCAGCGCTCTTCCTTTGATTACCCTTGTGGTATCGAAGCGTAAATTGAATGGCTGTAGCTCGATGTTCCATCATGCGACACGATCTGTTGCATTTGGGTTGCGCAGAATTTGCTCCAGGGGGAAAGAGGTTACCACCGTGATGGGATGCCCCTGGAAGTAGTGCCGCAGCTTTCTTGAGTCGAAGAGGAGGGCGAGGAGAAGCTTTTGCTGCATCGGGTACCGCTCGCGAGCATCACGCAGTACTGTGCTGACGAAGTAGACTGGGTGCTCGACGAGGGTAGTTTCTGTTTCCTTGGCGTCTTTCGCCTGAGGCGGCCCAGCCTGATCCTCGATGGGGTTGGCTTCAAGGGGCTTGTCCTGGGCCTCGAGGGAAGTGGCCTCAAGTGACTTGGCCTCGAGGGTCTTGTCCTCGAGGGACTTGGCCTCGGGGGGCGTGGCCTCAAGGGACTTGGCCTCGAAGGGCGTGGCCTCACGGGACTTGGCCTCGAGGGACTTGGCCTCGAGGGGCGTGGCCTCGAGGGGTCTGGCCTCGCAGCATTCCTCCTGGGCCTCGAGTGTGTTAGCCTCTTTCATCAGTTGACTCGGGGTGGTCTCCTCTTGAGGCTTTGGCCCTGGCGTGGGTCTTATGATGACCGTCCCTTCTTCGAGCTCTTTATCAGGAGGCTTTTCCTTTGGAGGGGTTGCACTCTTCTTGTGAAGTACAGACTCCTCTCTTTCCACCACAAGGACAGCACTGGCTGTTTGTGGGGTGGCTGACAAGTACAGCTTCAGGTGCTCGCCAGGTCTTGGGGCGACCATTACAGGTGGGCTGGCCTAGTACTTCTTCAAGTCCTCAAATGCTTTTTCAGCTTCAGGTGTCCACTTGAAGGTTCCCGTCCTTTTCATGATCTTGAAAAATGGCAGGGCTCTTTCGCCGAACTTGGAGATGAATCGACCCTAGCTGGCCATGCAGCCCGCTAGGCGTTGCATGTCCTTGAGCCTTCGTGGAGGCTGCATGCCTTCTATGGCCTTGATTTTGTCTGGGTTTGCCTTTATGCCCCGATGAGACACGAGGAAGCCCAGCAATTTGCCCGAAGGTACTCCGAAGACGCACTTGGCGGGGTTTAGCTTGATGTTCACCTTGCGCAGGCTGGCGAAGGTTTCTTCCAGGTCTCCGAGCAGAGTATTTCCTTCTCGTGACTTTACGACGATGTCATCGACATACGCTTCAGCGTTTCGCCCCATTTGCCCGCCAAGGGCTATCCTCATTAACCTCTGAAAAGTGGCTCTGGAATTTTTTAGGCCGAAGGGCATGCAGACGTAGCAATTCACACCACATGGGGTGAGGAAAGCCGTCTTCTCCTCGTCCTCTTTAGCCATCTTAATCTGGTGATAACCAGAGAAGGCATCGAGGAAACACAGAAGGTCGCAGCCTGCCGTGGAGTCCACGATCTGGTCGATTCTGGGCATGGGGTAAGGGTCCTTGGGGCAGGCCTTTTTTACGTCGGTGTAGTCGATGCAGAGGCGGCCTCCGCCGGCGGGTTTTGGTACCACCACGCCGTTGGAGAGCCAAGTGGGGTGCGCGACTTCGTGGACTACATTTGCCGCTTTGAGCTTCTCGACCTCCTTGACGATGAATGCTTGCTTCTCGGGGGCTTGTTTTCTTGCTTTTTGCTTGACGGGGCGCGCGTTTGGGCACACGGCCAAGTGGTGCTCGATCACCTCCCTCGGTACACCAGACATATCTGACGGCGTCCACGCGAACATGTCAGAGTTTGCCTGGAGGAAGGCGACGAGCGCGTTTTCCTATTTAGGCGGCAGCGCGGCGCCAATGGTGACGCTAGCCCCCGAGCCTTCAGCCCCCGAGCTTCCTGAGCTCAGAGAAATCTTCTTTGTAGCAGCTGCCTCCTGTGAGAACAACTGCTTCTTCTTCTTGGGCCTCTCGAGAGGCTCTTGGTCCTCGTCTGCGGTGAAGGCCATGGCGGCGGTCTTGTAGGCCGTCTCCACAGCGCGCGTAGCGTCCAGGACGTGCCCACGTATGGTGATCGTGCCGGTGCTGCCGGGGATCTTGACCATGTTGTACGCATGGTGCGTGACGGCCATGAACTTCGCGAGTGCGGGGTAGCCGATGATGGCGTTGTATGGCAGGCCGATGTGCACGACATCGAAATCGATGTGCTCGGTGCGGTAATTTTCCTCGCTCCCGAAGGTGACGGCAAGCCTGACCTGGCCTAGAGGCTCGATTGAGCCGCTGGTGACCCCCGTGAAGGGCCTCGAGGGACTAAGACTCTCGTAGGGCACTTGAAGCGCTTCGAACGTATCTATGGAGATGACGTTCAGGCCTGCTCCGTCGTCGATGAGCGTCTTGGAGACAGCCGCATTGTCGATGGTGGGGGTGCAGACCAGCGGGAGGGTTCCAACAGTCTTGGTGGACTTGCGGTGGTCCTGAGCGTCGAAGGCGATGGTGTACTGCGACCACTTGAGGGGCCTGGAGGTTTCTGTGCTTGGGAGGGCGGCGTTGAGCTCGCGGGCGAACTGCTTGAACTGGTTGTTGGACTTTGGCGCCTGCGCCCCCACTAGGATGCAGGCGATGGCACCCCTCGGGGCTTGGTAGCTGCCATCTTCCTCGTCGGGGAGGTTGCCGTTCTTTTCTGCAGCGTTGGCTCGATTTCCAGATGGTTTCTGGTAGCCGCCCTTGCGCCCGCCTCCGCGGTAGACACGGCCTCGACCGCGGCCGCCACCGTCCTCTGCTTGCTCGCGCTCCTAGCTCAACCTTTTGAGGTCGTAGCAGGACTCCGTAGAGTGGTCGCGCCTGTTGTGGTAGATGCAGAAGGGGCGGAGATCATCTTTTCTTTCTCCAGCCTCAGGGAAGTCCCTACGGGTGCCTTTTGTGTCTGGTTCTGCCGCGAGAACGGTGGTGGCCTTACGCTTGGGCTCCTCCTTCTTCTTCTGGCTCTTGGACCCCTCAGCGTGATCATCCCCTCTCGAGGACATTTTCACGAAAAGGAGTCCCTTCTTAGCCTTGGCGCACTTGTCCGCCATGTCGAACAGCTTGACCACAAAGGTGAGCTTGTCGTGGATGCCCAGTTTCTCAAGCATCCAGCTGTTGGTGACGCCCTCGCGGAAGGCGGCGATGACTTGAGTGTCGGGGATGTTCGGGATCTTGTTGCGCACTTGGCTGAAGCGCTGGATGTATTTGCGGAGCATTTCGTCCTTCCTCTGCACCACAGCGCGCAGATCGTTGTGGGTGAGGGCGCGCTCGTACGTCCCCTTGAAGTTGGAGACGAACTGCTTGCAGAGCTCCTCCCAGGAGTTCACAGAGTCCTCCGGGAGATTCAGGAGCCACGACAGCGCAGAGTCGCGCAGCGCGTGGGAGAACCAGTTGGCCATGACCTTGTCGTTTGCTCCCGCGGCTTGGATGGAGGTGGTGTAGAGCTGCAGGAACTCAACGGGGTTGCTGGAGCCGTCGTAGCCCTTGGGAAGAGCCGGCCTGAAATTATGCGGCCAGACCACGCGGCGCAGGGAGCGGGTGAACGCCATGCAGCCCGAGGTGTACGTAGCGACCCCGTGCTGAAGCGCGCCGCGGTTCTGCTGCCCCGCCTGGCCGAGCTCCTCCACGAGCCTGTTCTGGCGGTCTCGCTGGAGCTCCATCCCCACACGGGCGTCGGGCGCGGTGTGGTGCACGATCATGCAATCGCGCGGCGAGGTCGCGTGCGAAGCAGCCCTCTGTGCCGTAGCCGGCGCAGGTCCCGGAGGTGGCGGAGGTGCATTTGTTGCGACCGTGCCCGCGAGAGAGGGGTGTGCGTTGGACTGCGACGGAACAGGGCGCGTCGTGGCGATGCCGACGATGTGGTTGAGGCGTTGAAGCCACTGATCGTGGGCCTCAACGGTGGGCTGGTAGCGGAGCAGGTCCTGCGCCATAAGCAGCGCGGTGTGGGGCGCAGGGTCGGTTCTCCCCGGGCCCGAGCCGCTTGGGCGCTGCGACGGGTGCGACGACTGCGCGTCCTCCTGGTGCTCGGCGTCGTGCTCTGGCTCCTCCGCGTGAGGGCCAGAGGGGACATGCTCCTCTTGGCGGGGTCGGCCCCGCCTTGCGCGGGTGGTCGCGCGGGTGGTCACGGCGCCTGGGGGCGCGAGTGCTCCCGCGGGCGTGCGTCGGCTAACTCGAGCGGTGCTAGTGGTGCGCGTGTTCACCATGGCGCGGAGACGAACTCGAAGGTTGTTGACGCGCCTCAATCCCCTACCTGGCGCGCCAAATGTCGGGTTATGACTCCCAGGAAAAGGGTAGTTCGAGAGGGGATTGAACGCGGAGGTCTAAACCCTCAAGAGGGGATTGAACGCGGAGGTCTAAACCCTCAAGAGGGGATTGAACGTTGCTCGCCGGACCCGAAGAAGACGCACACCCGACCAAGGAAAACACCGTCCTTTACCCAGGTTCACGGCCCTCGTGAGGAGGTAAGACCGCTACTCCTGCCTGTCTGTATTATATGTGGGAGGTTACAATACAATTGAGCTTGGCGGAAGCCCCCTTGAGGCAGTTCTTGCCTGGGAGGGAAGCGATGGTCTTTTTCCTCCTCCAGCCAGAGGCTAACCTAACTAGAGCTGCTAGGGTTTACAAGGGTGTTTTGCACGCAAGGAGCCGGCCCTGCCTACGATGGATGTCTTCTCTCTTTTATAGGCGCCTCTGGTCTTCTTCTTCGGCTTGGCCTTCAAGGTGGCTCCCACTCGCCAGTGGCGGGGTGGAGCACAAGTCCACCGCGCTCTGTTGATAAAGGTGGCGCCGTGGCCGACAGGCGGCCGACCGCGCCTGTACCGCCCGCAGAGCGGGCAGTCTCTGGGGTGGAGCCCACGATGACGATCTCCCTTCGAGGGTTGCGCCGTCCTCCTGCTTTACCGTCAGAGTAGAAGGTCCTCACAGCTGTGCAGCAGGCGGAGCAGCTTTGTTGACCGCTTTATCGCCAGGGACAGCGACGGGGGTGTGAGCGCCTCTGTACGAGCGTGGCAGATATCATGTGCGCTCTGTCAGGGTTCCTTGGCGACGACGTTTCCCTTTAGGCCTGAGGGGAGATTCCTGCCGGACTTGCCTCGGGCGGGTTGGTTCCTTGACCGGGAGGACCCCCTGAGGCGAAGGGTCCCTTGAGGCCCTCACTCCCTCTTCAGGCCCTCGAGGGGAGTGGCCTCTCGGGGGTCTCGTCAGGCGGAGCCGCCTAGTCCTTAGACGTTTTGTCCGTCTGGCCCGCGAGCAAGGCCTGGGGGGAATGGGCTCTTGATACCCCAGTTCCCACTGGGCCGACAAATACTGTAGCGGTGCATAGCACTCGAGGATGGACGGGCAATCCTCATGGATATCCACGCGGGTACATGTGGGCATCATGCAAGCAGCAGGGCTCTAGTTGCAAAGGCCTTAAGGGTAGACTTTTACTGGCCGACTGCCATGCAAGACGCAGAGGACTTGGTACGGAAGTGCCTCGGCTTTCAGAAGTATGCAACTAGGCCTCACGCCCCAGCATCTGAGCTCAATACCATCCCGTTAGCTTGGCCTTTCGCACAGTGGGGGCTGGACATGGTTGGACCGCTCAAGAAATCCTCGCACGGGGGTCATACCTTCCTTTTGGTCGCAGTCGACAAGTTCACCAAGTGGATCGAAGCAGTTCATGTCACAAATGCCAAAGCAACTTCCGCAGTCAATTTCATCAGGTCCATCATCTTCCGCTTCGGAGTTCCAAACAATATAATAACGGACAACGGGACTAACTTCAAAGCAGAAGAATTCCAAGATTTTTGCAGTTCGAAGGGTATCAAGCTCAAGTATGCGTCTGTCGCACACCCTCAGTCCAATGGACAAGTCGAGAAGGCCAATGGGTTAGTGTGCAACGGTTTGAAGAAAAGGCTGCTAGTACCACTGAAACGCGCTGCAGGCGCCTGGGCAGAGGACTTGCCCGCCGTGCTGTGGAGTCTGCAAACAACTTCTAACAGGTCCACACAGTACACCCCCTTCTTCCTTGTGCATGGCGCAGAGGCAGTCATGTCGTACGACCTGAAGTTTGACGCCACCCGAGTGGTCAAATATGATGAGGACGACTTCGACGAAGCACTCGAGGATGATGTCGACACCTTGGATGAAGCTCGGGATATCGTACTCGCCAGAACAGCCACATATCAACAAAGTCTGCGCAATTACCATAGTCGACGTTTGCGACCGTGAGCCTTCGCAAAGGGTGACTTGGTTCTTCGACTAAAGCAAAAGAAAGTGCACAAGCTCGCGTCCCCATGGGAAGGACCCTTTATAGTAACAGAAGTCATAGGCAATGGCGCATATCGACTGAAGCATGCGGAAACAGGGGAGCCATCTCACAATCCGTGGAACGCGGCGCACCTGCGCCGGTTTTACGCGTAGTAGTTTTTGTTGCGGCAGGGTGTCGCCTGTTAGGTAGTTAGTCCAGTAGTTGTGTCGAGACTGATGAATTCTAGCAAGAATGTACAAGTAAATTGATCAGCAATAAAATATAATGTTCCTCTTTGAACATGTGTTCAGGCTTCGTCTTGTGTACCCTAAGGAGTCGTTAACCCGGTGCAAGCAGTGCTCGGGGGCTGACGGAAAATAAAACCTGAGCAAACTCACCCATCGCTTGCAGAGCTTGGGAATGCTTGACAATACAGTCAGTAATATGCACAGTCACCAAAGTAGTTGGGCTACTAAGTACAGTCAACATAAAAAAGAACAGTATAGAGTTGAGCGGCGTCAGGCAAAGCTCGATGTCGGCTACTCTTCCTTCGGTGGTCCCAAGGTGTGGCGGTCTAGTTCCAGGTCAGTCTCTCGCTCGACAAGAGCAACTATACAGTTGGCGGGTCCCTCTGCCGCTTCGTAGTATGGCCGCATATCGATAGGCCCAGCTTGCATAGTCTCCCAGGGGAGCCCAGCACCTATGGCAGGCAAGTTGAGTTGGGGGTGATGTAGGTGCACAAAAGCAAGGGCAGCGGTCGCTCCAGCAATCAGTTGGTGTCCAACGAAGTCGCGAATGGCGTTGCCGTGTCGAAATTTTTTCAACAGAGCAGCCTGGCCTTGTGGTTGGTCATTCAGCGGGAACAGGGCGTCATGGACCTTGGACAGCGCTTGGGTGCATGAGTCAGCAAAATTGCGGACTTGTTCGACTCGGTCACGCAGAGTGAGCAGCACTCGCGCTTTAGTTCGGTCAGCCCACACTACGGTGGTGTCTCGACCAATACTGTTGGTAATTCCAACAAATCGCGATTGCACTCTTGTTCGTTCGTCGTTCGTGTTCTGCTGGACGCCTGCAAACTGAAAGAAGATAAGTGTGGAGCACGCGGGCAACCAAAGGAAGCACTCGAGGGCTTAGACGAGAAGGGGGACTCACAAAGCAACCCGTCGTTAGCCTGCTCTATCTCTGAGATTATGAAGTCCTCGCGCTGCAAGGGCTTCGGCTGCTTCGACTTTTGGATAGCAAGGATGCCAAGTGCCTCTCGCAGTTTTTGTTCGGCAGCTTTGCATCGACTCTCCAGCATCGCATACCTGTATTTGTCTTGGGGGTCATATGTGGGAATTGCTGAAGGTGCAGTCGCGACCGCAGTCTGCACGAAGACATAAATTCTTATATTTTTGCAGTACCACTCACGGCCGCGCAAGGCCCGTGCGGCAGGCACGGGGCTCAGTAAAAGGTGATTGCAAAAGAAGAAGTGCGAGTAAGACCAGTGGATAATATAAAGTATAAAGCGGGCAGTGTCTCCAACAGGTGCACTAGGCACAATGTGTTTGCTCAAAATATTACATCAGCATAAGTTTGCAAAACCATAAAACTAATAGTAGCAGTAGTCTACGCTTGCGCTTGGTCCACGGAAGCAGTCACTCATGGTGAAGCATTGAAGGTCGAACTCCGCTTGTTAAGGGTTTCGACTAACAGCTTCGCTAGCCTCTTTGCCTCCTTTAGGTAGGATTTAGCGCGTCCTTCAGGGTACTCCGAGAGGGCTCCCTCGAAGTCACCCTGGATTCCATGAGCAAGAAGGAGCTTCAAGGTGGTTTGAGAGCCACATACCGTCTGCTCTAGGATGAAGTCGTCTAGCTGAGCAGGGTCGGGGTTGAAGGCTGAGATCAGCTCGTCCACGGTCTCCGTTTGGGCCACTCGGGGGTATACTGTGTTGTGGAGTGCGGTGAGCGACTCTATGTCCTTTGGCATTAGTGAAGCCAGGCGACTCCCCAGAGTGTCTGCGGTCTCGGTAACTGCAGTCAGCATGTCATACTGGTCGGATGGGCTCAGGGGCTCCGGCAGATTGAGTGCAACTGGTTTCCAGAGTCAACAGGCATGAAAGTGGCAGTCAGTAGCAAGCAACGCAAGGTAATGCAAACACATCGTTGCTTTTTGGGCATCAGTTTAGGACGTCATCGGGTTACCTGAGAATGCTCAGTTCAGAGAGGACATTCGGGCAGCGAGTGCGCGATCGCGCTCAGCTTGCCGGTTCTTTTCTTCTTGCTCTCCTTCTTGGCGCGCAGTTTGAAGTTGCCTGTCGACCCAGTGGGGACTGGGGTATGGAGAGCCCACTCTCCCAGGCCTCGCACGCGGGCTGACAGACGAAACGACTAAGGACAAGGCCTCGTCGCCTGGCGGGACCCTCGAGAGGCAATTCCCCTCGAGGGCCTGAAGAGGAAACGAGGGCCTCAAGGGGTCCCTCGCTTCAAGAGACCCTCTCGAGGTGCCAGCGCTTCACGAGAAAAATGAACAAGTGCGAGGAGTAGTTACTTTTTGCTTGGAGAAGTTGTTTATGGAGGTCGGAGTTATCCGACTCCATCTTCATGTATTGATCTATGGCGGCAAGCAGAGGAGCAGCAAAAGGCTGCATACAATGGAGAAAAAGGGAGTAAGTTGGTGTCTGCACCCATCCCTCAAGGGATAGTCACGGGCTCGGGGGCTACTCCCATCGGGAGCGCTGTCACGCACCCGATGGGGAAGAGTGTAAAACAAAAAAAATAGTAGTATTGGAGTTACATGTGTGGATGAGCTCGTCGAGGAGGGCCCCGTTGCAGGCCGGTGAACCATTTCAAACTGGTCAGTATTCATGGTTTCTGGCGTGGTTGTGTCAGTTTGTGCAGCTGCGGCTTCTGCGTGAGTAGTGGATGGTGATGTGGCTATCGCAGTAGTCGAGGCCTTGGTGAACGCGGGAACAGGAATCTCTACGCTGGGGTCCTCATCATCTTCGTCGGAGCTAGGGTGTTGCAAGCAGGAAGTCAGGTTCGTGGTTACAAATCACTACGAGGGCTCATAGAGACTTACTCGGTAACGAAGGGGTTCTTCCGTTTTCGTTTCGGCGCCAGCGGTGGCCGACCGCGGAGAGGTATCACCAGCAGTGGGGTGTCAAGGTTGCCACTCGCAGAGGGCGCGGCTGCAGTACCACTTGTAGAAGGAAGGGTATTCGACTTCTTCGTAGCGGCAGAGTCGACTAAGCTCTCTTCCTCTCCTTCTCCGTGTTTCCGCTTGTCTCCAGTAGAGATGTGTTCGGCAACCTCCACGTCTTCGTCGGAGTGGGAGTTGGCTGCGGGGAGTGAGGAGTTCGAGACTTCCTGGAGCAATTTATCATCGATCCCCATCTCTTCAGGAGTTGGAGGGCGGCTGATTGGTTCAATGCGGTCCTGGACAAGTAATGTGGACAGAATGGGTGTGTGAATAAGCGGAGAGTCGGCAGAGACCTTTTCAACAGTCAATATAATAATGCAAGCGTACCTTTGGCCTCGGGTTTTCTTTGCAGAAAGGCTTGATCGGAGAGGCCAGGTCTCGGGACCTTAGGTCCTTTGGCATCATAGGACGCCTTGGAGACTCGGGACGCGTCGTCAGCACCCGAGTAGTCCCACATGGCGTGTGGGCGTGCTTGCAGTGGCTGCACCAGGCGGCGGAGGAAGGTGCTCATAAGGTGGACGCCAGTCAGCACTTGACCTTCCTCGAACTGCAGCGCTACCACCTTAAGTCGAAGAGTTTCCGCCTCGACAGCTTCAGACTCACTCAGGTTGTGAGACCAAGACCTCTTCTTGACGACGTTGGCGTTCGGGTCTAATTCGGCGAGGCCGGTGGTCGAGTCGTCTGAGATTTGGTGCTTGATGTAGAACCATCGACTCCGCCAGCTCTGCACAGACTCGGACGATTGAATGTCAAAGTAGCCAGAGCCGCTCCACACCTGGAGTCCAATTTTGTCGGGGCCGGTGGTTGGTTGGCGCTTGATGATGAAGCATTTCCTCCACAGCCCCCAGTGGGGGGCAATGCCGAGGAACGCCTCACACAGAGTGATGAAGCACGCCAGGTGCAGAACATAGTTAGGTGTCAGGTCGTGTAGTTGCACGCCGTAGACACATCAGAGGCCGCTCACAAAGGGGTGAAGGGGAAAGGACAGAGAAGTCGACAAAGCAGATGCGCTCGTCTTTGCGCGGTTTGGGGATAGATTCGTCGCCGGGCGGCCGGATCAGCTTGGCGTCGGCGGGCAGAATGCCTGAATCGCGCAAGGCGTCCAGTTGCGCTTCTCGGAGGTTGGATGGGCGCCAAGTGCGCTTAGCGTCTTTTGCAGTCTTGGTGGCGGTTTTCTTCGGCGCCATTTTTGGCAAGTGGGTGGATGTAGAGAGATTGACAGCAAAGTGTGGAGAAGAATGCGGCGGTGCGGTGCAAGCTCGGGGAAGAGGATGAACAGGAAGAGCGGCGGCGCATATGGAAGGGTAGGGAAAGTTGCTTCCCTTTACCCATGATTTATGTAGTTCAGTTCGGTTCATCTCAGCCGTCAGCAAAAGAAGGAAAGGACACGTGCCGTGTATCCGCGACATTCCACGAAGCACAAGCGGCACGCGCAGGTTCCCACTATGCGTGGTTTTAAAGGAGGCCATCATCACGTTCTGTTTCCCGTGCGCAACGTGCGGTCAAATCAGGCCAGCCGGTCAGCGGTGCAGACACTGACAAGGTGGACCTAGCGGAAGGTCATGTCCAGTCAGTGTTCCGGGGCATCTTTTCTTACGTCGGCAATTACGTCAGATGTTGAACTCCGTCCGTTGAAAATTAGTGAGGCATGGTACTTCATCAAGGTAGTCAGTGGTTATTTGCGACAATTTGGGTATAATAAGAGTCGAGCAGTTTTCAGGAGGCACATATAATTAGGTCGGCACTCATACAGGCGCTAAGTGCACTCCCATCGGAAGTGTGGTTTTGGTGTTTAACAAGTTAGTTCGGGCATGTTGTTTTCAGATTAAGCACAATTACATGTAATTACACTCAACCTCGGGGGCTACTCCCATCGGGAGCGCTGTCGTGCACCCGATGTTTTTCTTATCAGTCGATGAGCTAGTTCAGTCGAAGGATGACAGCGCTTCCGATGTTTTTCTTATCAGTCGATGAGCAAGTTCAGTCGAAGGATGAAATTCACTCGGCGATCAGCGTTAGTCGAAGGATGAAATTCACTCGGTGATCAGTGTCAGTCGAAGGATGAAATTCACTAGGCGATCAACGTCGGTCGAAGGATGAAATTCACTCGACGATCAACGTCAGTTGAAGGCAAACGCTAGAGCAAAAAAAGTTTTCACTCACATGCATTGGGTGATGTCAAACAAATATATACAAAATATAAAGCGATTCCGGGATGTTCTAGACTAGTCTAGTCCCCGATGCTGCATCAAACTATGCAACGGTAAGACCTGAATAAGGTCGGGTAACCCGTACAAGCTACGTGGACTCGTTGAAATTCCGTGCCAGCAGGCATGAAGCAAAATCCAGGCGGACGCGCTAAGGGTACCTTAAATTTGACCGGGTTCAAATCAATAAGTCCCGACAGGTTTGGTTTGGATTTAAACGGTTTGCCAGTTCCGATTCAATGGACTTGAGACTGAGTAGGTTAGTGAGGTATTTCGCCCGAGTCGCGAATTAACTTGACCCCGATCCGTCGGTTGAATCAGGCCTACTATACCAACCATCCCTTAAAAAGGTGAATCAAGCATTTATGTGATCTTGCGATTAACAGTCGCTTTTATATATGACAATGCATCTTCGAAAACAGGTTGTGAACAACAAACGAGGATAGCCAGGTGATATATAGAGTGGGGGAATCCCTACCCGATCCTTCGGACTCGAATAGGCATTCGGGGGCTACTGATGTGGTTATACCTGATAGGTATACCCCCTATTAAAGGGTGGTTTCCTACAAGGCCCAGTCGATGGCCCATATACGGGAGAAGTTTAAGAGCTTCTGAATAGCTGGAGTATGGAGCAAGCTAGTCGGCTTCGTACCGACTTAAGAATCTAATAGATATGATTCTAGTTGTATCCGGACTCCTGAGACCTGGATCCACATATATACGGGTTAGGAGGGAGGTGGAAAACTACGTGCAATGTGAGATACCTAAACCCTAGCGAGAGATCGACTCGCCGGGAACTCCTATAATCATATTGTGAGATTGATAATATAGATTGCACGAGCAACTCTTTGCTCGTCAGCCGTCCGATTTTGTCAACACGTATATACTCTTTCTATCGATACAACCCTAGGTACATCATCATGGGACTTATCGAGTTAATCACTCGACAGTTCCGATTACCGTCGGCGAGCTGCGTGGCATGCTGTCCATACAATTACAAGGCGGCGGGCTACGGATAGGCTCGCCGACGTGGATATCGCATATCTGCATGCTGACACTGAGATGCTCGCTTCTCTGTCGCTCTCGTTTTGGCGAGCCGCTGTCGAAATTGCCGTGCCTGTCCGTTACGGCAATTATTTTTTACGGGTTTTGACTGACGCTGATCTTTGGTCTTAGGGTTTGAGTACTGTTACCTCTACTGTCTGAGTACATCAGAGAATCTCTCAATTATTTGGAGAGTATCCGGCTGAACCAATGAACCAGCCGGGAGAGGATATACTACGATTTGTACACTTTGTTTGCTGGAAGAGTGTAAGTGACGAGTCACCTCTACCCGACTTACCATGGCAATCAATCCCTGCACCTTACGATTTGTACATCAAGGTAGTATGAAAATGTTTTCTGAGAAACTAGGACTGTGACCCTGTGGGGCTCCTGTAATTATACAATTATGACTTGTTTCTTTCTGCTTTAAAGGTGGTGACAGGGACTCCATGAATCAATTCATTTCTTATGTTTTTTTTTTTGAACAATCAACATAATACTAAATCCTTCCCTTTGGATCCTTGTACAACTCTCCAAGTGGGCGTCCCTCTTGCCCATTTTGATGTCCTAGCTACAAGCCACAGCTGCATACATGCATTACACCGTGAGCTGAAGCAATGCCGTTGCTCCGTTGCAGGGGCTCTACCAAAAGAGAGCTCAATTAAGATAACACGGTTTGCACTGATAGAACAGACAAGTGGACAACCATGAAATTTATAACTGCAAGTGCTAAACGTGATCCATATTAAGGGAATCCTAAGTACCTCTAGAAAATTGTTTGTGTTTCTAATATATGGATGGCACTGAACTGCTACCCAGCACGCCTCCTGTTGCTCTATGTTAACCTTTTTTCTATATTTTAAGATAAGGACATTGCATTCTACATCCAGACCCAAAGATAAATGGAAATCACAAATCAGCCAGGACATTGTGTGGATAGGACCATATAACAAATATGTAGATTGCAATCTGGCCCGTGTGCACTTCTCTCAAAATTACTTTCACCGCCACTTGGTGCAGCTTGGTTGCCGGAGCACCGGTGCGAGTCGACGACTCGCCAAACCTTGCCCTCGCCTCCAAGGAGAGGAAGATATGTCTCCAAATCGGTTTATGCAAGAACGTATTGAACGAGCTCGCAGACTCGAGACCCCCCTTCGAACAGCGGATGTCGCGGGACCACAAACATTAGTAGCCGATGATGGCGTCGAAACTTGCCGAAGGCCGCCGCAGGTTTAGCATTTACGGTCTAGGGTTTTAGGATTTAGGTAGGGTATAGTGTTTTGGGTTTATAGTTTTAGGATATAGGGTAGGTCGAGGGGTTAGTGTTTTAGGTTTTGGGTTTTAGGGTTGAGCGTATAGTGTTTTAAGGTTTGGGGTTTTAGGGTTTAGGCTGTAACTCTTTTGATTATGCGAACGAGTTATCAAAATCCTATTTACTGGAAAGAAAAGTCCCCATCTATGACGATAGAAAATAAAATGTGTCCCTCATATACTCTTTAATTCCAGTCACTCTCACATGACACGCCTGAACTACCGATCTTCTAACCTGCAAATATCTCTGGTGACCTACCTTATAGGAAACATATATGGCTAGCTGCCTGGTGAAATCTTGACTCACGTCAAATCAAATCAAATCATCAGCTTATAAAGTAGTACAGAACCAACGGCACTCATTCAGACCGAACCACCATCTATTTACCTGACTGATCAAGGAACGATAACCTTAGGGCACCTCCGACCGGGCTCCGCATGTGGACAGTCAAAACGGATCGATTTTGTCAGCTTTAGACTGTCCTCTTTGGGGATGAACTGCCTCCACGGCAAAGCGTAAAATAAATAAGGCACCAAATTTAAACATAATTAAAATTACTTAGTTCGATAGGGCCCAGTGGCCAGTGGGACATACAGATAGAACGATTTAAAAAAAGCTAGGTCGGGGATGGGCGGCGCCGGCACCAGCGTTGTCGGAGAGGAAAATGGGCGCGGCGACATCGTCCTACGGCCATTGCGCCGGCCTCCTACTCGTCCTCGTCGGAGGGGTCGAGGATGACATAGGGTGCCGGCGCGTAGAGGTGCGCCGGTGGCGCCGATGGTGCTGGAGGCGTGGCGGGACCTCAGGATCCTGGGGCCATGCCCGCGGGGGCACGTACTCCCTGGCCTCATTGGGCTCTGGCCACGGTGACCACGGCACCTGCCAGCGCGCCCGCTCCTCCTCCCGTCGCCTGCTCGGCCGCGGCCTCCATGGCGGACGCGCGGAGCGTCGCCGCCAGATCCGGCCAGCGTCCAAGCTCCGCCAGCTCGGACTGCTCGATGGCCGCGGCCCACTGCGGGTCCGAGTTCTCGTCCAGCTCGAGACCGACGAGGGCCACCTCCTCCTCGTCCTCCTCCGGCTCGGCATACTCGTCGAGGAGCGACGTCGCGAACGTGAGCTGGCGCGGTGGTTGTGCTCCAGATCGAACCAACCATCCCATAGGGACGAGTTGGGCGCGTACGCGGGGTCGTGGAGGAGGTCCGCGGGCAGCAGGGCCCGCCGGCCGCGGATCTCCTCCGTGCGCTCACGGTCGGAGTGTGGCACCGGCGGCACGAGGACCCTCAGCCGGTTGAGGTGCCACCCCTTAGGGGTGGGGGGTGGTGGACGTCACCCCACGGCAGGGGCTGGCGGCGCTCCCAATATAGCTGCGCCACCTCGAGCCCGACGCGCGGGCGTTGCGAGCGTCGCGTCTGGCCTGCGTGTCGGCGGCGATGGCAGGGATGGAGCGGCAGCGCGGCGAAGCCTCGTGGTTGTTTCGGTCGCCCTTCCAGAAGGGGCTTCATCCAGTGGGAGGCGGTGGTAGGGAGATGGCCGGCGCTAGGGTTTGCGGGTGGGCGGTCGTCAGAGTGGGAGACGAGGAGAGTGGAGTGGATAGCGACGACCAGCCACCCACCCCTATATAATAGGACCAGCCAAAGCGGCCGGTCTCGCTGGCGTGTGGGGCGGACAACAGGAGGACACATAGTCTGTCCGCGGCTCCCCAAACCTGGACCAAACTTGGGTCAGGTTTGGTCCGGTTTGGATGTCCGCGTGGATAAGTGCCCTTTTATGCCGACCCGTTGGAGGGCATGTTTTGTCAGTTTGAACAAAAACGTACAGGCGGGTAGGGATGCGGACAAACCGGAGGTGCCTTTAGACTTCTTATACGCCAATTCTATCTCCCTGTCGACCTCCTTCTGGCAAATCGCGAGGTCACGCCCGCGTCGTCCGTTCCGGATCGGACGATTCTCGCTGATTTTCTCGCTGCCGAGCGTTGTGACCGTTTTTGTCGTTTTATGTTTGGAGTTGCCGAGGAGTGGACAGAGCGAACCGCATAGCCACTCAGCTTCATTTCTCCGCCTCGTTCTTATCTCCTCCCGTTCCGGCGAATCCCACCGAGTTCCGGCGAGCGGCCTGAGCTCCGACGAGCTGCTTCTTAGGCGGCAAGGGGGTACAAGGGTGTTGCTGTTTGAGGGGCCAACGTTCTGCGCAGCTGGCTTCCCCGATTTCCCTCCTCCTTCCGATCCGGCGATTCTTACCGAGCTCTGACGAGCTGCTGGATCTGCGGCGAGGGGGATAGGGGTGGTTTGCTTTTTTGAGGGGGTGCTGACGGTCTGCATCAGCATACTGACCCGATTCCCCCACTCCGGTTGCTGTTCCGAGTTGGATCTTCATCTATTTCCACTTCTATCCACTCCGGTAACTGCCCCCATTTCCCCACTCCGGCGACTGTACCTATCTCCAATGAGCGGCTTTCATCTGCAGCGGGTTTTATCCCAGTTTGTTTGGTATCGTGGATTTTACATCCTAGCCCGAGTTGTTGCGTTCTAGCGGGAGGGTGATTCACATAGGGTTTCCATCTCTTGGTAAAGCCCATAGCCATGTAAATTTGTTCTCGTTTTGCTCCTTGAATCGAGCTTTTTTGTGAGTTGACTGAATCCGTTTTTTCAGGTTCCAAATCAATTACTGTTCGCCTGTACTGAAGCTTCTTCTTACTGTCTCTGCCTCCTGAAAATCGAAGAGTGGACATCAAGTTCCAGCTATAAGTGAGCATTTTTATCACATCACTTGTACTGCATCTCCAATAGATTTATTTGCTTATATGTAATCTCTGTAAATTCATGTGCATAGGAGTTTGTTTGTGTTGGTTTTGATTTCTAAACTAAGGATGTGATATGTGAATGGTGTAGATGTAAGTTTCATGGTGATTTATGTCTATGTTTTTTGTGTTCATGTAATGTTTTGTAATTCTGTGGGATGTGATTATGGATAGGATGCGGGTGAACAATTATCCCGTATAGCCTACATTTTTTTGTTCAGATGTAAACACCAAGATGCTAGTATGTAAATAAAAGGCCCCCCTAGAATGTGCAATATTTTTTTGCTGTAGGTAGCCTCTTTAAATTCTAGATAAGCATATTAGATCACATCACATGTACTATATCTCCTATAGATTTATTGCTTGTATGTAATCTCTTTAAATTCATGTGCATCTGAGTTATTTGTGTTGGTTTTGAATTATCAAATAAGGATGCGATATGTGATGCTGTGGATGTAAGTTCCATGGGGAGTTTTTGTCTATGTTCTATGTGTTCATGTAATTTTTGTAAATCTGTGGGATGTGTTTATTTTTATAAGGCCAAAAGACAGTGGGGAAAACCCCCACTGCTTAATTTTTGATTTTCTCATTAAACTTTAAATATGTACATACAGCAGAAAAATAGCAGAGAGAAATTACATAAGGTCTATCCAAACCTTCAACCCTTCCTTTAGGCTGGGTTTAACTCGCAGCCTAATTAAGTCTATAGAATCCTTAAAAAACTGAAAACATAAGTCAATATTCTAGGATCACCCTCGAAGATAATTCGGTTCCTATGGTTCCAGAGGCTCCAGCAGCTGATCATCAAAGAGGTAACCAAGTTTTCATGGTTAGAGGTAGCTTTTCTGTGTATCAACACGTCAATAAGCTCCCTGTTAGTGTCCCAAGTTTCACCAAGTTTCTGCCAGAAATGTTGGCTAAAGCTGCAGCTAAAGAAAAGATGAGTCAAAGTTTCCCTGACATTACTGTCGCATAACACACAATCTGTCGTTTGCAAGACAAAATGCTTTCTGTCGAGGAGCTTGTGTTCAATCTGTCTTGGAGGAGTAGCCAGAAAAAGAATTTGTGTTTCGGAAGGCATGGCGATCTCCATATCCATTTAAATGGGGCAGGAGCGTCGGGTGATTGAGTAAGTGCATTGTATACTTTCTTGGTAGAGTACTTAACACATTTCCAAGGAAAAGTCCATTTATCCTCTAGAACCTCATCCTGGGCCAGATCAAGGTAAGTAAGAAGTTCCTGATATTGCTCAGCAGCTACCAAAGACAGAGGCAATTGGAAGATAGTATGAAGACTATCCTGGGCAATTTGCTCAGCCTTCTATACTGTAATCAACTCCTTTTGAGAAAAGGAGAAAAGCTCAACGAACTGAAGCTTCAAAGGTATGCCTTTCTATTTATCTTGCCAAAGCAATATGCTTTTACCATTGCCGGGGTGACAACTGGTGAGGTTTTTGAAATCTCCCCAAAAAACCGAGGCAATTCCTCCACCAGAAAGATCCTTTTTGCTGCTGCTCATGCAGGACAAACCCATTATCATAATATGCCTTCCAAATTAGATTAATCAAGGGAATATCCAGCTGATTAAAGAACTTGAATAGGTTTTTCATGATCAGAGCTTTATTTTGTTGTCTGAGATCCAGAACTCCTAGGCCACCAACAGCTTTAGGTTTACAAACCCTATCCCATTTAACAAGACATTTACCTTTTTGTTCTATATCTTTCCCATGCCAAAGGAAAGTTCTCATCGATTTGTCCATGTGAGCACACATAATATGATTAGGCATAGCCGCAATCACTGACTTGATTACTACTAGTCTGGAACAGTGCGACAGAAGGTTAGAAATACCAGCTAACCTCCTATCCATTTTACAAATCGTTGGCATGAGATCTTCAATTTTGGGTTTTGAAGTCACAATGGGAAGTCCCAGATATGTAAAATGCATGGCCTCCCTCTTATCACCAAAAAGGTCAGCTAATTTTTGACATTTAGTCAAGCTAGTGTTGATTTACCATTATGATTTGGCATAATGGATGATTTGTCGGAAAAAGTTCACAGGGAGGATGAATTACTTTCCTTGCCTTGTTGCTCTAACATTGTAGCATCTACTTCCTCTAGTATTTGTGTTGAAACTAACCATGAAGAGGAACTCAAAGAACTCAAGGCACAAGTCTCTTCATTGAAGAAAGACTTGAAGAAGTGTCATGAAGGGAAGTCCACCCTCGACAACATGTTGAGAGTGCAACAACTTCCTCATGACAAGAGTGGAATTGGATTCAAATCCAATGTTAAGAAGAAGCACAAGTTTGTTAAGAAGAAGGGCCAAGAACAAGCTATTGATTCGGCCAAGATTGTGTGCTTCAAGTGCAAGGTTAAAGGGCACCATGTTAGATCTTGCCCGTTGAAGAATAAGCCTCTTAGTGAGAAGCAACAAGTGAAGCGACCTCAAGTCCCAACTCAAGCTTTCCGAGTTGAAGAACCTTCCCTTCCCAAGAAGAAAGGTAAAAGCCGACTTTGCTACAAATGTCGTGGGAAGGATCACTTTGCTTCTTCATGCACTCATGGTAACTTATCCAACCCCATTACTATTGATAATGTTCATTCTCTTCGGAAGGATAAGGTTGGCAATGTGTTTGCCAAAGTTATTGGTACTCAAAGTGGTGTCAAGAAAAGAACCATTTGGGTTGCCAAGCCTATTGTGACTAACCTCTTAGGACCCAACTTGGTTGGGGACCAACGAGCTAAAACTTGATCAATAGGTGAAAACGGAGGACATTGGAGACTTGACTACATCATGAAGAATTAAGGGGTCTTCATCATCCATATTATCTCAAGTCAAGTCAAGTGGATTATATTGTCTTAGCATATATCCAATGCTCCTCCTTGCGGTAACTTGTATTTAAATCATATGTATGCATTGAAAGTTACTTGCACCCTTGCATGTGTTTCGTTTTGTACCTTACAAGTGTTTATATGTGGTGTACACTCTAGTTACTTATGTTGAGTAATCAAGCTTGTGTATGTTGGTTTGCACACCATGTATGTTTTGAGCCTCTTGCCTATTTGCTTTAATCTTAATTGGCTCTTATAAGGATATTAATGGACTATCCCATTTTGGGGGAGTGTTGTGCTTTTTGGTAACACACTATCCTAAAATGTGTATTCATAAGGACTACCACTTAGTGGTGATATATCAATGTTATCTACTCTCTTTGTGGTATGTCTTACTCATGAGAAATTCAAATTCTAATGTCCATTAATTATCTCTTGGATTTCGTTTGCCTCTTGTTAAAAGGAATGGATTATCACATTATGGGGGAGTAATAAGCTATGTGCATATTACAAGCCTAGAAAATGTGAACATGTGAGTTGTGTCACCTATAGTTGATATTGTTGATTATCTTGTTCCTAGGTGACATGGTACTCAAACAAGTTCCATATTTGCTTAAATGCACTTTGTTCACCCATCTTTTGGTATCTTGTTTGTGAGAGAGTTTCTTGATGCTTAGTATGATCATTGAATATGTGAAGTCATCAAGAATCTCTATATAAGCATGTTTTTCAATTCTTATCTTTTGCCACATGCTTATATTTTGTGAATATGATCTTGAAAATATTTTCCATCTATCACCAAGAGCTATCTCCATACAATCATTGTCTTTGACAAGTGATAATTATATTTGTGGTAAATTTATTTATCATATTCACATTGGCTATTGTTCTTAAGTTGTATTTTTATATCGCCAAATTTGTTTTGGTTTAACCATCATTTTGTCTTCTTTGCTTCATTTGGATCCTTTTGTTGCTCTACTCATAATTGGTGTTGAACTTTCTTGAGTTAGGAAAAGCAAGGATCCCATTGTTGTGCATTTACATTCAAAGACTTAATTCTAAGTAATGCACTATTCTTGGGGGAGCTATCCTACATTGAGTAGAACATCATCCTTTTAATTGTTATCGGGACTCATTGTTTTTCTTGAACTTTGTGCTCAAAAGGATATATGGAGGGTAATGATCCCACTTGTGTACATTTTGTATTTACATACAAGATCTCAAATAATGCACTAATCATGGGTAAGCTACTCTATACTCTTTAAAACAATATTATTTAAATTGGTTTGGTATCTTATTGCTCTTCTTGAACATGACTGATGTTTTAACAATGTATATGGAGAGTAATGATCTCATTCGTGTGCATTTTGTATTCAAATACAAGATCATAAGTAATGCACTAATCTTGGGGGAGCAATCCTATATGTTATTGAACATTAGTTCTCTTCAATTGGTATTTGATCCCGATGACATGTCTCTTTGAAAGACAAACATTTTTCGTCTTTGGTACTTTGTGCCATCATGAAAAGTGTAAAGGGATTGGTTTATTTGTTGAAACCTTAATCTTCTTTGTGGAGTTGGCTATCTCATCCCATGATTCCTATACTACCTTTTTTGGATGAGGTAAACCTTCGAGCATGCTTGTTTGATTTATTTCTTGTGCTCATTGGTTTAGCCTTGACCTTGTTTTCATTTGATATCTTTTCAAATTGGTTTCTCCAATCATGTGTTGATTTGAGTCTTTGATATAATATGGACATATCTTTCTCTTGCCACACTTTTGTGTAGCTTCTTGGATGATTGTGAACTCTCATCTTCTACACCGTCAATGCTATCTCGGTAAAAAGTATCTAACTCATACATATACTTCTAGCTCTCAACCTTGTGTAGGTTATTCTTTGGCATGAGTTTCTCTAAGTTGCATTTGATATGGTTTTTGCAAAGTTTCTTTCAAAACATCTTCATTGCAAATGTGAGTTAGCCGGGATGATTAAACATCAAGGGGAATATATATTTATGTATAATCATTTTCATGATTCTCGGATCCCTAATATGTTAATCTAGCAAATTCATTTCAAAGTCTCTCATATGCAATATTGATGAATTCTCATAAATCATTTGCCTTATGTGATATTTGTTTTGTGTCTCGAAGTATCCCAACTATCACTTATCCTATGTGGGTACTTATGATGCTTTGAGAACTTGGTGTTGGAAGTTCATCTATACCCTCTAAGAATAATTTGAGCTATGTGCTTTGCGTTTAAGCAAAAATCTTATCGGTGTATTTATGACTTCCTCTTGGATACCATGTGCTTTACCCTGTACCTACATTGTGTGTGCATGTTTCTTTGTGGACTTAGTGTCCACATAGAAACTTATACACATGAGGGTAATTACATATTTAATTGGTATTCAAAATCTTTAGTGATCACCTTTTATTACTTTCTTGATTCTTTGGTGATCTCTAAAAGGCACAAGTTTTGTTTTTCTATTGGTATCACATTGCCTCTTGATAAGCTTGTGATCCTATTTGATGTATCCTCTTTGGTGTGCTTGTATGTGAAATACATGATATGCACTACGTGCCTCATTATTTGAAATACTATGATGTTGCTTAGACTCATCCTTGTTTAGTCTCCTAAATTGTATTTCCATGTCACACCCATCCTTTTCTGGTTGAGCAAGCCTTTATTCAATCTTGCACCATTTTGTGTTCAAAATTATCTAGGAGGGAGTGAGGATTCCATGTTGTGCACACTATATTGAAATGCAATCCTTCATTGTGCACGTACCTTGGGGAGTTCCCTCTTGAATTTTAGAAATCTTGGTTGATCTTATCATAATATCCTATTGAGCTCAATTGGTTTTGGATCCCTTGATTGCTTGCTTCTTTGTGAATGCTTTCCCCCTTTGCAATTGGTATCCTTCCAGTGGATTTCAATTGATATATTTCTTGTGCAAGTTTTGGATCCTCGATATAGTTTGATCCTCTCCATCTATTCGTCATTGGATAAGTGCATTTGATTTCACTCATATCATGAGAAATGCATAAATCATGAAGGAGATCTTATTATGTTACCTTTCCAAAGCCTTTCGCCCATTTCGGCTATCGTTGCCAATGGGGGAGAATTTTTGGAGTGTTGTATGGAATTGGCTTTGTACTTTGATATCTTCTTTAGTATTTGCCTTCCTTGCCTTTACATTTGTTGCTTGGTTTTATATATAGTGGAAACTCCACCATCGGTAATGGTTGACAATATATGCAATGAATTCATGTTCATACAGACGTGCATAAATTATGGGGGAGTTTGCCCTATATATGTGGATGGACTAACATCACATATCTTTGTAATATTTGATGTTAGTACAACCATTCTTGTTCGTTAAATTACATATTATGAACCCTCTCAAAAGAGATTGTCATCAATTACCAAAATGGGGGAGATTGAAAGAGCATTTTCCCTCATGTGTTGTTTTGGTAATTATATGACAATCTCTATGGACTAATGTTTGCATTGAGATATCCTTATAGATCTTGTCCATGGAATTATGGAGTTCATGTGTTGGACTCTTGAAGCTTATGTGTTGAGTGAATCTTCTTGCAAGTATGTCTTGAAGGATTCAAGACATCATATTAGTGAAGAAATCTTGGAAGATACAAGATTGATCAAGATATTGATCGCTACAAGATGTACCAAGAGCGATCATGCATATCTTGGGATGGTAAACACTTGTCCGCATAGCTTTGTGAACTAACCCATTATATATGTGTGTGTGGTATCATTATATGAGGTTAGGTATCTTCCCATGGGATTGCATCAAATAAAGATTTCATATAGCTCATGGAGGATGACGTCATGTGGTGATCGTCATCAAGGTGAGATGTGCAAGACCAAGAGAAGCTTCTTGAAGAGATCCTATGCTTGGTGCTTCCAATGGATACATGAAGACGGAGCTAAGCGAGACTCTCCCATTGTGAGCATGGGGGAGTATTTGGAGAAGTCTTCATCAAGCATGTGCTTAGACGCGTAATCAAGAAAAGATGAACCACTTGAATAGATCAAGATAATCTTCATCCAACTCAAGTGGAATGCTCAAGGCAAAGGTATGATCTTGATAGGGCTATAGGATATATAGGCGTACTATCAAGAGTGGCTCTCAAGTTAGTAACTTGATCGCATCGTTGTGGAGAGCTCAAACCTTTGCATACTTGGCATATCATATTTCTTGGTTCTTATTTGGCTTTTATGGTGATGAGGAACTATAGCTTGGTTCATCTCCATGTCTAGCTCTTGTTCATCGGAAACGGTCTTACTTTAAAAAACTTGTTAGCTTTCATCCATGTGAGGATTTAGAGTTTGGTTTATCTCCATACTAAGCTCTAGTTCATCAAAAACGGATTTTGTATGAATATCTTGTTATGTTTATGATATTGGAGGTTTTACCGGTTTACATGTTTTAGAAAAGTTAAACTTTTCCCCATTTAGTTTTATCCTAACATGATGTACTATGATGTTTCTATGCATATTCAAGTAGAGCTCGTTGTAACGATTCCAACGAGCCAAAAATCATCGAAAACGGAGTCCGGATGGAAAAGATATTGCAGTTTTGGTTTTGTTGTTTCTGTCAGTTTTCAGTCACTCGGAATATCCAATTCTGAACTGAACCGGAATATCCGATTCTCGTGGTTTTTCTCGAAAAAGAGGCACTGATCGAAACCGGAAAATCAGCTCGGAAATTTCACTTTTGGGCGGAATTTCCGGTCTAAATTCTGGGTGCAACGGTTCTATTTTCTGGGGGGTATAAATACCCCTCCCCTTCTTCTTCCCTTGCCCACCTAAGGTAGCACGAATTTCCTCTACCTCCTACTCCATTGTTTACCTTGTAAAGCTTGATTCCTCTCAATCCCTACATTGATTCTTCCATATTCTTTAGGGAAAGTTGAGAGGAGATCTAGATCTACAATCCTACCAATCCATCTCTCCTCTAAGTGAGGCGAACCTAGTGGATCTAGGTCTTGGAGTTCCTTTGTGGTTCTTCTCCTTTGTTCTTCCTCTCCTCGCCCCCCATAAGCATTAGTTGTTTTTTGTGGGATTTGGGAGTGAAGGATTTGACTCCTTTGTGGTTTCCTTTGTTTTTCCTCTCTTATTCCCCCCATAAGCATTTGTTTCTTTGTTGGAATTTGAGAGTGAAGGACTTGAGCACTTCGTGTGCTCTTGCCATTGCATTTGCATCGGTTTGAGCCCTCCACGAGGATTCGTGGTGGTGATTCTTGTGAGCTTGTTACTCCTGGCTCTTTGGACCCTAGACGCCTTTTGTGGCCAAGACCTTTTGTGGTCAAGACCTTTTGTGATCACTTGAGAGCCCCCAATTAAGTTGTGGGTGTGTGCCTCAAGACTTGGGAGCCCCCAATTAAGTTGTGGGTGTGTGCCTCAAGAGTTTTACGGGATTCGATCTCCGCCCCAAAGGAGATCAATAGTGGAAGGTGAACTCGCAACTTTCTGTGGTTGAGTTCATCAGGAGAAGAAGGTGAGCCTTTGTGGCGGTGCGGCTAACCTGTTGTGGTTGCGCACACCTCTCCAAACGAGAAGTACACCCTTTGGGTGGAACTCGGGAATACATCCTCGTCTCCGCGTGCCTCAGTTATTTCTATACCCGAGCTCTTTACTTATGCACTTTACATTGTGGTAGCCTTTGTGCTTGAAGTCATATATCTTGCTATCACCTTGTTACTTGTATTGCTTAGCATAAGTTGTTGGTGCACATAGGTGAGCCTAGTATTAATATATAGGTTGTATGCTTGTTAAAGTAAACCTCTAGTTTTATCCCGCCTTTATCAAGCATACCGAAATTTCCGAGTCATTCTTGCACCGGATATTCCGGCTCCTCGGAAAAAGTTTTAAATCGCCTATTCACCCCCCCCCCCTCTAGGCGACGTCTATCCATTCAAGCATTGTTTGGGAAATCATGTTGCACCTCCTCATTGTCATCTTGCATAGCATCATGCCAAAAACCATGGTGGGGTTGTGGCTGAGGGTGTGGATTCGCCCCATGAGGAGGCAGGGGGTCCTCGTCACCAGCAACACCGCCCAGCATCTTACGAGACAGAACCACAAAGGGGCAGGTCCACGAGTCGGCATTACCATCTTCAGTGACATTTTTCAGAACAACTAGACTCATAGGTAAAATATCCACGTTGTAGGCTCTGATTTTCACAAGGATGCGTGCACGGTTGGAAAGATCTTTATTCCAGACTATAAATCTTCCATACAGAACAAAAGCTCTAACAATGCAATCTATGTCCCAGAACTCTTGCGGCAGATTCAAAAGCATAACCCAAACATCATGTGTGAGGAGAGTGGCATGACGGTTGATACCTTGATCTTGTGGCACAAAACGTAGCACATAATCTCCGATTAAGTGAGGACTGAGTTCCACCGCTGCATCTCGATCAGTAACCGAAGCAAAACAGAGCAGAGCCGTCCCCATTGCACAACGGGAACCTGCAAGCGACCCAGGATGGTGGCGATTGCAAGATCATAATGATCCGCTTCAAGCTACGGATTGCAAGATCATAATGCTCCGCTTCAAGCTCCAGCGTCAGCGTGGCGATTGCCCAATCATCGCAGGATACAGGAAAATCCCCACCAAGCACCACATTGTCGCGCTGAGTGCGGAGAGGGCCAGGTGGGAGAGCCGTCATGCCCGCCGGAACATGGGGGTTGACGTCGCACTCATAGTTCGCCATGGTGGCGGCGAGATTGTAGATTGATTGCGGCGAGTTGTTAACGAGGGTTTCTGACACGTGCGGCACAGATATCATCGCATGAGGCGAGGAGTCCAGGGTTATATTTTTAGTTGCAATAACTTCAGGTGGATTTGATATAGGTTTCCAGTAAAATCTTTTCTTGTTGGAATCGGATGTGCATTGGGTCGTGGTGTGTCCAAACTCATAACATGATTTGCATCTGATCCTGAAACATGAAATACTCAAATGACCACGCAGAAGGCAGCGATTGCAAAATCTTGTCGAGGAACTGGACAGACAGGCACTGGATGAACTCTGATGGGCCTCGCCGATTGAGAATCCAATGGGCCACAGATGGGCCTCTCCGGAGTAAGCGGAGCGGATTGCACCACAGACATGGCAGGTGAATTCAAACCCTGATTCCCACTAGACGGGGCGATCGGATGAACAACCTGATGATCCAAATTGTGTTGGAGATGATCCAGAGTAACAAAATGAGGAGCACCCAGAGGGATGGAATTAACACCAAACAAAGGATTGACGCAAGAAAGTGGAGCACCGACGGTCTTTGTGGGAGGCTTTCGGATATAGACTTGAGCAAATATACCCTTGTGAATTTGACCAGAGGAAGATTTTTTACGATGAACATAACTCCATTCCCTGTCCATCTCCTCATACCATAATTTTTCCTCACGCATCCAGTTTGGACCACCCAAACCCCACAGATCAAAGAAACAGACAAATTCCTTAGTCTTATGAGATCTGAGGCGACAGATCATAAACCCTACCGCCTTCGAGAAAACATCAAAAATGAAAGTTCTCCCTCGTAGAGGCGAGATCCGAAACTCATCATAGGCACCACCCAAACATGCCGAGAGGGCCAAACCCACATTCAGAACAGAGAGATCAAATGTGGCCCGGTTAAATGAAACCACCAGAGAGAAATTATTGGAGTGGGAGATTGGATTGACCGAAGTGGAGAACTGATCTCGAACTTTCACCCGAAAACCATGACCAGGGGTGAAATCCAATCGATGAGGGATGGAGAGGGGGTTGGAGAAGGGATCACGGATCTCCATACCTGAATCCATTGGAGGGATCATCCGGAGGGGGGCAGATCAGATCCATCGCCATGGGCCTCGGGGGGGAGAGGGTGGGGGTGGGAGGGGCGCCATAAGAATCCAATCTAACTGCCTCGCACCATTCGCCAATGGGATGTGTTTATGAATAGGATGTGAGTGAACAATCTATCCACTATAGCCTACTTTTTTTTTTGTTCAGATGCAAATACCATGATGGTAGTGTAATATTCAGGGATGTAACAACCTGACTCCATACGACTATAATTTTTGGATGTCATATCTCCCGATATGATGTGATTTTTCTGAGGGATGTGATTTTTGAGTATGATATGATTTTGATTTAGGATGTGATATTCTGATTAGAATGTGATAGTCTGATTTAGATGTGATTTCTATTTCTGAGGATGTGATTATGATAAGGATGTGTTTTCTAAGTGGTTGCAACTATAAATTCATTTATAAAGTTGTTAAGTAGATGCAATGTAATTAATTTTTGCCAAGAACAGGTTGCCGTTCTTTTGATGAATCTTAGTTGTGTGTTTAGCACTGCTAGATATAAGCTATGGCCAATAAATATTTGTTAAGAATATGTTGTCCAATAAGTGAAATCATGCAAAAGTAACATTGTTTTTTAGAATTTGGATGTCAGGTTTGCTACATGAACAAATGTAAATTATATGAAAACCTGCTAGAATGTAATTTTAACTATCTTGGAACTAGTGTAAAAATTCATGATAGGGGTTAAATATTCATAGATTTAATCCTAGTAGAATGTAAAGATTCTTGATGCTACTGGATGTCAAGTTTTGTAGGTCTGCGACATGAACGGACGTAAGTTATACAAACCTGCTAGAATGTGTTTTTTTACTATCCTAGAACTAGTGTAAATATTGATGATAGGGGTTAAATATTTGTGGTAAAATGTAAATATTTATTGATGCTACTGGTATAGTACATGTAAGGTGATGCATGTCTGGTAAGGTGCTGGATGTCATTAAGGTGCCCTGAGCCTGAATTTCTTGCCGATCGTAGTTTTGTGTGGAGGCCCATTATTAGCTGAAGGTCCTGCAGAAAATCCACCTTGATGAGGCTATTGATTACCAGCAGAAGGTCCATCTCCATGATTTGCTTCTCCAGTAGATACATTGTTTCCAAACGCATTGTCGGAATCCTGTTCAAATGGCTGGTTTAGGTCAAATCCTCTCAACCAATCCAATTTTCCTGATAATTGAAAACACTCAATATTACACCTTAACCGCTACTAATAGTTATTACAAGACATAAAGTAACAAATGCAAAATTACATGAAGTTATTACCTCCCAGCTTTTTTCTCTGTTCTTGTGTCTATTTTTTGTTATTGATTACATCTAAATTCGATAAACAGGGTAGTTTGAAGCTAACTGAAGGAAGGTTCAAGAGTACATCTTTTATGAGGGAAGAAACAAGCTAAAAATACATATGAAGCATGCATTGATGAAAGAGTTTGCTGGAATATATGTCCGTTTAGATTTTTTTCATGTTGTTCTGAAACAAACCAGATAAGCAATACGTTACTTTTTGAAACAGTCTTCGTTTGTTACATTTTCATATGATTGCAGCTACTAGTACTTCATCCCCTACAATGCCTACTGCTACTTTTGTTACGTTTGTTATATGCCTACTGCTACGTTATACCATACAATGCCTTTTTCATATGATGTAATTTCGTCTATGCCCAGTTATGTTAGTATCATCAACTATGCAATACATGTCCCATGCTGCATAGTAATGCAAATACATGCAATTCCATTACTAGATGTAGTTCATAAACAACTGTAAATGCTTGTTGTTTAACCACAAAAAACTAAATGGTGCCAGGAGGGGTGCAACTACATGTTCTACGTATATATTTTCATAGGACTGAAATAACCTAAATCAACACGGGATGTTTACTTTTCATGCTTGGATGCTTGGAAACAGTTGTATGTCAGTCTCAACTTTTTTGTACCAGTTAGCTGCAGAGAAAATAGATGTATGCCAAGGGGATTTGTCTTGCTGATATAGTTCAGATGGAGGGAAAGTAAATTACATGGTTTTACTAGGGACGTAGGGGGCATCAGGTTTGCTAGGGAAAGATTACAAGGAGAGGTTGGCCCCTGGGATGTATCTGCTACAGATATGGTTACCAGCCCCCCTGCTGTAGCTGCTACAGGTTGGGGGGATGGTGATCCCAATTTCTTCAGGTAAGCAGGACACATGCTTTTGGTTTGATGTTCACAGGGAGGATGAAGTTCCTTACGTGTGGGGGAGGGGGGAGGTGGAAGCTGTGATGATCTCTTCCTCTGTTTTTTAGATCTTCGTGGTGTGGATGGAAGTTCTTGGCCTGTTGATTACATTCCTCCTTCCCCGCACCATGGTGTTTGCTTTGTTGAAGAAGATGTAATTTTGAATTTGCGGGGAAGAAGATGGGGATGGCTTTTTACCGGTCCCAATTGTGGGGGTTTTCCTTTTCCATGTGCGGGGGGGAGGGGGTTGGGCACGCGAGCACGTTGGGGGTTACCTGAAGGGGGTCGTGTGCAGAAAACAAAAAATTTCCTACCGACGATATCCTAAAAGCATGCCAAGATCTATTCTATGCAGATATAGTAGTACGAACGGAGATCGGAATACGTACCCTTGTAGACCGAAAGCGGGGATTACGTTCCCGCACAAACGTTGTCGATGAAGACCGACGAAGCCGACCTCAAGGTCGTGTAGAGGAAGCAGGCCCCGAGTACCGCTAGCGCAGCACCTCGCAGGGAGTCGCACACGTACGGTGGAGACGACGGCCTCCGAAGCTCCAGTCCAGGACGAGCAGCGGAAGACTTGGACCGGAACACCAGCAGCGCGGCAGCGGGCTATGGTGGAGGAGATCCCCTTGCTCTGCTCGGCGCGGCTCCAACTTGGGAACCACGAGATCGAGAGAGAAATCGGGAATTAATTGGTGAATTAAAAGGCTGGGGGTGCCCCTTCTTATATAGGCTCCCAGGGGGAGCCTACCTTGCCAGCCAGGCAATGTGGGACTAATCTCACATGCCTGGTTCGGCTCTGGAGGGTGCGCCGGCCCCCCTAGTGGGCCCTTGGCCCACTTGGGGCAGCCCCTCCTGGCCCCCACCGAATTCCCCTTGGGAATTTTCCCCTCTTGGGCCTTCTTTCGTCCGGAAGGCCCATTCAGGGAAATCTGCCTTAATAAATTCGAAAATAAATATATAGAATCATATTTGCATATTAATAACACTAATTAATATCAAACATAATATATATAATTTTTCCTAGCTCCGAAAACTCTTTCGGCGCTGCCCGATCTCCATCGGAACCCTCCCGGGACGCTCCCGGTGATCTCCTTCCTTTCCGGTTGTCTTGTCGAAACCCCTTAAGTGTGTTACCCTAGCGGTTCGATATAATATCAGGTATGATCAAGACTCCTCAATGATCAACGACTAACTCGTAGGCCTGGACCCCATGAATTAATCACTGAGATATAACGAATGACTTTCATCTATCAAACCTGAACGTAAAGTCTTAGACCTTTTGCCATAGCGATACTTAGCACGTCCGAGCGTCGTTCCATAGATATCTCCATACCTAATCCCGACCTCGTTACCGACGACTCTATCTTCTACTCGTTCATGATCTCATGTCTCCGTGACCTAGTCACATGCTTGCAAGCTCATTAGACATGATCTCACCGAGTGGGCCCGAGAGTATCTATCCTGCTATGCGGACTGGCAAATCCCGCTCTTGACCCCTCGTCTCAACTACTCCTTTCCAATACCCAAAAGTATCACCGTTATTTCCATACTAAATAAGATACGACGTTTTGTGCAATCAAAGATCTTCCGGGAATATCAATAAGAGTTGATCTCACGGTCAAAGGCGTAACGACTACGTTCTCCAAATCTGGGTATGTCCATCACATCGCTCTCCAGCGATATGACTCTCATTACCGACCGGCGCCATGCCCCATGACCGGGAAACCTCGATCATCAATCGCGCAACGAAACTAGTCTTAGTAGAGGCTACTAGGGACCTGGTTGTTTACGTATCACACCCGCATTAATGTTTCCGCTTAATACGGTTCTAGCATGACACAAAAACCTATTATGAACAAACGAGATATGATAAAGAATACACTTTATTAATTGCCTCTAGGGCATATCTCCTTCAGTCTCCCACTTGCACTAGAGTACAACTTAATCTAGATTACAACTTGGTAAAAGCTTAACACCCATAGCTAACTGGTGATGTTCATGCTTATCAAGCGGGAGAGGCTTCGTCAGCGGATCTGCCACATTCAGATCCGTATGCACTTTGCAAATTTTCACATCGCCTCCTTGTACGTACTGACGTATCACATGGAAGCGTCGGAGAATGTGTTTGGCGGTGGAGTGAGACCTTGGCTCCTTGGCGTTCGCAATGGCACCCGTATTGTCGCAGAAGAGGATCACGGGGTCTTGCATGCTCGGGAACACTCCAAGTTCGATGACGAACTTCCTCAGCCACACAGCTTCATTCGCGGCCTCGCAGGCAGCAATGTACTCCGACTCCATTGTAGATGGTGCGACTATGGGTTGCTTCCCATCTCCAGCACACGGCGCCTCCATTCACCTTGAACACGTAACCTGTCTGTGACTTACAGTCATCGGGGTCTGAGCAGAAACTTGCGTCTACGTAACCCGTTACGCCAAGTTCTTCATCGCAGCCACCATACACAAGGAACATTTCCTTTGTCTTATTGAGATACTTAAGAATGCTCTTAACAGCTACCCAATGCGGCATTCCAGGATTACTCTGGAACCGGCTTGTCAAACTTAGAGCTAATGCCACATCCGGTCTAGTACTCAACATTGTATACATGATCGATCCTATGGCTGAAGCATAAGGATGTTTCGTCATTTTGGCCTTACCCAGTTCCGTCACCGGACACTGCACCTTACGCAATATCTTATTCTTGATAACCGGCAGAGAACCCTTCTTTGCCTTCTCCATATGAAAACGCTTCAGTATTTTATCAAGATAAGTACTCTGACTTAGGGCTAATAGGCGCCTTGATCTATCACGATAGATTTTTATGCATAAAACATACGCAGCTTCTCCTAAGTCCTTCATGGAAAACTTACTGTTTAAATATTCCTTCACGCTATTCAGAAGTTCCACATCATTCCCTATTAGCAATATGTCGTCAACATACAGTGCTAAGAACACAACCGAGCTCCCACTCATTTTCTTGTAAATACAGGTCTCTTCCACATTCTGGATAAATCCAAAACCTTTGATTACCTCATCAAAGCGAAGATTCCAGCTCCGAGATGCCTGCTTCAATCCATAGATGGATCGCTGAAGCTTGCACACCTTGTTAGCATTTCCTGGATCGACAAAACCTTCCGGCTGTACCATGTACAACTCTTCCTCAATGTTTCCATTCAGGAAGGCGGTTTTGACGTCCATCTGCCAGATTTCATAATCCTAGTAGGCAGCTACCGCTAACAAAATCCGAATAGACTTAAGCATCGCTACCGGTGAAAAAGTTTCATCGTAGTCAATTCCATGAACTTGTCGGAAACCCTTTGCGACAAGCCGAGCTTTATAGATGGTCACATTACCATCAGCATCAGTCTTCTTCTTAAAGATCCACTTATTCTCGACGGCCTTGCGCCCTTCGGAAATATCCACCAAAGTCCACACTTTGTTATCGTACATGGATCCTATTTCGGATTTCATGGCTTCAAGCCATTTCTCGGACTCTAGACTCGCCATCGCCTCCTTGTAGTTCGTAGGTTCGTCTTGCTCGACTAGCATGACGGTGCAAACCATGTTGCCATACCATTCTGGTGGGATCCGAGATCTACCAGACCTACGAGGTAGAACATCTTCCTCGACAGTTTCTCCCACTCCTTCCACGGAGGACGTTTCCAGAATTGCTTCCGTTGCGCCACTCGGAATCTCGAGTTCAGGATCAACGATTTCATCGAGGTCTACCTTCCTCCCACTTACTCCTTTCGCGAGAAACTCCTTCTCTAGAAAGGTACCGGTCTTCGTGACAAAAGTTTTGCCCTCAGCTTGGTTGTAGAAGGTGTACCCAACGGTTTCCCGCGGATATCCTACAAAGACGACTTTCTCCGACTTTGGTTCGAGTTTGTCGGGCTGTAGTTTCTTAACGTACGCCTCACAACCCCAAACCTTCAGAAACGATAACTTAGGCTTTTGGCCATACCATAATTCATACGGCGTCGTTTCAAAGGACTTGGACGAAGCCCTATTTAAAATGAATGCGGCTGTTTCTAACGCATAACCCCAGAAGGACACTGGCAGATCGGTAAGAGACATCATAGATCGGACACTATCCAGTAGAGTACGATTACATCGCTCAGACACACCGTTACGCTGCGGCGTTCCGGCGGGCGTAAGTTGGGGCACTATGCCACAACTCTTCAGATGTGTGCCAAACTCAAAACTCAAGTACTCTCCACCGCGATCGGACCGGAGATGCTTGATTTTCCTATTAAGCTGATTCTCAACTTCACTCTGGAATTCTTTGAACTTTTCAAACGTTTCAGACTTGTGTTTCATCAAATAGATATAACCGTATCTACTCAAGTCATCAGTGAAGGTGACGAAGTAACGATAACCATTGCGTGTCGAAACGCTCATCGGTCCACACACATCTGTATGTATGATCCCCAACAAATCCGACGCCCGTTCAACGAAACCTTTGAACGGTGTCCTGGTCATTTTTCCCATGAGGCATGGTTCGCATGTATCGAGGGATCCGAAATCCAACGAGTCCAAGAGTCCATCGGAGTGGAGTCGCTTCATTCGCTTTATACCAATATGACCAAGACGGCAATGCCACAAAAACATGGCGGTATCGTCACTACACTTAATTCGTTTGGCTTCTATGTTATGGATGTGAGTACTACGATCGAGATTCAATAAGAATAAACCGTTATTCTCGAGAGCATCAACATAAAAGATATCATTCATATAAATAGCACAATTGCTTGACACTGATTTAAATGAATAACCGTCTTGTAACAGGCAAGACCCACTTATAATGTTTACACTCAAGGATGGCACAAAATAACATTTATTTAAAACCAAAACTAATCCCGATGGTAGATGCAGAGGGAGCGTGCCGACAGCCACCACGTCGACTCTCGATCCGTTGCCGACGCGCATTGTCACCTCATCCTTCGCCAGCCGCCTTCTATTCCGTAACTCCTCCTGAGAGTTACATATATGAGCAACAGAACCAGTATCAAATACCCACGTATTGCTCCGGGCGGATGTAAGGTACACATCTATAACATGTATATCAAATATACCTTGCTCTTTGTCGACCGTCTTGCCAGACTTCTTATCCTCCAGATACTTGGGGCAGTTGCGCTTCCAGTGACCCTTCCCCTTGCAGTAGAAACACTCCACGCTAGATCTGGGACCAGACCTGTTAGTCCTGGGCTTGGCAGCCAACTTTGCCTCCCTCCGGGACTTCCAGCTCTGCTTTCCCTTGCCACCGGACTTCTTGAAATCAACGGTCTTGTTGACCATCAACAGCGTGTGCTCCTTCTTAATCTCTACCTCAGCAGTCTTGAGCATCACGAACACTTCACCCAGGGACTTAGCCATGCCCTGCATGTTGTAGTTCATGACGAAGCCTTTGAAGCTTGGTGGCAACGATTGCAACACCCTGTCAATCGCCAGCTCATCGGGAATCTTGCACTCCAGAGCATTCAGGCGTTGAACGTAGCCAGACATCTTGACTACATGCTCGCTCACACTGCTATCCTCTTCCATCTTGGCTGAGAAGAAAAGCTCAGAAGCCTCATATCTCTCAGCCTTAGCCTGCGGCGCGAAGACAGCCTTAAGATCCGAAATGATCTCAAAGGCGCTCATCTTCTCAAAGCGCTTCTGCAGGTCGGCTTCCGTGGCGTAGAGCATGCCACTCTGGACAAAGGCAGAATCCTCCGATCGGGTCTGGAAGACCTTCTTCTCATCCTCAGAGGCATCATCTGCAGGAGGGTCACCTATGGCGGCCTCAATGACGTAGGCCACCCTATGGGGAGTGAGGAGGATCCTCAGGTTGCGGAACCAGGCCATGAAGTTTGACCCATTGGTCTTAAGCTTTTCTTTCTCAAGGAACAGACCTAGGTTAAACGAGGGGCGAGACATCTACAATGGAATTTGCAACAACATAAGACTTTGTTCATAATAATTTTGAGTTATAGTATTTTAGAAAATAACTAACATAACTCCCACTCAAACGAACATCCCTCCTGGTCGTTTAAGCGATTACACGACCCCCATCCATTGCACCACCCCTCATCATCAAAGCCGGCGGCACAACTTCAAGAGTAGACAAAATCGTCCGCCACACCAATTTTGTGACTCGTGCTCGACCTTTCGGTCTTCCTGTTCCGAGGCCATACCTCTGAGTATGCTAGGCTCGCCACCAAAGACCTCCACGCTGACGCTTGTGCAACATGGCTTACACCCACTGTATGCGAACGACGAGATGTATGACACCCGATCATCACGGCCTGCCTCATAACATAGAACTTTCTTGGTGGTGCGCGTTGGAGGGAGAACACTAGTGGTATTTTGAAGGGATCATCTTATTCAGCTACCGCCGTGTAACTAATGTATACTATACACACAATCACACAAAATAAGATGCACACAAAACATCAGATGTAATGCAATGTGATATAGTCCATTGCGCCATGGTCTTCTTGGCGCCCGCATTTTATAAACAATTTAATAAACCTACCTTGACCATATCACATAGCCCCTGCAAAATAAAGTTAGACGCTTCTACTTTATCTTTTGCATATTTTACGTGGCTTGGAACTTTCGTAAATAGAACCGATTCATACCTACGAATCTTATGACCACAACAACGATCCAATAATTGCATGTTTAAGCATCCCTTTCGGGCCCTCCATTGAAAATGGGAAGACCAACTAAAGAGAGAGAAACTGTCACCCGCCAGCCACAAATACTGTACAAGCCGTATGTCAGTAGTGGAACCAGTCTCGCGTAAGCGTACGCGTAAAGTCGGTCCGGGCCGCTTCATCAACTCAATGCCGCTGGAATACACAAGTGCACGCTAGAGGGTAGCAAATAACAGGAACGGTGCCCCTGTGCAGAGCACGGGTTCTAACAGCGTACAGCTATATCTACGATAGATCGGCTCTGATACCGCTGAAGGGGATCGTGTGCAGAAAACAAAAAATTTCCTACCGACGATATCCTAAAAGCATGCCAAGATCTATTCTATGCAGATATAGTAGTACGAACGGAGATCGGAATACGTACCCTTGTAGACCGAAAGCGGGGATTACGTTCCCGCACAAACGTTGTCGATGAAGACCGACGAAGCCGACCTCAAGGTCGTGTAGAGGAAGCAGGCCTCCGAGTACCGCTAGCGCAGCACCTCGCAGGGAGCCGCACACGTACGGTGGAGACGACGGCCTCCGAAGCTCCAATCCAGGACGAGCAGCGGAAGACTTGGACCGGAACACCAGCAGCGCGGCAGCGGGCTATGGTGGAGGAGATCCCCTTGCTCTGCTCGGCGCGGCTCCAACTTGGGAACCACGAGATCGAGAGAGAAATCGGGAATTAATTGGTGAATTAAAAGGCTGGGGGTGCCCCTTCTTATATAGGCTCCCAGGGGGAGCCTACCTTGCCAGCCAGGCAATGTGGGACTAATCCCACATGCCTGGTTCGGCTCTGGAGGGTGCGCCGGGCCCCCTAGTGGGCCCTTGGCCCAATTGGGGCAGCCCCTCCTGGCCCCCACCGAATTCCCCTTGGGAATTTTCCCCTCCTGGGCCTTCTTTCGTCCGGAAGGCCCATTTAGGGAAATCTGCCTTAATACATTTGAAAATAAATATATAAAATCATATTTGCATATTAATAACACTAATTAATATCAAACATAATATATATAATTTTTCCTAGCTCCGAAAACTCTTTCGGCGCTGCCCGATCTCCATCGGAACCCTCCCGGGACGCTCCCGGTGATCTCCTTCCTTTCCGGTTGTCTTGTCGAAACCCCTTAAGTGTGTTACCCTAGCGGTTCGATATAATATCAGGTATGATCAAGACTCATCAGTGATCAACGACTAACTCGTAGGCCTGGACCCCATGAATTAATCCCTGAGATATAACGAATGACTTTCATCTATCAAATCTGAACGTAAAGTCTTAGACCTTTTGCCATAGCGATACTTAGCACGTCCGAGCGTCGTTCCATAGATATCTCCATACCTAATCCCGACCTCGTTACCGACGACGCTATCTTCTACTCGTTCATGATCTCATGTCTCCGTGACCTAGTCACATGCTTGCAATCTCATTAGACATGATCTCACCGAGTGGGCCCGAGAGTATCTATCCTGCTATGCGGACTGGCAAATCCCGCTCTTGACCCCTCGTCTCAACTACTCCTTTCCAATACCCAAAAGTATCACCGTTATTGTCATACTAAATAAGATACGACGTTTGGTGCAATGGGAATATCAATAAGAGTTGATCTCACAGTCAAAGGCGTAACGACTACGTTCTCCAAATCTGGGTATGTCCATCACATCGCTCTCCAGCGATATGACTCTCATTGCCGACCGGCGCCATGCCCCATGACCGGGAAACCTCGATCATCAATCGCACAACGAAACTAGTCTTAGTAGAGGCTACTAGGGACCTGGTTGTTTACGTATCACACCCGCATTAATGTTTCCGCTTAATACGGTTCTATCATGACACAAAAACCTATTATGAACAAACGAGATATGATAAAGAATACACTTTATTAATTGCTTCTAGGGCATATCTCCTTTATTTCCTTTTCTGTTGGACGCGCGTTGGTTTCTTTTTTTTTTGGGAAAGATTCTCTCATGTCGGGCTGACCTCCACAATCGCTAAACTAGGTCGACCTCGACGTAGTCGCGTCCCTTTTTATATAGTTCGCGCGCCTTCTGCCGTTTCTAAACCTGATCATGCACGTAACCGTGGATAAACGCAACCGAGACCCTGGAAAGTGTCTCGTTCCTGCAATCTCACACGACCAAGTCAACCTTCTCCTAAACTACTACAGTACTTGCATGCACCGGGAGAGACAGAACGCTATCTTTCATGTGGTCGCTGTCCAACCGAACAATAACAAGCAGGCATCAAAGTGGAAAAGCTAAAACGATCGCTGCAGCTAGCAGATGGGCCGCTCGTCCGTCTTTGCCAATTTGGGCAAGTGGCCGCGCCCCCTTCCAACGCCACCGTCATCCTCCGTAGGCTCTGCTGTATCTAACCCAGTTTTACATTGCGCGGCTCTCGTCGGTTCCACCGCACGGTGTCGCCGGTAGCGTCGCCTTCTCGCGTGGCGTCGCCTGCGGTCAACGGCGATCGCTGCGTCGCAGCGTAAACGTTTAAAAGAACAGGCGGATGGGGACACGGCGGAGCCGGCTCGTGGCCGGGACTCTGGGTTACGTACGAACCGACGGTGAAGGCGCGGCAATGGTGGGGTTGTGTCGCTTGGCATCCGATGGGGACGACGGCTTTTGAGTAAAAGCGACAGCTCGTCCGCTCGAGTTGTCCGGTTCCTGGCTGCGCATGTGACGTGTACTGGAGCATGGGGTTCGGAGGAACAGATGATCAACCCTACCGGGTGCAGGCCCCGCCGGCTAGTTGCTCAAAAGAGGTGTGTGAGCTGAGCTGGTGGCCGACTTCTGCACGCTTCTTGTAAAAATCTATAAACCCATATACTCGTAGTAAAAAAATATTCCGAATGAGATCTTGATAATGAAATACTGTGATGCAGGAGACGACGCCTCAGTTAGAGTGGAAACATGTTTAACACAAATTCTCCAACACAACCCAGATGAAACGAACACGCCTTGTGCAAATATAAAACACGACTAACACGCACTAATTAAATACAATACTGCTTGCTTAAAGACGGAGACAAGATCCAGTATGACATTGACACAAGATCAACGGCACAGCAAATCTTCAAGTATTGTTGAAAACAGAACAGCAGTTTCCTAAGAGCATCCACAGCCCGCCACGCTTGCAAGTCGACGCTAGGATCAAAATCCTGCTGCATGCACGGTTGCTGCGCTGAATCCCGGGCGTCCGACTCCAAAAGAATCGCCCGACGCTACTTACTTTCATGTCTCATTGAGTGGAAACGAGAGGCACATCCAGAGATAAATTAGCGCCTCAAATAAGCGGCAGCGTTGCTGGGATGGACACTTGACCAAATATTTATTTATTTTTATTAGTTATTAAGCGTCTGGGTAAGCGTCTATGCACTGTGGATGCTCTAATCTGGATAACTTTTTCAATGAAAAATACGACCTTGCTCAATTTTTCTTTTCGGAAATGGTTGAGCATGTCCCACCAGCACATATGGAGAAGTTCGGGCGAAACAATGGTGACAGATTAAATGTGATGCATGTCGTAGCAATCGGACAACATTCCATCGGTATAGATTATTTTTTCATAGAAGCTAGCTGAGGTATGAAAAATAATATTTGCCCCTCGAAGGACAGTTGATTTGGCTTATCAACTTGGCCAGATCTACATGGAGGACCAGGACATGGAATATGAGTACAATGACGTCTTTGCGAACTTGGAATGTTTACCGGTCAACCGCCAACAAGGTTAATGCATGTGGGTATGATGTTAGTTTGAAGATTCTACTCTAGTTTTCCAGTCTGAAGTTTCACCATCAAGGTTTGAATGTAAGACTTGGCATGTATCTGTGTAAGACTATGTGACGATATTGTATGGGTGTAACTTTGTTGGAGATTTGAGCTACGTGCCATGCCATACTGATCACGAGCTCGTGGCAGGACACACATGTGAAGAGTTTTTTTTATCCTAAAGGACGAGTATAGAATATAGGTGGCAGAGCATATCAAAATTCCTGCATAATAGGGACTATAGATAAACAATCCCCATAAATTTAGTAGCACCATTGCTTTCATTTTCAATGACTTGAACCTTTTGATTTAAGAGCGTCCTTGAATTATAGGAAATGATTAATGGAAGGTATGTTGTGAAATTTTGTTAAGAGTAATAGGAAACAAACCCACGTATTTTCTTCCTCGGATATGTTTAGGTATCTAATAGAACAACAAATATAGCAAAATTGATACTAGAGGTAAGTTCCTTACCACTCCTACGATTCTTGTGCTAAAAGATGTTCTAATATGTTTTTAAAATTGTAATACATTGGATGCACTGTACAATGTTAGCATCACATAAATTATATCTATATAAACTGCACATGAAGAGTGTCAAAGATAACTACCGAAAACATATATTCCAACGTTCTAGTAAAGTAAGCAAGCACACGTGTGAAAATGGGCACATTTAGTACGAAAATGCAAAAAAATGTCTGTGTCCAACATGGGAAATATATAATTTCAAGCAAAGGAAATCACCACAACTTCGATGTGTAGCTCTCGTAGAGGCAATAATTATTTCAATTATTGGTTCCTCATTATGGTACGACATTAAATTATTAATTATTGATAGTCAAATAGAAAAAGATAGCTCGTAAAGTCTTGATATGTATATGAGAATAATCCAGAAAGCCTTGAAGTTTGAATGATGTGTGTATTGAAGAGAGACCATAATTATTTTGAATGATTTGTCCTCATGATTTATCAGTGTTAAATTCCACGTTATCCGTAGCCTGATAGAAAAGATCGACAACATATATCTTTCCCACCGTGATCATCAGCAGGGCTTTCTAAAAGAGTAAAAGAAAAATGTATGTATTCCAATTTTGATCATCAGCAGGGCTTTCTTAAAGAGCTCGCGCTATGCAGCAACTAATTAAGGGCATTTTGTTAGGCAAACATGTGAGCTGATGCCTGACAAAGAGGATCACACGAATACCAGTTGGCAGGAGTAGGAATATTTAAAAAAGGAAACAAATGCTACTGCTACCTACGCGCACGCATGATTAAACACCCCACATGCACATGGGATACCCGACGAAGTGATTTTTTTTTGAAAGTAAACCACATATATCATTAAACAAATTGTTTACAGAGATTACACATATGATCACCATACGAAATAAAAAAGCGTGTCAAGCAAATTTGCACAAAGAACTTCAGAAGACCACTCTTGGAGAAACTTGTGCCTTGCCGAAACGTCGTCCACCGTCGTCCTCCGCCGCCACCATGGCCGCGCCGGAAAAAGAGGCGAATAGCCGCCATACCAAGATCTAGGAGAGCACCTTCGCATACAACGATGCTTTTTGAGCCGATGAATCGGACCGCCGCTAGCAACGAGACTGAGACTTTGTGGCACGTCAGCCGGGGATCTTCCCCGTGGTCACCAGATCCCGACGCCGTCAACTTCGTCCGATGTAGTCGAAGAAGAAGAACAGCGTCGCTTGCCTTCATCCGCGCACCCAGCTGCAAGACATAGAACACAACAATAGCAACCGACGAGATGGCCACCCATGAGAGTGCCAACCGTCGACCACCAGACGCATATCTCGTCGGATCCGAAGATCTGCAAGACGACTGGGCCACCTGCCCCCCAACGCCACCGATTGGAGCGACGTCGAGATGGAGGAAGAGCAGAGGCCAATTATTCCGACGCGACGCCTTATCCTCCATGGAAACAGCGCCTCAAGGAAGCAAAAGGCCAACCCTAACTACAGGAGCCGAAGCACCAGGGTCCCCACCCCCTCCCGTCGCTGGAGCGGCGGACGGAGGAGGCAGGGACCGGCGGCTTGGCGTTTGTCGCTGGGGGCAGATGGGATCACCTTATCCCGTCCTTTTCTTTCGTGTATTAAGCACGGTTTGTTATTTGTTTGGAGGTGAGGCTAGACTCTTTTTTTTAGGCGGAACAGTGGGGGAGAACCCGCACTGAAATTTTTAATTTTCTATTAACTCAGTTGGTTAGTCAGTCTCTTTACAACAAATTAAGGTACAAAAGACTTGTACCAAAGGAAAAAAACTACTGTCAAACATGAAGAAAAGCTCAAAAAACGCTGTCTACCCATTCTAAAAAAATGGAATAAGATATCCTGGTAGCCCTTAGTTTCAGCCACTGGAGTTCTTACTTAAAAATGGCTCGGGTGAAGTATAAACTGGGCGGTTTGCCATTAAAGATAAAGGCATTCCTTATTTTCTAGAGCGCCCACAACCCCATCAGAATGATCTCCATGAAGAAAGGCTTGGCGATTTGTGATCTAAGTAGACTGATGCAATTAAGAGCCCCTCTACCTAGTAAAGCAACATTAGGTGCCAGCATTGTCCAATAATTTCTTGCGAAGGGACAATGAAAGAACAAATGATCCATTGATTCAGTCACTCCAGCATTTGCATAGAACACAGCTATAATCTTTTAGGAAAAAAGTCTTCCTTTGTAATAACCCTCTGGTATTCAAGCTGTGTATAAGCAAAAGCCAACCAAACACTTTGTGTTTTTTCTGACAGCAGGATTTCCACAACCAATTAAAAGCAGAATGAGGCTAGACTCTAGGGAGACCTTATCCACTTATATATATTCTCGAGTTTATACATGGAAGAAATCCAGATCTGTGTACCATACCAACCGATAATTGCGGTATCTTATCGTATCATCATCACTCCACGGCGTACTGGGAAACTTCCGACGCAAATCGCATCCTTATTTTATCTACTTGTACTTGCCAGTAGAAAAAAGATATTTCGCTGCGGGAAAGCAGTTGAAATAAAAATGGCCACCACTACTTGCGTTCCACGCACATCCCCATGTGGTGTGCACAAAGGAACGGCGACGGCGAGAGAAAAAGCTCTCCTTTTTAACGCCCGCTCATGGTGGCGAGAGGTCCAGCGACCCAACGAGACGAGACGGAGCTCGCCTCGCCTCGCCTCTCTCCTCTCCTTGTTTTATCAACAAGAAGATCACCTTCGCGTTGCCCCACACGGCCACAGGAAGGAACGAACCAACGCCACGAACTCAGACCCGCCCGCGAGTTTCTCAGTCGCTGCGAGCCAGCCAGGCCACAAGACTCAAGAGCGGGGCGAGGGTTCAGGTTGGGATCCGTCCTTCCATCGATCCGTCCATCCATTCCATCGGTGAGTGAGAGAGAGACAGAGGCAGAGATCTCGCGCGCGTACGTGCGTTCGGGCGTGCGGCAGCGCCTTCCTGGTGGCAAATGCGGGTGGAGGACCGGTGACTGAGGCGGCCCAAGAGGAGCGACGATGCAGCCGGAGCAGCAGCGGAGGAAGGTCCGTCTCTCTCTCTCGCGCGCGCGCGCGGTGCTTCTTGGTTGGTTGCGGGGTGGTTGGGCTTTCGGTGACGACGGTGCGCTCGTGTGGGGGGTTGTTGGCGTTTCCAGATCGGTTTGCGGAGGAATTCGTGGAAAAAAGAGAGCTTTTTTCCACGCGAATTGTTTCATTTGTGTGCGCTTAGCCGGAAGGATTTCTTCCTCCCATTTGTTTTCTGCAACTTCTCTAGATTTCAGCTTTGGAGTCGCTGTGTTACTTTCCATTTGATGATTCCGAGGGACAGATTCTCTCCTGCTCCTGTTTCTGGATCACGAGTTGTCTGAATTATCACAACAAGGTTCTCTGTTGGAGGATGCTGTCCTGACAAACAATATCTGAAATCTTCTGGGGCTCTTGTGCCTGCCTACGAAGGAAATGATATTCTTCTCCGACTTTTCCATGTTAATTCAATACTCATTGCTCCTTAAAGGTAATCAACACCAGAAAGAAACAAAAAGGCCGATTCAGATGCAACTTAAGGGGTGCCACAAACACAAATGCGGTATTAGATTCGCTGATGAGTGCATATGTTTATCTCAACCCAATTCTGAGCTCTTCTTACCTTCCCTTTTCTTGCAAACAAATAATGGCCAATCATATTACTTGTGGTAGTGGATTAGGTTGTCAATATATTCTATGCCCACTTGGAAGGCGTGTTGATGTAGATGGTTTTATGCCCAAGAACACATCCTTAAAGAGTCATTCTGAGCTTATGTAAGCATTACTTACTATTTTGCCTTTGGGCTCGATAAGCAGCTCACCGCTGGAGACCAAGGAGGTTTGCACGGACAGGGAGGTGTAGCTACATGATCCAATTGTTCGTGCTAGGATCCTCTGTGAGTTACTTGAATGCGGATTAGGAGCCTGCTCTTTCAGTAGTCTGTTTGGTGCGAGCTAGGAAGCGAGCTTGTATACCAAGTTTGATTCTTTATTGTGGATTTGATAATTTATTTGGAAACCCTGTGTTAGTTTGCGTGTTTTTTAATCAAATTTGTTTCCTTTAAAGCTTTTTGTTATGAGTATGTGGGTAGTATGTATTGTCACTCGGGTTAATTTATCCAAAGGATCATCTGAACCTTTTCTGGCGCTTTACTAAGGTATACTATTTCTTGGCACGATAGGCCATCTGATGTTGAGCATAATGCTTGAGTCGGATGTTACTCAGTAAGCTGGGCCTTGTTTTCTCTTCATGTGTGTGTGTTTTGTTTATGTTGTGATGATGAAAAGGTTGTCCATTGTGCAGTATAAATCCGATTTGTTGCACTTCTCAGGGTTCATCGGAGATGGACTTCTTCAGTGAATACGGTGATGCTAACAGATACAAAATTCAGGAAGTCATTGGCAAAGGGAGTTACGGTGTTGTTTGTTCAGCTATTGACCAGCATACTGGTGACAAGGTGGCAATCAAGAAAATACACAATATCTTTGAGCACTTATCCGATGCTGCCCGGATCCTCCGTGAGATCAAATTACTCCGGCTATTGAGACATCCTGATATAGTTGAGATCAGGCATATAATGTTACCTCCGTCAAGGAGGGACTTCAAGGATATTTATGTTGTCTTTGAACTGATGGATACAGACCTCCACCAAGTAATCAAGGCCAATGATGACTTAACCAAAGAGCACCAACAATTCTTTCTCTATCAGATGCTTCGTGCACTGAAATATATTCATACCGGTATGGTGCTTTTCTTCTTTCAAATTGAAACCAGAGTTAGTACACACTTCTCCAATATTGAGTTATAAGTATCTAGGGATAGTTCTTTTTGTAATACTCTATCCACACTTCAGTATTGACGCTTTGTTGCGCTCCATTAGGAGCATACACAATTTGGAGTTGTGCACTCGCATATAAATTTCAGTTTTGTGCTAAGGGCTAACTCAATAACCAAGGGCCACCATATTTAGGAAAAACTGTGCTTTGTCCTCCAGTAATTATGCTTGTGTTGATAATTTGCTTTCAGATTATGATTTTTAGCCTTTGATTGACCTTAAAAATATGTCCCACTTTGTTTCATACCTTTTGTTGACAAATGCACTCCTACTCGCATGCGCCTTCGATGTCTTTTTTAGATGAATTTGCCTTCGATGTCATCATGGTTATGTTCTACTATCTTGTTAAGCCACTAATACTAGCAGCTTAAAAAATCTCCTTTTTCCAGTTTAAGGTGCTCATTTACTACTGTCTATATTCTGACCAATATTTATGTGATTGCAGCTAATGTTTATCATCGAGATCTGAAGCCAAAGAATATATTGGCGAATGCTAACTGTAAACTCAAAATATGTGATTTTGGTCTAGCACGAGTGGCATTTAATGACACTCCTACTACTGTATTCTGGACGGTATGTAGATTTTGCTGAACTAGAATCACGTACTTGTTATTTACCAAATTGGATTAGTATTCACGCATTATCTCTTATCTCTTATTTTTCATGTTCTATTAATGATTTTCTGTAGGATTATGTTGCTACTAGATGGTATAGGGCTCCTGAGCTGTGTGGGTCTTTCTTTACTAAGGTAACTAGTCTGCACATCTCTGTTGTTGTTTGTTACGCTACTGTGTGCTCTACTTCACCTCATGCAATGCCTGAGCAGGCTATGCTGATTAATATCATGCTTTATTATTCCGTACATAGCAATAATGAAGAAGATAATCATTTTTCATAACTCACAGCCTGTACAATGTTTCACTATGGTGTTCCATGTGATCTACAGCTTTGCTGTGCTATGGATTTCATATTTATATTTTCATATCTTTGCAAGTTCCTTTACAGTACGCCACATGGCATGAGACTGAATTCAAGGTTCATACTACTACTAGATCCTATGTAGTCAGCTGGTCTATGCTAATGAGATGGAAATTAATACCTGACCTCTCCACTCTTTAAAAAGTTTAGTTGTTAACATGCTAAATCACTTGTTCTGCGCAGTATTCACCAGCTATTGACATATGGAGTATTGGTTGCATTTTTGCGGAGATTTTGACTGGGAAACCTTTGTTTCCTGGTAAAAATGTAGTTCACCAGCTGGATTTAATGACGGATCTCTTGGGTACGCCGTCGCTGGATACTGTTTCTAGGGTATGCTTTTCCATTCATGATTCATGATCCAAAGTAAGTTGCCAATAAATGTCAAGCATCTATAATCCTTTGCAACTGCAGATTCGGAATGAGAAGGCAAGGAGGTACTTGAGTAGTATGAGAAGGAAACAACCGATATCATTTTCTGAGAGGTTCCCTAAAGCAGATCCTGCTGCACTCAAACTTATGCAGCGGCTTCTAGCCTTTGATCCCAAGGATAGACCAACGGCTGAAGAGGTAAATGTTTCCACATAACCCGTCAAATGAGATCCAATTTAGCAGCTAGCTATAAAACCTTGGATTAAAATATAGATCGTAAGAACTTAGTCATTCTAATCATCTTTATTTGATTACTGTAATCAGGCTTTAGCTGACCCATATTTTAAAGGCCTTGGGAAGGTAGAAAGAGAACCATCCTGCCAGCCAATAACAAAATTCGAGTTTGAGTTTGAACGTAAAAAGGTGACCAAAGAGGATGTAAAGGAACTTATATTCAGGGAGATATTGGAGTATCATCCTCAACTTCTCAAGGATTACATGAATGGAACTGAAAAAACAAACTTCCTCTATCCTAGGTTTTTACCATAATACCTCTTCTATTTTTTTACCACCGCCACCACATCCCGTCCCTCCATACATTATTACACGCCAATTTTTGTAACTGATTCATTTTTGGTTGTGTTGTGCCTATGTTATTTTGAAGCGCTGTTGACAATTTCCGGAGACAATTTGCAAACTTGGAGGAAAATGGAGGGAAGGGAGGGGCAGTCGTTCCATCAGACAGGAAGCATGTTTCGCTCCCCAGGTAACAAGAACTTCTACAGTTTTTCTTTCCACTACAAATATTTTACAATAGTATATATTACCATGTTCTGCTTTCTGTTTTAAAAAGAGATGCCATTAAATTAATTAAATAACGCAGACCGCCCTTTAAATATGTTGCTGACATTTAATTTGCAATTTGCAGGACTACTACAGTTCATTCTACACCAATTCCTCCAAAAGACCAAAAACCGTCCCAAATTCCCCAAAGGATTCCAGCAGGTAATAGTTTCTCCTTAATAGATGTCTAGCATTGTATTCTCCGAATGTTACCAATGTGATATGATCTCTTTCCTGTGAATTCACAGGTAGACCAGGAAGAGTGGTTGGCCCGGTATTACCATTTGAGAATTCAAGTGCTATGGATCCTTACAGTCAACGAAGGGTGGCGAGGAATCCAGTGCTTCCTGCAGCTACAACCAATCTATCAGCATACACCTACAACCGGAAGTCAGACACTTCAGAGAGGGAGTTGCAGCAGGAGCTTGAGAAAGACCGCATGCAGTACCAGCCTCTGCAACGTTTCATGGATGCCAAGATGGTCTCTTCTGACCTGAGGTCTACCTCCTATTACATTGGGAAGGGTGCCCCAAAAGCTGATGTAGCAGAAAGGGCTGCCTTGCAGCCTAACATGATGCAGGGGATTGCTCCGTTTAACGGCATTGCTGCAGTTGGAGGTAGCTACAATAAGGTCAGTGCTGCCCAGTACGGAGTTTCAAGGATGTACTAGTGCAAAGGCGACTTCCAAAATGCTTGCTTACCTGAAGTAATAACATGGAAGAATTGAAATGCTTCCTGAGTTGCCCTATGGGCGAAAGATTCAGAAAAGTGGAACAATGATCCCTGATCGAGGAGGAAGTTGATGTCTGGTAAAGAAAAGAAAAACGAAGATTCTACAGGGACAGCATCGTGCCTGTTGATCTGGCTGCCAAACAATGGAATGCCATCGCTTATTTGCTGCCAAAGGGAATTTGGGTGAGAAGATGATGAGGGTCGATGTACTGTGAAAGAAAGGAAACATACGGAAATAATAAAAATGGTGAACTTCTGTACATAAATAACTTGATTTTTCTTCAGTAGTACTGCCGGTGACAGCCCGTCAGTTTTGTTCCATATTTGAGCGTTGTGATCTTTCTTCTCAGTTTGAAGCAATTATGAAGTTATGCTTCTACAGGAATTCAATGTTGTAATAACACAGTACGTTTAGATCTGTAACAGGATAGCAAAACCAAACTTGGGTAAGATAGAATAGCAATGAGCTATTAGTTTTGTGGGTTGTTGGTTAAACCTGGCACTTCTCCAACCTGGTTTTAACCTCCTTTCATTGAGAACCAAAGTGAGTACTAATTTTACATCAGGAAATGGGAGCCGAAGAGAGAGCGGATTAGCAACTATTCTACAAACGTAGTGTCATATGACATCAAGCTTCACAAATCATCGGAGTCGCGCCATCTTGTGCAGGCACCACACCATTCCGGCCTAGGCGTGGCAGTGTGGCACTAACTCGTCGTTCCAGCCAACGCGCGCGCTCGTCTCCTTCCCGCCGTCGCTAACTCCACTCCACTACCCGAACCGCACGGCGGCCGCCCGGTACTGCTGCTGCTTCCTCGTATCCCGCACTGGCTGACGCCACCTCCCCACATCTCCTTCGCGGCCGAGCTCCCCCACTAGCCGACTCCAACCCTCAGCTCTGCTGCTCCCCCGCGAGAGAAGAGACCAGAAGATACTGCAACATAAACAATACAAGCAACGATTTGATGTGATGAAGGCTCCTCTCTGAAAAAAATGCGACGAAGGGTTGTATTTAGCATAGAGATAATATACAGATATACCAACTGAACTTGGTTGGGACATGCAGGAAAAAAAACTGTAACAACTGATGATTATTGGTGGAAATAAACAATGGATGTATAATTTTCATGATGAATTATCATTTTTTCAGTTGCACATTTGACACTATGAGTAATTTCTAACTTTAGGAGCGCTTCTTCCATAGGGAAACAACTTCAGTGAAACTTCCGGCAAAGGGTTCTGTAACACTTGGAGGATCTGGAGGTCATGTCTTCGAAAGCTGACGAGGGATTAACTCCACAAGTCCCATGGTGAAGCACCTAGGGTTGTATCGATAGGAAGACTATATGGGTGTTGGCGAACTCGAACGGCTGACAAGCAAAGTATTGCTCGTCAGATCTATATTATCAATCTTACGATGTGATTACAAGGGCGTCCCGTCGAGTCTATGTCTCGCTAGGGTTTAGGTATCAGATTGTACGTAGCCATATTGACTCCCTCCTGACCCATATATATATGAATCCAGATCTCAGAAGTTCGAATACAAATTGAATTATATCTGTAAGCTTCCTAAGTCGGCACGAAGCCGCCTAACTTGTTTCGTACTCCAGCTGGTCGAAAGTTCTATATCTTCTCCTTTATATGGGCCATCAACTGGGCCTTACGGGAAAACACTCTTTAATATAACAGGCTGAATATACCTATCTGGTATAACCACATCAGTAGCCCCCGAATGCCTACTGGAGTCCGTAGGATCGGGTAGTGATTCCCCCACTCAATATACCACCTGGCGATCCTCATATGCTGCTTGCAACCCGTTTTTGACGATTATATTAACATAAATAAGAGCTACTGTTAATAAAAAAATCATGTAAATACTCAATTCGCCTTGTTTAAGGGATGGATGGCATAATAGGCCTGATTCAACCGACGGATCGGGGTCAAGTTAATTCACGTCTCGGGCGAAATACCTCATTAGCCTACTCAGTCTCGAGTCTCTCGACTCAAAACCGGTAAAACCGTTCAAATCCGAATCAAGCCAGTCGAGACTTACTGATTTGAACCCGGTTAAATATTATGTACCTTTAGCGCGTCCGTCGGGATTTTGCTTCGTGCCTGTTAGCACAGAATTTCAACGAGTCCACGTAGATTGTAGGGGTTACCCGGCCTTATTCAGGTCTTACTGTTGCATAGTTTGATGCAGCATCGGGGACTAGACTAGCCTAGAACGTCCCGGAATTATTATATATTTTGCATATATTACCTTTTGCCACACTCATTACTTTCGAGTGGAATCTGTAATCTTCGACTGACGCTAATACCGACTGACAAAAATCCATCGGGTGCGCGACAACGCTCCCGATGGGAGTAGCCCCCGAGGTTGAGTGCAATTGCCTGCAATTGTGCTTAATCTGAAAGAACAACCCAAAAAACTGTTAAATGCAAAAATCACACTCCCGATGGGAGTGCACTTAGCGACTGTCTGAGTACCGACCTTAAATTATATGTTGACTGCAACTGTTTGTATATTTTTTGTCCCCAACTGTCTTGAATGGCGACAGTCACCTCCGACTGCCCTACCAGCATGCCGATATTCCATTGACTGACCATTTACTCTGACGCAACTTCTATCAAAAAATTAAAAAATTCCACCCCACTTCTGAAGAGACACGACCCCTGGTGGGCCCACTTTGTCATGGACCGCTTTGACTAGTCACATTAATTTGACCGAACGCCACGCACGCCACGCCATCACAATGATGGTCTCCTCGTTTTTCGCGCATCGTGGGTTACTACGGTGTTGTTTCGGTTTCAATGCCTCCCGCTCGATGTACGACACGTGTACACGCTCAACAATCCAATGGTTGTCCCGCTATTTCCGTTTCACATAAGTTCTTACCGCGGCGTATTTTTTTTGCCTACCTTTCTCATTTGCGTCGCCGCCCTCTGCTCTTCTTCTTCCTCCTGTGCACCGAGCTCGAACTCACTGTAGCACCTCGCCGTCTCTCTCCCAGTTCATCCCTCCGTCGTACGATGGGGAAGGCCACCACTGACAAAGGCAAGGAAACCACCGCGGCGGAAACCCAAGAGAGAGGTGGATGGCGCCGCTCCTCGCTGCGAGCAGGGCACCTCGAGTCTCTGACCAACGTCCTCCTCGCATCGGTTGGCCGGCGAAGAAAACCAACCTACTCCTGCAGCCAACGAACGGGTATGCTTTTTTGACCACATGAACCGAGGACTCGCCTTCCCGGTTCATCCTTTCCTCCGCGGCTTGCTCTGTGTTTATGGTGCGCAAATCCATGATTTGCCACCAAACGCCGTTCTCCACATCGCCTGCTTCATCACTCTTTGCGAGTGCTTCCTTGGGATAGCCCCACACTGGGGGTTGTTTCGTCTCTGCTTCAGCATCAAGAGCCAGGGGTCAGGCAGCGGCCCGGGCGGACTCGGTATTCAAGCGAAGCCCAAGTCCGGGTACTTCAATATACCAATGTCCGAGTCAGTACAGAACTGGCGCGAACGCTGGTTTTACGTGAAGGATGAAGTCGCCGCAGGATAGTCGACTGGTCTGCCACCCTTCAATCCCGAGTCTGAGCTAACCAAGAAGCGCTCCTGGAACAACGCCCTGAGCCAGACTGAAGAAAAAGATGCCAAGGAACTTCTGGCCAAGGTCGTTGAGCTGTAGACTACCGAGGGAAGAGTGCTCACTGGCGCACACCTTGTCACCACCTTCCTGCGGCGGCGCGTGCAACCTCTGCAAGCACGCGCTCACCCAATGTTCGAGTACACTGGTGACGATGAATCCACTCGAGTATCGAGTGAAAACTTCTCCACCAAAGAACTGATTCAAGCAGTGAAAACATTCACTGTTTTGAAAGCTAAAGTTGGGGAGCTGGTCTCACCCATTGATGGATACAAGAAATCCAAACCCGTACCTGAGGTACTGATCCTTTTTTACACTCCATTTTGCTTTTATGTACCCATTACAGCTGAAAACTTCTCTGACCACTCGTTCTTCACTTCCACCTCTTCAACAGGGAATCGCCTACCAACCTTCCGAGCCAACAATCCTTGAAGACGACGTCCCAGTAGCGTCAACTGGAGACCCTCCCTCCGAGCCGTCAGTCGCTACGGCTCACTCGGAGGGTGAAGGAACAGAGAAGAGCTTAATGCACAAGCGAACTCGGTCTCCAGCTGAGAGCTCTGGCGACTCGCAAGAAAGAAGCAAACGTCTTGCGACTGCTGACACTCGAGATGAGGCTGTCCCTTCGCCGACTGCCTCGGAGGCCCTGAAGGCCGTCCCGATTTCTAGCCTACCTCCCTTGACGATAGGAGGTCTCAGTCACCAACAGCTATTTCCATGGGAAACGAGGTACGCTAGACTTAATTACTCGCTGTTCGAGCTCCGCTCCAGACACCTGACACTCCTTCTCAAACCTGCAGCACAACCAACGAGGATGAGTCCGAGAACTCAGAACCCGCTACACACACGACTCCTCCTCTTGAGAACACGCCTTCCCCGAACGCACGGGCGAAAAGATCGACGAGGCGCAGTCGCATGTTATAGACGTCGCGACTGCAACGACCTCCAAATCTGCTGCTGCCGCAGGACCGGTGCCGCAAGACACGACTCCAGATCCGATCCACGTTAGTCATTAGCTCTTCATCCTTGCAAATTTGTACTTGACCTTATCGGGTGCGCGACAGCGCTCCCGATGGGAGTAGCCCCCGAGCCTGTGGGGAACTATCTGTAGTTGGCCGCAAGCTAACAACCTTACTCACTGTGCTTCTGAATACCTATAGCCTTTCCTTCACCGTCTCTTGACTCTCGGCGGAGAATATCTTCATATGGAGCAGGAGAACTCGAGACTCCGAGACCAGCTGCAGAAAACCCAGGGTAAGAACTTGACACTTAAACGCTCTTTTGCAACTTAACCGTTGTCCACGAACACGCTGCCACCACTTGATGCAGACGAACTCAACGCGGCACTCCAGGCTATGGATCACGCCCGCAGTCCCGCCAAAGATTTAAAGGACGAAGTTAACCGAGCAGCGAAAGAACTGCCCCAACTGCTCGCAGATGCGAAGACTGAAGGAGCAACCAAGGCCGAAGAAGTACTGACTTCGCTGCGTGCAGAGTTGGACAATGCTCTTGCCTCCCGCCTTCTCTCGCTCGGGCAAACTTTGGCTCGTAAGTACTTTCTGCCGCCTCTTACTGTATCAAGCCTGTCCCCGGCGAACAAGGAGTACCGCTGAGGCTGACCGAACTGATATTCTCACTATCCACAAGTGCTCTTGGACTGCCGACCGACCAATTCGCGGCTACGTGGACTATCGAACTCGACGCCGCGATTGAATCAGCGGAGCACTTCGGGAGCCGACCGAGCGGAGTACTGGCTTCTTCAGCGGCTGCCTTGACCGTGCTTCACAAGATTGCTTTTCCAACTCAAGAGCCCCCGAAGGACCTACACACACTGGCTGAGACGTTCCGCCCAGAAGGGGACTCCTTCCCCAAATTCCTTCACCAACAGACGATACGTGGTTCTGCCACTGCTTTCAAGATGCTGCTGGGACACAGGGTGGAGCTTGACTTGACTGCAATAGCGGCCAATTTTCCCCTGAACTCGACTGGCAAGAAGATTTCTCTTAGCCAGTTCGAGGCTGAGGCACGACGGCTGGCAGACACCCTGTTCTTGACCATGGAACAACGAGCCGCCACCCGCAAGAAAAAGGGGTCCGCCGCATCAGCTAGTGCCGCCAGCTCAAAATAGACTGACTAGCTATCCAAGGAACTGGTCTAGCTTATTAGGAACTTTATTTTGTAGACTTTACTCGCGCCTGAAGCGCTGTACTGGATGTAACCAAACATATGTTTTATTTTGGAAATTTCCAAATGACCGGAGGCTATTGCTTAGCCCCCGAGTCTTATTCTGCGCCAATATGAGCTGTCTTTTACTTTGTTCTTTTCCGTTTACTTACTGCTTGAGTTTTCACTGAGGACTGCTTACTGTGATGCAACCTGCTAGCACTTCTTCTCCTGGTGATGTGCCGCCTTTCAATCCACGCGACCAATACCTGTACAACCTGGTGAAGGTGCGTTGTGAAAACGCAGAACAAGAGCTCAGGATGACTCGGGGTACGCTGGCCATACTGCAGTCGAAGAAACCCTGACCGATAGAGCGGAAGCTTGTACTGATGAAGGAGGTGGAAGACGCTGTTGTTGGCCTTCTTTGTAAGTAAAAAACGCGTAGCCCCGAGTCCTCTTGCTTGTATAACTCTTGGCCTTGGATGCAATTGGCTTGCTCCCCATGTGCTGACAATTACTCTGAATTCGCTGTTGTAGGCGCCCAGACTGACGTAAGGACTGAACGAAGTAGAGTCCAGGTGTAGCTTGTTAAGGTGACTTTGGAACATGGCCGTGACGCGTCATCAATTTGGTCCATGTGCAGCCGAGCCACCACGCTGCTTACACTTCGAGATCGCGTCTCGCAAGTAAAACACTTAGTCTCTTCCTTTCGGCAACGCTCCGCCTGATATATGAGGCCACCCTCTGAATGACCAACCCCACGGGCTAGCTGGTTAAATGGCTAAGTTCCGACACGGCGAGGCTACTCGTGATTTCGTCTGCCGCCAACTCGTGGCAGGCACCACGACGGCCTTTGCTATGCTGCGACTTCATTACCCCGACGTAGACCTGGCGAAGGTTGCAGCCCCCCCCCCCCCCCCCCCCCCCGCGGGTATGGGGTCGATTGTCATGGCCGGACATTACGAGGTTGCTGAGGGAGCTACCAGCTGCGTGATTGCCTTGATGGAGCATGAAACTACCCTTGAACTGGAGCGGAGACGTCTGTCGACAACGATCAAACAGGAACACGCCTAGCGAACTGCGAGGTTGATTTTTCCCAGCTTTAGAGTCTTGGACGAATTAGGTGAGCTGTCTGAGATGTATTTTTTACCGACAGCCCCCGAGCACTCCGTGCTTCGAGGTGAATTGACTGCGTTGTATATTTACAGGCAGCCCCCGAGCACTGTTTGCATCGGGTGAACTGACAATGTTGTATATTGACAGACATCCCCCGAGCACTGCTTGCATCGGGTGAACTGACTAAGTTGTATATTTACAGTCAGCCCCGAGCATTGTGTGCATCGGGTAGCTCCTCACTTTTCAACGTAAATTGTTACCTACATATGTGCTTAAATGGGAACATTGCACTTTATTGCTGATCAATATACTGTTTCCGCCTGATACGACAAAATGGACTAAAAATAACTACTAGTCTGACACCCTAAAATATAACAAATTGTCGTAACTAAAAACTACCCATAAAACCGACGCATGTGCGCCGCTCCATGGATTGTGGGATGGTTCTCCTGTTTCTGCATGCTTCAGTCGGTATGCTCCGCTGCCGATGACCTCTGTAACTATAAAGGGCCCTTCCCACGGGGACACGAGCTTGTGCACTTTCTTCTGCTTCAGTCGGAGTACCAAGTCGCCAACTACGAAGGAGCGCAGTCTCAATCGGCGACTGTGATTATTCCGCAGGCTCTGTTGGTACGTGGCGGTTCTGGCCAAGGCAACATCGCGAGCTTCGTCCAAAGTGTCGATGTCGACTTTGAGTGCGTCATCCGAATCTCCCTCATCGTATGCCACCACTCGGGGGGCATCGAACTTCAGATCGTATGGCATAACTGCCTCGGCTCCATGTACCAGAAAGAAGGGAGTGAACTGTGTGGACCTGTTAGGCGTTGTTCGATAACTCCAGAGTACGGCGGGCAAATCTTCTGCCCATGCGCCTGATGCGCGTTTGAGTGGTACTAACAGCCTCTTCTTCAACCCGCTACAAACTAACACATTGGCCTTTTCGACTTGACCATTGGACTGCGGGTGTGGGACAGATGCGTACTTGAGCTTGATACCCTGCGAGCTGCAAAAGTCCTGGAACTCCTCTGCTTTGAAGTTGGTTCCGTTGTCAGTTATTATGCTATTTGGTACTCCGAAGCGGAAGATTATGGACTTGATAAAATTGACCGCAAATGTTGCTGTAACGTTTGTCACAGGTGTTGCTTTGATCCACTTGGTGAACTTGTCGACTGCGACCAGGAGGAACGTATGACCTCCATGTGAGGACTTTTAGAGAGGTCCAACCATGTCGAGTCCCCACTGCGCAAAAGGCCACGCCAAAGGGATAGTCTTGAGCTCTGACGCTGGGGCGTGAGGTTTGGTTGCGTACTTCTGACAGCCGAGGCACTTTCGCACTAGGTCCATATCATTCGACCAGTAAAACCCTGCTCTCAAGGCCTTCGCGACGAGTGCCCTGCTACTTGCATGATGCCCGCATGTGCCGGCATGAATGTCCATGAGGATTGCTCGTCCATCCTCGGGTGCTATACATCGCTGCAAGATTCCTGATATACTTCGCTTGTAAAGTTCTTTGTTGATTACTATAAATGGCTTGGACCGCCGGGTGATGCGCTTTGCCTCGACTGGATCGATGGGCAATTCATGGCATGTGATATATGACAGAAAAGGCTTGGTCCAGGACGGCTCGATGAGGAATACCTTGACTGGAGGACCTGAGGTTAAGGGATTGTCGGGCTGATGATCAGCTGGTGCTTTTTCGCCTTGTTCTTGCCGGATGTTGACTTCCACTGCTGACTCGGCTGGATTTTTGATTTTGAATGATCTTTTCTTGATTCTTTCCAGAAATACCCCAGGCGGGATAGGCTCTTTCTTGGACCCTATGTTGGCCAACATATCTGCTTCCTCGTTGCTTTCCCGACCGACATGCCTCAACTCGCACCCGTCGAAGTTGCCTTCCATGAAATTTTACATATCACAATAAGCCTGCATGTTATCTGCGTTTGCATCGCACTCCTTCTTTGTTTGCTGCACCATCAGGTTCGAGTCACCGTAAATCATCAGTCGAGTTGCTCCGCAAGCTTTGGCCATGCGCATGCCATGCAATAGCGCCTCATACTCTGCCTCATTATCCGTAGCTCGTTTGAAATCCATCTGCAGTACATACCGCAGTTTATCCCCTTTGGGTGAAGTTAAGACGACTCCAACTCTTGCACCCTCGAATCGCTTTGACCCGTCGAAATACATGGTCCAAGAGCTGGACAACTCAGGGACGTGTAGCAACTGAGCCTTTATCCACTCGGTTGTGAAATTTGGCAGAACCTGAGCCTTGATTGCCTTGGGGTGCCGATAGGTGATGTCTCCGGAACCGAGCTCGATGCTCCACTTGGCGACTCGCCCAGCCGCCATGGAGTTGTTGAGGATGTCGGATAGCGGGGCGCTTCTCACCACCACTATTGGGTGCTCTGTGAAGTAATGTACGACTTTGCGACTCGTCATAAACACGCCATACGCGAGCTTCTGGTAGTGCGGGTATCCCTCCTTGGCTGGGGTGAGCACCTCACTGAGATAATACAACGACCTCTGTACTAGTTGAGTTTTTCCTTCCTCCGGCCTCTGGACTACAAGTACCGTGCTGACCATCCTGTTGGTGGCGGCTATGTACAGATGCAAAGTTTCCTGTTCTCGCGGTGCCATGAGTACAGGAGGGCTCGTGAGAATCCGTTTCAATTCTACAAACGCCGCTCGCGCCTCAGCTGTCCACTCGAACTTTTCAGCTTTCTTCATTAATTGGTAGAACGGCAGGGCCTTCTCGCCCATCCGACTGATGAATCTACTGAGAGCTGCCACTCTTCCTGCGAGTCCTTGGACCTCGCGAAGTTTTGTTGGCTCCGGCATTTGCAAGAGATCCTGTATTTTCTCCGGATTAGCCTCGATGCCCCTGGCGGACACTAGGTAACCCAATATCTGCCCTGATGGCACCCCAAACACGCACTTGGTGGGGTTGAGTTTTATTCTGTACTTGTTGAGGGTTGCGAAAGTCTCCCTCAGATCATCTATCAGAGTTTTGTTTCTTTGGACTTGACAACTATGTCGTCAATGTACACCTGAATATTTCTGCCGATCTGATCCCTCGGGCAGTTCTGCATCATCCGTTGGTAAGTGGCCCCCGCGTTTTTGAGCCCGAAGGTCATTTTTGTGTAGCAGTATACACCGTGCGCGGTGATAAACGATGTCTTTTCTTCATCCTCCTTTTTCATCTGAATCTGCTGGTATCCCGAGTAAGCGTCGAGAAAGGAAAGACGCTCGCAACCTGCCGTGGAGTCCATGATCTGATCAATTCGAGGCAGCGGGAATTGATCCTTGGGGCAGCACTTGTTTAGCGACATAAAGTCGATGCACATTCGCCCATAGTTGACTCCTTTTTTTGGTACAAGCACTGGGTTTGCGACCCAATCTGACTTCTTTAGTTCTCGAATGAACTTGGCGTCTAGTAGTCTATCGATTTCCGACCCGACTGCCGCGCGCTTCGACTTAGATAACCTTCTCATGGTCTGCTTAACTGGCTTGGTGCCTGGATAAATTTGTAAGGCGTGCTCGGCAAGTTCCCTGGGTACACCTGGCATATCCGTCGGGTGCCAGGCCAAAATTTCCCAGTTCTCACGGAGGAACTCGACGAGCGTGCCTTCCTATGCTTCATCCAGACTGGACGACACAAGGACTGACTTGTCCTGGTCCGTCGGGTGAACCCTATGAGGCCTTGTGTCGTTTTTGGCGTTGAACGAATTTTCAGGAGCATGTTTCTTGGCCTCGGGGAACAGTGTGCGATCATTGTCCAAAGCCATCTCCGCAAGCTGCTCATGTCCGCCGAAGGACTCGGATATCTTGCTCAATTCCCTGTCGCAATCGTCAGTTTGCCGAAAATCACCGTGGACCGTGATGACTCCTTTTGGCCCGAGCAACTTGAGCATAAGATATGCATAGTGAGGCACTGCCATGAACCTGGCAAACGTTGGACGTCCGAGGATGATGTGGTACTGAGATGGCCAGTCGACGACTTCGAACTCGACACTCTCCTTTCTGAAGTGATCTTCATCACCCAACACCACCTCGAGCCACAAAGAACCCAGAGGGTACACTGCCTTGCCTGGCACAATGCCGTGAAATGTGCTTTCGGTCTGCTTCAAGTTGGCGAGTGATATGTTCATCTGGCGCAAAGTGTCTGCGAAGACGATATTGATGCCACTGCCTCCGTCCATGAATACTTTGTTCATCCTAAATCCTCCAATCAAAGCCTTAATGACGAGAGGTGTGTGTCCTGGACGCGGGACTCGCGGCGGGTGATCCGCCCGAGTGAAGCCAATTGGGGTTTCCGAACCTTGCAAGTACACCGGGACTGCTAGCGGTGCCGCGGTGGCCAAATGAACTTGGCGACTGATGAGCTTCTGGCACCGATTGGATGGCCGCCCTTTCTGTATCATGTACATTCCCCCCTGGTTTGCGGGTACTGATTGCGGGGTGCACCCGAATTTTCCTGCTGCCGGCTTTCCTGTACTGCTCCCGCAATGTGCCCTGCTGGCGGCGGGGGTAACGATGCGTGTGCAGGCTGAGCTAGATTTGCCGCGGCGTTACGTCTTATCTCAGCCTGTATTGCGATGAAGTCATGCCAATCTTTTAATATGTGCGTTGCTCGTAAGTTTCTGAAATCATCCTTGAACAGGTTGAAAGAACATTTCTTAATCCCTAGTGTTTTGAGTGTTAGTTAACAATACCAATGATGTACTAATCCTATTGCTAAGTATTTCAGTTTGTGTGAGTTGCATATCACATATCCCAAAGCAAAAATGTAGAGAAAAAGAGTTTCTGGAATTCTTCCCAGAATCGGATTATTGGAACCGGAAATTTCCAGGATCGGAAATTCCGAGTCACTCTCAGAAATTTGGCTAAGTCAAGAGGTCGAAGACGTTCTGATCTCAACCGGAAATTCAACTCGGATATTTCGCAGTCTCGGATATTCCGGGTGACCCAGAATTTCCGGGTGTCACTTATACCGGAATTTCCGGGTCCCCGAGGCAGCCAATGGCCATATTTTGGGAGGGGGTATAAATACCCCCTCACTCACTCAAGAACAGTGAGCTCTCAGATTTTCTCTCTCCTACTATTCTTGAAAGCTCAAATCAACAAGATCTCCCAATCCCTCCACTCAAATTCGTTGATCTTTGGAGGATTGCAGGAGAAGGCCCGGATCTACATCTTCACCGAAGGGATTTGCATTTCCTCCCCATTCACTTGGGGATTTCGTGGCTAGGGTTTCCTGTGGGAAAACCTAGTTCACCATTGTTATAATCTTGGTGTTGCCTTGACCTTTTGTGGTCATCTTGAGAGCCCCCAATTAAGTTGTGGGTGCGTGCCTCAAGCGTTTGTAAGGGATTTGATCTCCGCCCTAAAAGGGGATCAATAGTGGAAGGTGGACTCGCAACCTTTGTGGTTGAGTTCATCGGAGAAGAAGGTGAGTCTTTGTGGCGTTGCGGCTAACCTATTGTGGTAGCGCACACCTCTCCAAACGAGACATACACCCTTGGGTGGAACTCGGGATTACATCTTCGTCTCCACGTGCTTCAATCGGTTCCCCTTATCTTTGCTCCCTTACTTGCTTGTCTTGTTAGCTTGTTTATCTTTTTATTGCTTAGATTGTCATTTAGGTAAATTCACCGTAGTTGCATATCTAGAGAATTTACCTTTGTGTTGAGCCTAAATTTGAAAAGACCTAAAATTTGTAATAGCACCTATTCACCCCCCCCCCTCTAGGTGCCGGATTCCCGTTCAATTGGTATCAGAGCCAGGTTCACTTTTAAGGGCTTAACCGCCTAAGTGCAACGATGACGGAATCCGATGCCGAGAGGGCCGCCCGTGAGAAATTAGAGGAGGACAAGGAGGCGTTAGCCAAAGGGGCAACCATGGCCGATCTTATTGATATGAGATCGTCCTTGGAGGCCCAACTCCTCAAGATGAATGAGATGCTCATGGCACTCTTGAAGTCTAAGGAGCCCGAGGCTACTTCTCCCTCTCCTCCTCCTAAAGAGCATGCTGAGAACTCTAAGGAGTCATCTTCGGATGGGTCTAAAGATGTTACTCCAAGTGTTTCCCTCGGGAAGGCGGAAAAGGATGAATCACCTAGCTCCTCTAACACCCCCAAAGGAGAGGAATTTCATAATGTCAACCATAATTACTCTCCTAACCCTCCTATCCCTCACCCTCATGTAAACTTTAGAAGTGATCCTGCTAAGCTTAAACCTACTCATTTCTCTCAATGGAAATTTCTAATGAAGTCTCATATATGTAGTGCCTCCATTGAGCTATGGCGCATCATTGAAGAAGGATACAAGCCCCATGATCCAACCAACTTGACAAGAAGAGAGGTGGTTGATAGCCAACTCAACGCCACCGCTCTTCATCAACTCCAAATGGCTGTTGGAGAGAAGGACATGGCGCTCATTCAACAATTCTCCACCGCCAAAGAAGTTTGGAATGCTCTTTCCGACATCTTCGTTGGGAATGAGAGCATGAAGAAGAACCGGTATGATGTCTTATGCAATGAGGTGGAAGGGTTCTACAAGTTGGATGGAGAAAGCCACGAGGACATGTACCGGAGGTTGGTGTTGGTTGCCAACTCCTTCAAGAACCTCGGGGCGGTCTACATTGATGATGCTTGGATCAAGAGGAAGTTTGTGACCGCTCTCTTGCCCTTTGAGGAAACGGATTTGAAGACACTCCAAGGGAGACATGACTTCGCAAAGATGACATCCAATGAAGTCATGCAAGAGATGACCGCATACAAGGTGGCCTCCAAGATTGCGCAAGATGCAAGAGCTAGAGCCATAGGGATGCACAAGCATGCCTCAATTGCATTGAAGGCCACCGTTGAAGAAGAGGATGAAGAGGAGTATGATGATCAAGTCAAGCTATCTAGTGAGACCCTCTCAAGTACTCTTACTCAACACATGGGTCTTGCGGCAAGAACGTTTCGGAAGAATCCCGGAAGGGCCAAAGCGAGGATTGACAAGAAGTTTCCCTCCAATGGAGGAAAGGCATTCAACAAGGTGAGGCTTTGCTATAATTGTGATGACAAAAGCCACTTTGTTGCAGATTGCCCATGGGAGAGAAGAGAGGATCATGGTGGGAGGCTCGTGGCCAAGACGAAGGGCAAGGGGCCCATGCCCATGAAGAAGCCCTACTTCAAGAAGAACCAAAAGATTGTCTTGGTAACTCAAGAGAAATATCCCACCGATGATGAAGATAGTGACAAGGAGGATACTCCAACGCAAGTGGCCGCACTAGCCATTTCTTCCACACCTCCGTCACTCCTCTCCTCACCAAACGAGAGCCCCATCATCAAGAATTCAAGATGTCTCATGGCAAAGACATCCGAGGTAAAATTGTCCCCCACCTCCATATCCCATGACATTGATGATGGTATGAGCCTAGAAGTCAAGGAAGAAATTATTGCTTTTGATAAATTCATGACTAACTTGCAAGGATAAGGAAAGAAACACTTTGGCTCAATTATGAGTCGTATAGGTGAGCTTGAGGATGAGCTTGAATTAAAAGGTGAGATTGAGAGAGAGAGGATGCACACGCTAAGGTGTCCCTCCAATCCTCTCTCGAAGATGAACAAGAAGCTCATGCTCTCCTCAAGGAGCAACTTGCTAAGATCACTAAGGATCGTGATCTCCACTTTGCTAAATGTAAAATTGTGCAAAATGAAAAGTCCGAGCTTGTAGTTGCTCATGCTAGACTTTGCGAAGACTTTGAGTCACTTGAAAATACTCACAAGGTATTGACAAGTGATCACGAACGTCTCCTCAAGTCTCGTGATCAACTCCAAACTCGGATATCTATTCTTGAGAAACCTAGTACTTCTACTCCTTTGAATACTAATGCAAATGTTGTCAAGGATAAAGCTAGGATCTTGTTTGTTCCCTCCATGGCAACTGAGCCCAAGACCTCCCTTGATAAAGGCAAGGGTACACTCACTACTCCTCTTCATGAGCGAGTGCCCCACAAGGGTAAGGAAGGTCTAGGTTATGTCGCTAAGGAGAAGAAGAAGATGATCAAGAAGAAGACCAAACCCGCACAAGCCAAGAAAGATGATATCGCAAGTGGAAATACCACAAGGGACACTCCCACTCGTGATGACTTTGCGGGCATATCTAACCCCAACTATGCTTTATATGATGATTATTATGGGGATGTCTATGCTAGATACATTGGTCCTTTTGATGGTTACATTGAGTATGCTATTTGGGTTCCAAAGACCCTTGTTGCTAACCAAAAGGCACCCATTGCAAAATGGGTACCTAAACCAAAGAATTGATTGTGTGTACGGACTTGCTTCCGGAGGATCGAAATGGATAATTGATAGTGGGTGCACTAGTCATATGACCGGAAGCAAGGAAATTGTAACGGAGTTGAAGCCTAATGATGATCAAATGACCGTTACATATGGTGACAATTCAAAGTCTAAGGTAATAGGGCTCGGCAAGGTGGTAGTGGCACCGGACATCACACTTGTGAATGTTTTGCTTGTCGAGTCCCTAGGTTTCAACTTGATCTCCGTCCATTCTTTAACTTGTTTGGGTTATACCGTTGTCTTCGAAAAGGAGATGGTTATCCTCATGCGGAGCAAGTCTCTCAATGTGTCTTTCGTTGGGTACATTGAAAATGGGCTCAATGTGGTTGACTTCTCCGGAGTCACCACTTCCCATACAATGTGCCTATTCGCTAAGGCGGACTTGGGTTGGCTATGGCATCGTCGACTAGCCCATGTCAACATGAGGACTTTGCAAAGTCTCCACAAGGGTGGCCATATCCTAGGACTAAAAGACCATGTTTCTTTCTCGAAGGATCGAATGTGTAGGCTTGTGTTGAAGGAAAAATGCATGACATTCACCATCCAAGCAAGACCATCATTTCTTCAAAAAGGGTTTTGGAGCTTCTCCTTGTTGACCTCTTTGGTCCCATTCCGGAAGCTAGTCTTGGTGGCAAGAAATATTGCTTGGTGATTGTTGATGACTATTCAAGATACACATGGGTTTTCTTCTTCAAGTCGAAGATGGAGACTCAACAAACTATCATCGACTCTTCCAATGAAGCTCAACGTCAACACAATGTCCCTATCTTGGTGATAAGAAGTGACAACGGGTCCGAGTTCAAGAACTACACCTTAAACGAGTTCCTTAGTGAAGAAGGGATTCGTCATCAATATTCCGCTGCTTATACTCCCCAACAAAATGGTGCAGCCGAAAGGAAGAATCGCACTCTTATTGAGATGGCAAGGTCGATGATGGCCGAGTTCAAGTCCACTCACAACTTTTGGGCCGAAGCCGTCAACACCGCTTGCCATTCATCCAACCGACTCTTCTTCCGCAAAGGACTCATGAAGACCCCATATGAAGTGCTTACCGGGAACAAGCCCAATATCTCTTACTTCCGAGTTTTTGGTTGTAAGTGTTTTTATCTCATGAAAGGTGTTTGTTTAGGCAAGTTTGAATCTGAGTCTCTTGAAGGGACATTTGTGGGCTACGGGTCCGAACCCCACACTTATAGAGTCTATGATAAGGCCTCGTGCATAATCATAGAAACTTGTAGTGTGGTGTTCGAGGAGAATGACGGCTCCCTTGTGGAGCAAAGTGGTGTTTCCGTTGTAGGTGATGATCAACCTCAAGATGCTATCCGAAGAATGGGGTTGGGAGTCGACCGCCCCGTTGAACTCTATTATGAGGTTGCTCAACAAGGATCCAGTTCTTCACATGTGGTGGCTACCCCAACACAAGAAACACCCATCGAAAACACCGTGCCCAATACGCCTAGCCAAGAAGAAGCACAAGATTCTCCAGCTGCTCCTGGAATTTCCGGAGGGCCGGAAAATCCGGTTCAAACTGGAGTCGGAAATTCCGGTGATTCGGAATTTCCGGTCCATACTGAACCTGGGATATCCGGTCCTGCTGACATTCCCGGTGGCAGCTCGCAGAAAGGCCAAGATCAACCCTCTCCTTCACCGATGGACATCACTCCAATGGTTGATCAAGGCCATCAATTCAGTCAAGGCGGAGACATGAATGATCAAGATGATCAAGCGATTCCTCCCACCACTCGGAGGGAAATCGAGATCCGCCGTTTGAATAGGGTTGGCACCTCACAAGAATTAAGAGCTCTATCTCTTGACAAGGTGCTTGGTGATGTGAGAAGCAAGGTCTCTACCCGAAGACAACTTGCAAGCTTTAGTGAACATCAAGCTCACATCTCCATGGTGGAACCCAAGAAAGTCTTTGAAGCTCTTGAAGATAAAGATTGGCTTGATGCTATGCATGAAGAGCTCAACAACTTCGAGCGCAACAAGGTGTGGAAGTTGATGGAAAGACCCAAAGATTGCCGCAATGTTATCGGCACCAAGTGGATTTTCAAGAACAAGCAAGATGAACATGGCATGGTGGTGAGGAACAAGGCAAGATTGGTGGCTCAAGGTTACTCCCAAATTGAAGGCATTGACTTTGGAGAAACCTATGCGCCCGTGGCTCGACTTGAGTCAATTCGTATTATTCTTGCTTATGCCTCTCATCATAACTTTAAGTTGCAACAAATGGATGTCAAATCCGCTTTTCTAAATGGTCCACTAAATGAACTTGTTTATGTTAAGCAACCACCGGGGTTTGAAGACCTCAAGTATCCGAACCATGTCTACAAGTTGGATAAGACACTCTATGGCCTTAAACAAGCCCCACGAGTGTGGTACGAGCACCTTAGAGAACTACTTGTAGACCGTGGATTCCAAGTTGGGGAAATCAACCCCACACTTTTCACTAAGAAAGTTAATGGAGAGATTTTCATTTGTTAATTATATGTGGATGACATTATATTTGGATCGACTAACAAAGCATTTAACAAAGAATTCTCTAAGCTTATGACTGACAGGTTTGAGATGTCTATGATGGGTGAGATGAAGTTCTTCCTCGGATTTGAGATCAAACAATTGAGGGAAGGAACGTTCATCAACCAAGCAAAGTACATTCAAGACATGCTCAAGAAGTACGAGTTGCTTGAGCTCAAGGGTGCCTCTACCCCAATGCAAACCAAATGCCACCTTGAGCTCAACCCTAAGGGTAAGAATGTGGATCAAAAGGTATACCGCTCCGTGATTGGATCTCTCCTCTACCTTTGTGCATCTAGACCGGATATAGTGCTAGCCGTAGGAGTGTGTGCAAGATATCAGGCGGCTCCTAAAGAAAGCCATGATATGGCGGTCAAGAGGATCTTTAGATATTTGACTTATACCCCAACCTTTGGATTATGGTACCCCAAGGATGCAAATTTCTCATTATGTGGGTACACGGATTCCGATTGGGCGGGAGATCAAGATGATAGGAAGTCAACCTCCGGCGCTTGTCAATTTATTGGGAGGTCCTTGGTAAGTTGGTCTTCTAAGAAGCAAAATTGTATATCTCTCTCCACCGCCGAAGCCGAGTATGTTGTCGCCGCAAGTTGTTACACTCAGTTGCTATGGATGAGGCAAACTTTAAAGGAGTACGGAGTCGATTGCGACAAAGTGCCTCTTCTATGTGACAACGAAAGTGCCATCAATATTGCTTACAACCCGGTGCAACATTCAAGAACCAAGCATATTGAGATCCGCCATCATTTCATAAGAGATCATGTGGCCCGAGTAGACATTGACTTATCATATGTGGGCACAAGGGATCAATTGGCGGATATCTTCACGAAGCCCCTTGAGGAAGGAAGGTTTTGCTTTTTGAGGAATGAGCTAAATATCATTGATTCGAGGTCCTTAGCTTGATCGCTTGCACACTCACCTAGGGCGTAATTGCATCTTATCTTGTTTAGATGTAGGCATGGAAATAGGGGGAGTGCGGTCCTAATACATTGGACCATCCCTCCCTCCATTATGCCGATAGCAAGTGTTATTTTATCTCTATATTCATTCTTATGACTAATGAGCTAAAACGACGAGTATTGGTTATGTACCCAAGATACATCTTCGCGGTAACATGCCATACACTCCTACATGGTGGCCTCGGCCACTGACCTCTTCTCTTTGAAGAGTTGATTTTATTTGGAGCTTATTGTTGTTATTTGCCCTCCTTTTCATGCATGTGGGAAACCTACTCAACTTGGCGCTTTATGTTTCGTTTTGATAGTTGTGAGTTGAGTATGGTGTACCAATGACAGTTTGGAAATCTATCCCAAGCCTACTTCCCCCTGAAAACATTTCTCTCTATTGCACACAAGTCATCCATTTGAAAACTGGGATTTTAGTTCAGCAGGTCGGAATATCCGGTTCATTTATGAATCGGAATATCCGGTGACTCGGAATTTCCGGTGTAAGTTACACCCGGAAATTCCGATCGGGCGGTTTGTCCAAATATAAGGGCACGCTCGGGGTGAAGGGCTCATTCGTGCCCTTCTTCCACCCCCGACCTCTCTCTCCTCCAACCGCCGCCCCTGCTGCTCCAAGATCCCTCCGGAGCACTCTGACCGCCGGGGAACCTCTTTCTCGGCCGGATCTGCTCCTCCTCCACCCCGGGAACTCACTCCTCCAAGCAATTGCATCAATGGATGAGGGTAACTTCACTTTTCCTCTTCCTTTTGTGCTTGCACTAGGATCTTGATGTGGAGTTATTTGTTTCAATATTGCTTGGTAGAGATTGTTCCTTGCACCATTCCCTGCCATCTACATACATTAGTTTTGCATTGTGTTGGATCGATCTAGTTTTAGACCGAGTCAATCTCAGATCTGCACTGTTTCTATTTGGGTCGGAATTTCCGACTCAGTCTGACTCGGAATTTCCGGTCCACTGGAATTTCCGGTTATGTCTGAATCGGAATTTCCGAGCCAAACACAGCAGTTTTAAGATTAACTCATGTTTAACTACATATGATTCATCAAATGCCTACCTAATGTGTGTATAATCTACTGACTTGTGTGCACTTACCTTATGCTACCCACTATGCTCAAATTCACAGGTTCTAGTGGGAGTCCGTCTGCTGGGGCATCAAGGAACACCTCAAGGGCACCTGTTCACAAGAACCCTGTCAACAAGGGTAAGGGTCCTGCCTCCTCAAGCAATCCACCTATTCAAAGGCAGAAGAAAGTTGTTGCTAGCAAGCCACCATCCAAGAAAAGGAAGAATGCTCCTATTCCTCAACGTCAGAACTATTCAAAGATGAACTCTGTTTAATACTCTCAGCTCAGACAAGGGGATTGGTACCTTAGTCCAAGGGACAACACTCTGGATGATCGCAGCTATTGGTGTCAAGAGCAAGAGCACATACTCGTGGACCTCTACCTCTCTCTGTCGAAGCCCATTCGGCCTATGCATCCGTTTGATCTTGCAACTCTGCAGAAGAAAGCCTCTTTTGTTGAAGCTATTCATATTGTCAAGACTATGGGCTTGGAGAGGCTGGTGCTCACTCGTTGTCCTTACAACTCTCAGCGTGTGATGCAGTTCTTTGCCACTCTAGTGATCAAGGGTGACTCGAAGAAGACAATGAAGTGGATGACTGGTGAATCTTTCTGTGAGTCCAACTTTGAGGAGTTTGCCAAGGTTTTGGGCTACAAGTTTGATGGTGACAATCCTCAATGCTATTGCATGCACCACCCTTACAAGCTCAACAAGAAGCAGACCGTGCACTTATATGGTGAGGGAGCCACACCTGGCAATTCTCGAGACTTGCTTCCACTTTATGATGTTCTTGTGCGCATCCTCCGTGAGAACATTGCACCAAGTGGTGGCAACAACGACAATGTGGTGACCCCTCTATGCAACTTGCTCCTTCATGCCAACCGCATTGTGGAGGACCCTGGTTCTGATGCAGACTGGAGTGTGGATGTTATGGATTACATCTACAATGAGATGTATGAAGCAAATGACCACCAGGGTCACTATTCCCTATGCTCCTTACATCATGAAACTCATCAAGTTCAAGTTTCCTGACTATAACTTCAGCAATGATGAGATGGAGCCGCATGACTTCAAGAAACTTTATGAGAAGAAGACAGTGGTCAAGCCCCCTCCTAGGCCTTCTTCTAGCTCAGCTCAGGGTGGATCTTTTATGGGTGATGCTAGGAGGGTTGCTGCTCCTACTTATGTCCCAGCCACTCATGCGAAGGTAAAGAAGCTGAATTGGTTCCAACGCAACATCCTGTGCATGAATGTGGACATTCGCAAGGAGCAATACACTGCCTACAAGGATCGCCGTCAGCTGGCCTACAAGCAAGACTTGATCCTTCATCATGCGTCTGGCTCTCCTGCTCCTGCAGAACTCTCTGATCCCCTGACCTTTGCTCAGTGGAACCAGGATTCTTTGGCTCCGTGGACTCAGATTAACCATGACCTTGGCGGCAGCTCGTACACCACTGGACATGATTATGATGATGATGAGGAGGAGGAATATGATGATGAGGAGGCAGAGTATGAGGAGGATGATGAGGATGATGATAATAATGATGATGATGAGGAGACCCCCTCGGACTGAAGACCTTCACGGGACGTAGCATCGCTCCTCTTCCTTTTTGGCGTTTAGATGCCAAAGGGGGAGAAGTTGCTCTAGTAGGACTTCGGGGATTTGCAAGGGTTCGGGCACAAGCATATGCGTTTACCATTTATTTGCGCTTGTGTCCATTTATCTTGTTATCTTGTTTGAGGTTATTTGTTGAACTCTTTTATTTTCTATGTGTGATGACTATGTGTATTGAGACAATGTTATGCTATCATTATCCTATGGTTGAGACTTCAAATTTATTGTATTGGTATTCTCTTATACACAAGGTATGAAAATCTATCTAGTCTCAAATGCTACCATAACCTTACATTTTGTCTCCTTTCTCCTATGTGATATCTTGTGTTTGTTGTTATAAAATTGCTCCTATCCTTTGTCATATTGTGTTGCTTACATGCACTTGTTTAGGGGGAGCCATTTTCTGTCAAAAACATGATATTGCATTTTGTTTCTTTGCAAATCTTGGTATTGTCATCTAACACCAAAAAGGGGGAGATTGAAAGAACATTTCTTAATCCCTAGTGTTTTGAGTGTTAGTTAACAATACCAATGATGTACTAATCCTATTGCTAAGTATTTCAGTTTGTGTGAGTTGCATATCACATATCCCAAAGCCAAAATGTAGAGAAAAAGAGTTTATGGAATTCTTCCCATAATCGGATTATTGGAACCGGAAATTTCCAGGATCGGAAATTCCGGGTCTCCTATACCTAACAGAAAAATGGCTAAGGAAAAATCAGGAAGTGGTTCTGACTCAAACCGGAAATTCAGCTCGGAAATTTCACTGACTCGGAATTTCCGAGTCACCCTCAGAAATTTGGCTAAGTCAAGATGTCAAAGTGGTTCTGACTTCAACCGGAAATTCAGCTCGGAAATTTCACTGACTCGGAATTTCCGAGTCACCCTCAGAAATTTGGCTAAGTCAAGATGTCAAAGTGGTTCTGACTTCAACCGGAAATTCAGCTCGGAAATTTCACTGACTCGGAATTTCCGAGTCACTCTCAGAAATTTGGCTAAGTCAAGAGGTCGAAGACGTTCTGATCTCAACCGGAAATTCAACTCGGATATTTCGCAGTCTCGGATATTCCGGGTGACCCGGAATTTCCGGGTGTCACTTATACCGGAATTTCCGGGTCCCCGAGGCAGCCAACGGCCAGATTTTGGGAGGGGGTATAAATACCCCCTCACTCACTCAAGAACAGTGAGCTCTCAGATTTTCTCTCTCCTACTATTCTTGAAAGCTCAAATCAACAAGATCTCCCAATCCCTCCACCCAAATTCGTTGATCTTTGGAGGATTGGAGGAGAAGGCCCGGATCTACATCTTCACCGAAGGGATTTGCATTTCCTCCCCATTCACTTGGGGATTTTGTGGCTAGGGTTTCCGGTGGGAAAACCTAGTTCACCATTGTTGTAATCTTGGTGTTGCCTTGACCTTTTGTGGTCATCTTGAGAGCCCTCAATTAAGTTGTGGGTGCATGCCTCAAGCGTTTGTAAGGGATTCGATCTCCGCCCTAAAAGGGGATCAATAGTGGAAGGTGGACTCGCAACCTTTGTGGTTGAGTTCATCAGAGAAGAAGGTGAGCCTTTCTGGCGTTGCGGCTAACCTGTTGTGGTAGCGCACACCTCTCCAAACGAGACGTACACCCTTGAGTGGAACTCGGGATTACATCTTTGTCTCCGCGTGCTTCACTCGGTTCCCCTTATCTTTGCTCCCTTACTTGCTTGTTTTGTTAGCATGTTTATCTTGTTATTGCTTAGATTGTCATTTAGGTAAATTCACCGTAGTTGCATATCTAGAGAATTTACCTTTGTGTTGAGCCTAAATTTGAAAAGACCTAAAATTTGTAATAGCACCTATTCACCCCCCCCTCTAGGTGCCGGATTCCCGTTCACAGGTGCATTCTGCAAGGGTCGGTAAGTTGTTGGGCTGGCGTTCGATACGGTCGCTCGAACCGCGTTCCCTTGGCTTGAAATCACGTCTTCTGTTTGCATCCTCTCGACTTCTGTCAAGAAGATTCCTGTCCTCTTGCTCTCCACGCGAGTTCTCCCCCTGTTGGGTGCTATGGTTTGCCCGATTCTCCTGGAAGCCAGCCTCTACTTGCTCGACTCCCTCCATTCCGCTGTATGGCCTTGGCCTGATTCTTCTGTCGAAATGACTGCGGCGCCCGTTATTGCCCTGTTGGCGATCTGCCTCAGGCGATGGCCCTCTGTCGTTTCTTACTGAGTCTTCCCCATCATCCCACTTATTGGCCATTTCCATGAGATGTGTAATTGTCTTCGGGTCTTCTCGACCTAATGCTTCCTGCAAGTCATTGCGCCTGACACCTTGTATAAATGCGAATATGGCGTTGTCCTTGGAGATGTTTGCACCTGAGTTCTTCATGGTGGTCCAGCGCTGAATGTACTCGCGAAGTGTTTCACCAGACTTTTGCTTACAAGCTCGGAGCTGCTGGAAAGACGCGGGTCGTTTGAACGTGGAGGAAAAAATTCTATTGAAGTCGCTGCAAAAAGCTTCCCATGTTTCATACGAACTGTGCGGCAGTCCTCTGAGCCAGGCACGGGCTGATCCCGTCAACATTAACTGGATGTACTGCATGGCAGTCGTGGTATTCCCTCGCTGACACACTACTGCGGTTGTGTAGTCCTCTAACCATACTGACGGCTCTTGACTGCCATCATACTTGGGAGTTTCAGTCGTTAACTTGAACCTTTTTGGCATGTGAGTTTCGCGTAGTGCCGATGTGAAGCATATTGCACCGCACAACTCAACATCATATTCCGAGTCTGAACTGCTTCGGCTGGAGCCTAGAGTGCGACTGCGACGCCTACGCTGGTGTCGGCACTTGTTTATTAACCGTTGAGTGATTACACTCTTGCATCGAATCCTTCCTCTACATAATCATGATCGAAGCTGGCAGCTTGCCTCTGCTGACGCCGCTCCTCTCTATTACGCTTGCTCTCTTCTCTCTCGTGACGGCGTCGTGTGGACTGCTCTTCCTCGGTCTCCTCTCTGTCTCGGCTGCTCCGATTCCGTTGCCTGGACCTGCTCCGCTCCAGGTCACATCTGCCTCGTTCGTCGCGGTGGCGACGCCTGGACCTGCTTCCCTTTGGTTCATCCTGAGCGCATTCCTCTTGTCGCCGATTACCGTGATGGGTGCCTTCACCCGGTGCCGACTGATCGACTGGTCTACTGCCGTTTGCACGGGTGCCCGTACTCGGGGGATTCTGACCAGGGTTGGTCCCAGGTCGGCCCGCCGGGGTAGCCACCGGTACGAAAGCTGACCCAACATGTCCTAAAGCCTTGATTTGTGCCCGATGAAGAGCGTGCCGCGGGTCATCCTGCGGAGGCATGGTGGATCGGAGGTAGGTTGCTATAGAAGCTACGGCTGCCGCCGTGGTTTTTGGAATGGGAATACTGTCCTCTGCGATAGTCATGAATTTCTGTCTGATGTTATTCAGGTTTGGCCCAGCCCCAATTAATCTGGATCTGGTCCTTACATGCTCTGCTGTGTCCGGCTCTGCGCTAGTCGAATATGAGGACGAGTAAGCCAACCTTCTTGCACTGAGCGAATCAGCTCTGGCCTGCCGCTCGTTGAGTGTGTTCTGCATCTCAACGAACTCGAGATTTTTCTTGCGTAACAGGTACTGGTATGCCAATAAATCTTCCCTGGTGGAGTCGACAAGTAATAAAGTGCCTCTGTTGACAACATCTTCTAACCTTATGGCCATCTCCTCTGTGATTTCCAAATCCTCACCGCCATCCGTACTATGATAGGATACTGGGTGCCCTGTGGCGCTGGATGTTGAATCGGTGTGACTCCGGGGGCGGCGTTCACCGTGCACACTTGAATAACCTGCTGACTGTACACGCTGCGCCCCCTGTACCTGTGGCTCGCTATCCCCAAACGATCCCCCACTACGGAGTATGGGTGTGACTTGAAAAACAGCGCAGTCGGAGCAGTAGCACGCCACGCCTAACTCCTTCACTAAAGCGAACGGATTTATTGTTCCCACGGATGACGCGGGTGTGATTTTGGCTACTGACGAAGACGCGGTAGTTGAACGACTCGCGAGTGACGCAGATGTGATCTTGTCTGTTGCCGGTGACACGGGAGTTGAGGATCCCACGGGTGACGCAGATGTGATCTTGACTGTTGACGGTGACGCGGGAGTTGAGGATCCCGCGAGTGGCACAGATGCGATCTTGACGATTGACGGTGACGCGGGAGTTGAGTATCCCGCGAGTGGCGCAGATGCGATCTTGACGGCCGGATTTGTTGATCGGGCTGGGGCCGCCACGTGGAGAGTTCCCCACTGATTGACAAGGAAACGAAAATTGCCAAAGGTCAGATCCATACCTGAGTGCACGCCCGCGAATGCTGGTCGCTCTGATGTCGAGTGCGAGACGAAACCGAAGGTCCCAAGTGCGTATGGCTTCCTCAGATCCAGCGGATCCCGTGACGGCCCTGCCGTTGCTGCTGCCGATGGAGCCGCCGACTCCGTTGATCCAACGCCCGTTTTTCCCACAGACGGCGTCAATTGACGAGGGATTTAACTCGACAAATCCCATGGCGAAGCACCTAGGGTTGTATCGATAGGAAGAGTATATGGGTGTTGCCGAACTCGGACGGCTGACAAGCAAAGTATTGCTCGTCAGATCTATATTATCAATCTCACGATGTGATTACAAGGGCGTCCCGGCAAGTCTATGTCTCGCTAGGGTTTAGGTATCAGATTGCACGTAGCCCTATTGGCTCCCTCCTGACCCATATATATAGTCATTCGGGTTTTAGGAGTTTGAATACAACTTGAATTATATCTGTAAGCTTCCTAAGTCGGCACGAAGCCGCCTAACTTGTTTCGTACCCAGCTGGTCGAAAGTTCTTTATCTTCTACTTTATATGGGCCATCAACTGGGCCTTACGAGAAAACACTCTTTAATATAACAGGTTGAGTATACCTATCTGGTATAACCACATCAAAAGCGCATATCGATGTGCATTGTTCAGTCACGCCTGGGGCTACTAAAAAGGTTGCTCAACAAGTTTTTTGCAATCATGATGATCAAAAGGTACAAGCTAGCCCAATTATCAGTAATTCAAAGCGCCGGATTGCTTGTATTGCCTGTAGGCTGTAGGTCAACGAAGAAGAGGAAGGATTCGGCGGAAAGAGACTTCAAGTGCATAGTTAACTATTCTATTTCTACTAGCGATTCAGAGGCATCTACTGCTAATACCAATTTGGCGACATCCTCTAAATTTGCCACACTGACTAGTGAAATTGAAGCCATCATAGTCTAAGTTGTGGAATGTGGGGCACCTGAAGGAAGTGCTGAATACTACATAGCAACTACATTGTTTAGTACATCTATAAATCGTTGCTTTTTTAATACTATGAAGACAAGTCAGGACAGAATCATTTGGTTAAAGAGGCATTATGGGAACAGAGGAAGGCATTCAAATTTATATAACTCATGCGGTGTGACAGTAATAATGGTATCTGTTATGTTCCATTTGAACTTGGATGTTAATTTAGCTGTTTCTTTGGATATTTTATTATCGTATCGGTTCTATGACCTTGAAACTTGATTCCATTATTTATATTCCTCTATATTTTGCGGTTAGGTTCATTTTCGTTCTTTGTATGTGAATTGTATTCTACACTGCATGTTTTCTGATAAGCACAAGCAGTGGAATGTGTGTTTAGAGAGAGAGAGAGAGTTGCGGTGATGATGAAACTGAAATTATATACTGATGGCATGTATGATGATTTCAGCTTATAGAATATTATGGTGTGCTTATTTCTTTGATGTCATTATGTTTGCTTGTCACTTTCCTTGTTGAATTGTTGTGTATGGTTCGTGACAATTGTGCCATGCACAAGTCAATGAACTTTAAATTGTTACTACAAAGGGTTTGAAAATGAGAAGGTTGGGAACTATTACTTCAATTTTGGAATTGGAGAAAAGACTAATCATAGGACAGAGAATGATCGTCATGCAACCAAACAATTCGAGAAAAAAAAAACAACTCACAATTGCATTAGCTCAACCCAAAAGGCATTCGTGCAGGCAACCCTCATGTTCCCAATGAAGACATCGATGAGGAGGAACTCATAATTGGTGGATCTGAAAATTAAATTTCTAACAACTGGAGATATTATTTAAAAACTTGTTAATCTTGTTCGTTCCACAGCACAAGACTTAAAAACTTTTGCTACTACTTGGGCCCACCTTACTAATGATTGTTCAAAGTAACTGATAAGTCAAATTCCAGAATTCACAGGAGACGACCACTACCAAGTTAAAAATGAAATACATGCTTGCGCTTGCTCTGGTGTGTTCATTTGAGTATCATACACCACATGTCCTTCCACAAGAAAAGAAATACAGCTTCTCAGTAAATCAAGTTATCAGCATGAATGATATAAACTTGAACGCAGAATCATAGCCTACTCTAGAGGCCTCACAACTAACTGACTACTAGTGCGGGCAGAGAAGCCCCAAACTTCTTCTTGGCATCTAGGAATGCTTGTCCTGGGATAAGATCGGATTGCAAAATTATATAACCCTTCATCTCAGTTCATATTTTGTCACAGAGATAACCATCAGCTAGTTAAAAATTAAATATTACTTCTCTCCTGCATTTACTTGAGTAACATACACCATATGTCCACCCACAAGATAAACCACAGGAGGAACACAGCATATCAGTAAATCTGTTATCAGTTCAAATGATACAAACTTCAAGAACAAGACAAAACATTGTGAAGCTTCAGGTAACAAAAGAAAATCTACACCAGTTGTTATCCAGACTCCTAGCATACTTGAGAGGCCAAACTTTGGCTAACTGACTGCTAATGCAGCAAATAAAAAAATCCAAGTACCCTCCTACTACAGCCCCAAACAAAATTCTTCTTGGCATTTTGGAATGCTTGTCCTGGGAAAAGATCAGATTACAAAAAGATATAAGTTTTTTTTATCTCGGTTCATATTTAGCCGCGGCGCTTGTAATCTCACTGCTTCATCTCCAGCATCTTAGTTAATTTCACCTTCATCTTTGAGCAAAAAGCCACTCCACAGTAGGGAAGTCTCCTCTTTCGAACTGGCTGAAGTGACAATAGTCACATTGAACCCTCCAATGTTCTCAAAGATCTCAAAATGATCTTCTAATTCTGGGGAGAACTCGCAAAACTCAGTTGCCATGAAGAACTTGATGCAGTTTCCCTGTTCTATTGATACACGAGAATCCAACATAGACATTACTGTCAAGACTCTGACCAAAAAATTGTACATTCCATGCCCTCGAATAATGCTTTGCCTTAGAGATGTAGCGTCTTTCTGGGACACCAAAAATGAATTGGATCCCGACGACCTTCCTGATTTCAAATGGGCGGGCAATTGTGCCTGTATGCTTTTCTGACCACACAGAATTTCCATGGCTAGTTTTCCAAATTGGATTTTGGCATCAGACGTAGATTTTGGTACTAATCTGATCTCAAACAACCCAGGGACTTCCATGATATTGGTGTGATTCATTTTGAGCAACAGATCCTGACGCAATACATCTTCATAGTGAAAATGGAGTGGAAACATCATAGCTTTTCCGCTCTTTGCACCCTTGGCTTTATTACCCACCCGCCGTGTCTGCGGAAACAAACTATTTGTTAGCAATTTCTACCAGAAGCATCACTACTAAGTACTAATCAACAACCAGTTGAAATTGTCATCATCAAATCTCAAACATCAGATCAATTGAACAGCACGTGATTGACTGCAACAGCAACGGCCTCACATACTAAAGACATGATGATATTGCTTTTCATTTGCAAATTACAGAACACATTCACGCATAGCGATTTCTACCAGAAGCATCACTAATAATCCACTACCAGTAGACGTTTCGTAATCATCATCGAACTGCAAACATCAGATCAATTGAACATCACACGATTGACCGCATACTGATAACAGCAACGGCCTTACAAACTAATGCTATTCATTTGCAAATTACAGCATACATTCACACATAATTAGCAGAAAATGACAGATTTCAGAGCGATTAGGAATGGGTAAATAGCACACCTGCCCTTCCATGACGGAGACACCTGAATCGACATCGGCTGCTCCAGGCATTGAGCTGCAGACATATAACATATTCAATTCAACACTCTCCACAAGAAAGAGGCAAGCTGGCGTATATACATGCACATGGTGTTGGTGATTTATAAACATCACAAACTTGAGACAATAAGGCTACCTGAAGGCGCGAGCGATTGGTCCAAGCCTGGAGAGCAGAGGAGACATGGCGGTGTGCTGGTGCAGCCTGGAGGCCTGATCAGACCACGCACAGAAAAACATACATGCTGATACATCAGATCAGTTCAAAGATGCTGTAGATCGGCGTCTTGTTCTCTTGTGAAGGGCTTCGAGAAACTTGCGGAGGGGGGAGGGAGACCTGACCTGAGATATTGCGGCAGCGGCGAAGGCATGGCTGGACCTGGACGCGGCGATGAGAGATCCGATGGCCATGGCTGCAGACTCCTAGGCTCTTCCACCGGCGGCGGCGGCGGCCTGTGAAACAGAGAAGAGGAGGAAGTGTGGAGCGCGATTCCTTTGTGGGGATTACCCCCACACGGCTACACGTACCCCTTCTCCATCTTGGGCCTGGCCCAGTGACTGGATTGACATGGGTGAGATAATCGAACGCCGTATTCTCAAAAAATAAAAATTACCTGAAAGTGCGTCATATTTGCATCTAATTTTAGCATCCACGTCACCCTTTTTGTTCTAACCGTCCGATAACGGACCAGATTGCAAGTTTCTGGAGGCCAAAAGGCGCATTACCGTAGCTACGTCGTCTCCACCAATCACAGCGCGCCACGTTGCCCGGTCATCGGCCGGTAACAGCCGGTTCCACCAATCACCGCGCCTGTTTTCCAAACAAACCCCCAAAAATCCGCGCAGTAACCTACAGTCCAAACTTTAGCACAGAGAAGGACCCAACTACGAATACGGAACAGTCCAGATGCTTTTCTGAAAAAACTCCCCCCAGAATCCCCCACCCCTTCCCTCTCTCTCCCACAACCCCAACGTCGCCGCCAACACGCCGCGCGCCTCCTCCCGCGCCCCCCGCCTCCTTCCGCTCCGCCGCGCCTCCTCATGCGCCTCCCGCGTCCTCCCGCCCCCCCCCCCCCCCCGCCTCCTCCAGCGCCGCGGCGCCTCCCCCCGTGACCCCCGCCCCCTCACGCGCCTCCGCCCGCGATGCCCCTCCTCCTCCCGCCGCCACGCCTCCTCCCGTCTCCTCACCCGTCGCCCCGCCTACTCCCGCGCCGTGAACGACGGTCAGGCATGCCCTAGCGCCACCCGTCCAGGTTTGTGCGTGCCCGCCCGCCTGGTGCCTCCCCGAGCTTTTCACAGGTCCGTGATCCATGTCCCTTGGAAGAATTGTTCTTCAATGCTCTTCTTCTGACAAAGTTGGTGTCGTTCTCTCAGATTGGGCATAGTGGTTGCTTGCACGCTACTCAAGCAGAAGGAACATGAATAGATGCATCAGCAGGAACTCCTACAGAAAAACCGCTAGATGGATCGAAGGGGAAGACAGAGCAGCTAGAGAGATCAGAATAAGCAAGGTAAAGAATCACTGTATAGCCTATTACCTTTTTGTATCAAATTTAGCATCTATTCACAGTATAGAAATAGATTCGGTGATACATAGCGGTAATTTCAGCTGAATTCTATCAAGTAAACGAAGTGTGGTTATTATGTAACGCACAGTAATTGCGTGCGTTTGTGTGTGTGGTTCTTCCTAGGAGCAGGTTCTTTCGGGAGTGCGCCCACCCGGATCAGAAGCAGCGGGCGGAGCTGGGCAAGAGGCTCGGCCTCAGTCACAGCCAGGTCAAGTTCTGCTTCCAGAATCGCCGCACGTAGATGAAGATACCACCTGGCTTGACTAAGGGATATGTACTAATGGCTGAATTCTAGATTTAATTTTTATGAATGTAATTGTGTGTTCCTGTGTTAATGTGTGCTGCAACCGAATGGTTAACTGAAACGAAATTCATAAAAGTTCTGAACCAATGACTAGGCATGAGGGAAAACAATACGCATGCTACCTACCTGTCGAAAAAACTAAGACCAGGAAGTCAGTTGTCCCACAAAATGCAACTAGCGTTATAGTAGAAAGTGAACGGAACGTTAAACCAAAGAGCAGTGCTTTTACAGGGTGAGCATGCAACTATTTCTTTGCTGTGCGTTTGTACCAGGTTAATAGAATGCCTGATAAAAGGATCTGATCATTACTATTGTTGTTAACGCAACACGAAGGTTGGTGGTCTTATGAAATCTGCTATTATGCGAAGATCTTACAGGTTCATGTAGAGGGTGAGGTAATCTATTTTCTTTGGCGAGACTCATAATTATCATACTCATGTTGCTCTTTCCACACATCCACCAAAAACTAATTATTTTCTGTTTCAGTAGAAGAATATGTAGCTTTAACTTGAGAGACTAGAACTGTACTCGTTTCATTTAAGAACACAACAATTTTAAGCTCGAGTAGTATTAGTGTTGCTTCAGGTACATGTCTTTATGCTCCGACGCTGTCACATATTGGCACTTCATAGCTGCTATAGCTTTTTAAACTCCAGTAGTATTAGTGTTGCTTCAGTTACATGTCTTCATGCTCTGAAACTGTCACATATGGTCATTTCATAGTTTCTATAGCTTTTTTGAGTTGCTTTATTAAGTGTGTATCTTTTGCTGAAGGTTATTCAAGAGTATGCTTTAGGAAAATTTGATGTTGAGGATGCTTACCATGAGAATAGCACCTCTAAGTTAGTAGACTGCATCTGGGAGCAGAGCTCTCTTGAACGAATGTTTGTTGTTTCTATGACATTGCATGTATAATGTCCACCAATACTCAAATGGAAGTGTATGTGATCTCACCGATATACCACGGTACACAGAGGTAAGAAAAACTAGGGAAACAAAACTATCGTAATCAGTTTCATCAGCAATCAATGTGGTGTCCTCCTGTTGTGTACCAATAACAGTTAAGAAGCTGGTTGATTTGGAGGCGCATGCAGCTGCAAGTCGGTAACCGAGCAGCAGTCATGTTCTTGAATAAGTGTATACCTATATATAAAGGAAAACGTTCAGACTTTATGTAAAGAGGATCAATTAATATGTCAATAAGTATATATAAGGCGCCGTCTATCGCAGTGGATTGCTGGTGCTTCGCCCCAACCTCCCGCCTCTGGTGGTTTTGATGCAGGTACCATGAGAAGTATAGTCTACCGTGAGGATGTGCTGACCAGCTTCAGACGAGGGCACCAGCACACTGCTGGTGCCAACATAGGTTATTTCTAGTCATGTTGGCATATATTTTGTTGCTACTGCAATACGCCTAAATATTTGTGCGCGCTTCAGGAACAATTAGCCATTTGGTTTGATTTTGGTTGGGATTTGTGATTTGGGGTTCAATTTTGGAAAGGACTGATCTTGGGCTGTCTCTACAGGAGATGTGCTATAGTGATCCAGAAACTTGATAACGGAGAAGAAGACAGGAGATGCGTGTGTTTCAGTAGAGGAAGCAAGCTGAAAAAGAATTAGGCAAGGTATAGATTTTAGCTTTGTTGGCTTACATAGCAAGAGCATGCTCCCAGTCCAGCAAGTTTTAGCGAATAGTGGAAATTTGTATCTATGCCCAAAACTCATATTTCAGTTGCTTTAGGAATTTGCAAAGTGAGGAATTAATTCTATGAGTACTCCAACCTAATTTCTCTATGTCCACTCACTGTTACAATTTTTCTAAGATTACTAGCCTGTGTTTGTTAGTCTTTGTGAAGCATGTAAAGTTAGTTTTTCAGTCAACCATGCACAATGAATGATCCACTGTAAAGTATTTGTCAGTACTCAGTATTGATTGTTATGAATTAATTCTGAGTACTTGAGCACTGAAGACATAATATCTGATATTTTACATGCCAGACCATAGGACCTTCAGATTTTCCTTTCTCTGTATCCTAGATAACAGGAATAGTAGTCCGTTGGAGTTTATTCTGTTCTGGAGCAGTTCAAGTTTTGTCATATTATTTGCAGCCAATTCACGGACTAAATATCACCACACGGGTGCGGCGTGTCGCCGCGCCATATTCCCTAGTAAAAGATAATCGAGCGCCTAGTCAATTACCGTCGATCTACCCCTCAAATAATTCTCAAAGAAATAAAACATAACATAGTACAATCAATCTAAAAAATTTACCATTCAGAACAGCATGAGTTTATGCATCAGGGCTTGGGTTGTCCCTTCCGTAGGCGACGGAAGGGATACCCTAGTGACTCATGGCTTGGTGGGAGTGGGACGCTTCCCCTAAGCTCTTTGCTATTTGCTCAAACTCGCTTCTCTTGGTACACTCCGCAATAAGAAGGCCAAGGCCGAGAAATACGTCGGCGCGTAGTCGACGCTGTCGGTTGAGGCCTCTTTTGAGAAGATGAACACTGACGTGACCTACAAAAACATGTGCCGCGATGAGAAAAACAACGCAAGGTGGGAGGCGTTGATTACCAACACCAACCTCAAGATCGAGGAGGCCAAGTCTGTCGCAGCCCACCTCACCTCCCAGGCCGGCTTGCTTTAGGCGATGAACACGCATATGGCCGAGCAGGCGAGCATTTAACCACGGACACCACCGACATGAACAAGCCGACATGGTTGTGGTTCAACTAGACCTGTGCACGCATCGTGGCGGCAGTGCACCGTCATGAGCGCCAGGTGCGACTGCCACACCATCCTTGCCCTAGTCCGCGATGACAAGGCCGGTGACGACTTCATTTTATCTTGGTTTATAATGATTTTGATTCGATCGGCCGTAAAAACTCGCCATGCAACCCGCAAACCGCAGACGCCTACCCCCAAACATGTTGTCGGGTGACGGTATGTACTAACTACTTCCTTTGTTTCTAAATATAGATGTTTTAGATATTTCACATGTTTAAATTCACGCTAAATTGTTTCCAAAAAGATTATTTCCTAGGTGTTTCAAATGTTGTCTACATTTGGACTGAAATTAATGGATATATTATATACTAAAATGTCTATGTATACATGTATTTTTTTTACATGTATACATGTAAATATGGAAAATGACTAAAACATTTATATTATGAAACAGAGGGAGTATTAGCAAGTAAGTATGATAAATATTAGTTTGAAAAATAAAAACTTTGCACTTTATAATGGAAGAACCTCTATGTACGCAATTCACACTTACATCAAATTCACATCAAAGGAAGCTTCAAACCAAACCAACAAACCCTTATATATTTGAGTTAGAATTTTAGACTGTGCAAGGAAAGTTGTTGATTTGTTGATGACATGATTCCTTTCACAAACCAAGCCTCCACTCTGACGTGAAAAGAGACCGGAGAGTACTCCAACGTATAAGATGGAAAACTAAGAAGCATTTCCGAACTTGAGAAACAAGCTACAAGTAAGAAGTACAGAGCACTTTGACAATTACAGACACAAAGAAAAAAATTCAGATGTTCGCTTTAATTTCTAACAGCATTCTATGTACAAATTCTATAGAAGAGTTGAGGATATATGTACAATTCACGAGGGATAACTCTGGCACCAAAATTCTTGTTCCTATGGAAGCGATGTAAATGAAAGAAGAAAAATGCAAGTCTCGATCAGTTCAGTCAACGTGTCATGTAAGTTCTCGTTCTTCCTCTATGTGAGTAACCACCAATCTGCTCCTATCACTTGCCGGAAAACCTCAGCAATTATTATCCTTCTAGTTGCCAAACTTCTTGGCAATTATGGGCCGGACATCATCCGAGACAGCAAGAGTCTCTAGGAATGGAATGAGCTGAGGTAACCCCTCATCCAAGGGGTTGTTATACCAGCTCTCTATGGGTATACCATTGTTCACTTGCAAGTGGAAGACCTGTATAAAGCACATAGTAAGTATTCAGACAAGACACAACTATTCTGATATTACAGTATAAGAAATGCATACACTGAACAGAGATCAGTAGAAGCTTCCAAACAGAGACGTAGGTTAAGAGAACTTTGTGACTTGTGAGACACTCTTATTATTTTTGTCCAACTGAGGCAGTACTAATAGTTTGAAGTGCCAAATAATTTATTGTAGAAATTTACCTGTGGAGTGTTGTCAATTATGGCAACCTTTGTGAGGTCAACTCCAACAACTGTCAGATCTTTTGTGTAGCCACTTTCCGAAAATACGCATGACTCGCGGAAGAAACGCTTAGAGAAAAATTTCTTCTCTGGATCAAGCCTATCAAGCAGCTGATCAGCATAAACACTTTGGCTGGCTGTGAATATAACAACGTCAAACATCTCAGCCATCTTCTCGAGGAACATACGCAGATGTGGTCTCTTTCTCACATATACCACATGCTCTTTCATATCAAAGAACACAGGAAAGGTAAAATCAGCATCATCACAGTGCTCCATAGTTGAATGAACAAGGGTTTCTGCATAGGAAGAAGAATCAATATATTAGTCTGGATACCAAGCAATAAGTTAACAAAGAATATACTTACTATTATGTTAAGCAACCTACCATCCAAATCAAGCACAAGAGTGACCTTCCTGATCGCTTGCTCCTTAGATACACAGGCAGCATCCGAACTCAACTCGGTATAATCAATAAGATTAGGTACATTCTCCTCATCCATATATGGATTAAGCCATTCTAACACCTCAGAATTACTAAAGCACTCCCCAGCAGTGTTACTAAAGCACATATCTCCCGGTGACGAGGATGGTTCATTGCAAATACCGGCTTCCACAGTGCTCTCATTAAGTGGGAACATTCCGCATATGCCGCTCATGTCTATCAATGAATCAATGGATATAAATTCATCACATAATGTACTGTAGCTGGCCAGGAGACCACTTGGAGCGTCAAATAAGAAAGGGAAAGCATCATCAGAATTATAGATGTCCAACAGACTGCAATCCTGGTTTGAGCCCAGGATTCCTTCATGATCATTAACAGCACAATTATCTTGTGCTGCATAATTTATATCACCTGCAAACTCTGCAAATGAAAATTTATAAATTAATACACATGCAAGGAAAAACCTTGATCTTGAACATATTAAATGTATTCCCTAAAAGATCGCATTTGATGGCTGTGTTTTTGTAAGTACAGATAAATAGAGATTGGCCATCAACAAAGTCATATAACCTAGAATCCTAGATTAACCTGATTACATACAAAGTGCTGGAGGGGTATGGGTTATTCCTTACCTTTCTCAACATTGGCCACTACATTTAACTGAGATTTGCTGCCATCATTATCAGACAAGGAATCATACTCCAAATTTGGTGAAACCACCGCTTCAGATATTAAATCCTGTAGAATCAAATAAACAATCTCAGGGTGGGACTTTGAGATAATCGAAATTAGTTATGCTGACATAGTGTTGGGAGCAAAAAAAAAAATGCCTGAGATAAGGCAAATTGGTAATCAGTACCAAAAACTTACTGAAAGCAATCATGTAAACAAATTTACAAACAAAATAAAGATAAATTTAAACATCTAATTAAGGCTGTAAGTTGTAACGCAATCATGATACCAAAAGCATCAGTAACACAGGTTAACATCAAAAGGACATCCACCTAACCAACACCAAAGAGTGACCTAAGTCTATTACAATAAAGGGGGGCGATGTGATCCATTGGCAATTACTCCCTCTGTACCATAATATCAGATGTTTTAGCTATTCTAGTATGGACTACATACGGAGCGTACTGGAATAGCTAAGACATCTTATATTATGATACAGAGGGAGTAAACTAAAAGAGGCCCTGAATTGTAAGTATTGAAGTCAAATGACTAAGCACAACGAAAAGTGCACATTATTTAATCACGAAAACAAGATCAGATGATGCTGCAGAACCTTGAGTAGAGCAATGGCTGTTCCTCCAAGTACAGCATGCAGCCCAGAAACTTCCATGATCCTTGTATCCTGGTCAGCTAGCTCAGTTGTCGGCTCATGCTCTGAAATATACACAGGTTCACTAACCATTATTCTGCTGCGTAATGTGTGTAAAACCAACCAATGGTAAGACACATAAACTACTCACTGTCGACTTTCTATGAGATCCTCTAGCTATATATTGTATGACTACAAAAGAAAAACCCGCCAGTTGTGACATCATAATTTTTCTCTGAACACTTGTCACCTTGCTTATCTCAAGGTAAATTTCCCCAAATACCCCTATTAAGTCTCCTTCATGTTACACCTCACGTTCATGTCTGTGATGTGTGTATTTGGTCCAATTTCATTGCAGGGTATGCTACATTTGGTCATAAGTGCCAAGTATTTTAAAAAAGGAGTACCATCTGAATATGTATACTGCTAAGGATCAGGCATCAAAGAGAACTGAGAACAAACAGCGGAGCTAATTTGACAGAATTATTATTTCAAACTTCTGGCAAAATCTACGTTCGATATATTTCATTCATTAGAGAACAAGAAACCTATTCCATGCACACGCAATCACCTCTTCCTTTTATAGAGCACTCATGGAGTCACTTACCATCCTGAGGACCTTTATAAGACGAGTTCAACACAGCTGCCTGCTCTAAGTCATCAACTTGAAAATGCGAGATTTTCAAAGATTTTATGGACTTGGTGTCGAACTCATTTCCAAAAACATCCTCATCAAACTTTCTCTTCATCCTCAGTGCTGGCATCTTGATCAGCGTCAAAAGTTCAAAACTGTTTACACGTCCATTACAAGAGTTAGAGAATGTGACTTCCAAATAAGAAAGTGAACATCAAGGCATAACACCTGATAAATACAAAGGAAAGAAAAACATTATGATTTAACGAATATGCCAGGCCAAGATGTAATTTTGCTCTGTATTACTGTATACGAAATAAAACTTTGACCTACCCCTGCCAGATTGCTCGAAAAAGGTGGAAACATTTTCATCTATCGCTATTCGGCATGGATAACTGAGATTACTGATATTAAACAAAACACTAAGTGACTTTGCAAAGTAAGAAAAAGAACAATGTCGTGCTTCTCTGACAAGTGACAACTGACATCCACACCTAATAGTGAATAGACCACTTTGGGTACAAAGCAGGTTGGTCTGAAGTTACTTGAAAGTACCAATCTTATGGTGTCAAGTGGGATCCCACCATTATCCCACTTCTAGTTCATTTGTGAATATCTAGTTCAAATTTTGATCCAAAATTCTGTATTATAAGTCCCCAAATGAATTAGAAGTGGGATATTGGTGGGATCCCACTTGCATTTCTAACCAATCTAGATATTCCCAAACTAATGCATGCGCAGCACCAGTATTCATCGTGGAGCACACAGTTGACCCAAGCATCACAGACATGGACGTTCATCACGAAGCATAAGTGAACATACAGTGCTGTGAAACTATGCAGTGTTTAGTGGTATCAGCTATATAGATTAGAGTATTCATGCTCGTGTAAAAGCAACCATGCCATTGTGTCTGCTTTTAAGCTAATACTGTGAACCACTCACATTATCCTTGCTTATCCTCCTAGTGTATATAAACAGATGTGTGCAACATACAACTATCCTAAAGCTCGTGAGTCCTGCCGTTGAACAAAAGTCTAAACTGCCTCGGACAGTTTGCACTCTTAATCACATGTTTCCGCAAAAGCAGTATCCTTTTACCGGCAAATCAGGGAACCGTTTAAATGTTTAAATTTGCATATTCTGTTTCTTCAACTGCAGAAGCAAACACACAAACCTAGATGTATAACATACTTAACATATTTTAACAATTACTAGTGTTGTGAAGCATCAAAGATTCGCAAAAAAAGTAGTATGTAAGCTGCAAGCTAGAGTAAGAGGATCCGGTACAAAATCATTTCCGTTGCTAAAATACTACAGCAAACAAATAACTTAGAAGCTAGATCAACAGCAAAACCCTCCGTAGAAATAACGTACGGCACCAAATACCTATAATTTCAATCCAAGAATGTTACCACCAGGTCAGATCGCGTAAAGGCAAAACAAGAATCCAAATCCTAAAGGGGAGGGGAAGTAAATTTACCACAGGAGAAAAAAATTCGACATAATTACTTCTTTTGAAGGGATGCTCCCATCAAATTATCAAAAAAAAAACGAGTACCAAAAGAACAGCTTCTAATAAACAGGAAATAAGTGAAATTCCAACAAGCAAACCCTAACAGTACTCAGATCGCCGCTGTGCAGTATAACAACATAAGCCCTCAAGTTAACCTAGAGATTTAGCTAGGAAATTACACGCTCGGTGCGATTTCCGACAGTAAATTCAACCCCGATGAAGCAAAATAGGAATCCCCAACTAAAATAAAGATGGAAGGGGGCAAACGAGCATAGCAACCTCTCATAACCTAGCGAGTTCGGAAGAACCAGAACCTCCAACGTTCCGAATCAGATTCACCACACCGGACTTAAAATCCCCCCCCCCCCCCCCCCCCCCTTTTTTTCGAAACTATCCCACAAAAACCCAAACCCCGCAAGTGAGGACAAGGGAATCCCCGCGCCATCCGACTTGAATCTCCAGCACGCTAGACCGAAACGAATTCTTAAGGAATCGAGCAGAGCTACTATACCACCTCTAACGAGCGAGCCGGAACAAATCGAGGCGTGGAATTGTACGAAGCTCACCGAGATGGTACTGCCGACGGCGGTGGTAGCTCGCCCTCGCGCCTCTCCCTCTCTCTCCCTCTACCTCTCCCGGAGGCGGGACGGAGAGAGGAGGGGGGAGGAAATTGGTGCCGTGCGCCGGGGCGGAGGAAGACCACCGGAATCACAATAGGGGAAGGGGAGAATTATGAGAGGTCTCCTCGGTCTCGAATTTGGTAGGGAGCATAGCCATAGCGCCCTTCTCTCCACTCGTCTTCGGCGGGATCACTGACCGGTGGGCCGAATATTCGGCCTGGGCCCATATGTCATGCTGACAGGCGCGGATGTGGCTGGCCGTGTCGGGGTTTCCGTATTGGTCCCCTTCGTACGTGCCACACTTTGCTACTACCTGCGAGAGTTTTTGGGATTAGGGTCACTGATATGTGGGATTAGGGTGACGTTGGGTCTACCTGTCAGTAGGCGAGAGGAGAGGGTACGACGTGTGTGGGCGGTCGGAGAGAGCTTGCGGCTTGGAGCAGGCTTGGCAGGGCCGGCATGTCAGAGGGGTACGGTTGCGTGTCGGGGTTGGTGGCAAAGGGTCAAGCACGCGGACGGACCAGATGGAAGACTGTGGGTGCACCGGAGTGATCTGAACCGTTGCTGTCCTGGTGACTGCGGTCTGAGTCACCGTTCGTCTCGCCCATCACCGCATCACGTCACCGGCGAGGAAAGATAGGCGGTGCGCTGGCCCCGGTCACCGCCATTTCCAATGTTTTTCGCCCTGCCCTCACAAATTATACCAGAACGCGAATTATACAAGAAGATAACATGTTTTTCCTTATTATCGGTCGAGTCCCGAATTATACAAGATAACATGTTTTTAGAATTAGGAGTGAAACATTGATTCCAATAAAATTCATATAAGGGGTTGGAGACCGTTAAATAATTGTACTCCCTCCTACCCGAATTACCGTTTGTGGTGGATTTTTTTGCAAAAAACACTACATTTTTTTACCTGAAGCAAACGTCCTCCACCAGTCTTATCTTCTCGTCTTCTTCTCCGCTCGCCTGCTCGCCACCTACTCTGCTCACCGCCTCCCACCCTCCCTCGCCGCCTTCTCCGCCCCTCCCTCGCTGCCTGTTCCGCTGTACTGCGGCGCATGAGCACACCAACGCCACCGAAGAAAAACACACTCTTTCTCTCTCCCCTCCCGTCCCCGACACCGCCGGCCTCGAGGCTCCCCGCCGCCCCGGTGGATTGACCAGCTGCAGGCAGGATGGCGCGGGGAACAGCCTGAGCAACGGCGCGACACGCGAGGAGGCGGCCGACGGGACAACGGTGTTCAGGGCCACAGCCTACTCGCCGCTCCTCGCCACGGCGGTGTTGGCGCTCTGGCTGGGGGGCATCCACTTCAACGTCCTCCTCCTCCTCGCCTCCCTCTTCCTCCTGCTGCGTCGTATCGCCGCCATTTCCGTTCACTGACCCGCCCTCCCCTTCCTTCTCTCTTCCTATTGTTTGATGCTATTGTCGCCTATCAAAATCAATCCTTTTAATCTCCGTTTGCTGGTGCAGGGTGTGACAGGAGCAGGATCGGCCGCAAGATTGTCAGGATCGTCCTCCTCTTCTCCCCTGCTGTGCATTGCTGGCTGGATCCAAAAAGAGCCTACGGTGAGCTTCCCTCTCGGCATACCTACCCTTTTACTGGTACTGAATAGAACTTTTCACATGTCATCTTGTTTGAATTTTCCAATGTGCTACTGCTGTCAGACAACATACTGTTTATGTCATCTTGTCTGAATTTTTGCATATGACTAGTAAGTTACTACCTTGTTTAGATGAAAATTTGGACACTGACAGTCTTAGAAACACAAGTGTGACACCTCTAAATAGTTTTCTGCACACTAGTGGTCAGAGTTTTAAAAGTTTGACTGTCCAAAACAAGATACTCCACAATTGCTCTCCTGTTAAATATGAGGCTAAATATGTTGAGAACAAGATATATTGGCCATCAGAGGCAGCTAAATATGAGCCAAACAGGATTGCTCTCCTGTTACAAAGCACTTATAATTTACAACATAATATACTCCACAATTGTTTTGCTCTAGTATTACACGCAAGCTAATTTAGGATGACTAGTTGTGAACCAGGCCTCATGCTTCCTTGTGACTTCTTGGCCTTCTTGTATTGCCCTTGTTCTTCTCCTCTTCTTCTCCTCTTGATACTCTTATTCTCCTTAGGCTTCTCTCCATCTACTATTGGTTGTTTTTCTTCCTCTTCTCCTGCTTAGGCTTCTCTTCTTCTATTTTTGGTTGTATTGCAGATTCAAAGTCGCCTATTTGTGCTTCCTGTATTTGTGCTTCTTCTGAGGATATTGCTGAGTTTTTGAACATCTCTGCTATCTCTATAGGTATTTTGCAACAGTTGGGGGCAAGAAGGAAGGTGGGACTCATATCATGTATGATCCTTCTGTTAGTCAGAGGGGAGCTGTCAGCATATGCCCAAACTCAGCCAGAAACTGTGTTTGCAAAGTCTGACTCCGACGGTGATAAAAAAAAATAACATATGGTTGTGAGCTATTTGTTTAAGTAAAATGAGCTATGGTACACCAACATGCTTTCTTATTGAAGAAAACATAGAATGTGCGGTAAGTGTCTGATACAAAATAAAACATGGGTTGTCTCCCATAAACGATTTTATTTAATGCCTTTTAGCTAGGCTTGATAGTGTAATGATACTCTCATGAGAGAAGAAAATGAAGCAAAAGGAGCATCAAAAAGCAAATACAAAACACATTTAAGTCTAACCCACTTTCTATGCATAGGAGTCTTGTACACAAATAAATTTACAAAGAACAAAGTGACAAGCATAGGTAGATAAAACAAGAACAATTTAAAAACTTTTAGCATATAGAGAGCTGTTTTAATACCATGAAAAGTTCTACAACCATATTTTTCTCTCTCATAATAATTTTCAGTAGCATCATGAATAAACTCAACCACATAACCATCACATAAAGCATGATTTTCATGATCTACTCACACATAATTTTTATCAAGCTCTATAATAGTGGGATTAAAACATTCAAACCCACTTGTAACAATTTTATAACAAGATGATTGATCATTCTCAAGAGATATGGGACTCCTAGATAAAGACAAGACCTCTCCAATCCCATTTTCAATAGTAGTACAATTAATATTATCAAGTAACATAGGACCATCATCTAGAGCTTTATCATAAACATTTTCTAAGAAAACTTTTTTTGTACCATGCATTTCGAAATTAGGCATAAATAAAGGATTTTCATAAGATTTATCAAAATAGCATGAATTATCATATATAACATTAGCATAATTTTTTTCGCAAGTTTTCTCATAGGGAATATTTCAAGAGAATCCACAGGAACATAACATTTATCCTCCTTTGGTAAGCATGGGGGACAATCAAATAGTGTAAGGGATGAAGAGTTACTCTCATTAAGAGGTAGGCATGGGTAGCTACTCCATTCTTCCTCCTTTTGTCCTTCACTCTCCTCCTCTTTTTCATCTAATGAGCTTTCAGGTTCAACAATTTCTTTTTCCACAGGTTCCTGCAAATTGTGGATACATTCTTGTGCATTAATGAGTCTCTCTTTATAATCAATGATATAAGGATTATTGCTGAAATATTCTGTGCAATAATCAAGGATAGAAGAGACATAATCTTTAAGTATATTACAAGCAACAAGTTTCATAATTTTTAGACATGAAGGATTCTATTTCAGAAGCTCCCATAAATATAACAAATTCTTCTACTTCTTCAAATCCAAGATCAATATAGTTATTCCCATGATAGTTCATAATTATAACTTCTTTACTAAAGCCACATTGAAATTTAAGATGTTTAGTATTCTGTTCAGAGCAGCAATTTATATCATGGCGTTTAAGCAAAAAATTAGCAAGTGTATTCAACTTTTCTAACACGCCTTTCATGACTTTTCCTTTACGCACTAGTAGAAAAAGGCTTATAGGTGGAGGCATCCCTTTTACATGCGCCACAGAAAGTCATATTTCTGTGGCGCATGGTTTCGGGTGCGCCACAGAAATATGACTTTCTGTGGCGCATGGGCTCAGGTGCGCCACATAAAGTTGACATTCTGTGTAATGTACCTGCACTTAAAATATGGCAGGTACCTGTGTATAGTGCAAACCCCTGGATCGATTCGTTTGCACACACAGTTTAGATGTAATATCATAACAAAGTATTAATTTTAATCTAGACTTACAAGATATTCTTTACAAATTGCATAGCATAAAGCTAGCTTTGAAAGAGTAAACAGCGGAAATAAGATAGCAATGAGTCTCCATCATTTTCATGTTGCCACAGGCGAAAACATGTTGGGTGCAGACTCAAAATCACTTAGCGAAACCTCACTCGTCATTTGAATAACCCGTAACAAATAAAATTTTGCAACATAGTGGGTCAGATTCCATTAAAAAAGGAGTCTGGCAAGTGACACTATGGTGGACACTTAATGGAATTACTCTATAGCCTATATGCATATTTGGCTGGTGGAGTTCAAGGCTAATTTGCATAAAGCCAATTTTTCCTACTCTTTTGAAAACACTTTTCTTGAAATCAAGACGAGTATGGCATGAAAACCAAAATCTCATCTTCCCTTGTTCACCCGTCAAATTTTAACTTAGAAAATGGAATGATAGGATCCTCCATTGACGTCCTTGATCAGCTGCTCAAAATTGTCCGTAACCGAGGACATGGCTAAGTACTTAGTTTTACACTCTGTAGAGGTTGTGCACTTTCACCATTAGACCCAACAAACCCAAACTATGCTCAAGCACTCAAATTGTGCTAAGGAAAAGGAGAGAGTTGAGACGAGACTTTTCAGAAGCATTTTCCTATCCGATACCGACTTGACGCGCTCCCATTCTAACCATTCTACCACCACCTGTCAAGTCGGGACGAGTCCACGCAACTTAATCCATCTAGCCAGAGCCCATTGACTAATAGTTGCACTAGAAGCAATCTTCACTTGGAGTTCTTCAGATCCTTTTGTTCCGTGGGTGGCCGTCCACAAGTGACCATCCCTTAGAGGTCACCCCTAAGAGACAACACTCAACAAAAACCACATACAACCAATTCCACCCAGGAGTTTCATTCTTAACTTAGTAGAAATTAACTTTTCATAAAACAACTTTTGCATAGCATCAATATTTCTACCAAGTTATCAATAGGATTCTAGACACAACTAGTGTAAGGGATATAGTAGTTTTAGCATAGCAATACTATCCAACACATGCATATAAGAAATACACTAAGTAATGCATAGAAAAATACTTAGGAAGTTTATGAGGGTGTGCCACTTGCCTTGGCAACAGGGAGAGCAGGAGTATCAGTTGCAAAAGCCTTTGTTTCTCTCCGAAATTTCTAACAAGTCAAACAAGCCACAAATAAACATACAAACATAAATGCAACTCTTAGAAAAATATGACATGCATGATATGAAAAAATTCTTAAGGACTAGAGATGCACGTCATGCCATGAAATTATTCTAAGTTAATGCGGGGCAAGTGTGTTACTCAAAATTACTAAGGACCAAGGTCATAGGTTGGACAGAATAACTTTGCTATAAATCAACTTGAATAAGTTGTAATGCTGCTGCAAGTCTTCACATGCTTGGTCTTGAAATCTTCAACTCCGTTGTAGTTTTCTTCATCTTCAATTAGCACTCTAAGGACTTGGTTTATGTCGGAAAAGGATAAAGAAAAGATGTAATTTTTCTTCTAGGCTTCCTCGTAACTTTCTCCTTGATGCGATGTCTTCATTAAACTTTTGTAGACTTTGGTTTTTCAGAATTGATGATTCCTCAGTATTGATGATTCTTCAGAGTTGTCTTGGATATAACTTAGCCACCACGAAGTCTAAGAGAAACAGAAAAAGAGAGAAAGACTTAGAGAAATAAAGGGGAATGTTCTTCTTGCAGTTCCTCTTTATTTTCTTCTAAGTGTTTTTGCTTCTTGGAGATGCCTTCGGAGTTTTGTTTTTCTTGACTAAGTCTTCATTAGCCTTCTAGTCTTCATGTTGAGAATATCAAGTGTCTAAGTGCATAGCACTTTACCAAAACACTAGGTTGAAAATAATCCTAACTTAGGAAAAATAAGGAAGAAGTTTTCCTATAAGGAGTATAACTATACAATAGATATGCAATGCATGCAATGCAATTTATTTCTAAGGACAACACTTAACAAAAGAAAACAACTAAGTTTTTCTCGATGCTAAAATTTTCTAAGGAAAAGATTTAGCATCTTTAAGATGTTGAAATTTTTCTAAGGAAGAGTGTTGTCGAAAAATAGTTATCAAATATTTTCTAAGGAAGAATTTACTTTGTTTAAAGAGGCAAAATATTTCTAAGTACCTTTTAATACCAAAGTGGTCATAATATGACTAAGTACTTTATAATTCGAATAGATGATGAAAATAATTTTTAATAAATTTTAATCATTAAAACAACACTTAAAAGTATTTAATCAATATTAATTACAAAATCATAGAAAATTATTCTACAAAAATTAGTAAAAAAATACTACTGCCAATACTTAGACATACAAATTTATAGCAAAAGAGTTTGATCAAAAATCAATTTTATAATTGAAGTTATGTTCAAAATACTAATAAAGCCACTTTTGAAAATAAACACAAATAATTCGGCAAAACATAAAATTAACTATGACAAAAGTTTCTACGTGTCATATGCTTTCCAAAAATATTTTATTTGTAAAATTTGACCAAACCAATAAAAAGTAGTCATAGATCTAAAATCTATGGTTTTTCTGCAAAACTGCCGTTCTTGGTTGCTTGTTGACTCTGACCGGTGACGTGGGAATTGACTCGCTGACGTGGCAGGCTGACTGGGATTTGACTACGAATTTTACCAAAAATAAAGTTACTCGGATGGAAAAACCATCTTAACGAAAATTGTAGAGAATTACGTGCTCTTTCTAATTATCACTATTATAACATAAGTGGATGAATAGATTGGTCACAAATCGCAAAATAACTTTCTGGTCCGAAACTTTAAACGTGAATATCTCTCAGCTCGCTGAACCAAATAAGATGAATCTTGGGGCAAAAGAAAGGTCTCGATCAGGGAACAACTTTCGTCTTATCGTCCCAAAGTTTTGAAATGGTTTAGCTCCTCGAATTACATCAAACACGATCTGTGTTATACAAAAAATTACGTACGTTAAAATAAAAAGTTGTCAACAGGAAAGTTGTAGATATAGACTAGATCTACCTTTTCACCAGAGGAATTTCGATTTACCGCAACGAGCAGGAAGAGATCTGAGAAATACGACTTTGGATCTGATGGATGACGATTCGAAATTCTTTCTCCGCGCTTCATAAAAAGAGTTGAGTCTTCTTGGGATGGAAAGGTATCAACGAGATCTACAATAATGATTAAGCTTCCGTCGCGATTGGAGATGGTTTTGTTCGTCAAACGAATGAAATACAATCTCGCTGATTAGGGTTTCGGTGGAGCGAAAAGGGGAAAATAGATGCCGGCGGCTACAGGGGTTTATATAGACGGAGGGATGGTGGAATAGATAAGACTCGAAGTTTTCAACGCGTAGGATCAAGCGGATCCGGATTTGGAGTTATATTTCTCGAGATAAACGTGTTTGAATGAAAAGTGGTTGGACGATGGAGGCAGAGTCGTGTTCCACTCTGTATGAGTTGGGCCGGCCCGATTTACTTTTTTTTCTTTTTCTTTTTTCTTTTCTTATTTCTTATTTCTTTTATATCTTTTGTTTTAAAACTCCGAATTAAGTGAAATTAATTTCTAATTTTTTTTAAAATCATATCTTTATTTTAAAACATTTCTGGACATGTTTTAAACACTTTTTAAAATATTAATTTTCAATATTTGATTAACTGCAAATTTGACACTTTTGTCAAATTTGAAAATAGAGCTTTACATAAATTTATTTGTGGTTAAATAAAATTTGGTAACCCAATTATAAACATATAAAAATAATTATTTCCAATAAATACAATCAAATCATTAGAGTAAAAATAAGATAAATATCATAATCGCTATTTTGTTTTTTTAATTTTTGCTCAAATAGATTTTTAATTGGAAATAATATTTCAACCATTGTAATTTCAAATATAAATAATGCAAGAAAATGATGAATGCATGCATGAGTTTTGTTTTCAAATCGACAAACATATTGTTTTCAAAAGTTTTTAATTTTTCTGATTTTTTAGAATTTGAAAAATCCTAGGATGTTACATTCTGTGGCGCATCAGCTGGGTGCGCCACAGACCCCATGCGCCACAGAATTTCTACACACAAATCCCACCCCCCCCCCCCCCCCCGTGGATCGCCTTTTCAATCTTGCGGCAAAAAGATGAAAATGAAAAAATATTCACAAAATTTTATCCTTTGAAATATGGTTAGGTATACTTCGTGTAGCATATTTGAAATATGAATTTTGACCCTTTATACAAAATCACTGTAAAGAAAGTCGAAACGGCCATAACTTTTGCATACAACGTCGAAAAAATTTGTTTAATACCTTAAAAGAAGTAGAGAAAAATAGAAAAATGCCCACACCTGGGCTTGCCGGTTAGCCCTTTTCAGATTCCTCAAATTTCAAAAGGAAAAAAAATTATTTTAAAATAATTGTTTTTCTCAGCAAAATCAAAAAAATGTAAAAAAATTCTATGGCGCACCGGGAGGGGGTGCGCCACAAAATTATTGGGCGGGATTAAAAATTTGAACCCCCTGGCGCCTGCCCCATTTTCCTCTCCTCTCATTTCCTCCTCTCCTCTCCTCTACTTCTCCTCCCTCTTCCTTCTCAACTCTAGCGAGCTCCATCTCCTCCACCACCACCTCCGGCGACCTCCTCCTCCACCACCATCTCCGGCGACCACCACCTCCGGCGACCTCCTCCTCGACCACCCTCTCCGGCGACCAACATCTCCTTCTCCTCTTTCGGTGACCTCCTACGACGACCACCGTCTCCTTCTCCTCCTCCGGTGACCACCACTATCTCCTCCGGTGACCACCACCACCTCCTCCTCCGGCTACCACCACCACCTCCTCCTCCGGCGACGAACACCTCCTCCACCCATCTCCGGTGAAGCCCCCATCTTCCACCCACCCACCTACGACCAAGCCCGGTGCGGCCTCCGACGGGCTCCGACGAAACAAAGAAATTTGGGCGGCCCGATCTAGATCTGGCCAGAATCCAGATTTAGATCTGGCCGCCCTTTTTTTTAAAATTCTAAAAAATTTAGTGGCGCACCTAAGTTGGGGTGCGCCACAGAAAGGTTTCTGTGGCGCATGGTGGTGGGGTGCGCCACAGAAATATATTCTAGTGGCGAGATAACTGTGGCGCACCCCCCATTTTCCTGGGTGCGCCACAGAAAGGCCAAAAGATGCGCCACAGATAGCCTTTTTTCCACTAGTGATGTGATTCTCTATAATTCATATATAATTAATTTAGTTCTTCCATAGCAACAGGCTTTTTCGGTTTTTCAAATTTTTATGGTTTTTCGGTTATAAAAATAAAGCAAGACAAAAATAAACTGAACAAAAAAGACAAAATTAAACTAAACAAAATAAAACTAAACAGAAATAAACTAAGCACAAATAAACTAGACAAGAAAATAAAATATAATAAAATAAAAACAGAGAGAGAGGTATAGTGTACTCCCAGGTGAACTTATGAGTAGAGCTATGCCTCCCCGGCAACGGCGCCAGAAAATAGTATTGATAACCCACAAGTATAGGGGATCGCAACAGTCTTCGTGGGAAGTAAAACCCAAATTTATTGATTCGACACAAGGGGAGATGAAGAATACTTATAAGTCTTAACAACCGAGTTGTCAATTCAGCTGCACATTTAAAAACACTTGTAACAGGGGTGATGTGAAAGCAACAGTAATATCAGAGCAGTAGTAACAATAACACAGAGACGATGGAACCCGAGAATAGTTGCTTGTGTGGAGTTGACAGGAAATCAATGATGATGACAAAAAGACCGGGGTTGCCAGCTATGTACACTAATGGTAACTCTCAAATAACAAGTGTCAAATAGCATTAAGTAAGAATATCCAGATTATTAATTATGAAGGCATGTTTTCTATATATAGTTGTGTGTGCTCGCAATGAGAAACTTGCATAACATCTTTTGTCCTGCCATCACGTTTGCAGCGGGGACTCTAGGAAAACTACTGGCACTTAAGGTACTCTTTTTAATAGAGCACCGGAGCAAATCATTAACACTTGGTGAAAACATGTGATCCTCACATCAAAGCCATTCCCTCCGGTTATCCAATTGATGTCACTTTGGGGCCATCGGTTCCGGACAATGACATGTGCATACAACTTGTAGATACAATCTAAGAAATAATATATAGAGCTCAAATCTATGATCATGCCACTCGTGCACTAGTGATAAGCATTAAACATAACAAGATTGCAACAACAATAACTTCACAAACTTATATAGATAGACTGATCATAATGTAACAATTCATCGGATCCCAACAAACACAACACGAATTAGATCATATGGATCTCAATCATGTAAGGCAGCTCATGAGAACATTGTATTGAGGTACATGGGAGAGAGAGTACCAACTAGCTAGATCCAAGAACCTGTAGTCCATGGGGGAACTACTCACAAACCATCATGGAGTCGAAGTGGAGGCGGTGGAGTCGATGGAGATGGCTCCGAGGGTCGATCTCCGTCCCGTCAGGGTGCCGGAACAGGAACTTCTGACCCCCGAAACTTTTCGGCGATGGCGGTGGACCCGTGGAGGAAAAAGTGTCTATCCTCCCATCATTTTTAGGTCAGGGAGGTATTTATGGGCAAAATACCAAGGTCGGTGGGCGCCCGAGGGCCCCACATCACCTCCCGGCGCGGCCAGATTGTGGCCCGCGCCACCACGTGATGTGGGCACCTCGCGGCCCCTCTTCGTCTCGTCTTTGGTTCCTCGTGACGCAAATATTCCAAAAATAATTCCATGTTGATTTATTTCCAATTTGGCGGATATTTACTTAAGTACTTTTCTGAAACAAAAAACAACAGAAAATAGGGAACTGACACTGTGGCATCTTGTTAATAGGTTAGTCCTAGAAAATGCATAAAACTATATAAAATGCACATAAAACATGTAATAACATGGTATAACATTGTAGCACCCCAACTTTTATTAAAGTTGGAACACCTGTGTTATGTGCTAGTCCCTGGATCACTGCCAGCACCACAGTACAAAATATAAGGTACCATTGCATAAGTATTAAAATTGCTACAACGAGATCCAAAAATAATAGCCAATATGGCTTTATTACAATTTGCATAGCCATGAAGGCTAGCTAAAGTTCAAAGTTCACATCGAAAGCGAAATAACATTGAGCCTCATCTTCAAGCATGCGCCACAGGCAGTCATGTTGGGTGTAGACTCGAGCCAAATCATTCAGCATCAGAATTTCCTGCACATTGGAATATGCAGCCCCCGAAGGAGGTCAATACAATGATGTATTGGCAAGTGACTATGGTGGATATATATACTGGCAAGTCTAACATCCATATGCATATTTGGCTTGGTGGGGTTGAAGGCTATTTGCAGAAAGCAAGTTTTCTCCTCTCATTTTGTAAAACACTTTTATTTCTCGAAGACTTGGCACCGAGGGATAAAGCCCAAGTGCACCAACAATTCTTTCCTTAGTCAAATTTTACTTTATGAAAACAGTGTTGAGATTCTTCTGCCCATCCTTGTCCAGTTGCTCGAAGTAGTCCATTTCCGGGGACACGGCTGAGAACTCAGATTGTCGACTCTGCAGAGGTTGTGCACTTTCACCTTTAGACTCAATTTGTCCGAGAAATCCTATACACGCGGAGTGTATTATGGAAAGGAGAGAATTGAGACAAGAACTTTCAGAAGAAGAATGCAACCATACTAGCAAGACCCGTTCCACCTATCATCTCTACATCTGCTTGTCAAGCTGACAGGTTGCACCCTCACAACTTAATTATTCTAGACAGAGCCCATTGTCAAAAGGTTGCACGGGAAGCTTCTAAACTTGGAGGGACTTGGTAATCTCTTCGTTCCTGGGTGGCCATCCACAAGTGTACTTCTGGGTAACAACCACCATACTCATGGCCCTAAGTAGAATAGACATTCATCCTAGGCGATGACAACCACAAGCATAGTCCCAAAAGCCACTCAACATAAACCATATCAACCAATTCCACCCAGATGTGTATTTTAGATTTTTAACACTTAGAAACATTTCCATAACATGGTAAACATTTTTATAGCATGGCTAAGCAACTAATAAAATCTTTGCATGGCTGCTTAGGAAAAGGGTGGCTACACACTACTAGGATATTTGTAAAACACAAATTAACTTAGCATTATAAAATAAATCAAAAATCCCTATCATGCACACTACTCAAAATATACTACTTATGCATATAGAAATTATGGGATATTGTATGAATGTCACTTGCCTTGGTAACAGGAGGAACAAGCACATCAAGAATAACAATCACAAGCAATTCCTTCCTCTTCTTCACAATCTAGCACAATCAATGAATAAAATAAATACCAACACAATAACATCACAACACTAAACATAATCATTTATGCATGAATGATATGCTATGATAATAGGACACACTTATTAATACTTCTTATTTTCTGTCATTAATAAGTGAATTATAATTTTTAGGTATTTCTTATTTTATTTATCAATTAAATAATTTTAAAATAATATAGTAAAACTTTGTTTCTATAATTTCAACTTTTATTGTTTTTATGACATCTTCAATTTGGACATTTATTAATATTGCTGGACAGAGGGAAATAATACAATCCTAAAACAATTACATTTATTTCGAAATTATTTTTATTATTTAAGTTATTATTTTAATGGCCGAAATACTCCTCTGATAATTATAAAAATTATAATTTATCAAAGGGAAAAAAATTAATGTAGAAATAAACTACATGAGCAGAGCTATCCGTGGATATAAAGTTTATCAAATTTGAACTTGTAGATCAAAAGTTATGAATTTTCTAAGTTTTGCATATTTTCTGTTTTATTTATAAAAATTCCTGCGAAAAAGATTTAACAGGGTCTACGTGGCGCGATCCTATTGGTCGGTACCGCTTCAACGCGGATCGGCTGCGAGAGCCGTCCGATCTAATTAAAAATGGACGCACGAGATCTAATCGATCTAGATCCATTGGATCTAGATCTAACGGTCCACGATCCGTTGACCAAATACGGGCGGCGCGGTCACCGGAGACGCGCGGGGCGCGGCGGAGCTTTGGCCGGCGTTTGCGCCCGAGGCGTTCTACGGTGCTAGGAGGAAACGGAGCTCACCAGGGGATGCGCGACGTCGAGGGGAGGGCGATGGCGCGGTGGCGATGACCGGAGCGTCCTCGTCTCCCCGGAAGAGCTCGCCGGAGTTGCGCACGACGACGGTTCCTCTCGGTCGTGGACGGAGGCGGGGTTTCGCTGCAAAAACACACGCCCCACCGTGTCAAATCGATGCGCACGGCTCACAGGGAGCGAAGGGAGGTGGAAAGGAGGTCCGAGGTGGCCGGAATTGCTCGGGCGGCGGAGTTCTTACCGACGGCGACGGCGGGATTGCGTGAGCTCGAGCGGGCAGCCTATGGGCTCTCGGGAGGTGTGGTTTGGGGCAATCGGACGAGAGCGAGGAGGGCTATTAGTAGGGGAAAACAACGAGGTAAATGGAGTAGTAAATCGCCGCATTCAAACGAAATCAAATCAGGCGTTTTCGGTCGGAGACGTGGGCGTGATTTGGGGACGAACGGCTCCGCGGGGGAGATGACAGGTGGGTCCCACCTGTCAGCGACTGCGAGCGAGAGCGCGGGGCGCTGGGCCGCTGGCGGGCTGATAGGCTACGCGCGCGCGGCAGATAGATACGGGCCACGGCCCACTCGACTCAGAAATCCAAATATTTTTATTTAAATCCTTTTCTGTTTTTAAATACTGATTTCAAATATGATTTTTAAACCTATTCAAAACATTTCAGAAAAATTCATAAAAATATGTTTTGGAAAGGTTATTAAAAATGGAACTTTTTAACATTATACTTGCCCATATATAAATTGGTAAATTTTTATTTATTAAAGGAGTTTTAAATAAACACTTTATGGAATTATAGATTATTTATATTTATAATTTGAAGTTTTATTTAATATTTTTGTGATTTAGTTTTATGCCCAATGATGCATGATGCTTGAATGCAAGTTTTAATTTTTTGCAAAATTTGGGATGTTACAGACTAACCCCCTTAAGAGGAAGCTCGCCCTCGAGCTTCGGAAAGACAGCAAATAGGTGTGGATGGTCTTCTCGGAGGTTGTCCTCTCGTTCCTAGGTGGCTTCTTCCTCAGTGTGATGGTTCCATTGGACTTTACAAAACTTGATGGTTTTGGTACGGGTGACTCTTTCCGTGGTCTGCAATATCTTGATGGGTTTCTCCTCGTAGGTCAGGTCACTCTCCAATTGTACTTCTTCGAGGGGTACAGTATCCTTTAAAGGAACTCCCATCATTTCGGGGTGACATTTCTTCAGCTGACTGACATGGAACACATTATGAACCGCAGACAGAGCTTCTGGTAGTTCTAACTCATATGCCACCTCACCCTTACGAGACAGAATTTTAAAAGGTCCAATAAACCGAGGTGCTAATTTTCCTTTAATTCCAAACCTCTTCACACCCCTGAGTGGCGACACTCTAAGATAGGTTCTATCGCCCACCTCGTAGGCGACTTCCCTATGTTTAGAATCCGCGTAGCTTTTCTGGCGTGACTGTGCTACCTTCAATCTATCTTTAATTAATCTGACCTTCTCTTCAGCTTCTTGGATTATATCAGGTCCAAAGAAACTTCGTTCTCCTACACCACTCCACAACAATGGGGTTGTGCATTTCTTCCCATATAAAGCCTCAAATGGTGCCATCTCAATGCTAGCTTGATAACTGTTATTGTAGGAGAAATCGGCATAGGGTAGATTGTCATCCCAACTAGACCCATAATCAAGCGCACAAGCTCTTAACATATCTTCTAAAATCTGGTTTACTCTTTCGGTCTGACCATCCGTTTGCGGGTGAAATGCCGTACTGAATTCCAATCTAGTCCCCAGTGATTCATGCAACTGCTTCCAAAAATGGGATGTGAACTGGGTCCCTCTATCGGACACGATACTCTTGGGGACGCCGTGTAAGCACACAATCCTCTTCATGTAAATATCAGCTAGCTTTGCGCTGGTATAGGTGGTCTTCACGGGTATAAAGTGAGCTATTTTGGTTAAGCGACAAACAATAACCCAAATAGAATCATACCCTGATCTGGTCCTTGGTAACCCGGTGATGAAATCCATCCCAATAGAATCCCACTTCCAGTCCGGTACCTTCAAAGGTTGCAAAAGTCCTGCTGGTTTCTGATGCTCAGCCTTTACTCGACTGCATACATCGCACTTAGCTATATATTCTGCTATTTCTCTTTTCAGATTGTTCCACCAAAATCTCTCCTTCACATCCATATACATTTTGGTATTTCCTGGATGAATGGAGTAAGGTGTTTCATGGGCTTCTTGCAGAATTAACTTCCTGAGACCAGGATCATTTGGCACACATACACGTTTTTCAAACCACAAGGTTCCTTGCTCATCTTCATGAAATCCCTTGGCTTTTCCTGCTCTCAAATTGGCTTTGATTTCTTCAATATCTTTGTCTCCCTTCTGAGCTTCACGTAAATTATCCATCAAATTTGGTTGTACTACCATCGAGGCTACAAAACCATCTGGTACCACTTCCAATCGGAGGTCCTTGAATGCCTTGCATAAATCCTCAGGTATTTCTCCTGTCGTGAGGCCATTCAAATACACCTTACGACTCAGGGCATCAGCTACTACATTAGCCTTTCCAGGATGGTATTGGAGACTTAGGTCATAATCCTTGATAAGTTCTAACCATCTTCTCTGCCTCATGTTCAATTCTTTCTGTGTGAAAATATACTTCAAACTTTTGTGGTCAGTGAACACTTCACATCTTTTTCCCATTAGGTAGGGTCTCCAAGTTTTTAGGGCATGTACTTGACGAGGTGTTAACTCGACAAGTCCCAGGGTTGTGCACCCCGGGTTGATTGATGGGGAGAGAGATGAGTGCAAGGTGATCACGACGGCTGACAAGCGAGGTTTTACCCAGGTTCAGGCTCCCGGAGGATAACACCCTACTCCTGCTTGTCTGGTTATTGATGCGAGTAGCGATTACAATGGTGAGGTTGCGATCTCGGCTAGGGTTTGTCGCGGTGGTTATGAGCGTGTCCTCCAGGACGGGCAACCCTCCTGGCTTTATAGGTAGCCAGGTCTCGGGTGGTTGGTACAGATACGGCAGGTCACAAGACCTAACCGAGTTGGACTAGGATATGAGGTACCCCGAGTGGGCCTTCTGCGTGCCTTTCCATCCTTGGCGCGGCCCAGGTAGCATCATCGTGCGCTACCCGCAAGGCAGCCCCACGTCAGTAGCCCCCGAGTGCTTGGTCGAAGCGTAGAATCGGACAAAGGACTCCTTCCTCCTGGACGCGCCGTTGGATTGCTTGATCTTGAGTTTGAACTCGATTTTTTTCAGTCGAACTAGCCACTCCCGATGGGAGTAATCTGTGCAGTCAAATTACTTGGCCTTAGACTTGCTTCCACTCCGCCTATTTGGCTTACTTGTGGATGGATTCGGCTGCTGAACGGATAGACGTCGCCTAGAGGGGGGGGTGAATAGGCGATTTAAAACTTTTTCGAGGAGCAGGAATATCCGGTCCAAGAGTGACCGGAAATTCCGAGTAGCCGGAATATCCGGTACACAAATGACCCGGAAATTCCGGTATGCTTGATAAAGGCGGAATAAAACTAGAGGTTTACTTTAACAAGCATACAACCTAGATATATAAACTAGGCTCACCTATGTGCACCAACAACTTAAGCTAAGCAATACTAGTAACAAGATGATAGCAAGATATATGACTTCAAGCACGAAGGCTATGACAATGTAAAGTGCATAAGTAAAGAGCTCGGGTATAGAGATAACCGAGGCACGCGGAGACGAGGATGTATTCCCGAGTTCCACCCAAAGGTGTACGTCTCGTTGGGAGAGGTGTGCGCAACCACAACAGGTTAGCCGCAACGCCACAAAGGCTCACCTTCTTCTCCTGATGAACTCAACCACAAAAGGTTCGAGTTCACCTTCCACTATTGATCTCCTTTGGGGCGGAGATCGAATCCCGTACAACTCTTGAGGCACACACCCACAACTTAATTGGGGGCTCCCAAGTCTTGAGGCACACACCCACAACTTAATTGGGGGCTCTCAAGTGACCACAAAAGGTCTTGGCCACAAAAGGCGTCTAGGGTCCAAAGACCCAAGAGTAACAAGCTCACAAGTAATACCACCACGAATCCTCGTGGAGGGCTCAAACCGATGCAAATGCAATGGCAAGAGCACACGAAGTGCTCAGTCCTTCACTCTCAAATTCCAACACAACAATAAATGTTTATGGGGGAATAAGAGAGGAAGAACAAAGGAAACCACAAAGGAGTCAAATCCTTCACTCCCAAATCCCACCAAAAGTAACTAATGCTTATGGGGGGATAAGAGAGGAAGAACAAAGAGGAAGAACCACAAAGGAACTCCAAGAACTAGATCCACTAAGTTCCCCTCACTTAGAGGAGAGAAGGATTGGTAGGATTGTAGATCTAGATCTCCTCTCAACTTGCCCTAAAGAATATGGAAGATTCAATGGAGGGATTGAGAGGGAAGTGAGCTTTCCAAGGTCAACAATGGAGTAGGAGAGAGGGAAAAGTCGTGCTGCCTTGGATTAGCTGGGGAAGAAGAAGGGGAGAGGTATTTATACCCCTCCAGGAAATATAGCCGTTGGCTGTTTCGACACTCGGAAATTCCGGTATAAGTGAGACTCGGAAATTCCGGTCATCCGGAAATTCCGGTCTAGAGAGACTCGGAAATTCCGGTCACCCGGAAATTTCAGTCTAAGAGAGCTCGGAAATTCCGGCTGGAGTCAGAAGCAAAACCAAACTTTTCCTTAGCCATATCTGGAGGACTTTTCTGGGGGCACTCGGAAATTCCGGTATATGGAAATTTCCGAGCACAATTTCCGACTGGAGTCAGAACCCTTTTTCTCCTTTCCTTAGCCGTTTTCTTGGATGAGCTGGGGAACCGGAAATTCTGGTAGGGCGGAATATCCGGCCCCAATAATCCGGATCAGCAAAACACCGAAACGAAAACTGCTATAACTTTTGCAAATGAACTCCAAATGAGGTGAGACAAATTTTGTTGGAAATATTGCATCCCATAAATAGAGTAAAATCTCCACACATGGCAAGGTGTGGGACTTTCCTCAAGGTAGAACCGGCAATATTTCCGCCACCGAAAACGCAACAAGTTGTCCAAAGTAAAACCGATTTCGATGAACAAGAGCTTGACATGGAGATGAACCAAGCTCTAACTCCTCACCAACATAAAAGCCAAATAAGAACCAAGAAATATGATATGCCAAGTATGCAAAGGTTTGAGCTCTCCACAACGATGCGACCAAGTTACTAACTTGAGAACCCCTCTTGATAGTACGCCTATCTATCCTATAGCCCTATCAAGATCATACCTTTGCCTTGAGCATTCCACTTGAGTTGGATGATGACTATCTTGATCTCTTCAAGTGGAACATCTTTCTTGATTGCGCGTCCAAGCACTTGCTTGATGAAGACTTCTCCAAATACTCCTCATGCTCACAATGGGAGAGTCTCGCTAAGCTTCGTCTTCATGTATCCATTGCAAGCACCAAGCATAGGATCTTTTCGAGAAAGCTTCTCTTGGTCTTGCACAACTCATCTTTTCTTCACTAAGATGATGTCTTGAATCTTCAAGACATACTTGCAATAAGCTTCACTCAACACATGAGCTTCAAGAGTTCAACACATGAACTCCACAATTCCATGGACATGATCTATAATGATATCTCAATGCAAACATTAGTCCATAGAGATTGTCATTCAATTACCAAAACCACACATGAGGGAAAATGCTCTTTCAGCTGCTCGAGCTTACTGTGTTGCCACTCGAATGGTTTCTTCGGGTGCTCGGATCATCGGCTGATCCTACCTTGTTGATTTCAGCTGTGAAGCTTACCACTCAAACAAATCTGTCGAGTTGCTTCAATTGATTTTGGAGCCGTTGGCTTGATGACGTCATTGATGACGATCTGTTGCATGCCTCTGCGCCCGATGGGACGTGACGTGGTGGGCCCCGCTGTCAGAGCTGACCGCTGTCCATAGTTGTCACGTCTCCGAAGTGGGCGCAAAATTTGCGCGGCACGATGACGACGCCTCGGTTTTCGTGCGTAGTGGAAGAAGTGGGCGGTGACGGTTGGTTTCTCCTTGCGACACGTGGACGGCCGGATGTGCCCGCTCGGAGCCCTTGTTCGATGGACGGTTGAGATGCTGATCTTCGAGGCATAAGTACTGTGTCTTGACGTTTGGGATGTCATCTTCTCCAATCGCTTCTTGCTTTCTTTCCTCCTGCGCTCTACCATTTCCGCCGCCATCCCGAGCTCCGAGCAATCCGTCCTCACACCTTGCGACCTTGACGATGGGCAAGCCGAAGAGCGCTGCTGGCTCCTCCGCCGCCGCCGATGACGCCGGGGTTATGAAGAAACCTGAAGGCGACTGTCAGAGGTCCTCGATGAAGAAGACCGATGTGGAGCTGTTCCGCGCGCAGGGCCTGCTGCCACCTGCCGACCAAGTCCAGGTACGCGTCCCTGGCAAGGAAGTCTTCCCCACTCCCCGCGATGGGGAACGTGTTTGCTTCGCGGACTTCCTTCCGCGAGGCTTCGGGTTCCCCATGCACGATTTCGTGCGTGGTCTCCTGTACGCCTATGGGGTTCAGATCCACGATCTGACCCCCAATGGCGTCTTGAGCATCGCGGGCTTCATCGTGCTCTGCGAGTGCTTCTTGGGTGTCGCGCCCCACTGGGCGTTGTGGAAGTCGCTCTTCCTCGTTCGCAAGAACGTGGGGAAGAGCGGGTTGACCTTCCCAGTGGGCGGCTTCGGAATCCAGGTGCGCGGTGACACCGCGTACTTTCAGATGAAGAAGTCCGACTCCGTCCAAGGATGGCGCCGGAGGTGGTTCTACGTCCAGTCGAACCAAGACGGCCTGGACGCATTCGACAGCGGGCGTGGACTACGGAAGACCGGCGCCTGGGCGCACCCGCTGTCCGCCGTGGAGAAGGAGGCCACGCGGCCCCTGCTGGGCCTGCTGCACGATCTGACCCAGACCCTTGGGCGCGAGGCGGGTGGTGTCTTTCTGATGGCCACCTTCTTCCGTCTTCGGGTGCAGCCGCTCAGCGCCCGACCTCACCCGATGTGGGCCGCCGAAGGCGTCAGCGCTAAGCCGCTAGATGATGAGGAGGTGGAAGCCAGCGTCAGGTCCATCACCAACCTCCGAGCCGCGGACACGTGCAACGTCAGGTGCCCGATTTCTCCTTACGGGGCCTCGAACCCCGTTCCTGAGGTAAGTCTTGTCTTGTTTTCTTTCTGTCCTTGTTCGACTTGAGTCTACCTTTCTTTTTGATTCGACTTGTGTCTACTTGCTTCAGGGTCGAGCTCTGTTCATCAGCTTTCCTCCCCTCCCTGAGAACGGGCCCGACGACGAGTCGAAGTTTGTCGAGGAGGAGGACGAGGACGAGGACGAAGAGATTCCCTCCGCGCATTCTCCCCGCGACGAGGTGGAGGAGGAAGATGAAGTGGAGGAACCCGCGCGGAAGAAGCGGAAGCTTCCGAGTCGCGGCGAGTCTGCCACTGCGTCGTCACCTGCCCGGGATGTCGACGTTGCTGAGGAGGAGGTCGTCGCGACGTCTCCGGGTGCACGGTCTTCAGGTGGCTGGGAGGAACCTCTGAACGATCCTCCAGTCAGCTCCGCAGCGCCACGCTCGTTCGCGCGGATGCCATCGCCTTCCCTGGAGAGCTACGACGACGCCGGCACCCCCAGGTGAGCTTCTTTGCAATGTGTTCTTCGAGTTGTACTTTGCAGTTTCGACGTTTTGGTTTGACAGGTGTTCTTGGTTCTGCTGCAGCCACCGTTCTGACAATGTTGGCTCCCCCCTTCGGGACGTGGAGCTCACATCCGCCCCTTCGACTGGGTTGGGGACGCCGGTGGTGGTGGAGAAGGTGCGTGCTGAGCCTGCTGGCATTGCATCGCCTAGCCGCGTGCCTCCTTCGACTGCAGAGGACCTTGAGCTCCTGGACCACGTAAGTCTTTCATGCTCTTTCTGGCGTTCTTGATTTTTCATCGGGTGCGCGATCAGCGCTCCCGATGGGAGTAGCCCCCGAAGGTGTGGGTGACTAGTATAGTCGCCCGCAACTTTATTGACATCTTGTTTTTGCTTCAGCCGTACTATCGCCAACAGCTCGACGCAGCCGCGGCTTACGTTCGCCTGGAGAAAGAGAGGGACCAACTGCGTGCCTCGCTGGACCAGGCTACTGGGCGGGTTGATGAGCTTGAGAAGGCTCTTCACGAGTCTCGAGAGCGGGAGCTGGCGCGGGTCGCCCAGGAGAAAACTCAAGTTGGTCGTCTCCTTTCACTCGCCGGTGTTCTTGGGGGTAAGTTTCAGCTTGACGCCTACTGAGTCTTTGATCTTTTTCTTATCCTGACTTTGAATTTTTTGCGCAGAGACTTGCGGTGGAGCCCCTCCAGAAGATACGTCGAGCGACACGGTTGACCTGGCGACCGCTGTTGGCTTCCTCGACCGGGTCTGCGCCTATGCTTCGGACGCGCTGAAGAAGTCTACAGCCGCGTTGCAGAAGTCGACTGGAGCCCTCACCGTGGTGCATCAGAGCATCTTCCCGGGCGACCGGCCGCCGGCAACCGTGGACGCCCTGGCTGCGCCGTTTGAGGACGCGACCACCATCGCCGACTTCACGCGGTCGCAGACGGTACGCGGTTCCGAGCTCACCTTCCAGCTCCTGTTAGGCCATCAAGTTCCAGGTGACTTCGAGAAGGTCGTCAGCGGTTTCCCTCGCAAACCCGATGGTCGGACCGCGTCGCTGAGTGGCGTGAAGGAGCGTGCCTCGCAGCTGGCCGCGCAACTTGTGGCACTCTTCGAGAGGGCCCTTGCTAAGGCGACCGAGGCGGCTGCCGCTCGGAAGGGCCGTTCCCGGTCGCAGTCCGCGGCCTTAGAGTAGGCGTAGTTGTTGGAATGCGGCAGTCGTCGCGATCTGTATTTTGAACTTCATGCTTGTAATGAATATTGCCCTGTCGGGTCTTTTGGTCTTCAATATTGATTTTGCTGGCTTTATTTCTTCTGAGTTGATCTGTGCTTCGCAGTCGCATGATTATATTGACTCTGCGTGTCCCTGGCAGAGTGCTGCGCGCGATGATGCTCCGCCTTCTCCAGTGGCCGAACCGAGTGGCGCGGCTTCTTCTTCGGGTGCTCGCCGTCGTCGGGCGGCGCCGGCCCCTCCACGCAGTGTAAATGATCAGCGGATAATCACATATCTGAAGAACAAGGTGGTGGAGCTTGAGGCGACCCTGAAGAATGCGGAGCGGCTGCTGCACCGTTATCAGTCGCATCCCACGGCGGAGTTCTCGCGACGTGAGGATTTTTTTCTTGGGGAGATCGACCTGATCAGTCGGCAGCTGCAAGGTATGTATCCTTTTGACGGCTGCCGTCCTTGTTGGCTTTCCTTCTCGTTCTGACTTGCATTTTATGTGCGCAGATGTTAATCCCGACTGGGAGGCCGAGCGGGCTCGCGTTGAGGAGCGAGTCACCCGAGAGGCGTCCGGCGACTCCTACGAAGCTCGACAGTTCTGGGTGAACCAGTCGAGGGGGCGCGTCCTTGCCACCATGCTTGATCGTACGTGGCGCGCTTCTTTTCTTCTGGAGAGCTGCCGGAAGACACTTTGGCACATCAATCGTGTGTACTTCCCGCATAATGCGCAGCCGAACGGGTTGTCTGCTATGCTGGAGAGGTTCCGCGATGGTGAAGGGCTGAAGGAGGCTGTCGACGCCCAACTGGTGGCTGGTGCGAACGCGGCGCTGGCATACGTCCGGATGCACCGGCCACATCTCCCGCTTGAGAGGGTGCTTGAAGGCCTGCCGGGTGACGACGACTTCGACGAGACCTTGGCGGCTGCGCGCCGGATTATCCGGCAGGTTCAGGACCTGAGCGAGCGCCTTGTAGGCCCCCTTGATGCGCCGAAGGCTGAACCTGCAGTTTAGAGTAGCTGTCGTCTGATGTACAGGGTTAGCTATAGAGGGCAAATGTGCCTGTGTAAGTATGATAACAGATTAAAGTACTTTCGAGTTATGAGAGTTGATCTATTTACTCGAAGGTGAGAGTGCCTGATTTGGTTTGCGACCTGTATGGCGCAGTCGCCTAGTATGCTAGGCAACGGCCTAGGTTTTTCAAGTGCGACCTGTATGCCGCAGTCTCTGATTTTATCAGGTGGCGACTTAGGATTTTTGTAACTTGACCTGTATGGCGCAGCCCCCGAGTCGCTCGAGTGGTGGCCTAGGATTTTGGCTAAGACCTGTCTGGCGCAGCCCCCGAGTGGGTCGAGTGGCGGCCAAGGATTACAAGTGTTACCTGTTTGGCGCAGCCCCCGAGTATGTCAGGTGGTGACCTAGGATTTGGAACTTGACCTGTGCAGCGCAGCCCCCGAGTGGGTTCGAGTGGCGGCTGAGGATTTTTCCGAGAAGGCCTGTTTGGCGTAGCCCCCGAGTAAGTCGAGTGGTAGCCTAGGGTTACAAGTGTGACCTGTGTGGCGCATCCCCCGTGTGTGGCGGGCGGCGCCCTAGGATTTTGAACTTGACCTGTATGGCGCAGCCCCCGAGTCGTTCGGGTGGCGGCCTAGGATTTTTGACTTTATGCTTGTATGGCGCAGCCTTCTAGTAAGTTGGGTGGCGACCTAAGCTTTTATTTCAACCTGTGTGGCGCAGCCCCCGAGTGGTTCGGGTGGCGACCTAGGATTTTGGCCATGCTTGTATGGCGCAGCCCCCGAGTGATTCAGGTAACGACCTAAGCTTTTATTTCAACCTGTGTGGCGCAGCCCCCGAGTGGTTCGAGTGGCGGCCTAGGATTTTTGAGCTTCCTCTGAGTGACGGGTAAAGGAGACAGAATTTCTTCAAATCACTTTATTGATTCTTGCGAACAGGCCGCCTCATTAAAACCCTTCCAGTCCCCTCAGGTACCCTGGTAAGGGAAAGAGTGCGTCTGAAACCTGCCGCGCTGATTTTCTTGTACAATGGTTGTTTTTGAACTAGGCGTAGAACCGGCGGAGTTGTGCTACGTTCCACGGGTTGCTGCAGTCCGCTCCTGTCTTCGAGTCCTTTAGGCGGTAGGCTCCATTGCCTATTGCTTCTGTTACGATGTACGGGCCCTCCCATGGGGAAGCGAGCTTGTGCACCTTCTTTTGCTTGAGTCGAAGCACCAGGTCGCCTGCCACGAACGCTCTTGGTCGCAGCCTCCGAGTGTGATAATTGCGCAGGTCCTGCTGATACACGGCCGATCGTGCCAGGGCGATGTCGCGCGCTTCATCCAGGGTGTCTCTGCTGTCTTCGAGTGCCTCCTCTGCTTCCGACTCGTCGGAGGCGACTACTCTCGGTGCGTCGAACTTGATGTCGCAGGGGAGGACCGCTTCTGCACCGTACACCATGAAGAATGGGGTGTACTGGGTGGATCTATTTGGCGTTGTTCGCAGACTCCAGAGTACCGATGGCAGTTCTTCCACCCATGCGCCCGCTGCGCGTTTTAGGGGCACGCGCAGTCGTTTCTTGATGCCGCTGCAGACGAGGCCGTTGGCTTTCTCCACTTGTCCGTTGGACTGCGGGTGCAAGACAGACGCGTAGCTGAGCTTGATCCCCTGCTCTGAGCAGAAGTCCTTGAATTCTTCGGCTGTGAAGTTCGAGCCGTTGTCGGTGATGATCCCGTTTGGTACCCCAAATCTGAAGATGATTGACCTGATGAAGTTGACCGCTGTGGATGCAGTCGAACTTGTGATGGGCACGACTTCGATCCACTTTGTGAACTTATCGACTGCAACCCGGAGGTGAGTGTGACCTCCGGGTGAGGATTTCTTCAGCGGGCCCACCATGTCCAGACCCCATTGGGCAAAGGGCCAGGCTAATGGTATTGTTTTGAGTTCTGATGCTGGGGCGTGCGGTTTGTTGGCAAATTCCTGGCACCCTGTGCATTTCTTCACCAGCTCCTCGGCGTCCTGCATGGCTGTCAGCCAGTAGAACCCTGCTCGTAGCGCCTTGGCCACCAGTGCCCGACTGCTGGCGTGATGCCCGCAGGTACCCGCGTGGATGTCGAGTAAGATGGCTTGGCCGTCGACTGGATCTATGCACCTTTGCAGGATTCCTGAGATGCTTCTTTTGTAGAGTTCTCCGTTGATGACGGTGAAACTTTTGGAGCGTCTGATGATGCACTTTGCTTCGACTGGGTCGGCTGGCAGCTTCTGATGCAGTATGTATGCCAGGTACGGTCCTGTCCATGTGGCTTCGACTAGCATGACCTCCATGGGGACCTTGTCTTGGCTTGGCGGGTTGGCATCGCCTTTTGTTGTTGCAGTGCTTGCTGTACTCCGAGTCTTGATGGATCTCTGCGTGATGCACTCGAGGAATACTCCGGGTGGGACTGGCACCCTGTCTGAGCCCATGTTAGCGAGGGCGTCGGCTTCTTCGTTGCTTTCACGGCCGATGTGGCAGAGCTCGCAGCCGTCAAAGTTTCCTTCCAACTGATTGTAGAGGTCTCTGTAGGCGATCATGTTGTCAGCGATTGCGTCGCAGGACTTCATGGTTTGCTGTACCACCAGGTAGGAGTCGCCGTAGATCATGAGGTGCGTGGCGCCGCAGTTCTTGGCCATCCGCATGCCGTGGATCAGGGCCTCGTACTCGGCTTCGTTGTTGGACGGCGTCGGGAAGTCCATCTGTAGGACATACTTGAGCTTGTCGCCTTTGGGGGAGATGAGCACGACTCCTGCCCCGGCTGACATGAATTTCTTGGAGCCATCAAAGTACATTGTCCATGCGTTGGACAGGTCGGGGACATTTGGTAGCTGGGCTTCTATCCACTCGGTGGTGAATTCCGGGAGAACTTGGGCCTTGATGGACTTCGGGTGAGCATACTTCAGCCCCCATGGTCCTAATTCGACAACCCACTTGGCGACTCGTCCTGTCGCGCGCTGGTTTGTGAGAATGTCTGCTAGTCCAGAGGAGCTTACCACCGTGATCGGGTGCTCGGAGAAGTAGGTGACGACCTTTCTGGAGGTCATGAAGACTCCGTATGCCAGCTTCTGGTACTGAGGGTAGTTCTGTTTGGACAAGGTGAGTACTTCGCTAAGGTAGTAGACGGGCCTCTGCACCGGGTGACTGTGCCCTTCTTCTTCGCGTTCGACTACGAGCACCGTGCTTACCACCCTGTTTGTTGCTGAGACGTATAGGTACATCGGCTCATTTTCCAGTGGTGCCACGAGGACTGGAGAGGTTGTCAGTGTTTTCTTGAGATGGTCGAATGCGTCCTGCGCCTCTTGTGTCCACTCGAACTTGTCTGCCTTCTTCATCAGTTGGTAGAAAGGTAAGGCTTTCTCTCCCAACTTACTAATAAACCGGCTGAGAGCTGCGACTCGGCCAGCTAATCGTTGCACCTCCCTGAGCTTGGTTGGTGCTGGCATTGTGAGTATGTTCTACACCTTCTCGGGGTTTGCTTCGATTCCTCTTGCGGATACAAGGTACCCTAATAGTTCTCCGGCTGGTACACCGAACACACACTTCTCTGGGTTGAGCTTGATCTGATACACGTCCAGTGCGGCGAAGACCTTGCGGAGGTCGTCGACGTAGACTTGGACGATCTGCCCGATTAGCCCCTTGAGGCATGCTTGCATTGTCCGCTGGTACGTGGCACCTGCGTTCTTTAACCCGAACGGCATCGTCTGGTAGCAGAAGACGCCGTCGGATGTGATGAAGGCTGTCTTCTCTTCGTCCTCGACTTTCAGCCTGATCTGCTGGTAACCTGAGTAGGCATCCAGAAAGGATAGGCGTTCGCAACCTGCAGTCGAGTCGATGATCTGGTCTATCCGCGGGAGCGGGAAGTGGTCCTTGGGGCAGCATTTGTTGACTGCGGTGAAGTCAACGCACATGCGTAGTTTCTTCGTCTTCTTTTTCTCAACTAGAACCGGGTTGGCGACCCAGTCCGAGTCCTTGATCTCTCGGATGAACTTGGCGTGCAGTAATCTGTCGACTTCCATGGTGATCGCGTCTCGTTTGGGTCCTGAGAAGCGTCGCATGGATTGCTTGACTGGTCTTGCGTCCTTGTGGACTTTCAGAGAGTGCTCGGCGAGTTCCTTGGGTATCCCTGGCATGTCAGAAGGTTGCCATGCAAAGATTTTCCAGTTCTCACGTAGGAACTCGACGAGCGCGCCTTCCTATGCGGGGGTCAGACTCGATGAGACCTTGACCGTCTTTCCGCTGTCAGTCGGATGGACTTGGTGGGTGACAGTGTCGTCATTCGTGTTGAACGCTGCGTCTTTGGCGGGCTTCTTGCGAGCCGGGAAGATGGTCTTGTCATTGTCGGCTGATATTGCCTTGAAGTGCTCTTCGACGCCGAAGAACTCGGAGATCTTTGCGAACTCGCGGTCGCAGCTGTTGGAGAGCCCGAAGTCGCCGCGGACGGTGATCACTCCTTTCGGCCCGGGCAATTTTATCATCAGGTAGGCGTAGTGGGGTACTGCCATGAACCTGGCAAAGCTTGGGCGTCCGAGGATGGCGTGGTATTGTGACTTCCAGTCGACGACCTCAAAGTCTATCGACTCCTTCCTGAAGTGCTCGGGTGTACCGAGGATGACGTCGAGTGTGATTGTTCCCATGGGCGTGATTGCTTGCCCTGGTACTATGCCGTGGAAGGTGGTCTCCGATTCCGGCAATTTCTCTGTCGACCTGTTCATTCGTCTGAGGGTATCGGCGAATATGATGTTGATGCTGCTGCCTCCGTCCAGGAATACCTTCTTCAGGCTGTATTCGCCGATCAAGGCCTCAATCACGAGTGCGGCGTGCCCGGATCGGACTACCTCCGCTGGGTGATCTGCCCTGGAAAATGTGATTGGTGTCTCCGACCCGCGCAGGTAGTCTGGTACCGCGCGCGGGCTGTTGATGGCTTGGAGTACTTGGCGTGTGATGATTTTCTGCCTCCTGTTCGACGGGGGTCCCTTCTGGATCGTGTTCAGCTGTCCCCGTGCGGCTGGGTACGTGTCGGCTGCTGTCGACAGACCTTGTTGCTGCTGCGGCTAAGGGAACGCTCCTGCCTCCTGTACTTGATTGTTTTTTGCGGGTGCTGCCTGGATGGCTAGCTGCGGTGCAGCTTGTATGGCCTGCACCGGGGCGATGATTTGCTGCATGACATGGTAGATCTTTCTTGCTTTGCGGCAATCCTTTAACAGGTGGTTTGAACCCCACTTTCCTGTTGCCGGGTTGCGGAACGAGTGATGCTTACAGGGTTGCATCAGTTCCTCTGCTGGGGTCAGCGGGCGCTTCCACTCGCGCTTCTGACTTCCATCATTGTGGTCGATGCTGCTGCTGCCACGGTTGTACTGACTCGAGCTGGGCTGCCGACTTTGCTCGTACTGTCGGCTGCTGTCACGCTTGTCCTCACGGGGGGTTTCATAACCCGCCGCTACTAATTCGATTGAATCGTGGGTGTAACGTGCCTTCTTCTTTTGACGTGCCTCGCGCCAGTTGCTTGTTTCGCCTTCCTTTTTGGGAGAAGTTTCGCGGACGTAGTCCTCTCCTTCGGCCCATTGGTTGGCTGTCTTCATGAGTTCTATTGTGGTCTTCGACTGGAGCCTACCGAACTCCTCCCGGAGGTCGCGGCGAGCGACGCCATGCATGAAGGCGTCCATCACTCGATCCTCTGATACGGGTTCCATGGTATTGCGGAGGAGTGTCCACCTCTGGATGTAAGAGCGGAGCGACTCATCCTTCCCTTGCTTGCAGGCCTGCAACTCGATGTAGGTTGTTGGCCTGGCGAATGTTCCCGAGAAACTCTTGATAAAATTATCCTGGAATTCCTCCCATGTTCGGAAAGAATCTTTGGGTTGGCTTGTGAGCCACCCGCGTGCCGAGTCCGTCAGCATGAGCTGGATGTACTGCATTGTTGTAGTCGACGTTCCGCCTTGACAGGTGCAAGCGATGAGGTAGTCTTCGAGCCATAGCTTTGGGTCTTGCTTTCCGTCGTACTTTGGTGTGCCAGCCGTCAGCTTGAAGCCTTTAGGCATGGGGGTGTCGCGGATGTTGAAGCTAAAGCATGCCGCGCCACACGGCTCGAAGTCGCGGTCGGCGTGGTTGTCCGCGTGTGCCGCGCTAGCCGAACGCTCCTTGCGGTTGCGGTCCACCGTCTTCTGTGTTAGGACGTCACGGAGGTCCTTGACTGGTTGTCGCTGCGCCGCCGGGATGCCCGACGTCGTTGGTTCAGTCGCTCGGTTGCTTGGCCCCTTGGCCGCCAGAGCTTCTTCGATTGCCCTTATGGAGGCAATTTGTTGCTTGTGGAGAAGGGAGCGCGCGTCCCCCTCCGGTGGCTGTGTGAGCCGGAGGTATGTCTCGACTGATATCAGGGCGGCATTCGCCGTCTTTGGGACGGGTATCCCGTTTTCATCTTCGGTGACGAAGGACGAGTCGAGGTTACGGGTGAGCCTTGTTCGATCAGCTTCTGCCATGTGGGGGACACGGGCTCTGGTTCGCCGTGCCCCCTGGTTCACCTCTGTGGAGGATGTGAAGGAGAGGGCGGCTCGCCTGGCACTCGATGCATCCGCGTCCCTCTTGCGCCTGAGAAGTTCGGCTTTTTCGGCGCGAATTCGTTCGCCTTCCTTGCGTAGCAAGTACTGGACCGCCAGGTGGTCTTCTCGAGGTGCGTTGGGTGGCGGGAACGTGCCCTCGTCCACATGCTTCATGGCTTGGATCGCCATGTCCCGCGTGATGATAAGTTTAGTCTGGTCCGACATGTCCACTTCCAGTGGATATGCGGGTTCATCTTCGTCGTCATGCGGTGCTGTGCCGGCCATGAAGACTTGCTTGGGGTAGACTTGAATTGGAGAGTTGGTGCTGCCGCTGCTGCTTCTGTCGCCCGCTTCTTGCTCGGGGTCGAAAATTGCGGCAACGTGGCGCGCGGCGCACCCGCTGTCGCGTCTCTTCGCGATTGTCCATGTGCTCGTACTCGCCGGGGCGAGTGCGATTGGTTTGGGGTAGACCTGGGATCTCCACGAAGACGAGGGCGCGCGCGACATGGCTGTCGGACGCGGGCCCCTGGTCGCCCGTGCGGGTGCGACGGTGGAGGTGGATCTTGACTTGATCGACCGCACGACCGAGGTTGGGGTGGCAGACTCGATTCGCGCGGCCGTTGCCGAGATTGTCGATGTAGATGTCCTCTTCGCGGGGGCAGCTGGCGCGACCCTTGCGGGTGCGACAGATGCGATCTTCGCGGGTTCGGCGGTCGCGATCTCCGCGGGTGCGGTAGATGCGATCTCGGCGGGTCCAGCGGTCGCGATCTCCGCGGGTGCGGCAGATGCGATCTCAGCGGGTCCAACGGGCGCGATGGTCGGCGATTTTGATGACGCCGTCGCGCGTAGCGCAGTAGTCGTAGACCTGAGTATGCCACGACTATCGATGCAGCAGAATATGGAGCCGAAGGTGACGTGTATACCTTTTTCCAGATCGGCGTACACCGATTGATGAGCTGGCGAGTGGATGACGTACTCGAAGGAGCCGAATCGGATCGACTCCCTGATGGCGGATGCGCCGATCTTCATTGCGGATGGAGCCGGTGCGACCATGATCCTAGCACTTGTTGAAGTTCCCACAGACGGCGCCAATTGATGAGGTGTTAACTCGACAAGTCCCAGGGTTGTGCACCCCGATTTGATTGATGGGGAGAGAGATGTGTGCAAGGTGATCACGACGGCTGACAAGCGAGGTTTTACCCAGGTTCAGGCTCCCGGAGGATAACACCCTACTCCTGCTTGTCTGGTTATTGATGCGAGTAGCGATTACAATGGTGAGGTTGCGATCTCGGCTAGGGTTTGTCGCGGTGGTTATGAGCATGTCCTCCAGGACGGGCAACCCTCCTGGCTTTATAGGTAGCCAGGTCTCGGGTGGTTGGTACAGATACGGCAGGTCACAAGACCTAACCGAGTTGGACTAGGATATGAGGTACCCCGAGTGGGCCTTCTGCGGGCCTTTCCATCCTTGGCGCGGCCCAGGTAGCATCATCGTGGGCTACCCGCAAGGCAGCCCCACGTCAGTACTACTGAGGCTAACTCGAGATCATGGGTGGGATAATTTGTTTCATGCTTCTTGAGCTGTCTAGAGGCATAAGATGCCACTCTGCCTTCTTGCATCAGCACACTTCCCAGGCCTTGGCGTGAAGCATCACAGTATACTTGGAATTCTTTCTCTAAATCAGGTAAGCATAGAACTAGGGCTGAAACTAGTCGTTTCTTTAACTCCTGAAAACTGGCTTCGCATGCGTTAGTCCACTCAAATTTCTTCTCCTTCTTTAATAATTCCGTCAGTGCCTTGGCGATTTTGGAAAAGTTTTCTATAAATCTTCGGTAGTATCCTGCTAGTCCAAGAAAACTTCGTAATTCTCCAACATTCTTTGGTGGTTCCCAATTGGTTACAGCTGAAACCTTTTCAGGATCCACTGCTATACCCTCCTTGGATACTATGTGTCCTAGGAATGCGACTTGTCCCAACCAAAATTCACACTTGCTGAATTTGGCATATAACTTATGTTCACGTAGTCTCTGCAATACTAGGCGCAATGCTCTTCATGTTCTTTGTGACTCTCGGAGTAGATCAGAATGTCATCTATGAACACTACCACAAACTTGTCCAGAAAATCCATGAACACTTCATTCATCATATTCATGAAATAAGCTGGAGCATTGGTTAATCCAAATGGCATTACTGTATACTCATAAGAGCCATATCTTGTAACAAACGCTGTTTTTGGTATATCCATCTCTCTAACCTTCATTTGGAGATATCCTGGTCGAAGATCAATCTTGGAGAACACACATGCACCTTTCAATTGATCAAATACTTCATTTATCTTGGGTAACGGATACTTGTTCTTGATGGTGTGTTCATTTATATCTCTGTAGTCCGTGACTAGTCTCTGGGTTTGATCTTTCTTTTTGACAAAAAGAACTGGCGCTCCCTAGGGCGAAGAACTTGGACGGATAAATCCTTTCAGAAGGTGTTCCTCTAGTTGCTTCTTGAGTTCTTTCAGTTCATCGACGGCCATTGGGTAAGGTCTCTTGGCTATTGGTCCGGTACCTGGTTTTAGTTCAATGAGAAATTCCACATCTCTATCAGGTGGCATTCCCGGTAATTCTTCTGGGAATACATCTGGGTACTCTTGGACAATCAGCACATCACCAAGGCTAACCCCCTTAAGAGAATTTAGCCTAACTTTCTTAAGTTCGAAAGTTGATCTGAATTTAATCTTTTGTTTTTCTGGGGTGGTGAGGGTGATAGCTCTGTTTGCACAGTCTATGATTCCTTGAAAACGGGTCATCCAATCCATTCCGATGATAACATCCAAACCTTGGGTTTCTAGGATGACTAAGTCTGCTGGAAAAAGATATTTTCCAATCCTTAATTCTAACTGCCTACAACCTGAATTTACTATCATCTCACCCCCAGGTGAACTCACTCTAATAGGTTTTCCTAAGCTTTCCTCGGCTAGCCCATGTTTGTTTACAAAAGCTCTTGATATGAATGAATGCAATGCTCCAGTATCAAATAAGACCAATGCTGGAAAAGAATTGAGCAGGAACTTACCAATCATAGCGTCAGGTTCATCATGAACTTCTTCCACGTTGATGTGATTTACTTGTCCCTTCTGGAAAGGATTGGGCTTGGAATTTTCATCGGCCTTTCTCTCTGGGCAATCAGTAGCATAGTGTCCTGTCTTCTTGCACTTGAAGCAAGTCACATTAGACAGGTCCTTCTTCCCTTTAGTGGTAGGACGGGGATTACCATTTCCATGATTATGGCCATGGTGATGGTTTCCCTTGAACCCGCCATTATTTCCTTTGTACCCTCCATTGTGGTTATGACCATGACGCTTTTGGCCACTACCATTGTTGGAGTAGTTCCAGGGTTTATGGCCACTGACTTCGGAGGTGTGTGGTTTCTTGTGAGCCCCTTCCGTGTTACCTTTACTTGCACCAAACTTCCTCTTCCTATTCTCTTCCTTTCTGATGTTATTGTCCAGGGTGATTGCCTGATCCAGCAGAATCTGATAGTTAGGAGCATATGCCACAGACAAAGGTATCTTTAGTTCTCCCCGAAGTCCATTAAGGAATTTGTCCTTCCTCTTAGCATCAGTGTCGATGTCTTCTGGTGCGTACCTTGATAGCGTACAGAAGTCATCTATATACTCCTTCAAAGTTCTACCTCCCTGTCTCAAGCTACGAAACTCCTCCTTCTTCAGATTCATTATGCCAGAGGAGATGTGAGCATTGCGGAAACCATCCTTGAATGCATCCCAAGTCATGCCATCCAAGGGATGGGTCACTTGATAGGTCTCCCACCACATGGCAGCAGGTCCTTCCAATAGGTGAGCAGTGAACCTCACCTTTTCTGCCTCAGAACACTCACAGGTTACTAAGTCCTTGTTGACTGAACGGAGCCAGTCATCCGCCACTATGGGTTCAGTAGCAGAGGAGAACTTATTAGGTCTAAGCCTGAGAAATCTTGCAAGTCTGTCCACAGGAGGTGGGGGTGGTGGTGGATGGTGGTTATTGTTGTTGTTGTTGTTGTTGGTTGCTGCAATGAACTGGGTCATCATAGTCATCAGTTGGGCTTGAGCTGCCATCAGCTGTTGCATAGCTTCGCTGTTGTCGGCATCACGACGTGGAGGCATCTGTGGGGTATTTGCAGGGATGAGTAAAAGATAGATAGATCTATAAGGAGGAATCCTACCCATGCACAAAACAATCCAGTCAAGCACACCATCAACAACACACCACTTATAGAAACAATCAGCAAACAATTCAAAACCTTTGGTTTAAGGAAAACGATATAAAAGTTTGGAAAATAAACTCGCGAGGTTCCGAGGATACAAGGGAATGTACTGCCTTACCACAAGTTGCTAGGTCAATACAAGATCCAGACAATGTGGTGTATGATAAATGGTACTCTCACTAACTAACTACTCGACCATATCCTCTTCCTCCTCTTCAATTTCCTGTATCTCGATTCCTTCATTGGCGAGTACATCCTTGAGTTCCTTTACTTCTTTTTCCAGGGCAAGGTTCTTCTCTTGCAGCTCTCTCTTCTCAGTACGAAGCCTTTTGATCAAGTCACTATCAGCCTCGAACTCGACTTCATTGCTCTCGAGTTCTGCCTTTTGTTCCCTGATAGTCTTGTTCTTCTCTTGAACTCTTTTCTCTTGTCTCCTGTACTTCTCCTCTTGTGCAGCGAATCTCTCTTCCTGTGCCTTAGTCACTTCCTCTTGAACCTTTACTTTCTCTTCGTTTTCCTTAAGTAAGGCACATAACTCATCGTTCTTCAGGAGCTCGGTGCGTCGATCTTCATATAGTTCGGTGACAAGGATTTCCAGCTCCTGGAAATAAAGGCTAAGGGGTTTTGCCTTGCCTCTTTCTCCGACATCATACAGGTAAGGTTCTCCATCTTCGTTTCTCCTTCCAAAGAAAATGGAGTAGTGGCCCCTCAACTCTGTGCTGTAGCGTCCGCAGAGGCGCCCAATCAAATCTTGCATGACTAGATTGAGCCCTTTGTCTTTGGAGTCACTAACCATTTTGATCTCCAGTGGGGGCTCCTCTCCATGTCCTGGCTGTGTTGCTTTTATTCCCCAGCAACCCTCTTTGTTAAACTTCTTCAGAATGAATCCCTTTACTTGGGGTAGTGGTAACCCTATCTTCTCGCCGATGTCGAGGAGGTAACAACCAAAACGGGTGTTCTCGAAGTCCTCCCCAGTGGTGAAGTGAAAGCTCGTCATCCTTTAGGTAGGAAAGAAAGGAAATTAAAACAAGAATTGCATAAGATAAGGAAGTACTAGTTATGGAGTGTATTATTAATTTAGAAGGATACTAAGTCAAAATCCTAAGGTGATCAACAGATATTAACAACTCTTCGTAAATTGGATTTTCCACTATAGTGAGAGAGACAGACACCCGGCCAACCACTTATATTGTGGGACAGGTCTCATGTACGTGGACATGTAAAGTTTGTCCCGGGCCGCTTCATCCCACCATGCCGTTAGAATCCAACATACTTCAAAGATGGTAACATTATGACCAAAAAGGGCTTAACCAATCCTAGAGGCTCGAACCTACAGGCAACACTTTGCTCTGATATCATTTTGTAGCACCCCAACTTTTATTAAAGTTGGAACACCTGTGTTATGTGCTAGTCCCTGGATCACTGCCAGCACCACAGTACAAAATATAAGGTACCATTGCATAAGTATTAAAATTGCTACAACGAGATCCAAAAATAATAGCCAATATGGCTTTATTACAATTTGCATAGCCATGAAGGCTAGCTAAAGTTCAAAGTTCACAGCGAAAGCGAAATAACATTGGGCCTCATCTTCAAGCATGCGCCACAGGCAGTCATGTTGGGTGTAGACTCGAGCCAAATCATTCAGCATCAGAATTTCCTGCACATTGGAATATGCAGCCCCCGAAGGAGGTCAATACAATGATGTATTGGCAAGTGACTATGGTGGATATATATACTGGCAAGTCTAACATCTATATGCATATTTGGCTTGGTGGGGTTGAAGGCTATTTGCAGAAAGCAAGTTTTCTCCTATCATTTTGTAAAACACTTTTATTTCTCGAAGACTTGGCACCGAGGGATAAAGCCCAAGTGCACCAACAATTCTTTCCTTAGTAAAATTTTACTTTATGAAAACAGTGTTGAGATTCTTCTGCCCATCCTTGTCCAGTTGCTCGAAGTAGTCCATTTCCGGGGACACGGCTGAGAACTCAGATTGTCGACTCTGCAGAGGTTGTGCACTTTCACCTTTAGACTCAATTTGTCCGAGAAATCCTATACACGCGGAGTGTATTATGGAAATGAGAGAATTGAGACAAGAACTTTCAGAAGAAGAATGCAACCATACTAGCAAGACCCGTTCCACCTATCATCTCTACATCTTCTTGTCAAGCTGACAGGTTGCACCCTCACAACTTAATTATTCTAGACAGAGCCCATTGTCAAAAGGTTGCACGGGAAGCTTCTAAACTTGGAGGGACTTGGTAATCTCTTCGTTCCTGGGTGGCCATCCACAAGTGTACTTCTGGGTAACAACCACCATACTCATGGTCCTAAGTAGAATAGACATTCATCCTAGGCGATGACAACCACAAGCATAGTCCCAAAAGCCACTCAACATAAACCATATCAACCAATTCCACCCAGATGTGTATTTTAGATTTTTAACACTTAGAAACATTTCCATAACATGGTAAACATTTTTATAGCATGGCTAAGCAACTAATAAAATCTTTTCATGGCTGCTTAGGAAAAGGGTGGCTACACACTACTAGGATATTTGTAAAACACAAATTAACTTAGCATTATAAAATAAATCAAAAATCCCTATCATGCACACTACTCAAAATATACTACTTATGCATATAGAAATTATGGGATATTGTATGAATGTCACTTGCCTTGGTAACAGGAGGAACAAGCACAGCAAGAATAACAATCACAAGCAATTCCTTCCTCTTCTTCACAATCAAGCACAATCAATGAATAAAATAAATACCAACACAATAACATCACAACACTAAACATAATCATGTATGCATGAATGATATGCTATGATAATAGGACACACTTATTAATACTTCTTATTTTCTGTCATTAATAAGTGAATTATAATTTTTAGGTATTTCTTATTTTATTTATCAATTAAATAATTTTAAAATAATATAGTAAAACTTTGATTTCTATAATTACAACTTTTATTGTTTTTATGACATCTTCAATTTGGACATTTATTAATATTTCTGGACAGAGGGAAATAATACAATCCTAAAACAATTACATTTATTTCTAAATCATTTTTATTATTTAAGTTATTATTTTAATGGCCGAAATACTCCTCTAATAATTATAAAAATTATAATTTGTCAAAGGAAAAAACAATTGATGTAGAAATAAACTACATGAGCAGAGCTATCCGTGGATATAAAGTTTATCAAATTTGAACTTGTAGATCAAAAGTTATGAATTTTCTAAGTTTTGCATATTTTCTGTTTTATTTATAAAAATTCCTGCGAAAAAGAATTAACAGGGTCTACGTGGCGCGATCCTATTGGTCGGTACCGCTTCGACGCGGATCGGCTGCGAGAGCCGTCCGATCTAATTAAAAATCGACGCGCGAGATCTAATCGATCTAGATCCATTGGATCTAGATCTAACGGTCCACGATCCATTGACCAAATACGGGCGGCGCGGTCACCGGAGACGCGCGGGGCGCGGCGGAGCCATGGCCGGCGTTTGCGCCCGAGGCGTTCTACGGTGCTAGGAGGAAACGGAGCTCACCAGGGGATGCGTGACGTCGAGGGGAGGGCGATGGCGCGGTGGCGATGACCGGAGTGTCCTCGTCTCCCCGGAAGAGCTCGCCGGAGTTGCGCACGACGATGGTTCCTCTCGGTCGTGGACGAAGGCGGGGTTTCGCTGCAAAAACACACACCCCACCGTGTCAAATCGATGCACACGGCTCACAGGGAGCGAAGGGAGGTGGAAAGGAGGTCCGAGGTGGCCGGAGTTGCTCGGGCGGCGGAGTTCTTACCGACGGCGACGGCGGGATTGCGTGAGCTCGAGCGGGCAGTCTATGGGCTCTCGGGAGGTGTGGTTTGGGGCAATCGGACGAGAGCGAGGAGGGCTATTAGTAGGGGAAAAAAACGAGGTAAATGGAGTAGTAAATCGCCGCATTCAAACGAAATCAAATCGGGCGTTTTCGGTCGGAGACGTGGGCGTGATTTGGGGACGAACGGCTCCGCGGGGGAGATGACAGGTGGGTCCCACCTGTCACCGACTGCGACTGAGAGCGCGGGGCGTTGGGCCGCTGGCGGGCTGATAGGCTACGCGCGCGCGGCAGATAGATACGGGCCACGACCCACTCGACTCAGAAATCCAAATATTTTTATTTAAATCCTTTTCTGTTTTTAAATACTGATTTCAAATATGATTTTTAAACCTATTCAAAACATTTCAGAAAAATTCATAAAAATATGTTTTGGAAAGGTTATTAAAAATGGAACTTTTTAACATTATACTTGCCCATATATAAATTGGTAAATTTTTATTTATTAAAGGAGTTTTAAATAAACACTTTATGGAATTATAGATTATTTATATTTACAATTTGAAGTTTTATTTAATATTTTTGTGATGTAGTTTTATGCCCAATGATGCATGATGCTTGAATGCAAGTTTTAAATTTTTGCAAAATTTGGGATGTTACAAACATAGCATGGAACATAAGAAATTATAGATACGTTGGAGACGTATCAGATGTACCCACGAAAAATGCACCAACTCTCAATGTGAGAAAGGGAAAAGCAAAGTACCGAATAAGCTAGCAATATGGTGGTGGAAGTGCCATGAAAACCAAAGTTTTAGAACTCACAAGTAAAAAGATTCCAAATAAAAATATGATCATGCAAGGCATAGTGAAAATTACTCCTAGGGGTGCTGTGTGAAATGAACAAGTTACTATTGGGGACCCGACCGTAGCGCATAACATAAAGCCATTACGGTTGCCTTAGGCAAATAAAAGTCATATACCATTATGCAATCAACTAAAAATTTAAGCGTGGCACAGTTTTCAAGTTTCTCTAGACCAACCATTTAATCATTGCACTTTACTAAACCATCATCTTTACCGTTAAGTAAATTAATATCTCAAAACAACTTCAGTGATTCAAGTGACACAATTTAATGATCTACAAGATTATGTATCATTTAGTTATACCATCTACCACATTTAGCATTTTCTGTTCTCAACCAAACACCACTAAACTTATTTAAAAGATAAACTCTACAGGTAATTAAACAATGATATATGAGAGTATGATATAACAAAGCTAACAGCTCTAGCAAGAGATGTGTCGGGGGGCTGCCCCCCGGGTAGGGGCAGATCCCGGTATAATTCAGTAAAGGGCCAACAGTACTTGACCTTTGGCGAGAGCAAGGGACACCTCCTGGCGTGCTGAAAGGGCAGCTTGACCCTTGCACAAGGGTAGAGGGCAAAATGTCTCCTGGCAGGCGCAAGGGGCAGCTCTGGCATCTATAAATAGACACCCCCGACCCTCACAATCGCAGCACAAGCATGAGCGGGTGGTTCCTCTAAGAACTAGCTTCTCGAAGATGTCTTTGCTGATAGGCTAAGACATCTTCGGGAGGCTAGGCCTAGAGATACTCATCCTGAGACGAGCTCAGACGTATCCGGAAAGGGTCCCGAGTCTCGGGGTCCGAGGAGACTCCCGGAAGGAGGCGTACTCGGCTTTACCGGATAGGTTATCCGGGTGGGAACTAACCGGAATGTATGTCTCGGTCTTGATCTTATGCAGAAGAGGCTCACAGTGGGAAGCGAGGAGGTAGCCGGCGTGAGGGCTTCCGGTAGGCCGTCAACGGTCCGTAGCAGGCTTTCCCGTCTATTGCGGGGAAGTACCATTCCGCCTGACACGGAAGCATGGTCACCTCCCGCCTGACACGGAAGCATGGTCACCTCCCGCTTGACACGGGAGCGCGTCAGCCGGTACGACCAGGGTACGACAAGACCTGACTCACCTAGCCCGGCAATCCGGAAAAGGCTATCCGGGATGGGCCAAGACGTGTCCTGTCTCTGACAGGGGGACAATGATGGTGCAGGACGGCGCCTGCCGTCCTTGTCAAGATGATGACGAAGGGGCTACGCCGGATAGCCCGGCGACTAGGTCGCACTAGCCGGTGACGGCATGCCGGCTAGGCCTGTCCGGTGGGGCCAAGCCGATTTAGGGTTTCTGGCCCTCCTGGCCGGAGCTCTATAAAAGGCGCCATAACTGCTCCTGAGAGGGGGAGACCAACTTCAGAGCCAAAGCTATAGTCACATTTACTCTTAGAGCATTTATTCCTTCTCACCTTGAGTTCATCTAGTTCTTTGTACTCCTCCCTTTGAGAGATCTAGCAACAAGTTGTAGTTCTTGTACCACAAATATATAGAGAGGAAAGGCAGGAGTAGGGGTGTTACCTCCTCACGAGGGCCCTGAACCTGGGTATATCGTGTGTGTGTTGTGTGCCTTCGTGCATTTGTTCGTATTTGTTAGATCTTCTCCTTCGCACTTTGATCTTATTTCTTGTTCCTGGGAGATCTCGGTTTTACCGGGATCCTCCCCGTGTGAGCTCTTCAGCTCGCTATCCCTCCCCGGATCCGCCAACGTCCATCGGCCCCACACATTAGCCATCCTATGGCATCTGCCGTGAAACCACCACGACAGTTGGCGCCCACCGTGGGGCCGACAGGGCGTTGGCTGGTGTACACATCCGGACGGGCTCACCTGTTCACTTCGAGGTTCGGGTTCTCTCTGGCCTGGTCGTAAGGCTAGGGGAGATGGACTTCGTCTGCGACAACGCAGGATGCTTCCGGAACAGGTTGTTTCCGGTAAACGGATGTCTCATTGACTTTGGTGGTTTCACCACCTACGTCGCCACAGAGGTTGTCTGTAGCTACCCGGACGTGGTCCTGGAAGCTGAGGACCCGCCCATGCTCTGCGCTGCTCGGGGTCTGCGTGCCGGTCACCCCCCGAGTTCCGTTGCGGTGATGATGGTCGGGGCTACTGAGGAGGAGTACCAGGACGCAGACGGCGATACCGGGAGCGGTCTCCCCCGTTTGGCCAAACCCCCGCAGGAAAGACCTGCGGCTCGAGATGGCGATCCGCAGCCGTCCCAGCCGCGACGTCGCCCGGATCCCCTCTCAGGACTGGTGGCTAAGTTGACTGTACCTGTGGCTGCTGAAGCGGATACCCAGGCCACTTCAGCTGAGTTGGAGGAGCAGCGGAGGTTGCTACTCGCCGAAGCGCAGGAGATCGCCGAGATCCGTCGCGAGCTCAATGCTAGCCTCCGGGAGTACAATGCAGCTCACGGATTCCTTAAGATAGACTCCCAGGACAAGCGCATTGCGGATCTGCGCAAGAAAGGAAGAATGGTGAATGAGGAGCTGGCTGGTGGAGCCACCACCAGTCACACAGGAAGTCGGTTTTCAGCAGGGAAGCCGGTGTACAGCTCACCGGCGAAAACTCTTAGGGCCGCCGAAGCCGCCATGGCCGAATTGGTAGGGTTATCCGGTGAGGCCCTGCGCAAGCAGCAGGAGCGGGTAAACGAGCTGGTGATTGAGGCCAACCGTCAGAATCAGGCATTCAAGAAGAAGAACCCCGGAGCAGGGTCCCAGGTGCACTCAGCCAGACCCAATAGCCAGAAGTCGGATGGGGAGGCCTCTTCCCCGCATCCGAGCAGAAGCAAGAGCAAGAGCAAGAGTCGGAGCCGAAGTCGAGGTTCCGGGAGGAACAAGCAACTACAGACCTATGACCCGGCCTTCGCCGGTATCCAGCAAGACGGGCAGGCAGGACAGCGTAACTCGGGGCAGGCGGGAAGTACCCGTGGGGATGGTAACCTGGGTGTAGGAAACAATAACCCGGTTGGCCGTGGTAATCCACCCCGGAATCCTCCTCACGTTCAGGGAAACCCACAGAGGGAGGTCGCCTCTGTTCCTCAGCAGGCCGTGATCCCTGTGCAGGACAGGCTCAATGATGGCAACTCGAGGCTGCAGCAGCTCGGGTATCAGCCAGGCGAGAACCCTTTGGGATCTCGGATAGGAACCAGGCAGCTAAACCCGACAGATGCCAGATTCCGGCTCGACCGGATTCATCAGTACGAATTGGTGGAAGAGCAAGGACCTCCGGGACCTGCCTGCTTTGGGCCTCGGATCATGCGGGAACCACCTGTTCGGAACTTTCAGCTCAACAGGGGTGCCAAGACCTATGACGGCAGCAAGAAGCCGGAGGACTGGCTAACCGATTATGTAACTGCAGTGAGTATAGCCGGTGGAAACAGATGATGGGCGGTACGCTATGTGCCGCAGATGTTGGAAGGACCAGCCCGGATCTGGTTGAACAACTTGAGAACTGGCAGCATAGACTGCTGGTTAGATTTTGAGGAAGCATTCATCAGCAACTTCACCAGCACGTACAAAAGGCCCAACAGACCTCAGCAGCTCGCCATCTGTAGGCAGAGGAGTAACGAGACTGACCGGGAATACCTTACCCGGTGGAGCAATATTCACAACTCTTGCGAAGGAGTGGTAGAGGCACATGCCATCTCCTGGTTTGCACAAGGCTGCCGGCATGGCTCAATGCTATGGCAGAAGTTGCAAAGAAAGATGCCAACGAGCTTGGCAGAGACCATGCGCATCGCCGATACCTACACGCTTGGAGATCCCATGCAACCCCTGGTGGATGTCGGAGACTCCAACAGGAGGAATGCGGGGCCTCAGCGTTCAGGACCGAGCAGGAGCCATGATCGCCAGGAATTCGGCCACAAGAGGAATCAGCCCGAGTACCACCATGCCGCGCAGCATGTCGCAGCAGTGACCCGGGAGCAGGAGGATGCCGGCAACAGCCAGCGTCAAAAGACAAGTGGCCCGGCTTGGGGTCAGAGTCAGGAGGTGCAAAAGACCTGGGTGGAACAAAAGAAGCCCCTGACATATGAGGAAATGCTGAACAAGCCATGCTGCTACCACACTCTGGAGGCCAACAAGCCCGCAAACCACTCTACTCGGCAGTGTAGCTGGTATCAGCGCACGTTGCAGGAGGGCAGCTCGGGAGCTATTCGGCAGAGTGCTCCGGCATCTCGGCCCAATATCCCGAGACCCCCTCCTCCAACATCAGGGGCCAACGCTGTCCGACTTCCCCCTCCTCCGAGAGGACCCCCACCTCGGCCAGTGAATGTGGTGCATACCCGGAACGACAACGGTAACCAAGCCGGACACCAGCAGAGCAACTACCGGGAGGCACATCAAAGCTATGTGGTCTTCGTAATCGAACCCACTGACCGGAAGAGTGTGCGGCAGCGTGCCCTGGAGGTGAATGCTGTGATCCCGGCGGTGCCCAAGTTCTTGCACTGGTCCGAGATGGAGATCACCTGGAGCCGGAAGGATCACCCCCGAGTTATGCCTAAGCCGGGAGCGTATGCCTTGGTGGTGGACCCAACTTTTGTTGGACCCAATCTCAACGTCCGCTTCAGCCGGGTTCTGATTGACAATGGCAGTGCCATTAACATCATGTACAAGGACACGATGCTGAAGCTGGGAGTATCCATGAACACCCTGCTGCCTACCGAGACAACCTTCCACGGCATTGTGCCCGGAGTCTCTTGCTCGCCCATGGGAAGGATCTGGGTTGAGGTGCTATTCGGAACTCGGGAGAACTGCCGAACCGAGAGCTTGGAGTTCGAGGTCGTGGACCTCGAGAGCCCGTATCACGCACTGATTGGCAGACCGGCCCTCGCCAAGTTCATGATCTCGACTCACGTGGGCTACCTCAAGATGAAGATGCCGGGACCTAACGGTGTAATCACCATCTCGGGAGACCACAAGCGCTCCATGGAATGTGCCTCGGCGGGGTCGTGCTTGGCTGAGTCTCTGGTGATCGCAGAAGAAAAGAAGAGAATCCAGCAGGTGGTGGCAATGGCCAAGACCTCTCAACTCGGAATGCCCGGGATGGTGAACCCGGAGCAGGGGGCATCATTTCAGCCCCCCAAGGAGACCAAGAAGGTGGGTGTAGACCCTAGCAACCCGGAGCGCCAAGTTATCATTGGCAGCAACCTGGACAGCAAATAGGAAGGCGAGCTCGTCGACTTCCTCCGTGAGAATCGGGATGCTTTTGCGTGGTCGAGTGACGATCTGCAAGGCGTCCCGAGGGAGTTGGCTGAGCACTCTCTGTTTGTTCGACCGGATGCGAAGCCGGTGAAGCAACCAACTAGGCGCCTCTCGGATGAAAGAAGAGCCGCGGTCATGGAGCATCTGGCTATACTGCTGGCCGCCGGATTCATAATGGAAGTGCTGCACCCGGATTGGATATCAAATCCGGTTTTGGTAGAGAAGAAGAAGGATGATCCCCTCCTGCTTAAGGTGTGGCGCATGTGCATCGACTTCACCAACCTCAACAAAGCATGTCCGAAGGACCCCTTTCCACTACCACGGATAGATCAAGTGATAGATTCCACTGCCGGGAGTGAGCTTTTAACTTTTCTAGACGCTTATTCTGGTTTTCACCAGATACCTTTAAATCCGGATGATCAATTGAAAACTGCTTTTATTACCCCTTATGGGGCTTATTGCTATCGTGTCATGACTTTCGGTTTGAGGAATGCTGGTGCTACATACCAGAGATGCATGCAGAAATGTTTGCATGACCAAATAGGCCGAAATGCCGAGGTCTATGTCGATGACATAGTCATAAAAACAAAATAAAAAGCCTCACTAATATATGATCTGAGGGAAACATTCAAGAACTTAAAAAGATTCCGGATGAAGTTGAACCCGGATAAGTGCACATTCGGTGTACCGGCAGGGAAGTTACTCGGCTTCCTCATCTCAAGCCGGGGAATTGAAGTCAACCCGGGTAAAATTCGTGCTATCGAGAGCATGAAATTGCCCGTGCGTCTCAAGGATGTGCAGAAGTTTACCGGGTGTCTTGCATCCCTAAGTCGGTTTGTGAGCCGACTTGGGGAGAAGGCCTTGCCTCTATACCAGCTGCTGAAGAAGAGCAAAACATTTGTTTGGACCCCGCAGGCTGATGCGGCGTTCGACGATTTGAAGAGGATGCTCTCAACAGCACCCGTGTTGGCATCCCCACTACCCAAGGAACCTATGCTGTTGTATATTGCCGCAACCAACCGAGTAGTCAGTGTGGCAATGGTTGTAGAAAGGGAAGAAGGGGCAAGCTGATACAGAGGCCGGTGTATTACCTCAGTGAGGTGATCTCGGAATCCAAGCAAAACTACCCGCACTACCAATAGATGGCGTATGGGGTATACATGGCAGTGGCAAAGCTCAAGCACTACTTTCAGGAACACCTGATCACAGTGGTATGCGAAGCTCCTCTCGCCGAGATCATCGGTTCCAAGGACGCTAGCGGCCGGGTAGCCAAATGGGCCATCCAGTTGTCTCCATACGCTCCGGCGTACGAGAGACGAGATGCCATCAAGTCGCAGGCGCTGCCGGACTTTTTGGTGGACTGGGCCGAGATGCAGTATGAACCTCCGATGCCGGATCACAATTTCTGGAGAATGCATTTTGATGGCTCAAAGGCTAAGATCGGATTGGGTGCAGGAGTGGTCCTCACTTCCCCAAAGCAAGATGTACTGAAGTATGTGCTGCAAATTCATTTTCGGGCATCCAACAATGTCGCAGAATATGAGGCTTTGGTTCATGGATTGAACGTCGCCAAGGAAATCGGCATCCGCCGAATAGAGTGTTTCGGTGACTCTGACCTCGTGGTACAACAGGTGTCGGGGAATTGGGATGCCCTCGATGCGAACATGGCCTTATATAGGTTTCATGTGCAGAAAATATCCGGATTTTTTGAAGGATGCGAGTTCAAGCATATACCCAGAGGAGAAAACGAGGCAGCAGATGTCTTGTCCAAGCTAGGATCGTCTCGGGATGCCATCCCACCCGGAATAGCCCTGGAGCATTTGAGGAAGCCATCTATTCAGCCCTCAACCGAATCGGATTCTATATTCATCCCCAAGGAGCCTGGTGCAGATGCCGTACCCATGGAAGTAGATGTCGGGAGCATAACATCGAACCCGGGGACTGCATCGCAGTGCTCAGAGAGGCAAAGAAAGATGATGATAGAGGTGATGTCGGCAGAGCCAATGGACATAGACGCTCCCATGTTCCCGGTTAGACCTATCCCGGGATGGGCACAACCCATTATGGCTTACATCTTGGAAGGAACCCTCCCGGAGAATGAAGTGGAAGCCCGACAGATAATGCGAAGGGCAAAAGCATACACTGTCATCAATCAAGAACTATACAAAAGGAGTGTCACTGAGGTACTCCAGAGGTGTGTGGAACCGGCATAAGGACAAGAGATGCTGGTGGAAATACATCAGGGGGAATGTGGACATCATGCATCATCCCGGGCCCTGGTGGCGAAAGTGTTCCGGCATGGGTTCTACTGGCCCACCGCATTGCAGCAAGCAGAAGATATTGTTCGGAAGTGAGGAGGATGCCAGAGATTTGCTCACCGGATACACATGCCGGCGTCAGCACTGAAAACAATCCCCATCACTTGGCCATTCGCAGTATGGTGTTTGGATATGGTCAGGCAATTCAAGCCGGCAAGTGGCAATATGACACATATACTGGTGATGGTGGACAAGTTCACCAAGTGGATAGAAGTTAAGCCAATCCGGAAGTGTGATGGACACACCGCTGTGCAATTCCTGAAAGACATCATCTTGAGATACGGATACCCGCACAGCATTATCACAGATAATGGAACCAACTTTGCTGTGGGGGAATTCGCTCGATTTTGTGCTGAGAAGGGAATCCGGCTGGATGTAGCATCAGTTGCACACCCGGAAGCAAATGGGCAAGTCGAAAGAGCAAATGCCTTGGTCTTAGCCGGTATCAAAGCTCGTTTGATCGAACCGCTATTGAGAACTCCGGGATGCTGGATAGAGGAGTTACCGGCGGTGTTATGGGGTCTCCGGACTACACCGAATAGATCTACCGGCTACACGCCATTCTTCATGGTATACGGTGCTGAGGCAGCACTCCCGACCGACATACAGTATGACTCCCCGAGAGTGACAATGTTCACCGAGACCGAGGCAAAGGAGGCCCGAGAAGATGATGTAGATTTACTCGAAGAGGCAAGAGAATTGGCACTATCTCGGTCTGCAATTTATCAACAGAATCTCCGTCGCTATCATAGCCGGAAAGTACACCCGAGGGTGTTCCGAGAGGGGGATCTGGTGCTGAGGCTCATCCAACGCACGGCCGGGATGCATAAATTGTCACCTCCATGGGAGGGACATTTTGTGATAAGCAGAGCATTGCACAATGATTCTTATTACCTTGTAGATGCACAGGAGGCTAGGAAAGGTGTAATGGACAAATCCGGTGAGGAAACCAAGCGTCCATAGAATGTAGCTCTACTTCGCCCCTTTTACACGTAAAGGGCTCAATGTATGTTGTGTCTCAGTTTTTTCATATTAATGAAAGTAAGGCACCCCGGGAGGAACCCGGGGACTGCCTGGTTATGTGCATGTCTTGTTGTTATTTTTGTCAAGTTCATTTACTATTTTGTACCGGCATCCCCGGAAGGAACCCGGGGACTGCCGGATAACTGTTCTCTGTTTTATTTGTATGCCGGGAAAGTTCCGAGTTCGATTCTCAAAGTCAAAGTAATGTATGTCATGTGAAATCATCTTGTGACTCGACTGATGCACGCCGAAATGGTAGTCAAGAGCAAAGAGAGGGAAGGTGGGAAACACGAAAATGGTCTCGGGGACTCGGAGCAGGAACTTATCCGGCATACTTGTTCTTTGCTAACTCGGTTATTTTTTATGTCGGGAATTCGGTTAGACGGAACTCGAATTGTTCTAAGTAATGTATGCCGTATGTGGAGTTTTGTGACTCGACTGTCGAACGCCGAAATGGTAGACAAGAGCAGAAATTACCTAAGTACGATAAACATGAAAGGCAAGTCGGGAACTCAAAACAGAATAAATTGACATAAGTTACTCGGATAAATAGTTCAGTACGCAACGAAAATAATATAAGTGTATATTACATATTGTACCCGGCATCCCGGAGATTTGACGAGTCTACTCTTAAGTGTTTCAAGCGATAGGAGATGTCGGCTTCTCGACCGAGACACCAGCGGGAGGAGCGACCTCGGGAGCGGCATCAGAAGGAGCAACAGGAGCAGCAGTCTCGGCGTCATAAGCAGGAGCAGCTCTCTCGGGAGACGCAGCAGGAGCAGCTTCGGCTTCAGTTCCGGCACCAGCACTCGGGGCGTCGGGGTGCACCTCGGTCTCGGAGCCATCCCGGGAAAGCACGCTCTCGGGCGCGGCGCCGGAGGCAGCATCATCTTCTTCCGGGACATCGTCTTCCGCGTCGCCGGTCGCGCCGGTTTCTTCGTCATCCTCGTAATCAAATTCCGAGTCGGAAGGAAGGACGCTGGCGGTGAAGGCACGGATGCTTGACCACGAGGCGATCCGGTGCGCCACCTCCTGTCGCCGCTGGATCTTAGCCGGATCACTCACCCACGCCGAGGTCGTCCGCAGCCGCTGGATCGCCTCCAGATCAAGACCTTCGTACCAGCTGAGTACTTGGGTCAAGACCTGGTCGACACCAGCCCGTGCACCGGAACGCTTCCACGCATGAATGCGCCTCCCGGCAAACTGCAGTGCGCTCGCGAGCTCGGGCACCGAGAGCGTCCCGCGGATGTTCGGCCACAATGCGCCGTGGACGTGGACCGCAGCGCTGAGCAGCTCCGTTCCGATAGACCGAAGAGGCACTATCCGGGCCTTCAGGGCGGTGAGGTGATCCTCTATGTCCCAGGCTTCCGAGAGCCAAGTATCAGACCGTGACCGGAGGAGAGCCAGCTCGGTCTCGGCATTGTGCGCGCGCTCCTCGGACTGGTCCAAGGTTTCCTTCTGCTTCTTGGTCGCCTCGATGAAGCGCGTCTTCATATCGGTCGCAACAGCCTTGACCTTCTCTAGCTCGCCGTTGAGCCGCGCGATCTCGGCTTGCGCGGTGGCGAGTGCGGTCTTCTGGTCCACCGAGACCTTGCGCGCCGCATCTCGCTCCTCCCGGAGGCGCCCCTCGGATTTCTTGGACTGACCGAGGTCAGCAAGAACTCGGTTGAAGATGCTGCAGCGTTTCTTGCTGCACTCCTGAAATCAAGACAAAGGAGGAGTCAGCCGGTGAAGAATGTAAAGAAATCGGGAGAATCCGGGATCTCTAGCACATAACAAGCTACCCGGCTGGGAGGATCTCGGGGACTCGGTGTCCGAGTCCTGAAACTTTCTCTAAGATTGGAGCCTAGTGATCTGCTATTCGGTGGAATCTAGAGCACTAAGCACCAATCTCGGGGACTAGTGGTTGTGAAGCAAATTTTAAAGCAAGCTACCCGGTTGGGAGGATCTCGGGGACTCGGTGTCCGAGTCTTGAAACTTTCTCTAAGATTGGAACCTAGTGATCTGCTATTCGGTGGAATCTAGAGCACTAAGCACCAATCTCGGGGACTAGTGGTGGTGGAATGAACAAGTATTTTTTGAAAGAAATAGAACAAGCTTACCTCGGTCACCCGAGTAACATCCAGCGCGGCCACCTGGAGAGCGTGCAGAGCTTGGGCGTTGCGGCTTGGGCCTGCAGCGTGCAAGTCTCCCGCGGTCTCGGAGGTGTCGGCGGCAAGCCAGGCCTGGTTGTATTCATCAACAACCTGTATGCCGGAGCCGCCGGGCGCGCGGGTAGCAGCAAGATCCCGGGACCCTGAAGGCACAAAGGAGCTAACGGTTGCTCGCAACATCCGCAAGGCAGCAGTAGGGATCTCGGCGGGAGGCGGTGGTAACGATGAAAACGTACCCGTGCGCAGCACCAAGTCCTGGGCCGAGGATGTCGGTGCAGCTGCGGCCTTGGCAGAAGTCGTTTTCTCCCCAGCAACCTTTGGACGCGACTTCCCGGCAGGTGGATCAGCTGGCCGGGAGGAGGCTGCGGGCCGTTTCTCCGGGGCAGTCTTGTCCGAAGCTTGCCGGGAGGGACCGCTTGGCGCAGATTGCCGGGGAGGGCTCAAGATCTCCGCCTCAAGCCCGGGCACCCGGCGCGGACTTTCGGGAAGAAGAATGTCTCCCGAGGTCGTTGTGGCCTGCACCGGGATCTCGTCAATCACCGGGCGAGCATCCGGAGTCGCCACGGATCCCGGTGCGGCACCGGAGGCGGCAGCTTCGCTTCCCCGAGTAGAGGGCCGAGGAGGAGAAGGCGAAGCCCGAGCAGAGCTGGGAGTACGAGTTCCGGGAGGAGGAGGAATAGCAGGTGACGGGAGGTCGAGTGCGTCCCTGAAAGAAAATATCTCAGTAATAGTTTATGGAAAAGGCAAAGTCATGTGGCATAAGGCAAGGAGAAGTTAGCCGGAGTCCACAGTGGGAGGGCCCCTTTGCCGGCGAGGCTTCCGGGCCATTTCTTTATTCGGCTTGCTCCTCTTGGGGGGGTTGCCGGGGTTGTCGGCAGCCTCGGTGTCGGAAGCCGCGCGCTTCCGGCTCTCGGCACGTTTGGTTCCGGCAGTCGGCTTCGGAACCACTGCTGAGGCCCAATTGAGAGGGAGAGCGTCAATAACATCGAGAATTTGGCAGTCAATCTCATCCTCATCATCCGAAGAAATAGAAACTGTCTCTGAAGTTGAAGGGTTACCCGGAGCTGCAGCCTTGAACAAAGGAATAGCGAGATGGTCCTCGCCATCGGGGTCCTTTCTCGGCATCTTATCCGGCACCGGGAGGTTCGGCACGAAGTTCCCGTTGGCGTGGACTGCGTCCTCCTCGGCTTGCCGCTCGAATAACTGCGCAAACAGGTCATCACATGATTTCCAAGTAAACGCATGTCCGTGGGCAAATGCGCGAAAGACAGACAGGAGCACCTGTTTTAACGGTTTATTCCGGGATCCCCCAAGGACACCCCAGGTGTAATCATCCGACATCTTCGTCCGAGCAATGGATCGAACGCGTCGGACGACCGCAGCGTGGTACAACCCGAAAATACTGGTCCTAGTGGGGTCATAGCTCCCATCCATATGGCACATCTTGTGCACTCGGTTTTGCAGAGGGCAGACGCGGCGAATAATGAAGCAGCGAAGGAGATCGTCGCCGGTCATTTTCTTGTTCAGCGCCAGGAGCACGTCATGCATGCAATTGACCTCTTCGGTATCCGGGAGTCTTTTCCAGAGATTGAACTTGCGAGGAGGGCCATGGACAAACTCCGGCAGATTTATGAAATCCGGATTCGAGGATCCCGGACCATCTCCCGAGTGCTCCCGGTTCTTCACGTAGAAGAAACTGCGCTGCCACTTCCGGCAGGATTCTAGTCCCTTGACTATGGGGAACCCGGAGTCAGCGCGAGGGATGATGGTGGCCGCTCCGCAGTCGACCAGGTCTTTCTCTTTCTGATCCGGGTTGGGGATGACTTGGCGGCGAAGGATAAAATACTTGGCCCAAAGATCCAGAAAGGGCCACACGCCGAGGTATGCTTCCGCATACGTGGTGAAGACCGAGAGCATCATAATGGCGTTAGCTGGGAGGTGATGCGGTTGGAGGCTGTAGGTGTCGAGGAAGTCGCGGAAGAAGGGGCTAGCCGGAAGCCCAAACCCACGCTCGAAATGCGTAAGGAATACAACGTATTCCCCGGGTTGGGGTTCCGGCTCAACCTCGCCCTCCGGGAGACGGCTCTCGACTTCTGGAGGAATCCGGTGAGTCCGATACAACCAATCCAGATCCCATTGTTTGGTTTCGGATCCATCCCAGCATCCCCGGATACTTTCTTCACCCATGTCGGAGAAAACTGCAGGTGTATCCGGGCTACTCTGCAGGCACAACGACGGTTAGTCGGGGTTAGTCTACCGGAAACTAGGATGCCGGAGCACAAACTGCTAAACACAACCGGATTCCTGGGAAATAAGATCTACCGTCTGCTAAAAAATCTAAGCAAAAAGGAAGAAAATAGGCTCGCGCTAGACTCAGGCGAGGCGCAATGCGAGTGAATGATCTACATCCTACCGCGATGGTACATCACCGCCGTGCGCCTCGTGCGCGCCGCTCAAGTTGTGCTCACCGGCGGCGGCTCAACCGCACTTGTGTTACGGCACGGTCGGAGTCGGGCGGTTGTTCTACCGAAGAAAATCATCGAGACGGAGAGAGCGACTCACCGGTGAAAGAGGAGATCGGTGACGTGCGAGAGGGACGGCGATGTTCGAGCTCCGGCGCACGGCGAGGGCGACGGCGTTCGAGTGACGAGCGCAGCGGCGGCGATGTGCTCGAGACAATGGTGGAGAAGCAAGGAATAGGAAGAAGGAGAGGAGACCGCTCCGGTCCCCTATTTATGGGGGGGATTCCGGAGCGGTTTCCAATTTTCCCGCCCACGATCCCCACGATCGTGGGTGTGATCTGTTTTGCGCAGTAAGCCACGTGGCGCTACCCGGAGCGTCCGATCCGGCCACACCGAGGGCCACACGGCCCCAAAGGTTGGATTCCGGATCGGCTGCGGCTCCCGGCGCGGGAACCCAAGCGACGGCGTGCTCGAGCAGGAGCACTCGAGTGCATTTCTGCTCGGACGCGACGTCGGGTGGGCCCCAGCTCGCAGTCTCGAATTCATCAGAAAGCCAACGGTCGAGATTCACTGAGGCTGTGTTATCCGGTTGCAGGCTTCGCCTCCCGGTAAAAATAGTCTCGGTAAGAAGATCTCGGGAAAAACCGACTTCGGCAGATAAGGAAAGGCCGGTGTCGTGTGTTCTCGGAAGATAGTTGCTGTTTAAAGCTGATCCCGCACATCATCCGAGGTCGCCGTGCAGCACCAGCTTCGGGGACTAGTGTCGGGGGGCTGCCCCCCGGGTAGGGGCAGATCCCGGTATAATTCAGTAAAGGGCCAACAGTACTTGACCTTTGGCGAGAGCAAGGGACACCTCCTGGCGTGCTGAAAGGGCAGCTTGACCCTTGCACAAGGGTAGAGGGCAAAATGTCTCCTGGCAGGCGCAAGGGGCAGCTCTGGCATCTATAAATAGACACCCCCGACCCTCACAATCGCAGCACAAGCATGAGCGGGTGGTTCCTCTAAGAACTAGCTTCTCGAAGATGTCTTTGCTGATAGGCTAAGACATCTTCGGGAGGCTAGGCCTAGAGATACTCATCCTGAGACGAGCTCGGACGTATCCGGAAAGGGTCCCGAGTCTCGGGGTCCGAGGAGACTCCCGGAAGGAGGCGTACTCGGCTTTACCGGATAGGTTATCCGGGTGGGAACTAACCGGAATGTATGTCTCGGTCTTGATCTTATGCAGAAGAGGCTCACAGTGGGAAGCGAGGAGGTAGCCGGCGTGAGGGCTTCCGGTAGGCCGTCAACGGTCCGTAGCAGGCTTTCCCGTCTATTGCGGGGAAGTACCATTCCGCCTGACACGGAAGCATGGTCACCTCCCGCCTGACACGGAAGCATGGTCACCTCCCGCTTGACACGGGAGCGCGTCAGCCGGTACGACCAGGGTACGACAAGACCTGACTCACCTAGCCCGGCAATCCGGAAAAGGCTATCCGGGATGGGCCAAGACGTGTCCTGTCTCTGACAGGGGGACAATGATGGTGCAGGACGGCGCCTGCCGTCCTTGTCAAGATGATGACGAAGGGGCTACGCCGGATAGCCCGGCGACTAGGTCGCACTAGCCGGTGACGGCATGCCGGCTAGGCCTGTCCGGTGGGGCCAAGCCGATTTAGGGTTTCTGGCCCTCCTGGCCGGAGCTCTATAAAAGGCGCCATAACTGCTCCTGAGAGGGGGAGACCAACTTCAGAGCCAAAGCTATAGTCACATTTACTCTTAGAGCATTTATTCCTTCTCACCTTGAGTTCATCTAGTTCTTTGTACTCCTCCCTTTGAGAGGTCTAGCAACAAGTTGTAGTTCTTGTACCACAAATATATAGAGAGGAAAGGCAGGAGTAGGGGTGTTACCTCCTCACGAGGGCCCTGAACCTGGGTATATCGTGTGTGTGTTGTGTGCCTTCGTGCATTTGTTCGTATTTGTTAGATCTTCTCCTTCGCACTTTGATCTTATTTCTTGTTCCTGGGAGATCTCGGTTTTACCGGGATCCTCCCCGTGTGAGCTCTTCAGCTCGCTATCCCTCCCCGGATCCACCAACGTCCATCGGCCCCACACATTAGCCATCCTTTGTGTTGAAGGGGCAACTTGACCTTTGAGAGCTGGTAGAGTGCAAGGTGCCTCCTGGCAGGCGGAAAGGTCATCTCTGGCGGCTATAAATAAACACCCCGAGCCCTCATAACAGCGCAAGCATCAGCGGGTGGTTCCTCTAAGAACTAGCTTCTCGAAGATGTCTTTGCTCGTAGGCTAAGACATCTTCGGGAGGCTAGGCCTAGAGATACTCATCCTAAGAGGAACTCGGATGTGTCCGGGAGTGACCTTTGACTTTATGGCTCCGAGAAGACTCCCGGAAGGAGAGGAACTCGGTGTTACCGGATAGGCAATCCGGGTAAGTGCTAACCGGAACATTTATCTCGGTCCTAGACTTGTGCAGGAAGGACTCGTAAGGTCGAGCAAGAAGGTGACTAGCATGAGGGATCCCGGTAGGCCGTCAACGGTCTGCAGCAGGCTTTCCCGCCTGATGCGGGGGGAAGTACCGTTCCGTCTGACACAGAAGCATGGTCACCTCCCGCCTTACACGGAAGCATGGTCACCTCCCGCCTGACACGGGAGCGCGTCATCCGGTACGACAACGGTACGACAAGACACGACGTGCCTAGCCCGGCAATCCGGAAAAGGCTATCCGGGATGGGCAAAGACATGTCCTGTCTCTAACAGGGGGACAATGATGTTCCAGGACGGCGCCTGCTGTCCTTGCCGGAATGATGACGAAAGGGCTACGCCGGATAGCACGGCGACTAGGTCGCACTAGCCGGTGTCGACATAACGGTTAGGCATGTCCGGTGGGGCCAAGCCGGATTAGGGTTTCCGGCCCTCCTGGCCGGAACTCTATAAAAGGCGCCATAACTGCTCATGTGAAGCAGAGACCAACTTGGGAGCCAAAAGTATAGTCTCATTTACTCCTAGAGCATTTACTTCATCCTCCCTTGAGTTCATCTAGTTCTTAGTGTTCTTCACCTCAGGAGCTCTAAGAGCAAGTTGTAGTCCTTGTACCACACTTATATTGAGAGGAAAGGCAGGAGTAGGGGTGTTACCTCCTCACGAGGGCCCTGGACCTGGGTATATCGTGTGTGTGTTGTGTGCCTTCGTGCATTTTTCTTGCTTGCTAGATCTTCCCCCTCGCACCTTGATCTTGTTTCTCGTTCTTGGGAGATCTCGGTTACACCGGGATCCTCCCCGTGTGAGCTCTTCAGCTCGCTATCCCTCCCCGGATCCACCAACGTCCATCGGCCCCACACATTAGCCATCCTATGGCATCTGCCGTGACACCACCACGACAAGATGCATGAAAAACAAGAGCTAGAGAGCAAACAATAACATGAAAAGAACACCGAACAAATATAAGTGAAGAATACGAGTATTCATAAAAAAAAACCGGAGTATGTCTCTCTCCCACACAAAAGAATGCTAGGATCCATATTATTCAAAGAATGAAAATAACAAAAACAAATAGACGCTTCAAGATACGCACATAAGATGTGACAAAATTAAAATATAGTTTCACTAGAAAGGACCTGATAGTTTGTTTATGAAGAAGGGGATGCCTTGGGCATCCCCAAGTTTTGACGCTTTGGTGTTACTATCCTCTTGATCACATTATATCATTCTTTTCTCTTGATTTTTAAAAACTTCCTCCACATCAAACTGAGAGTAACTTCATTAGAGGCTTAGTGCACAAAAAATTATGATATTTTGTAGGAATATAATTGCTACCAATGCTACTGGACATTAGCTACAGCCAATTATACTTAATAGTATAAAAAGATCCAATCAAAATAGCAAAAGGGGCATTGCAAAAGAAAATGGTAGAATCTGTCAAAAACAGAACAGTTTGTAAAGACGAATTTTTTCGAGTCACTTAGCTTGCTCATATTAGAAAACTCAAAACTAATGAAAGTTGTGTATACATCTGAGGATTGCGCACGAAAAATATCAGATGTTTCGGACGTTCCAGTGAATTGATTTGAATATAACGGTGGACAGCAGAAATCTGTTTCAGCATAGGAATTGAATTTTAACATCAACTTTCGACTAGAGGCTTAACTTGACACAACATTGCGATAAAATAAAATACAAATGAATTTCTATAGAGGTAGTACAAGTCCTTGACACAAGTAAAAATAAATTAAAATGTCAGAAAAGAAAAGTGGGTTGTCTCCCATAAGCGCTTTTGTTTAACGCCTTTGAGCTAGGCACAAATAGTGAAACTCAAGTATTATCAAGATCAAGAATAGAAACCCTCTCAACTATGCATTGTATTACATACATATAAGGTTTAGAGGTACCCCTTTTATTTATTTTAGGCTTACTACTTTCATCAAATGGGTTTTGAGGGACAATCCAATCAAAATTTTCTTCTAAAGCTTCATGCATATCTACAAGTTAAACATGTATTGGCACTTTCATTTCCTCCCCCTTTATGGGTTCGGTTTTCCTTAATTTTTCAAGTGCATTAATAACATCTACACATGAGGCTAGCATATTAAAACGATCAAAAACTTTCCTAGCTTCTATGGCTACATCACCAAATTCTGTAAGCAAGGTTTCCATGATAAAATCATTCTTCTCAACATTTTTTACATTATGAAGATCAAGAAACATTTGTTGTATTATGGGATGAAGGTTAACAAAGCTAGTTTCCAGCATGTGAACTAAAGAAGTTGCAGCAATTTCATAGTTTGGGGCAAGTTCTGCTATGGATTTCTCCTCAATATCACTATTCTTACTAATATGATTAAAGAATTCTCCAATATTTTCTTTTCCAATTATAGAGCCACTACCCACTGAAAGATCCTCAAAACTGTACTTACGGAGCAACATTTTAATAAAGGTAAAGCTAAAAACCGAAATAACAAAAACAAGGAAAAATAACACAAACCAAAATAAACAAAAGCAACAAAACTAAAAATAAAATAGCAAAACCAAAATATAAAAAGTAATGCAAGTAACTATTTTTTTTGTATTTTTGATATTAAGCAAACATAACAGTAACAAAAATAAACTAAGAAATAATAACAAAATAAAAAGATTGGAATTGCAAAAACTCCCATCGTGGTGAATCTTCAAATCCCCGGCAATGGCGCCAGAAAAATGCTTTCTGGTGCCAATGTTGACGGGGGAATATCAAAGTCTTCTCACCATAGGAATAACCACCTCCCCGGGAACGGAGCCAGAAAAATGCTTGATGAACATGGTGGGTGTGTTGTTGGGAGACCCCAAGAGAAAGGTGTGAAGTAGTACAGCAGCAAGTTTCCCTCAGTTATGAAACCAAGGTTATCGAACCAGTAGGAGATGAATGTTCACCCGAGGTTATTGGCGGTGACGTTGATACAACACAATACCAGTGTCAGCAGCGAACGTGGAGCCTGCACACAAAAAATCAAGATACTTTGCCCCAACTTAACAGTGAGGTTGTCAATCTCACCGGCTTGCTGTAATAAAGGATTAAACGTATGTATTAAAAAAAGAGTGTATGTTTGCAAAAGGTAACAGGTTTGTAGTTGTGGTTTTATCAGATTAATGAGAAGGACCGGGGTCCACAGTTCACTAGTGGTGTCTCTCCATAAATAATAACATTCATCCGTGAGTGGTAAACAAATTACAGCTGGGCAATTGACAGAATAATGATGAGCAACCCAATGCATATACTAATGATATGGTGTCTAGTGTGAGATTCATTCGGGCATTACAACAATATACATAGACCATTCCAACCGCATCTATGACTAATAATCCACCTTCCGGTTAGCGTCCGCACCCCTTTTAGTATTAAGTTGCATGCAACAGATTATCGCCTTAAGCACTGTGTGTAAAGTAAGTAAGTAACATCATCCTTAGACAAAGTACTACTGTTTTATCCCTAGTAGCAACAATATATCTACAACCTTAGAGCTTTCTGGCATTGCCCCAGATTTAATAGAGACATGAACCCACTATCGAGCATAAATACCCCCTCTTGGAGTTACGAGCATCTACTTGGCCAAAGCACACACAAGTAACGAAGAGCATGCAAGATCATTAAATAGCACACACATGATATATTATGAAGCAATAAATTTAGTACTCAATATTCATCGGATCCCAGCAAACACAACATGGAGAATTACATAAAGATGATCTTGATGATGATAGTCAGCTCACAAGATCTAAACATGATAGCACAAGAGGAGAAGACAACCATGTAGATATTGCTATGGACCGTAGTCCAAGGGTATACTACTCACACATCAGTCCGGAGGCGGTCATGGCAATGTAGAGGCCTCCGGGGATGATTCCCCCTCCCGGCAGGGTGCCGGGGAGCAGTTCTGATCCCCCCCGAATTGGTGTTGACGACGGCGGCGGCTCGGGACCCGTGGAGGAAAAAGTGATTAACCGTATGAATTTTTTAGGCCAGGGAGGTATTTATGGCCGAAAGACCTTGGTCGATGGGCGCCCGAGGGCGCCACATCACCTCCCGGCGCGGTTCCTCCTTCTGTCGCGCCACCAGGTGGTGTGGGCCCGTCGTGGCCCCTCTTCGTCTCGTCTTTGGTTCCTCGTGATGCAAATATTTCAAAAATAATTTCAGGTTTTTTATTTCCAATTTGGCGAATATTTCCTTAAGTGATTTTCTGAAACAAAAAACAGCAGAAAATAGGGAACTGGCACTGTGGCATCTTGTTAATAGGTTAGTCCCAGAAAATGCATAAAACTATATAAAATGCATATAAAACATGTAATAACATGATATAACATAGCATGGAACATAAGAAATTATGGATACGTTGGAGACGTATCAAAAGGTCATTTAAAATTTCAATGCTCAGGTTCTAATAAAGATATTGAAGGAGACTTTTGTGATAACATGATCAGTCCTTATCAACATGATGAACTTACATTATTTTTGGGGTGTGAAGAGATATCAAGAAAAACTTCTTTGTTAAATATGAGTGATATTGATATGAATTATTTGTTGCATGGATGTTATCTCTAATATGTTAATAATTGCCATGCTAACACCTACTTACAAAATATTCTAAAGGATGAGACTTCACCAAAGTATGACATGACTAATCTGTGTTTTCATCTTATTAATGAAAGATAGGAATTCTCCCAAGTTTCTCCCATTATCTCTAATAGTAAACTAGGTTATGTGGAGAAGCTTCCTTTCAAGCCTCTCCCTCCAAACGAAGAAAAGAAGAAGAAAAATGGAAAGAGGAAGATGAAGAGGAGTAAAAGGAGAGAGGAAACAATATCTTCTCCTAAACTTATTGCTCTTGTTACAATTAATACGTATAATTCTGAATTCTTTGATTCTGAACTTGATGATGTACCTATGCCTGTTATTTATATAAGTGATCATGATTGGGAAAAGCACACCTCTTTTGATATTGAAGATCTTTAGGATAATAATTATGAAAATGATGGTGTTGAATAATTGCTGCACTATTAATACTATCCATGTTCCTTGCCATGATGATATAGAGAGCTCTGAGCTCGTGGATGAGGTGTTTGAAAATCTGATGTCTACGCACGCTTATATTCTTGTAGATAGTGTTGGGCCTCCAAGAGCAGAGGTTTGTAGAACATCATCAAGTTTCCCTTAAGTGAATGACCCAAGGTATATCGAACTCAGGGATGTAGAGGTCAAAGATATTCCTCTCAAGCAACCCTACAATTAAGATACGAGAAGTCTCTTGTGTCCCCAACACACCCAATACACTTGTCAGATGTATAGGTGCACTAGTTATGCGAAGAGATAGTGAAATACAAGTAATATGGATGATTATAAGTAGTAATTGCAATCTGTAATAAAAATGGCAGCAAGCAAACCTGTAACAGAACTTGTTGGAAACAGTGTTTCAATGCTTAGAAACAAGGCCTAGGAATCCTACTTTCACCAGTGGACATTCTCAACAATGACATCAAAGTTAAATAAGTAAACACTACTCTCAAACACTCTCATGTTGGATGACAAACACCATTCATTGTGTAGGGCTACAAGAGCACCCTTAAAGTCAGAGTAAACTAACACCAAGAACTTCATAAAGGGAATCACACACGGTGCACACACTGTCACCATTACACAGGTGAATAATCCCGGAGTCCATATTAAAGTAACCTCTAGAGTGCATAATAGATAAAGAGTAGCATCACATATTCAACTAGATTACAAAGCTCATGATAACATAAAGATCACATGGGAGAGAGAGATAAACCACATGGCTTCCGTAGATCCCGCAGCTCCGGGGGAGAACTAATCACTCCTCATCAAAGGAGTCAGCAACGGCGATGGAGATGGCGGTGGAGTCGATGGAGATGGCTCCGGGGGCAATTCCCCGTCCCGGCAGGGTGCCGGAACAGAGACATTTGTCCTCCGAATCTTGTCTTCGATGGCGGCGGCGCTCTGGACCCGTGGAGGAAAAATCAAACATCGTCCGTGCGTTTTTAGGTCAAGAGGTATTTATGGGCGAAAGGGCGATGTCGGTGGGCGCCCAAGGGGCCTACACCACCTCCTGGCGCGGCCAGGAAGGGAGCCGCGCCACGGGGTGGTGAGGCCGCCTCGTGGCACCTCTCCGTCTCATCTTTGGTGTTCTGGAACATTCCTTTTCCAAAAATATTTTCAGGATCTTCTATTTCCAATTCCGAGATTATTGCCTTAAGTAGTTTTCTGAAACCAAAAAAAAAACAGGGAACTGGCACTTTGGCATCTTGTTAATAGGTTAGTCCCAGAAAATGCATACAACTATATAAAATACATATAAAACATGTAATAACATGATATAAAATAGCATGGAACATAAGAAATTATAGATACGTTGGAGACGTATCAACATCCCAAAGCTTAGTTCTACTCGTCCCGAGTAGGTGATGCACACGGTGGCTGTGTTGTTGGGAGACCCCAAGAGGAAGGTATGAAGTAGTGCAGCAGCAAATTTCCCGCAGTATGAAACCAAGCTTATCGAACAAGTACGAGACAAAGAATTCCCTCGAGGTATCAACAGCGCCAGAAAAGAGCTGTTGACGTGGAGCCTGCACACAAACAATCAAGATACTTTGCCCCAACTTAACAGTGAGGTTGTCAATCTCACCGGTTTGCTGTAACAAAGGATTAAACGTATGTGTGGTAGAAAGTAACAGGTTTGGAGTTGTGGTTTTATCAGATTAATGAGAAGGACCGGGGTCCACAGTTCACTAGTGGTCGTCTCCATAAATAATAATAACATTCATCCATGCGTGGTAAACCAATTGCAGCTAGGCAATTGACAGAATAATGATGAGCAACCCAATGCATATACTAATGATATGGTGTCTAGTGTGAGATTCATTCGGGCATTACAACAATATACATAGACCATTCCAACCGCATCTATGACTAATAATCCACCTTCCGGTTAGCGTCCGCACCCCTTTTAGTATTAAGTTGCATGCAACAGATTATCGCCTTAAGCACTGTGTGTAAAGTAAGTAAGTAACATCATCCTTAGACAAAGTACTACTGTTTTATCCCTAGTAGCAACAATATATCTACAACCTTAGAGCTTTCTTTCACTGCCCCAGATTTAATAGAGACATGAACCCACTATCGAGCATAAATACCCCCTCTTGGAGTTACGAGCATCTACTTGGCCAAAGCACACACAAGTAACGGAGAGCATGCAAGATCATTAAATAGCACACACATGATATATTATGAAGCAATAAATTTAGTACTCAATATTCATCGGATCCCAGCAAACACAACATGGAGAATTACATAAAGATGATCTTGATGATGATAGTCAGCTCACAAGATCTAAACATGATAGCACAAGAGGAGAAGACAACCATGTAGATATTGCTATGGACCGTAGTCCAAGGGTATACTACTCACACATCAGTCCGGAGGCGGTCATGGCAATGTAGAGGCCTCCGGGGACGATTCCCCCTCCCGGCAGGGTGCCGGGGAGCAGTTCTGATCTCCCCCGAATTGGTGTTGACGACGGCGGCGGCTCGGGACCCGTGGAGGAAAAAGTGATTAACCGTATGAATTTTTTAGGCAAGGGAGGTATTTATGGCCGAAAGACCTTGGTCGATGGGCGCCCGAGGGCGCCACATCACCTCCCGGCGCGGTTCCTCCTTCTGTCGCGCCACCAGGTGGTGTGGGCCCGTCGTGGCCCCTCTTCGTCTCGTCTTTGGTTCCTCGTGACGCAAATATTTCAAAAATAATTTCAGGTTTTTTATTTCCAATTTGGCGAATATTTCCTTAAGTGATTTTCTGAAACAAAAAACAGCAGAAAATAGGGATGGCACTGTGGCATCTTGTTAATAGGTTAGTCCCAGAAAATGCATAAAACTATATAAAATGCATATAAAACATGTAATAACATGATATAACATAGCATGGAACATAAGAAATTATGGATACGTTGGAGACGTATCAAAAGGTCATTTACAATTTCAATGCTCAGGTTCTAATAAAGATATTGCAGGAGACTTTTGTGATAACATGATCAGTCCTTATCAACATGATGAACTTACATTATTTTTGGGGTGTGAAGAGATATCAAGAAAAACTTCTTTGTTAAATATGAGTGATATTGATATGAATTATTTGTTGCATGGATGTTATCTCTAATATGTTAATAATTGCCATGCTAACACCTACTTACAAAATATTATAAAGGATGAGACTTCACCAAAGTATGACATGACTAATCTGTGTTTTCATCTTATTAATGAAAGAGAGGAATTCTCCCAAGTTTCTCCCATTATCTCTAATAGTAAACTAGGTTATGTGGAGAAGCTTCCTTTCAAGCCTCTCCCTCCAAAAGAAGAAAAGAAGAAGAAAAATGGAAAGAGGAAGATGAAGAGGAGTAAAAGGAGAGAGGAAACAATATCTTCTCCTAAACTTGTTGCTCTTGTTACAATTAATACGTATAATTCTGAATTCTTTGATTCTGAACTTGATGATGTACCTATGCCTGTTATTTATATAAGTGATCATGATTGGGAAAAGCACACCTCTTTTGATATTGAAGATCTTTAGGATAATAATTCTGAAAATGATGGTGTTGAATAATTGCTGCACTATTAATACTATCCATGTTCCTTGCCATGATGATATAGAGAGCTCTGAGCTCGTGGACCGGGGTCCACAGTTCACTAGTGGTCGTCTCCATAAATAATATTAACATTCATCCATGCGTGGTAAACAAATTGCAGCTAGGCAATTGACAGAATAATGATGAGCAACCCAATGCATATACTAATGATATGGTGTCTAGTGTGAGATTCATTCGGGCATTTCAACAATATACATAGACCGTTCCAACCGCATCTATGACTAATAATCCACCTTCCGGTTAGCGTCCGCACCCCTTTCAGTATTAAGTTGCATGCAACAGATTATCGCCTTAAGCACTGTGTGTAAAGTAAGTAAGTAACATCATCCTTAGACAAAGTAGTATTGTTTTATCCCTAGTAGCAACAACACATCTACAACCTTAGAGCTTTATGTCACTGCCCCAGATTAAATAGATACATGAACCTACTATCGAGCATAAATACCCCCTCTTGGAGTTATGAGCATCTACTTGGCCAGAGCACACACAAGTAACGGAGAGCATGCAAGATCATTAATAGCACACACATGATATATTATAAAGTAATAACTTTAGTACTCAATATTCATCGAATCCCAACAAACACAACATGGAGAATTACATAAAGATGATCTTGATCATGATAGGCAGCTCACAAGATCTAAACATGATAGCACAAGAGGAGAAGACAACCATCTAGCTACTGCTATGGACCCGTAGTCCAAGGTAGACTACTCACGCATCAGTCCGGAGGCGGTCATGGCGACGTAGAAGCCTCCGGGGACGATCCCCCTCCCGGCAGGGTGCCGGGGAGCAGTTCTGATCTCTCCCAAAGTGGTGGTGATGACGGCGGCGGCTCGGGACCCGTGGAGGAAAAATTATTCAACCGTGCTCTATTTTTAGGTCAAGGGGGTATTTGTAGGCGAAAGACCTAGGTCGGTGGGCGCCCGAGGGCTCCTTCTCACCTCCTGGCGCGGCAGGCATGTGGGCCGCGCCACCAGGTGGTGAGGGCGCCTCATGGCCCCTCTTCGTCTCGTCTTCGGTTTTCCTGGATGCATATATTTCAAAAATAAATCCTGGTTGTCTCGTTTCCAATATGGCGGATATTTCCTTAAGAGCTTTTCTGAAACCAAAAACAACAGAAAACAGTGAACTGGCACTGTGGCATCTTGTTAATAGGTTAGTCTGAGAAAATGCATCAAACTATATAAAATGCATATAAACATGTAATAACATGATATAACATAGCATGGAACACAAGAAATTATGGATACGTTGGAGACGTATCAACATCCCGAAGCTTAGTTCTACTCGCCCGAGTAGGCAAGAACGATAAAAGAAGAATAATTTATGAAGTGACATGCTTAAACACAATCTTGATCATGTAATAATGTAACGCATGTAAACTGAGATCAATCGAATAAGGGATGTAGTTTATATTGATATCAAATGAGTAATGAACAAACAACTAGGTGAAGCAAGCAAAGCTTTCAATGATATAGTACTAAATAGCAATCAACTGTGAAAAGTAGATATTAGAGATAATTTAAGCTTCAAGAACAACAATATAATCAAGTAATAGCAATATGCACGTAGAAGATCAATATATTATTTGTTCAAAAGAAACAAGCAAGCGTTCAACGTTGGTTCCTGGCACCAGGATGTTTTGGCTAAGAGAATGTTAATGGAGGTTTGGAAGGCCAACGGAAGAAAGGCTCACAAAGCTATAAATGATCATTAGACAAGAGAAAGCCATACAATCGAAACTATTCAAGGAGTAGTGATTGCCATACAACGGATGCACATGGAGCTATAAGTATATGAAAACTCTCCAATGGAACTAGTGGGGGTGCATCCAACTTGCTTGCTCACGAAGACCTAGAGCACTTTTGAGGAGGCTCATCATTGGAATATACAAGCCAAGTTCTATAGTTTAAAGTTCCCCACACAGTTATGCAACTAAGACATGGAAACTCTCTCATATGGAGTAAAGGTGCTAAACATGAGCACAAATTATGATCACAAATGATATGGTGCTATAACATGAGCACAAGTGATGACTATAAATGATATGGTGCTATAACATAAGCACAAGTGTGTGATAAAGAATAGTAATGCTGCCCCCTTTTTTATTTATTTATTTATTTATTTTCTCTTTTTTTTCTTTCTCTGTTTCTCTTTTCGATGGCCTCCATGGCTCTTTTCACTTTTAGGGGCAATCATCCTAATATGATACATGATGTATGACAACACACTAATGAAGATAAAACAACATACTGATGATATAAGTAACTAATATGAATGTGCCATAAGAATACATATGACAACAGTGCCTGACGAGGGATGTTGAACGGATAGACGTCGCCTAGAGGGGGGGGGGGGTGAATAGGCGATTTAAAACCTTTTCCGAGGAGCCGGAATATCCAGTCCAAGAATGACCCGGAAATTCCGGTATGCTTGATAAAGGCGGAATAAAACTAGAGGTTTACTTTAACAAGCATACAACCTAGATAAATATACTAGGCTCACCTATGTGCACCAACAACTTATGCTAAGCAATACAAGAAACAATGTGATAGCTAGCAAGATAGATAACTTCAAGCACGAAGGCTATCACAAAATAAAGTGCATAAGTAAAGAGCTCGGGTATAGAAATAACCGAGGCACGCGGAGATGAGGATGTATTCCCGAGTTCCACCCAAGGGTGTACGTCTCGTTTGGAGAGGTATGCGCAACCACAACAGGTTAGCCGCAACGCCACAAAGGCTCACCTTCTTCTCCTGATGAACTCAACCACACAAGGTTGCGAGTTCACCTTCCACTATTGATCTCCTTTGGGGCGGAGATCGAATCCCGTACAACACTCTTGAGGCACACACCCACAACTTAATTGGGGGCTTCCAAGTCTTGAGGCACACACCCACAACTTAATTGAGGGCTCTCAAGATGACCACAAAAGGTCTTGGCCACAAAAGGCCGGCCACAAAAGGCGTCTAGGGTCCAAAGACCCAAGAGTAACAAGCTCACAAGTATCACCACCACGAATCCTCGTGGAGGGCTCAAACCGATGCAAATGCAATGGCAAGAGCACACGAAGTGCTCAAGTCCTTCACTCTCAAATTCCAACAAAGCAACAAATGCTTATGGGGGAATAAGAGAGGAAGAACAAAAGAAACCATAAAGGAGTCAAATGCTTTACTCCAAAATGCCACCAAAAGCAACTAATGCTTATGGGGGGAGAGGAGAGGAAGAACAAAGGAGAAGAACCACAAAGGAACTCCAAGAACTAGATCCACTAGTTTCCCCTCACTTAGAGGAGAGATGGATTGGTAGGATTGTAGACCTAGATCTCCTCTCAACTTTCCCTAAAGAATATGGAAGAATCAATGGAGGGATTGAGAGGAATCAAGTTTTCCAAGGTCAACAATGGAGTAAAAGAGAGAGGAAATTCGTGCTACCTTAGTTTGGCAAGGGAAGATGAAGGGGAGGGGTATTTATACCCCCCCCCCCCCCCCCCCGGAAAATAGAACCGTTACACACAGAATTTAGACCGGAAATTCCTTTCAAAAGTGAAATTTCCGAGCTGATTTTCCGGTTCCGATCAGTGCCTCTTTTTCGAGAAAAACTGCGAGAATCGGATATTCCGGTTCAGTCCAGAATCGGATATTCCGTGTGACTGAAAACTGACAGAAACAACAAAACCAAAACTGCAATATCTTTTCCATCCGGACTCCATTTTCGATGATTTTTGGCTCATTGGAATCGTTACAACGAGCTCTACTTGAATATGCATAGAAACATCATAGTCCATCATGTTAGGATAAAACCAAATGGGAAAAGGTTTAACTTTTCTAAAACAAGTAAACCGGTAAAACCTCCAATATCAAAAACATAACAAGATATTCATGCGAAATCCGTTTTTGATGAACTAGAGCTTAGTATGGAGATAAACCAAGCTCTAAATACTCACATGGATGAAAGCCAACAAGTTTTCCAAAGTAAGACCGTTTCCGATGAACAAGAGCTTGACATGTAGATGAACCAAGCTCTAGTTCCTCACCACCATAAAAGCCAAATAAGAACCAAGAAATATGTTATGCCAAGTATGCAAAGGTTTGAGCTCTCCACAATGATGCGATCAAGTTACTAACTTGAGAGCCCCTCTTGATAGTACGCCTATCTATCCTATAGCCCTATCAAGATCATACCTTTGCCTTGAGCATTCCACTTGAGTTGGATGATAACTATCTTGATCTCTTCAAGTGGATCATCTTTCTTGATCGCGCGTCCAAGCACATGCTTGATGAAGACTTCTCCAAATACTCCCCCATGCTCACAATGGGAGAGTCTCGCTTAGCTCCATCTTCATGTTTTCAGTGCAAGCACCAAGCATAGGATCTCTTCAAGAAGCTTCTCTTGGTCTTGCACATCTCACCTTGATAACGATCACCACATGACGTCATCCTCCAAGAGCTATATGAAATATTCATTTGATGCAAGCCCATGGGAAGATACCTAACCTCGTATAAAGATACCACACACACATATATCATGGGTTAGTTCACAAAGCTATGCGGAGAAGTGTTTACCATCCCAAGAGATACATGATCGCTCTTGGTACATCTTGTAGCTTTGTGTGTTGATCAACATCTTGATCAATCTTGTATCTTCCAACATTTCTTCACTAATATGATGTCTTGAATCCTTCAAGACATACTTGCAATAAGCTTCACTCAACACATAAGTTTCAAGAGTCCAACACATGAACTCCACAATTCCATGGACAAGATCTATAAGGATATCTCAATGCAAACATTAGTCCATAGAGATTGTCATTCAATTACCAAAACCACACATGAGGGAAAATGCTCTTTCAATCTCCCCCATTTTGGTAATTGATGACAATCTCTTTTGAGAGGGTTAATAATATGGAATTTAACGAACAAAAGTGGTTGTACTAACATCAAATACTACAAAGGTACGTGATGTTAGTCCATCCACATATATAGACCAAACTGCCCCATAATTTATGCACGTGTGTATGAACATGAATTCATTGCATATATTGTCAACCATTACCGATGGTGGAGTTTTCACTATATATAAAACCAAGCAACGAATGCAAAGGCAAGGAAGCCAAATACTTAAGAAGATACCAAAGTACAAAGACAATTCCATACAACCCTCCAAAACTTCTCCCCCATTGGCAACGATTGCCGAAATGGGCGAAAGGCTTTGGAAAGGTAACATAATAAGATCTCCTTCATGATTTATGCATTTCTCATGATATGAGTGAAATCAAATGCACTTATCCAATGACGAATAGATGAAGGGGATCAAACTATATTGAGGATCCAAAAATTGCACAAGAAAGATATCAATTGAAATCCACTGGAAGGATACCTTGCAAAGGGGGAAAGCATTCACAAAGAAGCAAGCAATCAAGGGATCCAAAACTAATTGAGCACAATAGGATATTATGATAAGATCAAACAAGTGTTATAAAAATGAAGAGGGAACTCCCCAAGGTACATGCACAATGAAAAGATTTGTATTTCAATATGGTGTGCATAACATGGAATCCTCACTCCCTCCTAGATGCTTTCAAACACAAAAAGGTGCAAGATTGTATAGTTAAGAAAATAAGTATACCTTGCAACAAACAAATGTTGAGCAACAAGAGAAATAAGTGACAAATGAAGACTTGCTCAAACGAGAAAGGATGGGTGTGTCATGAAAATACATTTTAGGAGACTAAACAAGGATGTGTCTAAGCATCACCATAGTCTTTCAAATTATGAGGCACATAGTGCATATCATGTATTTCGCAAACAAGCACACCCAAGAGGATAAATCAATAGGATCACAAGCTTATTAAGAGGCAATGTGAAACCAATAGAAAAACAAAGCTTTTGCCTTTTAGAGATCACCAAAGAATCAAGAAAGTAATAAAAGGTGATCACTAAAGATTTTGAATACCAATTAAATATGTAACTACCCTCATGTGTATAAGTTTCTAAGTGGACACTAAGTCCACAAAGAAACATGCACACACAATGTAGGTACAAGGTAAAGCACTTGGTATCCAAGAGGAAGTCATAAATACACCGATAAGATTTTTGCTTAAGAGCAAAGCACATAGCTTAAATTATTCTTAGAGGGTATAGATGAACTTCCAACACCAAGTGCTCAAAGCATCACAAATACCCACATAGGATAAGTGATAGTTGGGATACTTCGAGACACAAAACAAATATCACATAAGGCAAATGATTTAGGAGAATTCATCAATATTGCACATGAGAGACTTTGAAATGAATTTGCTAGATTAACATATTGGGGATCGGTGAATCATGAAGATGATTATATAAATCCCCTTGATGTGTAATCATCCCGGCTTACTCACATTAGCAATGAAGATATTTTGAAAAAAACTTTGCAAAAACCATAACAAATGCAACTTAGAGAAACTCATGCCAAGAACAACCTACACAAGGTTGAGAGCTAGAAGTATATGCATGATTTAGATACTTGTTACCGAGATAGCATTGACGGTGTAGAAGATGAGAGTTCACAATCATCCAAGCTTGACTCCAAGAAGCACATGGTGAAGACATCTTATTTAAAACGAGACAAGCTTACAATGCATCTCCCATGTACCTAAAACAAATCAAGTACACTATGGCACCCAAACTAATTGGGTCCAAAGTAGTTAGACCAACTACAATACATAGGACAAACTCCACATAAATATGTGCATATTGATATGAAATAGAATTTCATGCACATCTTACCCATTTAGGATTTGATGGAGTTTATCCTATATATTGGATCAACAAAAGTAAGCATGCCATAAGATATACAAATAGTAAATATGCATGCACAAAACTTTCAAAAACCAAACGAGATACAATTTGGACAAAACACCAAATAAATCAAGAAGCTACACAAAAGTGTGGCAAGAGAAAGATATGTCCATATTATATCAAAGACTCAAATCAACACATCATTGGAGAAACCAATTTGAAAAGATATCAAATGAAAACAAGGTCAAGGCTAAACCAATGAGCATAAGAAATAAATCAAACAAGCATGCTCGAAGGTTTATCTCATCCAAAAAGGTAGTTTAGGAACCATGGGATGAGATAGCCAACTCCACAAAGAAGAGTAAGGTTTCAACAAATAAACCAATCCCTTTACACTTTTCATAATGGCACAAAGTACCAAAGACGAAAAATGTTTGTCTTTCAAAGAGACATGTCATCGGGATCAAATACCAATTGAAGAGAACTAATGTTCAATAACATATAGGATTGCTCCCTCAAGATTTGTGCATTCTTTATGATCTTGTATATGAATACAAAATGCACACAAATGAGATCATCACTCACCATATACATTGTTAAAACATTAGTCATGTTCAAGAAGAGCAATAAGATATAAACCAATTTAAAGAATAGTGTTCTAAAGAGTATATAGTAGCTTCCCCATGATTAGTGCATTATTTGAGATCATGTATGTAAATACAAAATGCACACAAGTGGGATCATTACCCTCCATATATCCTTTTGAGCACAAAGTTCAAGAAAAGCAATAAGACCCGATAACAATTAAAAGGATGATGTTCTACTCAATGTAGGATAGCTCCCCCAAGAAAAGTGCATTACTTAGAATTAAGTCTTCGAATGTAATTGCTCAACAATGGGATCCTTGCTTGTCCTAACTCAATAAAGCACAACGCAAATTATGAGTAGAGCAACAAAAAGATCCAAATGAAGCAAAGAAGACAAAAGGATGGTTAAACCAAAACAAATTTGGCGAGAGAATTAGACAATTTAAAAACAATAGCCAATGTGAATATGATCAATAAATTTTCCACAAACTTATTTATCACTTGTCAAAGACAATGATTGTAGAGAGATATTTCTCGGTGGTACATGACATACATATATTCAAGATCATGTTAAAAAAACATAAGCATGTGGCAAAAGATAAGAATTGAAAAACATGCTTATATAGAGATTCTTGAAACTCTCTCACAAACAAGATACCAAAAGATGGGTGAACAAAATGCATTTAAGCAAATATGAAACTTGTTTGAGTACCATGCCACCTAGAAACAAGATAATCAACAAATATCAACTATCGGTGACACTACCTCACATGTTCACATTTTCTTGGCTTGTAATATGCACATAGCTTATTACTCCCCCATAATGTGATAATCCATTCTTTTTAACACGAGGCAAAAGAAATCCAACAAGAGGTAATTAATGGACATTAGAATTTGAATTTCTCATGAGTTAGACATACCACAAAGAGAGTAGATAATATTGAAATATCACCACTAAGTGGTATTCCTCACGAATACACATTTTAGGGTGGTGAGTTACCAAAAAGCACATCACTCCCCCAAAATGGGATAGTCCATTAAAATCCCTAAAAGAGCCAATTAAGATGAAAGCAAATAGACAAGAGGCTCAAACATAAATGGTGTGCAAACCAACATACACAAGCTTGATTACTCAACATAAGTAAGTAGAGTGCACAACACATATGAAACACTAGTAAGGTACAAAACCAAACACATGCATGGGTGCAAGTAACTTTCAATGAGTACATATGAATTAAATACAAGTTACCGCAAGGAGGAGCATTGGATATATGTTAAGACAATATAATCCAATTGACTTTACTTGAGAGAATATGAATGATGAAGATCCCTTAATTCTTCATGATGTAGTCAAGTCTCCAATGTCCTCCGCTTACACCTATTGATCAAGTTTTAGCTTTTTGGTCCCCAACCAATTTGGGTCCTAAGAGGTTAGTCACAATAGGCTTGGCAACCCAAATGGTTCTTTTCTTGACACCACTTTGAGTACCAATAACTTTGGCAAACACATTGCCAACCTTATCCTTCCGCAGAGAATGAACATTGTCAATAGTAGGAGGGTTGGATAAGGTACCATGAGTGCATGAAGAAGCAAAGTGATCCTTCCCACGACATTTGTAGCAAAGTCGACTTTTACCTTTCTTCTTGGGAAGGGAAGGTTCTTCAACTTGGGAAGCTTGGGTTGGGACTTGAGGTTGCTTCCCTTGTTGCTTCTCACTAAGAGGCTTCTTCTTCAACGTGCATGATCTAACATGGCGCCCTTCAACCTTGCACTAGAAGCACACAATCTTGGCCGAATCAATAACTTGTCCTTGGCCCTTCTTCTTGACGAACTTGTGCTTCATCTTGTTTTTGGACTTGTTCTTGTTATTTGAGTCGAATCCAAGTCCACTCTTGTCATGAGGAAGTTGCTGCACTCTCAACATGTTGTCGAGGGTGGACTTACCTTCATGACACTTCTTCAAGTCTTTCTTCAAAGAAGTGACTTGTGCCTTGAGCTCTTTGAGTTCCTCTACATGGTTAGTTTCAACACAAATACTAGAGGAAGTAGATGCTACATTGTTAGAGCAACAAGGCAAGTAATGTAATTCATCACAAGATTTAGCAATAGTATGTGATGTAGAATTACTAGTACTAGCACATTGCAATAAAGCATTTGTAGTAGAAGTTGTGCTAGTGTCCATAAGAGGCTCACAGGATGTTACCTTCATAGTGACCGCCTCATGAGCTAACTTTAGCCTAGCATGGGATGCTAGAAGATCCTCATTAGAGCTAAAAAGCTTTTCATGAGTTTCTTCCAAATTCCCATACTTACTAGTTAGCAAATCAAGTTGAGCCCTTAGCTCAACATTCTCCTTCAAAATAGATGCTTCACACAAAGTGGAGTTGGTAGCACAAGCATCATTATCATTAGAAGTGGAAGGAGACAACATGGCAAGCTCATTATTTAACTTAGCATTCTCTTTACTAAGTATATTACATTTAGCAATAGCATGGTCATGTTCTTTAGTGAGTTTAGCAATTAATTCATTGTTTAACTCCTCACTAGTTTCCAATCTCTCCTCGAGAGCAACCCGAGTTTCTTGCTCTTCCTCAAGAGAATTCTCAAGATTGTGGACCTCACCCGTGGAATCACGAGCAAGACCCCACCCTTCATGACAACGGGTCTCCATAGCCTCAAAGGTCTCCTTGAGCTCAAAAAGGGTAGTCATGATTCTTAAGAAGTTCTCATGAGCATTTTTATTATTTAAGAGAGCATGAGAGACAATGTCAAACTTCTCCTTAATTATATCATCATCATGAGATATATTGGAGTGCACGGTAGGAGATACCTTATACTCCTTAGCCATTAGGCAAATGTGAGTAGTAGATGAAGACGATGATGAGAAACTTGAAGCACCATTGAGGTCGAAGTCTTGTTCCAACAATTGTTGGGATTCCTCTACATTGTTAGCCAAACAAGTACAAGAGGAAATAGAAACACTTTGATCATGGCAACAAGACAAGGAAAGCATATCATCATGAGATTTAGTTAAGCAACTACTACATGATATGCAAGGACTATCAACACTAGCAGTTAAGACATTTGAAGTGCTAGAGGTGTTTAAGTCCAAAGATAGAGCATTGCAATAAGATGGGTGAGAAGTATAGTCAATAGTGGATTCACCATCAAGATTGCAATTTCTATCACCACTCACCATATCATTACCTTGTGGCAAACCACATATCGGTGAAGTGGAGGAAGTCATGAGCTCATCACGACCGGATGTGGAAGGAGGACAATCATCCTTGGAAATGTTGGACACCTCATATATATCTTGAAGTTTGTCCATAATTCATGAGCGCTCCGAAAAGGTATGATTGACGCAAGGACTGCATCGCTCAAAGCACATATAAGACCATTAGATGCTAGAGTATCGAGATAAGAGTTTTTCTCATCCTATAAAGATAATTCTTGTGAATCCTTTGGAGGAGAAAAACCCATATCTACAATACTCTCTAAATTTGAACCCATGTCTCTAAAAAGATTAAGCATGTGAATTTTTCAAACATCATAATTTGTGCCATCGAATCTATAAGTGGGATTGTGCACTAGATCTCTATAAGACATCTTTATCTCTAGGCGGTTAGTCCTAATAATGAGATAATCTGGCTCTGATACCAATTGAACGGATAGACGTCGCCTAGAGCGGGGGGGGGGGGGGGGGGGGGGTGAATAGGCGATTTAAAACTCTTTCCGAGGAGCCGGAATATCCGGTCCAAGAATGACCCAGAAATTCCGGAATGCTTGATAAAGGCGGAATAAAACTAGAGGTTTACTTTAACAAGCATACAACCTAGATATAAATACTAGGCTCACCTATGTGCACCAACAACTTATGCTAAGCAATACAAGTAACAAGGTGATAGCAAGATATATGACTTCAAGCATAAAGGCTATCACAATGTAAAGTGCATAAGTAAAGAGCTCGGGTATAGAAATAACCAAGGCACGCGGAGACGAGGATGTATTCCCGAGTTCATCTCGTTTGGAGAGGTGTGCGCAACCAAAACAGGTTAGCCGCAACGCCACAAAGGCTCACCTTCTTCTCCTGATGAACTCAACCACAAAAGGTTGCGAGTTCACCTTCCACTATTGATCTCCTTTGGGGCGGAGATCGAATCCCGTACAACTCTTGAGGCACACACCCACAACTTAATTGGGGGCTCCCAAGTCTTGAGGCACACACCCATAACTTAATTAAGGGCTCTCAAGTGATCACAAAAGGTCTTGACCACAAGACACAAAAGGCGTCCTTGATCCAAAGACCCAAGAGTAACAAGCTCACAAGTATCACCACCACGAATCCTCGTGGAGAGCTCAAACCGATGCAAATGCAATGGCAAGAGCACACGAAGTGCTCAAGTCCTTCACTCTCAAATTCCAACAAAGCAACAAATGCTTATGGGGGAATAAGAGAGGAAGAACAAAAGAAACCACAAAGGAGTCAAATCCTTCACTCCCAAATCCCACCAAAAGCAACTAATGCTTATGGGGGGAGAGGAGAGGAAGAACAAAGGAGAAGAACCACAAAGAAATTCCAAGAACTAGATCCACTAGGTTCCCCTCACTTAGAGGAGAGATGGATTGGTAGGATTGTAGATCTAGATCTCCTCTCAACTTTCCCTAAAGAATATGGAAGAATCAATGAAGGGATTGAGAGGAATCAAATTTTCCAAGGTCAACAATGGAGTAAGAGAGAGAGAGGAAATTCGTGCTACCTTAGTTTGGCAAGGGAAGAAGAAGGGGAGGGGTATTTATACCCCCCCCCCCCCCCCCCCCCCAGAAAATAGAACCGTTGCACCCAGAATTTAGACCGGAAATTCCGCCCAAAAGTGAAATTTCCGAGCTGATTTTCCGGTTCCGATCAGTGCCTCTTTTTCGAGAAAAACTGCGAGAATCGGATATTCCGGTTCAGTCCAGAATCGGATACTCCGAGTGACTGAAAGCTGACAGAAACAGCAAAACCAAAACTGCAATATCTTTTCCATCCGGACTCCGTTTTTGATGATTTTTGGCTCGTTGGAATCGTTACAACGAGCTCTACTTGAATATGCATAGAAACATCATAGTCCATCATGTTAGGATAAAACCAAATGAGGAAAGGTTAGCCTTTCCTAAAACATGTAAACCGGTAAAACCTCCAATATCAAAAACGTAACAAGATATTCATACGTAATCCGTTTTTGATGAACTAGAGCTTAGTATGGAGATAAACCAACTCTAAATCCTCACATGGATGAAAGCAAACAAGTTTTCCAAAGTAAGACCGTTTCCGATGAACAAGAGCTTGACATGGAGATGAACCAACCTCTAGTTCCTCACCACCATAAAAGCCAAATAAGAACCAAGAAATATGATATGCCAAGTATGCAAAGGTTTAAGCTCTGCACAACGATGTGATCAAGTTACTAACTTGAGAGCCCCTCTTGATAGTACGCCTATCTATCCTATAGCCCTATCAAGATCATACCTTTGCCTTGAGCATTCCACTTGAGTTGGATGATAACTATCTTGATCTCTTCAAGTGGATCATCTTTATTGATGGCGCGTCCAAGCACATGCTTGATGAAGACTTCTCCAAATACTCCCCCATGCTCACAATGGGAGAGTCTCGCTTAGCTCCATCTTCATGTATCCATTGCAAGCACCAAGCATAGGATCTCTTCAAGAAGCTTCTCTTGGTCTTGCACATCTCACCTTGATAACAATCACCACATGATGTCATCCTCCAAGAGCTATATGAAATTTTCATTTGATGCAAGCCCATGGGAAGATACCTAACCTCATATAAAGATACCACACACACATATATCATGGGTTAGTTCACAAAGCTATGTGGACAAGTGTTTACCATCCCAAGAGATACATGATCGCTCTTGGTACATATTGTAGCTTTGCGTGTTGATCAACATCTTGATCAATCTTGTATCTTCCAACATTTCTTCACTAATATGATGTCTTGAATCCTTCAAGACATACTTGCAATAAGCTTCACTCAACACATAAGCTTCAAGAGTCCAACACATGAACTCCACAATTCCATGGACAAGATCTATAAGGATATCTCAATGCAAACATTAGTCCATAGAGATTGTCATTCAATTAGCAAAACCACACATGAGGGAAAATGCTCTTTCAGATGTGCCCATCAATACCCATGGTTACTGGCCTAGGGTAAGAGTTATGAGGTAGAGAACGCGCGGTGTTGGTAGATTCGTCGGCTAACATGCGGGAATTATTCAGGTTTGGGGCCCTAGAGTGAGGTAAAACCCTTACTCCTGCTTGTTTGTTATTGATTTTGTATATGCGGTGAGTATAGAGGTCTAGCAAGACGTCGATCTTGCTAGGGTTTTATGATTCTGGTTGGGCGTGTCCTTGATCGGCCACCCTCCTGTCCTTTATATAGGGGTACAGGTCTCGGGTCGTGACCGACTAGGACAACATTTATGAAAAGTACTACCGACTATGCTATTTATGGTATATGTCTTCGACTTGGGCTTCGCTTGTTGGGCTTCTTCAGCCTATTGACAATTGGGCTTTAGTGATTACGTGCACCAGGTACCCACACAAAGGGGTACCCGTTTGGTATAACCTTGTCATTAGCCCCCGAGTGCTTGGCTAATTCAGAGAATATGTCATGGACTCACTGCATAGTGCACGTCTCATGTTTTATGCTTTTGATACGATATTTTTGTCTTTTGGACTTATGAATTTTGACAAAGGATTTCGACTGAGTAGGCCTGGATTTACTTGATGAGTCAAAACCAGTTAACTGCACTTGGGTAAAACCTTACTAGCCTTCATCAGGTTTCGAGTCCTTGGGCTCGAACCCGGAACATACTAGACAGACACACCTCAGGCCAGTCGATGGTCTTACAGATATTGTTCTCAAGTTTTAATTTGCTACCCAGCGCGTCTTGCCACCGGAGCGAACACCTCCTCACGCCAGGACGTTGCACGTAGCCTTTTGCCACGAGCCGGGCCTTGTGCTTGACGATGTGCCCGTGCTCATCTTTCTTCACCTTAAACACCCATTTGAGGCCGATCGCACGATGACCTGCAGGCAGTGAGGTGAGAGTCCAAGTCTTGTTCTCGTCGATGGACTGCAGCTCGTCGAGCGTCGCACGGCGCCAGCAGTCCTCTCTATCAGCCCCGGCGAAAGAGGTTGGTTCTTCCCCTCCAACAAGAAGCAGCGCCTCGTCATCGTCGCTGCTGTCCTCCGGTGGTGGTGGTCGTTCGGCACGTTGCAGCGGACCAACGGGATCACCAAGTAGGTCCTTGATCAGGCGGAAACGGTGTGGCGCCGCGGCGTCGTCAGCCGCGTCGAATAGCTCCGGCCGCACTGGTGGCGGCGTGACGAAGCGCACAGGTGCAGTTGCTGGCGGTGACGCAGCTGCTGGTGGAGCGGAAGAAGGCCTGACGGAGACGGGCGTGTCGCTGTCGCGGTGGCCCTCTCAGCTGTCCCCTCCTTCCGTGGCAGAGATGCCGCAGACCTAGTCTTGGCGTCGTGGCGGACGTACACAGGGTACTCCACCGTGAACGAGCTGCTGGCCGGCGTCTCCCCCGGCGCCTCCCAGTTCCAGCGTGCCTCCTCGTCGAAGGCTACGTCGCGCGAGACATGGACACGCTTGGTGACAGGGTTGTACATGCGATATGCCTTGGACCCTGTCTCATATCCGATGAACACCATCGGCGTACTCCTGTCGTCAAGCTTTGGCAGGTGAGGGCGCGTGTCCTTGACATGCCCAACACATCCAAAGATGCGGAGAAAACGCACGTTGGGCTTCCTTCCGTGCCATGCTTCATAGGGAGTCATGCCATTGACGCTGCGCGTGAAGCATCGGTTGAGGATGAACGCAGCGGTCAGCACAGCTTCTCCCCAGAACATGTTTGGCACCTTCTTCGCCTTCAACATACTCCGAGCCATGCCGAGCAGGGTCTGGTTCCGCCGCTCGACGATGCCGTTCTGCTGCGGCGAGTACGGCGCAGTGAGGTGCCGTTGGACGCCGCTCTCGGCGCAGTGGACGTAGAATGAGGTGAATTCCCCACCACGATCTGTTCGGAGGACATGCAGCTTGTGGCCGCACTCCAGCTCCGCTGCGGCCTGGAACTTGATGATCGCGCTCGCAGCCTGGTCCTTGGACTTGAGCAGCTCCACCCACATGAATCGACTCTTGTCGTCGATCAGCAACAAGATGTAGCGCCGCCCGCCAGGTGTAGGAGGCGTGATCGGCCCGCACAAATCACCGTGTACGAGCTCGAGCGGCTTCTCCGCCCTGTACTTGGCCTGCTGCGCGAATGGCAGCCGCCTTTGCTTGCCAACGAGGCACGCCTCGCACAGCTCCTCTGCGTGGTCGATGTGCGGCAGTCCCTGCACCAGCTCGCCACGCGCCATCCTCTGCAATCCATCGAAATGCAGGTGCCCGAGCCGCGCATGCCAACGCCAGGCCTCGGACACGTCTCCTACCGCAAGACACACCGGACGGACAGGTTGAAAACGAAGCTTGTAAAGACGATTCGGAGATCGTTGTACCTTCATTAGCAGACGCTTGCGGTGGTCGTGCACCGTGAGTGTGCCACGGTGGATGCGGATGTCGTACCAGCTCTCGTCGAGCTGGCCGAGGCTCACGTCGAGCTGGCCGAGGCTCACGACGCTGCTCTTGAGCGCCGGGATGAAGAAGACCTCGGTGAAGGCGCAGTGATCTCCCCCGTTGACGGCGAACACGACCGGCCGTGCCTCGGCCACGGATGTCCACGACAGATCCATCCGCGAAGCGCACCTTGCCGGTGACCGAACGATCCAGCTCGGCGAACGCGTCGAGCGAGCCGGTCATATGGTTCGTCGCGCCGGTGTCGAGGAACCACGCCTCGCTGCCGGAGTTGTCCTCGCTAGTAGGCGTGACGATGGCCCTCTCTTCATTGAGAAAAACTTGCCCGCCGGTGTGCGTGCTAATGTCGAGGTCGAGCACCGGGGCTGCCACAAGTGGTGTGGCCGGAGATGCAGTGTCGCCGTGCTCGTGCACCTCCTCCACCCAAGCCATCATCAGGTCTGGGCCGTCACCTTCCTCTTCCACCTGCGCCAGGTTCGCCGCTGCTGTCCCAGCAGCGGCTTCATCGCGCAGCCTTTTCCTGCACTCGCGGGCCCAATGGCCCTTCTTCTTGCAGTAGCGGCACTTCTCTCTATCGGTGTCGCCGTTGTGGCCTTGCGTTGGCGGCGCAGACTGATGTGCAGGCGCGCCCTTGTGTGCGTCGTTCGGGCGGCTGGTGCTGTTGCTTGGGCCGCCGCGCGGCTGCTTCTTTCTTGCCTCCGACTGCTGCTGAGTGAGAAGCAGCTGCCCGCCAGAGCTGTTGCCCTGGTTCCCGTCCAGCCGTTCCTCCACCGCCCGGAGGTGTCCGACAACCTCCTCGACAGTGAGCGTGGCGGGGTCGAGCAGCGTCTCCATCGAGAACGCGATCTGAACGAATCGAGTGGGAACGACCGAGAGAAATTTTCTTACTATCTTCTCGTCGTCGCAGGTGTCGCCGAGGGAGCGCAGGTTGGATGCGAGCGTCGAGATTCTAATACCAAACTCGTCGATCCCCTCGGCGTCCTTGAAGGAGATCGTCTCGAACTCCGTCCGGAGACGGCGGACTCGCGTGTTGCGTACGCGGTCGTTGCCCTGGTGCTGCAGACGGATCGCCTCCCACGCAGCTTTGGCGGACCCCTTTCCGATGAGCATGCAGTGCATCTCTGGCGGAGTGGATCGGAGCAGCGCGGCGAGCGCCTGCTTGTCTTCACGCCGGGAGACGGTGTCGTCCTCGATGGCATCCCACAGCGACGCGGCCTGGAGGTTCACCTCCATGACCATGGACTAGTTGGTGTAGTCTCCCCGCTTCAGCATCGGGAAGTGGAGGTTGGTGCCGCTGCCGCCACCGGGCTCGCGCACCACCTGCTGCACGACGATCTCGCCTCCACGCCGTGTTCTGCTCCTTCCTCGGCTCGGCGAGCGCCGTCGGTTCGCCGGGGGTGGAGTCGCGGACGCGCGCGGGTGCTGGTTAGCGCCGTCACGATTGAGAGACATGGCCCGCTGATCTTCGCTCTGATACCAATTGTTCCCCTGAATCAATCTCAAAACTACAGCTCGAACGAGAGAGAAGAGACGATGAACTCAGAGGTTTTGTGTCGCGCAAGTTCTGCGACATTTTCTGGTCTTCCTTTTATTGATGCTTACAAAGGGGAAACGTGGGCAACGTACTCCACGACTGACCGTGCCATCCCACGATCCGAGCGATGTGCACAACGAGCTAGACTCGGTTCAGATGCCCTACATGCAAGGCGATCTGACTAACCGAATAATAGACGAAATAACAAACTGCTAACAGACTAGACTGACGAAACTGACGAAGTGTTGCTACTCAACACTTGCCCAACTTATTCAGAAGTGAGGGAGCCAGGGTTTAAGCAACAACTCTTGCCTCCGCTGAGAAGTTGATAAGCCGAGCGCGTAAGCAACTGATCGACTCCAATCTGCCGCCGAAGGATGAAGATGCTTAGCTTATGTGTTTGTAGGCTTTATACTGTAAATGAAATACAGGGATCTAGCACCCGACTAAAGCAAGTGGAGTTTTGTTGTTATGCCATAGGAATCCTTTGCCCGTCTGCATTGGATGCTCTCGAGTGTATTTGAGTTTGTTTGTGTTCTTGTCTTTTGTCGCAGACGCAGCCCCCGAGCACGTCGAGTGGTTGCTTTATGCGCAGCCCCCGAGCACGTCGAGTGGTTGCTTTATGCGCAGCTCCCGAGCACGTCGAGTGGTTGCTTTATGCGCAGCCCCCGAGCACGTCGAGTGTTTTCTTTATGCGTAGCCCCCGAGCACGTCGAGTGGTCGCTTTATGCGCACCTCCCGAGGATCTCCTAGAGAGTAATCCTGGCCCAGTTCCTCAAAGATGTATTAGGCTTGCTCCCAAAGACATCTTCGAGAAATTGGTTCTCAGGAGAGCTCCCTGTACTTGCCTTTATCCCTCTTGTAAATCCGATGTACCTCAAGAGAGCAGCCCTAGGCCCAGCTGCTCGAAGATGTCTTAGTTTTGCCACCGAAGACATCTTCAAGAAGCTGGTGCTTAGGAGAACTCCTTGTTGTTGCCTGAGTGAGAATGAAGGGCTGAGGGTCTATTTATAGTGCTTGTCCCTCCCTCTTGCCTTCACCAAAGGGTAGTTCCAATAGCACTCCAAATGTCACCTTTTGCTCTGCCCCAGAGGCCAACTTACTATAACTCGAAGGGTCAAGTGGCTCTTGACGCTTAGTCAAAGGGTTAATCTGACAACCATTGGGGCCGACTTATCCGGGCCTTTACCCTACCCGGGGGTGGTCCCCGACATATGTGCAGCCCCCGAGACTATCGAGTGACTATTTTTTGATTTTCGATATATGTGCAGCCCCCGAGCATGTCGAGTGGCTGCTTTTTTCTTTTTGATATATGTGTAGCCCCCGAGCATATCGATTGGCTGTTTTTTGCTTTTTGACGAAAGATTATGCGGGGAAGATATGGATAATCGCTTTTCTTTATAAATGTTTATCAGCAAGCCGCCTCATTAAAAACCTTCCAGTCCCCTTAGGTACCCTGGTAAAGAAAAGAGCGCGTCTGGAACCTGCTGGCCTTTTGATACATGAGTCTTTTGCTACACCGACTGGATATTTTTGCTAAGTGATGATGACCCTAATTGGCCTTACTCTCCGAGTTATGTGCTTCCTCTTGGTGTTGTGGCATCTGCAGATTGTACCTCCTTTTGTATGACTTCTTTGGTTTTTGCAGTCGCAACACTAGGGGTTCCCCGTGGGACGTGTCTTTCCCTGGTAGTGTGATGTGCATAGTAGTAAAAGATTTGAATGACATTGCCCCCGCTGCGTCTTGCCTTCTCATTTTCGGCTGTCACTTATGATGACACAGTTTGGCACTCCTTGGCTGAAGATTGTAGTGATGTGATTTGAGTTTTCCAATCTGCTTGTGCTTGACCGCCCCATATTAGTCGTGATTTGACTTTTTTTGCTTGGGAGTTCCGCTTGGTTTAGTTTCTGCCCGAAGATGTTTATCTCGAGTGGCATGTGGGTGCCACCTTATGATTGACATGTGGTTTATGTGCTCGAAGAGGATGCCTGGCGGTACCTGCGCCTTTGCTGCTCCAATGTTTGCTAGCATGTTGGCTTGTTTGTTGCGCGTGCGCGTTATATGATGTAGCTCGTAGCTATGAAATCTTCTTTGTCACATATCGAAGTAATCTTGGTATCTAACCAGCTTGTCCATGTTCATTGCTTGCACTTGCCACGTTTTGCGTGATTGTACATGAGCTCCCTCGGATGATGATGTTTTGTGCTCCTGAAGCTCTTGCTAGTCGCATGCCTTGGAACAGGTCTTCATAGTCGATTTTGACTTTTGATGGTGCCGGGAAGTTTGTCTGCAGTACATACCATACACGTTCCTTGTTGGGGTTTATGAGTATCATACCTGCGCCTGTGCCTCTGCCGTTTTTGGACCCGTCAAAGTGTATTGTCCATCGTCTGGCTTGAGTGCTTTCTTCTTCCTCTGTGGGTTCAACTGTCCATATGTCGTTTACTTCATGTATTGCAGCTACGGTTGCTCTTTTCTTGCGTTCTGGCTCCGTTGCTACTTCCCTTGTATCTCGTGTCTCGTCTGAGGTTTCTTCGACTCCGTATGTCTCCGATATCCTGCAAAAGTATCTGTCGCAGTCGTCTGACTTTTGGAAGTTTCCGTTGACTGTGATGACTCCTTTTGGACCTGGCATTTTGAGCTTGAGGTATGCGTAGTGGGGTACTGCCATGAACCTTGCGAATGCTGGCCGTCCCAATATGGCGTGATATTTTGATTTCCAGTCGACGACGTCGAAGTCGATGAGTTCGCTTCTGAAGTGGGTTGCATTCCCGAATGTGACGTCGAGTTGGATTTTCCCTTCTAGACGTACAGCTTTGCCCGGTACAATACCGTGGAAGGTGTTTGTAGATTTCAGGAGGTTCTCGACTGAACTGTTCATCTTCCGGAGCGTGTCTCTGAATATTATGTTGACGCCACTGCCTCCGTTTATGAATATTTTGGTCATAGTGTATCCTCCGATCTGTCCTTCGAGTACTACAGCAGCGTGTCCCGGTCGATAGATGGCTGGCGGGTGATCCTCTTGATCAAAAGCGATTGTTATGTCTGACCCTTGCAAAAAGTCTGCTACTATTTGCGGAGGTGCTATGTATGCCACTGGGATAGCTTGTGGTTGTTCTCTCTTCATCTGATTTATGTAATCCATCGCCATTTGCCCAAATTCGCGACAGCTTCCCATTGTGTGATGTGATGTTAACCGTCTAGTCACCGGGTCTTTGAACAAATGGAGTCTGCACTCATCCTCCATCTTTCCTTGAAATGATTTCTCAACTCTTGACTCTGAGTGCTTATGCCAGTCTTGTCTTTTGTATCTTCCGCGCTGGTCTCGACCTCGGTCGTCGCGTCTGTCCACTGGCCTATCTCGTCTGTAGTTATAATCTCGTGTATCCCGACGATCGTCTTGCCGGCTGCTTTGCCGATTATCTTGCTTTCTGTCATCTTGATTTCGGCCGTCTTGCGAGAATCCAACTGCTATAAATTTGACCTTGTCCTTGCCGCGGTGATCGTAGTCGCGCCTTCTTTGTTTGTCATCTCTGTCCCGCCGATCTCGGCTATCCCGGTGGTCGTGACTGTCTCGTCTGTCGCGGTGTCGTTGTGGTGAGTGTGGGGTTTGCTGTGGACTGCATCTTCGCCATCTGCCCATTCGGTCGCTAGTTTCATGAGTTCTGCCATGTGTTTTTGGTTTTTGCCGTCCGTGTGATTCCCGGAAATCTTTTCCGTAGACTCCATTCGTGAAGGCGTCCATTGCTCTGTCTTCTGATATTGCGCCCACGGAGTTCCTGATGGAGGCCCACCTTCTGATGTAAGACCTAAGTTTCTCGTCTGTCTTTTGCCGGCATGCTCTTAATTCTTCAAATGTTTTTGACCTTTCGCAAAGAGGGTCGAAATATTTATGAAGTCTTCCTTGAAGTGATCCCAAGAATCATAGGCTCCTTCGGGTAAAGACTTGAGCCAAACGCGGGCTGTGCCTTCAAGCATCAGCTGTATGTATTGTAATGAAGTCGTCGTTGTTTCTCGTTGGCATATGACTGCCAGTTGTAATCTTCAAGCCATCCAGAGGGTTCCTGCTTCGAGTTGAATTTTGGCATGGTTGGTAGGCCAAAATTCTTTGGGAGTTTTGTTTCTTGAATCCGTCTAGTGAACCATTGTGCTCCGCATGGTCCTGCGTTGCGATTGTCAGGCGATTCGCGACTGCCTGATCCTCTGGACTTGCTTCTTGAGCGGCTTCTTGATCTGCGACGGCTTGAGTTTTTCCTGCCGCTAAGCTGAGGGCTACGACTGGAACGATCTCTCGAGTGGCTCCCGGGAATCAAGGCGTCATCATCGTGCCGTGAAAATTTCGCGCGCAGTTCGGAGAGATGTGACAACTGCTGACCGCAGTCAACTCGGACGGTTGGCCCCGCTACGTCATGTCCCATCGGGCGCAGAGGCGTGCCACGGAGCGTCATCGTTGATGTCATCAAGCCAACGGCTCTGAAGAAGACGTGAAACAGCAAGACAACTCGAATGCACGATTCGAGTGCTAAGCTTCACAACTGAAAGCAACCAAGTAGGACAGGGTGTTGATCCGAGAACCCGAAACAATCATTCGGGTGGCAAAGAAAATTGAGTAAGCTCAAGCAGCCTAATCCATCTACAAGTAAGCCAACAGGCCGAATAGAAGCAAGCTTCACAAGAAGGCCAAGGCAAAATAATTCGACTGCAGAGATTACTCCCATCGGGAGTGTTCTATTCGACTGAGGAAAGCGAGTCTGAACTCAAGAACAAGCAATCCGGCGGCGGGCCCAGGAGGAAGAAGTCCTTTGCCCGACGGTGAGGCTACGATTCGACCAAGCACTCGGGGGCTACTGACGTGGGGCTACTTTTCGACTAGCCCACGGTGAGGCTACCTGGGCCGCGCCAAGCTTGAGAAGGCCCACAGAAGGCCCACTAGGGGTACCGTGTAACCTAGTCCAAGTCGGTTAGGTCTAATAACCTGCCATATTTGTAATTGTCGTCGGCATCGACCACCCGAGACCTGGCTTACCTATAAAAGCCAGGAGGGTCGCTCGTCTCCAGGACACGCCAACAGCCACCACAAACCCTAGCGAGATCGCAATCTCGCCATTGTAATCGCCACTCGCCACTCGCCATCAATACCAGACAAGCAGGAAGTAGGGTGTTATCCTCCGGGAGCCTGAACCTGGGTAAATTCCCCGCTTGTCAGCCGTTGTGATCACCAACGCTTATCTCTCTCCCCCTCAATCAACCCGGGGTGGACAACCCTGGATTTGCCGAGTTACACCCTCGTCACAAGGGTCATCAAAGGAAGAGCGCTGACAGACTTTGTCACTGAATGGACTGACCCAACCCCTGAAGAGCCTCTAGGAGAAGAGCCAGAGCCCTCCGGAGAGAAGATGCCCAGCTACTGGACCATGAAGTTCGACGGAGCCTTCGCCTGCCGCAATGGCGGTGCTAGCGTCGTCCTGACCTCGCCTAAGGGTGACAAACTCTACTATGCGGTCCAGCTGTGCTTCGTGATCGACAAAATCTCCAACAACATTGCTGAGTACGAGGGCTTGCTTGCCGGCCTACGGGCCGCCATCGCTCTAGGCCTCAAGCACCTGCTCATAAAGGGCAACTCCCAGTTGCTCGTCAACTTCTCCAACAAAAGCTACAAGCCTAAGGACGACCACATGGCCGTATACCTTGAAGAGGTCCGCAAGCTTGAGAAGCACTACAGGGGCATGGAGCTCATGCACATCCCGAGGAAGGAAAATCAAGAGGTTGATGACATCGCCAAGCGCGTATCAAGAAGGCAGGCCCAGCAGCCAGGCGTCTTTGAAGAGAGAATTGTCAAGGCATTCATAAAGCAGCCTCAAGAGGCCATGCCCGCAAACACAGACGAAGCCCTCCCACCACCGCCTACAATTGGGGCTCCCGATTGCTTCATACAGACAGGGGAACACCTGTTGCTCACAGCGGTGCATCAAGAAATAGGCTGGAGCGACGAGCTCAAGGACTACCTTGCCAAGGGAATCCTCCCTGCAGAAGATGTCGAAGCAGAGCGAATCGCTCGCCAGGCAAAATCCTACTACATCCTCGAGGGAGATCTCTACCGCAAGCGCCCAAATGGTATCGCGCTCAAATGCGTCCCTCCTGATGAAGGAAAAAAGCCTGATCAAGGACATCCACAGCGGGAAATGCGGCAACTATTCGTGCGCCCGCACCCTCGAAGGCAAGGTCTTCAGGAGTGGCTTCTACTGGTCGCAAGCCCTTCAGGATGCAGTTGACATCGTTCAAGCTTGCGAAGCCTGCCAGTTCCACGCCAAGCAAATCCATCAGCCCGCGCTGGGACTTCAAACCATCCCGCTCTCCTAGCCGTTCGCGGTCTGGGGGCTGGACATCTTGGGACCATTCCCAATAGCGCAAGGGGGCTACCGCTACCTCTTCGTGGCCATCGACAAGTTCACCAAGTGGCCAGAGGTTGAGGCGACACGCACAATTCCAGCAGGTGCAGCGGTAAAATTCATCAGAGGCCTGGTCTGTCGCTTCAGAGTGCCAAATCGCATAATCACCGACAACGGCTCGCAATTCACAAGCGGCAGCTTTAGGGCTTACTGCGAGAAATTGGGCATCAAGCTCTGCTTCGCCTCAGTACCTCACCCGCAAAGCAATGGCCAAGCCGAGCGCGCAAACACAGAAGTCCTCAAGGGCTTAAAAACCAGGACGTTCAACATCCTCAAGGGCCACGGCAAGGGCTGGATCGGCGAGCTCCCTTCAGTGCTCTGGTCCATCCGCACCACGCCGCCCAAGCCTACTGGGGAAACACCGTTTCCCCTCGTCTACGGAGACGAAGCAGTACTCCCCACAGAGATCAAGTATGGATCCCCACGGGTCCTGGCCTTCAATGAGGACGAGCAAGAGGACCTCCACAACGACGACCTGCTGCTCCTCGAAGGACTACGCTGTTATGCCGCTCTCCGGCGGCAAAATACAAGCAGGACCTGCGACGCTACCACAGCCGCAACGTGCGCTCGCGCACCCTGGAGACAGGTGATCTCATCCTCAGGCGAATCCTCTCCATGGAAGGCCTCCACAAGCTGTCACCAATTTGGAAAGGCACCTGCAGGGTCACCCACATCGCCAGGCCTGGCGTGGCTCGCCTCGAGACTCAAGACGGCATCCCCGTCAAAAATATGTGGAACATCATGCACCTACGCAATTTCTACCCGTGATCATTGTCACGCCCGTGATCATTGTCACGTCAAGACATATGGCTGAAGAGGCAGCTTACGGCTCCACCCACAAGCATTTTTTGTCTCTGGAGGAGAAGCTCACGGCTTTCACCTCCAAGCTCCAAAGGCTTCTCATCCCTCCGAGCTCTCCTTATAACGAGCCACTGCAGGCCGTAGAGAGTCTCTGCCACTAATGAGTGGTCCCCATGCCTCGACATGGATAAAATACATTAACTTGGCAACTCAAAGCATAATGAGAAAATTTCGTTCCTAAGTGAACTATGCGCTACGGCGCCGCTACGTAATATTTTGGTGGTGAGTTTTATTCCCGCATTATTCTCTTTAAAGATGTGCGCTTATATCCCTCCACATGCGCACCTCGCGAGAGGGGGCTGAGTACAGTGCGAGTGCCTCAAATGACACACCAGCAGCACTACAAAACCCAAGGATCCGAGATCTAGCTATAGGGCGAGCTCCCACAAACACGCCATCTCTACAAAGGACTTTGGTACTTACTCTCCTCGCGAGGAATGCCTGAGGAGACCTATAAGCGCGCATTAGTTCCCACCACCATGTACAAGCGCCCCTACAAGCCTGAGGAGGCAACAGGGCAAAAACCCTTGAAGAGGACCTCCTCGTCAGGCAAAACACCTCTACAGGGCAAAAATCCTGGAGAAGCTAAGTCCCGCACTCATGCTGTCGTCGTGGCGAACAGACAGATGCCATAGGATGGCTAATGTGTGGGGCCGATGGACGCTAGGGGATCTCGGGGAGGGATTGCGCGATGAACTCGCGCACAGGTAAACTCAACCGACACGGTGACACAAATATTTACCCTGCTTCGGGGCTCTCGCGAGGAGATAAAACCCCTACTGCAGCATCTAGCCTACTCGGTATATTTCTATTTTCATTATCCGGGCTACAGTATGCTCCGCGAGCTGCTAGGCATGCCTCCACAAAGTTTTGGGAGCAAATGGAAAGGGGGGAAATGAAGTGGTGGGGGGCTTCGCCTCTCCTTTCCCTCTCCCCCTGGTGCCCTTTATATAGGAGAGCCCAGGGGACAAGTTGGGGACAAGGAGACAAGAAGTACTGCACACGGTACACTGTTCACGATTTGACTAATGGGGTCTTGTCGGCACTGTTCACCATGTCACACGGTTGTACTATAGTCACATCGGCAATCACTATAGTCATGTCGGGTCAGGTCTAGACATGGTACACCCGGTGTCCTTGCCTTGTCTCCTAGCTGCTGTCTTTTGCATCTTCATGCCCTTCTCTTCTTATCTTCTTCGTCCCGTACTGTTCTTGGTCCTGTACAGACGTCCCGGTGGATGAAATACCCGAACGAACTCGGTTCGCTCCGAGGCAAGACGCAGCCCGAGACCGAAGATGCCGTTGTCGTCCGGTGTCGAGGATGAACCTAGGAGGTCCGGCCGAGGTGCTGCCGGGGTCTGCCGATGTCGGGGTGGCTCTCGGGCGCGGGCAGATGAGACCGGGGCAGGAGATGCCGGGGGCGGCCGGCGTGGACGAGCTCGGGCGGCCGTGGGCTACCGAGATCGTTGTCGGGGAGGCGGCCGGCGTGGACGATGTCGAGGTGGTGGCGTCGGTGCAGCAGTACTCGGGGCGGGCCGTGGAGGCGCTGGAGGAGATGCCGGAGTCGGGGACGAGTTGGGGGCGAGGGCGTCCTAGGCGATGCCGGGGTCGGGGCAGGGGATGAGGATGCCGGAGGAGACCTCGAGGCGGCGCCGGGATCCTGCGACCGCCCGGGAGGAGGCCGCCGAGGTCGGGGGAAGCCGGGCGCGCCGCGGTCGGTGTAGACGAACTCGAGGAAGGGTCGCCGGCGGGGCGGCGAGGTCGAGACGCGGGCGGAGGCGCAAACGCCGTTGCTGGTGGGGAAGATGATGCCAGGGGGCGGGGCAGAGCACGCTGGTGGATAGGATGCCGGGGGCGGGGCGGAGCACGTCGGAGGAGAGGAGGACACGGCCGAGGCGTTGATGGAGTTGGGGGCGTCGAGGTGGTGCCGGCACGGAGGAGCTCGGGCGGCCGAGTCCGGGGGAGGTCGCGAGCGCGACGGGGAGGCGCGGATACCGGGCGGCGCGACGGGGAGGCGCGGATGTCGGGCGGCGCGACGGGGAGGCGTGGATGTCGGGGGCGAACGCCGGGGGCGGTTGGGAGAACTCGGGGGAGATGATGCGGTCGTGCAGGAGGTTGAGGACGAGGTCGAATCCGGATGTCGTGGCAGTTGGTGCTTCGGGGGTTGACCGAGTTGAGCCTCTCGGTTGATCCGAGTAGGAGATGGGCCAGTCCAATGCCCTCCCGAGACCACCAAATCCGGCCCATGACTCCCCTTTCCTCTTTTTTCTTACTCCTTCATTTAAATGTAGTTATATCAAATAACATGTTTTTAGGGATCTCGGGGATTACAACCCCGACACTAGTCCCCGAGGCTGCGGGGGACTCGCAGAGTCGCGCGCAGACTTAGAAGAAATCTCAACCTCATCGTTTTCATTTGCTCCACCGAGTACCTGCAAAAATACAATCATATGCCGGTTCCGTAGCCACTCTGGGCGTTTTACCGACATAGATGTCTTCGGCCACCGCCGGTCTGACACAAACACACAACACATGCCGGCGTTTAGCCACTCTGGGCGTATACCGACACGGACGCCTCATGTGCCGGCCTTTAGCCACTCGGGGCGTATACCGACACAGAGTCTCATGTGCCGGCGTTTAGCCACTCTGGGCGTATACCGACACAGACGCCTACACACACAATGTCACACAGGTATCTCGGTATGTCGGTATGTCGGCCACTCTGGGCATATCCCACAATGTTTCGGTATCTCGGCCACTCCGGGCGTATCAAAGGTGTTTCAGTATCTCTGCCATTCTGGGCGCTTCACAGATGTTTCGGTATCTCTGGTGTTGCCTTTGGCGAACTTTGATACACCGAAATAAATGACGATTTGGAAATATTGCCCGATGCCATGATACATTGGCGAACCGAAATAAACAGGGATCTGGAGATATGGTATGATGCCACGATATGTTGGCAAACCGATATAAACAACGATCTGTAGATATTGCAGGATGCCACGATATATTGACGAACCGAAATAAACAGCGATCTGGAAATTATGCATGATACCGCGATACGTGGGCCAACTGATACCACAGATCATATGCAATATATCTTGAGAAAATAACCAACCATAAGATATATCCAAGATAACCAATATAATGACCGATATCTCCAGAATTTTTGACACGAATATCCTCTCGGAAAAAACCAACATGGATACCATCTCGGAAAAACCAGCATCCCCCTTTTAATGTTAGCGCATACGGGTAATATAACAAATATTCGATGGAAGTGAAAACTTTAAACGACATGCCCAAGAGAATTTAACGCGAGACAGAAGAATACAACTAGCCTCCGAGTCAGGCATGGGGATATCGGTTTCACCGAGTCCCCGGGTAAATTTTCAGATACAATAGGAAGACAAAGGAGCCCGGCAGTCCCCGAGTCCAGTTTCGGGATGCCGACTCACCAATGACAGAGCAAGAAGCAAGATACAACAAGCATATAAATAGATAGAAACCAAGTTACTCTACCGACTAAGCATGCAAGGTTCAACCGACCGGTAAGCCAGTCCCTGGGTCAAGACATCTTGCTCCCGGGAAAGAACACATAGATGACAAACAGGTGAAACAAGGCAGCCCCCGGGTTACGATACCTCGTTCCCGGGTAAACAATTAGGCTAAGCATGCAGGGGCGGTTCCCGAATAATATCTAAGATAACATAATTGCAAGGCATATATGACGATACTCACGGAGCACAGGAGCGGTTGGGGATGTCGGAGGCGACATAACCCGGGTAACTGGTGTGCAACTGCCAGGGGTCCCTTGATGATGAGTGTCGAGGCAGACGCCGACGGCTGGTGCCCGCGATGCAGGGATGCCGGTTCGGGATGTCGACGACCGGTTTCCGTGATGCGGGGATGTCGACGACCTCTAACCATGGCGCAGGGATGTCGGAGACCTCTACCCGCCGCGCAGGGATGTCAGCGATCTCAACCCACGGCGCAGGGATGTCGGCGACCTCAACCCGCCGCGCAGGGATGTCAGCGATCTCAACCCGCGGCGCAGGGATGTCGGCGACCTCAACCCGCCGCGCAGGGATGTCAGCGATCTCAACCCGCGGCGCATGGACGTCAATGACCGCTGCCCGCAGCACAGGGATCCCGGATTTAGGATCCTGGATTTTGGGATGCCGGTGACCGCTACCCGCGGCGCAGGATGTCAGTGACCACTGCCCGCAGCGTAGGGATCCCGGATTTAGGATCCCGGATTTTGGGATGCCGGTTACCGCTACCCGCGGCGCAGGATGTCAGTGAACACTGCCCGCAGCGTAGGGATCCCGGATTTAGGATCCCAGATTTTGGGATGCCGGTGACCGCTACCCGCGGCGCAGGATGTCAGTAACCACTGCCCGCAGCGTAGGGATCCCGGATTTAGGATCCCGGATTTTGGGATGCCGGTGACCGCTACCCGCGGCGCAGGATGTCAGTGACCACTGCCCGCAGCGTAGGGATCCCGGATTTAGGATCCCGGATTTTGGGATGCCGGTGACCGCTACCCGCGGCGCAGGATGTCAGTGACCACTGCCCGCAGCATAGGGATCCCGGATTTAGGATCCCGGATTTTGGGATGCCGGTGACCGCTACCCGTGGCGCAGGATGTCAGTGACCACTGCCCGCAGCGTAGGGATCCCGGATTTAGGATCCCGGATTTTGGGATGCCGGTGACCGCTACCCGCGGCGCAGGATGTCAGTGACCACTGCCCGCAGCATAGGGATCCCGGATTTAGGATCCCGGATTTTGGGATGCCGGTGACCGCTACCCGCGGCGCAGGATGTCAGTGACCACTGCCCGCAGCGTAGGGATCCCGGATTTAGGATCCTGGATTTTGGGATGCCGGTGACCGCTACCCGCGGCGCAGGATGTCAGTGACCACTGCCCGCAGCGTAGGGATCCCGGATTTAGGGATGTCGGGTCCTGTCCGAAATTGTTCCCGCAAGCGCCACTCTGCCCCACGGTGGGCGCCAACTGTCGTCGTGGCGAACAGACAGATGCCATAGGATGGCTAATGTGTGGGGCCGATGGACGCTAGGGGATCTCGGGGAGGGATTGCGCGATGAACTCGCGCACAGGTAAACTCAACCGACACGGTGACACAAATATTTACCCTGCTCCGGGGCTCTCGCGAGGAGATAAAACCCCTACTGCAGCATCTAGCCTACTCGGTATATTTCTATTTTCATTATCCGGGCTACAGTATGCTCCGCGAGCTGCTAGGCATGCCTCCACAAAGTTTTGGGAGCAAATGGAAAGGGGGGAAATGAAGTGGTGGGGGGCTTCGCCTCTCCTCTCCCTCTCCCCCTGGTGCCCTTTATATAGGAGAGCCCAGGGGACAAGTTGGGGACAAGGAGACAAGAAGTACTTCGCACGGTACACAATTCACGATTTGACTAATGGGGTCTTGTCGGCACTGTTCACCATGTCACACGGTTGTACTATAGTCACATCGGCAATCACTATAGTCAAGTCGCGTCAGGTCTAGACATGGTACACCCGGTGTCCTTGCCTTGTCTCCTAGCTGCTGTCTTTTGCATCTTCATGCCCTTCTCTTCTTATCTTCTTCGTCCCGTACTGTTCTTGGTCCTGTACAGACGTCCCGGTGGATGAAATACCCGAACGAACTCGGTTCGCTCCGAGGCAAGACGCAGCCCGAGACCGAAGATGCCGTTGTCGTCCGGTGTCGAGGATGAACCTAGGAGGTCCGGCCGAGGTGCTGCCGGGGTCTGCCGATGTCGGGGTGGCTCTCGGGCGTGGGCAGATGAGACCGGGGCAGGAGATGCCGGGGGCGGCCGGCGTGGACGAGCTCGGGCGGCGTGGGCTACCGAGATCGATGTCGGGGAGGCGGCCGGCGTGGACGATGTCGAGGTGGTGGCGTCGGTGCAGCAGTACTCGGGGGCGGGCCGTGGAGGCGCTGGAGGAGATGCCGGAGTCGGGGACGAGTTGGGGGCGAGGGCGTCCTAGGCGATGCCGGGGTCGGGGCAGGGGATGAGGATGCCGGAGGAGACCTCGAGGCGGCGCCGGGATCCTGCGACCGCCCGGGAGGAGGCCGCTGAGGTCGGGGGAAGCCGGGCGCGCCGCGGTCGGTGTAGACGAACTCGAGGAAGGGTCGCCGGCGGGGCGGCGAGGTCGAGACGCGGGCGGAGGCGCAAACGCTGTTGCTGGTGGGGAAGATGATGCCAGGGGGCGGGGCAGAGCACACTGGTGGATAGGATGCCGGGGGCGGGGCAGAGCACGTCGGAGGAGAGGAGGACACGGCCGAGGCGTTGATGGAGTTGGGGGCGTCGAGGTGGTGCCGGCACGGAGGAGCTCGGGCGGCCGAGTCCGGGGGAGGTCGCGAGCGCGACGGGGAGGCGCGGATACCGGGCGGCGCGACGGGGAGGCGCGGATGTCGGGCGACGCGACGGGGAGGCGTGGATGTCGGGGGAGAACGCCGGGGGCGGTTGGGAGAACTCGGGGGAGATGATGCGGTCGTGCAGGAGGTTAAGGACGAGGTCGAATCCGGATGTCGTGGCAGTTGGTGCTTCGGGGGTTGACCGAGTTGAGCCTCTCGGTTGATCCGAGTAGGAGATGGGCCAGTCCAATGCCCTCCCGAGACCACCAAATCCGGCCCATGACTCCCCTTTCCTCTTTTTTCTTACCCCTTCATTTAAATGTAGTTATATCAAATAACATGTTTTTAGGGATCTCGGGGATTACAACCCCGACACATGCATTGAGAGCCTTTTTTCCACCACAAGCACATTTCATTTTTCCCTTGTGCTTCATGGACTACTCGCACGTCAAAGGGGGGCACTTGAGCATCGCGACTCAGAGCTCTTACCTCTCCAAGCCTTAAACTCCCCCCGGCCTTGCTGAGTCATTGCTCTAGCATACCGCAGTGGCGGAGTCATAGCGCGAAGAGACGGGTCCTAGCGACGCAGAGAAAACATAGACATGAAAATAAGACAAAAGGGACCTCTCGAGGGGCACGCAAGCTGAAATAAAATACTTAAGGAGTATATTACATGCCCAAAATGCACAGTGTCTAAACAAAAGACTGTTTCAGATACAAGCACTCAAGGGCACATTAAGTGAGGCTCAGGCGAAGTCCGTGCTATTGTGCTCCTCCTCCGCAATGCCCTCCTCTGTTTCAGCGGGGTCGGCTTCCTCGCTGCCGTCCGCAGCAGCCTCCGCACGCTTGAAGCGGTTGCAGAAGGCCTCGACCTGCTCGCGGAGGGACTTGGAGGACCGCCACACATCGTCGCCCTCGCGAGCCTCGGTCACATGGAGAGGTCGAAGTCAGGCGTGAGGAGCCTAAGGTTGGTGAAGATGCGGTCAACGACCACCCCTAGGAGCTGGCGGCTCTCAACCTCGATCACCTCGCGAAGCTCGGCGGCAGGGCGCTCGAGTGCCGTGAAGAGCTGGTCGAAGAAGACCAGGTACATGGCAGCATCGCCACGTCCTCGAGCATCGGCGTGAGGCGCCTCTGCGCCAAGCTGGGCAACAAGCTCGTTGCCCCTGGCCACCAGGGACAAGAACATGCACTCCCGTTGCTTCGTGAGCACCCGAGCCGCCTTCGCGCTGTCCTCCGCCTCCGTCGCTCGCTCAACAGCTGGGCCCACATGCTCCTCCACGTCCTTGATGAGGGAGTTCAGGTCCAGGACGGTCGTCCTGCGAGCATCCTCCGCCTAGCGGTGGGCCTCCTTGGCGCGCTGGAGGCGAACCCCCAGCTTGGCGTTGGCCTTCTCCAGCTCCGCAATCCACTTGGCGTCAGCAACGTGCTTGGCCTTGAAGAAGTCCTCCTGCTTCTTAGCCTTGTCGTGGTACTCTTGGGCAATGATCTACCTGTAGTTCTTCTCCCGTTCGCGAGGTCCTTCTCCGCCTCCTTCTTCTTGGCGAACCGGTCCTTGAAGCGCTCCAGGGCTTGCTGCTGGGCGGCGACATCCTCGCCATGCTTCTGGAGCGCCTGGCCCAGGTTACCCTCGCACGCCTCGAGCTCCTCGCGCTTGGACGCAAGCTTGTTCTCCGCCTGGAGGCCAGCTGTCACTCGCGGGCGGCCAGGCTTTTGCGGTCTTCCTCCAGAGTCTCATGCGCGGCCTAGCGAGCAGAGAGGAGTTGGGACTCAAGCTGGGCAAGCTCGCGGCGCTTCTGCGCCAGCGAACCCTCCTTGGCCTCGCGCTCGTCCCTTGCCTCGGCCAAGAGATTCACGTCCGCGTTGCGCTCCTCCTGAAGGGGCGCAAGAAGCTCGTATGTGGCGCGGATGGCCCCTTCACAAATCTCCTTAGCAAAGCGGACGGCCTACTCGCGCTTGGCCTGCAGCGCTGCGTCCTCCTGGCGTCTGGCTGCCACGGCTGCGTGGAAGGACGCCCACGCCTCCGCGAGCTCCCCGCGCTGCTGGGTGAGTTGGGCATCCTCAATAGCGAGGTGTGCCTCCAAGCCCTCCAGGGACTCCCGCACAAGGCGAAAGGAGACCTCGCGGTGCCCTTTGCTCCAGTCCCAGCCGCCAAGGACCAGGTCGCGGCAAGAAGAAGGCCCTGCTCCCGCGCGTCGAGCCTGGAGAACGAGGCCTCAGGGCGTGCCGGGGCGCTTTGCTGCGCGCCGTTCTCCTTGGCTCCCAGGCCTGCCTCGCCACCCTCGCCCTCCTAGCGCACCATCTCCTGTTGCTCGTTGCCTCCAGCGGGGCGCGGCGGAGCTGAAGGACGGGCCACGCCCTCAGGCTCGCCAGCGCCGGGCTAGCCCTGGACCACCTCAGCCTTTGGCTGCACAGGAGGAGTGGCCGCGTGGGGCGGAGTAGCCGCGCGGGGTGGAGTCGCCGCGGTGGAGTTGGCTCGCGCGGTGGCGATGCCGCGCAAGGCGGAGTTGGAGTGCAAGGAGGAGATGGCGCCCGCTCCTCATGCCCCTCGGGCACCACCTGCTCGGGAGGCGGTGCAGCGGCCTCTCCCTAAGGCATTTGTTCAGTTGGGCCTGTGGAGGCCATCTCCACAAGCCTCGCGGCCTCCTCAGCCACAGCATCTCCCGCGGCCCTCTTCACATCTGTTGCCTTGCAAAGCTTGCGGCGCTTCGTAGGCACAAGGTCACTGGCAAACACCAGAGAAAGATCTTCAGGGATGATTGGAAGGAGAAAGAACAAGAATCAAGCAACTAAAAGCTAAAAACACTTACCCAGACTGCTTGGCGCCGGTGTCGACCCACGCCAAGCCTGGCGAGCGCCAGGAGGGCTTGGCCTTGGCGCAGACCCCCGCCTCGCCTTCCTCTTGGAGGGGACATCTGATGGCCTCGTGCCAGGCCTGTCGCTGGCCGCCTTAGACCGGGGCTCTCGCCGCCCCGCCGCGGCCGCCTCATCGTCGACGTCCCCCTCCTCCTCCATGAGGCGCGAAGGCGCCACCACGAATGTGTCTTCATCGCCTGACGAGATATCGCAGATCTCATCCATAAAGGGCCCCGCCCTTGAAGAGGACACCTCCCCTGTGGAGGGATTTGCAGCGGCCTCCTCGCCTCGTCAGGCTCCTGAAGCAGAGGGCGACTCAGCTGCCTCCGCCTCCTGCACCACCGTCAAAGGCATCTCCTTCTCGCCCGCCGGGGTGAACGCAGGCATCCCGTCCAGGATAGCCAGGCGCTCGGTCATGTTGAGGTTGTGTAGGGGGCATAGCGTGAGCGGGAGGTCCTCCACGACAGGCAACACCGGGTTGATGAAGAGCGTGGACAAGATGCAATCGACTGCCTCCTTGTCGTTGTCCTCACGGTGGAGCCGCATCCCGTCCTGGGGGCCTGAGTACATCCACATCGGCGTCGTGTGCGCCTGGAGTGGAGCGATGCGGCGCGTCGCGAAGTCCGCAACGATGATCTGCCCTGTGAGGCCCTCCTCCCGGAGGTAGCTCAGGCGGCCCATCAAGATTGTGTTGGCCGCACCGCTGAAGGTGGCCTTGCCCCAGTTCGAGTTCTTCACGGGCGGCGCGTCGGGGATGCTGAGGAAGGGACACGCCTTTTCCACGCCAACGTAGAACCACCGCTGGCAGAAGTCGTCCACCTTCTTCATAACCGCCGTGAAGGGCTTGTTTTCATTCCACGACATGGGGATGTAGACGGTCCCCATGCCATCCACGATATGGAAGGAGACGCATCCGGAGCGCTCGTTCCTCGCCGTGTTCCGGAGCGCGTAGAAGCACCTGAAGAGGCCCACCATGGGCTCCACGCCTAGGTACGCCTCGCAGAGGTAGGCAAAGATGGCGAGGATGAGGACAGAGTTCGGGTGGAGGTGCAGAAGCTGGATCTGGTAGAACGCCAGCACCGCCTCCAAGAATGGGGAGAACGGCGACACCAGCCCTGTAGCAACGCAGTGCTGAAGGATGGGGTAAAACCCTCGCGATCGCTTCGCGAGCTCTGCAGACCGGAACACGGTGGCGCCATGCTCGTTGGTCCGCGATGCCACCAAGTAGCGGAGCTTGTTGACTGCCGCATCCTGGACGCGCGCCCCGATCATTGCCGCACCGTACGCAGGCGCGACAGGCGCCTCCTGCGAGGACGAAGCCATGGCGGCCTTGCCCTTGCCCTTGGCGGGACTCATCGCCGGAGGAAGTCGAGGACGGAGGCGAGAAAACTGAAGGAAGAAGGAGACGAGCGCGCCGGAGAGCGGAGCGGAGAGCTCGAGACAACGAAGGCTTCTGCGAGAAGAATGGGGAGCAGTAACGGCTCCCCGCAGCGGCGCGCAGGCTTTATGTCATGTCCGGAGCAGCTACCGGGGCGTGGTGGGACCCCCCGCGTCGCACGCCCTATATCGTGCGGGGTCGTTGCTCATCTGAGTGACGCGTGGCTCGGGCCGGCCGGAAACTTTGGGCCCACAACGCTCTGGTTGCGTCCATGGGCTCAGTCGTGCCCATCGCGGGACTGGGGCCTACTGTCGGCCCAGTGAGGACCAGGGTGTGCAGAGCCCCACTTTCTACAGGCCTCGCACGCGACAGATTCGACGAAACGACTAAGGACCAAGCCACCGCTTGGAGAGACCCTCGAGGGGCAACAACTCTTGAGGGCCTGAACAGTAAGCAAGGGCCTGAAGAGGACCCCGCGCTTCAAGAGACTCCCCAAGGCTCTACTCGCCTGGTGAGAAGTCAACAGAAATCCCTCCACAGGCCACCGCGGCCTTGTGGATACACTTCGCGGCTAAGAAACCTCTGCAGGGCGCACATGGCCTATGCAGCAGCTGCAGAGTGACGCGAGAATCACAGTTGCCATTCTAGTGATAAAGAAGTCAACAAAGCTGCGTCGCCCACGCTAGGACAGCAAGGACTTTCCCCTTTGGTGATAAAGCGGCTGGATGGCGCAACGCTCCAAGAGGATCGTCATCATGGGCTCTGCCACGACCCCTGCAATGCCAGCGAGCCGTTCTGCGCAGTCTGCAGCTTGTCGGCCACCGCTGCTAACTTTAGCATGGATGCACCGCGTCCATGGACATTTCTGCGGTGGTGGACTCCTTCCCCTTCGCGCCACTGCCCTGTGGGTACCCACCCTCTGCGTACAACACAAGGATGAGGCCTGAGGCGCCTATAAAAGGAGCAGGAGCACCACCTAAGCAAGGGATTGGCCACTTGGACTCTGAACCTTTGGAACCCTAGCCAAGTGTGTAGGATAGCGAGCTGCTCGAGGAGGAAGAAGACCACAGCCTCCCTCTTCAAGCACCAAACTGCCTCAAGAGAGCCCTCGGCAAGCTCGTTGTACTGTAACCCCTGCAGTGCAATACGGACAAGCAGTAGTAGCGGTGTTGCCTCCTCCTGAGTGCCGTGAACCTGGGTATGGGCTAGTGTTCATCTCTGTCGTGCTCCACACTCGGCGAGCACCGTCGTCGAGCCTCTTGAGGGTTGTTTGACCTCCGTGTTCAATCCTCATTCGAACTACTCTTCAGGGTGTGACTATCCCTGTTCCGTGGGAGTCACTCTCCGACAAATAGGATAAAAAGATCCAATGAAAATAGCAAATGAGGCATTGCAAAAGAAAATGGCAGAATCTGTCAAAAACAGAATAGTCTATAAAGAAGAATTTTTTCGAGACACTTAACTTGCTCAAATCAGAAAACTCAAAACTAAGGAAAGTTGCGTATACATCTGTGGATTGCGTACAAAAAAGGTAAGATTTTTCTGACGTTTCAGTCAGGAGTTCTGAATTTAACAGTGGACATCAGAAATCTGTTTTAGCACAGGAAATGAATTTTAACATCAACTTTCTATTAGAGGCTTAACTTGACACAACATTGCAATAAAATAAAGATATAAAAGAGTTGCTATAGGGGTAGGACAATTCCTTTACACAAGCAAAATAAAATAAAATAACAGGAAATAAAATTGGGTTGTCTCTCATAAGCGCTTTTGTTTAACACATTTGAGCTAGGCACAAAGATTCATATGATGCTCTCACAAAATGAGAGTTGAAAACATAGGAGAGCATCAAGAGGTAAACATCAAACACATTTAAGTCTAACCCACTTTCTATGAAAAGGAGTCTTGTGATAGAATAAATTATTGAAACATAAAGCAACTATCACAGAAAGATGAAACAAATGGAACTTCAAAACTTCCAACATAAAGAGAGGTGTTAAAGTAACTTGAAAACTTTTACAACCGTGTTTTCCTCTCTCATAATAATTTTCAGTAGTAGAAATAAATTCAACCATATAACCACAAGAATCATTCAACTTAGATAACATAGGCACATAAACAGGATTATTAAATTTATTTTGGAATTCATTAGCATGCTTCCCTCTTTCAAAATAATTACTAAGATCAATATCAGGTTTAAAATCATGGTTGCAACAAAGATTTGGAACAAGAGACAATTGCAAACCACATAAGTATTTCTCAACATAAGAAAATTTCTCCTCCACGGTGTAATTAGGAGAATTCAAGAACAAAGTAGGACTCTCATGAGTAAGAGTACCATCACAAGCATCAATTATATCATTTTTATCCTCACATAAATAAGTAAAAACTTCTAAACATAGAGTATTATCAATAAGCATAGGACCATCATCTAAAGCATTATCATATAGCATATTTAAGCAATACTCATCATTATCATCAATAAGTTCACTTGTAGCATCATGAATAAAAATTTCAACATAACTATCACATAAAATATTCTTATCATGAGCCACATGCATAAAAGAATTAATACTCTCCACATAAGCATAGTCATTCTTATTAATTGTAGTGGGAGCAAATTCAACAAAATAACTATCATTATTATTCTCATCACCATAATCATCAAATATAGGAGGCATATAATAATCAACATAAAATATATCCTCAACGGTAGGTGGACCGAAAATATCACAATGATTATAATTATCATATATTGGAGGCAAGGTATCATCAAAAAAAAATTATCCTCCGTGCTTGGGGGACTAAAAATATCATGCTCATCAAAACCAATTTCCCCAAGCTTAGACTTTTCCATAGCATTATCAATAATGGTGTTCAAAGAATTCATACTAATAACATTGCTACTAGCATGCATATAAAGTTCCATAGGTTTTTTAATTTTCTCTTCAAACACTTCATGTCCTAGCTCAAGATAAATATTGTAAAGCTCTCTAATATTTTTGTTGTTTTCCATTAAGACTAACTAGTGAAAATAAAAACAAGAAACAAAAAGTAATAAATGCAGAATCTAAAGGAGATACCTTCAAGCGCTTACCTCCCCGGCAACGGTGCCAGAAAATAGCTTGATGTCTACGCACACTTCTATTCTTGTAGACAGTGTTGGGCCTCCATGAGCAGAGGTTTGTAGAACAGCAACAAGTTTCCCTGAAGTGGATCACCCAAGGTATGTCGAACTCAGGGAGGTAGAGGTCAAAGATATTCCTCTCAAGCAACCCTGCAATTAAGATACGAGAAGTCTCTTGTGTCCCCAACACACCCAATACACTTTTCAGATGTATAGGTGCACTAGTTATGCGAAGAGATAGTGAAATACAAGTAATATGGATGATTATAAGTAGAAATTGCAATCTGTCATAAAAATGGCAGCAAGCAAACATGTAGCAGAACTTGTTGGAAACGGTGTTTTGATGCTTAGAAACAAGGCCTAGGGATCCTACTTTCACCAGTGGACATTCTCAACAATGACATGAAAGTTAAATAAATAAACACTACTATTAAACACTCTCGTGTTGGATAACAAACACCATCCATTGTGTAGGGCTACAAGAGCACCCTCAAAGTCAGAGTAAACTAACACCAACAACTTCATAAAGGAATCACACACGGTGCACACACTGTCACCATTACACACGTGAATAACCCCGGAGTTCATATTAAAGTAACCTCTAGAGTGCATAATAGATAAAGAGTAGCATCAAATATTCAACTAGATTACAAAGCTCATGATCACATACAAGATCACATCATGGGAGAGAGAGATAAACCACTTGGCTACCGTAGATCCTGCAGCCCCGGGGGAGAACTACTCACTCCTCATCATAGGAGTCAGCAACGGCGATGGAGATGGCGGTGGAGTCGATGGAGATGGCTCCGGGGGCAATTCCCCGTCCCGGCAGGGTGCCGGAACAGACACTTATGTCCCCCGAATCTTGCAGGCGATGGCGGCGGCATTCGGGACCCGTGGAGGAAAAATCATCTAACGTCCTAGGGTTTTTGGCCGAAGGGGTATATGTAGGCGAAAGGGCGAAGGCGGTGGACCTCCGTGGGCCCCACACAACCTCCCGGCGCGGCCAGAAAGGGAGCCGCACCAGGACATGATGTGGGCCCCTCGGGCATCGTCTTCGTCTCCTCTTCGGCTTCCTGGAACGCAAATATTTCAAAAATAATTCGTGGTTGATTTATTTCCAATTTGGCGGATATTTCCCTAAGTACTTTTATGAAACCCAAAACAGCAGAAAACAGGGAATTGACACTATGGCATCTTGTTAGTAAGTTAGTCCCAGAAAATGCATAAAACTATATAAAATGCATATAAAACATGTAATAACATGGTATAACATAGCATGGAACATAATAAATTATGGATACGTTGGAGACGTATCACTTCCACACATACGTTTAATTCTTTTAATACATCAAGCCGGTGGGAGTGACACCCTCACCGTTGAGTTGGGGTTAAATACTTTGATTGTGTTGTGTGCAGATTCACGTCAACTACGTCAAGCTCTTTTCTGGCGCCGTTGATACCTCGAGGGAATTCGTCATCTCCTACTGGTTCAATAACCTTGGTTTCATACTGAGGGAAATTTGCTGTTGCACTACTTCATACCTTCCTCTTGGGGTCTCCCAACAACACACCCACCGTGTGCATCACACCTCCTGGTGCGGCCAGAAAGGGAGCTGCGCCACGGGGTGGTGTGGCCGCCTCGTGGCTCTTCTCCGTCTCGTCTTCGGTGTTCTGGAACGTTCCTTTTTGAAAAATATTTTCAGGATCTTTTATTTCCAATTCTGAGAATATATCCTTAAGTACTTTTCTGAAACCAAAAACAGCAGAAAACAGGGAACTGGCACTTTGGCATCTTGTTAATAGGTTAGTCCCAGAAAATACATAAAACTATATAAAATGCATATAAAACATGTAATAACCTGATATAACATAGTATGGAACATAAGAAATTATAGTTATGTTGGAGACGTATCAGTAGACTACTCACGCATCAGTCTGGAGGCGCTCATGGCGACGTACAGGCCTCCGGGGATGATTCCCCCTCCTGACGGGGTGCCGGGGAGCAGTTTCTGATCTCTCCCGAATTGGTGTTGACGACGGCGCCGGCTCGGACCCGTGGAGGAAAAATGAACACCGTGCGATTTTTAGGTTTGGGGGGGGGGGGGGTACTTATAGGCGAAAGGGCGAGGTCGGTGGAGGCTCGAGGCCAGGTCACCACGTGCTTGCGCTGCCCCACTTCTGGCCGCGCCAGCACCTGGTGAGGGCACCTCGGTGCCCCACTTCGTCACGTCTTCGGTTTTCTCGAACCTTCATATTCCAAAAATAATTCCAGGATGTTTCTTTTCCAATTCCGAGAATATTTACTTAAGTACTTTTTTGAAACCAAAAATAGCAGAAAACAGGGAACTGGCACTTGGGCATCTTGTTAATAGGTTAGTCCCACAAAATGCATAAAACTATATAAAATGCATATAAAACATGTAATAACATGATATAACATAGCATGGAACATAAGAAATTATAGATACGTTGGAGACGTATCACTATGCTTATGTGGAGAGTATTAATTCTTGTATGCATGTGGCTCATGATAAGAATTTTTTATGTGGTAGTTATGTAGTAAATTTTATTCATGATGCTACAAGTGAACTTATTGATGATAATGATGAGTATTGCTTAAATATGCTATATGATAATGCTTTAGATGATGGTCATATGCTTATTGATAATCCTCTATGTTTAAAAGTTGAGAATAAAAATGATATAATTGCTTCTTGTGATGATACTCTTACTCATGAGAGTCATACTTTGTTCTTGAATTCTCCTAATTAAACCATGGAGGAGAAACTTGCTTATGTTGAAAATTACGTATGTGGATTGCAATTGTTTCTAGTTCCAAATATTTCTTGCAACCATGATATTAAACTTGATATTGATCTTAGTAACTATTTTGAAAGAGAGAAGCATGCTAATGAATTCCAAAATAAATATAATGATCCTCTTTATATGCCTATGTTATCTAAGTTGAATGATTCTTGTGGTTATATGGTTGAATTTATTTTTACTACTGAAAGTTATTATGAGAAAGGGAAACATGGTTTTATGTATCTCAACAATATTATGTTTCTCCTCTTTATGCTGAAAATTTTAAAGTTACTCTTGTGTTATCTTCTTATGCTTGTTGATTTGTGCTTTCATGACTTGTTTCTTTACAAGGTTCATTTGCATAGGAAGTGGGTTAGACTTAAATGTGTTTTATGTTTACCTCTTGATGCTCTCCTATGTTTTTCAATCTCATTTTTATGAGAGCATCATAAAAATCACTATGCATATTTTACTTGCTATAAAGAAAGAGTTTTTGGGAGACAACCCATTATTTTATTTTATTTTATGTTACTTTATTTTGTTGAGTCAAGGATTTGTCCTACCTCTGTAGAAATTACTTTGTATCTTTACTTTATTGCATTGTTGTGTCAAGTTAAGCCTCTAGTTGAAAGTTGATGCTAAATTTGGATTCCTGCATAGAAACAGTTTTCTGCTATCTACCGTTTAATTCGTAACTCTTCACAGAAAAATCCAAATACTCTGCCCTTTTTTGTGCAACTTTCATTAGGTTTGAGTTTTCTTATTTGAGCAAGTAAGTGCCTCAAAAAAATTTGTTTTTACGGACTGTACTGTTTTTGACAGATTCTGCCATTTATTTTGCAGTGCCTCTTTTGCTATTTTGATTGGATCTTTTTATCCTATGTAGTATCAGTGGCTGTAGCTAATGTCCAGTAGCAATTGTGTTCCTACAGAATATCATAATTTTGTGTGCACTAACCCTCTAATGAAGTTTACTCTAAGTTTGGTGTGGAGGAAGTTTTCAAGGATTAAGAGAGAAGGATGATATAATGTGATCAAGAGAAGCCAAAACTTGGGGATGCCCCGGTGGTTCACTCCCAACATATTTCAAGAAGACTCAAGTGTCAAAGCTTGGGGATGCCCAAGGCATCCCCTTCTTCATCAACAAACTATCAGGTCCTTTCTAGTGAAATTATATTTTAATTCTGTCACATCTTATGTGCTTGCTTGAAGCGTCTGTTTGTATTTTGTTTTTATTATTTTAATTCTCTGAATAAAATGGACCGTATCATTCTTTTGTGGGAGAGAGTCACGCTCCGCTTTTTCTTATACTCGTATTCTTCACTTATAATTGTTGAGTATTCTTCTCTAGCTACTGTTTTGCTTTCTAGCTCTTGTTTTTCATGGATCTCTTGTGTAACATCCCTATATTTTGGAATGTTAAAAATCACTAAAATTTAAAACTTTTGAAAACATTTATGTATTTCTGCTTTGAAAAGAAAATTTAAGCATTGCATTCATGCATACATGCATCTCATCATTCATCATCTGATTAAATCACAAAAGGTTTAAATTAAAAATCCATTATATTTCATATTACTCTAAAAATATTTATATTCTATTATTCTACTTTTATGCCAAAATAAAGCTGAATGATTTCAGTAAAATAAGTTTAAATAATCTAAATTCAAACATATTTGAATAAGGGTAATTTCATAAACTTTATTTAACTCCAAATAATTTATTAAATCCCTAATTTCAAAGTTAAACTAAAATAGGTAAAATTGTATTTTATGAATATTTCAAAATAATTAATTTTCAAAAAGTTTCAAAACATGCCCACAAATGGTTTAAAGCATAGATATGAATTTTACAAATTTTTAGAAATTTGTTTGAATTCATTTGGAGTATTAAATCAAAAGATATGAATTAAAAGAAAAACAGAAAAAGAAAAATTGATGACGTCACTGCTGACGTCATCGTCGTCTTCAACGTTCAGCCGGAAACCACGCCCCCGAGCTCGCCGAAACCGTCGTTTTTACTCGCATCAATTCGGGCGATTTACTCCACCAATTTGAGCGTCGTTGGTTGCTATTAGTAGACCTCGACCTCCTCCATCTCCCCCCCCCCCCCCCCCCGAAAGCCCTCTGCCAAATGCCCCCAGGCTCACGAATTTGCTCGCCGGAGCCGCAACGTCGCCGCCGCGAGTTTCTCCTATTCCGGCTAGAGGAAGCCACCTCCATCCCCGAGACCCCACTCATTCTACTCCCTACCCCATCGCGCACCTCACCCGCGTCCTTGACGAGTTTTATCGCGACCAAATCGTGAGGGGAAAGCACCTCCGAAGCTCGCCGCCGTCCGAGCACCTCCGGCCGCACGCCCCGGCCATCCCCAGACGCGCGCGGGCTCGGCGTCACCACCATCGCCTCCAGCACGCCGCGCCGCACCTCTCCGTGGTCTCCTCGAGGCCGGGGAGACACCGCAACGCCGGCGCCGTCCTCGTCCGAGAGCACCGCCACCGTCGCCTTCGTCTCCGGCGAGTCGTGCCGCCAGCTGCTGACCAAAGCGAGGTGAGCTGTTTGATCTTGATTCCACGGCCACGATTAGAAGTTTACAACGAAGAGTTATTTTCCTTTTTCAACCGTTAGATCCAGATTGTGCGGTTTAGATCAAATCACTTATCCACGTCAGCGCCCAGTCAGCGGCCACGTCACTGCCAAGTCAGCGCCACGTCGGATCCCCGTGTGCAGAGAAATTCCGCTATTTTTCTTAATTAAAATTTAATTGGCACTTTTGTAGAAAAAGCCCATGAATATTCAAACCTTCATAACTTTTTAACCACTTATCCAAATTAGATATTTTTTATATTTTTGGAAAACCCTTGACATGTAGAATATTTTAGATCTGTTAAATTTCAAATTTGACTTAGTATAAATTATTCAAATTTCAAATGGATGATTTGAGTATATTTGTAATAACTTTAAATCTATAAATCCAAAAATTGCAAATAAAATTGTTCAAGAAACTTTAGAATATTTGTAACTTGATGCCTCTGTTATAAAAAAATTTTTTGAGTATTATTTTCATGATTTAATAGTTGTATGTTTTATTTTGTATAGTTTGACTATTTTTGACATAACTATTAATAGAAACATTAATTTTGATTAAATCAAATTGCTATAAATTTAATTAAATACCCTATGTCTATTACCACCATTTATAAAATTATGTTATAAACGTTTAATCACATAAAACTTTAATATTATATTTATTCCTTTTATGATGTTTTGCAAAAATAGAAATCAATTAAATTGCATTTATAGCCTAATGCATACTCTATAAAATATCACAAATTTTGTATGATGTTTATTATGATTAAAAAGAGCATTGCATGCATAACATATTTTATTATATGGTTATTCTCCTCATAGGAAAACTCCTCCATTATTTTCTCTAAGTTAGGAATATTTTCAACTTAGCATTTTTTTGGTTAAGTGCTATGCACTTAGACACTTAGGATTTTCAACCTGGAGCTAGAAGACCAATGCAGGACTTAGCCAAAACAAGACTTCAGAATAATCACCAAGGAGTAGAAGCACTTAGAAGAAAAATCAAGAGGAAGTCCAAGAAGACCAACCCCCCTCTATTCTCTAAGTCTTTCTTTCTCTTTTTCTTTTCTTCTCTCTTAAGACATGGTGATCAAGACATCACTAAGGAGAATACTACAAGTCTGGAGATGAAGCCTGGAAGATAACCTACGTCATTTTCTTCTATCTTTCCTAATCTTGACTTAAAACAAATTTTGATCATGTTATTGCCATCTTGAAGTTTGTTGGATCCTAGCGGCATAGTGAGATGAAGCGGCCTGGAGACTAACCTTACATGTCCACGTACATGAGACATGTTCCACAAACTTAAGTGGTTGGTCGGGTGTCTGTCTCTCTCACTATAGTGAATATCCAATTTACAAAGAGTTGATAATAATTGTCGATCACCTTGAAGAATAGACTTAGTATTTTCTCTAAGTATTTTACACATCATGCATAACATATCTTTGTATTGATACTTGTTAGTATGTTTATGTGTGTTTTGTTTGATGTGTTAGAAATCTCGGAGGGAAACGACAACAGTTGCAGTTGTTGTTACTATTCTTCTTGTTGCCAAGGCAAGTGACACACCCCCATAAAATTCCTAAGTATTTTCTATGCATGATTTAGTTATTTTCCTATGCATGTGCAAGGACTTAGTAGATTTGTTATGCAAGACTTTAGAATTCCCTATTCCATTGTGTCTAGGTACCTATGAAATGATTCAGTAGAATTTTGATGCTATGCAATTGAATAAAGGTTTTACAAAATCTTAAGTGGCTACTCAGGACCATGTCTATGAGGGTTTTCACCTGAGATAGTCTTTACTATACTTAGGATCATAGTATGTGGGGGTTTTTACCTGGGAGTGCACATCACTAAGTTAATGAATCATCTGGGTGGATTGGTTGTTTGGTTTATGTTGAGTGGCTACTCAGGACCATGTCCATGAGGGTTTTCACCTAAGATAGTTTCTACTATGCTAAGGATCATGAACGTGCGGGTTCTCACCTGAGAGTACACTTGTGGAAGGACACCCAGGAACAAAGGGATGTGAGGAATAAATGGAGAAGATTGTGAAGGACGCAAGGAGAAGTATTCCAAGTAAAGACTACAGCTGATCAAGGAACATGGAGGAATCCCAACATTCTAATTTTCTTAATAAAATTTTGATAGACAACAGTGGACTACTCAGGACCATGTTCATGGGGGTTTTCACCTAAGATAGTTTCTACTATACTTAGGACCATTGAATGTGGGGGTTTTCACCTGAGGGTACTGATGGGTTCGTAGCATAGAAAACAAAAAAATTCCTACGGTAAGAACAAACCAACAAGCCAAGGTCTAATCTAGGAGATGCTCGTAACGAGTGGAACATGTTCCAAGAGAACTCACCCTCGAAAACCGAAAGCGTTTCGAGAGGGATTCTCGTGGACGATGTAGTGGAACACTTGCCGATCTCAAGATCGCGAAGATGTGCGCTGCAACGGGCAGCGCCTCCGTACTCGGTCACACGTACAGCTTGATGACGACCTCCGTTCCCTCGATCCAGCGGGGCAGCGGAAGTAGTAGAACCACCAAGGAACTCCAACAGCACGACGGCGTGGTGTGGAGGAGAACTAAACGGCCATGGCTTCGCCAAGCGGATGGCCGAGAGGTGGAGCAGCGGGAGGAGGGAGAGAGGATCAAGTGTGTGCATAAGAGGGAGCTCTACCTCTCCTTATATAGAAGAAGGGGGCAGCCCAAGGGGGTGGTGCGGCTCAAGAGCCCCCACCCCTTCCTCTTCATGTGAGTGGAGCATCCACTCATGCCCACTCACTCTCTTTTAATCTCCACTCAAAAATCCCAAGGGTTTTTCTTTATTAAATAAAACAATTTCATTTCTTTTTAATATTTGTTAATTCTATTAACAAACATTAACACTTACCCCTTGGTTCATTGGTTAATTCTATTAACAACCATTGGCAACCATTGACAATTAACCCCTTGAACTATTTCAATATTACCCGAAACAATTTCGGTGCTGTCCAAACTTTTCTCCAAAATTCCGTGTCTACCCAAAAGCGTCGACAAACCTTAAGTGTGTCACCCTACGGTTCGTGAATAATGTAGACATGATCGAGACACCTCTCTGATCAATAGTCAACAGCGGGATCTGGAGATCCGTAATGACTCCTACAAATTCGACGATGAATCTTGTGATCGCGTGAACAAAAAACGTCATAACCAATTCCTTTTGTCTCGCGATATTTTACTTGTCCGAGATCCGATCATTGGTATCGTCTATACCTAGTTCGATCTCGTTTCCGACAAGTACTCTTTACTCGTTCTGTGATATGACATCCTTGTGACCTAGTCACGTGCTTGCAAGCGGTGTCGATGTGATATCACCGAGAGGGTCCAGAGTATATCTCTCCGTCACCTGGATGGACAAATCCCACTTCTTGATCCATGAGCCTCAACTAATACTTTCGGAATACCCAACGCCACCTTTATAGTCACCCTGTTACGGTGTGACGTTTGATGTCATCAAAGCATTCCTCCGGTGTTAGTGATTGACATGATCTCATGGTCTAAGGATTAGGGTTACTTCGTATGCTTAGTACAACAATATAAACTTAATGACTTGATCGTATTGCTATACTTATTTTGGGTGTGTTCATCATATCATTCTCCTAATGACGTGATCCCGTTATTAACAACACCCAATGTTCATGATCAGGAAACCTTGATCATCAGTTAATCAACGAGCTAGTTAAACGAGAGGCGTTACTAGGAACTCTAATTTGTTCATTAGTCACACATGCATTAATGTTTCCGATTAATACAATTCTAGCATGAGAAATAAACATTTATCACAAACATGGAATAAGATAATAACCACTTTATTATTGCCTCTCGGGCATATTCCTTTCAGTCTCCCACTTGCACTAGGGGCAATAATCTGTATTACATTGTAATGACCCTAACACCCATGGAGTTCCGGTGTTGATCATGTTTTGCCCTTTGGAGTTGTTTAGTCAAAGGGTCTGCCACATTCAGATCGGTATGTACTTTGCAAATCTTTATATCACCATCCTTGACATGTTCACGGATGGAGTGAAAACGGCGCTTGAAATGCTTGGAATTCTTGTGAGACCTTGGTTCTTTAGCATTGGCTATGGCACCATTGTTGTCACAATAGATAACCATCGGATCCAACGCACTTGGAACCACACCTAGTTCGGATATGAACTCCTTCATCCAAACTCCTTCCTGCGCTGCCTCCGAGGCAGCAACATATTCCGCTTCTGTTGATGATCCCGCCACCACGAGTTGCTTGGAACTCCTCCAGCTTACTGCTCCTCCATTCATAAGAAATACGTACCCAGATTGTGACTTAGAGTCATCCGGATCGGTGTCAAAGCTAGCATCGACGTAACATCTTGCGACGATCTCTTCTTCACCGCCATACACGAGAAACATATCCTTAGTCCTTCTTAAGTACTTTAGGATATTCTTTACCGCCATCCAGTGTTCCAAACCTGGATCAGATTGGTACCTGCTAGTCAAGCTAATAGCATGTGCCACATCCGGTCTTGTACATAGCATAGCATACATGATAGAGCCTATGGCTGAGGCATAGGGGATCTTGTTCATCATTTCTCTATCTTCTGATGTAGCTGGACTTTGAGTCTGACTCAATGTCTTTCCTTGTAACATAGGTAAGAGCCCTTTCTTACTTTCATCCATTCTGAACTTCTTCAGAAATCTTTTCAAGGTATGTACTTTGCGAAAGCCCAATCAAGCGTCTTGATCTATCTCTATAGATTTTGATGCCTAATATATACGATGCTTCACCGAGATCCTTCATCGAAAAACTATTGTTCAAATAACCTTTTATACTATTCAAAAATTCTATATCATTTCCAATCAACAATATGTCATCCACATATAGTACTAGAAATGCTACAGAGCTCCCACTCACTTTCTTGTAGATACAAGCTTCTCCATAAGTTTGGACAAATCCAAACCCTTTGATCACTTCATCAAAGCGGAGGTTCCAACTTCGGGATGCTTGCTTCAGTCCATAAATGGATCGCTGAAGTTTGCATACCTTGTCAGCATCCTTAGGATCGACAAAACCTTTGGGTTGCACCATGTACAACTCTTCCTCAATATGACCATTAAGGAACGCAGTTTTGACATCCATTTGCCAGATTTCATAATCGAAAAATGCAGCAATTGCTAACATAATCCTAACAGACTTCAGCATCGCTACAGGAGAGAACGTCTCCTCGTAGTCAATTCCTTGAACTTGTCGAAAACCTTTTGCGACAAGTCGAGCCTTATAGACGGTCACATTACCATCAGCGTCAGTTTTCTTCTTAAAAATCCATTTGTTCTCAACAGCCTTGCGGTCATTGGGTAAGTCCACCAAAGTCCATACTTGGTTTTCGTACATGGATTCCATTTCAGATTTCATGGCTTCTAGCCATTTGTTGGAATCTGAGCCCATCATCGCTTCATCATACGTCGCAGGGTCATCATTATCAACTACCATGACATTCATGACGGGGTTTCCGTACAGTTCAGGAGATGTACGCATCCTTGTTGACCTGCGAAGTACGGTAGTATCCTCTTTCGGAGTTTCATGATCTTGATTATCATTAGTTCCCTCTTCATCTGGTGAAGTCAACTCCGGAACAATTTCCGGCGCTGCGCTACTCGCCATTCCAAGAAGAGAAGGTTCAATAACCTCGTCGAGTTCTACCTCCCTACTACTCACACCTTTTGAGAGAAACTCCTTCTCCAAAAAGGTTCCGTTCTTGGCAACAAAAACTTTGCCTTCGGATCTGTGATAGAAGGTGTACCCAATTGTTTCTTTAGGGTATCCTATGAAGACGCATTTTTCCGCTTTGGGTTCGAGTTTATCAGGTTGAAGCTTCTTCACATAAACATCGCATCCCCAAACTTTTAGAAACGATAGCTTAGGTTTGTTTCCAAACCATAGTTCATAGGGTGTCGTATCAACGGATTTAGATGGAGCCCTATTTAAAGTGAATGTAGCTGTCTCTAGTGCATGACCCCAAAATGATAGTGGCAAATTTGTCAGAGACATCATAGACCGAACCATATCCAATAAAGTACGATTACGACGTTCAGATACACCATTACGCTGTGGTGTTCCGGCAGGAGTGAGTTGTGAAACTATTCCACATTCTTTCATATGTGTGCCAAACTCGTAACTCAAATACTCACCTCCACGATCGGATCGCAGAAATTTGATCTTTCTGTTACGATGGTTTTCAACTTCACTCTGAAATTCTTTGAACTTTTCGAACGTTTCAGACTTGTGTTTCATTAAGTAAATATACCCATATCTACTTAAATCATCCGTGAAGGTAACAAAATAACGATATCCACCGCGCGCCGACACACTCATTGGACCACACACATCGGTATGTATGATTTCCAATAAATCCGTCGCCCGTTCCATCGTGCCGGAAAACGGGGTTCTAGTCATCTTGCCCATAAGGCATGGTTCACATGTCTCAAATGATTCATAATCAAGTGATTCTAGGAGCCCATCAGAATGGAGCTTCTTCATGCGCTTAATACCAATATGACCTAAGCGGCAATGCCACATGTACGTAGCAATATCATCATTCAACTTGATTCTTTTGGCATTCACATTATGAATGTGTGTATCATTACTATCAAGATTCAAAAGAAATAAACCATTCTTCATAGGTGCATGACCATAAAAGATATCATTCATATAAATCGAACATCCATTGTTCTCAGACTTAAATGAATAACCGTTTTGCATTAAACAAGATCCAGAAATAATGTTCATGCTCAACGCAAGCACCAAATAACAATTATTTAGGTTCATCACTAATCCTGATGGTAGACGAAGAGGTAGCGTCCCGACAGCAATCACATCAACCTTTGATCCATTGCCGACGCGCATCGTCACCTCATCCTTTGCTAGTTGTCGCCTATTCTGTAGTTCCTGTTTCGAGTTACATATGTTAGCAACCGAACCAGTATCAAATACCCAGGCGCTACTGCGAGTACTAGTAAGGTACACATCAATAACATGTATATCACATATACCTTTGTTCACTTTGCCGGCCTTCTTATCCGCCAGATATTTGGGGCAATTACGCTTCCAGTGCCCAGTACCCTTGCAGTAAAAACACTTAGTGTCAGGCTTAGGGCCAGCCTTGGCCTTTTTCTCAGGTGCGGCAACAGTTTTGCCGCCCTTCTTAAAATTACCCTTTGGCTTGCCTTTCTTGCCTTTCTTGAAATTGGTGGTTTTATTGATCATCAACACTTGATGCTCCTTTTTGATCTCCACTTCAGCAGTTTTGAGCATTGACAGAAGCTCGGGGAGAGTCTTCTTCATGCCTTGCATATTGTAGTTCATCACAAAGTTCTTGTAACTTGGTGGGAGTGATTGGAGAACACGATGAATTCCTAGCTCATTGGGGATCGATATACCCAGGGCTATGAGCTTATCGGCGTACCCAGACATTTTGAGTACGTGCTCGCTAACGGAGATGTTCTCTTCCATCATGCAGCTAAAGAACTTTTCTGAAGCATCATAACTCTCTACGGCAGCATGGGTATCGAAAATCATTTTCAATTCTCCCATTGTATCAAAAGCGTTGCTGTTCTCGAAACGTTTTCGCAGCTCTGGCTCTAAACCATACAGAATGCCGCAGTGAACTACACTGTGGTCCTCCTTCTGAGTCAGGAAAACATTTTTCACATCATCGGGAGCGTCATTCAGCGGGCGGGGCACCTAGCGGTGCATCAAGCACATAGAGCTTTTGACAAGCTGTGAGGAGAATCCTCAGGTTAAGTGCCCAATTGGTGAAGTTGCTTCCATTGTTTGCTAGTTTCTCTTTCTCCATGAACATATTGAAATTGAAAGCAGGTAGTGCCATGATCTACAACATATTTGCAAAGACTATTTAGACTAAGATTATGATAAATTAAGTTCAAGTTAATTCAAAATTATTACGTGAACTCCCACTCAAAAACAACATCCCTCTAGTCGTTTCAGTGATTACACGAACCAAATTCACTACACCAATAACCGATCATCACGAGATATGGTGCAGCTGCAAAGGCGAATATCGAATATTCATCATATCATCTATATGACTCATGCTTTACCTTTCGGTTACGTGTTCCGAGACCATGTCTGTACATGCTAGGCTCGCCAAGTAGAACCGTAGTATTTGCGTGTGTAAATCTGGCTTACACCCGTTGTATGCGAACGTTGAGTCTCTCACACCCGATCATCACGTGGTGCTTCGAAACGACGAACTTTCTTAACGGTGCATACTAAGGAAGAACACATTATTATCTTGATATTAATTGTGAGAGGGATCATCTTATAATGCTACCGTCGCGATCTAAGCAAAGATCTAAGCAAAATAAGATGCATAAAAGGATTAACATCACATGCATGGATAATGTGATATGATATGGTCCTTCTCGCACTTGATCTCCATCTTGTGCATCTTGGCATGATCTCCATCATTCCACCGGCGTGGCACCAAGGTCCATGGCGCATCCGTCTTGATTGTCCTCCAAATTTACAACATATCATCTAGATATGATATTTAGCACGCATGCCATAAATTAAAAGAGACAACCATTTGGCTCCTGCCGGTTTGTCATAATTTACAAAAAGGTATCATTTCATACATCAAATTTGTAACTTTGACCATATCACATCGCATGCCCTGCAAAAACAAGTTAGACGTCCTCTAATTTATTTTTGCATATTTTACGTGGCTTAGGGCTTTCGAAGATAAAACCGTTCTTACCTACGAACATGAAACCACAACGGTGATGAAAATATTATTAGCAACATGTTCTATTTTATATCTTAACTATAGTAGGAGAGACAGACACCCGCAAAGCCACTTATGCAAAACAAGTTGCATGTCAGTCGTGGAACAAGTCTCATGTGCGTGGACATGTAAGGTTAGTCCGGGCCGCTTCATCCTACTATGCCACTAAGATACAAAATATACAAAGGAAGCAATAACATGATCATCAACGCCCACATACACATATGTGTTCTACCCGTACAAAACATCTACGCATAGACACGGCTCTGATACCACTGATGGGTTCGTAGCATAGAAAACAAAAAATTTCCTACGGTGAGAACAAACCAACAAGCCAAGATCTAATCTAGGAGATGCTCCTAACGAGTGGAACATGTTCCAAGAGAACTCACCCTCGAAGACCGAAAGAGTTTCGAGAGGGATTCTCGTGGACTATGTAGTGGAACACTTGCCGATCTCAAGATCGCGAAGATGTGCGCTGCAACGGGCAGCGCCTCCGTACTCGGTCACACGTACAGCTTGATGACGACCTCCGTTCCCTCGATCCAGCGGGGCAGCGGAAGTAGTAGAACCACCAAGGAACTCCAACAGCACGACAGCGTGGTGTGGAGGAGAACTAAACGGCCATGGCTTCGCCAAGCGGATGGCCGAGAGGTGGAGCAGCGGGAGGAGGGAGAGAGGATCAAGTGTGTGCATAAGAGGGAGCTCTACCTCTCCTTATATAGAAGAAGGGGGCAGACCAAGGGGGTGGTGCGGCTCAAGAGCCCCCACCCCTTCCTCTTCATGTGAGTGGAGCATCCACTCATGCCCACTCACTCTCTTTTAATCTCCACTCAAAAATCCCAAGGGTTTTTCTTTATTAAATAAAACAATTTCATTTATTTTTAATATTTGTTAATTCTATTAACAAACATTAACACTTACCCCCTTGGTTCATTGGTTAATTCTATAAACAACCATTGGCAACCATTGACAATTAACCCCTTGAACTATTTCAATATTACCCGAAACAATTTCGGTGCTGTCCAAACTTTTCTCTGAAATTCCGTGTCTACCCAAAAGCGTCGACAAACCTTAAGTGTGTCACCCTACGGTTCGTGAATAATGTAGACATGATCGAGACACCTCTCTGATCAATAGTCAACAGCGGGATCTGGAGATCCGTAATGACTCCTACATATTCGACGATGAATCTTGTGATCGCGTGAACCAAAAACGTCATAACCAATTCCTTTTGTCTCGTGATATTTTACTTGTCTGAGATCCGATCATTGGTATCGTCTATACCTAGTTCGATCTCGTTTTCGACAAGTACTCTTTACTCGTTCTGTGATATGACATCCTTGTGACCTAGTCACGTGCTTGCAAGCGGTGTCGATGTGATATCACCGAGAGAGCCCAGAGTATATCTCTCCGTCACCTGGATGGACAAATCCCACTTCTTGATCCATGAGCCTCAACTAATACTTTCGGGCCACCTTTATAGTCACCCTGTTACGGTGTGACGTTTGATGTCATCAAAGCATTCCTCCGGTGTTAGTGATTGACATGATCTCATGGTCTAAGGATTAGGGTTACTTCGTATGCTTAGTACAACAATATAAACTTAATGACTTGATCGTATTGCTATACTTATTTTGGGTCTGTTCATCATATCATTCTCCTAATGACGTGATCCCGTTATTAACAACATCCAATGTTCATGATCAGGAAACCTTGATCATCAGTTAATCAACGAGCTAGTTAAACGAGAGGCGTTACTTGGAACTCTAATTTGTTCATTAGTCACACATGCATTAATGTTTCCGATTAATACAATTCTAGCATGAGAAATAAACATTTATCACAAACATGGAATAAGATAATAACCACTTTATTATTGCCTCTCGGGAATATTCCTTTCAGGTACGCCTAAGGACGTGATATCTTTTGGTTCACTGGAACTTGCCAGTGTTGCCAATTATGATGTTAATAAGTTTGTTTTACAAAGATTTAGGCAAAACTGGCTTTATGCAAAATAGCCTTGAAACTCCACCAGCCAAATATACATACAGGTTATAGAGTTATTCCATTAAGTGTCCACCATAGTGTCACTTGCCAGACTCCATTTTTAATGGAATCTGACCCACTCTTTTGCAAATTATTATTTGTTGCAGAAATATCTGACGAAGAGTAAGGATTATATTTTGGGTTTCGAGTCTGCACCAACATGTTTTCGCCTGTGGCGTATCATGAATATGGAGGCTCATTGAAGATTTATTTCCGCTGCTTTATTGTTTTGAGCTAGCTTTATGCTATGCAAAGATGTATCGAACTGTTTATTTTACCAAGTCTGGATTATTCGTGTAATATTGATACAATGTTGTGATATTCATCTTAAATTGTGTGTGCAAATGAATCGATCCAGTGGTTTGCACTATACACAGGTACCTGCCATATTTTTAAATGCAGGCACGCTACATCTTGCTAGAGCTGTTTGCTTTCTTATATCATACTCTCATATCTTATTGTTTAATTACTTGGAGAGTTTATCTTTTAAATAAGTTGATTGGTGTTTGGTTGAGAACAGAAAATGCTAAATGTGGTAGATGGTATAACTAAATGACACATAATCTTGTAGATCATTAAATTGTGTCACTTGAATCATTGATGTTGTTTTGAGATATTAATCTGCTTAATGGTAAACATGATGGTTTAGTAGAGTGAAATGATTAATGGTTGGTCTAGAAAAACTTAAAGTTGTGCCACACTTAAATTTCCAGTTGATAGCATAATGATATGTGACTTCTATTTGCTAATGGCAACCGTAATGACTTTGTGTTATGCGCTACGGTCAGGTCCCCAACAGTGACTTGTTCATTTGCCACAGCACCTCTTGAAGTGATTTTCATTATGCCTTGTAAGATCTTATTTTTATTTGAAATCTTTTTACTTGTGAGTTCTAAAACTACGGTTTGCATGGCACTTCCACCACCATATTGCTAGCCTCTTCGGTACTTTGCATTGCCCTTTCTCATATTGAGAGTTTGTGCATACTTTGCGGGTACATCCAAAACTCGTGGGAGATCTTCATCTTGTTCTCCTACACATAAACCAAATATCTTCCTCAAAACATCCACCACACCTACCTACTACAGCATTTTCATAGCTGTTCCGAGATATATTGACATGCAACATCCATCTTATACATGACTTGTTGTCATTCATTACATAAATATTGCTTTGCGTGATTCTATAAAGCTGATGTGTGGTTTTACCCATGTTACGCTAGATCATTGCATAACCTGCTACACTGGCAGAGGCACCGTTGTCATATACATATTATGTCATATTCATATTAGTTACTTGTATCATCAGTATGTTGGCATATCATCATTAGTGTGTTGTCATATCATCATATTTGGATGCACACCTATGACAAAGTGTAACATCCCAACTTTTTGGAATGTTCCAAAAATCACTAAAATTTAAAACTTTTGTTTTGATAAAAATAAAATATTAAAATGCATAAGAAAACTAACTATAAAAGACTTCAACCAATTTGAAAAAGTCTATTATTTCAAATTCCCAAGGTGTCATTATTTCAAAAGTTATTTCCAATTAAACATCTCATTATCCATTGTATGCCAAAAACCCTAATTTGTATTTTGACAAATGATTTATGAAGTACAAAACATTTTATTTTAAGTAAATAGTTTACTTATAAATAATTGATTTCAACCACTTAGCCTTTGCTATAAATAAATTAAAATAACAATTACAAGGGTATTTTAAACTATTCAAAACATTGTCTAATTTCCAAAAGATTATTATTCATTTACCTGAGTTCAAAATAAAGTTTGGAAATTATAAGCCTATAGTTTATAACCTTAAAACTTCATAAATTGAATTTAATGAAATACCCAAATAAACATTTCTTTTGCATACATGAATTTCATTTATTTTCAAAGCATGAACTGATTAATATATTATATATAAGAAATGAATTAAATCTAAAACCTTTTCCAAAGTTGTTTATGAAGTTTCAAATGAATGTTCTTAATATAAAATAAAATGGTGCACAAAATAATTTGAATTAAAAATGGTTACATTACTCTTTCTCTTTTCATTTCAAATAGTTGTAATATGCTATTTAATAATCTACTAAAGCTGAAATTTATTTAATATTTGAAGATGAGCTTAAATAACTTAAATTCAAACATAATTGAATATGGGTATTTCATAGAATTTATTTTAGCCACAATTAAAAATTAATTTAACCCTAGTTTTAAATTAAACATAAAGTGTCAACTTTGCATTAAATCAATATTTCGAAATTATTATTTTTGAAAAGTGTTCAAAACACTCCCACAACTGGTTTAACACAAAGGTAATAATCTTACAAATTTTTAGAAATTTGTTTGACTTTATTTGGAGTTATAAATCAAAAGTTATTAAGAAAATGGAAAAATAGAAAAGGAAAAAGAAAATTTCCTGACAGGCGGGACCCACCTGTCAGGGGAGGTCGTCATCTTCCTCCAGCGGGAATCACGCACCGAAAATCAGCCGGCGATCACCTTCCCTCTATTCTCACCGTGATGATCGCCTGGTGCTCCCCTCTGTCTCCATTTAAAGCCCATCTCCGCCGCCTCCTTTCCCCCCCCCCAAAAACCCTAGCCCAGCACGCCGACATGCTCGTGTAATTGCTCGCCGGACTTCGGATTTCCGCCGCCATTTTCATCGATTCCCCGGCGTGGTAAGCCACCCCCCTGCCCGAGACCATACCCAGCTTATTCGCCATATCCGCGCGCGCCTTCTAACCTCTTCCACGCACCCCTTCCGCAGTCGTTTGTCGAGGAAGGAGGTGACCGGAGCTCGTCGACGTCCGAGCCACCTCGGCCGCTTCTCCACGCCTCCACCAGGACGGTCGAGTCGACGCTGACGCCGCTGTTCTCTTCGCCGTGAAGCGCCGCATCCGGGGAGGCAATCCACGCATCCAGGGGAGCCTCGCCACGTCGCCGTCGTCCTCGCCGAGCGCCGCACCGCCGCGTCCTCCATCTGCTCCGGCCACCCCGCGCCGCCCGGTATGACCACCCCCCCCCCCCCCCCCGACCGTCCGATCTTGATCCATCGGCTCCGGTTTGATCACTTAAGTGAACCGGTATAGACGAATAGGAGCTTGCCACGTCGTTGCCTCGTCAGCGCTAGTCAGACCCACGTCAGCAGTCCAGTCAGCGCCGCGTGGATTTTATTTTGTTAATTCAATTTAATTGGCTTTTTGCAGAAAAACCCCTGACACTTAGATCTATCATAACTTTTTAACCACTTATCCAAATTCAAATATTTTTACATATTTGGAAAGCCCTGGACATGTAGAATATTTTGGATCTGCCAAAATTCAAATTTGACTTAGCTCAAAATATTCAAATTTCAAATGGTGAATTTGAGTATTTCTGGCATAACTTTAAATCTGTAAATTCAAAAATTGCAAATAAAATTGTTTTAGAAACTTTATAAAATATGTAATATGTTGCATCTGTTATAAAATAATTTTGAAAATTTGTTTGATGATTAAATGGTTGTGTGTTTAATTTGAATAGTTTTGACTGTTTTTGACATAACTTTTAATACAAACATTATTTTGATTTAATCCAGTTGATATACATTTAATTAAAAGCCCTCTTTCTATTAACCCCATTTATATAAAAAAAATATAAATAGTGCTTGAATAATTTAAAATGAATGTAAAGATCATGAGACTTGATTTGATTTATTCTAGCACATTATAAAGTTTATTAATTTAAAAATTTATTACTTTGCACAAAAGACATAAATAATTGTCCTAGTCTAGAGAAAACTCAAATTTCTGTTTATTAAAATAATACATAACTTTAATAAGTAAGTTTTAATTTAAAACTTTTTAAATGATTTTAATTCATTTACAAGTGTATATAAATGATATTGGTTAATTAGGTGTTACTAAAAATGTGAATTAAAACATTATGCCATTTCAAATAACTAGGTTGTATATTTTAATACTATGAACTTTTCAGTTGGGATTTAAAAATGTTAGATATGATAAATTAAGAAATTCTTGAATATGAATTTGCTTAAATTTAAAATTCTGAAAACATAACCTTAGGTAAAAGAAATTAAATATGGATGGTTGTTGTAAAATCTTGTACCTTGCTTTTAAATTATGATTAAACCATCTTAGGATCTCTTCGTTTAAAGACTATTTCATTTGGATCCTGTGATCTTTCTATCTTTTCAAATTCAAAATGTCCAATTTGACTTTGACTATACCCTAAACGCGATCACATAAATTCTTTTTGCATATTGAATTATGTGACACCCTTGACCAAATCCATTTCTAAGCCTTATTGCGCTTGTATTTTCAATTTGTTCTGTGTGTGTTGAATTGCTTGTTTATTGGATGCCCTTTTACTATATAGTTTGAACCGGGGAGCAATTTTTGACTTGGACAAGAGTGTGTGAGAAACGACAACTTTCTTCAGGCAAGTGACTTCATAAAACACCTACTAATTTATTCTATTGCATATCTAGTGTTTTCAAGCAGTATTTGCAAAAGTAGTATGCATGATAGGTTTTTGGGAGATTGTAGTATGCTATGCAAACCTTTTAGGTTTCCCCTTAGAAATTCCAGATTATACCCCTATTATAATTTAGTGGAAGTACCTGCTGCAAAAATGATTGTTTTATGGTTGATGTGATAAATGAAAATTTCCACTAAATTAATTTAACGCCTGGGTGGATTGGGTCGATCGAGGAGGTTTCAAGTTGAGTGGCTTCTCAGGGCCAAGTTTTATGGTTGTCTTCGCCCAGGATAGTTTCTACTTACCTGGGGCCATGATGTGCGGTGTTAACCTGAGTTGCTCACTTGTGGTAGGCCACCCAGGGCTATGAGATTTAAGTTTACACTGAGTCTAGTTGCTTATCGTGCAACCATTGGTCAATATGGGCTCTGTCTTGATGGAGTAAGTTGATGTGGACCTGGGTCAAGAGATTGATGGTGGTAGAGTTGATAGGATGGTGGTAATCTCTTAGTATGATCATGGGAAAGCAACTTCTGAAAAGTCTCGTCTTGATCTTCTCCTTTTCCTTCTCACTAAAGGAGTGTAGAGGATAGTTTGGGTTGATTGAGTCTAATGGTGAAAGTGCACACCCTCTCGAGAGTTAAAACCTAAGATCTTAGCCGTGTCCCCGGCATCGGACAATTTGAGTAACTACACAAGGCTGTGTTCTGAAAATCTCCTCATCTCAAATTTCTTAATAAAACTTTGTTGGATGAACATGGGTAGGAGACATGGACTTGTCTCGAGATTTGTCTCTGAAGGAGAAGATACTGATTTAAGAAAATTGTTTATCAAAAGTAGGAGAAAATTTGCTTTGCGCAATAGCCTTGAGCTCCACCAGCCAAAATAAGCATATAGTTATAGTATAATAGCACATTAGGAATTAAAGTCACTTGCCACCACAATTCGATTGTGCTGACCCTTTATAGCTGGGCTGCAACTAAACCTTGCAGAATGTCCGAATGAGGAGTAAGGGGGTCATCTTCGAGCTACAACCAACATGAGTTGACAGTGGCTTCATGGAGAAGATGTAGCTCCATGCTGCCTTTAGTATTGCGTTTGAACTCTGAAATAAAGTGTGAACTATTTATTCAGCTAGCATTTCTGCTATGCTAAGTTGTAAGGATATTTGTTTTTGGATCATTCGTCTCGTTCTGTAATAAATTATGACATTGTACTGTGATATTACATCTTACTGGAGAATGTGAGACTTATGTGATCCAAGTCTTTGCATTATTCATATGTGCCATTGCTTTCGTAAGCATGGGCACTACACAAAGTCATTGTTGTCATATCATATCATCATTAGTGTGTTGTCATATCTCGGAACAGCTATGGAAATGATGTAGTAGGTAGGTATGGTGGATGTTTTGAGTAAGATATTTGGCTTATGTGTAGGAGAACAAGATGAAGATCTCCCACGAGTTTTGAATGTACCCGCGAAGTATGCACCAACTCTCATTGTGATAAAGGGCAATTCAAAGTACCAAAGAGGCTAGCAATATGTTGTTGGAAGTGCCATGAAAACCGTAGTTTTAGAACTCACAAGTAAAAAGATTCCAAATAAAAATTTGATCTTACAAGGCATAATGAAAATCACGCCAAGAGGGATCGTGGCAAATGACAAAGTAACTGTTGGCTTCCCAGACCGTAGCGCATAATATAAAGTCATTACAGTTGCTTTAGGCATATAGAAGTCATATATCATTATGCAATCAACTGGAAATTTAAGTGTGGCACAGCTTCAAGTTTTTCTAGACCAACCATTAATCATTCCACTTTACTAGACCATCTTGTTTACCATTAAGCAAATTAATATCTCAAAACAACATCAATTTCAAGTGACACAATTTAATGATCTACAAGATTATGTATCATTTAGTTATACCATCTACCACATTTAGCATTTTCTGTTCTCAACCAAACACCAATCAACTTATTTAAAAGATAAACTCTCCAAGTAATTAAACAATAAGATATGAGAGTATGATATAAGAAAGCAAACAGTACTTAGAGAAGAATACTCAACAAATATAAGTGAATAATACGAGTATTCATAAGAAAAAACAGAGCGTGTCTGTCTCCCGCAAAGGAATGCTAGGGTCCATTTTATTCAGAGAATGAAAATAACAAAAACAAAAATAAACAGACCCTTCAAGAAAAGCACATAAGATGTGACAGAATTAAAATATAGTTTCACTAGAAAGGACCTGATAGTTTGTTGATGGAGAAGGGGATGCCCAAGGCATCCCCAAGCTTTGACGCTTCTTGAAATATGTTGGGGTGAACCAATGGGGCATCCCCAAGCTTTGGCGTTACTATCCTCTTGATCACATCATATCATCCTTCTATCTTGATCCTTGAAAACTTCCTCCACACCAAACTTAGAGTAAACTTCATTAGAGGATTAGTGCACAAACAATTATGAACACAATTGCTACCAATGCTACTGGACATTAGCTACAGCCACTGATAATTCATGGAATAAAAAGATCCAATCAAAATAGCAAAAGAAGCATTGCAAAATAAATTGCAGAATCTGTCAAAAACAGAACAGCCCATAAAGACGAATTTTTTTGAGGCACTTAACTTGCTCCTATCAGAAAACTCAAAACTAATGAACGTTTCATATGTATCTTAGGATTACGCATAAAAAGGGGCAGATTATTTTAATTTTTCTGTGAAGAGTTACGAATTAAACGGTGGACATCTCAAAACTGTTTCTACGCAGGAATCCAAATTTAGCATCAACTTTCAACTAGAGGCTAATCTTGACACAACAATGCAATAAAGTAAAGATACAAAGAAATTTCTACAGACGTGAGAAAACTCCTTGACACAACAAAATAACAGGAATAAAAAGTGGTTTGTCTCCCATAAGTACTTTTGTTTAACGTCTTTCAGCTAGGCATAGAAAGCAAAACTCAAGTATTATCAAGAGATGAAGCATCAACACCATAATTTGAACGAACAATAGAATCAAAAGGTAGCTTTATTCTTTTACTAGGTAAGTGTTCCATACCTTTCTAGAGTGCTAATTGGTACTTGATGGTACCTTCTTTCATATCAATAATAGCACCCACAGTTCTAAGAAAAGGCCTTCCCAACACAATTGGACAAGATGGATTGCATTCAATATCCAAGACAATGAAATCAACGGGGACCAGGTTATTATTAACCACAATAGGAACATAATTCACTCTCCCCAAATGTTTCTTCAAAGCATTATCAGAAAGAAAAACATCCAAATAGCAATGTTCCAATGGTGGCAAATCAAACATATCATAGAGCTTTTTAGGCATAACAGAAATACTTGCACCAAGGTCACACAAAGCATTGCAATCAAATTTATATACTTTGATTTTAATTATGGGCTCCCAAACATCTTCTAACTTCTTAGGGATAGAAGCTTCAAGTCTTAATTTATTTTCCCTAGCTTTAATGACAACATTTGTAATATGAGTAGTAAAGGCTAAATTAAGAGAGCTAGCATTAGGAATTGTGGCCAACTTTTGCAAGAACTTCATAATTTCAGAGATATTACAATTATCAAAATCAAAATTATAATCATCAATGCAAACCGAACCACATTCTCCCATGTTTCTAAAAATTTCAGCACTTTTATCAACACTAGTTTTAGCAGTTTTGGTCAGTTTTAAATTTTTGGAAGAACTAGAGGAGACATTTCCAACACCAACTATGTTACCATTGATAATAGGAGGATTACTAACATGTGAAACACTATTATTTTCAGAGGTAGTAATAGTAAAAACTATAGCAACATTAGCCTCTTTATCTAGTTCGTTCTCTCTTTCCCATCTAGAACGCAATTGGGCCATCATCCTAACATTTTCATCAATTTGAACTTGGATGGCATTAATTATAGCAAATGGATTACTCTCTTTAGTTTCAGTAGGCATGATTTTAGATTTTAAAAGATCAACATCAAGGACAAGACTATCAACTTTAGAGGCAAGTATATCAATTTTCTCAAGCTTTTCCTCAACAGTTTATTAAACAGAGTTTGTGAAGTGATAACATGGTTTCAAGTTCAGAGGTGGTAGTCCTATTATTGTTATAAGAATTACCATAAGAATTACCATAAGAGTTACCATTATTAGGAGGATACGGTTTACAGTTGTTATTACCATAATTGTTCCTATAGGCATTGTTGTTGAAAATTGTTGTTTTTAATAAAGTTCACATCAACATGCTCTTCTTGTGCAACTAAAGAAGCTAAAGGAAAATCATTTGGATCAACATGTGATTTACCATTTGCAAGCATAGACATAATAATATCAATCTATTCACTCAAGGAGATGGTTTCTTCAACAGAATTTACCTTCTTACCTTGAGATGTCCTTTCTGAATGCTATTCAGAATAATTCAACATCATATCATCCAAGAGTTTTTTTGCAGCCCCCAAAGTGATGGAAATAAAAGTACCTCCAGCAGCCAAATCCAATAAGTTCCTTGAAGAAAAATTCAGTCCCGCATAAAAGGTTTGGATGATCATCCAAGCAGTCAGTCCATGGGTTGGGCAATTCTTTATCAAAGATTTCATTCTTTCCCAAAGCTTGAGCAACATGTTCATTATCAAGTTGTTTAAAATTAATGATGCTACTTCTTAGAGAAATAATCTTAGCAGGAGGATAGTATTTTCCAATAAAAGCATATTTGCATTTAATCCATGAATCAATACTATTCCTAGGCAATGAAAGCAACCATTCTTTAGCTCTTCCTCTCAAGGAGTAGGGAAATAATTTCAGTTTTATGATATCACCATCTATATCCTTATATTTTTGCATTTCACATAGTTCACCAAAATTATTTAGATGAGCATCAGCATCATCAGAACTAACACGAGAAAATAGCTCTCTCATAACAAGGTTCAACAAAGCAGGTTTAATTTCAAAAAATTCAGCTTTAGATGCAGGTGGAGCAATAGATGTGCATATAAAATCATTGTTGTTGGTGCTAGTAAAGTTACACAACTTAGTATTCTCAGCAATACTCATTTTAGCAAATTAATAATCAAACCGAAATAAACAAAACAAAGAAAAATAACTTAAATCAAAATAACAATCATAACAAAAATGAAAATAAAATGACAAAACCGAAATAAACAAAGTAATGCAAGTAACTAATTTGTTTGTATTTTTTATATTAAGCAAACAAGACAGTAATAAAAATAAACTAAGCAAGACAATAACAAAATAAAAATATTGGAAGTGCGTGGAATCTTCAGATCCCCGGCAACGGTGCCAGAAAAATGCTTGATCACTCCATGTGGTGTGTTGTTGGGAGACCCCAAGAGAAAGGTATGGAGAGTGTAGCAGCAAGTTTCTGAAGGAGATATGCCCTAGAGGCAAATAAATATATAGTATTTATCGCATTATCTCATAAGTTTATAATATGTTTTTGTATTATGCTATAATTGTATTAATCGGAATTGTTAATACACGTGTGATACATAGACAAAATAGAGTCCCTAGTAAGCCTCTATATAAACTAGTTCATTGGCAACTGTTGATCGAGATTTCTCGAACATGGACAAAGACGTCGGTTGACAATGAGGTCATCTTATTGGTAGAATAAGGTGATGGACATACGCATCAAAGTATTGCAATAAGATCGTATTACGATGTTTTTCATTTGCAATCGGAACCTTAGACCGTGAGATCGTATTTATTGCTGCTCCGTAGGGTACTTTTAGTGCATCAAACGGTGTGTCTTATTTAGCATGACAATAAATGTGGCTATCTTGGGTATCTCGAAAGAGTATGTTGAGACGTATGGATCAAGAGTGGGATTTGTTCATTCACGTAATGGAAAGATACTCTGGGCCCACTCGGTGAGATTACGTCTATATTGCTGCGCAGCTTATGACTAGGTCATGGAGATGTAATGACACAGACGAGTTATTAACCTTTGTCGGTAACGAGGTACAACAGGGCATCGGATGTCTACAATCATATCTCGGACAAGTTAGTATCATAGAAACAAATGGAATGAATATCATGTTTATGGTTCAACGACGATATTCGTAGAATGCACAGGGACCATCACAGGCATCCAGGTCTCTCTGGCGGTCATTGGCGAGCGAGGGGTCTCGACCATGTCTGGAGTGTTCTCGAACCATAGCGTAACAAGAGTTAAGGTATTAACGACACTTGGAGATAGTTTTGGAATAATATATGAAGTGAATGGAGAGTAATCCGGAAAGGGTTCTGGTGGTCCGGAAGGAGTTCCGAGAAGGTCTGGAATGGTTCCGGGAATGTCCGAAAGATGATCGGGTGGTCCGATAAATGTTTTGGAGCCACGGGAGATTAAATAATATGTAAATATATTAATTATGAATTAATTATATTTTATATTAATTTAATATTAATTAAAAATAAAGGAAAAAGGGGCATCCCACTTAATGGGCCAATTTGGGCCCATGAGGAGGAGCCGCACCAAGGAGGGGAAGGGGTCCATGGTGGGTTCGACCCTACCATGGCCTGCCGAACCCCCTCCCCCTCTCCTTTATTTAGTCCCACATGGGGGAGTTAGGGAGTTTGCACACCCCCTCCCCACTTTATATAGCAAGGCATATTAATTGGATTAAATACAACTAAAATACAATTAATGTTGTAAATGCCGTCTTGAGTTATTTCTCCACCCACTTTGCTTTCTCTCTCTCCCACGAAGCTATACCGCTGGGCGCTGTTGCCCTACGGGATTCCAGAAGAGTTCTACTCTTGTGATCTCAGCTGGATCTGAGTGACCGGGGGTTGTTGTTAAGCTCTGAATGCTTGTGAGTACTCGGAGGCGCCACATTTGAGGTGCCTGGGCGACGTCGTCTCGCCACCGCCGCTGTCCTGCCGCCGGTGCCACCCCCCTCCGCTGGACGCGCCCCGTCCCCGTCGACGCTAGGTCTTCGTCGACATCGACGCGTCATCGTCTACTTCGTCGCGCCAAGTTCTCTGCGGCCTTGAGGTCGGCTTCATCGGCAACGCTTGTGGGGGAGTGTAATCCCCGCTATTCGTTCTACAAGACGTATGTGACCAGTTTCCGCCACCGTTATCACATGTACTAGATAGATAGATCCTGACTAGTTTCAGTGTTCATATGCTAGAAAATTATTATTTTCTGCCTTGGAACCCCTTCAGTTTCCCTCAGTTATGAAACCAAGGTTATCGAACCAGTAGGAAATGATGAATTCCCCCGAGGTATCAACGGCGCCAGAAAAGTGCTTGACGTAGTTGACGTGAAGCCTGCACACAAACAATCAAGATACTTTGCCCCAACTTAACAGTGAGGTTGTCAATCTCACCGGCTTGCTGTAACAAAGGATTAAACGTATGTGTGGAAGAAAGATGTTTTTTTTTGCAGAAAGTAACACGTTTGCAGTTGGTGGTTTATTAGATTAAGGAGAAGGACCGGGGTCCACAATTCACTAGTGGTGTCTCTCCATAAATAATAATAACATTCATGCGGGTAAACAAATTACAGTTGGGCAATTGATAGAATAATGATGAGCAAACCAATGCATATACCAACGTTATGATGTCTAGTGTGAGATTCATTCGGCCATTACAATAATATACATAGACCGTTCCAACCGCATCTATGACTAATAATCCACCTTTCGGTTAGCGTCCGCACCCCTTTTAGTATTAAGTTGCATGCAACAGATTATCGCCTTAAGCACTGTGTGTAAAGTAAGTAAGTAACACCATCCTTAGACAAAGTAATATTGTTTTATCCCTAGTAGCAACAGACATCTACAACCTTAGAGCTAGCTGTCACCACCCCAGATTGAATAGAGACATGAACCTACTATCGAGTATAAATACCCCCTCTTGGAGTCACAAGCATCTACTTGGCCAGAGCATCTACTAGTAACGGAGAGCATGCAAGATCATTAAATAGCACACACATAGTACTATATATTAAGGGAGGAGAGAATGGCGCCCCGGGAGCGATCGGGGTACTGTTCATTGTGAACAGTACCAGGCGCTTTTCAATTTCCCCCCGCCAAGGACCCAGATGTAGTTCCAAACAAAGTCGATGACGTTTTTGCAAAATCATCTCCACAGACATCCCCGAGCCTACCACGGCCCCATGGCCCCATCTCGACCGATCTCTCTCGCCGGCGACAACGCGTCCTGACCTCTTCTCTGCCCCTCCCCTTCCCCAGCAGTCCAGCACCACCCGAGCTCCCTCGCTGACCGACGCCCTCTCCTCTGCCCCGAGCGACCTCGCGGCCGCCGTGCGCAGCAGCCACAACGCGCTCCGCCGTCACGCTGCCGACCGGCTTCTGCTCCTCTAGCTCGCCCTCTTCATCTCGGTGGAGCTCGAGGTGACCTTCTGCTGCTCCTCCTCCACCTCCTCACCCCCAGCAACTCGCCTCCATCCCGGCTTCAGCCGTCCCTCACGCCGCCGACCGGCTGCTGCTCCTCTAGCTCGCCCTCTTCATCTCGGTGGAGCTCGAGGTGGAGATGGCACCGAGAAGTACCTCATGCGGGCTCGCCCTCGGATCCCGCGGGGCTGGTCGAGCTGGACTCCGTCCAGATGCGCGCCGGAGATGGACTCCGTCCAGATGAGCGCCAAAGCTGGGATGATGCGCTCGGCCACGAGGTCCGCCATGACGCCGTCTGCGACCTGCTCGACGAAATGCCGCTACGCCCCAGGTCGCCGCCCCTCGACATCCAGCCCTACATCACGGATTTGGAGGTACAAAACCACTTTTATTCCTTTCTCTCTCTCATCCTGTACCCCCACAGGCCTGCATCTTTTCTTATGTTGTCCTGGTAATAAGAACATAGACATCCTGATATTTGTATAGTCATCCGTTGTGATATATAGGCTAATATATGGAGCTGGGCATGCTAACAGCTTCTATGTATTTACACAGATTAGTACACATGACATTCGTTCTAACTCTTTGCAAAATTTCAGACGGTTAGAAGCTCCGGTGGTTCATTGATTTCGTGTGTGTGTGTGTGTGTGTGTGGAAGAATGTTTCTGCATTGTCGTGAACCTTGGATTCATGAGCTACTAGGTTTTTTACTAGGGTATACATAGGATTCTTCTGATATAAATTCATGTTTGCTTCTTCATGCTGTCTAAGTAGGATTTTCATTATGCGCTGCTTCTCGAGGTCGCCCAGCTGTGTGATCTTCTACCGCCTGATACCCTTTTCCCCATCAGCTATTGCTATTCCCTGCGGATGCAGTGTTCCTCTCCATTGTGGTAAACCCATTGCCTGGCACCAAAGTGCTATCTACTTCCTTTCTCCAATTTCTGTTTGTTCCAGGTTTTGGCAATGTGTTTTCTGGTTTATAGCTTCTACACAAGTGAAAATATATACTGAAGTTTGCCCGATAAGAAATATGATTACACCGTTGATGTGTGTTCTTTTTCTACAGATTTTTAGTACTAGCAAGAGATGATTGCTAGATATGAAGCCATTCAGTTGTTATGCATTGCATTGTCTTTTTCCATCATTAGAAGTATACCAGCAACTGAAAAAATCATAATTTACAACTTTCTTGGGACATGAGTGTCATATGTGGCCTGAACGTTAGAAAGGAGCATGTCAATTTAATCGGTGAACTAGAAAAGCTGATATACAATTGACAACTTGCCAAAAGGAAGGGCCAGTCATCTTTCGAATATCGCTGCCAGTCATCTTTCGAATATCGCTGACTACATCTTAGCCTACCATTTTACATAGGAAGAAATGAAGTTGTGACTATACCAGTATGCAATTGGTGAAATTCTTTTCTCTTTTCTTCATATATAACGTAGGAGGGAATACATGCATACAATGTATACCCCCGAGCAACGGCTCCGTGCCACAGACCTGGACGCGCGGGCGTCGTTGCTGCAAGGCGCGACCCACGAGCTGCGTGCCCACGTGCCCATGCTGCACGTCGCGCGGTGCCTCCCGCACGTGTACGCCCACTCCCTCGCCTCCTCTGGTACCCTCACGCTCTAGCTGAAGTCCATTCCTCCACCAACTAGGAGGTACCGCTCTTGGTTCTTCCTTGCTCCAGTTCTTAGCATTCGTTCAGATCCAATGTTTGCTTAAGTGCATTCATGGGATTGACCTTCGGCTGTAGAGTAATCCTTCCCAGTTTGACCCATTTGAGTACTTGATTAACAAGTGCAGCCCGTATACGAGGATCTGCAGTTTTTCCTTCCGTGAATGGGAGAGCACATGATTGAACCAGGCTGCTCTGTTTACATTTGTATCCATTTTCGTTCAATTTAATATTAAAAGGAAATGCATTTGCTTATCATCACTATATATGCCAGCATGAATGTTTTTATTTGTTCTTAATGAAAATAGGATGCATAGGAAGCTAAGACCCAATTTTGACGACAAACTACTCCCACAGAATGGATGCAGCCTAAATGTTTGTAGCGCCACCTCGACCATTTGTCCTGCTATTCCATTTTGTATGTGTTTTTGGTTGAATTTCTATGTGGAGCTTGATATTTGAAGGTTTAGTACTGACTACTGAGTGTTGAATAGCATCAGCAGTTTTACTTGCCTGGATGATGTGAAGAAGGTTATTGTCTCGCTACTACATAATTAAACGCATGACTTAACTAGGGCTGCTTTTAGTGATGTTTTGCTTTCTTTCTGTGATGCTACCAAGGCTTGGATAGGTTGTTTAAATTTTAAGCTCTTCCATTAGTTCTTAAGAAATATAAATATGACGCCTCTCCTTGCGAAAGAGAAATGGGTGGATAATCTTGGGATAGATAGAGTAGATATTTCAGGAGTGTTTATTGGGCTATTAAATTTGGTAAACAAAATGTTTTTGTTCGCTTCTGTGCTATTGAGCAATTACATGAATTATGCCATGTTCAATGCTATGAGTATGTAGCTGATATGCTATCTAATTTTGTTGCAGGCTGCAGCTCAACTGTTAGGAGGAGTTCGCTTTTAAATGATTCGTATCCTCAAGAAATAGAGTGGAAACTAGATGGGAAGGGTGGCGTTAATACACCTATAAAATGCAGTAAGTACGGCTCTGTCATTTTCTACTCCATATCTCTTATTTCATAAATTTAGGAGGTACCTTGATTGATTTGTGTCTACTAGAAAAGCTATGATTTGTTGATCTGTTTTTTGGATTTCATGGTAAAAGCCAAATTAATAGTGTGTCACATCTGTAATGGACTCAACTTTCCTCATGGAGCCCCGCATATTCGAGTAGGCACAGAATGCTTTTCTTCTGCCCAGTTCATCACAACATGATGCAATATTGGTTGTCTAAATCATTTTAACATAGGACCATGTATCGACTATGTTTACTGTCCATGCGTCGCCATATTTCTGGAGTAGATTGTCCTTGAGAAATCATATGTATACTACCAGTTGGTGTATTGGCCTTCCAATTGATACGCATGTGTGCATTCGAATAGTTTTTTTCTCATTTTATGAGCATGGGCTAACTATATAATTTGCAAGACTACTATTCCATTTGATTAGTGCACTAAAAAACAATTTTGACATGATCATGAGATGCAGCAACAGATCATTGAATGATCAAAGTTGATATATTAATAGAATACAGCTAACTAAATAGGAAATTATAGCGATTAAAATGGCTACTTCAACTAATCACAGGGATAAACTGAAGGTCGAAGCCTGCATATTTAGTTCATCGACCTGTAAACTACTATTCATAAGTTTCTAACACAATATATACATACTCACTCACTGGTTGTTGGTTTGTTTTCCTGTGGTGTTTATCATCAGGGTGTGTTCGATCTGCTAAGAAGGAGATCGCTAACATTCCCCCTAGCACATTGTAACTAGCAGAATACAGTTTGATTCTTCAGGTTTTTTAAGTTTCTCATGTAGCCACGTCAGTATAAATATATTTTCCATGCCGTCTCTCAGGTAGCGTGCCCGGATAAGAAAAACCATGCACATGCTGATCCAAAGTTTGCTCTGTTTTTTTTCTTTTTTCTAAGGAATCGACATAGATTAGAAGTTTTTTTTATATGTGATTAAAACTTGACTGTTGGTGTTCCTATGAAACTCTACAGGTAGCTTCTATGGAGCAAGACAATGAAATGAACACTAACAGTGGAGAACTTTAATAACATGGGTCTGGTTCTAGATCCATCTTTTTGTTCTTATTAGAAACACGGGCTTGGCTTGCTATTTGATTCTTGATGCTGTCTGCTGCAAATGGTGGTTCAAAGAGGTAAAGTACATATTTTTAAAAAATAGGTGAAATAGATTTCTAGAAGGCAGAGAGCATTTTGTTGACTCCTACTCCCTCCGTTCCAAATTAATTGACTCAGTTTTGTTGTTTTTCGAATGATTACTGTAGGAGAGAACCCCACATCCCTTTATTACAAAAGAGAATATTTATAAGGATTTACATATGTACAGATGGAAAAATTACAGGAGATTACTTACTCATAATTCTAAGGTAGGTACCTTTCAACTTATGCTTAAGCAAGGTCATATCACAAGCATTTTGACTGTTCCAATGTAAGAATGTAAGATATGATCTTTCGGGCAGTTTTTGTTTGTCCAGAGATTAAATTAGAGGCAAGAAGACAATAAAAATATGACTTTCCATATGTTATTTTCTAAAGGTATTATGATATGCATGTACAACTGTCAGTGAATAACATTTTATCATCCAATATGGTACATATCTCTTTTAACGACATGAGCATTTCCTTCTAGGAGTTTGGGAGTTATACCAGAAAAGTGGATAGAGATAGATTAGGTAAATACAGATCCATCTACTCATTGTTCGAATTGTTTTTCTCTCAAGTTTCATTTGTTTTCTCCGGTGTTCGATTTGTTCCAGAGCAATTTAACGAGTTTCATGCAAAGATTTATTGTTTTCATGTGCTATGGTAGGTACTGATTCTTGGGCACTGGACATTCGCCTATGCAAGGACCAATTGTTTTTGTGACTGGATGCTGGTTCAACTGAGTTAATATGGGCTCCCTAAAATGGGAAATTCCGCTATATAATTGGGAAATTAATTGTGTTGCCAATCTCTTGAGTGTAAAAGATTATATATGTCTATGTGTATGTTCTTGACAATATTTGGATACATTAATATTCTACCATTAAAATTAGTCGCTTTTAAGATTCGAACAGATTTTACAAATGTTACTTCCAAACAGAAATTTCTCACCAAGGGCGCGGCGTGTCGCCGCGCCGAATTCAACTAGTGATATATTATGAAGCAATAACTTTAGTACTCAATATTCATCGGATCCCAGCAAACACAACATGAAGAATTACATAACGGTGATCTTGATCATGATAGGCAACTCACAAGATCAAAACATGATAGCACAAGAGGAGAAGACAACCATCTAGCTACTGCTATGGACCCGTAGTCCAAGGGTAGACTACTCATGCATCAGTCCGGAGGTGGTCATGGCGACGTTGAGGCCTTCGGGGACGATTCCCCTCCCGACAGGGTGCCGGGGAGAAGTTCTGATCTCTCCCGAATTGGTATTGACGACGGCGGCGGCTCGGGGCCCGTGGAGGAAATAATGAACACCGTGCTAGGGTTTTTAGTCTGGGGGTATATGTAGGCGAAAGGACGTGGTCGGTGGCCCCCGAGGGGCCCACACCACGTGCTCGTGCGGTTCAGAAGCCAACCGCGCGAGGACTTGATGGTGGCGCCTCGGTCGCCCACTTTGTCTCGTGTTCGACTTTCTGGAATGTTCCCATGAAAAACGGACTTCAGAAAAAAAAACATCCAATTCCGAGAATATTTTCTTAAGTACTTTTCTGAAACCAAAAACAGCAGAAAACAGGGCACTGGCACTGTGGCATCTTGTTAATAGGTTAGTCCCAGAAAATGCATAAAACTATATAAAATGCATATAAAACATGTAATAAGTTGGTATAATATAGCATGGAACATAGGAAATTATAGATACGTTGGAGACGTATCAGGCACTCCAAGTACCCAAGAGGAACATGCTCTATGGCACTTCAAGTACCCAAGAGTAATAAGCTTCTCAACTTCGATTTCCACGTATCACCATGGAGACTCAAACCGATGCAACTAATGCAATGGGCAAGAACACAAGAAGTACACAGAATACTTCTCTCTCAAATTCCACCCCATCAACTAATAATATGGGGAAAGAGGAGAGGAAGAACATAAAATCCCTCCAAGATCTAAATCCAAAAGCTTCCCCTCACATAGAGGAGAGTTTGATTGGTGGAATGTTAGATCTAGATCTCTTCTCTATTTTCCCTCTAATTAGAGGCAAGAATCACAGAGGAATAGTGAGATAGAAAAGATGAAAAGAGTCAACAATGGGGGCAAAATCAAGCTGAAGAATTGGGGTCTACTCGGGGAAGAAGACCCCTTAAGTAGGTATGTGGGAAATCTGCCCGTTGGCCAATTTCCGCGTCGGGCCGTTAGTACTAGGAGGTGCTCACCGGTAGTACCGAGCTCCCGGTACTACCAGGAAACTAACTAGAAAGTTCAGTACTGAAAATGGAGTTTTTCGTGTTCCTGACTGTACTACCGACGTGTTCCGTTCGGTACTACCGACCATTATAAAAAGGGTCAATTGGTTATGTGCCATGGTTCGATGAGTTTTATCGGTATGTGCCATACCCACGCTGTTTTTCTGGTATGTGCCCTGGTTTGCTCTCATATCGCACAAACGCCCGTTTCCCTTTGGTCAACCTACTTTAACCGGTGGGGTCGGCCTGGCGCGGCTCGGCCGGAATTTCGTGGGGTCGGCTAGTGGGGTCGTGCCATTGACCTTAGAGCATGCATGCATGCAAGTGGGGACAGCGGCGGCGGAGAGCATGCATGGAGCCGTACGTGCGCGTCCATGTCTGTGCTCGCCGCGCCTTCAATGGCGTGCCCCCCTGGCCGGCAAAAATCTACCTCTCCGCCTACACTGCTGGCCCAGACGCGCATCTACTCCGACGTCCTCGCGTCTCTCTTTCCTACTATGTCCTGCTCCAAGCTAAGCAGTCTGGAACTGACTTAATGTCCGGTCGCCATTACTGCCTTCTAGACCGCGACGCCGTCTAGAGACCGCAGATGGCATTAAAAGGAGCCATCTCCTTGCTCGTTGCACTCACAAATCCCCTCTTCCTCTCCTAGACACCTTCACCCAGTCTCTTATCTCTCCATGGCTCGTGGTGATGGAAGCTCCTCTCCCAGCTTGAACCGCCTCCGCCGCCACGTCCCCTATCCTTGGTTTCTTGAAGCGAGCGAGGGAAGCGGCATGGGGAGTGGGCGTGGGTGTGGGCGTGGGCATGCGCGTACTCCTCCAAGCTCGAGCAAGTGGCGAGCGAGGGAAGCAGCATGGGACGGGGAGTCTCCAAGTCCAAGGGGCAGGGGCAGGGCCATTGCGCCTGATCCCATTCCCTTCATCGATCTATCCGACGAGGACGACAAGGACAACCAGGGTATGCACTAAACCATGGCCTGGAATGAGGAGGTCACAGAGGTGCTGGACCCGGGTTTGGACTAGGCCATGGCCGACCAGAAAGCCATGGACCTTGCCAAGCATTCCGCCGCCGAGCAGCAACGGCTCAAGATCTACTCGGAGAGCCAGGGGAAGAAGGAGGACATGTGGTCGGCGTCGAACAGCTACGCCTTAGAAGAAGTGGATGCCAAGGGCAAGGGCAAGGGCAAGGATGAGACGGTGGAGGTTTCCGATGACAAGGACGAGTGGTATTCCATTTTAGTTATTAGTTGCTTTATTAAGGGCAATGGCCTTGTGCTTGACGTTTCCAATTGTGTGTGTAAATTCACTTCAGTTTGACAATTTTCAGTCAGTCCACTGTTTTTGGCTTAGAAATGCGGCCATTTACCCTACTTTGAATCTCATTTGAAACACATTTTTCAGCGAGTCCATCATTTTTGCTTAGAAATGAGACCGCTTACCCTACCTTTGAAGCTCATTTGAAACACATTTTTGCGGCGAATCCACCATTTTTTATTTAGAAATGAGGCCGTTCACCCTACCTTTGGAGCTCATTTGAAACACATTTTTGCGGCGACTCAACCATTTTTTGCTTAGAAATGAGGCCGTTTACCCTACCTTTGGAGCTCATATGAAACACATTTTGCAGCGACTCGACCATTTTTGGCTTAGAAATGAGGTCGTTTACCCTACCTTTGGAGCTCATTTGAAACACATTTTTCAGTCGACTCCACCATTTTTTGCTTAGAAATGAGGTCGTTTACCCTACCTTTCGAGTTCATTTGGTTTGCCAAAATACCCATTTGGTTACGACGGGTAACAGCCAAAATCCATATTTGGTGCGCCAAAATACCCATTTGGTCTCACTGAGGCAAATGGGGGTGGGCGAGTCAAAAATCCCCGTTGGGTCCACTCGTCAGCGGGTGTACAACCCTTGTCCTTCGCGTGCGTCCAATCAGATCGCAGAACGAGCTTCTCGTGGATCGCCTGCAGATTCCCTCTGGAGGAAATCGGACGGCTGCATATTCCTTCTAGAGGAAATCGGAGGGCTACAGTTTGATCGACATTTGAAATGAGTTTCAAATATTCAAACAAATGTCAAAAAAAGAAAAATCCTGCGCATATAGTCGTATTATGTCATATACTAACGACTCATACATTTAAAAGGAGAAGGGCATGGAGATCATGTGATATTGCATAACTCAAACAATGAGGTCTAAGATTAGAGAGAAGTGGTTTTTGAATTGCAACATGAAATTTTCAAAAACCTCATAAAAGCTTCATTTTGGAGTGACTAAGAAGGACCCATGCTTAATTTTTCATTTTCATGTTTTAAACTTGTTTAAATGTTGGTCAAACTTAGCTTTGACCGAATTTGAAATAACCATAATAAATTTAAAAATTATCGAAAAAATGACAAATAGATGCACATTGTCTTAATATGTCATATACTAACGACTCATATTGAAAAGCATGTTCTACATACATTCAAATGAGAAGGGCGAGGATCTCATGTGATATCGCATATCTTAAATGTGCAAATGAGAATTGTAACATGATAATTTTAAAATACTCACGAAAGTATCATTTAGGAGTGACTAAGAATGCTCTAGTCCCAGTTTGCACACAAATTTTACACAAATGTTCGCCTGTTCGCGCCCAGAGCACGCCGGGCATGCTCTGAGCGCGTCCAGAGTGCGCACTTAAGGTGTTCGACGGAAGTACAATAACAAATATTCCAACGATTCAAGTTGATAAACAAGATCTACACACGTTCAGATCGTGTAACTACACAGAGCGCGCATTGTGGGTGCAAGTTCACGTCCAGTTCGTGTCTAGATTGCGTTTGCTGTGTTGACACAGATACACCGATACGTGTCTAGTTCGTGCAACAAATGCTTCTGATACGTGTAGATGTCTCACAACGTCTCGTCTCCAACTGCAATAAATTTGACCAGAACGACGACGCACATCAATAGTTCGACAGTTGTACTCGAAACGTATAGGGGCACCAGATGACGTGGTAAACATTTACAGGCATTTCACTTCGACTAGACGTGAAGCGCGGTCACACGATGTCATCATTGCGAATAAAATCCCAATGTGCATTGTGTTGTCATGTTTACACTGTCGTTGGCAAGAAAACCAAGAGATGCGCATGTTCAGTGCCCAAGCGCGGTTATCGATTTACAAGCCGGCGTTAGTGAATTCATCACGAGCAGTTATCCCTTCACTAATAAAACCCCCAATGCGCATTGGCATTACCGTTCACACGCTCTTCTCTCTTCTCTATAAAAAACCCCAACCACCATTTCTCTCCAACAACAATGTCGTCGGACGACGAGCCTTGGTGGCAGAACCCAGCCATCCCGAGCAACTCCGACGGGGAGGGCAACCCGATCGAGTGGTGGTAGGAGGGCCACGGCCACGGGAACGGCGGCGGTGGCTCCGGCACCGACAACGACGGCGAGGGGTCTGACGCCGACCAGAGCGGCGGCGACGGCGACGGCGAGGGGTCCGATCCCAACTCTAGCGACGACGATGACGATCACCACGGGTCCGAGGAGGAGGACTCGGACCCGGAGTTGAACAAGGGCGACGAGGAGGAGAAGGACGCCGACGACGAGGACAAGGACATGGAGGAGGAGGAGGTCGAGAAGGAGGAGGAGGAGGATGAGGTCGAGGAGGAGGACGACTCCTCCGACGATGATGGACCGCCGCCCAAGAGGCAGCGCGCGTAGGAGCCGCGCCCGGCGACCGTCATAGTAGCAGTAGCAGTGCATTAGTTGCACTTCTACTGATTAGTAGTAGTATTAGGCCGCCGTCGGCGTAGTAGCATGCATCACTGCTAATCTTTTGTAATTGTTAATATAATCCTAATATAATTGAGTTTAAATTAGTAGTAGCAGTTTCAATTCGAGTTATAAATCGAGTTTCAGCTTTCAAATCGAGTTATGAATCCTATTATAAACCGAGTTTCAATTAGTAGTAGCAGTTTCACTTAACAATGACGTAGCAATCAACAAATTATCAGTTACGTTAATGTTAATCCAGTTAATTCAGTGTTAATTCAGTTAATTCGGTGTTAATTGGGGCGGAGATACCCAACCTGGGCGTCATACTCGTCCCGTCATGTCCCCACTTGACCGGTCCCACTTGGAGGAGGATGACGTATTACTCCAGTCAGCCTGAGCCGAGTCGCGCCAGGCCGACCCCACCAGTCAGGCCAAGTGCGGGTCAAAGGAGGTTGACCAGAGGAAAACGAGCGTTTGGCCGACATGTGAGCAAACCAGGGCACATAACAGAAAAATAGCGCAGGTATGGCACAGACCGATAGAACTCAGCTAGGTATGGCACATAACCAATTAACCCTTATAAAAACTGCAGAAACGCCAACACCAAAACAAGAAAAACTTTTAATACGAACTCCGTTTTCGATGTTCTTTGGCTCGTTGGAATCACCACAACGAGCTCTACAAGATAATGCATATAAACATCATAGTACAACAAGGGAGGATAAAACTAAATGTAAAAAAGGTAGAACTTCCGTATAAAGGAACAACCCGGTAAAACCTCCAACAACAAAAAAAACGAACAAGTTTTTCATAAGAAATCAGTTTTGATGAACCTGAGCTTGTTACGAAGATCACGACAAGCTCCAAAACCCACAAAGATAAAAGCCAAATAAGAACTAAGAAAGATGATGATGCCAAAAATGCAAATGTTTGAGATCTCTCTGATCGATACACTAAAGCTTAATTGAGAGCCCCTCTTAATAATATGGTATCTATTCTATATTCCTATCTAGATCATACCTTTTTCTTATCTTGATCTCTTCAAGTTGGTAACCTTTCTTAATTGCGCTTCGCTCGCTGAAGACCCACGTATTGATCCCCCATATGGGAGAGACTATTTTAGGCAAATCTACACATTACCATTTTTTCCAAATGGGTTTCAAGCATAAAATTTCGAGGTCATCCTTCATGGGCATAATAAGAGATATATGATGTCACTTGATACATCTTTTAACTTTGTGTGTTGATCAATCATCTTGACCAACCTTTTTTTTTCTCTTTATTAGATGATGTCTTAACCATGAACGATCACATGATCCTTTTTCTTTAAGACATACGTCTAATATGCTCGACTTTCATATGACCAATCATCAAATAACTGCTCGAACTATAGCTTGGTCGCCACATAGTCTTCTTATTGATCATCTCAAGTATATTGTTCTTGATACCAAATACTCCATTATATTGATATCTTTATGACAATCCAACATACTGACATCGAGCAAGGTATATGGATAAACACTACCAGTATCATAGGTTGCCATTACTTAACAAAATCATACAAGGACGCCCTTTCAGACGAGATAAAAAGCTGAATCGAGCGGTTAGGACATGTACAATGGTAAAGAAGGCACACTTTGTCTTAGCTATCCACGTCATTTAGGGAAGACAAAATTAGAAGTTGTACAATGCATTATCTATTATTGTCATCCCTGACAATTAATGAGAATTAATTATATTTTGATAGGAAATTAAAGTTTTAAGGGAAAACAAGTGGTATAATGGTGAAATTAGCCTTCTCTTATTTCGTAAGAGATCATCCCTTAACGAAGGGAAAGCAACCTTTCCTTTCCTCATTCTCTTTCCGCCAGCTAGACAATTATCTTACGTGTCAACGCTAAGAGAAAGTTGATGTGACCCTGTACATGGATTCCTCATCACCTTCAATCTGATCCAAAACTAATCTGCCAAGTCATCGTCGTTATCTCAGGGTGACGAGGTTACCTCATCTAAAACAACTCTTCTCTAGAGACTGTCGTTGACTCCACCTTTTTCTCAACTCCCGGCTCGGCTAGTCCCCCGCATCACCATCGCCCATGGCTCTGGAAGCGCGACTCCGCCTCCCGCTGGCCAGGCCAACTCCGGCCACCGCTTTCCTCTCAGGATCCAACCACAAAACCAGCCACCTATCCTTCTCCATCAAACCCACCTCCACTTCTCTCGCCGCCGCCAATGCGCCGCCACCGCCCATCGTCGTCGTGGGCTCCGCCAACGCCGACATTTACGTGGAGGTCGACCGTCTCCCGCTCGTCGGCGAGACGGTCGCCGCGCGTGCTGGACACAGTCTCGCTGGTGGGAAGGGCGCTAATCAGGCCGCCTGCGGGGGCCGGCTCGCGCTGGGGGCCACCTACCTCGTGGCGCGCGTGGGGGATGACGCCAATGGGCGTCTTCTCGAGGGCGCCCTCGCGGACGCCGGCGGCGTCCGCCTCGACCGCGTCGCGCGTGCTGCCGGCGCGCCCTCGGGCCACGCTGTTGTCATGCTCATGCCGGACGGACAGAACTCCATCATCATTGTTGGCGGCGCCAACATGGAGGGCTGGGCCGCGGAGGTCGACAAGGAGGACCTGGACCTGATCCGGCGGGCCGGCGTGCTACTGCTGCAACGGGAGATACCCGATTGGGTCAACATTCAGGTCGCTCAGGTAGATGCTCTATGCCCTCTCTGCTTATATCCCCACTTTTGAGGTGTGTCACGTTAGATCGAATTTCATGAGGTGTTTTCATATTGGAACTCCTTCTATGATAATGAAGGTACGATTCTAGTATTGAAGTTTAATTTTTTGTGCTGTTAGGCCATTGCTTTCACATTGTATTTGGTCGACTGCTACTCTTACTGTTAGTTTTTCTGGAAATCTGCAAAGTGCTTCTAGCTTAGCAGTGTTTGGTGGATACAACAAGTGGCTGTTTGGGATGATGAAATTTTCCTGGTAAATTTTTGTATTTGATTCAAGATTAAAATAACTGCAAAACTTTAGAAATAGGGGTGTACTCCTCAACTCTTGTTCCAAACAAGCTCTGAGAGAAAATATGCTCGTTTGTTAACTTAGAGTATGTTATACTTGTTGCATTAGCACATTAAGCAGTGGTGGATCCAGGAAATTTGTCAAAGCATGGGTGTGCCGCAAACAACAATATTTTTGTAGACAAATACAGACACACATGAAGCAACTGAAATTTTTACAGAAGTTTCTATTGCAAAAACACGGTTATGGTACATCATGAGTTCACAATACATTCAAATGTTCACAAGTGCATGCTACATTCAAATGTTCAGAAATTCACGATACATTCAAATGTTCACTAGTTCACGATACATTCAAATGTTCATATGTGCTAATATTAGATATGATAGTACCTAGTAAGACTTATGAAACTCCAACGTCCAACGATAAAAGTTAAAATGTTCAAATGTATTCACAAAGAGACTCTATACAAGATAAAAAGAAAGATGGATTAGTGCGTAAGTGCGTTGGTGCCGACCTTTGTTTGTGAACCATGGCTGGCCGGATGGGCTCCTTGCTCAAGGCCCTAAGGCCCACTTGATGGCACCACTTGGGGACACAGCAAAACAGATCACCTACATCCACTCAAAAAAACATGGCTGAAAAAATCACGCTACGAAGAGGTGTTGTGCATGGAAACGCTGGCCCATGCTCAAAAGGAACAATTCATGTATGGTGTTGTGAGCTAGTATTTTTTTGCGAGGAACGTGCTGTGAGTTAGTTAGAATTAGTTTTCTTGATTTTGTTCGATCTGTGAATGTTTTGTTGTTTCTTTTTTCTGATTTGCAATTTTTATCTGGTGATCAAAAGAATGCAAAAATATCAGCCGGGTCTAAGAAGTAACAATAGTAACTTAATTGAGACAAAATGAACATGTGTTAGGTATCTTTGAGTGGAATATACAGTCTATATTTTATTACGAAAAACAACAAAAGGAAGATATAACAAAGTTAAGAAAACAGTGAAGAAATTGAAGGGTTCCAGCTAAATATGGTACTGCTATTAAGGTGATATGTTGTAATGGGAAGTAAATTTTTATTGTCATAAACCAATAAAAATAAATTATAATAACAAGGTTATGTTTATTTTGTTGTTTTTTGTGTACTTTGTAAGATTTTCCAGTCCCAACTTGCTCCTCTGCTCCCATATAAACTCTGGTAGAGTAGTTCCACATCAGAGCATGAGCAGTGAGGGACACGTGTTTACTAGCACCAGCGTTTCCATCACATTTTTTTGGTTGTGAAATGCTTAAGATGGACTGCTGTTGTGTGTGAAAGTGAAACTATTTCCTGTTATTTGCTTCCGCTCCTTGTATTTGCTATCAGTGATATTCAGTTGAAACTATTAAGGGGTGTAGTTTCATCAGTTGTACAGTTAGAATATAACAAGGAATTATGATGGTTAATTGAACTTATATTAGGGCCTACCCATGTGCTACTTGTCTCTGACCCAGCTAAAATCCTGATTTTTCTCTCATTAGTTTCTGTCACTGGGGCTGCAGTTGCTCATGTTTTTGACCTGACTGATGAACAGTTAGAGCGATCCAACAACTTTGTCATTTTTGGTCAGACCATACAAGGGGAACTCTATTTCCTCTTTGACAGCTGCAATTCTATTGAGTAGATCAGCTCAACAATCGAAATGACATTTCAATCCATAAATTTGTTGTTGCTTTAACTATATTATTGGGTATCATCCTGCCCACCAGACACTCCAAAGAACACAACAGTTCCAACAGGAACAGAATCACTTGCATTACCTTTAATTCGTTTAGGATTGGTGTGGGTATATGAGAAGGATTACTGAGTCGAAACTAGTCGATGGGGTACCAACTCAAAGACTAGTCTCTAGTCGATATGTAGTCGAGCTGTAGCTACTAAAAAATATTAGGTAACTAGGCTAATAATACTAGTATACTACAATAAATATGGAAGGCACGGGATTGGAGTGGAATCCGAGACTGACAGTTTCATCCAGTGGGTAGGGCCTCCACTTCTCCACGTTGAAGGCAGGCCGCCATGAGCAAGGGAAGGAGCACAGAGGAGAACACTAGTTACCTGCCATGAGCAAGGGAAGGCACGGGATTGGAGTGGAATCCGAGACTGACAGTTTCATCCAGTGGGTAGGGCCTCCACTTCTCCACGTTGAAGGCAGGCCGCCATGAGCAAGGGAAGGAGCACAGAGGAGAACACTAGTTACCTGCCATGAGCAAGGGAAGGCACGGGATTGGAGTGGAATCCGAGACTGACAGTTTCATCCAGTGGGTAGGGCCTCCACTTCTCCACGTTGAAGGCAGGCCGCCATGAGCAAGGGAAGGAGCACAGAGGAGAACACTAGTTACCTGCTGCAGCTGGTGGAGTTAGCTTGCAGCAGTCACCAGAGATGCTTTGTGCAGCTGCCTGAGCAACTGCCTCCTTGCTGTCATTGGAGGAGCTAGCAGCTGTGGGCAGGGGAGGGGAGCACATTAGCCAGGTAAGAGGCAATAGGGCAGTGTCTGATCTGGTTTCTGGTGGGGATAGGGTTCACAGACAGGGGTTTATTGTCCCAGCCACAAGCTGACAAACCAGGCCGAATTGCCAGAAACTGTAGCCGTTAACTATTCGTATCGCTCCAGGTTGTCGACAGTCCAGTGGCAATAGGAAGAGTACCCGAGTGACTATTTGCGAGTAGTAGCCTGACTCGTAATCGTTGGTATGCAAGAGGGAAGGAGTCAAGGAGACAACTGCAACGTCAAGCTTGAACAAAACAAAAAACTTTTTCAGGCTGACATATTTAGACACTTGTTAAACTTTACAGTGTGTTGCTGGTATTGGTACTTACTTAATTGGCTTTTCATTTCCCGGAGGTGTCAAAGGCCTAAAGTTCTTGACTCGCTGATCAATCTGACCCTCAACAAGAGCCAAATGTCATCATGAGACCAGGCCCTCTGACAAAACATGCAAGTGGAAGCTTACCACTCTGGACTTTGAAAGGCCACACAAAATAAAATGTTGTTAGCATGTGGAGAGAGCATCCAGATATATCGGTCTGTTTCATTGAACTCCATGGAGGCAATAGAGTTAAGCCTTCCTGTGTAAGAAGAACCATTCTTTCGAAGAAACCTGTCCTTGGAGAGTGAGAGCTAGCTGCCATTTGAGGATAGTATAGTCTGGAGAAACTCAATTTTACGTGTCTGTTTAACGGGGCTCATGCAGTCTATGACTTTGAAAGGCCACACAAAATAAAATGTTGTTAGCATGTGGAGAGAGCATCCAGATATATCGGTCTGTTTCATTGAACTCCATGGAGGCAATAGAGTTAAGCCTTCCTGTGTAAGAAGAACCATCCTTTCGAAGAAACCTGTCCTTGGAGAGTGAGAGCTTGCTGCCATTTGAGGATAGTATTGTTAGAGTAAGTAATGGGCCTGGGCCCATTAGTCTTAAGGGTTTACTTAGGGGTCAAGTAAGCCTTGCTTGGGAGTCAAGGAAACCCCTCTATATAAGGAGGGGAGATGTATCAATCTAATCAAGCAAGAATTCAGAGGAAAACCCTCCCTCTTGCCCGGCCGTGGGACAGGATCCCCGCGGCCGGCGATCCAGCGCGCCCTCGCAGCTCTCTCTCCCTTCCCCCTCAAACCCTAGCAACCATAACAAGTATAGTCTGGAGAAACTCAATTTTACGTGTCTGTTGTAACGGGGCTCAGTCTATGATTTGAAGTTTTTATTTCTTCCCTATTGCAAAGTAGTATTCTAATTGCCTTCAGCGGAACTTCTACGTGTGGCTTGTGTAGTCCAAGTTATGCAACTGGATATGTAGCTTTAATGGTAGTCTAATGTATTCAAAGAGAGTAGGTGCCTATGCTACTGGGATGCGAAAGAAAATAGAGTCGATATCATAATATACTGTGATATGAGATTAGAAATGAAGAACCTTGTTATCCTGTCTCGGCTTCCGTTTCAATCTGAACTCTGAATGGAATGGCCTCTTTGGGTTGTTGACGGGGTCCTGGCCTTCTAGGAGAAAAGCCTCAATAAAAACAGATCGTGGTGCCGAAAGATAGATATATTAAAAAATTATTGATATCTCTAGCATGGCTTCATGCATGTATATGTGAAATGGCAAATTATCATAGATCACACATCATAGTGCTTTGTCTTTTCTGGTTCTAGCTTATGATCTTAAAAAATCCATTTGGATCAATTACCCTTTTTGCTGAATGCTAGTACTTAATGCCGACATCATTTTATTAACTGGATTCTTATCTACTTCAATTAGGTCCAATCTTGATTATACTTTTCATCTCGTATGCTTATGTACAGTTATGTACTTAAAGGTACCTGAAATATTGAATTGTAAACTAGTGGGAAAAGGAGGAACGCCTTGTGTCTCCGCCTTTATGTATGTCAAGAATGCAGGGTTCCATTTGTAATGAATTTAAAACTTTTCTTGTCAGGCTGCAAAAGGTGCAGGTGTGCCTGTTATCTTAGATGCAGGTGGAATGGATGCTCCTGTCCCTGGAGAACTACTTGGGCTGGTGGATATTTTTAGTCCAAATGAAACAGAACTAGCACGTTTGACTGGGATGCCTACAGAGACTTTTGAACAGATTGAGCAAGCTGCAGGAGCATGCCATAAAATGGTGAGACGTCCAAATTGGATTTATTGTTATGTAGTTCGTTTTTCTGCATTTTCTGTATATTCAACTATACCTTCTAATTTAGGTGTGTCACTAGTCGGTACTTTTTTTTGGAGGGGTCACTAGCCAGTAATTTTTTTCTTCTTTTGGCTAGCAATTCCATGGATTGAAATATATTTATTTAAGAAAATTTGTTTATAGAATATCATGTTACGGTGTTTATCGGATAATATCCATCTCTAACTACAGTGTTATGGCGTTACACTCCATTATTTTTTTATTCTCATAAGTGTGTACACATGTTCCCATACACATATTATGAATGCCGGCCTCTATTGTTCTTGTCATATACTATAAGTTTTCAATGGCTTCGATTGTACCTATGGATGAAAGATTTGCTAGATATACTCTCAACATATATGGTATCTACATACAAGTGATTTTTAATATCTGAAAACACTATATGAACACTGCATCTTTCGTAACATTTGCCCCTTTTCTTACATATTGGCTTTTCATTACTGTGCTTCAACAGTACATGCGCTTCATACTCCACTTTAAGCTGCAAGTAGGAGGCTTTGATTTCCATTTTTATTGTCCTGTTCATTACCTGTTTTTATTATCTCGATTGTGGTTTCTTTACTAGAACTATGCTCAAATTAGAAGAAAAAAACGTTCGCTAGAGAGGTGAGTAGCTATCACTTCATATATTCTGTCGGTGAGATGCATTATTATTTTCTTGTAGAGAAATTTGAATGCCTTGAACATAAGATAGTAAGACATGGATGTTATTTCCCGTATGCAGGGTGTGAAAGAAGTTTTGGTTAAACTTGGGTCACAGGGATCTGCTCTGTTTGTCGAGGGAGAAGAACCAATTAGGCAGGCGATAATACCTGCCACAGAAGTAGTAGATACCACTGGCGCTGGTGACACCTTCACCTCAGCTTTTGCCGTAGCTCTGGTCGAGGGGAAGCCTAAGAAAGAGTGCATGAGATTTGCCGGTACTAAAGCACCCTCCAATCTAATCTTGATTTGGATTAACTTGCAATGTTGATTTGAGGCTATAATTTTCTTGAATTTTCAGCTGCTGCTGCCTCCCTGTGTGTTCGAGTCAAGGGAGCCATACCTAGTATGCCTGACAGAGAATCTGTGATGAGCCTTCTAGAAACTGCGCAAGTTGAATAACTGGAGAAAGCCTTGTTCGCTTCAGTTTAGCCATATTCATCAACAATAATGTGAGCTAACAAGCTTCAATCTCCATATCGATTCATCTCATCTCTGATTTATATCTGTTTATGGAAATAAGAGAAAAGTAGCTTTCCTTCTGCAGTCATCCGTAGAAACAGAAACACCCATTCAGGAGTTCTAGAGCTGTTGTTTTTATAGGGATTTTCCGGTTATGCGGTAGCTTTACTATTGTTACACATCGCCTGCATCCTTCGGGACCTTAAACCTTTCCTGTTGTTAGATCTCATTAAATTTCTCAGAACCACGGCAACCTGAATGTACGAATTCCCGGAGCCCTGTCTTTTTCAGTATCATTTGCTGGGAAACATTGCTCACACTCGGAGGCTTACTCAGATGTCATTGTCTACCTCAAATATTCTGACCAGCATTCATTGTCTTTCTTTCCCAGGATCGTTTGGGCACGCAGAATTCGCCGGATCCAATGGGTTTCTCTTGTGCTGCCCCCAGTAATGTGTTACTACCAGTAGCCTTTAAACGGAAACGCATTTTCCGGTTGCAAATCCCCACTCCTAAACAAGAACAAAAATAACTACAGACCTACAGTACCGTGTACTAGGAATTTACGCATCATGAATACAGTGAAAATGGTTTGGCTTCAAAAGGATACTAGGATGAGCAGTTTCATTTCCATTGGCCTCGCTGGTGCTGTAGCTGTCAGACGGTGACTCGGGCACAAGTCAATTCACAATCTTAAGCCGGGTCGATGTTAACCACTCGCTGGTCGCTGCTTGGGGCTGCAGTCGAGATCGACCCATCTTTTTCGACTCAGTCGTGGCCCGCTGCAGATCACAGTTCTTCGTGGGGGTTCCCTGAGTCCCTGTCACCGCCAGGCTCGGGCAATCCGGCCCCATGAAAAGCGTCAGCCGCTGCAGTGTCGCCACCAGAGAAGCAACGCACGGCTGCTCGACCGATTGACTGCTAGCTAGCGCCGGCAGTAGAATCCCACGAGCCCAAATCGAACGTTCTGATGGCGCCTCGCCGTACGACGCCGACCGACAGCCAACACTTCTCACGGCTTTCGTTCTGCTTCGCCTTCGCTCCGATGGGGGGTCCTCGCTTTGGAAGATCGACATGGATTAATGGTGTCGTTCCTGTTGGCCTACTGTTGTGACGGAGCCATCGCACGGCCGCTCGCCATTAAGCTCGGTCCGGGACGATGGCGTGGTCATGGTGGCCACTTTAAGTCTTCCTGAAGGCTGAAGCAGAAACGAAACGAATGAATGGATTGTCATTCCTCGATGGATCGGCGCTTGGACAAGCTAGGCGACGTCGCTTTCGCAGATGGCTTAGCAATCCAGCTTCCTCTCGCAACGCCGTCGACCAGTTAATGCCCATGTCTTGTCACACCTATATATCTATCTACGGGACTCCACGTCTACGTGTCCGCCTAGACTCTACATACATATATGATGCTTCCGTTTTTTTAATATAAATCTGGCCTTTTGATCAACTAAACACTTCTTCTTAAAACTAATTTTAAATCTGACCTTTTAAGGTCAGCTAAAGAGCATTGAGCCGAACATATTCAAATTACCATCATTTAGAAAGCCAAATAATTTTTCTAAAGACTTACAACATTTAATACATAGTTTGACGTTAAAGTGGATGGATCCGACATATACAAGGTCGGCTCCATCCTCTTAGAAGTCGATCTTAGATGTTAGATTTGAAAATAATTTTGGAAAGAGGCCAGAACTAAAATTAGTTTCGCTTAAAGGTCACATATAGCAAAATAAAATCCATTCATACCTGGTCCTTTCCCTCACCCCTCACTCGTACATACTAGCACCAGCATCAACCTCAGTAAGAGGCTAACAGCATGAGAGAGACGGACGTAAGGTAGTTGACCGTATAGATACATTAAATACTCCCTCCGTTCAGAAATGTGTTAGACATATTTTTTTTTGTGTTAGATATGTTTGTATTCATGACACTTATTTTGGACGGCGTGAGTATAGGATTTGTGCATACGGTTGATTGATTGGTCTCCTCTCCGATCGATCCCTCTCTTCTCTTCTTTTGGAATCATCCCGAGAGCATTAACATTGGCAGCCCTAGCAGCCGGCCAAATTTTGGAGGTATGCAGCCGACTGCCGTTGGGAGTTATAACGGTGGGCTTGACCTCACTTGTGCTCAAAGGCATGTGGGTCTTTCAAACAAATGTTTATTAACAATTAGAAGGCACATCATCAGAGAAAACTCGCACTGAAAATCCATAATAAACCTCTACTTTATAGATGTCTTTGTAACTTTTGTCCCCAGGCTAAACAATGCCGTCTTAAGGACACTCTTGATGTATCAAGTGTGCTCCGCTTCATCCTGTAAAATGCATCTAAAGGAATAAAGCTCTACCATGTTAAAAAAATATGTCTTCTTTTTCAAAAACGAATGTATTAATATCACTGAGTATCAATCTACAATAAATAATAAAAATAAATAAAAGATACTGCTAGAGTGATCAATTTCTTGTAGGTGCAACATAAAACCACAACCAAGACAACACCGTGGAGTTGAAATTCTTCAAAAGTGACGCATATGAGAAGGAAACAACGCACAAGCACGTGCCGCCGCCCGATCATAGATCTTAGGTTTTCATCTTAGAAAAAGTCCGCGCTCTCAAAACAATGCCTGTAACAAGACCATTGACATGCACAACCAATTAAGGTAAGCCTTGGATTTCCATCCTAAAAGTTAAGACTTTGTACTCCTATGTTGCCTCCCCCGCTCGACGATGTCGTCACTACACGTCACAAATCACCAAGCAAAGTCCTCGTCACCTAGAAGACTCGGTCGGCCATTACAAGATCAGCCGCCATGACATTCTCCGCCATTGTTTTATATCTTGATAAGAAGTGATCAATAAGTAGTACAGATAGTTGCGTTCAATATACTTTTCTCCCGTAAGTGGGATATATTGCCCTCCGTTCTAGTGTATTTTAGGTTTTGTTTCAAGTCAAAATTTAAAATTTCGACCAACTTTATATTAATAGAAATAGTTATGATATTAAATCAGTATATATGATACTTACTTTTCTGTATCTAGAGATATTATTTGTTTTTTTTTTCGATAAAGTTGGTCAAATTTAATAAAGTTTGACTTAGCACAAATATGGAGGGTGTATGTTCGATGGCGTACATGTTATCTATTGGGTGTGGACTTTGACCGAGTCTACGCCGTATTTATACTTTGTGCCGGAGAAAAAGAAGCGCTCCATCGATCGCGACAAGTTGGTGAACACCTTGCACCGCGGCCTTTAATGCTTTTGACCTTCTAGACTGGTAGTTAGTCCGGTTCTGGCAGCTATCAGCATTGGCCGTGTTGCGTCCCTGGACTTCCAACCAAATTAACCTTTGCTCGCATGCATCGCCCTAAAACACATTTCCATATGAGACCCAAGTAATCTACATATACTACCAGCCGAATGACTCCATATATATTAGTTGGACATAAACATCAGTTCAATAATCAGCAAAATCGCAGAGTGGAAAAACAAGAAAAAAACGTAAACATATACAAGATATATACCTGCAGAGTATATATTTAAGATCATTTTTCATGCATGCAGCGATATACTCACACCAGCTAACAATTCACGAACAGTGTATATCACATGTATGATCTCATAGCTCATGAAGAGCTGTAATTGCACTTTGGCTACTAGTACAAGAGGTACCTATATACAGTATAATTACTTAAATGCAATAATTGGTCACAATCAAGATGAACATCGGTCCATCTTCTTCTTGGTAAACTGACCAGTAAAACCAAGGCAGTTAGCTATATCATGCCAAATCCTTGACGAGTTCAACTCGGCAAAGTACAATTGGATATGCACAGAACTGTGCAAGCATCTTTGCGTCGCTAATTAATGGATGGCCACCAAAGTAGATTTCCTCTAGATGGAGAACCTTTATAATTTAAACAAAGGCGAATTCTGTCACATGTGTATTAATTTTTCTTCCTAGACCAGTTTGCTAAAGGTAGTACGCTTATCTCGCATCGAATTAGATACTGGCCCCTTGGCTTCATAAGATACTCTATAGAATCTTCGTGTTTGAGATTGTACTGATCGTCCTCTGCTATAGGGTGTAAAGCGCCATTTAATTAAGGTGTGCGTTGGCCAGCTGAAATATTTGACTTCGTACAGCTACAGAACCAAATTTAAGCTGCAGAGATCATGAGTTCATGACCACCAAAAGATGGTAGGCAGGATGAGTACCACGCACCAAGGATTTGGTTACAAACACCGAGGTTACCGGACGGTTACCAGATTTCTCGGCCAAAATCTCAGGCCGTTTAAATTTACGTCGAATTCTTCCTCGTAAAAACATATTTTGATTATTTTATGATTTAAGTTTGAACTTCAAATTGTGTCTGAGTATTTCGTCCGGTGCCCGATAATTTCTGGTAACCACGGTTACCCGAAATCAAGGCCCCCTTCGAGAAAAAATAAAATCGGTACCCACAAACCTTGACACGCACTACATCAGTACCGAATTTGAACTAGAATCACGATACAAATTATGAAATGGGGAGAGTAGTATTTTACAGAATGAAACAAATATTCCGTAAATAATCAACCTGAGTCTGGGTGTATTTGGTACTTCCTTGATATCAAAAATTCCCTTTATCTAAAAATCAACCACATTGTATTGTTCTAGCCCTAGCAATATTGGTGAATGTAGCATCAGAAAGGGGAAGCTTAGAAAACAATGTCTTAGTCTAATTAATGGATAGAAAAATTCCATACTTATCTCAATCATAATATAGTATTTGACCTATACTCTTGTACTCGTTCATAGTGCTACTAGATATATGATCGACCCCAAGCTAAAAATATCTATATTTCATGCTGCGGGTGCACATTGCATAGAACCAAAATTTGGAACGCGTCAATCATGTCTTTTTTAAGGGGAAGGCGTCAATCATGCAACCGACGAAATAGCAACTGACCGATTAGTCATCAGATACATTGACTGCTACTCCAAATCATCTTTGTTAGCATATGGGTCGTCGCACATCATCACACAGTAGTATCCAAGATTCGTTGAAATTCCAAATTAACTCCCAAACCACGTTTCAAATTCGGCGGTGTACGCAGTCGCTTTGTTAGCATATGGGTCGGCGCTTGGTGTGCTCTTCTCCTTCTATATATAAAGCCAAGTACGCAGTCGTGTACTATCTAAAAAAAAATCGGCGGTGTATATTTCTCAAGCTAGAAAACATGCAATTCTGGAGAAATAATGGAGTACTGTGACGCGTGTATTGATCAATGATTATATATCTCTGGTACATATATACTTTAGTAAGAGAAGATGCAGGTAAGCATACACGACACTCGTACGTCCAAGTTTGTGCATCAATCATATGCACAGTAACCACGCAACGGTCCACGGTAGGCAGGTTCACATCACTATGGGTGAGTAATGCTATCTACACTTGCTAGCTCTAGCTAGCATTGGAGCTACCTGGTCAAGTGATCGCTACTTTGCAAGAAAGAAGCAAGCAGCAAAACGACTCTCACTCCTTTTCCTTAACAACTCTTTGTACCAACCACAGGAACAATCCCATCACAATTTGATGCATAAGTTAGCTAGCCAAGATATCTTCTTGCCACAGTAGCCACCAACAACAGATTAATGAAGCCTATGTATGCATGATCGATTGCCTTGCATGCAAGAAACCTTAATACCATACCAAACATGCAAACATGTAGGAGTACTATGTGCATTCTTAGTGTTCCATTAATGGAGCCAGGAGAAACGGAAGGAGGATCACAAAATTATCATATAGCTCATGCACCATGGTCAGTACCGGCAACAAAGTTGTAATGCATGGGGATGGGGAATTAGGTACTTACATGTACAAGAAAGAGCTGCTAGTACACTGCTATTACTACGAGGAGCTAGCTAGAATGCTAGATCCATCGAATGATACGAGACACAGAAAAACTCATTCTGCACCATCTCGCACCACGGGATCGATCGAGGAAGCAAATCAAGAACCAGAAACATGCAAGTGTAAATAATCAAGGAAAACAAGATTGATCGGTCGGGCCGGGGGTTGTTAATTAAGCAGCAAGAACCAACCAAATCTCTTACTTAGTAGTTATATCTAGCTAGCTAGCTAATTAATGAAGCTTCCCATACGGAGACGAGGGTTGGATGTTGTTGTTGTTGCCGCCGGCGCCGTGGATGAAGGACGGCAGCATGTCCTGCAGGAGGCCGAAGTCCGGCGCCATGAAGTGCTGCATCTGGAGCGACGGAGGAGACGAGGCCAACGCGGCCGCGGTGGCACTCGGCACGCTGCTGACTGAGCCCGCCGGAAGACCCTGGGTCGACGCGGCGATCATCGGCGGAGCCATGCCAGGGTGGCCGCGCGTCGGCTGCAGGAGGCCGCTCAGGACGTCGATTCCTCCGCTGCTGCCGTTCCGTCCGAAGAGTGCTCCGGCGGCGCCGCCGCCCATGTGCTGCAGCATGCCGAGGTGGCCGTGGTGCTGATGGTGCAGGTGCGCCGCCTGGGCGGCGAGAAGGTGCGTGCTGCCGCGGAGCGCCGAAGGGATGGGGTGCGTGTGCTTGCCCTCGTAGGTGGTGATCACCACCGCCGGGTCCTGGAACGACCGCTCCACCCGCTTCTTCACCACGCACTTCTGCGTCGTGCACCGGTAGTAGCTCCTGCAATTGTTAACCGATTGATTGATTAGCACATCACTCTTTCTTCTCGCACACGCGGTGCGGTGCAGCTACCATGCTACGTCGATCGGTGGAAGCTGAGAAGAGAGGTGTGTGTCAGTGTACCTGGGGTATGGGCTGTTCTTGACGGCCTTCTGGCCGTACTTGCGCCACCGGTAGCCGTCCTCGAGGTGGTCGACCTCGCTCTTTGTCATGAAGGCGAACCGCGGCTGACGCGGCCGCTTCTCGCCCTTGGCCGCCTTGCCACCCTTGGCCGCCCTGAAAAGTTCCCGTCGGCGGTGAGATATCATTCGTCGATCGATCACTAGCGGCCGGAAAGTGACGGAATCGTATACCATTTCGCTAACTTGCTACATGGGGTAGTCGTATCGTAGCTACGGATGGAGATTTTGTTCATACGACGACGATCGATATGAATGGATCTCGTTCAAACATGGTTGTTGGCTCTAGCTAGAGTGCACACGGTTTTAAGAGGTTCACAGTACTGTGGCGACTGGCCTTTTTGCCGCCTCCTTTTTTATGCTAGTATTTGGATTCTCTGGGAGATCCGTAGAGATTGTGCTACGTATGCTAGGTTGCACCGAAAAGGAATCCGAGCAAATCCTAGAGAAGGGTAAGGATCACTGAATTGGCCGTGCCTTTATGGTTTATGCTAGAGATCGTTGGTTGGGCATGATCTTGTGAAGGATGCATGCATGGGGCCATGAGGTAGGATATGGAAGACACAAAAATGCAAGATGCAAATTTGTTCAAGTCAAGTGAAGATTTTGGAGATCGAGTAAGTGATCAAGAAAGCAAGGACAAGATCAGTTTTTTGCATTTATTTATTTATGTTCCGGTTTGTGCGGCATGTGAGCTAAATGTGAAAACCCTAGCTCTGTTCACACATAGCTTGTCCAGCCGAACTACCTTAAAAAAGGAATGAAGAAGAAGAACGAAAGAATAGGATGTAAAATGAATGAATGAATGAATGAATGAGTGAGCAGCAAACTAATTAAGTAAACGGAATCTAAACCAGCCCCAAAATCTATCACCAATATTAAAGCGCTAGGATGAAGAGATCGCCAGAATTTGAAAAATCACATACAGTGGAAGAAGAAGTTAATGCAGTCCAACTCACCCTTTCTTGCTCATCTTGTCACCCTCATCCTCTTGTTGCCCCTTGCCGTCCTCCCCATCGCCTTCCTCCTTCTTGCACCTCCCCGCCGAGTCCCCCTCCGCCGTGCCTCCTCCTCCGCCCGCCTCGCTCGACGACGAAGACATGGACGACGTGGTGTTGGGCGTGCCCCCGCCGCCGGCCGTGCTGGGCGTGAAGACGGCGCCGCCAGCCGACTCCACCACCTGCTCCCTCTTGACGACGTCGTCCCCTACGGCGGCCGGCAGCGCCAGCGCCCTGCACAGCAGGTCGTAATCCATGGGCATCGGCGTGGCCGCCTGCAGGTAGTCGGTGAACCACGACGCCTGATCCTGCTGCTGCTGCATCCCCGGTGGCCCCGGGCGCTGCGTGAAGAGCGACGCGAGCTCGTCCTGGAACTGGAACTCGCCGGACGACATAGGCTCTACAGATGCTACTGCTTCCTCTCGATCCGGGATCGATGATTGTTCTTGGCGATCCCTTGCTCTCTCTCGAGCTTATGAAAGAAACGGAACGGAGGATGGATGGTGGGAGGGAGAGAGGGATCGAGAAGGAAGCAAGCTCTCTATGGGAGGGGTGTGGTACTAGTAGTGATATGGTGGTGGAGAGTGGAGACGGTGATAGGTGTGTGTGGGTGCAAGAGGGAGAGGGAGCACAGCTCTTGGCTATATCTTGGTGACGCACAGAGCGAGCGAGACAGATCGGTGATGTGGAGAGATAGTTGGGTGGGACTTGAGAGGATGCTTTTTTTCCCATTAGCTTTTGTGAAAGGAAAAACAACGCTAGCAATTGATTAGGCCCAAATGATCTTTGGCCTCTTCCACGGCTGCTCCTTTGGTTTCTTCCTCTCGTTTTTAACCGCGAGAAAATTCCAATTCATGCTTAGACTTGAGACCTAAGCTAGCTGCAACAGCGAGTATACTAATGCACCGTGATGATGGGGTGTGGGTGGGAACGGTCCACGGTCACGGGCTGCTGTTGGCGTGAGGAGTCAGCGGCGTGGCACCGGCGGTAGCCGGTCAGGCGGGGTCAAACCGCGGCGCCTTGGTCAACCGTTCAGACGCATGGGACAGGACACGTGGACGTGGCCGTTTGACCGGGCCTTACGTACCCGGCGCCGCGGCAGCGTGACGCCACGTGACTTGTGGCCCGTCCGATCCTGCGCTGACGGCGGATGATGCTGGCGGTGGTACGAGTACGAGGGGACGCCGTGTTACATCATGGCATACGATGATGCTGAGGGAATAACATGTGGGGTGCGGGGCAGGGTCGTCAGTCCGGTCAAGCTGGCGAGTGGGGCCGTATTTCTGTTTGGAGACGGTGCATCATGCATGACTGCACGTCGGAGCATCGGGAAATGCGATCTGCAAGAGAAACCGCATATGGATATGGGAGCAGTATCTTTGGAGATAAACGGTGACCACTGTGTTGGTTCTCCAGTTCCATCGGAAATATTTACCCCGTGTTTCTGCACAGTTGGAGCTTGCTGCTTCTGGTTCTGGACAGGATTCCTTAATTTTCTTGTAGGTGGATGAAGCGTGTGAACCCGAAAATGCAACCGGGTGCATCCTGTCTGAGACCTCTCTGCGTTCCAACGGCGCGCGGCCCATGTGTGGATGTGGATCGTCTGAAACTGAAAGCAGCCCCGCGTGAGCGTGGTGTGAACCGGCGCTCCCTGATCGACCGGCGCCGGTCCGGCTGACGTGCCTCGCCCGCCGGCCAGTTTGCAGCCCCTGTGCCTGTGCGTGCACATGCGGCCGATTTGGATCTGTCACGATCGCGAGCCAGCTGCGCGGTACGGCGGCCTCGCGGCCGGCGCGGTGCGGTGCGGGCGCATTTAAGGCGGCTACGCCAGCGACAGATGAGCGCTGCTGGTCTGGTTTGGTGCACCCGCTTTTTGTCTTCACAAGGCCCAGTCCGGTCCCTGCCGCCGGTCGGTCCCTGGTCGGGCTCACTCATGTACCACCACTACTGCCCCCGACGTCACTTTCTTTTTTCCCATCGGCGGCTGCACCAGCACTGTTAAAAACTTAAAACCACCGTTCCGTGCCGTGGAAATTAACGCTCGATCGGTCGTGCGTAAAACACGTACCGCTGTAGTGCTGTTCAATAGATGTGGGTTTACATTGTGTTAATACACACACGGCTCTTGATTACGTACGTCCGGTTAACAAGCAAAGCACGGCCGATCAAGCGGCCAGGTGTGTCGCCTGATTGGAACTTCAATTCTAGTTTAGTCAGCTGGTCCGATTCGCATCTCACTAAACTACTCGGAATAGCATGCCTCAACAACCATTAATAATGGACGTTTTGAAAAGTTTGGATCGCAGGTTTTTCTGAGGAAGGGGCCGGGTTGACGTGTGGTATCTCCTCTTGGATCTGCAAACAGAAAAGGCAAGTCGCCACATCATTGTAGTAAAGTGCACATTCCAAGTTGGTTCATGCGCATATTGGGTTATCTATGGTGTACATGAGCATGAAGGCATGTCTGCGTTCTGCGTTCAATTCTGGATTAGAAAGTTGCCCTTGTTCCAACTTATCACAAAAAAAAAGTAGTGCTACATGCATATTCATCCCGGGCCCATCCCTTAGCAATCTCGTCAGGAATAACTCTATATCACACACTTTGCAATATTTCTTAAGATATTGTCCTTCCAATACGTGCAAAGAACATAATTTTGACAAGTATATGCAGATGATATTGCTCTTTTATGACCAACATATGTACGACATAACGCTCAAGTAAATACTCGCAAAGTCACGGTCAAATTGTCTTATTATTTGACTCTTCTTTTCAAGGCAGGCAGGCGCTTGATCACAATTGGATGGTGAAATCAATATGTATCGAACCTTCAAAAAACATATTCCAATAAATCCAATTCCAAATCTCGTCTTAACCAAGAGACTAGTCTATTTAGGATGTTCCAAGTCCAACCCTTACATAATGAAAACTATTTCCTACGTCGCATCACACTGGGATCTATACTTATCAATTAGGTCATGAGTTTATGAAATTGCATGGTGCCCCATGTGTAGATTTGGTAACTAATGGTAATCTGTATGAACTAATGTAGGCATTGACTTTTTGACGAGGTGTTAACTCGACAAGTCCCAGGGTTGTGCACCTCGGGTTGATTGATGGGGAGAGAGATGAGTGCAAGGTGGTCACGACGGCTGACAAGTAAGGATTTACCCAGGTTCAGGCTCCCGGAGGATAACACCCTACTCCTGCTTGTCTGATTATTGATGCGAGTTGTGTTTACAATGACGAGATTGTGATCTCGCTAGGGTTTGTGCTGTAGCTATGAACGTGTCCTCTGGGACGGGCAACCCTCCTGGCTTTATAGGCAGCCAGGTCTCAGGTGGTTGGTGCCGATGGCAACTACAGATATGGCAGGTTATGCTTCCTAACCGACTTGGACTAGGTTACATGGTACCCCGTGTGGGCCTCCCGTGGGCCTTTCCATCCTTGGCGCGGCCCAGGTAGCCTTATCGTGGGCTACCCGCAAGGCAGCCCCACGTCAGTAGCCCCCGAGTGCTTGGTCGAAGCGTAGAGTCGAACAAAGGACTCCCTCCTCCTGGACGCGCCATTGAATTACTTGATCTTGAGCTTGAACTCGATTTCTTCAGTCGAACCGGCCACTCCCGATGGGAGTAACCTTTGCAGTCGAATTACTTTGCCTTCATCTTCTTGTGAAGCTTGCTTCTACTCAGCCTGTTTGGCTTACTTGTGGATGGATTCGGCTGCTCGAGCTTACTATGTTGCCACCCGAATGGTTTCTTCGGGTTCTCAGATCATTGGCTGATCCTACCTTGTTGGTTTCAGCTTTGAAGCTTACTACTCGAATCACCCTGTCGAGTTGCTTCAGTTTTCTTTTGGAGCCGTTGGTTTGATGATGTCACTGGTGACGATATGTTGCACGCCTCTACGCCCGATGGGACGTGACGTGGCGGGCCCCGCTGTCAGAGCTGACCGCGGTCAACATTTGTCACGTCTCCGAAGTGGGCGCGAAATTTGCGCGGCACGATGACGACGCCTCAGTTTTCGTGCATAGTGGACGAAGTGGGCGGTGACGGTTGGTTTCTCCGTGCGACACGTGGACGGCCGGATGTGCCTGCTCGGAGCCCTTGTTCGGTGGACGGTTGAGATGCTGATTTTCGAGGCATAAGTACTGTGTCTTGACGCTTGGGATTTCATCTTCTCCAATCGCTCTGTGCTTCCTTTCCTCTGCGCTCTACCATTTCCGCCGCCATCCAGAGCTCTGGGCAATCTGTCCGTACACCTTGCAAACTGACCATGGGCAAGCCGAAGAGCGCCGCTGGCTCCTCTGCCGCCGCCGACGAAGCCGGGGTGATGAAGAAACCCGACGGCGACTGGCAGAGGTCATCGGTGAAGAAGGCCGAGGTGGAGCTTTTCCGCGCGCAAGGTCTGCTGCCACCTGCCGACCAAGTCCAGGTACGCGTCCCTAGCAAGGAGGTCTTCCCCACTCCCCGCGATGGGGAACGTGTTTGCTTCGCGGATTTCCTTCCGCGGGGCTTCGGGTTCCCCATGCACGATTTCGTGCGCGGTCTCTTGTACGCCTACGGGGTTCAGATCCACGATCTGACCCCCAATGGCGTCTTGAGCATCGCGGGCTTCATCGTGCTCTGCGAATGCTTCTTGGGTGTTGCGCCCCACTGGGCGTTGTGGAAGTCGCTCTTCCTCGTTCGGAAGAACGTGGGGAAGAGCGGGTTGACCTTCCCCGTGGGCGGATTCGGAATCCAGGTGCGCGGTGACACCGCGTACTTCCAGATGAAGAAGTCCGACTCCGTCCAAGGATGGCGCCGGAGGTGGTTCTACGTCCAGTCGAACCAGGACGGCCTGGACGCGTTCGACAGCGGGCGTGGACTGCGGAAGACCGGCGCCTGGGCGCACCCGCTGTCCGTCGTGGAGAAGGAGGCCGTGCGGCCCTTGCTGGGCCTGCTGCGCGGTCTGACCAAGACCCTTGGGCGCGAGGCGGGTGGCGTCTTCCTGATGGCCACCTTCTTCCGTCTTCGGGTGCAGCCGCTCAGCGCTCGGCCTCACCCGATGTGGGCCGCCGAAGGCGTCAGCGCCCAGCCGCTTGATGATGAGGAGGTGGAAGCCAACGTCAGATCCATCACCAACCTCCGAGCCGCGGACACGTGCAACGTCAAGTGCCCGATTTCTCCTTACGGGGCCTCGAACCCCGTTCCTGAGGTAAGTCTTGTCTTGTTTTCCTTTTGTCCTTGTTCGACTTGAGTCTACCTTTCTTTTTGATTCGACTTGTGTCTACTTGCTTCAGGGTCGAGCTCTGTTCATCAGCCTTCCTCCTCTTCCTGAGAACGGACCCGACGACGAGTCGAAGTTTGTCGAGGAGGAAGACGAAGACGAAGAGATTCCCTCCGCACACTCTCCCCGTGACGATGTGGAGGAGGAAGATGAAGTGGAGGAACCCGCGCGGAAGAAACGGAAGCTTCCGAGTCGTGGCGATTCTGCCACTGCGTCGTCACCTGCCAAGGATGTCGACGTTACCGTGGAGGAAGTCGTCGCGACATCGCCGGGTGCGCAGTCCTCGGGTGGCTGGGACGAACCCCTGAACGTTCCTCCAGTCAGCTCTGCGGCTCCTCGTTCTTTCGCGCGGATGCCTTCGCCCTCCCTGGAGAGCTACGACGACGCCGGCACCCCCAGGTGAGCTTCTTTAAGATGTGCGTCCTTCGAGTTATATTTTGCAGTTGCGACGTTTTAGGTTGACAGGTGTGCTTGGTTTTGATGCAGCCACCGTTCTGGCAATGTTAGCTCCCCCCTTCGGGACGTGGAGCATACATCCGCCCCTTCGACTGGTCTGGGGACTCAGGCGGTAGCGGAGAAGGTGCTTGCTGAGCCTGCCGGCGTTGCGTCGTCTAGCCGCATTCCTCCTTCGGCTGCAGAGGATCTGGAACTCCTGGACCACGTAAGTCTTTTATGCTTGTTCTTGCATTCTTGATTTTTCATCGGGTGCACGATCAGCGCTCCCGATGGGAGTAGCCCACGAAGGTGTGGGTGACTAGTATAGTCTCCCGCAACTTTATTAACATCTTGCTTTTGCCTCAGCCGTACTATCGCCAACAGCTCGACGCAGCCGCGGCTTATGTTCGCCTGGAGAAAGAGAGGGACCAACTGCGTGCATCTCTGGACCAGGCTACTGTGCGGGTTGATGAGCTTGAGAAGGCTCTTCACGAGTCTCGAGAGCGGGAGCTGGCGCGGGTCGCCCAGGAGAAGACTCAAGTCGGTCGACTCCTTTCACTCGCCGGTGTTCTTGGGGGTGAGTTTCGGCTTGATGCCTACTGCGTCTTTGATCTTTTTTCTTTGCTTGACCTTGAATTTTTGCGCAGAGACTTGCGGTGGAGCTCCTCCAGAAGACGCGTCGAGTGACACGGTTGACCTGGCGACCGCTGTCGGCTTCCTCGACCGGGTCTGTGCCTATGCCTCAGACGCGCTGAAGAAGTCCGCAGCCGCGTTGCAGAAATCGACTGGAGCCCTCACCGTGGTGCATCAGAGTATCTTCCCGGGCGACCAGCCGCCGGCAGCCGTGGACGCCCTAGCTGCGCCGTTTCAGGACGCGACCACCATCGCCGACTTCACACGGTCGCAGACGGTACGCGGCTCCGAGCTCACCTTCCAGCTCCTATTAGGCCATCAGGTTCCAGGTGACTTCGAGAAGGTCGTCAGCGGTTTTCCTCGCAAACCCGATGGCCGAACCGCTTCGCTGAGTGGCGTGAAGGAGCGTGCCTCGCAGCTGGCCGTGCAGCTTGTGGCACTCTTCGAGAGGGCCCTTGCTAAGGCGACCGAGGCGGCTGCCTCTCGGAAGGGCCGTTCCCGGTCGCAGTCGCATGAATATTACCCTGTCGGGTCTTTTGGTTTTCAATATTGATTTTGCTGATTTTCTTTCTTCTGAGTTGATCTGCGCTTGGCAGTCGCATGATTGTATTGACTCTGCGTATCCCTGGCAGAATGCTGTGCGCGATGATGCTCCACCTTCTCCTGTGGCCGAGCCGAGTGGCGCGGCTTCTTCTTCGGGTGCTCGCCGTCGTCGGGCGGCGCCGGCTCCTCTACGCAGTGTAAATGATCAGCGGATAATCACATACCTGAAGAACAAGGTGGTGGAGCTTGAGGCGACCCTGAAGAATACGGAGCGGCTGCTGCACCGTTCCCAGTCGCATCCTACGGCGGAGTTTTCGCGGCGTGAGGATTTTTTGCTTGGGGAGATCGACCTGATCAGTCGGCAGTTGCAAGGTTTGTATCCCTTTAGCGGCTGCCGTCTTTGTTGGCTTTCCTTCTCGTTCTGACTTGCATTTTATGCTTGCAGATGTTAATCCTGATTGGGAGGCCGAGCGGGCTCGCGTTGAGGAGCGAGTCACCCGAGAGGCGTCCGGCGACTCCTACGAAGCTCGACAGTTCTGGGTGAACCAGTCGAGGGGGCGCGTTCTTGCCACCATGCTTGATCGTACGTGGCGCGCTGCTTTTCTTCTGGAGAACTGCCGGAAGACACTCTGGCACATCAATCGTGTGTACTTCCCGCACAATGCGCAGCCGAACGGGCTGTCCGCCTTGCTGGAGAGGTTTCACGATGGTGAAGGGCTGAAGGAGGTTGTCGACGCCCAACTTGTGGCTGGTGCGAACGCGGCGCTGGCATACGTCCGGATGCACCGGCCACATCTTCCGCTTGAGAGGGTGCTTGAAGGCCTGCCGGGTGACGATGACTTTGACGAGACCTTAGCGGCTGCACGCCGGATTATCCGGCAGGTTCAGGACCTGAGCGAGCGCCTTGTAGGTCCCCTTGATGCGCCGAAGGCCGAACCTGCAGTTTAGAGTAGCTGTCGTCTGATGTACAGAGTTAGCTATAGAGGGCAAATGTGCCTGTGTAAGCATGATGTAACAAATTGAAGTATTTTCGAGTTATGAGAATTGATCTGCTTGCTCGAAAGTGACAATGCCTGTATTGATTTGCAACCTGTTTGGCGCAGTCGCCTAGTACGCTGTGCAACGGCCTAGGTTTCTTCAAGTGTGACCTGTATGCCGCAGTCTCTGATTTTGACAGGTGGCGACTTAGGATTTTTGTAACTTGACCTGTATGGCGCAGCCCCCGAGTTGCTCGAGTGGTGGCCTAGGATTTTGATTAAGACCTGTGTGGCGCAGCCCCCGAGTAGGTTGAGTGGCGGCCTAGGATTACAAGTGATACCTGTTTGGCGCAGCCCCCGAGTATGTCGGGTGGCGACCTAGGATTTTGAACTTGACCTGTACAGCGCAGCCCCCGAGTGGGTTCGAGTGGCGGCTGAGGATTTTTCTGAGAAGGTCTGTTTGGCGTAGCCCCCGAGTAAGTCGAGTGGTAGCCTTGGGTTACAAGTGTTACCTGTGTGGCGCAGCCCCCGTGTGTGTCGGGTGGCGACCTAGGATTTTGAACTTGACCTGTATGGCGCAGCCCCCGAGCCGGTCGGATGACGGCCTAGGATTTTTTGACTTTATGCTTGTATGGTGCAGCCCCCGAGTAAGTTGGGTAGCGGCCTAAGCTGTATTTCAACCTGTATGGCGCAGCCCCCGAGTGGTTCGGGTGGCGACCTAGGATTTTGGATATACTTGTATGGCGCAGCCCCCGAGTGGTTCGGGTAGCGGCCTAAGCTTTTATTTCAACCTGTGTGGCGCAGCCCCCGAGTGGTTCGAGTGGCGGCTTAGGGTTTTGAGCTTCCTCTGAGTGGTAGGTAAAGGAGACAGATTTTCTTCAAATCACTTTATTGATTCTTGCGAACAGGCCGCCTCATTAAAACCCTTCCAGTCCCCTCAGGTACCCTGGTAAGGGAAAGAGTGCGTCTGAAACCTGCCGCGCTGATTTTCTTGTACAATGATTGTTTTGAACTAGGCGTAGAACCGGCGGAGTTGTGCTATGTTCCACGGGTTGCTGCAGTCCGCTCTTGTCTTTGAGTCCTTTAGGCGGTAAGCTCCGTTGCCTATTGCTTCTGTTACGATGTACGGGCCCTCCCATGGGGAAGCGAGCTTGTGCACCTTCTTTTGCTTGAGTCGAAGAACCAGGTCGCCTGCAACGAACGCTCTTGGTCGCAGCCTCCGAGTGTGATAGTTGCGCAGGTCCTGCTGATACACGGCTGATCGTGCCAGGGCGATGTCGCGCGCTTCATCCAGGGTGTCTCTGCTGTCTTCGAGTGGCTCCTCTGCATCCGACTCATCGTAGGCGACTACTCTCGGTGCGTCGAACTTGATGTCGCAGGGGAGGACCGCTTCTGCACCGTACACCATGAAGAATGGAGTGTACTGGGTGGATCTGTTTGGCGTTGTTCGCAGACTCCAGAGGACCGATGGCAGTTCCTCCACCCATGCTCCCGCTGCGCGTTTTAGGGGCACGCGCAGTCGTTTCTTGATGCCGTTGCAGACGAGGCCGTTGGCTTTCCCCACTTGCCCATTGGATTGCGGGTGCAAGACAGACGCGTAGCTGAGCTTGATCCCCTGCTCTGAGCAGAAGTCCTTGAATTCTTCGGCTGTGAAGTTCGAGCCATTGTCGGTGATGATCCCGTTTGGTACTCCAAATCTGAAGATGATTGACCTGATGAAGTTGACTACTGTGGATGCAGTCGAACTTGTGATGGGCACGACTTCGATCCACTTTGTGAACTTATCGACTGCAACCAGGAGGTGAGTGTGACCTCCGGGTGAGGATTTCTTCAGCGGGCCCACCATGTCCAGACCCCATTGGGCGAAGGGCCAGGCTAATGGTATTGTTTTGAGTTCTGATGCTGGCGCGTGTGGCTTGTTGGCAAATTCCTGGCACCCTGTGCATTTCTTCACTAGCTCCTCGGCGTCCTGCATGGCTGTCAGCCAGTAGAACCCGGCTCGTAGCGCCTTGGCCACCAGTGCCCGACTGCTGGCGTGATGCCCGCAGATACCCGCGTGGATGTCGAGTAAGATGGCTTGGCCGTCGACTGGATCTATGCACCTTTGCAGGATTCCTGAGATGCTTCTTTTGTAGAGTTCTCCGTTGATGACGGTGAAACTTTTGGAGTGTCTGATGATGCGCTTTGCTTCGACTGGGTCGGCTGGCAGCTTCTGATGCAGTATGTATGCCAGGTACGGTCCTGTCCATGTGGCTTCGACTAGCATGACCTCCATGGGGACCTTGTCTTGGCTTGGCGGGTTGGCATCGCCTTTTGTTGTTACAGTGCTTGATGTATTCTGAGTCTTGATGGATCTCTGCGTGATGCACTCGAGGAAGACGCCGGGTGGGACTGGCACCCTGTCTGAGCCCATGTTAGCGAAGACGTCGGCTTCCTCGTTGCTTTCATGGCCAATGTGGCGCAGCTCGCAGCCGTCGAAGTTGTCTTCCAACTGATTGTAGAGGTCTCTGTAGGCGATCATGTTGTCAGCGATTGCGTCGCAGGACTTCATGGTTTGCTGTACTACTAGGTAGGAGTCGCCGTAGATCATGAGGTGCGTGGCGCCGCAGTTCTTGGCCATCCGCATGCCGTGGATCAGGGCCTCGTACTAGGCTTCGTTGTTGGACGGCGTCGGAAAGTCCATCTGTAGGACATACTTGAGCTTGTCGACTTTGGGGGAGATGAGCACGACTCCTGCCCCGGCTGACGTGAATTTCTTGGAGCCATCAAAGTACATTGTCCATGTGTTGGACAAGTCGGGGACATTTGGTAGCTGGGCTTCTATCCACTCGGTGGTGAATTCCGGGAGGACTTGGGCCTTGATGGACTTCGGGTGAGCATACTTCAGCCCCCATGGTCCTAGTTCGACAACCCACTTGGCGACTCGTCCTGTCGCGCGCTGGTTTGTGAGAATGTCTGCTAGTCCAGAGGAGCTTACCACCGTGATCGGGTGCTCGGAGAAGTAGTGGACGACCTTTCTGGAGGTCATGAAGACTCCGTACGCCAGCTTCTGGTAATGAGGATAGTTCTGCTTGGACAAGGTGAGTACTTCGCTAAGGTAGTAGACGGGCCTCTGCACCGGGTGACTGTGCCCTTCTTCTTCGCGTTCGACTACGAGCACCGTGCTTACCACCCTGTTCGTTGCTGAGACGTATAGGTACAGCGGCTCATTTTCCAGTGGTGCCACGAGGACTGGAGAGGTTGTCAGTGTTTTCTTGAGATGGTCGAATGCGTCCTGCGCCTCTTGTGTCCACTCGAACTTGTCTGCCTTCTTCATCAGTTGGTAGAAAGGTAAGGCTTTCTCTCCCAACTTACTAATGAACCGGCTGAGAGCTGCGACTCAGCCAGCTAATCGTTGCACCTCCCTGAGCTTGGTTGGTGCTGGCATTGTGAGTATGTTCTGCACCTTCTCGGGGTTTGCTTCGATTCCTCTTGCGGATACAAGGTACCCTAGTAGTTCTCCGGCTGGTACGCCGAACACACACTTCTCTGGGTTGAGCTTGATCCGATACACGTCGAGTGCAGCGAAGACCTTGCGGAGGTCGTCGACTAGGGTATCCTCCTTTCGGGTAGTGACGACGATGTCGTCGACGTAGACTTGGAAGATCTGCCCGATTAGCCCCTTGAGGCATGCTTGCATTGTCCGCTGGTACGTGGCACCTGCGTTCTTTAACCCGAACGACATCGTCTGGTAGCAAAAAACGCCGTCGGGTGTGATGACGGCTGTCTTCTCTTCGTCCTCGACTTTCAGCCTGATCTGCTGGTAACCTGAGTAGGCATCCAGAAAGGACAGGCGTTCGCAACCTGCTGTCGAGTCGATGATCTGGTCTATCCGCGGGAGCGGGAAGTGGTCTTTGGGGCAGCATTTGTTGACTGCGGTGAAGTCCACGCACATGCGTAGTTTCTTCGTCTTCTTTTTCTCAACTAGAACCGGGTTAGCGACCCAGTCCGAGTCCTTGATCTCTCGGATGAACTTGGCGTGCAATAATCTGTCGACTTCCATGGTGATAGCGTCTCGTTTGGGTCGTGAGAAGCGTCGCATGGATTGCTTGACTGGTCTTGCGTCCTTGTGGACTTTCAGAGAGTGCTCGGCGAGTTCCCTGGGTATCCCTGGCATGTCAGAAGGTTGCCATGCAAAGATTTTCCAGTTCTCACGTAGGAACTCGACGAGCGCGCCTTCCTATGCGGGGGTCAGACTCGATGAGACCTTGACCGTCTTTCTGCTGTCAGTCGGATGGACTTGATGAGTGACGTGTCGTCATTCGTGTTGAACGCTGCATCTTTGGCAGGCTTCTTGCGAGCCGGGAAGATGGTCTTGTCGTTGTCGGCTGATATGGCTTTGAAGTGCTCTTCGACGCCGAAGAACTCGGAGATCTTGGCGAACTCGCGGTCGCAGCTGTTGGAGAGCCCGAAGTCGCCGCGGATGGTGATCACTCCTTTCGGCCCGGGCAACTTCATCATCAGGTAGGCGTAGTGGGGTACTGCCATGAACCTGGCAAAGGTCGGGCGTCCGAGGATGGCGTGGTATTGTGACTTCCAGTCGACGACCTCAAAGTCTATCGAATCCTTCCTGAAGTGCTCGGGTGTACCGAGGATGACGTCGAGTGTGATTGTTCCCTTGGGCATTATTGCTTGCCCTGGTACTATGCCGTGGAAGGTGGTCTCCGATTCCAGCAATTTCTCTGTCGACCTGTTCATTCGTCTGAGGGTATCGGCGAATATGATGTTGATGCCGCTGCCTCCGTCCAGGAATACCTTCTTCAGGCTGTAGTCGCCGATCAAGGCCTCAATCACGAGTGCGGCGTGCCCGGATCGGATTACCTCCGATGGGTGATCTGCCCTAGAGAATGTGATTGGTGTCTCCGACCCACGCATGTAGTCTTGTACCGCGCGCGGGCTGTTGATGGCTTGAAGTACTTGGCGTGTGATGATTTTTGCCGCCTGTTCGACGGGGGTCCCTTTTGGATCATGTTCAGCTGTCCCCGTGTCGGCTGCTGCCGACTGACCTTGTTGCTGCTGCTGCGGCTGGGGGAACGCTCCTGCCGCCTGCACTTGGTTGTTGTTTGCGGGTGCTGCCTGCATGGCTAGCTGCGGTGCCGCTTGTACGGCCTGCACCAGGGCGATGATTTGCTGCATGGCATGGTAGATCTTTCTTGCTTTGCGGCAATCCTTCAACAGGTGGTTGGAACTCCATTTGCCTGTTTCCGGGTTGCGGAACGAGTGATGCTTACAGGGTTGCATCAGCTCCTCTGCTGGGGTCAACGGGCGCTTCCACTCGCGTTTCTGACTTCCATCATTGTGGCCGACGCTGCTGCTGCCACGGTTGTACTGACTCGAGCTGGGCTGCCGACTTTGCTCGTACTGTCGGCTGCCGTCACGCTTGTCCTCACGGGGGGTTTCATAACCCGCCGCTACTAATTCGATTGAATCGTGGGTGTAACGCGGCTTCTTCTTTTGACGTGCTTCGCGCCAGTTGCTTGTTTCGCCCTCTTTCTTGGGAGAAGTTTCGCGGACGTAGTCCTCTCCTTCGGCCCATTGGTTCGCCCTCTTTCTTGTGAGCCACCCGCGTGCCGAGTCTGTCAGCATGAGCTGGATGTACTGCATTGCCGTAGTCGACGTTCCGCCTTGGCAGGTGCAAGCGATGAGGTAGTCTTCGAGCCACAGCTTTGGATCTTGCTTCCCGTCGTACTTTGGTGTGCCAGCCGTCAACTTGAAGCCTTTAGACATGCGGGTGTCGCGGATGTTGAAGCTAAAGCATGCCGCGCCACACGGCTCGAAGTCGCGGTCAGCGTGGTCGTCCGCGTTTGCTGCACTAGCCGATCGCTCCTTGCGGTTGCGGTCCACCGTCTTCTGTGTCAGGACGTCACGAAGGTCCTTGACTGGCTGTCGCTGCGCCGCTGGGATGCCCGATGTCGTTGGTTCGTGCGCTCGGTTACTTGGCCCCTTGGCCGCCAGAGCTTCCTCGATTGCCCTTATGGAGGCAATTTGTTGCTTGTGGAGAAGGGAGCATGCATCCCCCTCCGGTGGCTGCGTGAGTCGAAGGTATGTCTCGACTGCGATCAGGGCGGCATTCGCCGTCTTTGGGACGGGTATCCCGTTTTCATCTTCGGTGACGAAGGATGAGTCGAGGTTGCGGGTGAGCCTTGTTCGATCAGCTTCTGCCATGTGGGGGACACGGGCTCTGGTTCGCCGTGCTCCTTGGTTAACCTCTGTGGAGGATGTGAAAGAGAGGGCGGCTCGCCTGGCACTCGATGCATCCGCGTCCCTTTTGCGCCTGAGGAGGTCGGCTTTTTCGGCGCGAATTCGTTCGCCTTGCTTGCGTAGCAAGTACTGGACCGCCAGGTGGTCTTCTCGAGGTGCGTTGGGTGGGGGGAACGTGCCTTCGTCCACGTGCTTCATGGCCTGGATCGCCATGTCCCGCGTGATGACAAGCTTAGTCTGGTCCGGCATGTCCACCTCTAGCGGGTATGCGGGTTCTTCTTCGTCGTCATGCGGTGCTGTGCCGGCCATGAAGACTTGCTTGGGGTAGACTTGAGTCGGAGAGTTGGTGCTGCCGCTGCTGCTTCTGTCGCCCGCTTCTTGCTCGGGGTCGAAAATTGCTGCAACGTGGCGCGCGGCGCACTCGCTGTCGCGTCTTTTCGCGTTTGTCCATGTGCTCACACTCGCCGGGGCAAGTGCGATTGGCTTGGGGTAGACCTGTGATTTCCATGAAGACGAGGGCGCACACGACATGGCTGTCGGACGCGGGCCCCTGGTCCCCCGTGCGGGTGCGACGGTCGAGGTGGATCTTGACTTGATCGACCGCACGACCGAGGTTGGGGTAGTAGACTCGATTCGCGCGGCCGTTGCCGAGATTGTCGATGTAGATGTCCTCTTCGCGGGTGCAGCTGGCGCGGCCCCTGCGGGTGCGGCAGATGCGATCTTCGCGGGTTCGGCGGTCGCGATCTCCGCGGGTGCGGCAGATGCGATCTCAGCGGGTTCAGCGGTCGCGATCTCCGCGGGTGCGGCAGATGCGATCTCAGCGGGTTCGGCGGTCGCGATCTCCGCGGGTGCGGCGGATGCGATCTCAGCGGGTTCGGCGGACGCGATGGTTGGCGATTTTGGTGACGCCGTCGCGCGTAGCGCAGTAGTCGTAGACCTGAGTATACCACGACTATCGATGCAGAAGAATATGGAGCCGAAGGTGATGTGTATACCTTTGTCCAGATCGGCGTACACCGATTGATGAGCTGGCGAGTGGATGACGTACTCGAAGGAGCCGAATCGGATCGACTCCCTGACGGCGGACGCGCCGATCTTCATTGCGGATGGAGCCGGAGCGACCATGACCCTAGCACTTGTTTGACTTCCCACAGACGGCGCCAATTGACGAGGTGTTAACTCGACAAGTCCCAGGGTTGTGCACCCCGGGTTGATTGATGGGGAGAGAGATGAGTGCAAGGTGGTCACGACGGCTGACAAGCAAGGATTTACCCAGGTTCAGGCTCCCGGAGGATAACACCCTACTCCTGCTTGTCTGATTATTGATGCGAGTTGTGGTTACAATGGCGAGATTGCGATCTCGCTAGGGTTTGTGCTGTAGCTATGAACGTGTCCTCTGGGACGGGCAACCCTCCTGGCTTTATAGGCAGCCAGGTCTCGGGTGGTTGGTGCCGATGGCAACTACAGATATGGCAGGTTATGCTTCCTAACCGACTTGGACTAGGTTACATGGTACCCCGCGTGAGCCTCCTGTGGGCCTTTCCATCCTTGGCGCGGCCCAGGTAGCCTTATCGTGGGCTACCCGCAAGGCAGCCCCACGTCACTTTTCCATGATGATAATTGAATATAATGCATATTTCGGACCAAGAAAAATATTAGGTGATGACCAAGATGTTGAGTCATCCAAAAAATGGCCATGATAGTTTTGAGCTTATAGAGAACATGTCTTGAAGAAGAACATTTTGTGAATATTAATGTTTGCCCTCAACACATCATAATGACGAGAAGGGAAGAATACAAGATTGATCAAAACAATGTGAAAAGAGTCAAACTGGAGGCCCTTATGCGATTTCGTCACGGTATTCATCGATGCCAAGTGGTTTCGTCCCTGGCATCGGTATAGGAGAAAATGGTTTGGGTACATTAGACAATGGTGTTGAGCGCATCATCTTCTTCGGGTGAAAAGGAACTTGATAGTTTTTGCTACTCATTTTTGGGCCCTTTTTAAATAAAAGTCGGGGGCCTTTTTGGTGGTGAAAGAGCATTTTCTCTCATGTGTGGTTTTGGTAATTATATGACAATCTCTATGGACTAATGTTTGCATTGAGATATCCTTATAGATCATGTCCATGGGATTAGTGGAGCTCTTGAGTGAAGCTTATTACAAGTATGTCTTGAAGGATTCAAGACATCATATTAGTGAAGAAATGTTGGAAGATATAAGGTTGATCAAGATGTTGATCAACACATAAAGCTATAAGATGTACCAAGAGCGATCATGTATCTCTTGGGATGGTAAACACTTGTCGTTATAGCTTTGTGAACTAACCCATGATATATGTGTGTGTGGTATCATTATATGAGGTTATGTATGTTCCCATGGGATTGCATCAAATGATGATTTCATATATCTCATGGAGGATGACATCATGTGGTGATTGTCATCAAGGTGAGCTATGCAAGACCAAGAGAAGCTTCTTGAATAGATCCTATGCTTGGCGCTTGCTATGGATACATGAAGACGGAGCCTAGCGAGACTCTCCCATTATGGGTATGGGGGGTATTTGGAGATGTTTTCATCAAGCATGTGCTTGGACGCGCAATCAAGAAAGATAATACAATTGAAGAGATCAAGATAGTCATCATCTAACTCAAATGAAATGCTTAAGGAAAAGGTATGATCAAGGCAAGTGGAATGCTCAAGGCTCAAGGCAAAGGCAAAGGTACTATCAAGAGGGGCTCTCATGTGAGTAACTTGATCGTATCGTTGTGGAGAGCTTAAATTTTTGCATACTTGGCATATCATATTTCTTGGTTCTTATTTATCTTTTATCCTTGTGAGAAATTATAGCTTGTTTCATCTCTATGTCAAGCTCTAGTTCATCGAAAACGGTTTTACTTTCAAAAAGATGTTGCGTTTTTTATGTTGGAGGTTTTACCGGTCGTTCTCCTATCTAGAGTTCTCACATTTCCCCATTTGGTTTTAATCTCACTTATTGGAATATGATGTTTCTCTACATGATCTTATAGAGCTCTGTGTGGTGATTCCAACGAGACAAAAATCATCGAAAACGGAGTTCGGATGGTCAAGATATCATCGTTTTCGTGTTGACGTTTCTGTCAGGCGCGGAAGTTCCGGACCTAGGCCGGAAAGATCCGACGAAACTAACAGAGTACACTTTCCGGATGTGTTTTGGGGTGTCCGGGGGGTCCGGAAGTTCCGGGGTAAGCCCAGAACTTCAGGCCCGAGTAAGAAAAACTGTCCCCAACGGTCAGATCTGTTGAGAACCTATTTAAGGGGTCTTCTTCCCCAATAGTTGCCACAAAGTTTGGCTTGTCTCTCCTCCTTCATTGCTAACCTTGGAAAGCTTGCCCCCTCTCAATTCCTCCCATGATTCTTGCTACTTCTTAAGGGAAAAAAGAGAGGAGATCTAGATCTACAATTACACCAATCCATCTCTACTTTAAGTGAGGGGAACCTAGTGGATTTAGATCTTAGAGTTCCTTTGTGATTCTTCTCTTTGTTCTTCCTCTCTTCTCCCCCCACAAGCATTAGTTGCTTTTGGTGGGATTTGTGAGTGAAAGATTTGACTCCTTTGTGGTTTCCTTTGTTCTTCCTCTCTTATTGCCCCATAAGCATTTGTTGCTTTGTTGGAATTTTAGAGTGAAGGACTTGAACACTTCGTGTGCTCTTGCCATTACATTTGTATCGGTTTGAGCCCTCCACGAGGATTCGTAGTGGTGATACTTGTGAGATTGTTACTCTTGGGTCATTAGACCTTAGACGCCTTTTGTGGCCAAGACTTTTTGTGGCACTTGAGAGCTCCCAATTAAGTTGTGGGTGTGTGTCTCAAGACTTGTAACCCCCCAATTAAGTTGTGTGTGTGTCCCTCAAGAGTGTTGTACGAGATTCGATCTCCGCCCCAAAAGGGATCAATAGTGGAAGGTGAACTCGCAACCTTTTGTGGTTGAGTTCATCAGAAGAAGAAGGTGATCTTTTGTGGCGTTGTGGCTAACCTGTTGTGGTTGCGCACACCTCTCCAAACGAGACTACACCCTTTATGTGAAACTCGAGAATACATCCTCGTCTCCGCGTGCCTCGGTTATTTATATACTCGAGCTCTTTACTCATGCACTTTACATTTTGATAGCATTCGTGATTGAAGTCATCTATCTTGGTATCACCTTGTTACTTGTATTGCTTAGCATACATAGGTGAGCCTACTTTTTAGATATTTAGGTTGTATGCTTGTTAAAGTAAACCTCTAGTTTTATTCTACCTTTATCAAGCATACTGAAATATCCGGCTCTTTCTTGAACCGGATAATCCGGCTTGTCGAAAAAGTTTTAAATCACCTATTCATCCCCCTCTAGGCGACGTCTATCCGTTCAGGTGGTCCTCCATGTAAAATGTAAACCCCTCGGGTAATGGTAGCTCTCGAATCTTCAGGTTCTAATTCCATTGTGCAATTGTATTTTGGTGAAATTCCTCGTGCGAAATTTGTGAGATTCCAATAGAAATTTCTAGTTTGTTAAAAAAATGAGAGTGAGAGAGAGAGCGCGCGGGCACATTTATGGTGGTAGGACGCATGTCACTATAGATTGCTTGACAAGTGAAGTTAAACTTATGAGAAACAGCCAAACCCAAGTCAAAAGGAAATCTGAAGATACACAAAGGAACAAGCGCCGCATGATACTGGATAGTTTCGCCCTAATAAATTATCGGTTGATGACCCGACCTGATATACTAAGTGGGTGATGACTTTGTGAGACTAACAAATCGGTCAAATGAGGAGGCAACTAACAGCAACCGCTAGTCTATGCGAGTAACACTGTAACAGTACATATGCACATCAAGTTGCCGCGAGTCTAAACCTTTTATAATCCTGTGCAACACCCTTGTTGACAGATGTTGCTGTCCCTGCGTGACTCGATCAGTGTTTTGCCTTTGTTTGACTTCTTTTAGAGTTTAGTAGTCCTATATACGTTTTCTGAGGTCTGAACAGCGATGTAAAAAATTCTGATCCCTGAACAAATGTAAGTAATTAAATCGAAGCTGCTTAGTTTTATGAGCTTCACCTGCTCCACAATCGTTGCGGGAACGATTACCGGTGATCAGTGTGCTGAATTTGAATATGTGTCGCCGGGGAGGCGCGCACAGCAAAAGATTCCATTACTAGTTTGCAAAGCGATGATGTGTTATTAACTTAAAAAAAGAAGAGAACCAGCGAGTGGCTATTTATGTTCTCACCTGTTTTTAGCGCTCCCAATGCAAAGCAGGTCGGCGTTGTCTAGTTCAGAACAGTATCAGCTCAGTCGATTGCATCGAAAAAGACAACCTGGTCTAGCTCCAATTGTAAGCATCGGCGTAAGCATCATGAAACCTTCGGAAATACAACTACGCAACTACATGTGACCGCACTGTCTATCTAGGACGTCTATCTTAAATCCGACGATTCATGTGATATGTGTAAAAAGTCTCTCCACTTGAATAAATGGACAAAACGATCCTCCTTATATAAAAACCCTAACAACACACTAAACCAATATTCCCCTTGGTGAGATGATCTGAAAATTTGCGTGAAAATATTACCTTGTGAATGCTTATCGTGTCAGAAAAAAAATAAAAACTCATTACTTGCAAAAAAAAGCATAACGAAATCTAGAAATCCTTTGTTAGATAATTTTTTAACATAATAAAAGAGCTTAATCGCATTCCTTGTTGAAAATGTGTTGGATGATTTTTGTAACATAACGAAATCTAGAATTCTTTGTTATTATATAATTTAAGGAAAAAAACGAAAATAATTTTAACCAATAAAATGCAAACAAAACAATATGTTTACATTTTTTAGAAAATCTTGGTTAATTTGTTAATACAAAAATATGTTTGCATAAACACACATATCCAAATATACACTTATCCACAAATATACACATATCCAGAAAATTATGTTAATCTCTAACAATACTAAGCTCCCTAAGAATAGAGGCCTCTCCTTCTCTCACATGTCCACATCATGGTGGACCCCACTCATATTTCACTTTATATTTAGATATAATTCACAATTTTAAATTTAGTTTAAAAAATATTCAATTGGATATATTATATATATACATATCTACTTTTTTTGTGAAATAAGAAGGGATTCCTATCTTTAAAAACAAAAAAACAGCTTCATTTCCCTTAAAATTATTCTTTTTGTGTAGACAAAAATATTTAAAAAAACTTGAGTTTGTAGAATATGTGCACGTAGTGGTATGTTTTATTTCAAAAAATTAAAATCTAAACATGTCGTCTTGATTTTTTTAAAACGAAATGTGATGAGTTCGAAGCTAACGGAGAGATATCCGATAACCCTCTCTTATCTTTTCCTAGCATCCACCATAGCACCATGCCGCTTGTGCCACACGACACCGTTTCTCTCCCTCCGCCTCCCTCGAGTCGTATTGTACCGAAAACAACAGTCCCTACGCAAAGTTTGTTTTTCTCTCCATATACACCTCTATGCAAAGTTTGCATTTCTTTCCACACACACATCTGGCTTCGTCAAGCAGTTGGGACTACATGGCAACTCAACCCTGATGCCACGTGACACCATTTCTCTCTCTCCGCCTCTCTCGAGGCATATTGTACCGAAAACACGCCATTGAGCTGACTTCTACGATCCTCACAGTAGTTGCATGCGAACACCCATGTCGCCTCCAGCACCGGCCACCGCTATCACCGTTTCTATTAGTAGTGGTCGACTCTTCAATCCTAATGCCGCCCCTCAAGTCCATTGGTAACTTGCATGCTACATGCGCTTAAACTATATGTCAAAAGAAGTGTATTTCTGCAATTCAATATATAACGGTTGGTTGTATTCATACCATTTAATTTTTATAATTTATTTTATACAATCTAGATGTAATGCACAGATTAATATTGCATGTAAACAATTTTATCTCTTAGTTTGCTCTATATTTTTGTGAATTATTTAGTATTTATTGATAAAATGTTTCTCTGTATTTATATAGTATCGGTTGTATTTGATGCAATTTATTTAAATATGTTAGGACATAATTATGCCAACTTTTATTGATTTTAAGATAATCTATGTCGGAAAATATACTTAATTTAATTATATTAAATCAATGACCATCACTGTATGGCGTCGATGCTTAATCTAACTCTTTGCGTTTGTAACGTTCATCATACAATGTCTTCAGATTGTCGGAAATTTGATCAAATCATTATATAACCATGTACACACTTTAAATTTCATGAAATTACAACTAAATAATTATATCCATTCTCTACTTCCATGTAGGCCCGCGCTAGGCGTAGGTCGCCCTAAAAAGGGGCGCGGTATGTCCCCTCTAGAGCCGTCGGATCATCATTCAACGTCCCAGATCTGTTAATTACGTTTTTGCATTTAAGTCCCCCGTTGTTTTGGAACTCAACCCGCACTCCACAACAAAACTCACTTAAACGAAGGGGTATGTTGAGTTGCCCCCGACCTTCATGGTATTTACGCCAGAAAGGCCATCCTAGTGATTTATCCCCGTCCCGCAACAAAAATCCCACGAATTACAACAAAATGCCTCACCTCATATACAAAAAGTATATATTATTGCAACAAATCAACATGACTTTTCAAAGAAAAATAATGCTGTTTAAAAATGCTAAATAACAATATTTTTAGTGTAGATTGTTTCGTAACAAAAGTCACATGTAATTACAACAAAAATCATCAATAATCTCAACAAAAATCACAAAATATTACAACAAAAACTCATTTATTTTTCTCCAAAACAAAATTAGCAATTGTTGTTGAAGATTTGTTTGCAACAAAAATCACAAACAATTTTAACAAAACTCATACACTATTCCAACAAAAAACTTTATGTTTGTAGCAATTACAATATGGGTAAACAACAAAATTTTGCGTGTCAAAAGATATGTATGTAATTCGAATAATATGGTGTGTGCTTACACAACAATTTCGTACGTGTTTTGTTACAAATCTAACATATGTATGTAATTCGAAAAAAAATAAAACAAACAACTTAACAAATAGATTTCGCTGCCTAGGGCTATTTTTACGTCACAAAATGAGTCAAAACTTCTTAATGGGCTTCTGACAACGAATTGGGCCCAATAGAGTGCGAACTGCCAACGAGCGAGCAAGCGCGCGGAGGGGACCTACGATTCGCTCCCGTAGGTCGCCCTAACGTAAGCATTTTCCTACTTTCAAAACTAACAAAATCAAAGTATATGGTAGAATAACGTATGGGTTTACACAGGGCTGGATATGGGCTTCCGTGGGCCATGAAATTTAATTAATCAAGTAAACTTATAAGGGGGAAAACGTTTTGAGTTTGGGGAGGGGGTTGTACGGAAACACACCCCACATGATAATCATACATTGGAGGGAGCCAACCATGATCATTTTTTCTAAAAATCGTGTCTAATCTTGACTTATGCATAAATTTTTCTTTAGATTATCATGGCATAGGGGGAGCCAAGGCCCCTGCTCGCCACCCCTTGGTTCCGCCACTGATGCTTATGCATAATACTGTTTATAGATTTTGGTGGGCAAAAATTGTGGTGGGGAGAAACTGTAGGAACTCCTCAGTAGACTTTTTTTGGGATTCTACTGTTTTGGCTTATTTAATGTGATGAGTTATAAGATGTCTTTTTTACCCCTAAATTTCAATAATCAATCCATGTTCAATTCTTAAACAGAAGTAGTCAAGCAGGTTCACATCCATTCAATAAAACTGAACATTTGCATACAAGACACAATTGATCTACACGTACACCATCTGCATCAGTGAGTTAGCTTCGCATGTCCCTTCTGCATTCCAATAAACATGTGCAGCGCAACATGCTGCACGGTGAAATCTAAAGCAAAATCCCTTCTTGAGCTTGACAGACCGAGGAGGGCTTAATGGAGGAGGGCTGTGAGCAGACGGACGAGCAGGAGGTCGATGGTGAGCAGCTGGCCGAACAACGCTTCGTCGACGAGGACACGAGGTCCATGTTCAGCATGGATCCAACGAGTGGAGATGCCGGCGGCGACGGTTGGAGAGGAGGCGGCCGACAGCGGATGGAGAGGTCGGCGGCGGCGGCGGTTGGAGAGGAGGCGCCGGCGGGGCAGACCAGTAGGCGGTCGGGGACGGCGGGCAGACTAGCAGGTGGGGCAGACCGCACGGAGCATCATGTACTAGGGGGCAGCCTCAGATCCGGCAGTCCCAACCGAGATCTGGCGCAGCTGGCGGTAGGAGAGAGGAGTCGGGCCGGGCGGCGAACCGACAGTGGGGAAGAGAGGTCGGGGTGGGGGAGCAGAGTGCGAGAGGGCGGAGGTCGGGGCGACAAGACCGTGTGGATGAGGTCAGGGGCGGGTGATCTCTTTTTTTCGTACAGGTTGGCTGAGAGAAGAGAGGAAAACAAGCGGGGTGGCAATTCGGATGCAATTTCCGTGAACGATATGTCTATATTTGTGGAACGTTTCATGGGCTTGGTGGAGAAGCTCGGGAAACTGGGTCTGAGCAGTTTCTCCCCACTATGTATAAATTGGTTTCTAGGAAGTTTTATGGTGAGGAGAAACTGAAGAGTTCTTTTCAGCTTATGGGCTTTTGGACCCAGAAGCATGGGGAGAAGCTGAAAAGAAGTCAGCCGTGAAAGTGCGTCCCAGCGCCGGGATCCATGTAGCGTGTCTCGCGTGTGGGCACATGCTATCCACACAGCGGTCCAGCCCAACGATTCCACAATGATGGATTGGATGTCAACCCTATTGTTCGGCCTTTCCGGTATTGTCAATTCTCTCTCGACATGTAGAAAAGGAGAGAGATCGGCGAAAACATGTCTGTAGCTGCATGTTCTCCGGCCTACAAGTTAGTGCCCGCCCGCGTAATTCCTGCCGTCGCCCGTCATCGTTTTGTTCGTTGGCGCGAGCGATTTGTAAGGGACTAGGTAATTTGGTGCGGCAACACGCCATGCCCTTTAAATTAATGAATTAATTCACCCATCAAAAATCACTGTTTGGATACCTTTGAAAAATACTGTTTTCTCGGTTAACTCATCTGACGAAGATTTGTTGTTTAAATAACGTTAGAAATTTTCATCTATCATCTGGTGAAGATTGTTGTTTCGGCTTTTATCGCCATTCACTGAATAATTATCACTTAGCCTACTTGGACGTATTCTAGAGGCAAGAGATGCACAATACAAAATTATGGGCTGATGCGGCAGAAGACTTTTTTTTACTGTAACCGACAGAAGCTCTGCCATCTAAAACTCTAGCATCTACTTATATACTAAAAGCACAATATAAAGTTATAAAATAGAGACATCATGTTAATCCACATCATCCAAACTAATTTTGATAGTTAGATAAAAAATGTGTGGTTCAGATTTAGTGAAATATTAGTAGTCACGTAACATGCATGTGACACGTACAATAGTTAGACTAGCTACCTAACACGATAGTTGAAAAAACATGTACCGTTTCCTCAAAAAAAGAAAAGCAAATCCTCTAAACCAAATCACGGTTCGTTTCCTCAAAAAAAAAATCAGCTTCTCCACGTCTACACACAACACCAGGTTCCTACAACGAAAGGCCGAGGTAGTACTTCACCATGACCCATGCATGTAGTTACTTATTTTATCTATACCTAATAATAAAGCGCGGGAGCTTTCTTGCGGTACACCATTTTATTTTTTGATTTTACCCTCCCACCAAAATACATATACACATTACGCACATATGTCGTTGTACCGTTTCGTTTCTTTCTTCTCTCCCCTTGATGCCTTCCTTGGCTCCCCAACCTCCCGCTCGATGCCACCCTCGTGCTCCTGCTCACTGTCGGAGTGGCCTCTGTTGCTGTTGCGGTCCGGAACAACCCCGGAACGGACCTCCGCCGCTGGCGCGGTTCCCCAGAAGCCACCAGAAAGGGCCTCCCAAAAACAAAACAAAAACACATCCATCGATGCGCGTGAGCTCAAGCGGCAGGTCGGGCGAGCTGGAGGTCGGAGGGGCCATCCTCGCTCGCCTTTCGTTCCGCCCAGGAGTGCACACGCCACCAAGATTTGCCTCCGGGAATGCCAAGACGATCGAACTGCTCAGCTTGCTTCTTCTAGCTTCAAATTCAGCTCCGGAATGCCAAATCGACGAGACTTCCTGAATAAAAACGAGACCAGAAACAACTGTATTAAGAACACAAGGAGAAAACACAAAGGAATGCCAACGGATTGAACCTTAAAAGAAGAACAGAGCGTGCAAAATCCAACAATGGTACATGCACCACCAACCATCCACAGGCGAGCAAATCGAGCGCGAAGCTGAGCCGGGAGGGAGAGCACGGCCAGATCCGACATCGGCGAGCACCAGGCAACCCAGCCCTGGAAAAATTATTTCAAGCCCCAGAACCTCCCGCAATTTCCCCCCACGAAACCGTCTCTCTCCTTGAACTGCTGCTGCTAGCTGCTCTCTCTAGTTGCCGTCGCTGGTGAACTTTCTCTCTCTACTATTGCTCCTCCTGCCATGTGTGAGTTGATAGCATAGAACTACTAGTATTGAGATGTCAATGTCAAAATATTACCACTTTCATTTTAAATCACATGGAACTACCCTATTTTGCCAAAGATTTCTCATATAGCCCAAATTATCGACTGAATGCGATTTGACACCGAATCTGGCAGTTCGGACCCACCCGTCAAGCTAAGGTGGCCAGTTCACACAAATTAACACATAAATTCATAGTGGAACCCACTTGTCAGTTAATAAAAAAATCTAAGAAAATAAATATCTGAAAAAAAATTAAAAAATCTGAGAAGAACGTAAGCGGAAACTGAAGGGAATATGCCCTAGAGGCACTTAATAAACATAGTTTATTGGCAATATCCCAATCGTTCATTATATGTTTTACACCATGCTAGAACTGTATTAAGCGAAAACATTAATGCATGTGTGGTAGATAAAACAACCAGGTCCCTAGTAGCCTCTAGTAAGACTAGTTTCGTTGCGCGACTGATGATCGAGGTTTTCTGATCATAGGGCATGGCGCCGGTCGGCAATGGAAGTCATATCGTTAGGAGTAACGATGTGATGGACGTACCCAGTATTTATAGGACATAGTCATTACGCCTTAACACCGTGAGACCAACTCTTATTGTTATTCCTGGAAGATACTTTGATCGCACCAAACGTCGTATCTTATTTAGTATGACAATAACGGTGATACTTTTGGGTATCGGAAAGGAGTAGTTGAGACGAGGGGTCAACAGCGGGATTTGTCAGTCCGCATAGCCGGATAGATACTCTAGTTCCCACTCGGTGAGATTATGTCAAATGAGTTTGCAAACATGTGACTAGGTCACCAGCTGACATAATATCATAGACGAGTAGAAGATAGCGATGTCGGTAACGAGATCATGCTAGGTATGGAGATATCTGAGAATGATCCTCGGACACGCTAAGTATCGCCATGATAAAGGGTTTAAGACTATACGTCCAGGTTTGATAGATGAAAGTCATTCGTTATATCACAGGGATTAACTCATGGGGTCCAGGCCTACGAGTTAGTCGTTGATCATAGAGGAGTCTTGATCGTACCTGTTATTATATCAAACCGCTAGGGTAACACACTTAAGGGGTTTCGACAAGACAACCGGAAAGGAAAGAGATCACCGGGAGCGTCCCGGGAGGGGTCCGATGGAGATCGGGCAACGCCGAAAGAGTTTTCGGAGTTAGGAAAAATTATATATATTATGTTTGATATTAATTAGTGTAATTAATATGCAAATATGATTTTATATATTTATTTTCGAATTTATTTAGTCTGATTTCCCTAAATGGGCCTTCTGGTCGAAAGAAGGCCCATGGGGGGGAAAACCCTCAAGGGAATTTTGTGGGGGAGGCTTGGCCGGCCTAGGTGGGCAAAATGGGGCCCACCTAGGGCCGGCGCACCAGCCTTGGCCGAACCAGGCATGTGGGATAGTCCCACATTGCCTGGCTGGCAAGGTTGGCTCCCCTGGGAGCCTATATAAGAAGGGGCACCCCTGGCCTTTTAATTCACCAATTAATTCCCAATTTCTCTCTCGATCTCGTGGTTCCCTTGTCGGAGCCGCGCCGAGTAGAGGAGGGGGATCTCTTCCACCATAGCCCGCTGCCGCGCTGCTGGTGTTCCGGTCCAAGTCTTCCGCTGCTCGTCCTGGACTGGAGCTTCGGAGGCCGTCGTCTCCACCGTATGTGTGTGACGCCCTGCGAGGTGCTGCACTAGCGGTACTCGGAGGCCTACTTCCTCCACCCGACCTCGGGGTCATCTTTGTCGTCTTCGTCGCGCCGAGTTCTTCGCGACCTAGAGGTCGGCTACGTCGTCTTCGTCGTCAACGCTTGTGCGGGAGCGTAATCCCCGCTATTCGGTCTACGAGGGTATGTATTCCGATCTCCGCCGTACTTCTATATCTGCATAGTGTAGATCTTGGCTAGTTTAAGGATATCGTTGCTAGGAATTTTTTTGTTTTCTGCACACGATCCCCATCAGTGGTATCAGAGCCGATCTATCGTAGATATAGCTGTACGCTGTTAGAACCCGTGTTCTACACGGGGGCACCGTTCCTGTTATTTGCTACCCTCTAGCGTGCACTTGTGATTCCAGCGGCATCGAGTTGATGAAGCGGCCCGGACCGACTTTACGCGTACGCTTACGCGAGACTGGTTCCACTACTGACATACGGCTTGTACCGTATCTGTGGCTGGCGGGTGCCTGTTTCTCTCTCTTTAGTTGGCTTTACATTTTCAATGGAGGGCCCAAAAGGGATGCTTAAACATGCAATTATTGGATCGTTGTTGTGGTCATAAGGTTCGTAGGTATGAAGCGGTTCTATTTACGAAAGCCCTGAGCCACGTAAAATATGCAAAAGATAAAGTAGAAGCGTCTAACTTTATTTTGCAGGGGCTATGTGATATGGTCAAGGTAGGTTTATTAAATTGTTTATAAACTGCGGGCGCCAAGAAGACCATGGCGCAATGGACTATATCACATTGCATTACATTTGATGTTTTGTGTGCATCTTATATTGTGTGATTGTGTGTATAGTATACATTAGTTACACGGCGGTAGCTATATAAGATGATCCCTTCAAAATACCACTAGTGTTCTCCCTCCAACGCGCACCACCAAGAAAGTTCTACGTTATGAGGCAGGCCGTGATGATCGGGTGTCAGACATCTCGTCGTTCACATACAGTGGGTGTAAGCCACGTTGCACAAGCGTCAGCGTGGAGGTTTTTGGTGGCGAGCCTAGCATATTCAGAAATATGGCCTCGGAACAGGGAGACCGAAATGTCGAGCACGAGTCACAAAATTGGTGTGGCGGACTTTTTTCTACTCTTGAAGTTGTGCCGCCGGCTCTGATGATGAGGGGTGGTGCAATGGATGGGGGTCGTGTAATCGCTTAAACGACCAGGAGGGATGTTCGTTTGAGTGGGAGTTCGGATAGTTATTTTCTAAAATACTAGAACTCAGAATATAATGAACAAAGTCTGTTTTGCAAACCTTTGTAGATATTAACCATTGTGATAGCATATTTTCAAATTAGGCGCATTCCCGCGATTGAGAAACTTAAAAGGTTGGGTCCAAACTTCATAGTTTTATACTTTAGCTTGAGGATACTTCTTGTTTAAACCGTTAGCTCTTTGTGTTACAATGCCCGCTAGGAGATAAACCCGGAGATTTCGCTAACAAAAGATAATTTTGATTATCGGATTTTGTGCGGATGATATCATCATAGTCCAGTGTATGCTATGATCTCTGCCATAGAGAACCAACGGTGGGTACGAGTTATTGGATCGCGGACATATGATATGGTCGCTAAAACTCAGGGTACCCCTAAAGTTGGGTTGATGAAGTTTATCAGTACGTTGACTGATTGTCTTCTCAACCAAGATGGAAGAGAATGCACACATTGAGGGAGCACGTGGCGGTCATACTTAATTATGTATGTTCATGATTAATGAACATTGAGACGCCTTGCTCAGCTCAATCACTGGATGACAGACATCGTTGCCAAGTGCAAATCCTCTGTCATAGACTATGTCATGCAAGGGGAATCGTTCACCTTCATGGTTCTTGATTACGGTGGAAGTATCAAGAAGATGAAACAAATCGCCGGAAGTCATCAACGATGATGGTGTATATATGATATACATGTTATGAATGTTTTAGCTATGCAAGTGCTCGCAGTAGTGTCTAAGTCTTGAACTAGTCATGTTTTGTGAAAAACCAGGTTTACTGCTTGAGTAGCTTGAAAGGATGAGGCGACATTGCGTGTTGATAATGGCAGTCAAGTTGTTCTGACGGCCATAGACACTCTCCCTCTAGATCTACCATTTGAATAAATTCTTTATGATCGGGTGTTGGTATGATCGTTACGAGTGTGTCTCCTCTAGCGAGACACTTGTGAAGGGGATCGTGTGCAGAAAACAAAAATTTCCTACCGACGATATCCTAAAAGCATGCCAAGATCTATTCTATGCAGATATAGTAGTACGAACGGAGATCGGAATACGTACCCTTGTAGACCGAAAGCGGAGATTACGTTCCCGCACAAACGTTGTCGATGAAGATCGACGAAGCCGACCTCAAGGTCGTGTAGAGGAAGCAGGCCTCCGAGTACCGCTAGCGCATCACCTCGCAGGGAGTCACACACGTACGGTGGAGACGACGGCCTCCGAAGCTCCAGTCCAGGACGAGCAGCGGAACACTTGGACCGGAACACCAGCAGCGCGGCAGCGGGCTATGGTGTAGGAGATCCCCTTGCTCTGCTCGGCGCGGCTCCAACTTGGGAACCACGAGATCGAGAGAGAAATCGGGAATTAATTGGTGAATTAAAAGGCTGGGGGTGCCCCTTCTTATATAGTCTCCCAGGGGGAGCCTACCTTGTCAGCCATGCAATGTGGGACTAATCCCACATGCCTGGTGCGGCTCAGGAGGGTGCGCCGGCCCCCTTAGTGGGCCCTTGGCCCACTTGGGGCAGCCCCTCCTGGCCCCCACCGAATTCCCCTTGGGAATTTTCCCCTCTTGGGCCTTCTTTCGACCAGAAGGCCCATTTAGGGAAATCAGCCTAAATAAATTCGAAAATAAAAATATAAAATGATATTTGCATATTAATAACACTAATTAATATCAAACATAATATATATAATTTTTCCTAGCTCCAAAAACTCTTTCGGCGCTGCCCGATCTCCATTGGACCCCTCCCGGGACGCTCCCGGTGATCTCCTTCCTTTCCGGTTGTCTTGTCGAAACCCCTTAAGTGTGTTACCCTAGCGGTTCAATATAATATCAGGTATGATCAAGACTCCTCAATGATCAACGACTAACTCGTAGGCCTGGACCCCATGAATTAATCCCTGAGATATAACGAATGACTTTCATCTATCAAACCTGAACGTAAAGTCTTAGACCTTTTGCCATAGCGATACTTAGCACGTCCGAGCGTCGTTCCATAGATATCTCCATACCTAATCCCGACCTCGTTACCGACGACGCTATCTTCTACTCGTTCATGATCTCATGTCTCCGTGACCTAGTCACATGCTTGCAAGCTCATTAGACATGATCTCACCGAGTGGGCCCAAGAGTATCTATCCTGCTATGCGGACTGGCAAATCCCGCTCTTGACCTCTCGTCTCAACTACTCCTTTCCGATACCCAAAAGTATCACCGTTATTGTCATACTAAATAAGATACGACCTTTGGTGCAATCAAAGTATCTTCCGGGAATATCAATAAGAGTTGATCTCACGGTCAAAGGCGTAACGACTACGTTCTCCAAATCTGGGTATGTCCATCACATCGCTCTCTAGCGATATGACTCTCATTGCCGACTGGCGCCATGCCCCATGACCGGGAAACCTCGATCATCAATCGCGCAACGAAACTAGTCTTAGTAGAGGCTACTACGGACCTGGTTGTTTATGTATCACACCCGCATTAATGTTTCCGCTTAATATGGTTCTAGCATGACACAAAAACCTATTATGAACAAACGAGATATGATAAAGAATACACTTTATTAATTGCCTCTAGGGCATATCTCCTTCAGTCTCCCACTTGCACTAGAGTACAACTTAATCTAGATTACAACTTGGTAAAAGCTTAACACCCATAGCTAACTGGTGCTGTTCATGCTTATCAAGCGGGAGAGGCTTCGTCAGCGGATCTGCCACATTCAGATCCGTATGCACTTTGCAAATCTTCACATCGCCTCCTTGTACGTACTGACGTATCACATGTAAGCGTCGGAGAATGTGTTTGGCGGTGGAGTGAGACCTTGGCTCCTTGGCGTTCGCAATGGCACCCGTATTGTCGCAGAAGAGGATCACGGGGTCTTGCACGCTCGGGAACACTCCAAGTTCGATGACGAACTTCCTCAGCCACACAGCTTCATTCGCGGCCTCGCAGGCAGCAATGTACTCCGACTCCATTGTAGATTGTGCGACTATGGGTTGCTTCCCACTTCTCCAGCACACGGCGCCTCCATTCACCTTGAACACGTAACCTGTCTGTGACTTACAGTCATCGGGGTCTGAGCAGAAACTTGCATCTACGTAACCCGTTACGCCAAGTTCTTCATCGCAGCCACCATACACAAGGAACATTTCCTTTGTCTTATTGAGATACTTAAGAATGCTCTTAACAACTACCCAATGCGGCATTCCAGGATTACTCTGGAACCGGCTTGTCAAACTTAGAGCTAATGCCACATCCGGTCTAGTACTCAACATTGCATACATGATCGATCCTATGGCTGAAGCATAAGGATGTTTCGTCATTTCGGCCTTACCCAGTTCCGTCACCGGACACTGCGCCTTACGCAATATCTTATTCTTGATAACCGGCAGAGAACCCTTCTTTGCCTTCTCCATATGAAAACGCTTCAGTATTTTATCAAGATAAGTACTCTGATTTAGTGCTAATAGGCGCCTTGATCTATCACGATAGATTTTTATGCCTAAAACATACGCAGCTTCTCCTAAGTCCTTCATGGAAAACTTACTGTTTAAATATTCCTTCACGCTATTCAGAAGTTCCACATCATTCCCTATTAGCAATATGTCGTCAACATACAGTGCTAAGAACACAACCGAGCTCCCACTCATTTTCTTGTAAATACAGGTCTCTTCCGCATTCTGGATAAATCCAAAACCTTTGATTACCTCATCAAAGCGAAGATTCCAGCTCCGAGATGCCTGCTTCAATCCATAGATGGATCGCTGAAGCTTGCACACCTTGTTAGCACTTCCTGGATCGACAAAACCTTCCGGCAGTACCATGTACAACTCTTCCTCAATGTTTCCATTCAGGAAGGCCGTTTTGACGTCCATCTGCCAGATTTCATAATCATAGTTGGCAGCTACCGCTAACAAAATCCAAATAGACTTAAGCATCGCTACCGGTGAAAAAGTTTCATCGTAGTCAATTCCATGAACTTGTCGGAAACCCTTTGCGACAAGCCGAGCTTTATAGACGGTCACATTACCATCAGCATCAGTCTTCTTCTTAAAGATCCACTTATTCTCGACGGCCTTGCGCCCTTCGGGAATATCCACCAAAGTCCACACTTTGTTATCATACATGGATCCTATTTCGGATTTCATGGCTTCAAGCCATTTCTCGGACTCTAGACTCTCCATCGCCTCCTTGTAGTTCGTAGGTTCGTCTTGCTCGACTAGCATGACGGTGCAAACCATGTTGCCATACCATTCTGGTGGGATCCGAGATCTACCAGACCTACGAGGTAGAACATCTTCCTCGACAGTTTCTCCCACTCCTTCCACGGAGGACGTTTCCGGAATTGCTTCCGTTGCGCCACTCGGAATCTCTAGTTCAGGATCAACGATTTCATCGAGGTCTACCTTCCTCCCACTTACTCCTTTCGCGAGAAACTCCTTCTCTGGAAAGGTACCGGTCTTCGTGACAAAAGTTTTGCCCTCAGCTTGGTTGTAGAAGGTGTACCCAACGGTTTCCCGCGGATATCCTACAAAGACGACTTTCTCCGACTTCGGTTCGAGTTTGTCGGGCTGTAGTTTCTTAACGTACGCCTCACAACCCCAAACCTTCAGAAACGATAACTTAGGCTTTTGGCCATACCATAATTCATACGGCGTCGTTTCAACGGACTTGGACGGAGCCCTATTTAAAATGAATGCGGTTGTTTCTAATGCATAACCCCAGAAGGACACTGGCAGATCGGTAAGAGACATCATAGATCGGACACTATCCAGTAGAGTACGATTACGTCGCTCGGACACACCGTTACGCTGCGGCGTTCCGGCGGGCGTAAGTTGGGGCACTATGCCACAACTCTTCAGATGTGTGCCAAACTCAAACAAGTACTCTCCACCGCGATCGGACCGGAGATGCTTGATTTTCCTATTAAGCTGATTCTCAACTTCACTCTGGAATTCTTTGAACTTTTCAAACGTTTCAGACTTGTGTTTCATCAAATAGATATAACCGTATCTACTCAAGTCATCAGTGAAGGTGACGAAGTAACGATAACCATTGCGCGTCGAAACGCTCATCGGTCCACACACATCTGTATGTATGATCCCCAACAAATCTGACGCCCGTTCAACGAAACCTTTGAACGGTGTCCTGGTCATTTTGCCCATAAGGCATGGTTCACATGTATCGAGGGATCCGAAATCCAACGAGTCCAAGAGTCCATCGGAGTGGAGTTGCTTCATGCGTTTTATACCAATATGACCAAGACGGCAATGCCACAAAAACATGGCGGTATCGTCACTACACTTAATCCGTTTGGCTTCTATGTTATGGATGTGAGTACTACGATCGAGATTCAACAAGAATAAACCGTTATTCCCGGGAGCATCAACATAAAAGATGTCATTCATATAAATAGCACAATTGCTTGACACTGATTTAAATGAATAACCGTCTTGTAACAGGCAAGACCCACTTATAATGTTTACACTCAAGGATGGCACAAAATAACATTTATTTAAAACCAAAACTAATCCCGATGGTAGATGCAGAGGGAGCGTGCCGACAGCCACCACGTCGACTCTCGATCCGTTGCCGACGCGCATCGTCACCTCATCCTTCGCCATCCGACTTCTATTCCGTAACTCCTCCTGAGAGTTTCATATATGAGCAACAGAACCAGTATCAAATACCCACGTATTGCTCCGGGCGGATGTAAGGTACACATCTATAACATGTATATCAAATATACCTTGCTCTTTGTCGACCGTTTTGCCAGACTTCTTATCCTCCAGATACTTGGGGCAGTTGCGCTTCGAGTGACCCTTCCCCTTGCAGTAGAAACACTCCACGCTAGATCTGGGACCAGACCTGTTAGTCCTGGGCTTGGCAACCAACTTTGCCTCCCTCCGGGACTTCCAGCTCTGCTTTCCCTTGCCACCGGACTTCTTGAAATCAACGGTCTTGTTGACCATCAATAGCGTGTGCTCCTTCTTAATCTCTACCTCAGCAGTCTTGAGCATCACGAACACTTCACCCAGGGACTTAGCCATGCCCTGCATGTTGTAGTTCATGACGAAGCCTTTGTAGCTTGGTGGCAACGATTGCAACACCCTGTCAATCGCCAGCTCATCGGGAATCTTGCATTCCAGAGCATTCAGGCGTTGAACGTAGCCAGACGTCTTGACTACATGCTCGCTCACACTGCTATGCTCTTCCATCTTGGCTGAGAAGAAAAGCTCAGAAGCCTCATATCTCTCAGCCTTAGCCTGCGGCGCGAAGACAGCCTTAAGATCCGAAATGATCTCAAAGGCGCTCATCTTCTCAAAGCGCTTCTGCAGGTCGGCTTCCATGGCGTAGAGCATGCCACTCTGGACAAAGGCAGAATCCTCCGATCGGGTCTGGAAGACCTTCTTCTCATCCTCAGAGGCATCATCTGCAGGAGGGTCACCTATGGCGGCCTCAATGACGTAGGCCACCCTATGGGGAGTGAGGAGGATCCTCAGGTTGCGGAACCAGGTCATGAAGTTTGACCCATTGGTCTTAAGCTTTTCTTTCTCAAGGAACAGACCTAGGTTAAACGAGGGGCGAGACATCTACAATGGAATTTGCAACAACATAAGACTTTGTTCATAATAATTTCGAGTTATAGTATTTTAGAAAATAACTAACATAACTCCCACTCAAACGAACATCCCTCCTGGTCGTTTAAGCGATTACACGACCCCCATCCATTGCACCACCCCTCATCATCAAAGCCGGCGGCACAACTTCAAGAGTAGACAAAATCGTCTGCCACACCAATTTTGTGACTCGTGCTCGACCTTTCGGTCTTCCTGTTCCGAGGCCATACCTCTGAGTATGCTAGGCTCGCCACCAAAGACCTCCACGCTGACGCTTGTGCAACATGGCTTACACCCACTGTATGCGAACAACGAGATGTATGACACCCGATCATCACGGCCTGCCTCATAACGTAGAACTTTCTTGGTGGTGCGCGTTGGAGGGAGAACACTAGTGGTATTTTGAAGGGATCATCTTATTTAGCTACCGCCGTGTAACTAATGTATGCTATACACACAATCACACAAAATAAGATGCACACAAAACATCAAATGTAATGCAATGTGATATAGTCCATCGCGCCATGGTCTTCTTGGCGCCCGCTGTTTATAAACAATTTAATAAACCTACCTTGACCATATCACATAGCCTCTTTAAAATAAAGTTAGACGCTTCTACTTTATCTTTCGCATATTTTACGTGGCTTGGGGCTTTCGTAAATAGAACCGCTTCATACCTACGAATCTTATGACCACAACAACGATCCAATAATTACATGTTTAAGCATCCCTTTCGGGCCCTCCATTGAAAATGCGAAGACAAACTAAAGAGAGAGAAACTGACACCCGCCAGCCACATATACGGTACAAACCGTATGTCAGTAGTGGAACCAGTCTCGTGTAAGCGTACGCGTAAAGTCGGTCCGGGCCGCTTCATCAACTCAATGCCGCTGGAATACACAAGTGCACGCTAGAGGGTAGCAAATAACAGGAACGGTGCCCCCGTGCAGAGCACGGGTTCTAACAGCGTACAGCTATATCTACGATAGATCGGCTCTGATACCACTGAAGGGGATCGTGTGCAGAAAACAAAAATTTCCTACCGACGATATCCTAAAAGCATGCCAAGATCTATTCTATGCAGATATAGTAGTACGAACGGATATCGGAATACGTACCCTTGTAGACCGAAAGCGGGGATTACGTTCCCGCACAAACGTTGTCGATGAAGACCAACAAAGCCGACCTCAAGGTCGTGTAGAGGAAGCAGGCCTCCGAGTACCGCTAGCGCAGCACCTCGCAGGGAGTCGCACACGTACGGTGGAGACGACGGCCTCCGAAGCTCCAGTCCAGGACGAGCAGCGGAAGACTTGGACCGGAACACCAGCAGCGCGGCAGCGGGCTATGGTGGAGGAGATCCCCTTGCTCTGCTCGGCGCGGCTCCAACTTGGGAACCACGAGATCGAGAGAGAAATCGGGAATTAATTGGTGAATTAAAAGGCTGGGGGTGCCCCTTCTTATATAGGCTCCCAGGGGGAGCCTACCTTGCCAGCCAGGCAATGTGGGACTAATCCCACATGCCTGGTGCGGCTCTGGAGGGTGCGCCGGCCCCCTTAGTTGTCCCTTGGCCCACTTGGGGCAGCCCCTCCTGGCCCCCACCGAATTCCCCTTGGGAATTTTCCCCTCTTGGGCCTTCTTTCGACCAGAAGGCCCATTTAGGGAAATCAGCCTAAATAAATTCGAAAATAAATATAAAAAATCATATTTGCATATTAATAACACTAATTAATATCAAACATAATATATATAATTTTTCCTAGCTCCGAAAACTCTTTCGGCGCTGCCCGATCTCCATCGGACCCCTCCCGGGACGCTCCCGGTGATCTCCTTCCTTTCCGCTTGTCTTGTCGAAACCCCTTAAGTGTGTTACCCTAGCGGTTCGATATAATATCAGGTATGATCAAGACTCCTCAATGATCAACGACTAACTCGTAGGCCTGGACCCCATGAATTAATCCCTGAGATATAACGAATGACTTTCATCTATCAAACCTGAACGTAAAGTCTTAGACCTTTTGCCATAGCGATACTTAGCACGTCCGAGCGTCGTTCCATAGATATCTCCATACCTAATCCCGACCTCGTTACCGACGACGCTATCTTCTACTCGTTCATGATCTCATGTCTCCGTGACCTAGTCACATGCTTGCAAGCTCATTAGACATGATCTCACCGAGCGGGACCATGAGTATCTATCCTGCTATGCGGACTGGCAAATCCCGCTCTTGACCTCTCGTCTCAACTACTCCTTTCCGATACCCAAAAGTATCACCGTTATTGTCATACTAAATAAGATACGACGTTTGGTGCAATCAAAGTATCTTCCGGGAATATCAATAAGAGTTGATCTCACGGTCAAAGGCGTAACGACTACGTTCTCCAAATCTAGGTATGTCCATCACATCGCTCTCTAGCGATATGACTCTCATGGCCGACCGGCGCCATGCCCCATGACCGAGAAACCTCGATCATCAATCGCGCAACGAAACTAGTCTTAGTAGAGGCTACTAGGGACCTGGTTGTTTACGTATCACACCCGCATTAATGTTTCCGCTTAATACGGTTCTAGCATGACACAAAAACCTATTATGAACAAACGAGATATGATAAAGAATACACTTTATTAATTGCCTCTAGGGCATATCTCCTTCAACTTGTTCATACATGATAGTGACAAATTGGTGTCCTATATTTATGAAGTAATGATCATATGCCGATTTGAATTTAGATGGTAGAAGCTCCCACATTCATAATATTAATGCCAAAGGATACAAACTTAATAAAGACACCACATATGTGTGGCACTACCGTTTAGTCATGTCAATGTTATATGCATTAGCTCCACACTGGATGGACCTACAAGTCCTAAGATTTGATCTTTTGACACTTGCAAAATAACTGTGACACCGTTTTCGGAAAGCGGGCATATAACTTATTGATAGTCATACATAGAGATGTATGTGGTTCAATGAAGTAATTGACGGGTAGTGGAGACCTTTATTTCGTGAACTTCACTGAACGTTTTGAGTATAACTTGTTGAGAATCGTGCATATGGGTGTATGTGAATCAGTGAAGTACTTTTAACGTGTAGTGGAAGTCTTTATTTCATAGACTTCATGAACATTCGAATAGATATATGGATATCCACTCAAGGAATGTTGGCCTGGAAATTTTGATTCAATCAAACAAGTCCAGAATGAAGTAGGAAATAAACTTAACAAAAAAATCAAATTCCCGCGATGCATATCGAGGAATAAAGATTTGAGTTAGTTGGCACATCATTGGAAGACTTGTGAGAAGAGTTCCACAAATTACGTCGCATGGAACACCATAGTGTTATGGTGTGTTAGTACGTCGTAATTGCACCCTATCGGATAGTGTGTGGTAAATAAATCTCTTACCGAATTATTGTGATCATTAGAGTCATACGGTAGAAACGTAAACACTCACGTTAGCAAATAGGGAAACCATTTGAATCCATGGAGACAATACCATACGAGTAATGGCATGGCTTTTGGGCCTGGATTGTCGTTTCAACAATTTCGTGTTTCGATGTAATCGAACCTAAAATGGATTAATATTTGTAGTATACCCTACCTAAAGAGTTAGTTGGGTACATGTCTCACGACATAGGCAAAATCTTTGCCGGGATATACCTTGCGAAAGAAATAGTTTCTTGTCCGAGGGTATAAGTGAGAAAGAAAGTAGAGCAAGACGAAGTTGATGAACTTCTTCTCCAGACATCAGAGTGACGCAACCGAAAGTGTGTTCGGTGTCAGGCTCCACAGCTTGAAAAAGCTGATGATTCAAGATCATGATGTTCTGAGCTCATACTAAGAGCGTAGGCATACGAGGTTGTGTTCCACACTGTGTGTTACGACAATTTTGCTATGAAGGTCATATTAATGGAATATGATAGACCTACGAACTACGAAGAAGAGATGGTGGACCTAAGTCCGAGAAATGGCTATGAGTCATTTGTGATCCGAAATAAAATCCATATACGATTACCAGGTATTGACTTGGGAGATCTTCTTGATGGCATCTAGGATGTTAATAGTATATGGTGTTTTATGAGAGAGTAGACATTGAACAAATTCGATTTGTCGTGAAACAGTTCCGACATACCACATGAGAGTTTATGTCAAGTGGCGAAGCCTAAATCTATTTTGGGTCGTTTAGCAATTACTATAATTTCGGATGAGAAATTGATAGATGGATGAGAAAACCATGGTTCTTAATAGTGTAATTAAGAATGGTTTGTAATCCTGAGGATGCTAAACATGTGTGCAAATCATGGTTCTTAAGAATATCGGAGCTGAAATCTTAAGAATCTCATGAGGATGCTAAACATGTGTGCAAATCATGGTTCTTAAGAATATCATGGATGAGAAAACCATGGTTCTTAAGAATAGAAGTAAGCATATCGGAGCTGAAATCTTCATTTTGATAATGTGATCAAAGGATTTTGGAGTTGTCCAAAATAGTTGAAGAAACCTACATTTGCAAAGAAGTGAGTGGGAGCAAAGTAGCTTTCATTGATCTTGTATGCGGAAGGCATATTTGAGTGGGAGCTGAGTAGCTTTTTCTTGATCTTATATGCGGAAGGCATATTTGAGTGGGAGCTAGGTGTCATTCGTGATTTGGTATGTAACAACATATTGTATGACACAGATCCTCTAGTTGAGTGTAAAGGATTATTTAAGTAATTAAATTTTCTATGAAATGAAGTTAGGAGTATTAGGCATCCGATTTATAATTGTATAGATAAGAGGGGGCTTAATAACATTAAGTCGGAGTATTTCCTAAGTCAGGATTCTAAAGTGTTTCAGAAAAGGACAAGCGAAGAAAGAGGTTCTTGCTTGTATGACTAGGAAAAAGATTAAGTTAATCTTGACTTTTTCAGTGATAGAAATGATGTTTGACATTCTCTATGTATCACACATAGAGTCTATCAGGCTGAAAGCTCGACTTGGTGTGACCCGAGTTCTTGGTTAAAGAACAGGTTCTAGAGTGATCCTTGTATGGATCAATGAACAAACGTTAAGTTTATTCTTCAGTGTCTATGAGAACTGAAGATAGGTTTTCTAGTAACGGGTAAGAGTGGAATGGCAACTTGCCGTAAAGCGGTTACGATGATGCAAGTTATTACACTGACCCATACGACTAGAAATCTCATATAGGAGATGTCCTTTATTTTGAAGATAGACATGGTTAGTTTGCGAAGTCGCATATGAATGCACGGTCGCATAATCTACATAGGTATAGAAATATATCACGACTTTAGAAGTAGCAAGTATGATTGGACTGAGCAGTTTCCGAGTGTAGGTGGTCCCTTAATAGATCTTTCAGACTTTTAAGGCGCATGCTACGCGAATGCTCGAGTCTCACTCCATCCACTGGGATATATTTCACCGTCATCGTAAGATACGGGATGATGTCAAACTAGGTGACATAGAAGTGTTGCAAAGCACATATAGGTCTCAATGTGTGAGATCTGTTGACTGTATTCCTCTTCCACGAGGCGAGCAGGCACCAAGATGCTATGGGTGTTGAGCTTTTACCAGGTTGTAAACTAGATTAAGTGTTACTCTAATGCAAGTGGGAGACTGAAGGAAATATGCCCTAGAGGCACTTAATAAACATAGTTTATTGGCAATATCCGAATCGCTCATTATATGTTTTACACCATGCTAGAACTGTATTAAGCGAAAACATTAATGCATGTGTGGTAGATAAAACAACCAGGTCCCTAGTAGCCTCTACTAAGACTAGTTTCATTGCGCGACTGATGATCGAGGTTTTCCGATCATAGGGCATGGCGCCGGTCGGCAATGGAAGTCATATCGTTAGGAGTAACGATGTGATGGACGTATCCAGTATTTATAGGACATAGTCATTACGCCTTAAGACCGTGAGACCAACTCTTATTGTTATTCCTGGAAGATACTTTGATCGCACCAAACGTCGTATCTTATTTAGTATGACAATAACGGTGATACTTTTGGGTATCGGAAAGGAGTAGTTGAGACGAGGGGTCAACATCGGGATTTGTCAGTCCGCATAGCCGGATAGATACTCTAGGGCCCACTCGGTGAGATTATGTCAAATGAGTTTGCAAACATGTGACTAGGTCACGAGCTGACATAATATTATAGACGAGTAGAAGATAGCGATGTCGGTAACGAGATCATGCTAGGTATGGAGATATCTGAGAATGATGCTCGGACACGCTAAGTATCGCCATGACAAAGGGTTTAAGACTATACGTCCAGGTTTGATAGATGAAAGTCATTCGTTATATCACATGGATTAATTCATGGGGTCCAGGCCTACGAGTTAGTCGTTGATCATAGAGGAGTCTTGATCGTACATGTTATTATATCGAACCGCTAGGGTAACACACTTAAGGGGTTTCGACAAGACAACCGGAAAGGAAAGAGATCACCGGGAGCGTCCCGGGAGGGGTCCGATGGAGATCGGGCAGCGCCGAAAGAGTTTTCGGAGCTAGGAAAAATTATATATATTATGTTTGATATTAATTAGTGTAATTCATATGCAAATATGATTTTATATATTTATTTTCGAATTTATTTAGGCTGATTTCCCTAAATGGGCCTTCTGGTCGAAAGAAGGCCCATGGGGGGGAAAACCCTCAAGGGAATTTTGTGGGGGAGGCTTGGCCGGCCTAGGTGGGCAAAATGGGGCCCACCTAGGGCCGGCGCACCAGCCTTGGCCGAACCAGGCATGTGGGATAGTCCCACATTGCCTGGCTGGCAAGGTTGGCTCCCCCTGGGAGCCTATATAAGAAGGGGCACCCCTGGCCTTTTAATTCACCAATTAATTCCCAATTTCTCTCTCGATCTCGTGGTTCCCTTGTCGGAGCCGCGCCGAGTAGAGGAGGGAGATCTATTCCACCATAGCCCGCTGCCGCGCTGCTGGTGTTCCGGTCCAAGTCTTCCGCTGCTCGTCCTGGACTGGAGCTTCGGAGGCCGTCGTCTCCACCGTATGTGTGTGACGCCCTGCGAGGTGCTGCACTAGCGGTACTCGGAGGCCTACTTCCTCCACCCGACCTCGGGGTCATCTTTGTCGTCTTCGTCGCGCCGAGTTCTTCGCGACCTAGAGGTCGGCTACGTCGTCTTCGTCGTCAACGCTTGTGCGGGAGCTTAATCCCCGCTATTCGTTCTACGAGGGTATGTATTCCGATCTCCGCCGTACTTCTGTATCTGCATAGTGTAGATCTTGGCTAGTTTAAGGATATCGTTGCTAGGAAATTTTTTGTTTTCTGCACACGATCCCCATCAGAAACTACATTTGCCGTCACTCGATTCAAGCACGAGAGCACGGGAAGCGCCTAGCCGCCGCCGCGTAGATAAATCACTGCCACTCACGGATTCCTCTCGAATCTGTGCTGATTTCTGGTGTAGAGTTGGGTAAAATTGGGGGCGTTTTAAGTTGATTTGCGTTGGGATATGATTCCGGTGTGAGAGATAAAGTTGTCGTGTCTACAGGTGATCGACCACTCTTGTCGTGGTGGTGTCACGGCAGATGCCATAGGATGGCTAATGTGTGGGGCCGATGGACGTTGGTGGATCCGGGGAGGGATAGCGAGCTGAATAGCCCACACGAGGAGGATCCCGGTGTAACCGAGATCTCCCAAGAACGAGAAACAAGATCAAAGTGCGAGGGGGAAGATCTAACAAACAAGAACAAATGCACGAAGGCACACAACACACACACGATATACCCAGGTTCAGGGCCCTCGTGAGGAGGTAACACCCCTACTCCTGCCTTTCCTCTCTATATAAGTGTGGTACAAGGATTACAACTTGCTCGTAGATCTCTCCAAGTGAAGAACAAGAAGAACTAGATGAACTCAAGGTATGAGGAAGTAAATGCTCTAGGAGTAAATGCAACTATAGCTTTGGCTCCCAAGTTGGTCCCCTTCCCACAGAAGCAGTTATGGCGCCTTTTATAGAGTTCTGGCCAGGAGGGCCGGAAACCCTAAACCGGCTTGGCCCCACCGGACAGGCCTAACCGGCATGTCGTCACCGGCTAGTGCGACCTAGTCGCCGCGCTATCCGGCATAGCCCCTTCGTCATCATCTTGCCAAGGACAGCAGGCGACGTCCTGGAACATCATTGTCCCCCTGTCAGAGACAAGACATGTCTTGGCCCATCCCGGATAGCCTTTTCCGGATTGCCGGGCTAGGCATGTCGTGTCTTGTCGTACCGTTGTCGTACCGGCTGACGCGCTCCCGTGTCAGGCGGGAGGTGACCATGCTTCCGTGTCAGGCGGGAGGTGACCATGCTTCCGTGTCAGACGGAAAGGTACTTCCTCCCGCAACAGGCGGGAAAGCCTGCTACAGACCGTTGACGGCCTACCAGGATCCCTCATGCCGGCTACCTCCTCGCTTGCCCCCGTGAGCCTCTCCTACATAAGATCAAGACCGAGATAGATATTCCGGTTAGCACCTACTCGGACCATCTATCCGGTAAAACCGAATACACCTCCTTCCGGGAGTCTCCTCGGAGCCCCAGATCCGAGATCCTTTCCGGAGGCGTCCGAGCTCGTCTCAGGATGAGTATCTCTAGGCCTAGCCTCCCGAAGATGTCTTAGCCTATCAGCAAAGACATCTTCGAGAAGCTAGTTCTTAGAGGAACCACCCGCTGATGCTTGTGCTGCTATTGTGAAGGATGGGGGTGTCTATTTATAGTTGCTAGAGCTGACCCTTGCGACTGCCAGGAGGCACTTTGCACTCTACCAGCGCTCAAGGGTCAAGTTGCCCCTTCAGCACTCCAGGAGGTGTCCCTTGCTCTCGCCAAAGGTCAAGTACTGTCGGCAACTTATTGAATTATTCCGGGATCTGCCCCTACCCGGGGGGCAGCCCCCCGACACTAGTCCCCGAAGCTGGTGCTGCACAGCGACCTCGGATGATGTGCGGGATCAGCTTTTAATAACAACTATCTTCTGAGAACACATGGCATCATCCTTCGATTACTTGCCGAGATCGGTTCTTCCCGAGATCTTCTTACCGAGACTGTTTTATCCGGGAGATGAAGCCTGCCACCGGATAGTGCAGTCTCAGTGAATCTCGACCGTTGGCTCCGTACTGAACTCGAGATCTCGAGCTGGGTCCCATCCGACGTCCCGTCCGACCAGAAATGCACTCGAGTGCCTCTGTCCGAGCACGCCGTCGCTTGGGTTCACGCGCCGGGAGCCGCAGCCGATCCGAAGCCCAACCGTTGGGGCCGTGTGGCCCTCGGTGTGGCCGGTTCGGGCGCTCCGGCTAGCGCCACGTGCCGTGCTGCACAAAATAGATCCCACCCACGATCGTGGAGATCGTGGGCGGGAAAACTGGAAACCGCTCCGGAATCCCCCCATAAATAGGGGACCGGAACTGTCTCCTCTTCTTCTTCCTCTTCTTCACTTCTTCGCCACCGTCGTCTCGAGCGCACCGCCGCAGTCGTGTCCGTAGCCCGAACTTCGCCGCCCTCGCTGTTCGCCGGAGCCGGAGCCCGAACGCCGCCGTTCCTCTTGCGCGTCATCGACCTCCTCTTCTCCGGTGAGTTGCTCTCTCCGCCCCGATGATCTTCTTTAGTAGAATGATACCTCGCCTTCGGCCGTGCCCTAACACACGCGCGGTTGCGCTGCCGCCGGCGAGCACAACTCGAGCGGCGCGCACGGGGTGCGCGGCGGGGATGCACCGGTACGGTAGGACTTAGATCTTTCGCTGGCATTGTGCCCTGTTCGAGTTTAGCCCGAGCTTATTTTCCTCACTTTAGTTTCGATTTATCAGCACACGGTAGATCTTACTTGCGCTGAACTCGGTTGTGTTTAGGAGTTTGCGATCCGACATCTTAGCTCCCGATAGACTAACCCCGACTAACTGCCACTGCGCCTGCAGAGTAGCCCGGATACTTCTGCGGACTCCTCCGGCATGGGTGAAGAAAGTATTCAGGAGTGCTGGGATGGATCCGAGACCAAACAGTCGGACCTGGATTGGCTGTACCGGACTCACCGGATACCGCCAGAAGTTGAGAGCCGTCTCCCGGAGGACGAGGTTCAACCGGAACCCCAACCCGGGGAATACGTTGTATTCCTTACGCACTTCGAGCGCGGGTTTGGGCTTCCGGCTAGCCCCTTCTTCCGCGACTTCCTCGACACCTACAGCCTCCAACCCCATCATCTCCCAGCCAACGCCATCATGATGCTTTCGGTCTTCACCACCTATTCGGAACCATATCTCGGTGTATGGCCATTCCTGGACCTCTGGGCCAGGTACTTCATCCTTCGTCGCCAAGTCATCTCCAATCCGGACCAGAAAATAAAAGATCTAGTCGACTGCGGAGCTGCCACCGTCATCCCCCGTGCTGACTCCAGATTCCCAATAGTCAAGGGACTAGAGTCCTGCCGGAGGTGGCAGCGCAGCTTCTTCTATGTGAAGAACCGGGCGAGCTCGGGCGATGCTCCGGGATCCTCGAATCCGGACTTCATCAACCTGCCGGAGTTTGTCATTGGTCCTCCTCGCAAATTCAACCTCTGGAAACGATTCCCCGACACCGAAGAGGTCAAGTGCATGCACGACGTCCTGAACGTGCTGACCGACACGATGACCGGCGATGATCTCCTGCGTTGCTTCATCATTCGCCGCGTCTGCCCCCTCCAAACCCGAGTACACAAGATGTGCCACATGGCCGGGAACCTAGACCCTACCCGGACCAGTATTTTTGGGTTAGATCATGCTGCGGTCGTCCGACGTGTTCGAGCCATTGCTCGGACGAAGATGACGGATGACTATTCCTGGGGTGCCATCGGGGGATCCCGGAAAAAGCCCCTGAGACAGGTGCTCCTGTCTGCCTTTCGTAAACTTGCATTCGCACCCGGGTTCTGTTGGAAACCGACATGGGTATCATGTGGTGATTTATTTGCGCAGTTATTCGAGCGGCAAATCGAGGAAGACGCTATCCACGCCAACGGGAATTTCGCGCCGAACTTCCCAGTACCGAAAGAGATGCCGAGGGAAGATCTCGATGGTGAGGAGCACCTCGCCGTTCCTCTGGTGAAAGCTGCCGCCCCGGGTAACCCTTCAACCTCAGAGGCAGTTTCCATTTCTTCGGATGATGAGGATGAGATTGACTGCCAAATTCTTGATGTGATTGACGCTCTCCCTCTCAACTGGGCCTCAGCAGTGGTTCCGAAGCCGACGGCCGTGACCAAACGCGCCGAGAGCCGGAAGCGTGCGGCTTCCGACACCGACGCTGCCGATAACTCCGGCAACCCCCCCAAGAGGAGCAAGCCGAACAAACAAACGGCCGAGAAGCCTCCTCGGCGCCGGCAGAAGGGTCCTCCCACTGTGGATTCCGGGTACATTTTCTTTGCCTTATGCTACATGACTTTGCCTTCTCCATAAATTGTTACTGAGATATTTTCTTTCAGGGACGCACTCGACCTCCCGTCACCCGTTGTTCCTCCTCCTCCCGGAACTCGGACTCCCAGCCCGGCTCGGGCTGCCTCTCCTCCACCTCGCCCTTCTACTCGAGGAAGCGAGCCTGCTGCCTCCGGTATCGCACCGGCTATCGTTGTGAATCCGGATGCATGCCCGGTGATTGATGAGACCCCGGTGCAGGCTACGACCACCTCGGGAGACATTCTTCTTCCGGAGAGTCCGCGCCGGGTGCCCGGGCTTGAGGCAGAGATCCTGAGCCCTCCCCGGCAGCTCGTGCCCAGCGGTCCCTTCCGGCAGGCCGCCAACAAGACTGCCCCGGAGAAACGGCCCGCAGCCTCCTCCCGGCCAGCCGATCAATCTGCTGCGAAGTCGCGCGGCAAGGTTGCCGGGCAGAAAACAACCTCTGCCAAACCTACTGCTGCCCCGACATCCTCGGCCCAAGACTTGGCGCTGCGCACGGGTAAGTTTTCACCGTTACCACCGCCTCCCGCCGAGATTCCTACTGCCGCCCTGCGGATGTTGCGAGCAACCGTAAGCTCCTTTGTGCCTCCAGGATCTCGGGACGTTGCTGCTATTCGCGCGCCCGGCGGCTCCGGCATACGCGTTGTTGATGAATACAACCAGGCCTGGCTTGCCGCCGACGCCTCCGAGACCGTGGGAGACTTGCACGCTGCAGGCCCAAGCCGCAACGCTCAAGCTTTGCACGCTCTCCAGGTGGCCGCGCTGGATGTTACTCGGGTGACCGAGGTAAGTTTGTTTCCTTTCTTTCTCCAATAAACATTTGTTCCTTCCCCACTAGTCCCCGAGATTGGTGCTTAGTGCTCTAGATTCCACCGAATAGCAGATCACTAGGCTCCAATCTTAGAGAAAACTTTAGGGTTCGGACACCGAGTCCCCGAGATCCTCCCAACCGGGTAACTTGTTTCAAAATTTGCTCCATCACCACTAGTCCCCGAGATTGGTGCTTAGTGCTCTAGATTCCACCGAATAGCAGACCACTAGGCTCCAATCTTAGAGAAAACTTTAGGACTCGGACACCGAGTCCCCGAAATCCTCCCAACCGGTTAGCCATTACTTGCCATTGATCTCGGAATCTCCCGATTTCCTTACATCTTCTCCCTGATTGATCTCATCCTTCTTTGTTTCGATTTCAGGAATGCAGCAAGAAACGCTGCAGCATCTTCAACCGAGTTCTTGCTGACCTCGGTCAGTCCAAGAAGTGCGAGGGGCGCCTCCGGGAGGAGCGGGATGCTGCGCGCAAGATCTCGACAGATCAGAAGGCCGCACTCGCTACCGCGCAAGCCGAGATCGCGCGACTCAACGGCGAGCTTGAAAAGGCCAAGGCTGCTGCGACCGAGATGAAGACGCGCTTCGTTGAGGCGACGAAGAAACAAAGGGAAACCTTGGATCAGTCCGAGGAGCGCGCGCATCTCGCGGAGACCGGGTTGGCTCTTCTCCGGTCACGGTCCGATAGTTGGCTTTCCGAGCTAACTGTACTGAACCGGGACCTTAACAGTAAGTGGACCGACACCCCCCATGCTTTCCTTGCTCTTTTTTTTTTGTTGTAGTTCTTCTTATGCTCTAGTCGCTTGACAGCTCTTCTTTTTAAAGGAGAATTCGAGCACTCCCGGGAGGCTGCTGTTCTTGCCGTTGCTGCCGCTCGGGAGAAGCGTGCCGGGAAGGGTGCTGTCTCGGATGCCTGGGATATTGAGGACCACCTCACCGCCCTGAAGGCCCGGATAGTGCCTCTCCGGTCGATCGGGACAGAGCTGCTCAGTGCTGCGATCCACGTCCACGGCGCGCTGTGGCCGAGTATCCGCGCGACGCTCTCGGTCTCCGAACTCGCGAGCGCACTCCGGTGTGCCGGGAGGCGCATCCACGCTTGGAAGCGCTCCGGTGCGCGGGCTGGTGCCGACCAGGTCTTGACCCAAGTACTTAGCTGGTACGAAGGTCTCGACCTGGACGCGATCCAGCGCCTGCGGACGATCTCGCCGTGGTGCAGCGATCCGGCTAAGGTCCAGCGGCGACAAGAGGTGGCGCACCGCATCGCCTCGTGGTCCAACATCCGCGCCTTCACCGCCATCGTCATTCCTTCTGACTCCGAATCCGACTATGAGGATGATGAAGAAACCGACGCGACCGGCGACGCGGATGATGAGATCCCGGAAGAAGATGATGCTGCCTCTGGTGCTGCGCCCGAGACCGTGGTTCCCCGGGATGCTACAAATTCGCCGAGACCCGAGGCCTCCCAGGCCGAGGTGCTCCCCGATGCCCCGAGTACCGCCGCCGGGACTGAAGCTGATGCTGCTCCTGCTGCTGCTCCCGAGATCGCTGCTCCCGCTGATGTCTCCGCCGAGAAGCCGGCTTCCCCTACCATCTAGAAAAAATCTTAAGAGTAGAACTGTTAAATCCCCGGGATGCCGGGTGCAAGATGTAACATACACTATTTAATATTCTCTTTTCGTACTGAATTATCTACTCGAACAAGTTATGCCGATTTATTCTGTTATGAGTTCCCGAGTTGCTTTTCATGTTTACCGCACTTAGGTAATTTCTGATCATGTCTACCATTTCGGTGTTCGACAGTCGAGTCACAAAACTCCATATACGGTATACATTACACACGACAATCCGAGTTCTGGCTAACCGAATTCCCGACATAAAAAATAATTGGGTTAGCAAAAAATAGGTATGCCGGATAAGTTCCTGCTCCGAGTCCCCGAGACCATTTTCGTGTTCCCCACATTTGACTCTCTTTGCTCTTGACTACCATTTCGACGTGTGTCAGTCGAGTCACAAGATGATTTCACATGACATACAGTAATCTGACTTTGAGAATCGAACTCGGAACTTTCCCGGCATACAAATAATACAGAAGACAGCTACCCGGCAGTCCCCGGGTTCCTTCCCGAGATGCCGGTAAAAAATAACAAATGAACTTGACAAAATAAAAACAAAATAAGCACATAACCAGGCAGTCCCCGGGTTCCTCCCGGGGTGCCTTACTTTCATTAATACTGAAAACTGAGATACATCATACACTGAGCCCTTTACGTGTAAAAGGGTCGAAGTAGTGCTACATTCCATGGACGCTTGGTTTCCTCACCGGATTTGTCCATTACACCTTTCCTAGCCTCCTGTGCATCTAAAAGGTAATAAGAGTCATTGTGCAATGCCCTGCTTATCACAAAAGGTCCCTCCCATGGAGGTGACAATTTATGCATTCCGGTCGTGCGTTGGATGAGCCTCAGCACAAGATCCCCTTCTCGGAACACCCTCGGGTGCACTTTCCGGCTATGATAGCGACGGAGATTTTGTTGATAAATTGCAGACCGAGATAGTGCCAATTCCCTTGCCTCTTCGAGTAAATCAACATCATCTTCTCGGGCCTCCTTTGCCTCGGTCTCGGTGAACATTGTCACTCTCGGGGAATCATATTGTATATCGGTGGGGAGTACTGCCTCGGCACCGTATACCATGAAAAATGGCGTGTACCCGGTAGATCTATTTGGTGTAGTCCGGAGACCCCATAAAACCGCCGGTAACTCCTCTATCCAGCATCCCGGAGTTCTCATCAGTGGTTCGATCAAACGAGCTTTGATGCCGGCTAAGACTAAGGCATTTGCTCTTTCGACTTGCCCGTTTGCTTCCGGGTGTGCAACTGATGCTACATCTAGCCGGATTCCCTTCTCAGCACAAAATCGAGCGAATTCCCGCACAACAAAGTTGGTGCCATTATCTGTGATAATGCTGTGCGGGTACCCGTATCTCAAGATGATGTCTTTCAGGAATTGCACAGTGGTGTGTCCATCACACTTCCGGATTGGCTTGACCTCTATCCACTTGGTGAATTTGTCCACCAGAACCAGTATATGTGTCATATTGCCTCTTGCCGGCTTGAACTGTCCGACCATATCCAAACACCATACTGTGAATGGCCAAGTGATAGGGATTGTCTTCAGTGCTGATGCCGGCATATGTATCCGGTGAGAAAACCTCTGGCATCCTCCACACTTCCGGACAATATCTTCTGCTTGCTGTAATGCAGTGGGCCAATAGAACCCATGCCGGAACACTTTCGCCACCAGGGCCCGGGATGATGCATGATGTCCACACTCCCCCTGATGTATTTCCAGGAGCATCTCTTGTCCTTCTGTCGGTTCTACACACCTCTGGAGTACCTCAGTGACACTCCTCTTGTACAACTCTTGATTGATGACGGTGTATGCTTTTGACCTTCGCATTATCTGCCGGGCTTCCACTTCATTCTCCGGAAGGGTTCCTTCCAAGATATAAGCCATAATGGGTTGTGCCCATCCCGGGACAGGTCGAACCGGGAACATGGGAGCGTCTATGTCCATTGGCTCTGCCGACATCACCTCCATCATCATCTTTCTCTGCCTCTCTGAGCACCGAACCGCAGTACCCGGGTTCGATGTTATGCTCCCGACATCTACTTCCATGGGTACGGCATCTGAACCAGGTTCCTTGGGGATGAAGATAGAATCCGACTCGGGTGAGGGTTGAATAGATGGCTTCCTCAAATGCTCCAGAGCTATCCCGGGTGGGATGGCATCCCGAGATGACCCTAGCTTGGACAAGACGTCCGCTGCCTCGTTTTCTCCTCTGGGTATGTGCTTGAACTCGCATCCTTCGAAAAAGCCGGATATTTTCTGCACATGAAACCTGTATAAGGCCATGTTTGCATCAAGGGCATCCCAATTCCCCGATACCTGCTGCACTACAAGGTCGGAGTCGCCGAAACACTCTATCCGGCGGATGCCGATTTCTTTGGCGACGTTCAGTCCATGAACCAAGGCCTCATATTCCGCGACATTGTTAGATGCCCGAAAATGGATTTGCAGAACATACTTCAGTACATCCTGTTTCGGGGAAGTGAGGACCACTCCGGCACCCAATCCGATCTTAACCTTTGAGCCATCGAAATGCATCCTCCAGAAATTGTAATCCGGCATTGGAGGTTCATACTGAATCTCGGCCCAGTCTACCAAAAAGTCCGGCAGCGCCTGCGACTTGATGGCATCTCGTCTCTCATACGCCGGAGCGTATGGAGACAACTGGATGGCCCATTTGGCTACCCGGCCGCTAGCGTCCTTGCAACCGATGATCTCGGCCAGAGGAGCTTCGCATACCACTGTGATCGGGTGTTCCTGAAAGTAGTGCTTGAGCTTGGTTACTGCCATGTACACCCCATACACCATTTTCTGGTAGTGTGGGTAGTTCTGTTTGGATTCCGAGATCACCTCACTGAGGTAATACACCGGCCTTTGTATCAGCTTGCCCCCTTCTTCCCTTTCTACCACCATTGCCACACTGACTACTCGGTTGGTTGCAGCAATATATAGCAGCATAGGTTCCTTGGGTAATGGGGATGCCAACACGGGTGCTGTTGAGAGCATCCTCTTCAAATCGTTGAACGCCGCGTCAGCCTGCGGGGTCCAAACAAATGTCTTGCTTTTCTTCATCAACTCGTACAAGGGCAAGGCCTTCTCCCCAAGTCGACTGACAAACCGACTTAGGGATGCAAGACAACCAGTGAACTTCTGCACATCTTTGAGACGTACGGGCAATTTCATGCTCTCGATAGCACGAATTTTACCCGGGTTGACCTCGATTCCCCGGCTTGAGATGAGGAAACCGAGTACTTTCCCCGCCGGAACACCAAATGTGCATTTATCCGGGTTCAATTTCATCCGGAATCTTCTTAGGTTCTTGAATGTTTCCCTCAGATCATCTATTAGTGAGCCTTTTTCTTTTGTCTTTATGACTATGTCATCGACATAGACCTCGGCATTCCGGCCTATCTGGTCATGCAAACATTTCTGCATGCACCTCTTGTATGTAGCACCAGCATTCTCAAACCGAAAGTAATGACACGATAGCAATAAGCCCCATAAGGGGTAATAAAAGCAGTTTTCAATTGATCATCTGGATTCAAAGGTATCTGGTGAAAACCAGAATATGCATCTAAAAATGTCAAAAGCTCACTCCCGGCAGTGGAATCTATCACTTGATCTATCCGGGGCAGTGGAAAGGGGTCCTTCGGGCATGCCTTATTGAGGTTGGTGAAGTCGATGCACATGCGCCACACCTTAAGCAGGAGGGGATCATCCTTCTTCTTCTCTACCAAGACCGGATTCGATATCCAATCCGGGTGCAACACCTCCATTATGAATCCTGCAGCCAGCAGTATAGCCAGATGCTCCATGACGGCGGCTCTTCTTTCATCCGAGAGGCGCCTAGTTGGTTGCTTCACCGGCTTCGCATCCGATCGAACAAACAGAGAGTGCTCAGCCAACTCCCTCGGGACACCTTGCAGATCGTCACTCGACCACGCAAAAGCATCCCGATTCTCACGGAGGAAGTCGACGAGCTCGCCTTCCTATTTGCTGTCCAGGTTGCTGCCAATGATAACTTGGCGCTCCGGGTTGCTGGGGTCCACACCCACCTTCTTGGTCTCCTTGGGGGGCTGAAATGACGCACCCTGCTCCGGGTTCACCATCCCGGGCATTCCGAGTTGGGAGGTCTTGGTCATTGCCACCACCTGCTGGATCCTCTTCTTTTCTTCCGCGATCACCAGGGATTCAGCTAAGCATGACCCCGCCGAGGCACATTCCATGGAGCGCTTGTGGTCTCCCGAGATGGTGATCACGCCGTTAGGTCCCGGCATCTTCATCTTCAGGTAGCCCATGTGAGTTGAGATCATGAATTTGGCCAGGGCCGGCCTGCCGATCAGTGCGTGATACGGGCTCTCGAGGTCCACGACTTCGAACTCCAAGCTCTTTGTTCGGCAGTTCTCCCGAGTTCCAAACAACACTTCAACCCAGATTTTTCCCATGGGTGAACAAGAGACTCCGGGCACAATGCCGTGGAAGGTCGTCTCGGTAGGCAGCAAGGTGTTCATGGACACCCCCAGCTTCAGCATCGTGTCCTTGTACATGATGTTAATGGCACTGCCATTGTCGATCAGAACTCGGCTGAAGCGGACATTGAGGTTGGGTCCGACAAAGGTTGGGTCCACCACCAACGCATACTGAAAGAACATTTCTTAATCCCTAATGTTTTGTGTGTTAGTTAACAATACCAATGATACTAATCCTATTGCTAAGTATTTCAATTTGGGTGGGGGGATTGGGAGATCTTGATGATTTGAGCTTTCAAGAATGGTAGGAGAGAGAAAATCTGAGAGCTAAATGTTCTTGAGTGAGTGAGGGGGTATTTATACTCCCCCTCAAAATCTGGCCGTTGGCTGTCTTGGTCACCCGGAAATTCCGGTATAAGTACCACCGGAAATTCCGGTGCCCCGGAATATCCGGGTCTCTGAAAATATCCGAGCTGAATTTCCGGTTGAGATCAGAACCAATTCTGAACTTGACTTAGTCGATTTTCTGAGGTTGACTCGGAATATCCGAGTCCTTGAAATTTCCGAGCTGAATTTCCGATTGGAGTCAGTGCCACTTCTGAATCTTGACTTAGCCAATTTTCCTGAGGTTGACTCGGAATATCCGGTTGGTGAACCGGAATATCCGGGTCCTTGAAATTTCCGGGCTGATTTTCCGATTGAAGTCAGTAGTACTTCTGAACTTGACTTAGCCAAATTTCTGGGGTCGACTCGGAATATCCGGTTGAGGAACCGAAATATCCGAGTCCCTGAAGAATTCCAGAAACTCTTTTTCTCTACAATTTGGCTTTAGGATTTGTGATATGAGTTTCACCCAAACTGAAATACTTAGCAATAGGATTAGTATCATTGGTATTGTTAACTAACACACAAAACATTAGGGATTAAGAAATGTTCTTTCAATCTCCCCCTTTTTGGTGTTAGATGACAATACCAAGATTTTCATAGAAACAAACAGCAATATCATGTTTTTGGCAGAAAATGGCCCCCCCTAAATAAATGCAAGTATGCAACACAAAATAACAAAGGATAGGAGCAATTTTATAACAACAACCACAAGATATCACAAAGGAGAAACGAGACAAAATAAAAGATTATGGAAGTAGTTGAGACTAGATAGATTTTCATACCTTGTGTGTATAGAATATGAAGAGAATACCAACACAATCAATTTGAAGTCTCAACCATAATATAGAGATAGCATCAACCATTGTCTCAATACACAGTTATCATAAATGACAAAAAGAGAGTTTCACAAGAAACTAAAAACACGATAAATGGACACAAGCGCAAATAAATGATAAACGCATAAGCTTGTGCCCGACCCTTGCAAATCCTCGAAGAAGTCCTAGTAGAGCAACTTCTCCCCCTTTGGCATCGAAACGCCAAAAACGAAGAAGAGCGATGCTACGTCCCATGGAAGTCTTCAGTCCGAGGGGTCCTCCTCATCATCATCATCATCGGCATCCTCATCAGCATCATCGTCCTCATACTCCTCAGACGCTGCCTCCTCATCCTCATCTTCATCCTCCGCATCATAGTCATAGCCTGTGGTGTATGAGCTGCCACCAAGGTCCTGGTCAATCAGTGTCCATGGAGCCAAGGAACCCTGGTTCCACTGAGCAAAGGACAGGGGCTCAGACAGATCAGCAGGAGCAGGAGAACCAGAAGCATGGTGAAGGATCAAGTCTTGCTTGTAGTCCTGCTGACGGCGATCCTTGTAGGCATTGTATTGCTCCTTGCGGATGTCCACATTCATGCAAATGATGTTGCGCTGGAACCAGTTCAGCTTCTTGACATGCGCATGAGTGGTGGGAACATGAGTAGAGGTAGCAGCAGCCCTCCTAGCATCACCCATGAAGGATCCACCTGAAGCTGATGTAGTAGAAGGCCTAGGAGGGGGCTTGACCACAGTCTTCTTCACATAGAGCTTCTTGAAGTCATGTGGCACCAAATCACTGCTGCTGACGTTGAGGTTAGGGAACTTAAACAGGAGAAGCTTCATTATGTATGGAGCATAAGGAATGGAGACCCTGGTGGTCATAGCTTCATACATCTCATTGTAGATGTAATCCATCACATCTACTCTCCAGTCAGTATCAGAACCCGAGTCCTCCACAATGCGGTTGGCGTGAAGGAGCAGGTTGCAGAGAGGGGTAACCACGTTGTCATTGTTGCCACCACTCGGTGCAATGTTCTCACGCAGGATGCGCACAAGAACATCAAACAAAGGCAGCAAGTCACGAGAGAATCCAGGGGTGGCTCCCACACCATATAAGTGAGATGTCTCCTTCTTGTTGAGCTTGTAGGGGTGGTGCATGCGAGTGCCTTGGGGATTGTCACCATCAAACCTGTAGCCCAGTACCTTGCCAAACTCCTCGAAGTTGGACTCACAGTAAGATTCCCCAGTCATCCATTTCATGGTCTTCTTCGAGTCACCCTTGATCACTAGGGTGGCGAAGAACTGCATAACAAGCTGCGCGTTGTAGGCACAACGGATGAGCGCCAATCTCTCCAAACCCATGGTCTTCACAATGTGGATGGCCTCAGAAAATGCTGTTTTCTTCTGCAGCGATGCAAAGTCAAAAGGGTGCATGGGTCTAATTGGCTTCGACAGTGAGAGATATAGATCCACAAATATATGCTCTTGTGCTTGGCACCAAAAACTGCGATCATCGAGAGAGGTGTCTCTTGCGCTGAGGTACCAGTCCCCCTGCCTCAGCTGAGAGTAATCAACAGAATGCATCTTGGAATAGTTCGGACGTTGGGGACTAGAGTCATTCTTCCTCTTCTTAGATGAGGGCTTGCTGGCAACAGCTTTCTTCTTCCTCTGAGGTGCAAGGCCCTTTCCTTTGTTGACTGATTGCTTGGAGACAGGTGCTCTAGCAGTGTGCCTTGGTCCCCCTGCGGACGGACTTCCACCTGAACCTGTGAATTTGAGCATAGATGGTAGCATAAGGTAAGTGCACACAAGTCAGGAGGTAATACACACATTAGATAGGCATTCGATGAATCATGTGTAGTTAAACATGAGTTAATCTTAAAACTGCAGTGTTTGGCTCGGAATATCCGGGTCAGACATGACCGAAAATTCCGGCGGACCGGAAATTCCGAGTCAATCTGGACCGGATATTCCGAGTCAGACAGAAACTACAGATCTGAGATTTGACTCGGTCTAAAACTAGATCGATCCAATGTAATGCAAATCTAATGTATGTAGAAGGCAGGGAATTGTCTTAGGAACAATCTCTACCAAGCAACATTGAAACAAATAACTCCACATCAAGATCCAAGTGCAAGCACATAAGGAAGAAGAAAAGTGAAGTTACCCTCATCCATTGAGGCCATTGCTTGGAGGAGTGAGTTCCCGGGGCGGAGGAGGAGCAGATCCGGCCGAGAAAGAGGTTCCCCGGCGGACGGAGTGCTCCGGAGGGGCTTGAGAGCAGCAGGGGCGGCGGCTGGAGGAGAGGGAGGTCGGGGGTGGAAGAAGGGCACTAATGAGCCCTTCACCCCGAGCCTGCCCTTATATTTCTGGACAAACCGCTAGACCGGATATTCCGGTATAAGTAACACCGGATATTCCGAGTCACCGGATATTCCGGTTCAAAATGAACCGGATATTCCGACCTGCTGAACCAAAATCCCAGTTTTCAAAAGGATGACTTGTGTGCAATAGAGAGAAATGTTTTCAGGGGAAAGTAGGCTTGGGATAGATTTCCAAACTGATATTGGTACACCATACTCAACTCACAACAACCAAATCGAACCAAAAGAGCCAAGTTGAGTAGGTTTCCCACATGCATGAAAAGGAGAGCAAATAGCAACATAAAGCTCCAAATAACATCAACTCTTCAGGGAGAAGAGGTCGGTGGCCGAGGCCACCATGTAGGAGTGTATGGCATGTTACCGCGAAGATGTATCTTGGGTACATAACCAATACTCGTCGTTTTAGCTCATTAGTCACAAGAATGAATATAGAGATAAAAGAACACTTGCTATCGGCATAATGGGGGGAGGGATGGTCCAATGTATTAGGACCGCACTCCCCCTATTTCCATGCCTACATCTAAACTAGATAAGATGCAATTACGCCCTAGGTGAGTGTGCAAGCGATCAAACCAAGGACCTCGAATCAATGATATTAAGCTCATTCCTCAAAAAGCAAAACCTTCCTTCCTCAAGGGGCTTCGTGAAGATATCCGCCAATTGATCCCTTGTGCCCACATATGATAAGTCAATGTCTCCACGGGCCACATGATCTCTTATGAAATGATGGCGGATCTCAATATGCTTGGTTCTTGAATGTTGCACCGGGTTGTAGGCAATCTTGATGGCACTTTCGTTGTCACATAAAAGAGGCACTTTGTCACAATTGACACCGTACTCCTTTAAAGTTTGCCTCATCCATAGCAACTGAGTGCAACAACTAGCGGCTGCAACATATTCGGCTTCGGCGGTGGAGAGAGATATGCAATTTTGCTTCTTAGAAGACCAACTCACCAAGGACCTCCCAATAAATTGACAAGCACCGGAGGTTGACTTCCTATCATCATGATCTCCCGCCCAATCGGAATCCGTGAATCCACATAATGAGAAATTTGCATCCTTGGGATACCACAATCCATAAGTTGGGGTATAAGCCAAATATCGAAAGATTCTCTTGACCGCCACATCATGGCTTTCTTTAGGAGCCGCTTGATATCTTGCACACACTCCTACGGCTAGCACTATATCCGGTCTAGATGCACAAAGGTAGAGGAGAGATCCAATCATGGAGCGGTATACCTTTTGATCCACATCCTTACCCTTCGGTTTGAGCTCAAGGTGGCATTTGGTTTGCATTGGAGTAGAGGCACCCTTGAGACCGAGCAACTCGTACTTCTTGAGCATGTCTTGAATGTACTTTGCTTGGTTGATGAACGTTCCTTCCCTCAATTGTTTGATCTCAAATCCGAGGAAGAACTTCATCTCGCCCATCATAGACATCTCAAACCTGTCAGTCATAAGCTTAGATAATTCTTCGTTAAATGCTTTGTTAGTCGATCCAAATATAATGTCATCCACATATAATTGACAAATGAAAAGCTCCCCATTAACTTTCTTAGTGAAAAGTGTGGGGTCGATTTCCCCAACTTGGAATCCACGGTCTACAAGTAGTTCTCTAAGGTGCTCGTACCACGCTCGTGGGGCTTGTTTAAGGCCATAGAGTGCCTTATCCAACTTGTAGACATGGTTCGGATACTTGAGGTCCTCGAACCCCGGTGGTTGCTTAACATAAACAAGTTCATTTAGTGGACCATTTAGAAAAGCGGATTTAACATCCATTTGTTGCAACTTAAAGTTATGGTGAGATGCATAGGGAAGAAGAATACGGATTGACTCAAGTCGAGCCACGGGCGCGTAGGTTTCTCCAAAGTCAATGCCTTCAATTTGTGAGTAACCTTGAGCCACCAATATTGCCTTGTTCCTTATCACCATGCCATGTTCATCTTGCTTGTTCTTGAATATCCACTTGGTGCCGATAACATTGCGGCAATCTTTGGGTCTTTCCACCAACTTCCACACTTTGTTGCGCTCGAAGTTGTTGAGCTCTTCATGCATGGCATCAAGCCAATCTTTATCTTCAAGAGCTTCAAAGACCTTCTTGGGTTCCACCATGGAGATGTGAGCTTGATGTTCACTAAAGCTTGCGAGTTGTCTTCGGGTAGAGACCTTGCTTCTCACATCACCAAGCACCTTATCAAGAGATAGAGCTCTTAATTCTTGTGAGGTGCCAACCCTATTCAAGCGGCGAATCTCGATTTCCCTCCGAGTGGTGGGAGGAATCGCTTGATCATCTTGATCATTCATGTCTCCGCCTTGACTGAATTGATGGCCTTGATCAACCATTGGAGTGGTGTCCATTGGTGAGGGAGAGGGTTGATCTTGGCCTTGCGAACTGCCACCGGGAATGTCAGCAGGACCGGATATTCCGGGTTCAGGAACGGGACCACCGGAATTTCCGAGTCCATCTTGACCCGGATATTCCGGTCCTCCGGAAATTCCAGGAGCAGCTGTAGAATCTTGTTCTTCTTCTTGGCAGGGTGCATTGGGCACGGTGTTGTTGATGGGTGTTCCTTGTGTTGGGGTGGTCACCACTTGTGAAGAACTTGGTCCTTGTTGATCAACCTCATAATAGAGTTCAACGGGGCGGTGGACTCCCAACCCCATTCTTCGGATAGCATCTTGAGGTTCATCATCACCTACACCGGAAACACCACTTTGCTCCACGTGGGAGCCGTCATTCTCCTCGAATACCACACTACAAGTTTCTATGATTATGCGCGAGGCCTTATCATAGACTCTATAAGTGTGGGATTCGGATCCATAGCCCACAAATGTCCCTTCAAGAGACTTAGAATCAAACTTGCCCAAACGAACACCTTTGATGAGATAAAAGCACTTACAACCAAATACTCGGAAGTAGTAGATATTGGGCTTGTTCCCGGTGAGCACTTCATAAGGTGTCTTCATGAGTCCTTTGCGAAAGAAGAGCCGGTTGGATGAATGGCAAGCGGTGTTGACGGCTTCGGCCCAAAAGTTGTGAGGGGACTTGAACTCGGCCATCATCGACCTTTCCATTTCAATAAGAGTGCGGTTCTTCCTTTCGGCTACACCATTTTGTTGGGGAGTATAAGCAGCGGAATACTGATGACGAATCCCTTCTTCACTAAGGAACTCGTTTAAGGTGTAGTTCTTGAACTCGGACCCATTGTCACTTCGTATCACCAAGATAGGGACATTGTGTTGACGTTGAGCTTCATTGGAGAAGTCGATGATAGTTTGTTGAGTCTCCATCTTCGTCTTGAAGAAGAAAACCCATGTGTATCTTGAATAGTCATCAACAATCACCAAGCAATATTTCTTGCCACCAAGACTAGCTTCCGGAATGGGACCAAAGAGGTCAACATGGAGAAGCTCCAGAACCCTCTTTGACGAAATGATGGTCTTGCTTGGATGGTAGATGTCATGCATTTTTCCTTCAACACACGCCCTACACATTCGATCCTTCGAGAAAGAAACATGGTCTTTTAGTCCTAGGATATGGCCACCCTTGTGAAGACTTTGCAAAGTCCTCATGTTGACATGGGCTAGTCGGCGATGCCATAGCCAACCTAAGTCCGCCTTTGCGAATAGGCACATTGTATGGGAAGTGGTGACTCCGGAGAAGTCAACCACATAGAGCCCATTCTCAATGTACCCAACGAAAGACACATTGAGAGACTTGCTCCGCAAGAGAATGACCATTTCCTTTTCGAAGACAATGGTATAACCCAAAGAAGTTAAGGAATGGACGGAGATCAAGTTGAAACCTAGGGACTCGACAAGCAAGACATTCACAAGTGTGATGTCCGGTGCCACTACCACCTTGCCGAGCCCTATTACCTTAGACTTAGAATTATCACCATATGTAACGGTCATTTGATCATCATTGGGCTTCAACTCCGTTACAATATCCTTGCTTCCGGTCATATGACTAGTGCACCCACTATCAATTATCCATTTCGATCCTCCGGAAGCAAGGCCCTACACACAATCAATTCTTGGATTTAGGTACCCATTTTGCAATGGGTGCCTTTTGGTTAGCAACAAGGGTCTTTGGTACCCAAATAGCATATTCAATGTAACCATCAAAAGACCAATGTATCTAGCATAGACATCCCCATAATAATCAACATATAAAGCATAGTTGGGGTTAGATATGCCCGCAAAGTCATTACGAGTGGGAGTGCCCCTTGTGGCATTTCCACTCGCAATGTCAACCTTCTTGGCTTGTGCGGACTTGGTCTTCTTCTTGATCTCCTTCTTCTCCTTAGCAACATAGCCTAGACCTTCCTTACCCTTGTGGGGCACTCGCTCATGAAGAGGAGTAGTGAGTGTCCCCTTACCTTTATCAAGAGATTTCTTGGGCTTGGTTGCCATAGAAGGAACAAACAACACCCTAGCAATACCCTTCACAACATTTGCATTAGCATTCAAAGGACTAGAGGTGCTAGGTTTCTCAAGAGTAGATATCCGAGATTGGAGTTGATCACGAGACTTGAGAAGACGTTCGTGATCACTTGTCAACACCTTGTGAGCATTGTCAAGTGACTCGAAGTCTTCGCAAAGTCTAGCATGAGCAACTACAAGCTCGGACTTTTCTTTTTGCACAATTTTACATTTAGCAAAGTAGAGATCACGATCCTTAGTGATCTTAGCAAGTTGCTCCTCGAGGAGAGCATGAGCTTCTTGTTCATCTTCGAGAGAGGATTGGAGAGACACCTTAGCGTGTGCATCCTCTCTCTCAATCTCACCTTTTAGTTCAAGCTCATCCTCAAGCTCACCTATACGACTCATGATTGAGCCAAAGTGTTTCTTTCCTTCTCCTTGCAAGTTAGTCATGAATTTATCAAAAGCAATGATTTCTTCCTTGACTTCTAGGCTCATAGCATCATCAATGTCATGTGATATGGAGTTGGGGGATAATTGTACCTCGGATGTCTTTGCCATAAGACATCTTCCATTCTTGACGATGAGGCTCTCGTTTGGCGAGGAGAAGAGTGATGGAGTTGTGGAAGACATGGCTAGTGCGGCCACTTGCGTTGGAGTATCCTCCTTGTCACTATCTTCATCATCGGCGGGATATTGCTCTTGAGTCACCAAGACAATCTTTTGGTTCTTCTTGAAGAAAGGCTTCTTCATGGGCATGGGCCCCTTGCCCTTCGTCTTGGCCACGAGCCTCCCACCATGATCCTCTCTTCTCTTCCATGGGCAATCGGCAACAAAGTGGCTCTTGTCATCGCAGTTATAGCAAAGTCTCACTTTGTTGAATGGCTTTCCTCCGTTGGGGGGAAACTTCTTGTCAATCCTTGCTTTGGCCCTTCCGGGGTTCTTCCAAAAGGTTCTTGCCGCAAGACCCATGTGTTGAGTGAGAGTGCTTGAGAGAGCTTCACTAGATAGCTCGACTTGATGATCACACTCCTCTTCATCCTCCTCTTCAACGGTGGCCTTCAAAGCAATTGAGGCATGCTTGTGCATCCCTATGGCTCTAGCTCTTGCATCTTGTGCAATCTTGGAGGCCACCTTGTATGCGGTCATCTCTTGCATAACTTCATTGGATGTCATCTTTTCAAAGTCATGTCTCCCTTGGAGTGTCTTCAAATCCGTGTCCTCAAAGGGCATGAGAGCGGTCACAAACTTCCTCTTGATCCAAGCATCATTGATGTACTCCGCCCCGAGATTCTTGAAGGAGTTGGCGACCAACACCAACCTCCGGTACATGTCCTCGTGGCTTTCTCCATCTAACTTGTAGAACCCTTCCACCTCATTGCATAAGGCATCATACCGGTTCTTCTTCATGCTCTCATTCCCAACGAAGATGTCGGAAAGAGCATTCCAAACTTCCTTGGCGGTGGAGAATTGTTGAATGAGCGCCATGTCCTTCTCTCCAACGGCCATTTGGAGTTGATGAAGAGCGGTGGCGTTGAGTTGGCTATCAACCACCTCTCTTCTTGTCAAGTTGGTTGGACCATGGGGCTTGTATCCTTCTTCAATGATGCGCCAAAGCTCAATGGAGGCACTACATAGATGAGACTTCATTAGAAACAACCATTGAGAGAAATGAGTAGGTTTAAGCTTAGGAGGATCACTTCTAAAGTTTACATGAGGGTGAGGGATAGGAGGGTTAGGAGAGTAATTATGGTTGACATTATGAAATTCCTCTCCTTTGGGGGTGTTAGAGGAGCTAGGTGGTTCATCCTTTTCCGCCATCCCGGGAACACTTGAGGTAACATCTTTGGACCCATCTGAAGATGACTCCTTAGAGTTCCCCGCATGTTCCTTAGGAGGAGGAGAGGGAGAAGTAGCCTCGGGCTCCTTAGACTTCAAGAGTGCCATGAGCATCTCATTCATCTTGAGGAGTTGGGCCTCCAAGGACGATCTCATATCAATAAGATCGGCCATGGTTGCCCCTTTGGCTAACGCCTCCTTCTCCGCCTCTAATTTTTCACGGGCGGCCCTTTCGGCATCGGATTCCGTCATCGTTGCACTTAGGCGGTTAAGCCCTTAAAAGTGAACAAGGCTCTGATACCAATTGAACGGGAATCCGGCACCTAGAGGGGGGGGGGGGGTGAATAGGTGCTATTACAAATTTTAGGTCTTTTCAAATTTAGGCTCAACACAAAGGTAAATTCTCTAGATATGCAACTACGGGGAATTTACCTAAATGAGAATCTAAGCAATAACAAGATAAGCAAGTAAGGGAGCAAAGGGTAAAGGGAACCAAGTGAAGCATGCGGAGACGAAGATGTAATCCCGAGTTCCACCCAAGGGTGTACGTCTCGTTTGGAGAGGTGTGCGCTACCACAACAGGTTAGCCGCAACGCCACAAAGGCTCACCTTCTTCTCCGATGAACTCAACCACAAAGGTTTCGAGTCCACCTTCCACTATTGATCCCCTTTTAGGGCGGAGATCGAATCCCTTACAAACGCTTGAGGCACACACCCACAACTGAATTGGGGGCTCCCAAGAAGACCACAAAAGGTCAAGGACCACAACAGGTCAAGGTAACACCAAGAGTACAACAATGGTGAACTAGGTTTTCCCACCGGAAACCCTAGCCCCGAAATCCCCAAGTGAATGGGGGAGAAATGCAAATCCCTTCGGTGACGATGTAGATCCGGGCCTTCTCCTCCAATCCTCCAAAGATCTATGAATTTGGGTGGGGGGATTGGGAGATCTTGATGATTTGAGCTTTCAAGAATGGTAGGAGAGAGAAAATCTGAGAGCTAAATGTTCTTGAGTGAGTGAGGGGGTATTTATACTCCCCCTCAAAATCTGGCCGTTGGCTGTCTTGGTCACCCGGAAATTCCGGTATAAGTACCACCGGTTTGGGCATAACCCTGGGGTGATCCTTCCGGTTCCATGTGATCTCCATCTCGGACCAGTGCAAGAACTTGGGCACCGCTGGGATCACGGCATTCACCTCCAGGGCACGCTGCCGCACACTTCTCCGGTCAGTGGGTTCGGTCACGAAGACCACATAACTTTGATGTGCCTCCCGGTAGTTGCCCTGCTGCTGTCCGGCTTGGTTACTGGGGCCTGCACCGTTGTCGTTCCGGGTGTGCACCATATTCACTGGCCGAGGTGGGGGTCCTCGCAGAGGCGGGTTGACTCGGATAGCGTTGGCCCCCGACGTCGGAGGAGGGGGTCTCGAAATGTTGGGCCGAGATGCCGGAGCACTCGGCCGAACAGCTCCCGAGCTGCCTTCCTGCAATGTGCGTTGGTACCAACTGCACTGCCGAGTAGAATGGTTTGCTGGCTTGTTAGCCTCCAGAGTATGGTAGCAGCATGGCTTGTTCAGCATCTCCTCATATGTCAGAGGCTTCTTTTGTTCCACCCAGATCTTTTGCACCTCCTAACTCTGACCCCAAGTCGGGCCACTTGTCTTCTGACGCTGGCTGTTGCCGGCATCCTCTTGCTCCCGGGTCACCGCTGCGACGTGTTGTGCGGCATGGTGGTACTCGGGGTGATTCCTTTTCTGGCCAAAATCCTGGCGATCATGGCTCCTGCTCGGTCCCGAACGCTGAGGTCCCGCATTCCTCCTGTTGGAGTCACCGACATCCACTAGGGGTTGCATGGGATCTCCAAGCGTGTAGGTATCGGCGATGCGCATGGTCTCTGCCAAGGTCGTCGGCATCTTTCTCTGCAACTTCTGCCACAACATTGAGCCATGCCGGCATCCTTGTGCAAACCAGGAGATGGCATGTGCCTCTACCACTCCTTCGCAAGAATTGCGAATATTGATCCACCGGGTGAGATACTCCCGGTCAGTCTCGTTACTCCTTTGCCTACAGATGGCGAGTTGCTGAGGCCTGTTTGGCCTTTTGTACGTGCTGGTGAAGTTGCTGATGAATGCCTCCTCAAAGTCTAACCAGCAGTCTATGCTGCCAGCTCTCAGGTTGTTCAACCAAATCCGGGCAGGTCCTTCCAACATCTGCGGTACGTATCGTACCGCCCATCGTCTGTTTCCACCGGCTATGCTTACTGCAGTTACGTAGTCGGTTAGCCAGTCCTCCGGCTTCTTGCTGCCGTCATAGGTCTTGGCACCCCTGTTGAGCTGAAAATTCCGAACAGGTGGTTCCCGCATGATCCGGGGTCCAAAGCAGGCAGGTCCCGGAGGCCCTTGCTCTTCCACTAGCTCGGATTGGTGAATCCGGTCGAGGCGGAATCTGGCATCTGCCGGATTCAGCTGTCTGGTTCCTATCCGAGATCCCAAAGGTTCTCGTCTGGCTGATATCCGAGCTGCTGCAGTCTCGAGTTGCCATCGTTGAGCCTGTTCTGCGCCGGGATCACGGCCTGCTGTGGAACAGAGGCGACCTCCCTTTGTGGGTTTCCCTGAACATGAGGAGGGTTCCTGGGTGGATTACCACGGCCGACCGGGTTATTGTTTCCTACACCCAGGTTACCATCCTCACGGGTACTTCCCGCCTGCCCCGAGTTACGCTGCCCGGCTTGCTGGATACCGGCGAAGGCCGGATCGTAGGTCTGTAGCTGCTTGTTCTTCCCGGAACCTCGACTCCGGCTCCGGCTCTTGCTTTTGCTCGGGTGTGGGGAAGAGGCCTCCCCGTCCGATTTCTGGCTATTGGGTCTAGCTGAGTGCACTTGAGATCCTGCCCCGGGGTTCTTCTTCTTGAATGCCTGATTCTGACGGTTGGCCTCGATTACCAACTCGTTTACTCGCTCCTGCTGCTTGCGTAGGGCCTCACCGGATAACCCTACCAACTCTGCCATGGCGGCCTCGGCAGCCCTAAGCGTTTTCCCCGGTGAGCTGTACACCGGCTTCCCCGCTGAGATCCAGCTTCCCGTCTGACTGGTGGTGGCTCCACCAGCCAGCTCGTCATTCACCATCCTTCCTTTCTTGCGCAGCTCCGCGATGCGCTTGTCCCGGGAGTCGATCTTAAGGAATCCGTGAGCTGCATTGTACTCCCGGAGACTGGCATTGAGTTCGCGTCGGATCTTGGCGATCTCCTGTGCTTCAGCGAGTAGCAACCTCCGCTGCTCATCCAACTCAGCCGAAGTGGCCTGGGTATCTGCTTCAGCGGCCACAGGTACAGCCAACTTGGCCACCAGGCCCGAGAGGGGATCCGGGTGACGTCGTGGCTGGGACGGTTGTGGATCGCCATCCCGGGCCGCACCTCTTTCCTGAGGAGGTTTGGCCAAACGGACGTGGCCGCTCCCGGTATCGCCGTCAGCGTCCTGGTACTCCTCCTCGGTTGCTCCGACCATCATCACCGCGACGGAACTCGGGGGGCGACCAGCACGCAGACCCCGAGCAGCGCAGAGTATGGGAGGGTCCTCAGCTTCCAGGACCACGTCCGGGTAGCTACAAATAACCTCGGTGGCGACGTTGGTGGTGAAACCACCAAAGTCAATGAGACATCCGTTCACCGGAAAAGGTCTGTTCCGGAAGCATCCTGCGTTGTCGCTGACGAAGTCCATCTCCCCTAGCCTTACGACCAGTCCAGAGAGAACCCGAACGTCGAAATGAACGGGGGAGCCCGTTCGGATATGTACACCAGCCAACGCCTCTGTCTGCCCCACGGTGGGCGCCAACTGTCGTGGTGGTGTCACGGCAGATGCCATAGGATGGCTAATGTGTGGGGCCGATGGACGTTGGTGGATCCGGGGAGGGATAGCGAGCTGAATAGCCCACACGAGGAGGATCCCGGTGTAACCGAGATCTCCCAAGAACGAGAAACAAGATCAAAGTGCGAGGGGGAAGATCTAACAAACAAGAACAAATGCACGAAGGCACACAACACACACACGATATACCCAGGTTCAGGGCCCTCGTGAGGAGGTAACACCCCTACTCCTGCCTTTCCTCTCTATATAAGTGTGGTACAAGGATTACAACTTGCTCGTAGATCTCTCCAAGTGAAGAACAAGAAGAACTAGATGAACTCAAGGTATGAGGAAGTAAATGCTCTAGGAGTAAATGCAACTATAGCTTTGGCTCCCAAGTTGGTCCCCTTCCCACAGAAGCAGTTATGGCGCCTTTTATAGAGTTCCGGCCAGGAGGGCCGGAAACCCTAAACCGGCTTGGCCCCACCGGACAGGCCTAACCGGCATGTCGTCACCGGCTAGTGCGACCTAGTCGCCGCGCTATCCGGCATAGCCCCTTCGTCATCATCTTGACAAGGACAGCAGGCGCCGTCCTGGAACATCATTCTCCCCCTGTCAGATACAAGACATGTCTTGGCCCATCCCGGATAGCCTTTTCCGGATTGCCGGGCTAGGCATGTCGTGTCTTGTCGTACCGTTGTCGTACCGGCTGACGCGCTCCCGTGTCAGGCGGGAGGTGACCATGCTTCCGTGTCAGGTGGGAGGTGACCATGCTTCCGTGTCAGACGGAAAGGTACTTCCTCCCGCAACAGGCGGGAAAGCCTGCTACAGACCGTTGACGGCGTACCGGGATCCCTCATGCCGGCTACCTCCTCGCTTGCCCCCGTGAGCCTCTCCTACATAAGATCAAGACCGAGATAGATATTCCGGTTAGCACCTACTCGGACCATCTATCCGGTAAAACCGAATACACCTCCTTCCGGGAGTCTCCTCGGAGCCCCAGATCCGAGATCCTTTCCGGAGGCGTCCGAGCTCGTCTCAGGATGAGTATCTCTAGGCCTAGCCTCCCGAAGATGTCTTAGCCTATCAGCAAAGACATCTTCGAGAAGCTAGTTCTTAGAGGAACCACCCGCTGATGCTTGTGCTGCTATTGTGAAGGCTGGGGGTGTCTATTTATAGTTGCTAGAGCTGACCCTTGCGACTGTCAGGAGGCACTTTGCACTCTAGCAGCGCTCAAGGGTCAAGTTGCCCCTTCAGCACTCCAGGAGGTGTCCCTTGCTCTCGCCAAAGGTCAAGTACTGTCGGCACCTTATTGAATTATTCCGGGATCTGCCCCTACCCGGGGGGCAGCCCCCCGACAACTCTCTTCGCGCAGGCGGCAGCTCCTGATTCGGTTCTCACCAAGGTTAGATTTCTTTGCCATGAAATCCCGTCCCGATTCCTCGGGTTGTCATGATCCCTGGGCTCCTCCGCCTCCTGCTGTCAGCGGCGGCAGCTCCAACGAGCCAGCCAAGAAGCAGCGTACTGCGCCGCCCGGAAGCTCAAGCCACCACTCTACAAGCATAGTTGGGCACAGAGCACGGGGCGGAGTCGGGGAAGCGCCGCCGCAGACGGGCTTCGGTGCGGTCGCATCCAGACGTGCTTTGCAGGGGCGAATCCAGGATTTGAATATAGGGGGGGGGGGGGGGCGAAGAAGACTTTAACCACAAAGAAAAATGTCATGTTTCGACTCTAGCTTGTTTTGGGATTTTAACACATGCCTTAATATTATGATAGGAAGTTTCATATCATCTGGAATGGGATTATAACCGTTACGAACGGTAGGTCCGTTTGTATTATCTGCTCGGTTGGATCTGTACATCTTAGTCATATAGTTGGAGATTGAACCTGAGTTGAAATAATTACTAACTAGCCGCTGTCTCTTCATGACTGAATTAAGCAGTACCAAAACGATAATTAAACTAGTAATTCACAACTGAATACACGCAACTATACCTTCAAGCGATCAGGCGAAAAATTGGGTATGGCGCGCGGCAATCGGTGGCGACAGATTGGCAGTGCAGATTCTTGTGTTCTTCTCGCTATTCGCTAGTCAGCTACGCCCAAGGACCCATGTTCCGACGGTGATGGAGTCATTGAACCCTAGGGCATGGCTGCCTGGGCGGCCGGGTAGGCGGCCGAGGGAGAGAATAATATGTGGGTAGATATGATCGATCGTGCAGAATACTGAAATTGTATGTGGTCAATCGAATGGATTATGTGTTTTGCGTAGGCTTCGATACATACTCCTACATTCCATTGGGCCCTTGAGCCTTCGATTCTTTGGTTTTGGCCCGTTCAGTTAACAGGCTAGCTAATCTAGTCTCTGGGCAGGATAAGGATTTTATTTGCTAATGGCGGAAGAATTATGACTAATACAACCACTAGTTTCTGCTACGTAGAGTTGAGGGGGGCCAAAGCATGGGAGTGGCCAGGCCACCGCTCGCCCCCCACTGGATCCGCCACTAGTGCTTCTGCGTCATGCATCCGACGGAGAGGCACCTGAAGCGACACCTCGAGCCGCACCAGCGCCGTGTCGGCGAGGAGGCCGTCGGCGGCACGTCTGCCGCTGTCGATCGTCCAGCCCCAACATGTCCTCTTGATGCAGCGGCGTGCCCGACCAAGCTGGTGGTTGCCCTCGGGGTCCTCGCGCCCTAAGAGCGGATTTTTTTATTTTTTCTTTCTCTTTTTAATTTTTTCTCAGATTTTATACAATTTTCAGATTTTTATTTCTTTTATTAGACAGACAGGTGGGTCCTACAATCAATTTATGCGTTAATTGGTCTAAGCTTGCCACGTCAGCTTGATAGGTGGGCCCTGACGGTTAGAAGCGGTGTCAATTCGTGATCAGACCGTGATTTGGATTTTCTGCGAAATTTTCAAAAAATCTCATAGTCTAGTGCGATTTAAAACAAAAGTGTTGGTTCTTCCACATTGACCTTTTATGCGGTAGTTCTATACTATCAACTCGTGCTCCTTTGGCTTTCCCTTGGTGGATAAGCCCGTGCACATCCTCAATTTTTTTGCTCTGCATTGTGATGCCGTTCTAAAATGAAAAACTACTAAAACATATGCGCCGTTTAGTTTTACAAAGGACATATTTTAGACGTAGTGATAATCAGAGTATAAGCAACGAGATAATATGAATAAAAGTAGCCACGAATTGATCGTTTCTGCCTCCTATGATAGAATACCATGTGCGGTGGTCCAGGAGACTTATGGCATGGGAGGAGGGCACTCCCAAATAAACTTACTTTGGCGTTGAGGTCGTGCGGTGATGATCAGTGATAATATACACAAACGTCAAATACTTAGCAGGCTCCATAACCAAGTAAACAAGAAAATATTTCTCAAAAAATGTCGACGTGGTTGTCGTTCCCGTACGCTGCAGTGTCGTCGGCAAGGAGGTCCAGCGACTCCGGCGACAGGAGCTGCTTCAGGCTTAGAGAAACCAGTTCCTTTATGCAACACTGTACTGCTACTCTGTAATGAATAAAAGATCCCATTTCAGCTCTTGGAGGATGAGGCCAGCATGGTCAACGGTGGCCGGAGCAAAAGATGAGGTTGCCATCCACCTCGCAGGCACTGAGCGAGGAATAGACAGGAAGCGAATCAATTGGATTGGTTAGTATTAGCATGAATATTTACTTTTGATCTCCACACAAGAACTAATCAATCCATCGATATATGACCTTACCCAGTGGCGTATCTAGGAAAAAAAGGGAGGATGGACACACTGCAATAAAATTATCACACCGTGGAATTTTTTTATAGATAAATAGTATAAATGGACGATCGATTCACAATTCATATTAGACGACTCTCATTGTAAACAACACGTATAGAGTAACTTTTTAATTTACAAAGACAAATTACAAAAGAGATGAGATGTAATGTGGCTATTCCTCTTCATAATCAATTCTACAGTCACAAAACAAAAGCAAATGAATTAACTAGTTGTCAATTACAAAACGAAATTATCAATTTTCATATAAAACTAGGGCATTCTTCCATACGGGTGTGGCTTGAACCAAATCCATGACAACTGACAAATTCCTAATATTGGAGTAATCAAATCCGAGATATACCTGCGGTTGGACGAACTTGTCGATCGTCTTTCGGCGGCGGTGTTGGTCTGAAGCTGGTCCAGGCCGGCCGGCGGCGGTGGCCGGAATGGAGCAGGTCGGCGAGGGGCCAGGTCGCAAGGTCGGCTGACGGGCTGAGGGAGGGGATCGCCGGTCAGCGAGGTCGGCCGAGGTGACGAGACGTCGGGGCGGCGAGGTCGGGCGGGTATGCATCGGCCGGTCCGCGAGCTAGGTCTCCAATCTCCAGGGCGGCGCCGGCGCGTGAGCCTGTGCGTGTGGGAGTACAACGAAGCGACACACGCGTGCAGCGAGTGAAGGATTTTCAGAAGAAAGGCAAACTCTAAGTAGGGACAGTAGTTTTCAGTACAATACGACTCGAGGAAGACGGAGGGAGATAAACGGTGTCGTGTGAAACAAGCGACATAGCCCTAAGTAGAGATAAGAGAGAGTGTATCAGATATCTCTCCGGTAGTTCCAAACTCACCACATGTCGTTTTTAAAAAATCAAAACGACATGTTTAGGTTTTAACATTTTGAAATAAAACATTCCATTACATGCACATATTCTACAAACTCTAAAAGTTTTTTATATTTTTTCTACACAAAAAGAGTAATTTTCAGGGGAAATGAATATGCTTTTTTTAAAGATGGAAATCCCTTTTTATTTCACCAAATTTTAGTTGATAAGTACAAACATATATATATACAATAGAATATTTTTTAAACTGGATTTAAAATTATGAACTATAACTAAATATAAAATAAAATATGAGTGGGGTCTATCATGATGTGGACATGTGGGATAAGGAGAATCCTCTATTCATAGGGAGTTTAGTTTTCTTAGAGATATGTGCTTCAACGATCCTCAGCGTCAGCACACGGTGTGCAGGCTGACGACAGCGGTCCTGAAAGAATTCTACTCGGTGTGGTGCAAGCTAGCTAGGGAAGGCATTGGAGTTTCTAAAATAATTATGAGAGATTAACTTTTCAGTTTTTGGTATGAAGATTATCCTGGCCCCAACGCTTGTGTTAGGGCGCCAAAATTGTATATGAACCTTTACCTTCTATAAAATTCAGGAAACCAATTGTGTACTCTTGAAAAAAAGGACTTGGAGGTTAAAATACCACCTCAGGCGCGACTAGCAGTTAGGAATCAATGGCTATCGCGAATGTCCCACATTAAGATACATCTGAACAAACAACTTTTATAGAAATCATTCATATACGGGCACACCTTTTAGATATTATGAGATACTTTGAATCTGGAGAATTAGCTTCAAAATTCTCAAATCGTGTGCATTAAGTTACATGAAAACTATTTGCAATAAATAAAAAAATTATTGCAATGTACGGGCATGTTTCCTTGACTTTGGCCAAATTACCGAAGTCACTGTGATTACAATTGAATGTTTCTCTTCAAAATAGTTGTTTTCCATTAGTCGATACCTGAATTTACAGCTATACGATTCAACAAATTCTTTACCATGTTCTTTCTCCAAATTCTTTATCCATTTTCGCCGCCCGTTGCAACGCACGGGCATTTTGCTATCATTGATAATATATACAAACGTCAAGTACTTAGCAGGCTCCATAACCAAGTGGAAAAGAAAATATTTCTCAAAAATGTCGACGTGGTTGTCATTCCCGTACTAGAGAAACATCGACTCAAGCAAACTCATTTTGCATTATACCTAATTCCAATATGATCAGGGACGGAGGAAGGAGAGGACGAGCAGGGGCTAAGCCCCCCCCCCCCCCCCACATATTCAGATTTCCTTTCTAAATCCCCTACTAAATTTGCTTCTAATCAAAATGTTGGAACCTACAGTTTAAAGATAACATGAAGTACCTATCATTTTGGCCCTGACTTTTGTTTAGTGTTTGATACATGCTTATAATTATGTGTAATACAAATTGTGGACTGCTAATTTTTCTCCTGTAGCAACGCACGGTCATGTTTCCTAGTCACGTAAAGATCACCGGTACAAAATTTGGACGTATACAATCTGGTCGTACGGATGATCAGCTAAATGGTACGCTCAGCCTTGGAGAACTTGCCTGTGGCAAGATGGTTAGGAGGATTGTTGTATCCCTAGCCCACCAGAGTTCAAACCCAGGTTTGGCGCTGGTGCTTCTTATTTAGCCGGAATATTCTTTCAGTGGGAGGCGACGTTCCCGTCGACAGCGAGGTGCATGTGGTGACTTCGTCAATTTCAAGACCCGACAGCTCAGTCTCTCGGAGGTGCTCATAGGGGTAGGGTGTGCGTGTGTGCGCGTGTATATAAGCGCTTGCATTGTACTGTGTTTCTCAAAAGAAAAATAACAGCCTTGCATTTAGGCTGTACAAAATCTTGGAACGTTGATAGCTAGAAATAAAAAAAACTTTCCAAAACGTGTGGTGGCAAAGGAAAGTAGGATATGGAATTGTTGGGGAAAAAAAGGATATGGAATTCTCAAAAAAAAAAGAGTACGATATGGATAGGTTAGGAAAAACAATGTAGCAATAAATATATATTTCCAGTTTGCATAATATAAAAAGATGTTTTATGATGATTCTAAAAATATTTTTTTAAAATTTAGATTGATATTTTTAAATATATTTGGTCAAAATTTATAAAGTTCTATTTTGAGAACATAGGGTTGTTGTGAAACGGAGTACTTTTTTATGATTATATATATATATAAATGAAAAATTATTGGACTACTACTATACTTAATCAATGTACACCCAAAGTGTCTGCAAGAGTTTGGAGTCATGAAATTCTTAAATTAATGAAGTCACGACATTAGTACATTATCATGTTATTTAGTACATATAAATGACAATTTTATTCGACACTTATGAGACCAACACCCTTACTAAGCGTCTTTCGGAGCTGAATATTAATGAAATCGTACCATTACCCGCACTATCAACAGAAGCGTCCTTAGTAAATTACAGAGTTAATGATAAACACATAGAAGAATAACAACTTCTCATGAGGACGTGAATGTTCTGGCACTGAGCAGATATTCTGATTTAATGAGACACAAAGTGTCAATCTGTAAACTCACTATAGATTGTCGTTTGATATGTTTCATATTCAGTATCCAAGCATGGTTTGCCAATACTATTATTAATCTAAGGACTTGAAACATGTACACTCAATTATTATGAGTTATTTTCACAGATATGATTCGGTTTGTATAGTAGACATATTTTGACTATTGTATATGTCTTTTTCTCTAGGGTAACAAATTAACATGAAAGCACATGTCAGTTCAATCGCACAACAAAATTGACGACTAATTAAATATTGTTGAATTATGGTCTCTAAAGCACATAGTCATTTTGCATAACACATAGTATAAAAAAATCGACTGCGTCGAACCATTGAATGAACATAAAAAAGTTAGAAATCTCGAGGCTTTGAATTTGTAGTTCTCTAATTTTGAAAACTAATGTATAACTTTAAATCCATGAGATTTAAGTGGACATAGGTTGCCATTATTTTTTATTTTCTATTTGGTTAAAGTGGTCAAATAATTGACCTAATGTATTGGCGTGTATTGATGATAGTTACCAAGGAGTGTTGATAACAAGCTGGACATGATTTGTTGGTGTCATTGAAATAGTAGAGATTAGAGCACATGTGGTAAACCTTTGACTAATTTGAAATTTAAAAATAGTTTTATGACAAGGCATGACAATTATATGTGAGTAGGACTATATATCGGCTACATTTAAGAGTAATGAACAATATGAAAGGACTAAAAATAGATAAAAATAACACTACCTTCCTTAAAAACCCGTGGCATGACATTTTTAAAATAATCCAAAAAATATTCAGTCACAAATTAAATTGGTTCCAACTATTGTTTTGTTCACACATATTATTCTACTTATCATCACGTTTGCGGTGTCCATAGAGCCATGTACTTAAGTATTTCATACTTTTATCTCTGAAACCACAGAATAATCAAAAACTTATTTAATATGCTAAAGATGATGCCCTCGCAATTGTGACGGCCACCTTGCTAGTTACATTAATAGAAGAAGAAATAATCCAGTTTAGAAGGGAAAACCGGACCCAAACCCATACATTGCACGGTTAATTACTGGAACGGCAAAACCACTCAGAACACTCTAAAAGGAATTAAAGCACATCCTCAGAGCCGGAAACAAGTCCCTAGGCCCATGTTCATCGAAAACACCTTGTATTTGGCAACACCAAGCAACAACACCCAGAGATCACTCACCAGACAATGGGAGAGCTTGCAACTAGCCTTAAAAAGACAACAACTAATCATTAACTTGAAGCAACTCACGGATGGCCTGGAGCGCCGTCAGCGAAGGAGGTTGCTTGCACATCCATAGAAAGGGCTTCATTCTCTCTTGCACTTGTTTCTTGGAGCTTGTCATTAAACTTGTGTCCTTGGCAGATCTCCGAAAGCCTCGGCTAATCTATAGTTCTATACTCGGCCTGCTTAGATGTGGGTATGTGATGCACACAGTGGGTGTGTTGTTGGGAGTCCCCAAGAGTAAGATGTGAAGTAGTGCAACAACAAGTTTCCCTCAGTATGAAACCAAGGTTATCGAACCAGTAGGAGATGAGAATTCCCCCGAGGTATCAATAGTGCCAGATTAATGCTTTCTGGTGGTTGACGTGGAGCCTTCACACAATCAATCAAGACACTTTGCACCAACTTAACAGTGAGGTTGTCAATCTCACCGGCTTGCTGTAACAAAGGATTAAACGTATGCGTGGAAGAAAGATTTTTGTTTGCAGAAAGTAACAGGTTTGCAGTTGTGATTTTATCAGATTAAAGAGAAGGACTGCAGTCCACAGTTCACTAGTGGTGTCTCTCCATAAATAATCATCACATTCATTCATGCGTTGTAAACAAATTACAACTGGGCAATTGATAGAATGATGATGAGCAAAACAATGCATATACTAACGTTATGATGTCTAGTGTGAGATTCATTCGGGCATTACAACAATATACATAGACCGATCAAACCGCATCTATGACTAATAATCCACCTTCCGGTTAGCGTCCACACCCTTTTCAGTATTAAGTTGCATGCAACAGATTATCGCCTTAAGCACTGTGTGTAAAGTAAATAAGTAACATCATCCTTAGACAAAGTACTACTGTTTTATCTCTAGTAGCAACGGTGCATCTACAACCTTAGAGCTTTCTGTCACTGCTCCAGATTAAATAGAGACAAGAACCTACTATCGAGCATAAATACCCCCTCTTAGAGTTACAAACATCTACTTGGCCAAAGCACACACGAGTAACGGAGATCATGCAAGATCATTAAATAGCACACACATGATATATTTGAAGGGGATCGTGTGCAGAAAACAAAAATTTTCCTATCGACGATATCCTAAAAGCATGCCAAGATCTATTCTATGCAGATATAGTAGTACGAACGGAGATCGGAATACGTACCCTTGTAGACCGAAAGCGGGGATTACGTTCCCGCACAAACGTTGTCGATGAAGACCGACGAAGCCGACCTCAAGGTCGTGTAGAGGAAGCAGGCCTCCGAGTACCGCTAGCGCAGCACCTCGCAGGGAGTCGCACACGTACGGTGGAGACGACGCCTCCGAAGCTCCAGTCCAGGACGAGCAGCGGAAGACTTGGACCGGAACACCAGCAGCGCGACAGCGGGCTATGGTGGAGGAGATCCCCTCTTCCTCAGCTCGGCGCGGCTCCAACTTGGGAACCACGAGATCGAGAGAGAAATCGGGAATTAATTGGTGAATTAAAAGGCTGGGGGTGCCCCTTCTTATATAGGCTCCCAGGGGGAGCCTACCTTCCCAGCCAGGCAATGTGGGACTAATCCCACATGCCTAGTGCGGCTCTGGAGGGTGCGCCGACCCCCTAGTGGACCCTTGGCCCACTTGGGGCAGCCCCTCCTGGCCCCCACCGAATTCCCCTTGGGAATTTTCCCCTCTTGGGCCTTCTTTCGTCCGGAAGGCCCATTTAGGGAAATCTGCCTTAATAAATTCGAAAATAAATATATAAAATCATATTTGTATATTAATAACACTAATTAATATCAAACATAATATATATAATTTTTCCTAGCTCCGAAAACTCTTTCGGCGCTGCCCGATCTCCATCGGACCCCTCCCGGGACGCTCCCGGTGATCTCCTTCCTTTCCGGTTGTCTTGTCGAAACCCCTTAAGTGTGTTACCCTAGCGGTTCGATATAATATCAGGTATGATCAAGACTCCTCAATGATCAACGAATAACTCGTAGGCCTGGACCCCATGAATTAATCCCTGAGATATAACGAATGACTTTCATCTATCAAACCTGAACGTAAAGTCTTAGACCTTTTGCCATAGCGATACTTAGCACGTCGGAGCGTCGTTCCATAGATATCTCCATACCTAATCCCGACCTCGTTACCGACGACGCTATCTTCTACTCGTTCATGATCTCATGTCTCCGTGACCTAGTCACATGCTTGCAAGCTCATTAGACATGATCTCACCGAGTGGGCCCGAGAGTATCTATCCTGCTATGCGGACTGGCAAATCCCGCTCTTGATCCCTCGTCTCAACTACTCCTTTCCGATACCCAAAAGTACCACCGTTATTGTCATACTAAATAAGATACGACGTTTGGTGCAATCAAACTATCTTCCGGGAATATCAATAAGAGTTGATCTCACGGTCAAAGGCGTAACGACTACGTTCTCCAAATCTGGGTATGTCCATCACATCGCTCTCTAGCGATATGACTCTCATTGCCGACCGGCGCCATGCCCCATGACCGGGAAACCTCGATCATCAATCGCGCAACGAAACTAGTCTTAGTAGAGGCTACTAGGGACCTGGTTGTTTACGTATCACACCCGCATTAATGTTTCCGCTTAATACGGTTCTAGCATGACACAAAAACCTATTATGAACAAACGAGATATGATAAAGAATATACTTTATTAATTGCCTCTAGGGCATATCTCCTTCAGTCTCCCACTTGCACTAGAGTACAACTTAATCTAGATTACAACTTGGTAAAAGCTTAACACCCATAGCTAACTGGTGCTGTTCATGCTTATCAAGCGGGAGAGGCTTCGTCAGCGGATCTACCACATTCAGATCCGTATGCACTTTGCAAATCTTCACATCGCCTCCTTGTACGTACTGACGTATCACGTGGAAGCATCGGAGAATGTGTTTGGCGGAGGAGTGAGACCTTGGCTCCTTGGCGTTTGCAATGGCACCCGTATTGTCGCAGAAGAGGATCACGGGGTCTTGCACGCTTGGGAACACTCCAAGTTCGATGACGAACTTCCTCAGCCACACAGCTTCATTCGCGGCCTCGCAGGCAGCAATGTACTCCGACTCCATTGTAGATTGTGCGACTATGGGTTGCTTCCCACTTCTCCAACACACGGCGCCTCCATTCACCTTGAACACGTAACCTGTCTGTGACTTACAGTCATCGGGGTCTGAGCAGAAACTTGCATCTACGTAACCCGTTATGCCAAGTTCTTCATCGCAGCCACCATACATAAGGAACATTTCCTTTGTCTTATTGAGATACTTAAGAATGCTCTTAACAGCTACCCAATGAGGCATTCCAGGATTACTCTGGAACCGGCTTGTCAAACTTAGAGCTAATGCCACATCCGGTATAGTACTCAACATTGCATACATGATCGATCCTATGGCTGAAGCATAAGGATGTTTCGTCAATTCGGCCTTACCCAGTTCCGTCACCGGACACTGCGCCTTACGCAATATCTTATTCTTGATAACCGGCAGAGAACCCTTCTTTGCCTTCTCCATATGAAAACGCTTCAGTATTTTATCAAGATAAGTACTCTGACTTAGTGCTAATAGGCGCCTTGATCTATCACGATAGATTTTTAAGCCTAAAACATACGCAACTTCTCCTAAGTCCTTCATGGAAAACTTACTGTTTAAATATTCCTTCACGCTATTCAGAAGTTCCACATCATTCCCTATTAGCAATATGTCGTCAACATACAGTGCTAAGAACACAACCGAGCTCCCACTCATTTTCTTGTAAATACAGGTCTCTTCCACATTCTGGATAAATCCAAAACCTTTGATTACCTCATCAAAGCGAAGATTCCAGCTCCGAGATGCCTGCTTCAATCCATAGATGGATCGCTGAAGCTTGCACACCTTGTTAGCATTTCCTGGATCGACAAAACCTTCCGGCTGTACCATGTACAGCTCTTCCTCAATGTTTCCATTCAGGAAGGCCGTTTTAACGTCCATCTGCCAGATTTCATAATCATAGTAGGCAGCTACCGCTAACAAAATCCGAATAAACTTAAGCATCGCTACCGGTGAAAAAGTTTCATCGTAGTCAATTCCATGAACTTGTCGGACACCCTTTGCGACAAGCCGAGCTTTATAGACGGTCACATTACCATCAGCATTAGCCTTCTTCTTAAAGATCCACTTATTCTCGACGGCCTTGCGCCCTTCGGAAATATCCACCAAAGTCCACACTTTGTTATCATACATGGATCCTATTTCGGATTTCATGGCTTCAAGCCATTTCTCGGACTCTAGACTCTCCATCGCCTCCTTGTAGTTCGTAGGTTCGTCTTGCTCGACTAGCATGACGGTGCAAACCATGTTGCCATACCATTCTGGTGGGATCCGAGATCTACCAGACCTACGAGGTAGAACATCTCCCTCGACAGTTTCTCCCACTCCTTCCACGGAGGACGTTTCTGGAATTGCTTCCGTTGCGCCACTCGGAATCTCGAGTTCAGGATCAACGATTTCATCGAGGTTTACCTTCCTGCCACTTACTCCTTTCGCGAGAAACTCCTTCTCTAGAAAGGTACCGGTCTTCGCGACAAAAGTTTTGCCCTCAGCTTGGTTGTATAAGGTGTACCCAACGGTTTCCCGCGGATATCCTACAAAGACGACTTTCTCCGACTTCTGTTCGAGTTTGTCGGGCTTTAGTTTCTTAACGTACGCCTCACAACCCCAAACCTTCAGAAACGATAACTTAGGCTTTTGGCCATACCATAATTCATACGGCGTCGTTTCAACGGACTTGGACGGAGCCCTATTTAAAATGAATGCGGCTGCTTCTAACGCATAACCCCAGATGGACACTGGCAGATCGGTAAGAGACATCATAGATCGGACACTATCCAGTAGAGTACGATTACGTCGCTCGGACACGCCGTTACGCTGCGGCGTTCCGGCTGGCGTAAGTTGGGGCACTATGCCACAACTCTTCAGATGTGTGCCAAACTCAAAACTCAAGTACTCTCCACCGCTATCGGACCGGAGATGCTTGATTTTCCTATTAAGCTGATTCTCAACTTCACTCTGGAATTCTTTGAACTTTTCAAACGTTTCAGACTTGTGTTTCATCAAATAGATATAACCGTTTCTACTCAAGTCATCAGTGAAGGTGACGAAGTAACGATAACCATTGCGTGTCGAAACGCTCATCGGTCCACACACATCTGTATGTATGATCCCCAACAAATCCGACGCCCGTTCAACGAAATCTTTGAACGGTGTCCTGGTCATTTTGCCCATGAGGCATGGTTCGCATGTATCGAGGGATCCAAAATCCAACGAGTCCAAGAGTCCATCGGAGTGGAGTCGCTTCATGCGCTTTATACCAATATGACCAAGACGGCAATGACACAAAAACATGGCGGTATCGTCACTACACTTAATCCGTTTGGCTTCTATGTTATGGATGTGAGTACTACGATCGAGATTCAACAAGAATAAACCGTTATTCTCGGGAGCATCAACATAAAAGATATCATTCATATAAATAGCACAATTGCTTGACACTGATTTAAATGAATAACCGTCTTGTAACAGGCAAGACCCACTTATAATGTTTACACTCAAGGATGGCACAAAATAACATTTATTTAAAACCAAAACTAATCCCGATGGTAGATGTAGAGGGAGCGCGCCGAGAGCCACCACGTCGACTCTCGATCCGTTGCCGACGCGCATCGTCACCTCATCCTTCGCCAGCCGCCTTCTATTCCGTAACTCCTCCTGAGAGTTACATATATGAGCAACAGAACCAGTATCAAATACCCACGTATTGCTCCGGGCGGATGTAAGGTACACATCTATAACATGTATATCAAATATACCTTGCTCTTTGTCGACCGTCTTGCCAGACTTCTTATCTTCCAGATACTTGGGGCAGTTGCGCTCAGGTGATCCGATGGTCACCACCATCTTCTTCAGCTTGATTTCTAATTCGGCCACTTCGAGCATCTTCAGGATTTCCGACAGGGGTTTTGACGTCCCTTTCATGCCGTAGTCCACGATTGCGTTCTTATAGCTAGGGGGCAGAGAAATCAGCGCCCTATCAATAACCACCTCCTCTGGGATCACACTTCCCAGATCACTCAGAAGTCGAGCGCAGCCAAACAACTTGGCCAAGTGCTCACTGGTATTGCCGTGCTCTTCCATCTGGGCTGAGAAGAAGAGCACAGATGCCTCGTACCTCTCAGCATTGACTTGTCGTGCAAAAACAACCATGAGTTCAGTGATTATATCATAAGCACCCTTGTTCATGAAGCGGTTTTGCAGGTCAACCTCCATGGCAAAGAGCATGCCACTCTGGACATAAGAAGAAATCTCCGCCTTGACCCCATGGACAATCCTTTCGATTTCCGGGGCGGTGCTTGGAAGATCACCTAAGGGGGCATCAAGGATGTAGGCCACCTTGTGGGTTTCAAGGATGGACTTCAGATCGCGGAACCAGGACACGAAGTTAGACCCATCGGTCTTAAGCTTCTCTTTCTCAATGAACAGGTTTAGGTTAAAGGAGGGGTGAGACATCTACAATGGAATTTGCAACAACATAAGACTTTGTTCATAATAATTTTGAGTTATAGTATTTTAGAAAATAACTAACATAACTCCCACTTAAACGAACATCCCTCCTGGTCGTTTAAGCGATTACACGACCCCCATCCATTGCACCACCCCTCATCATCAAAGCCGGCGGCACAACTTTAAGAGTAGACAAAATCGTCCGCCACACCAATTTTGTGACTCGTGCTCGACCTTTCGGTCTTCCTGTTCCGAGGCCATACCTCTGAGTATGCTAGGCTCGCCACCAAAGACCTCCACACTGACGCTTGTGCAACATGGCTTACACCCACTGTATGCGAACGACGAGATGTGTGACACCCGGTCATCACGGCCTGCCTCATAACGTATAACTTTCTTGGTGGTGCGCGTTGGAGGGAGAACACTAGTGGTATTTTGAAGGGATCATCTTATTCAGCTACCGCCGTGTAACTAATGTATACTATACACACAATCACACAAAATAAGATGCACACAAAACATCAAATGTAATGCAATGTGATATAGTCCATCGCGCCATGGTCTTCTTGGCGCCCGCAGTTTATAAACAATTTAATAAACCTACCTTGACCATATCACATAGCCCCTGCAAAATAAAGTTAGACGCTTCTACTTTATCTTTTGCATATTTTACGTGGCTTGGGGCTTTCGTAAATAGAACCGCTTCATACCTACGAATCTTATGACCACAACAACGATCCAATAATTGCATGTTTAAGCATCGCTTTCGGGCCCTCCATTGAAAATGCGAAGACCAACTAAAGAGAGAGAAACTGACACCCGCTAGCCACATATACGGTACAAGCCGTATGTCAGTAGTGGAACCAGTCTCGCGTAAGCGTACGCGTAAAGTCGGTCCGGGCCGCTTCATCAACTCAATGCCGCTGGAATACACAAGTGCACGCTAGAGGGTAGCAAATAACAGGAACGGTGCCCCCGTGCAGAGCACGGGTTCTAACAGCGTACAGCTATATCTACGATAGATCTGCTCTGATACCACTGAAGGGGATCGTGTGCAGAAAACAAAAAATTTCCTACCGACGATATCCTAAAAGCATGCCAAGATCTATTCTATGCAGATATAGTAGTACGAACGGAGATCGGAATACGTACCCTTGTAGACCGAAAGCGGGGATTACGTTCCCGCACAAACGTTGTCGATGAAGACCGACGAAGCCGACCTCAAGGTCGTGTAGAGGAAGCAGGCCTCCGAGTACCGCTAGCGCAGCACCTCGCAGGGAGTCGCACACGTACGGTGGAGACGACGGCCTCCGAAGCTCCAGTCCAGGACGAGCAGCGGAAGACTTGGACCGGAACACCAGCAGCGCGGCAGCGGGCTATGGTGGAGGAGATCCCCTCTTCCTCAGCTAGGCGTGGCTCCAACTTGGGAACCACGAGATCGAGAGAGAAATCGGGAATTAATCTGTGAATTAAAAGGCTGGGGTGCCCCTTCTTATATAGGCTCCCAGGGGGAGCCTACCTTGCCAGCCAGGCAATGTGGGACTAATCCCACATGCCTGGTGCGGCTCTGGAGGGTGCGCCGGCCCCCTAGTGGGCCCTTGGCCCACTTGGGGCAGCCCCTCCTGGCCCCCACCGAATTCCCCTTGGGAATTTTCCCCTCTTGGGCCTTCTTTCGTCCGGAAGGCCCATTTAGGGAAATCTGCCTAAATAAATTCGAAAATAAATATATAAAATCATATTTGCATATTAATAACACTAATTAATATCAAACATAATATATTTAATTTTTCCTAGCTCCGAAAACTCTTTCGGCGCTGCCCGATCTCCATCGGACCCCTCCCGGGACGCTCCCGGTGATCTCCTTCCTTTCCGGTTGTCTTGTCGAAACCCCTTAAGTGTGTTACCCTAGCGGTTCGATATAATATCAGGTATGATCAAGACTCTCAATGATCAACGACTAACTCGTAGGCCTGGACCCCATGAATTAATCCCTGAGATATAACGAATGACTTTCATCTATCAAACCTGAACGTAAAGTCTTAGACCTTTTGCCATAGCGATACTTAGCACGTCCGAGCGTCGTTCCATAGATATCTCCATACCTAATCCCGACCTCGTTACCGACGACGCTATCTTCTACTCGTTCATGATCTCATGTCTCCGTGACCTAGTCACATGCTTGCAAGCTCATTAGACATGGTCTCACCGAGTGGGCCCGAGAGTATCTATCCTGCTATGCGGACTGGCAAATCCCGCTCTTGATCCCTCGTCTCAACTACTCATTTCCGATACCCAAAAGTATCACCGTTATTGTCATACTAAATAAGATACGACGTTTGGTGCAATCAAAGTATCTTCCGGGAATATCAATAAGAGTTGATCTCACGGTCAAAGGCGTAACGACTACGTTCTCCAAATCTGGGTATGTCCATCACATCGCTCTCTAGCGATATGACTCTCATTGCCGACCGGCGCCATTCCCCATGACCGGGAAACCTCGATCATCAATCGCGCAACGAAACTAGTCTTAGTAGAGGCTACTAGGGACCTGGTTGTTTACGTATCACACCCGCATTAATGTTTCCGCTTAATACGGTTCTAGCATGACACAAAAACCTATTATGAACAAACGAGATATGATAAAGAATACACTTTATTAATTGCCTCTAGGGCATATCTCCTTCAATATAATGAAGCAATAAGTTTAGTACTCAATATTCATCGGATCCTAGCAAACATAACATGGAGAATTACATAACGGTGATCTTGATCATGATAGGAAGCTCACAAGATCTAAACATGATAGCACAAGAGGAGAAGACAACCATCTAGCTACTGCTATGGACCCGCAGTCCAAGGGTAGACTATTCACGCATCAGTCCGGAGCCGGTCATGTCGACGTAGAGGCCTCTGGGGAAGATTCCCCCTCCCGGCGTGGTGCCGGGGAGCAGTTCTGACCTCTCCCGAATTGGTGTTGACGACGGCGGCGGCTCGGGACCCGTGAAGTAAATAATGAACACTGTGCGATTTTTAGTTTTTTTTGGGGTGGGGGGGTACTTATAGGCAAAAGGGCGAGGTCGGAGGAGTGCCGGTTCCGTGTCACCACGTGCTCGCGCGGGCCCAGGGCTGGCCGCGCCAGCACCTGGTGAGGGCGCCTCGGTGCCCCGCTTCGTCACTTCTTCGGTCTTCTGGAACGTTCATTTTCCAAAAATAATTCTAGGATGTTTCTTTTCGAATTCCAAGAATATTTCCTTAAGTACTTTTCTGAAACCAAAAACAACAGAAAACATGGAACTGACACTTTGGCATCTTGTTAATTGGTTAGTCCCAGAAAATACATAAAACTATATAAAATGCATATAAAACATGTAATAACATGATATAACAAGAATTGAACATAAGAAATTGTAGATACGTTGGAGACGTATCAACATCACCGAGCTTAGTTCTACTCGTCCCGAGTAGGCAAGAATGATAAAAGAAGAATAATTTCTGAAGTAACATGCTTAAACACAATCTTGATCACGTTATAATGTAAGACAAGTAAACTGAGATCAAATTAATAAGATCTGTAGTTTATATTGATATCAAATGAGTAATAAATAAACAAGTAGGTAAAGCAAGCAAAACTTTCAATAATATAGTACCAGATAGCAATCCGCCGTGCAAAGTAGATATTAGAGATGATTTAAGCTTCAAGCACAACAATATAATCATCTAATGCTTCCAACAAACATGACAACTTAATGAAAGGATCAAGTCAAGCAATATCAATATGCACGTAGAAGATGAATACTTTATTTGTTCAAAAGAAACAAGCAAGCGTTCAACGTTGGTTCCTGTCAGCAGGATGTTTTGGCTAAGAGAATGTTAACGGAGGTTTGGAAGGCCAATGGAAGAAAGGCTCACAAAGCTGCAAGTGATCACTAGACAAGAGGAAGTCTTATAATCAAAGCTATGCAAGGAGTAGTGATTGCCACACAACGAATGCACAATGAGCTATAAGTATATGAAAGCTCTCCAATGGAACTAGTGGGGGTGCATCCAACTTGCTTGTTCACGAAGACCTAGAGCACTTTTGAGTAGGCTCATCATTGGAATATATAAGCCAAGTTCTATAGTGTAAAGTTCCCCACATAGTTATGCAACTAAGACATGAAAACTTTCATATATGGAGTAAAGGTGCTAAACATGAGCACAAATGATGATCATAAATGATATGATGCTATAACATGAGCACAAGAGATGACTATAATTGATATTGTGCTATAACATGAGCACAAGTGTGTGATAAAGAATAGTAATGTTGTCCCCTTTTTTTATTTCATTTCTTTTTTTGTCTCTTTTCTATTTTTTTGTTTCTCTTTTCGATGGCCTCCATGGCTCTTTTCACTTTTAGGGCAAGCATCCTAATATGATATATGATATATGACAACACACTAATTATGATAAGACAACATACTGATGATACAAGGAACTAATATGAATGTGCCATAAAATGCATATGACAACGGTGCCTCTGCCAGTGTAGCAGGTTATGCAATGATCTAGCGTAACATGGGTAAAAGCACACATCAGCTTTATAGAATCACGCAAAGCAATATATAAGTAATGAATGACAACAAGTCATGTAATGTAAGATGGATGTTGCATGGCAATATATCTCGGAACAACTATGAAAATTATGTAGTAGGTAGGTATGGTGGATGTTTTGAGAAAGATTTATCTTATGTGTAGGAGAACAAGATGAAGATCTCCCACGAGTTTGGATGTACCCGAGAAAAATGCACCAACTCTCAATGTGAGAAAGGGCAATGCAAAGTACCGAAGAGGCTAGCAATATGGTGGTGTAAGTGCCATGAAAACAACAGTTTTAGAGCTCACAAGTAAAAAGATTCCAAAAAAAATATGATCATACCAGGCATAATGAAAATTACTCCTAGAAGGATCGTGGCGAATGACAAAGTCACCGTTGGCTTCCCCGACCGTAGCGCATAACATAAACTCATTACGGTTGCTTTAGGCAAATATAAGTCATATACGATTATGCAATTAACTGGAAATTTAAGTGTGACACAGCTTCAAGTTTTTCTAGACTAACCATTAATCATTCCACTTTACTAGACCATCATGTTTACCATTAAGCAAATTAATATTTCAAAATAACATCAATGATTCAAGTGACACAATTTAATGATCTACAAGATTATGTATCATTTAGTTATACCATCTACCACATTTAGCATTTTTTGTTCTCAACCAAACACCAATCAACTTATTTAAAAGATAAATTCTCCAAGTAATTAAACAATGAGATATGAGAGTATGATATAATAAAGCTAACAACTCTAGCAAGAGATGCATGAAAAACAAGAGCTAGAAAGCAAACAATAATATGAAAAGAATACTCAACGACTATAAGTGAAGAATACGAGTATTCATAAGAAAAAGCGGAGCGTGTCTCTCTCCCACACAAAAGAATACAAGGATCCAATTATGATATTCTGTAGGAGCACAATTGCTACCAATGCTACTGGAAATTAGCTACAACCACTGATACTTAATAGGATAAAAAGATCCAATCAAAATAGCAAAAGAGACATTGCAAAATAAATGGCAGAATCTATCAAAAACAGAACAGTCCGTAAAGACGAATTTTTTCGAGGCACTCAACTTGCTCAGATCACAAAACTAAAAACTAATGAAAGTTGCGTATACATCTGAGGATTATGCAAAAAACGGGCAGAGTTTTCTGACGCTCTAGTGAAGAGTTATGAATTTAACGGTGAACAGAAGAAATCTGGTTATGAGCAGGAATTGAAATTTAGCATCAACTTTCAACTTGAGTCTTAACTTGACATTGCAGTAAAATAAAGATACAAAGAAATTGCAACAGAGGTAGGACAAGTCCTTGACTCAAACAAAATAAAATAACATAACAGGAAATAAAAATGGGTTGTCTCACATAATCGCTTTTGTTTAACGCCTTTGAGCTAGACACAAAAAGCAAAACTCAAGTTTATCAAGAGATGAAGCATCAACACCATAATTTGAACAAACAATAGAATCAAAAGGTAGCTTCATTCTTTTCCTAGGGAAGTGTCACATTTCTTTCTTGAGTGGGAATTGGTACTTGATGGTACCTTCTTTCATATCTATAATAGCACCCACAGTCCTAAGAAAAGGCCTTCCCAACACAATTGGACAAGATGGATTGCATTCAATATCCAAGACAATAAAATCAACGGGGACCAGGTTATTATTAAGCATAAAAAGGATATCATTGATCCTCTCCAAAGGTCTTTTCAAAGCATTATCAGCAAGAAAAACATCCTAATAGCAATGTTCCAATGGTGAAAAATCAAACATATCATAGAGCTTTTTAGGCATAACATAAATACTTGCACCAAGGTCACACAAATAATTGCAATCAAATTTATCTACTTTCATTTTAATGATGGGCTCCCAACCATCTTCTAACTTCTTAGGGATAGAAGCTTCAAGTCTTAATTTATCTTCTCTAGCTTTAATGAGATCATTTGTAATATGAGCAGTAAAAGCCAAATTAAGAGAGCTAGCATTAGGACTTGTGGACAATTTTTGCAAGAACTTAATAAATTCAGAGATATTACAACTATCAAAATCAAAATTATTATCATCAAAGCAAACCAAACCACTTTCTCTCATGTTTTAAAAAATTTCAGTACTTTTGTCGACACTAGTTTCAGCAGTTTTAGGCAATTTTAAATTTTTGGATGAAGTAGAGGAGACATTTCCTACACCAATTATGTTACCATTGATAATAGGAGGCTTAATAACATGTGAAACACCATTATTTTCAGAGGTAGTAATAGTAATTTTTTAACAATATTAGCCTCTTTCTCTAGTTCTCTCTCTCTTTCCCATATAGCACGTAACTGAGCCATCATCCTAACATTTTCATCAATTTGAACTTGGATGGCATTGATTTTAGCAAAGGGATTACTCTCTTTAGTTTTATTAGGCGTGATTTTAGATTTTAAAAGATCACCATCAAGGGAAAGAGTATCAACTTTAGACGCAAGTATATCAATTTTCCCAAGATTTTCCTCAACAGCTTTATTAAACAAAGTTTGTGTAGTGATAAAATATTTTAAAATGTTTTTAGTTCAGAGGTGGTAGTTCTATTATTGTTATAAAAATTACCATAAGAATTACCATTATTAGGAGGATAGGGCTTATAGTTGTTGTTACCATAATTGTTCCTATAGGCATTGTTGTTGAAATTGTTGCTTTTAATAAAGTTTACATCAACATGCTCTTCTTGTGCAACCAAAGAAGCTAAAGTAACAATATTGGTATGGGATTTACCACTAGCAAGCATAGACATAATCATATCAATATTTTCACTCTAGGAGAAGGTTTCTTCAACAGAATTTACCTTCTTACCTTGAGGTGTCCTCTCCGTATGCCATTCAGAATAATTCACCATCCTATCATCCAAGAGTTTTGTTGCAGCCCCCAAAGTGATGGACATAAAGGTTCCTCCAGCAGTTGAATCCAATAAGTTTCTTGAAGAAAAATTCAGTCCTGCATAAAAGGTTTGGATGATCATCGAAGCAGTCAGTCCATGGGTTGGGCAATTCTTTATCATAGATTTCATTCTTTCCCAAGCTTGAGCAACATGTTCGATATCTAGTTGTTTAAAATTCATGATGCTACATCTTAGAGAAATAATCTTAGCAAGAGGATAGTATTTTCCTATAAAAACATATTTGCATTTTATCCAAGTATCAATACTATTCCTAGGCAATGAAAGCAACTATTCCTTAGCTCTGAAGGGGTTCGTAGGCAGAAAACAAAAACTTTCTTAGCAACGATATCCTTAAAACATGACAAGATCTATTCTATACACATATAGTAGTACAACGGAGATCGCAATACATACCCTTGTAGACCGAAAACAAGATTAAGTTCCCGCACGAACGTTGACGATGAAGACCGACGAAGCCGACCTGAAGGTCGTGTTGTGGAAGTAGACCTCCCAGCACCGCTAGCGCAGCACCTCGCAGAGCGTTACACACGTACGGTGGAGACGACGACCTCCGAAGCTCCAGTCCAGGACGAGCAGCGGAAGACTTGGACCGGAACACCAGCAGTGTGGTAGCGGGCTATGGTGGAGAGATCCCCCTCTCAACTCGGCGCAACTCCGACAAAGGGAATCACAAAATCAAGAGAGAATTGGGGAATTAATTGGTGAATTAAAAGGCCAGGGGTGCCCCTCTATATAAAGGCTCCCGGGAGGGAGCCAACTTGCCAGCCAGGCAATGTGGGACTAACCCCCACATGCCTGGTGCGGCATGAGCAGGTCCGCCGGCCCTGGTCAGCCCCTTTTGGCCCACCTAGGCCGGCCATGCCCCCCCCCCCACTAAATTCCCTTAGGAATTTTCCCCTCTTGGGCCTTCTTTCGACTAGAAGGCCCATTTAGGTAAATCAGCCTAAATAAATTCGAAAATAAATATATAAAATCATATTTAGACATTAATGACACTAATTAATATCAAACATATTATATATAATTTATTCTAGCTCTGAAAACTATTTCGTCGCTGCCCGATCTCCATCAGATCTCTCCCGGTGATCTCTTTCCTTTCCGGTTGTCTTGTCGAAACCCCTTAAGTGTGTTACCCTAGCGGTTCGGTATAATAAAAGGTATGATCGAGACTCCTCTCTGATCAACGACTAACTCGTAGGCCTATACCCCATGAATCAATCCCTGTGAATGACTCTCATCTTATCAAACCTGAACGTATAGTCTTAAACCTTTTTCCATAGCGATACTTAGCGTGTCTGAGCATCGTTCATAGATATCTCCATACCTAGCTGACCTCGTTACCGACAACGCTATCTTCTACTCGTCTATGATTTCATTTCTCCGTGACCTAGTCACATGCTTGCAAGCTCATTAGACATAATCTCACCGAGTGGGCCCTAGAGTATCTATCATGCTATGCGGATTGGCAAATCCCGCTCTTTACCCCTCGTCTCAACTACCCCCTTCCGATACCCAAAAGTATCACCGTTATTGTCATACTATATAAGATACGACGTTCGGTGCGATCAAAGTATCTTCTAGGAATAACAATAAGTGTTGATCTCACGGTCGAAGGCGTAATGACTACGTCCTACAAATATGGGTATATCTGTCACATCGTTCAACCAACGATATGACTTCCATTGCCGACCGGCGCCGTACCCTATGATCAGAAAACCTCGATCATCGATCGCGCAACGAAACTAGTCTTAGTAGAGGCTACTCGGGACCTGGTTGTTTACGTATCACACCCGTATTAATGTTTCCGCTTAATACGGTTATAGCATGACACAAAAACGTATTATGAACAAACGAGATATGATATAGAAATACACTTTATTAATTGCCTTTAGGGCATATCTCCTTCAGTCTCCCACTTGCACTAGAGTACAAATTAATCTTGAATACAACTTGGTAAAAGCTTAACACCCATAGCTACTTGGTGTTTTTCATGTTTATCAAGCGGAAGAGGCTTCGTCAGGGGATCTGCCACTTTTAGATCCGTATGCACTTTGTAAATCTTCACATCGCCTCCTTATACGTACTATCGTATCACATGGAAGCGTCGGAGAATGTGTTTGGCGGTGGAGTGAGACCTTGGCACCTTGGCGTTAGCAATGGCACCCGTATTGTCGCGGAAGAGGATCACGGGGTCTTGCGCGCTTGGGAACACTCCAAGTTCAATGATGAACTTAATCAGCCACACAGCTTCATTCGCGGCTTCGCAAGCAGCAATGTACTCCGACTCCATTGTAGACTGCGTGACGATGGGTTGCTTCCCACTTCTCTAGCACACGACGCCTCCATTCACCTTGAACACATAACCTGTCTGTGACTTAGAGTCATCGGGGTCTGAGCAGAAACTTGCATCAACGTAACCTGTTACGCCAAGTTCTTTATCACAACCACCATAGATAAGGAACGTTTCCTTTGTCTTCTTGAGATACTTAAGAATGCTCTTAACAGCAATCCAATGCGCCATTCCTGGATTACACTGGAACCGGCTTGTCAAACTTAGAGCCAATGCCACATCAGGTCTAGTACTTAACATTGCATACATAATCGATCCTATGGCTGAAGCATAAGGATATTTAGTCATTTCGGTCTTACCATGTTCCGTTACCGGACACTGTGCCTTTCGTAATGTTTTATTCTTGATAACCGGCAGAGAACCCTTCTTTGCCATCTCCATACCGAAACGCTTCAGTATTTCATGAAGATAAGTACTCTGACTCAACGCTAATAGACGTCTTGATCTATCACGATAGATTTTAATGCCTAAGACTATGCAGTTTCTCCTAATATCTTCATGGAAAATTTACTGTTTAAATAATTCTTCACGCTATTCAGAAGTTCTACATCATTCCCAATCAGCAATATGTCATCTACATACAGTGTTAAGAACACAACTAAGCTCCCACTCATTTTCTTGTAAATGCAGGTTTCTTCCAAATTTTGGACAAATCCAAAACCTTTGATCACCTCATCAAAGCGAAGATTCCAGCTCTGAGATGTTTGCTTCAATCCAAAGATGGAGCGATGAAGCTTCCATACCTTGCTAGAATTTTCTGGATCGATAAAACCTTCCAGTTGTACCATATACAACTCTTTCTCAATGTTACCATTTAGGAAGGATGTTTTGACATTCATCTGCCATATTTCATAATCGTAATATGCAGCAACTGCTAACAAAATCCGAACATACTTTAGCATCGCTACCGTGAAAACATTTCATCGTAGTCAATCCCATGAACTTGTCGAAAACCTTTTGCGACAAGTCGAGCTTTATAGACAGTTACATTACCATCAGCATCAATTTTCTTCTTAAAGATCCATTTATTATCGATGGGCTTGCGCCCTTCGGGAATCTCCATCAAAGTCCACACTTTGTTATCATACATGGATCCTATTTCGGATTTCATGGCTTCTAGCCATTTCTCGGACTCTAGACTCGCCATTGCCTCCTTGTAGTTCGTAGGTTCGTCTTGTTCAATTAACAGGACAGTGCAAACCACGTTGCCATACCATTCTGGTGCGATATGAGATCTACCCGACCTACGTGGTAGAATACTTTCCTTGACAATTTCTCCCACTCCATCTGTGGAGGACGTTTCCGGAACGGCTTCCGTTGCGTCACTCGGAATTTCGAGTTCAGGATCAACGATCTCATCGAGGTCTACCTTCCTCCCACTTACTCCTTTCGCGAGAAACTCCTTCTCTAGAAAGGTACCGGTCTTCGCGACAAACGTTTTCCCCTCAGCTTGGTTGTAGAAGGTGTATCCTACGTTTTCACGCGGATATCCTACAAAGACGACTTTCTCCGACTTCGGTTCGAGTTTGTCGGGCTGTAGTTTCTTAACATACGCCTCACAACCCCAAACCTTCAGAAACGATAACTTAGGCTTCTTGCCATACCATGACTCATACGTTGTCGTTTCTACGGATTTGGACGGAGCCCTATTTAAAATGAATGCGGCTGTTTCTAACGCATAACCCTAGAAGGATACGGGCAAATCGGTAAGAGACATCATAGACCGGACACTATCCAACAGAGTACGATTGCATCGCTCGGACACGCCGTTACGTTGCGGTGTTCCGGCAGGCGTAAGTTGTGGCACTATGCCACATGCCTTCAGAGATGTGCCAAACTCAAAACTCAAATACTCGCCACCACGATCGGATCGGAGGTGCTTGATTTTCTTGTTAAGCTGATTTTCAACTTCACTTTGAAATTCTTTGAACTTTTCAAAAGTTTCAGACTTGTGTTTCATCAGATAGATATAACCGTATCTACTCAAGTCATCGGTGAAGGTGACGAAGTAACGATAACCATTGCGTGCCGACACGCTCATTGGTCCACACACATCTGTATGTATGACTCCCAACAAATCCGACGCCCGTTCAACGAAACCTTTGAACGGTGTCTTGGTCATTTTGCCCATAAGGCATGGTTCGCATGTATCGAGGGATCCAAAATCCAACGAGTCCAAAAGTCCATCTGCATGGATTTTCTTCATGCGCTTTACACCAATATGACTGAGACGGCAATGCCACATATACATGGCGGTATCATCACTACACTTAATCCTTTTGGCATCTATGTCATGGATGTGAGTACTACGATCGAGATTAAACAAGAATAAACCATTACTCTCGGGAGTATCAACATAAAAGATATCATTCATTAAAATAGCACAACCACTTGATACTGATTTAAATGAATAACCATCTTGCAACAAGCAAGACCCACTGATAATGTTTACACTCAAGGATGGTACAAAATAAACTTATTTAAAACCAAAACTAATCCCGATGGTAGATGCAGAGGGAGCGTGCCGACAGCCACCACGTCGACTCTCGATCCGTTGCGACGCGCATCGTCATATCGTCCTTACCCAGGAGCCTCTTATTCCGCAACTCCTCCTGAGAGTTACAAATATGAGAAATAGAACCAGTATCAAATACCCAAGTGTAGCTATGGGCGGATGTAAGGTACACATCTAAAACATGTATATCAAATATACCTTGCTCTTTATCTACTATCTTGCCAGCTTTCTTGTCCTCCAGGTACTTGGGGCAGTTGCGCTCAGGTGATCTGATGGTCACCACCATCTTCTCCATCTGGATTTCTAATTCGGCCACTTTGAGCATCTTCAGGATTTCGATGTCCCTTTCATCCCGTAATCCACGATGGCGTTCTTATAGATAGGGCGCAGAGAAATCAACACCCTAACGATAACCAACTCTTCTGGGATCACATTTCCCAGATCACTCAAGAGCTGAAGGCTGCCAAAGATTTTGGCTGCTCACTAATATTGCCGTGCTCTTCCATCTGGGCTAAGAAGAAAAGCTTGGAAGCTTCAAACCACTCAGCCTTGACTTGTCGTGTAAAAACAACCATGAGTTCAGTGATTATCTCATAAGCACCCTTGTTCTCGAAATGGTTTTGCAGGTCAGCCTCCATGGAAAGAGCATGCCACTATGGACATAAGAAGAAATCTCCGCCTTTAACTTATGGACAATCCTATCAATATCTGAGGCGGTGGTTGGCAGATCACCTAAGGGGGCTTCAAGAATGTAAGCCACCTTGTGGGTTTCAAGAATAGACTGTAGGTCGCGGAACCAGGACACGAAGTTAGACCCATCGGTCTTAAGCTTCTCTTTCTCAAGGAACAGACCTAGGTTAAACGAGGCGTGAGACATCTACAATGGAATTTGCAACAACATAAGACTTTGTTCATAATATTTTGAGTTATAGCATTTTTAGAAAATAACTAACATAACTCGATCGTCACGGCCTTCCTCACAACGTAGAACTTTCTTGGTGGTGCTCGTTGGAGGAAGAACACTAGTGGTATTTTGAAGGGATCATCTTATATATAACTACCGCCGCGTAACTAATATATACTAATAAATATAATCACACAATATAATATGCACACAATAACATCAAACGTAATGCAATGTGATATAGTCCATCGCGTCATGGTCTTCTCTTCGCCCGCAGTTCATAAACAATTTAATAAACCTACCTCGACCATATCACATTGCCTCTGCAAAATAAAGTTAGACGCTTCTACTTTACCTTTTGCATATTTTATGTGGTTGGGGCTTTCGTAAAAAGAACCGCTTCCTATCTACGAACTTATGACAATAACAACGATCCAATAATTGCATATGTAAGCATCCCTTTTGGGCCCTCCATTGAAAATGCAACCAACTAAAGAGAGAGAGACAACCACCCGCCAGCCACAGATACGGTACAAGCCGTATGTCAGTAGTGGAACCAGTCTCGCATAAGCGTACGCGTAAAGTCGGTCCGGGCCGCTCCATCAACTCGATGCCCCTGGAATCACAAGTGCGCACTAGAGGGTAGCAAATAACAGGAACGGTGCCCCCGTACAGAACACGGGTTCTAATAGCGTACAACTATATCTATGATAGATCGTCTTTGATACCACTGAAGGGGATCGTAGGTAGAAAACAAAAAATTTCCTAGCAACGATATCCTTAAAACATGCCAAGATCTATTCTATGCAGATATAGTAGTACAATGGAGATCGGAATACATACCCTTGTAGACCAAAAGCGGGATTAAGTTCTCGCACGAATGTTGATGATGAAGACCGACGAAGCCGACCTCAAGGTCGTGTAGTGGAAGTAGACCTCACAGCACCGCTAGCGCAGCACCTCGCAGGCCGTTACACACGTACAGTGGAGACGACGACCTCCGAAACTCAAGTCCAGGACGAGCAGCGGAAGACTTGGACTGGAACACCAGCAGCGCGGCAGCGGGCTATGGTGGAGAGATCCCCCTCTCAACTCGGCGCAACTCCGACAAAAGGAATCACGAAATCGAGAGAGAATTGAGAAATTAATTCGTGAATTAAAAGGCCATGGGTGCCCCTCTATATAAAGGCTCTCGGGAGGGAGCCAACTTGCCAGCCAGGCAATGTGGGACTAACCCCCACATGCCTGGTGCGGCATGAGCAGGTGCGCCGGCCCTTTTGGGCCCCTTTTGGCCCACCTAGGCCGGCCATGCTCCCCCCCACTGAATTCTCCTAGGGAATTTTCCCCTCTTGGACCTTCTTTCGACCAGAAGGCCCATTTAGGGAAATCAGGCTAAATAAATTCGAAAATAAATATATAAAATCATATTTAGACATTACGTACACTAATTAATATCAAACATATTCTATATAATTTATTCTAGCTCCGAAAACTATTTCGTCGCTGCCCGATCTACATCGGACCTCTCTCGGGACGTTCCTGGTGATCTCTTTCCTTTCCGGTTGTCTTGTCGAAACCTCTTAAGTGTGTTACCCTAGCGGTTTCATATAATAACAGGTATGATCGAGACTCCTCTCTGATCAACGACTAACTCGTAGGCCTGAACCCCATGAATCAATCCCTGTGATATAACGAATGACTCTCATCTTATCAAACCTGAACGTATAGTCTTAAACCTTTTTCCATAGCGATACTTAGCGTGTCCGGGCATCGTTCATAGATATCTCCGTACCTAGCTGACCTAGTTACCGACAACGCTATCTTCTACTCGTCTATGATTTCATGTCTCCGTGACCTAGTCACATGCTTGCAAGCTCATTAGACATAATCTCACCGATTGGGCCCTAGAGTATCTATCCTGCTATGCGGATTGGCAAATCTCACTCTTGACCCCTCGTCTCAACTACACCCTTCCGGTACCCAAAAGTATCACCGTTTTGCCGTACTATATAAGATACGACGTTTGGTGCGATCAAAGTATCTGCCAGGAATAACAATAAGAGTTGATATCACGGTCGAAGGCGTAATGACTACGTCCTTCAAATATGGGCATGTCCGTCACATCGTTCAACCAACTATATGACTTCCATTGCCGACCGGCGCCATGCCCTATGATCGGAAAACCTCGATCATCGATCGCGCAACGAAACTAGTCTTAGTAGAGGCTACTAGGGACCTAGTTCTTTACGTATCACACCCGTATTAATGTTTCCGCTTAATACGGTTATAGCATGACACAAAAACGTATTATGAACAAACGAGATATGATAAAGAAATACACTTTATTAATTGCCTCTAGGCAATATCTCCTTCAAGCTCTTCCTCTTAAGCAAAAAGGAAATAATTTCAGTTTTATGATATCACCATCTATATCTTTATATTTTTGCATTTCACATAATTCAACAAAATTATTTAGATGGGCAACAGCATCATCAGAACTAACACCAGAGAATTGCTCTCTCATAACAAGGTTCAATAAAGCAGGTTTAATTTCAAAAAAACTCAGCTTTAGATGCAGGTGGAGCAATAGGTGTGTATATAAAATCATTATTGTTGGTGCTTGTAAAGTCACACAACTTAGTGTTTTCAGCAGAACTCATTTTAGCAAATTAATTAACAAACCGAAATAAACAATATTAAAGAAATAATGCTAAAACCGAAATAACAAAAGCAACAAAACTTAAAATAAAAGTGCAAACCGAAATATAAATAGTAATGCAAGTAACTATTTTTTTATATTTTTGATATTAAGCAAACAAGACAGTAATAAAAATAAACTAAGCAAGACAATAACAGAATAAAAAAATTGGAAGTACGAAAACTCCCCTCACAGAAGAATCCTTATTTCCCCGGCAACGGCGCTAGTAAAATGTTTGATGCACACGGTGGGTGTGTTGTTGGGAGACCCGAAGAGAAAGGTGTGAAGTAGTGCAGCAACAAGTTTCTCCCAGTATGAAATCAAGGTTATCGAACCAGTAGGAGATGAGAATTCCCCCGAGGTATCAACGGCGTCAGAAGAATGCTTTCTGGTGGTTGACGTGGAGCCTGCACACAATCAATCAAGATACTTTGCCCAACTTAACAGTGAGGTTGTCAATCTCACCGGCTTGCTGTAACAAAGGATTAAACGTATGTGTGGAAGAAAGATGTTTGTTTGCAGAAAGTAACATGTTTGCAGTTGTGGCTTTATTAGATTAAAGAGAAGGACCGGGGTCCACAGTTCACTAGTGGTGTCTCTCCATAAATAATAATAACATTCATTCATGCGTGGTAAACAAATTACAACTGGGCAATTGATAGAATAATGATGAGCAAACCAATGCATATACTAACGTTATGATGTCTAGTGTGAGATTCATTCGGGCATTACAAAAATATACATAGACCGTTCCAACCGCATCTATGACTAATAATCCTCCTTCCGATTAGCGTCCGCACCCCTTTCAGTAGTAAGTTGCATGTAACCGATTATCGCCTTAAGCACTGTGTGTAAAGTAAGTAACATCATCCTTAGACAAAGTACTACTGTTTTATCCCTAGTAGCAATGGTACATCTACAACCTTAGAGCTTTCGGTCCCTTCCCCAGATTAAATAGAGACAAGAACCTACTATCGAGCATAAATACCCCCTCTTGGAGTTAGAATCATCTACTTGGCCAAAGCACACACGAGTAACGGAGAGCATGCAAGATCATTAAATAGCACACTGATGCACACGGTGGGTGTGTTCTTGGGAGACCCCGAGAGGAAGATATGAAGTAGTGAAGTAGCAAATTTCCCTCAGTATGTAACCAAGGTTATCGAACCAGTAGGACATGAAGAATTCTCTCGAGGTATCAACGGCGCCCGAAAAGTGCTTGACGTAGTTGACGTGGAATCTGCACACAACACAATCAAAGTATTTTGCCCCAACTCAACGGTGAGGGTGTCTATCCCACCGCTTTCTGTAACAAAAGGATTAAACGTATGTGTGGAAGAAAGAGTGATGTTTGCAGAAAGTAATAGGTTTGCAGTTGCGGTTTTTCAGATTAATGAGAAGGACCGGGGTCCACAGTTCACTAGTGGTGTCTCTCCAAAAATAATAATAACATTCATCCATGTGTGGTAAACAAATTACAACTAGGCAATTGACAAAATAATGATAAACAACCCAATGCATATACTAATGATATGGTGTCTAGTGTGAGATTCATTCAGGCATTACAACAATATACATAGACCGTTCCAGCCGCATCTATGACTAATAATCCACCTTCCGGTTAGCGTCCGCACCCCTTTCCGTATTAAGTTGCATGCAACCGATTATCGCCTTAAGCACTTTGTGTAAAGTAAGTAAGTAACATCCTCCTTAGATAAAATACTACTGTTTTATCCCATGTAGCAAACAGTACATCTACAACCTTAGAGCTTTCTGTCACTGCCCCAGATTAAATAGAGACATGAACCTGAAGGGAATATGCCCTAGAGGCACTTAATAAACATAGTTTATTGGCAATATCCCAATCGTTCATTATATGTTTTACACCATGCTATAACTATATTAAGCGAAAACATTAATACAGGTGTGGTAGATAAACAACCAGGTCCCTAGTAGCCTCTACTAAGACTAGTTTTGTTGCGCGATTGATGGTCGAGGTCTTCCGATCATAGGGCATGGGGCCGGTCGGCAATGGAAGTCATATCGTTAGGTGTAACGATGTGATGGACATACCCAGTATTTGTAGGACATAGTCATTACGCCTCAAAACCGTGAGATCAACTCTTATTGTTATCCCTGGAAGATACTTTGATCGCACCAAACGTCATATATTATCTAGTGTGACAATAACGGTGATACTTTTGGGTATCGGAAAGGGGTAGATGAGACGAGGGGTCAACAGCGGGATTTGTCAGTCCGCATAGCCGGATAGATACTCTAGGGCCCACTCGGTGAGATTATGTCAAATGAGTTTGCAAACATGTGACTAGGTCACCAGCTGACATAATATCATAGACGAGTAGAAGATAGCGATGTCGGTAACGAGATCATGCTAGGTATGGAGATATCTGAGAATGATGCTCGGACACGCTAAGTATCGCCATGACAAAGGGTTTAAGACTATACGTCTAGGTTTGATAGATGAAAGTCATTTGTTATATCACAGGGATTAATTCATGGGGTCCAGGCCTACGAGTTAGTCGTCGATCATAGAGGAGTCTTGATCGTACCTGTTATTATATCGAACCGCTAGGGTAACACACTTAAGGGGTTTCGACAAGACAACCGGAAAGGAAAGAGATCACCGGGAACGTCCCGGGAGGGGTCCGATGGAGATCGGGGAGCGACGAAAGAGTTTTCGGAGCTAGGATAAATTATATATATTATGTTTGATATTAATTAGTGTAATTAATATGCAAATATGATTTTATATATTTATTTTCGAATTTATTGTGGCTGATTCCCTAAATGGGCCTTCTGGTCGAAAGAAGGCCCATGGGGGGGGGGGGGAACCCTCAAGGGAATTTTGTGGGGGAGGCTTGGCCGGCCTAGGTGGGCCAAATGGGGCCCACCTAGGGCCGGCGCACCATCCCTAGCCGCACCATGGCTGTGGGATAGTCCCACATTGCTTGGCTAGGGAGGTTGGCTCCCCCCGGGAGCCTATATAAGAAGGGGCACCCCTGGCCTTTTAATTCACCAATTAATTCCCAATTTCTCTCTCGATCTCGTGGTTCCCTTGTCAGAGCCGCGCCGATTAGAGGAGGGGGATCTCTTCCACCATAGCCCGCTGCCGCGCTGCTGGTGTTCCGGTCCAAGTCTTCCGCTGCTCGTCCTGGACTGGAGCTTCGGAGGCCGTCGTCTCCACCGTATGTGTGTGACGCCCTGCGAGGTGCTGCGCTAGCGGTTCTCGGAGGCCTACTTCCTCCACCCGACCTCAGGGTCATCTTCGTCGTCTTCGTCGCGCCGAGTTCTTCGCGACCTAGAGGTCGGCTACGTCGTCTTCGTCGTCAACGCTTGTGCGGGAGCGTAATCCCCGCTATTCGGTCTACGAGGGTATGTATTCCGATCTCCGCCGTACTTCTATATCTGCATAATGTAGATCTTGGCTAGTTTAAGGATATCGTTGCTAGGAAAATTTTGTTTTCTGCACACGATCCCCTTCAGTGGTATCAGAGCCGATCTATCGTAGATATAGCTGTACGCTGTTAGAACCCGTGTTCTGCACGGGTGCACCGTTCCTGTTATTTGCTACCCTCTAGCGTGCACTTGTGATTCCAACGGCATCGAGTTGACGAAGCGGCCCGGACAGACTTTATGCGTACGCTTACGTGAGACTGGTTCCACTACTGACATACGGCTTGTACCGTATCTGCGGCTGGCGGGTGCCTGTTTCTCTCTCTTTAGTTGGCTTTGCATTTTCAATGGAGGGCCCGAAAGGGATGCTTAAACATGCAATTATTGGATCGTTGTTGTGGTCATAAGGTTCGTAGGTATGAAGCGGTTCTATTTACGAAAGCCCCGAGCCACGAAAAATATGCAAAAGATAAAGTAGAAGCGTCTAACTTTATTTTGCAGGGGCTATGTGATATGGTCAAGGTAGGTTTATTAAATTGTTTATAAACTGCGAGCGCCAAGAAGACCATGGCGCAATGGACTATATCACATTGCATTACATTTGCTGTTTTGTGTGCATCTTATATTGTGTGATTGTGTGTATAGTATACATTAGTTACACGGCGGTAGCTATATAAGATGATCCCTTCAAAATACCACTAGTGTTCACCCTCCAACGCGCACCACCAAGAAAGTTCTACGTTATGAGGCAGGCCGTGATGATCGGGTGTCAGACATCTCGTCGTTCGCATACAGTGGGTGTAAGCCATGTTGCACAAGCGTCAGCGTGGAGGTTTTTGGTGGCGAGCCTAGCATATTTAGAAATATGGCCTCGGAACAGGGAGACCGAAAGGTCGAGCACGAGTCACAAAATTGGTGTGGCGGACTTTTGTCTACTCTTGAAAATGTGCCGCCGGCTCTGATGATGAGGGGTGGTGCAATGGATGGGGGTCGTGTAATCGCTTAAACGACCAGGAGGGATGTTCGTTTGAGTGGGAGTTCGGATAGTTATTTTCTAAAATACTAGAACTCAGAATATAATGAACAGAGTCTGTTTTGCAAACCTTTGTAGATATTAACCATTGTGATAGCATCTTTCCAAATTAGGCTCATTCCTGCGATTGAGAAACTTAAAAGGTTGGGTCCAAACTTCATAGTTTTATACTTTAGCTTGAGGATACATCCTTGTTTAAACCGTTAGCTCTTTGTGATACAATACCCGCAAGGAGATAAACCCGGAGATTCCGCTAGCAAAAGATAATTTGGATTATCGGATTTTGAGCGGATGATATCATCATAGTCCAGTGTATGCTATGATCTCTGCCATAGAGAACCAACGGTGGGTACGAGTTATTGGATCGCGGACATATGATATGGTCTCTAAAACTCGGGGTACCCCTAAAGTTGGGTTGATGAAGTTTATCAGTACGTTGACTAATTGTCTTCTCAACCAAGATGGAAGAGAATACACACATTGAGGGAGCACGTGGCGGTCATACTTAATGACATATGTTCATGATTAATGAACATTGAGACGCCTTGCTCAGCTCAATTACTGGATGACAGACATCGTTGCCAAGTGCAAATCCTCTGTCATAGACTATGTCATGCAAGGGGAATCGTTCACCTTCATGGTTCTTGATTACGGTGGAAGTATCAAGAAGATGAAACAGATCGCCGGAAGTCATCAATGATGATAGTGTATATATGATATACATGTTATGAATGTTTTAGCTAAGCAAGTACTCGCAGTAGTGACAAAATTTTGAACTAGTCATGTTTTGTGAAAACCAGGTTTACTGCTTCAGTAGCTTGAAAGGATGAGGCGACATTGCGTGTTGATAATGGCAATCAAGTTGTTGTGATGGCCATAGACACTCTCCCTCTAGATCTACCATTTGGGTAAATTCTTTATGGTCGCCTGTTAGTATGATCGTTACAAGTGTGTCTCCTCTAGCGAGACACTTGTTCATACATGATAGTGACAAATTGGTGTCCTATATTTATGAAATAATGATCATGTGCCGATTTGAATTTAGATGGTAAAAGCTCCCACATTCATAATATTAATGCCAAAGGATACAAACTTAATAAAGACACCACATATGTGTGGCACTACCGTTTAGTCATGTCAATGTTATATGCATTAGCTCCACACTGGATGGACCTACAAGTCCTAAGATTTGATCTTTTGACACTTGCAAAATAACTGTGACACCGTTTTCGGAAAACGGGCATATAACTTATTGATAGTCATAGGAGATGTATGTGGTTCAATAAAGTAATTGACGGGTAGTGGAGACCTTTATTTCGTGAACTTCACTGAACGTTTTGAGTATAGCTTGTTGAGAATCATGCATATGGGTGTATGTGAATCAATGAAGTACTTTAACGTGTAGTGGAAGTATTTATTTCATAGACTTCATGAACATTCGAATAGATATATGGATATCCACTCGGGGAATGTTGGCCTGGAAATTTTGATTCAATCAAACAAGTCCAGAATGAAGTAGGAAATAAATTTAACAAGAAAATCAAATTCCCGCGATGCATATCGAGGAATAAAGATTTGAGTTAGTTGGCACATCATTGGAAGACTTGTGAGAAGAGTTCCACAAATTACGTCGCATGGAACACCATAGTGTTATGGTGTGTTAGGACGTCGTAATTACACCCTATCGGATAGTGTGTGGTAAATAAATCTCTTACCGAATTATTATGATCATTAGAGTCATATGGTAGAAACGTAAACACTCACGTTAGCAAATAGGGAAACCATTTGAATCCATGGAGACAATACCATACGAGTGATGGTATGGCTTTTGAGCCTGGATTGTTGTTTCAGCAATTTAGTGTTTCGATGTAATCGAATCTAAAATGGATTAATCTTTGTAGTATACCCTACCTAAAGAGTTAGTTGGGTACATGTCTCACGACATAGGCAAAATCTTTGCCGGGATATACCTTGCGAAAGAAATAGTTTCTTGTCCGAGGGTATAAGTGAGAAAGAAAGTAGAGCAAGACGAAGTTGGTGAACTTCTTCTCCAGACATCAGAGTGGCGCAACCGAAAGTGTGTTCGGTGTCAGGCTCCACAGCTTGAAAAAGCTGATGATTCAAGATCATGATGTTCTGAGCTCATACTAAAAGCGGTGGCATACGAGGTTGTGTTCCACACTGTGTGTTACGACAATCTTGCTATGAAGGTCATATTAATGGAATATGATAGACCTACGAACTACGAAGAAGAGATGGTGAACCTAAGTCCGAGAAATGGCTGTGAGTCATTTATGATCCGAAAACAAATCCATATACGATTACCAGGTAATGACTTGGGAGATCTTCTTGATGGCATCTAGGATGTTGATAGTATATGGAGTTTTATGAGAGAGTAGATATTGAGCAGATTCGATTTGTCGTGAAACAGTTCCGACAGACCACGTGAGACTTTGTATCAAGTGGCGAAGGCTAAATCTATTCTGGGTCGTTTAGCAATTACTATAATTTTGAATAATAAATTGATAGATGGATGAGAAAACCATGGTTCTTAATAGTGTAATTAAGAATGGTTTGTAATCCTGAGGATGCTAAACATGTGTGCAAACTTCGGTTGTCCATTCATGGGCAGAAGCAAGCATATCGAGCTGGAATCTTCACTTTGATAATGTGATCAAAAGATTTTGGAGTTGTCCAAAATAGTTGAAGAAACCTACATTTGCAGAGAAGTGAGTAGGAGCAAAGTAGCTTTCATTGATCTTGTATGCGGAAGGCAAATTTAAGTGGGAGCTAAGTAGCTTTTCCTTGATCTTATATGCGGAAGGCATATTTGAGTGGGAGCTAGGTGTCATTCGTGATTTGGTATGTAACAACATATTGAATGACACAGATCCTCTAGTAGAGTATAAAGGATTATTTAAGTGATTAAATTTTCTATGAAATGAAGTTAGGAGTATTAGGCATCCGATTTATAATTGTATAGATCGTAAGGGGCTTAATAACATTATGTCGGAATATTTCCTTAGTCAAGATTCTGAAGTGTTTCAGAATAGGACAAGCAAAGAAAGAGGTTCTTGCTTGTATGACTAGGTAAAATATTAAGTTTATCTTGGCATTTTCAGTTATAGCAAATGATGTTCGACATTATCTATGTATCAGTCATAGATGCTATCAGACTGAAAGCTCGACTTAGTGTGACCCGAGTTCTTGGTTAAAGAACAGGTTCTAGAGTGATCCTTGTGTGGATCAAAGAACAAACGTTAAGTTTATTCTTCAGTGTCCATGAGAACTGAAGATAGGTTTTCTAGTAACGGGTAAGAGTGGAATGGCAACTTGCCGTAAAGCGGTTACGATGATGCAAGTTATTACACTGACCCATACGACTAGAAATCTCATATAGGAGATGTCCTTTATTTTGAAGAAAGACATGGTTAGTTTGCGAAGTCGCATATGAATGCACTGTCGCATAATCTACATAGGTATATAAATATATCGCGACTTTAGAAGTAGCAAGTGTGATTGGACTGAGCAGTTTTCCGAGCGTAGGTGGTCCCTTAATAGATCTTTCATACTTTTAAGGCGCATGCAACGCGAATGCTCGAGTCTCACTCCATCCACTGGGATATATTTCACCGTCATCGTAAGATACGGGATGATGTCAAACTAGGTGACATAGAAGTGTTGCAAAGCACACATAGGTCTCAATGTGTGAGATCTGTTGGCTGTATTCCTCTTCCACGAGGCGGGCAGGCACCAAGATGCTATGGGTGTTGAGCTTTTACCAGGTTGTAAACTAGATTAAGTGTTACTCTAGTGCAAGTGGGAGACTGAAGGGAATATGCCCTAGAGGCACTTAATAAACATAGTTTATTGGCAATATCCCAATCGTTCATTATATGTTTTACACCATGCTATAACTGTATTAAGCGAAAACATTAATACATGTGTGGTAGATAAACAACCAGGTCCCTAGTAGCCTCTACTAAGACTAGTTTCGTTGCGCGATTGATGATCGAGGTTTCCGATCATAGGGCATGGCGCCGATCGGCAATGGAAGTCATATCGTTAGGTGTAACGATGTGATGGACATACCCAGTATTTGTAGGACATAGTCATTACGCCTTAAGACCGTGAGATCAACTCTTATTGTTATCCCTGGAAGATACTTTGATCGCACCAAACGTCATATCTTATCTAGTGTGACAATAACGGTGATACTTTTGGGTATCGGAAAGGGGTAGTTGAGACGAGGGGTCAACAAGGGGATTTGTCAGTCCGCATAGCCGGATAGATACTCTAGGGCCCACTCGGTGAGATTATGTCAAATGAGTTTGCAAACATGTGACTAGGTCACCAGCTGACATAATATCATAGACGAGTAGAAGATAGCGATGTTGGTAACGAGATCATGCTAGGTATGGAGATATCTGAGAATGATGCTCGGACACGCTAAGTATCGCCATGACAAAGGGTTTAAGACTATACGTCCAGGTTTGATAGATGAAAGTCATTCGTTATATCACAGGGATTAATTCATGGGGTCCAGTCCTACGAGTTAGTCGTCGATCATAGAGGAGTCTTGATCGTACCTTTTATTATATCGAACTGCTAGGGTAACACACTTAAGGGGTTTCGACAAGACAACCGGAAAGGAAAGAGATCACCGGGAACGTCCCGGGAGGGGTCCGATGGAGATCGGGGAGCGACGAAAGAGTTTTCGGAGCTAGGATAAATTATATATATTATGTTTGATATTAATTAGTGTAATTAATATGCAAATATGATTTTATATATTTATTTTCGAATTTATTTTGGCTGATTTCCCTAAATGGGCCTTCTGGTCGAAAGAAGGCCCATGGGGGGGGGGGGAAACCCTCAAGGGAATTTTGTGGGGGAGGCTTGGCCGGCCTAGGTGGGACAAATGGGGCCCACCTAGGGCCGGCGCACCATCCCTCGCCGCACCATGGCTGTGGGATAGTCCCACATTGCCTGGCTAGGGAGGTTGGCTCCCCCCGGGAGCCTATATAAGAGGGGCACCCCTGGCCTTTTAATTCACCAATTAATTCCCAATTTCTCTCTCGATCTCGTGGTTCCCTTGTCGGAGCCGCGCCGAGTAGAGGAGGGGCATCTCTTCCACCATAGCCCGCTGCCGCGCTGCTGGTGTTCCGGTCCAAGTCTTCCGCTGCTCGTCCTGGACTGGAGCTTCGGAGGCCGTCGTCTCCATCGTATGTGTGTGACGCCCTGCGAGGTGCTGCGCTAGCGGTACTCGGAGGCCTACTTCCTCCACCCGACCTCAGGGTCATCTTCGTCGTCTTCGTCGCGCCGAGTTCTTCGCGACCTAGAGGTCGGCTACGTCGTCTTCGTCGTCAACGCTTGTGCGGGAGTGTAATCCCCGCTATTCGGTCTACGAGGGTATGTATTCCGATCTCCGCCGTACTTCTATATCTGCATATTGTAGATCTTGGCTAGTTTAAGGATATCGTTGCTAGGAAAAAATTTGTTTTCCGCACACGATCCCCTACAGAACCTACTATCGAGCATAAATACCCCCTCTTGGAGTTACAAGCATCTACTTGGTCAGAGCATACACAAGTAACGGAGAGCATGCAAGATCATTAAAGAGCATACACAAGTAGCGGAAGCGTGGTGGGCCCATCCACAGGTCCCAGGATCGAAACCTGGCTCTGATACCACTTTGTGACGCCCTAAAATCGGTACTATGGAGATTTAAGCGTTCCCGCCGAAATCCGCATAATAACGATTTTAGGTCGCCCACCAGACATAATGTGCACGCCGAAACATGCGCATTATGTGGGTGGAATTGTGATAACATTACAACAGTTCCGATACATTCACAAATACAACAGAAGATAAATTACAACAAGGACTCGAACGAGTCAAGATACAAATGATACAATACACAGATTCAAACGATAGCGGAAGCAAAATAGTATCCGACTACGGATAAGATGCAAATTGGACTAAGAGTCCTGAAGATAAGCGATGGCGCCATATCCCTGCCCAGCCAAGCCGGAGGGATTCCCAAGCTAACGTCGTCAGACTTCAAACCTGCCGACTGCACATAAAGCACAACCCAAAAGAGGGTCAGGGCACTCCCTGGCAAGCAAAACCGACTTGCCTACTTTCTACACCATCTCCCAAAATATAGGGGAGGTGGACTTAGCGGCAGCAGCACTAGCAACCTAAAGAGACACGCTACAACTTCCGTCTAATTAGAGAGGGATAAGAGAGCGCATAAGATAAACATCTACAACTAACACCAAACATAACCCATTCTCAAATTAACCCCCTCAACCAAATATGAGGAAGAAATTCGAGAAACTCACACATTGAACAGTTTTTAATTATAATTTATTATGAAAGTAATTCTATATTACTAGTCAACTTAATTAACATTAAATAGGTGCAAGTTGTCTAGATCTTGTTAGCCAGCATCATCACCAAAGTCGTCCATAACCGTGGACACGGCTCATCGATAAGATTATACCCTGCAGGGGTGCACTACTGTACCCATACTCGCATGATCAACCCAAGCAAGCATCAGGGCTTCTCAACACGACTTATTCCTTCACTACAGCAAGTCCAAGTGCCACCCATATGAGTTGTTACCCGCGTCAGGAGTCCGACCGAATCTCAATTGCGGACTCATTAGTTTGCGACTACGCCACCATGCGGCTCAAACCACAGTAGGAACTGTCCGCTTCGTGTCGTACCGCACCTATATGACCCCCCGTATCACATAACCTCTCATCATCATCATCATGCACATGGATATGAGCAAATGGAAAACCCGAACTAGTTGCGGCACATGGACAAGCTGTAGATCCGTTCAAAGTCGAGGGGGGCTCCATAGGGACTCCCACAAGTGGTTAGTGCGCTCAAAATTGGATCCGAGGACAAAATCTCAGTTCCTAGGTCGACACTGAGCAGAACAAAACACCTCGCAAGGCCTTCCGCCTGGTGTCTTATCTTTTAGTTATAATACCCCAACACAAGATAGCATTTTATTAAAGTAGAACAAACTATCATACTAAGCAGATGAAACATAAGACCAACAGACGACTCGCACAATCAACTCTAAGCATGCGCTACGACTCGCAAGGCCAACAGATAAACAAACAACAGGTGATGGGATGTGGGGATAAAGCTGTATGGGCTGCAGGATAAACATGTGATGGGATCGCGATAAGAATCGTATACTAGGGTAGCAGAGATCAACGGCAGGAATGAAAGACAATGTATAGGTAAACAAGCAAATTTTGCTTGCCTGGAATCCCGCATGGAAGCAGATCTTGTCGTTGCTCACACATCTCAACGTATTATCCGCTAAGAAGCAACAAACACTGGAAAGCGTAAAGATGCATTTTATAACTACGGCAAAAGATCCAGCATGATCATATGAGAATGATGCATGGCATGGCAAGATGCAATATGAGATGCACTTAACCCAAATTAAGCGGAACCGGGATTCCGACAATTAATATTTAGGTGTAAATTATTTATCTACTCAACAATATTAATTGTTGGTTAACATGGCAAGACATGGCATGGATGATCTAGTCAATTTAAATGGAATCGGGCAATACATATCTTTATTTGCCCCCACACATTCCATATTTATTATTTAGGTGAATTGCTACACCACCAAACCCCAGAGATGCAACACAGGCAATTATGATGCGATATGCACAAGATAGATGATATTTAATAAAATAGGTATAGGGTTAGGGTTTGGTTCCGTACGTCGGATCGGGTGAACTAGGGTTCGAAACCGACGTTTTCGGTTTGTAGAGGAAGTAGTCGTCGTCGTGGAAGTAGTCGTCGTGGAACCGGGGCATCGTCGTTTGTCGGTGTCGTGGAAGTGGTCGGGGAAGTAGTTGCCCGGGTGGTCGTTGTTCGGAGCACCGGCTTCGGGGTAGGTGGCGCACTTGTCGCATCCAGTCTTCGGCCACGGCAACGGTTTCAAGTCACGCACGAAGGCGCCACACACATGAGGAGACACGGAAGACGGTGGAAATGGACTCCGGGGTCGGCGGCACGAGGGCACCTCGTGTGGGAATTTCATCGAACATGTGCGGTGCGCCAAGACGGATGGGGATGGCGCCGGCGGCGGCTACCGGCGTGGTGACTGGAGGGCACGGGACCGCACGGGGCGTGCGGGGCGGATGCGGGCGTGTGGGCGCACTGGCGGCGGCGTGCGCAGGCAAGCGCGCGGCACGGGCGCGCGGCGGAGGAGTCCGGGGCGGCGCGGCACGGGCGGACGGCGGCACATGGAGGCGCAGCGCACGGGACGGCGCCGGGTGCGGGAGGAGGTCGGGCGCGGCGGCGGCGTGGGCGGCCGGAGCAAGGAGAGGCCGGGGCGCGGTGCACGGCGTGAGGCGCGGCGGCGCGGGCGCAGCGGCTCGGGGGCGCGGCGGCTGGTGCTGGGGAGGCGGCGGTGGAGGGCTGGCGGCGCGCTGCGGCGGAGGAAGGCGCAGGCGGCCGGCGGGAGGCGGCGGCACGGTCGCAGCGGGAGGCGCGGACGGCGCTCGGGCGGACGCGGCGCGCGTCGCGGGCGAGCAGCGGCGGGCGCGGCGCGCGGCGGCCGAAGGCTGGTGGCGCGAGCGCGGCGCGGGCGGCGGCGCTCTGCGGCCGGCGCGCACGGCAGGGAGCGAGCGGGGCGACGGGGGACGGCTCGGGTCGGGAGAAGGTCGGGGCTGGGGACGGGGCGGTTGGTGCGGGCTCGGGAGTGATGGAAGGAAGAAGGAAGAGAAGGAAAAAAGAAAAGAAGAAAAAGAAAAAGAGAAAGGAGGGGGAAAAGAGAAAAAGGAAAAAAGGAGAAGATGGAGGGGGCGGCTGCAAAAATTCCAGGGGGTGGGAAAAGTTTTCAGGGGGACAAAACCTAGGGTTTGGGGTTAGATGGGCTTGGGCTTTTAATTCTCCCCCGTTTAATTATTATCTGATTTATATTTTTAAAACCAAATAGAAAAAAAAATTGAACACGAAACCTTTACAAAATATTTTTAGTTTTAAATAGACAATCTAATAAACTAATTTTTAACATTTGCAAAAGATTTGAAATATCACAATTTTAATTAATTTGAAAATCATTTGAATTTAATTGTGGAAATTAAATTTAAATGCAACAATTAAGTTAATGCGATGCAATGCGATGCTATGTCGATGCAAAAAGAAAAACTCACAAATCAAAAACGGGATAAATCCCGGGGCGTTACAGCGAGGTGCTGCGCTAGCGGTACTCGGATGCCTACTTCCTCCACCCGACCTCAGGGTCATCTTCGTCGTCTTCGTCGTGCCGAGTTCTTCGCGACTTAGAGGTCGGCTACGTCGTCTTCGTCGTCAACGCTTGTGCGGGAGCGTAATCCCCGCTATACGGTCTACGAGGGTATGTATTCCGATCTCCGCCGTACTTCTATATCTGCATAGTGTAGATCTTGGCTAGTTTAAGGATATCGTTGCTAGGAAATTTTTTGTTTTCTGCACACGTTCCCCTTCAGAACCTACTATCGAGCATAAATACCCCCTCTTGGAGTTACAAGCATCTACTTGGTCAGAGCATACACAAGTAACGGAGAGCATGCAAGATCATTAAAAAGCACACACATGATATATTATGAAGCAATAACTTTAGTACTCAATATTCATCGGATCCCAGCAAACACAACATGGAGAATTACATAAAGATGATCTTGATCATGATAGGCAGCTCATAAGATCTAAACATGATATCACTAGAGGAGAAGACAACCATCTCGCTATTGCTATGGACCCGTAGTCCAAGATAGACTACTCACGCATCAGTCTGGAGGCGGTCATGGCGATGTAGAAGCCTCCGGGGACAATTCCCCCTCCCGGTAGGGTGCCGGGGAGCAGTTCTGATCTCTCCCGAAGTGGTGGCGGCGACGGCGGCGGCTCGGGACCCGTGGAGGAAAATGTGATTTACCGTCTGGAGTTTTTAGGTCACGGGGGATTATATGGGCGAAAGACCTAGGTCGGTGGGCGCCTGAGGGCGCCACACCACCTCCCGGTGCGGCCAGCATGGGGCCCGTGCCACAAGGCGGTCTGGGCCCCTGGGGCCCGTCTTCTCGTGTTTGGTTCTTCTGGTCGCAAATATTCCAAAAATAAATACTAGTTGGCTCGTTTCCAATTTGGCGGATATTTCCTTAAGAGTTTTTCTGAAACCAAAAACAACAGAAAACAGGGAACTGGCACTGTGGCAACTTGTTAATAGGTTAGTCCTAGAAAACACATAAAACTATATAAAATGCATATAAAACATGTAATAACATGATATAACATACCCTGAAATACAAGGAATTATGGATACATTGGAGACGTATCAACATCCCCAAGCTTAGTTCTACTCGTCCCGAGTAGGCAAGAACGATAAAAGAAGAATAATTTCTGAAGTGACATGCTTAGACACAATCTTGATCATGTAATTCATTGTAAGGCATGTAAACTGAAATAAAATGAATAAGGGTTGTAGTTTATATTTATATCAAATGAGTAATGAAAAAACAAGTAGGTGCAGCAAGCAAAGCTTTCAATGATATAGTACTAGATAGCAATCAACTGTGCAAAGTAGATATTAAAGATGATTTAAGGTTCAAGCACAACAATATAATCATCTAATGCTTCCAACAAACATGACAACTTTATAAAAGGATCAAGTCAAGTAATAGCAATATGCACGTAGATGATCAATATATTATGTGTTCAAAAGAAACAAGCAAGCGTTCAACATTGGATCCTGGCACCAGGATGTTATGGCTAAGAGAATGTTAACGGAGGTTTGGAAGGCCAACGGAAGAAAGGCTCACAAAGCTATAGATGATCATTAGACAAGCGAAAGTCATACAATCGAAGCTATGCAAGGAGTAGTGATTGCCATACAACGGATGCACAATGAGCTATAAGTATATGAAAGCTCTCCAATGGAACTAGTGGGGTGCATCCAACTTGCTTGCTCACCAACACCTAGAGCACTTTTGAGGAGGCTCATCATTGGAATATACAAGCCAAGTTCTATAGTGTAAAGTTCCCCACATAGTTATGCAACTAAGACATGAAAACTCTCTCATATGGAGTAAATGTGCTAAACATGAGCACAAATGATGATCACAAATGAGCTATAAGTATATGAAAGCTCTCCAATGAAACTAGTGGGGGTGCATCCAACTTGCTTGCTCACGAAGACCTAGAGCACTTTTTAGGACGCTCATCATTGGAATATACAAGCCAAGTTCTATAGTTTAAAGTTCCCCACATAGTTATGCAACTAAGACATTAAAACTCTCTCATATGGAGTAAAGGTACCCCCCGTAGCTGAATCCAATAAGTTTCTTGAAGAAAAATTCAGTCCTGCTTAAAAGGTTGAGATGATCATCCAAGCAGTCAGTCCATGGGTTGGGCAATTCTTTATCAAAGATTTCATTCTTTTACAAGCTTGAGCAACATGTTCATTATCAAGTTGTTTAAAATTCATGATGCTACTTCTTAGAGAAATAATCTTAGCAGGAGGATAGTATTTTCCAATGAAAGCATCTTTGCATTTAATCCATGAATCAATACTATTGCTAGGCAATTCCTCTCAAAGAGAAAGGAAATAATTTCAGTTTTATAATATCACCATCTATATCTTTATATTTTTGCATTTCACATAATTCAACAAAGTTATTTAGATGGGCAGCATCATCATCAGAACTAATACTAGAGAATTGCTCTCTCATAACAAGATTCAATAAAGCAGGTTTAATTTCAAAGAACTCAGCTTTAGATGCAGGTGGAGCAATAGGTGTGCATATAAAATCATGATTGTTGGTGCTTGTAAAGTCACACAACTTAGTGTTTTCAGGGGAACTCATTTTAGCAAATTAATTTAACAAACCGAAATAACAAAATTCAGGAAAATAATGACAAACCGAATTAAGAAAAACAACAAAACTGAAAATAAAAGTGCAAACCGAAATAACAAAAGTAATGCTTAACTAATTTTTTTGTATCTTTTATACTATGCAAACAAGACAGTAATAAAAATAAACTAAGAAAGACAATAAAAAAATGAAAAAATTGGAAGTGCGAAAACTCCCCTCGTGGTGAATCTTTATCTCCCCGGCAACGGCGCCAGAAAAGAGCTTGATGCACATGGTGGGTGTGTTGTTGGGAGACCCCAAGAGGAAGGTATGAAGTAGTGCAGCAGCAAATTTCACTCAGTATGAAACTAAGGTTATTGAACCAGTAGGAGATGAAGAATTCTCTCGAGGTATCAACGGCGCCAGAAAAGAGCTTGACGTAGTTGACGTGGAATCTGCACACAACACAATCTAAGTATTTTGCCCCAACTCAACGGTGAGGGTGTCAATCCCACCGGCTTGCTGTAACAAAAGGATTAAACGTATGTGTGGAAGAAAAAGGGATGTTTGTAGAAAGTAACAGGTTTGCAGTTGTGGTTTTATCAGATTAATGAGAAGGACCGGGGTCCACAGTTCACTAGTGTTGTCTCTCTGAGGAGGGATGTCCCCATCAATACCCATGGTTACTGGCCTAGGGTACGAGTTATGAGGTAGAGAACGCGTAGTGTTGGTAGATTCGTCGGCTGATAAGCGGGAATTACCCAGGTTCGGCGCCCTCGAGTGAGGTAAAACCCTTGTTCCTGCTTGTATGTTATTGATTGTGTATATGCGGCGAGTACAGAGCTCTAGCAAGATGTCGATCATGCTTGGGTTTGGTGGTTCTGATTGGGCGTGTCCTTATCGGCCACCCTCATGTCCTTTATATAGGGGTACAGGTCTCGGGTCGTAACCGATTAGGATTACATTTATGGAAAGTACTACCGACTATGCTATCTATGGTATAAGTCTTCGACTTGGGCTTCGCTTGTTGGGCTTCTTCAGCCTATTGACAATTGGGCTTTAGTCATTACGTGCACCAGGTACCCACACGAAGGGACACCAGTTTGGTATAACCTTGTCATTAGCCCCCGAGTGCTTGGCTAATTCGGAGAATAAGTCAGGGACTCACTACATAGTGCATGCCTCATGTTTTATGCTTTTTATATGATATTTTTTGTCTTTCTGGCTTATGAATTTTGACAAAGGATTTCGACTGAGTAGGCCTGGAATTATTCGATGAGTCGAAACCAGTTAAATGCACTTGGGCAAAACCTTACTAGCTTTCAATCAGGCATCGAGTCCTTGGGCTCGAACCTGGAACATGCTGAACAGACTCACCTCAAGCCAGTCGATGGGCTTACTGATATTGTTCTACAGTTTCAATTTGCTACCCAGCGCGTCCGACAGGATTTTCATCGTATCTGCTGATACGGAAATATCTAGGATTAAAACACTGCTGGAGTAATCCTCGGCCCACTCGACTGATCGATGGGTCTTACCTTTGTTTTTTGTATACATCATCCGAGGTATTTTATCGACTGATTTTCACTCGGGAATTCTTATGCTTTCAATATTTTTGATTCAATCGGGTGCACGACAGTGCTCCCCATGGGAGTAGCCCCCGAGATTGTGCTTTATTGCTTGCAGTAGAGGATAATCTCAATTTTTGTGTTTCGTCAGTCGAACACTTTTTGCCTGATCCCGATGGGAGTTTCCCACTCGACCACTATGTAGCTTTTGCTTTGCAAATTTGCTTTCAAGATGTAAGAAGCTTTTCCTTTTTGTCAGTCATGGTATGACACCTTTTGCGTTTGTTCGTCTGGAATGATGTCATGCGTGACATCCTTGGCGTGCGAATGGTACTCTGATGGGACGTGACATAGTGGGTCCCTCTCTTTGACCGTTGTGGACGTCGGTTCAGTTCCAATTTGACCTGACGTGCCGAGATTTTCGTAGATGTGATGATGACCTCCTCGTTTTGCACGTGTAGTGGGCGGCGTGGCCTGCGACGATTGTCCTCCGATTGTGCCACCCGTCGTAGTAATTTTATTTGGACGACTGCGATGATCTTCTAGCTTTTACCATAAGTACGGGTTTCTCCGCTATGATTTGTTTTACCTTGACATTTGCTTCTCGTTTCCTTCTGCTTCATCTTCTACCTTGCGCCCGTCGTTGCTCTGTTCTTGTGTTGTCGTCCCATCTCCTCTTCTTTTCGCGCCCACCACTCACCATGGCTCCTAAGAAGAGTGCGGTGTCCTTTGCTGCTGCTGCCGCCACCGGCGAGAAAAGGAAGAAGGCGGGTGCCTCCACCGTCCCCCCCCCCCCCCCCCGCACTGAAGAAGGAGTCTGGTGGTTGGACTTCGTCAATTTTGACGGAGAAGAGGCTGACACTCCTTCGCAACGAAGGGCTGCTGCCACCTGCGATGGAGCTCGCCGTCCGCGCTCCGGGCAAAGAGAACTCCCCCGCGCCACTCCTCGGTGAGCGGATGTGCTTTGCCGAATTTCTCCCTCGGGTTTTTGGTTTTCCGTTGCACGACTTTGTGCACGGTCTTCCTTTTGCCTACGGGATACAGATCCACGATCTGGTCGCCAATGGTGTTATGCACATTGCATGTTTTATGGTAATTTGCGAGTGTTTCTTGGGTGTATCTCCTAGCTTGCCCCTTTGGAAGTCCATCTTCCAGGTGCGCCATATGGCCCGCAACAACCGGGTGAATCCAGTCGGGGCGGGGGTTGGCTTCCAGGTCAAGAGCGGCTACAAATACTTTACTTTGAAGGCAGTCGACTCCGCTCAGGGATGGAGAACCAGGTGGTTCTACGTCCCCGTGGACCAGGACGTCAAGCCAGCCTTTTCGACTGGAGGCGCTCCGGAGAAGACGAAAGCCTGGGAGCACACCCTTACTCCAGCCGAAGAGCGCGAGGCTGCCCCGCTGCTGGAGAAGGTCGAAGTGTAGCGTACATGCACTTAAAATAAGGCAGATACCTGTGTATAGTGCAAATCACTGGATCGATTCGTTTGCACACACAGTTTACGATGTAATATCATAACAAAGTATCAATTTTATTACATCGATGATCCAGACTTACAAAATATTCAATACAAGTTGCATAGCATAAAGCTAGCTTTGAAAGAGTAAACAACGGAAATACAATAGCAGTGAGTCTCCATCACATTCATGTTGCCACAGGCGAAAACATGTTGGTTGCAGACTCGAAACCTTAAACGAAACCTCACTCGTCATCTGATCAATCTGCAATAAGAAAAATATTGCAACAACGTGGGTCAGATTCCATTAAAAATGGAGTCTGGCAAGTGACACTATGGTGCACACTTAGTGAAAAAAAACTCTAATAACCTATATGCTTATTTGGCTGGTGGAGTTCAAGTCTATTTTGCATAAAGCCAATTTTTCCTAACTCTTTGGAAAATACTTTTCATCCATACGAGACATTCGTGGTATGACAACCACGGTATCTTTCTACCCTTGTTCACCCATCAAGTTTTATATTTTTGAAGTTGGAATGGTGGAATCCTCCGTTAACGTCCGTGATCAGCTGCTCAAATTGTCCGTACTGGGGACACGGCTAAGTACTTAGTTTTACACTCTGCAGAGGTTGTGCACGTTCACCATTGTACCCATTCAACCCAAACTAGGCTTTACACACTTATAGTGATAAGGAAAAGGAGAAGAATGAGACGAGATCTTTCCGAAGCATTTCCCTCCCACTCTGGCTTGACCTGTTCCACCTAACACCCTCTACATCTGCTTGTCAAGCCGGAGAGAGTCCACACAACATAGTTGATGAAGCCAAAGCCCATTGGCAATGGCTGCACTGGAAGCAATCGTCACTGGGAGTTCTTCAGATTCCTCTGTTCTTGGGTGGCCATTCACAAGTGCACGTACTCCAAGAACCATAGACATGGCCTGAGTAGCCACTCAACATAAACCATACAACCACTTACCACCCAGGTGTTTCATTAACTTAGTGGAGGTGTACTCTCAGGTGACAATCACCATGTTCACGGCACTAAGTAGAATAGACATTCATCCTAGGCAACGACAACCATGAGCACAATCCTGAGTAGTCACTTAACATTTTGTAAAAAAAATCATCAATTGCATAGCATCAATATTTCTACTAAGTATTATATAGGAACCTAGACACAGGAGTAAGGAATTTCTACACAGGTCTAGCAAAGCAATACTATCCTACACATGCTTATATAAAAATACACTAAGTAATGCATATAGAAAATAGTAGGAAGTTTATGAGGTGTGCCACTTGCCTTTGGATGAAGTCTTTGCTCACAAACTCTTTTCAACGTAACTCGAGTCTCTCCGTTCAATCTAAACAATATAGACAAGCAACAATACAACAATCAACATGAAACACAACAACACAATGCATACAAACACATACATAATGAGCAAACAAGTTTTTATAAAACTTCTAAGGAAAAATATGTTTATGCATGATGGCTAAAATATTTCTAAGGACTAGAGATGCATGCCATGCCATCAAAATCTTTAAGTTAATGCAAGGCAAATAGGTTGGTCAAAAATGACTAAGGACTAAGGTCATATGCTAGATAAAATATTTTGCTATAAATCATCTGGAATAAGCACTCTAATGGCTTAGTCGTGATGTGCAAAAGTACTTAAAGAAAATACTAAGTTTATTCTTCAAGGTGATCAATAATTATTATCAACTCTTTGTAAATTGGATATTCACTATAGTGAGAGAGACAGACACCCGGCCAGCCACTTAAATTGTGGAACATGTCTCATGTTCGTGGACATGTAAGGTTAGTCTCCAGGCCGCTTCATCTCACTATGCCGCTAGGATCAAACAAACTTCAAGATGGTAATAACATGATCAAAATTGTTTATGTCTACAGTGAAAGACAGGATTAGGAAAGAGGGAAAAGATAGAAAGAAAGATGTAGTTGGTCTTCCAGGCTTCCTCTCCAGACTTGTAACTTTGTTCTTGGTGATGGCTTGATTGAATTTCTTGGTATATTTGATAAATCTTCCGACTTGATGATTCTTGTATCACCTAGTCTGGTCTTGGATTTAACTTTGTCATCATGAAGTCTCAGAGAAGAAGAAAGAAAGAGAGAAATACTTAGAGAATAAAGGGGTTGGTTTTCTTGGACTTCCTCTTGATTTTTCTTCTAAGTGCTTTTACTTCTTGGAGATGCTTCCAGAGTCTGTTTTCTTCTAAGTTCTTCCTTGGCTTTCTAGCTCCTAGGTTGAAAATCCTAAGTGTCTAAGTGCATACCACTTTACCAAAAATGCTATGTTGAAAATAGTCCTAACTTAGAGAAAATGAGGGAGGAGTTTTCCTATGAGAAGTATAACTATATAATAAAATATATTATGCATGCAATGCACTTTTTAATCATAAGAAACAACATACTAACTTTTGTGATACTTATAAAGAATACATGAGGCTATAACTGCAATTTAATTAATTTCTATTTTTGCAAAACATAATAAAAGGAAAACATATACATTAAGGTTTTATGTGAATTAATTTTCATAACACAATTTTCTTATAAATGGTGTTAATAGGCAGAAGGGATTAAATTAAATTTATAGCAATTGGATTTACTCAAAAATGATTTTTCTATCAAGAGTTATATCAAAATTATTCAAACTATTTAATTTAAACATATAAGTATTAAATCATCAAAATAATACTCAAAAATATTTTTTAACAGAGGCAGCATATTACAAATATTCCAAAGTTTCTAAAACAATTTTTGGATTTATAGATTTAAAGTTATTACAAATATACTCAAATCATCCATTTGAAATTTCAATATTTTAAACTAACTCAAATTTGAATTCTAACAGATCTATAATATCCTACATGTCAAGAGCTTTCCAAATATATAAAATTTATCAAATTTGGATGTGTGAATAAAAAGTTATAACAAATCTAAGTTGTAGGGTCTTTTCTGTAAAATTGCCAAAATGAATTAAATAGAAAAAACCATATTCTGACGTGGACGCTGACTGGATCTGACATGGCGCTGGCTGTGCATGCTGACTCGGTGCTGACGTGGATAAGTGGATGGATCTCGGCCGTTGGATCTGGATCTGAGGGTCCAGATCTGGCCGTACCCTTTCGCGCATGGATCTAATCGTGGCCGTGGAAATTAAATCGGACGGCAGGGAGGCGTTGACCATACCGTGGCGGCGCGGGACGGCCAGAGATGGAGGAAACGGCGGCGCTGCGCTCCGGTGGTCGACGGGGGCAGAGCTCCGGTGGTTCCCCGGGCTCGGGAAGGCGACGGCGACTCGGCTCGATGCGGCGAACTCGAAGGGGCCGGCGGCGAGTGGATTTGCCTCTCGGAGCTGCTTGGAGGCGCGGACGAGTGCGGCGGTGGCTCCGGCCACCTCGGGCGAGCACCAACTCGCGATTTCCGAGACGATTGGACCAAGTGGCGGGGTCTGCGCGGTGCGCAATGAAGTGGGAAGGAGGTTGAGCTCGGTCTCGGGCTAAGGGGGTGGCTCAACTCGCCAGAGAACAAAGAAAACAGCGGCGGAGGAGGTGAACTCCGGTGAGTTTTTGCGGCGGCCTGGCGGCGCGATTCGATTTGGGTTTGCGGGGGGATGAGAGGCGAGGACTTGGGGTTTATGTAGAGGCAGAAGGGAGGAACAACTCGCGGTGATTTCGCCGGAAATTGGAAAGGAATCGGAGGAGGAATCGGGACGCAATTTTCGGACAGAGGAGGAAGACGATGACGTCAGCGATGACGTCATCCAGGTAATTTCTTTTTCTTTTCTGTTTTTATTTATTTAATTCATATCTTTTGATTTAAATGTCCAAAGGAAGTCAAATTAATTTCTATAAATTTTTAAAAATCATATCTATGTTTTAAAACATTAGTGGGCATGTTTTGAAAACTTTTTAAAATTAATAATTTTGAAATATTGGTTTAATACAAATTTGACACTTAATATCAAATTGGAAATTATAGCTTAATTAAATTTTCTTTTGGCTAAATAAAATTTATAATATACTTACATTCAAATATGTTTGGGTTTAAGTTATTTAAACTTATTTTGCTGAAAGCATTCATCTTTATTTTTGCATAATAGTAGGATAATAGAATATAAATCTTTTTAAAGTGATGGGAAATATAATGGATTCCATCTTAAATAAATTTTATTTTGTGCACCATTATATTTTATATTAAGATAAATCATATGAAAACTTCATAAAACAACTTTGGAAAAGATTTTAGATTTAATTCATTTCTTATATAGAATATATTCATCATTATTAATGAAAGTAATTTAAGTTAATGCAATGCTTATTTGGAGAATTAATTAATTATAAAAATCTAAGTAGTTCTAAGGTTGTAAACTATAGATTTGTAATTTCCAAAAACTATGTTTTGAATTCAGGTAAAGAATGAAAACCAATTTGCAAGTATACCATTTTTAAATAGTTTTGAATTTATGGGTTTAAGAATAGATATGTCTTAGTGGTTGAAATCAATTACTTACAAAGAAACTATTTTTATTTCAATAAAATGTTCTGAAAGTTTGTAACACATTTGTCAAATTAGATATTGAGGTTTTAAGAAATACAATGGATAATAAAATGTTTAACTTGAACAACCTTTGAAAATAATGATAAATTGTGATATTTGAAATATTAAACTTTTTCAATATGTTGAAGTCTTTTATAGTTGGTTTTCTTATGAATTTAATGTTTTTTAATCAAAAACAACAGTTTTAAATTTTAGTGATTTTCAAACATTATAAAATGTTGGGATGTTACGGACTACCACACTTAAAAGGAATCTCGTCCCCGAGAATCAGAGAAGCTAGAAAAATAAAGCACATGCTTGAAATGATTCTGATAACACGAGAGGTTTTGAGAAATGTAATTTCTGACATGGAAACTTGAAACTGGCAGGGGATGATTATTCTGATTAGGGAGGCTAGAAAGAAAGATAGTTTGGGATCTTTGGCTTTAAGCGACTGGGTTTGAATTATCTGGGTGGCTACCACCCTTAAAAGAAATTTTTTGTTGATAGTCAAACATTCTAACTGATACAAGAAGATCAAGACAATTCATTACAAACAACATCTAACAAACATCAAGCAACAAGGTTCAAACACAAGCAAACACATACGTGAAAATTTCAAACTTATTTTGAGAAATCGAACCAATCGTTTATCGAACGAAACACCATTGTCATGGAAAGACAAATTTGATAGTACTGCCATACCACAATTTTATAGGTCAATACATCAACGGATATCGTTATTCTAAGGGGATAGGTGGTCTAATCTATCTTTTTCTTGAGTGCCTCGAGTTCTTCCTCAACTTCCTTGAGTTCTTGAAGATACTTCTGGGTGTTGTGGAGTCTAAAATGAAGTCTTTCTACAAGGTACTCGATGGCTCTCCATGCTTCATTTCTTGCTGAATCAAAGAATGATGTGTGAAGTATTGGGTTGGTGAACATGCATTCACCCTCCGTCTTGTGGTCATCTCCTTTGCTCTTGTATAGGTGGACTTGTACCCACCAGTACTCTTGGCCTTCATCCATGAAAGGAAAACCTTTGTATACTTCTTCTCCTTCAAAACCTAAACTCTTCATGTTATCCTTAAGTGCTCTTGGAAACTCGGTCTCACATTCCAAGGTCATGGTCATCACTGGTCCTTTCTTGAGTGATTCAATGAGGGTGGTCATCTAAAAATAAGAAGAGAAGATACTTAGAAAGGAAATAGTTAAGATAGTTACAAGAATGATGTTTGAAAAGTCTTTATTTTTAGCAAACTGAATGAAAATAGATTTTCAATCCTATGGCCAAATCCTATTTCTATCCAAACCTAGGGTTTCGAACCTACAGGCAACATAGTGCTTTGATACCATCTGTAGCGTACCTGCACTTAAAATAAGGCAGATACATGTGTATAGTGCAAATCCCTTCGATTCGTTTGCACACACATTTTACGATGTAATATCACAACAAAGTATCAATTTTATTACATCGATGATCCAGACTTACAAAATATTCAATACAAGTTGCATAGCATAAAGCTAGCTTTGAAAGAGTAAACAACAGAAATACAATAGCAGCGAGTCTCCATCACATTCATGTTGCCACAGGCGAAAACATGTTGGTTGCAGACTCGAAACTTTTAAACGAAACCTTACTCGTCATCTGATGAATCTGCAATAAGAAAAATATTGCAACAATGGGGGTCAGATTCTATTAAAAATGGAGTCTGGCAAGTGACACTATCGTGGACACTTAGTGAAAAAAACTCTAATAACCTATATGCTTATTTGGCTGGTGGAGTTCAAGGCTATTTTGCATAAAGCCAATTTTAACTAAATCTTTGGAAAACACTTTTCATCTATTCGAGACATTCGTGGTATGACAACCACGGTCACTTTCTACCCTTGTTCACCCATCAAGTTTTATATTTTGAAGTTGAAATGGTGGAATCCTCCGTTGACGTCCGTGATCAGCTGCTCAAACTATCCGTACCGGGGACACGGCTAAGTACTTAGTTTTACACTCTGCAGAGGTTGTGCATGTTCACCATTGTACCCATTCAATCCAAACTATCCTTTACACACTTATAGTGATAAGGAAAAGGAGAAGAACGAGACGAGATCTTTCAGAAGCATTTTCCCTCCCACTCTGGATTGACCCGTTCCACCTAACACCCTCTACATCTGCTTGTCAAGCTGGAGAGAGTCCACGCAACATAGTTGATCAAGCCAGAGCCCATTGGCAATGGCTGCATTGGAAGCAATCGTCACCCGGAGTTCTTCACATTCCTCTGTTCCTGGGTGTCCATTCACAAGTGCACGTACTCCAAGAACCATAGACATGGCCTGAGTACCCACTCAGCATAAACCATACAACCACTTACCACCCAGGTGTTTCATTAACTTAGTGGAGGTTTACTCTTAGGTGACAATCACCCTTCTCACGGCCCTAAGTAGAATAGACATTCATCCTAGGCGATGACAACCATGAGCACAGTCCTGAGTAGTCACTTAAGATTTTGTAAAACTTTTCATCAATTGCATAGCATCAATATTTCTACTAAGTATTATATAGGAACCTAGACACAGGAGTAAGGAATTTCTACACAGGTCTTGCATAGCAATACTATCCTACACATGCTTATATAAAAATACACTAATGCATATAGAAAATAGTAGGAAGTTTATGAGGTGTGCCACTTGCCTTTGGATGAAGTCTTTGCTCACAAACTCTTTTTAACGTAACTCGAGTCTCTCCGTTCAATCTAAACAATATATACAAGCAACAATACAACAATCAACATGAAATACAACAACACAATGCATACAAACACATACATAATGAACAAACAAGTTTTTATAAAACTTCTAAGGAAAAATAGGTTTATGCATGATGGGTAAAATATTTCTAAGGACTAGAGATGCATGCATGCCATGAAAATCTTTAAGTTAATGCAAGGCAAATAGGTTGGTCGAAAATGACTAAGGACTAAGGTCATATGTTGGATAAAATATTTTTATATAAATCATCTGGAATAAGCATTCTAATGTCTTAGTCATGATGTGCAAAAGTACTTAAAGAAAATACTAAGTTTATTCTTCAAGGTGATCAACAATTATTATCAACTCTTTGTAAATTGGATATTCACTATAGTGAGAGAGACAGCCACCCGGCCAACCACTTAAATTGTGGAACAGGTCTCATGTACATGGACATGTAAGGTTAGTCTCCAGGCCGCTTCATCTCACTATGCCGCTAGGATCCAAAAAACTTCAAGATGGTAATAACATGATCAAAATTGTTTATGTCTACAGTGAAAGACAGGATTAGGAAAGAATGAAAATATAGAAAGAAAGATGTAGTTGGTCTTCCAGGCTTCATCTCCAGACTTGTAACTTTCTTCTTGGTGATGGCTTGATTGAATTTGTTGGTAGACTTGATAAATCTTCAGACTTGATGATTCTTGTATCACCTAGTCTGGTCTTGGATTTAACTTACTCATCATGAAGTCTCAGGGAAGAAGAAAGAAAGAGAGAAAGACTTTTAGAATAAAGGGGTTGGTCTTCTTGGACTTCCACTTGATTTTTCTTCTAAGTGCTTCTACTTCTTGGAGATGCTTCCAGAGTCTGTTTTCTTCTAAGTTTTTCCTTGGCCTTCTAGCTCCATGTTGAAAATCCTAAGTGTCTAAGTGCATTCCACTTTACCAAAAATGCTAAGTTGAAAATAGTTCTAACTTAGAGAAAATGAGGGAGGAGTTTTCCTATGAGAAGTATAACTATATAATAAAATATATTATGCATGCAATGCACTTTTTAATCATAAGAAACATCATACTAACTTTTGTGATACTTATAAAGAATACATGAGGCTATAAATGCAATTTAATTAATTTCTATTTTTGCAAAACATAATAAAAGGAAAACATATACAATAAGGTTTTAATCTCTTGAGTCATGGGACGTTAGTGGAACCTCCTCCCTTTTTGGTATCTTGATGCCAAAGGGGGAGAAGTATCTCTAGGACTCTCGGGATTTGCATGGGCTAGGAGCACTTCTTTCTTTTCATTTTGTTTCTTTCAGTGCTCCCTTATTTCGTGACTGTTTTTGTTCATCATGTGTGTGAGACATGAGTACTGTTAAATTCTATATTGTAATAACTCTTTATCTAAGTTTGTTGCTTCTATTGTGTATTTGTGTGTTTTGTAAAATCTAGGGGGGAGTGTTGATCCTAAGGAATGTGCACTTTGTATTCCATAGACATTCTTAAATAGTGCACTCACTTAGGGGGAGCTCCGTCTATATTTTGCAAATCCGTTCTCTTTTTTGTGTTGTCATCATTCGCCAAAAAGGGGGAGATTGAAAGTGCATTCTATGCACTCCCAGATTTTGGTGACTAATGACAACACAAAAAGTATTCTAATGTTTGTGATGAAGCATGCAGGGTCTTTTACAGGTAGATTGATCAAGAGGAACACTTATTTTGCCTAAGTTTCAATTCAACTACTCTTGGTCTTTCTTCAGAAATTCAGTCAGGAGACTTCCGGTCCCCAGACCGGAGATTTCCGAGCCATCCAAGTTTTTCACTAAGTCTGAATTGAAATGCGTACTGACTCCAACTCAAGCTGAGCCGGAATCCTCTCGGAGATTTCCGGCGCTCGGAGATTTCCGAGCCCCAGTCCGGAAATCTCCGAGTGATAGAGGAATTTCGACCAAGTCCAGAACTCAAATTGCGTACTGACTCCAAAACAGTTTTAGCCGGAAATCTCCGGGAGCATTTCCGGGCCCCAATCCGGAGATCTCCGAGTGACTAGGGATTTTTCGACTAAGTCAAGAAGCCCAACCAGTACTGATCCAGATTCAAAAACAGCCGGAAATTTCTCCGGAAATTTCCGGGGTCCAGAGATCTCCGGTCCTCAACCCGGAGATTTCCGGGCTGGCGGTTTTACAACGGGCAGATTTTGGAGAGGGGTATAAATACCCCTCCACCTACCTCCAGAAGATTAAGCTTCCAGATTTTCCCTCTCCTCCATTGGTGATGAAGCTCGTTTCTCCCGGATCTCCCAATCTAGCCACTCAAATCCTTTGATACTTGGGGATCTGAGGGAGAAGCCACCGATCTACATCTCCATCGAAGCGATTTGACTTCCCCCCTCTATTTCTTGAGGGGCAACGAATCTAGGGTTCCTTTGTGGATAGCTAGGTTCAACATTGTGTGTTTTGATCCTTTGTGGATTCCTTTGTGGAAGTGACCTGTTGTGGTCTTTGTGGGAGCCCCCAATTCAGTTGTGGGTGTGTGCCTCACGAATTTGTACGGGACCTTCTCCGCCCTTAAAGGAGTCCTTAGTGGAAGCGTGGATTCGCACCTTTATGGTCAAATTCACAGGAGAATAGGGTGAGGCCTTTGTGGCGTTGAGCAAACCTTTGTGGTAGCTCACACCTCTCCAACGAGACGTACACCTATGTGGTGGAACTCGGGATAAAATCTTGGTCTTCGAGTTCCTACGGTTGTTTCGTTCCACTCTCCTTTACCGCATCTTTAATTCCTGTACTTGCTTAGCTTCCTTGTTGTGTATCACTTGTATCACCTAGTTGCACTTCTAGACAACTTACTTTCCGCTAGCCTAAAACTGAAAGAGACATAAAAATTGGTCACCACCTATTCACCCCCCCCCCCCCCTCTAGGTGGTCAACTGCCGTTCAATTGGTATCAGAGCCAGGTTGTCTCTTAAAAGCTTCGCCGCTTTAGACCAACCTTGGACAATGCAAGTTGACCCAAAAGAGGGTTCCAAAATGGACGCCGCGACTTTGGCGGCAATGCAAGAGAAAGGTGCCACTATGGCCGATATCAACTCTTTGGAAACAAAGTTGACATCGTCCATACAAACCGAGTTCAAGAAGTTTCATGATATGCTTGAGTCTCTCAAGACATCTAAGGAAACCTCTCTTGCATTGCCCTCAAAGCCTACGGTGCTTCCGGGCATTACTCTTGATGTGGACCCCGAATTGATAAAGGGGAAGCAATTGCCTTTGGATGGGAAGGGTGATGCTAGTAGTTCCTCAACCTATCAAAACACTCCATCATCCAATGATGAAGTGCCTAAAGGCTACAACGCCACTCCTCCCCCATCCCAATACCATACCCCCGATCCCATTATTCCTCACCCGAAAGTTTCTCATAGGGGTGATCCCCCATTGCTTAAAGACTATACTTTTTCTCAATGGCAATACATGATGAAGTCTCATGTGTGCAGCTCTTCAATCGAGTTGTGGCGCATCATTCAAGTTGGTTACAAGCCGCATGATCCGACCAACCTAACAAGAAGAGAAGTGGTGGAGGCTCAACTTGATGCCACCGCTCTCTACATGATCCAAAAGGCGGTTGGGAACAAGGACATGCCTCGCATCCAACATCTCACCACCGCCAAGGAGACATGGGATGGTCTATCCGAGTTGTTTGTTGGAAATGATAGCACGAGAAGGAACCGCTATGACTCTTTGAGCAATGAAGCCGAGGGCTTTTTCAAGCTTGATGGTGAAGACCATGAGATGATGTATCAAAGATTGGTGACCATAGCCACAAGCTTTCGAGAAGTGGGTGCCTCTCATATTGATGATGCTTGGATCAAGAGGAAGTATGTTAGCTCTATGATGGCTTGTGAGCCTACCGACGTCAAGAGTCTTCAAGGAAGACACAACTACCATCTCATGACGTCTAATGAGGTTATGCAAGAGATGGCCGCATACAAGGTGGCCACTAAGAATGCTCAAGATGCAAGGGCAAGGGCTCTTGGAATGCAAAGAGGTACAACCAACCTCTCTTTGAAGGCTACCGTTGAGGAAGACAACGATGATGATGATCTTGGAAGCTTTGCCGCTATGTCCGAGGAAGCACTCAGTATTGCTTACAATGATCATCTCGCTCTTGCGGCTCGCACCTTTTGGAACAATCCCTCAAGAAGCAAGAAGCGTTTTGACAAGAATGCATCTCAAGCCGATAGGGTCTCACCCTCCAAGTCAAGGACATGTTACAATTGTCAAGACAAGTTCCATTTCGTTGCCGAGTGCCCTTATGAGAAAAGAGAAGAGCATGGTGGACGTCTAGTGCTCAAGGACAAAACCAAGATGCCTCCCAAGAAGGCCTATGGAAAGAAGAGGCCTTTTAACAAGAAGCCTCGCATCATGTTGTTGACTCAAGAGGAGTATCCCACCGATGATGAAGAGTCGGAGGAAGAAATGCCAAATGAAGTGGCGGCCCTTGCCACCACCTCGATAACTACCGTCTCTCCATCAACGACAAGAACTCCTTCAACTACGACAAGCTCTTCATCGTCTCTATTCACATCGCCTAATGAGAACTCCATCACCAAGAGCTCAAAGTGTCTTATGGCAAAGGCATCGGAGGTACCTTCATCATCTTCCTCTCTCATGAATGAAATGAATGAGCTTGATGATGCCTCTAGCTTTCAAATCAAGCAAGAGCTTGTGGCGTTCGACTCCTTTATCACTAACTTGCAAGGTGATAGCAAGAAACATGTTGGTGCCCTCATGGCTCGAATTGGTGAGCTAGAGCATCTCAATGAAGAGAAGGGTAAGATAGAAAGAGCAGACGCTATTTCTCTATCTTATTTGAAGTCCTCTCTTGAGGAAGTTGAAGAGTCTCATGCTCGTCTTGAGGAGCAACCTGAAACTATTGAGGAAACTCATAACTCCTCACATGCTAAGCTCATTAAGGATCATGATATGTACCTTGCTAAATTCAAGGTGGCTCAACACGATAAAGCCGAATTTGCGGTTGGGCATGTTCGACTCATTGAGGACATGGAGAAGCTTGTCATAGCTCACAAGGCTTTGGAGAGTGAACATGCTCTCCTAAAAGAGTCGTATGCCCAACTCCAAACTCGGCTAACTAACCTTGATTCTCTTAGCATCTCTACCTCTAAGTGTTCTTGTGACAATGCTAATCTTGTGAAGGAGAATGCTAGGTTGAAGAGTGAGATGACTAAGGCCTCCACATCCAAGATCATCCTTCTCAAGGGTAAACAAGTTGTTGAGACTCCCATCGTAGAGCCTCACACTCGACAAGGAAAGGAAGGTCTTGGATATGTGCCTCCCATAAAGATGAATGCCAAGAAGGGCATTCCCAAGAGCATCAACCCCATCCAAGCAAGAAGGCCGACTCCATTCAATCCAAGGAAGGTCTTGCGAGTAGGAATGTCACAAGGGGCAAGCCTACTCGTAAAGATCACGCTGGGGACAACAACCCTAACTATGCTTTATATGTTGATTATTATGGGAATGTTTGGGCTCGTTACATTGGACCCTACTATGGTTTTATTTCATATGCTATTTGGGTTCCTAAATCTCTTGTCGCTAACCATAAAGCACCCATTGTGAAGCAATGAGTTGCTAAATTCAAGAATTTATCTCGTGTAGGACCTTGCTCCCGGTGGTTCAAAATGGATAATTGATAGTGGATGTACAAGTCATATGACCGGGAGCAAAGAACTCGTTACGGAGTTGAAACCTAATGAAGATCAAGTAACCGTAACTTTTGGTGACTTATCAAGGTCTAAGGTAACCGGGTTTGGCAAAGTGGTAGTTGCCCCCGACATTTCTCTAGTCAATGTAATGCTTGTTGAATCTCTTGGCTATAATTTGTTATCCGTTCGTGCCTTAACAAAGATGGGGATCTCTCCCTTCTTTGATAAGGACATTGTGGTCCTCTTGTGGAGCAAGTCGCTAAGAGTGGCTTTCGTGGGACACGTGGAGCATGAGCTCTATGTGGTGGACTTCTCCGGAGCCACCACTTCTCAAGCCATGTGTCTCTTCGGAAAAGCCGACGTGGGTTGGCTTTGGCATCGCCGACTAGCTCACGTAAACATGCGTACTTTTCTAAGTCTCCACAAGGGTGGCCACATCCTTGGACTAAAAGATCATGTTTCCTTTTCAAGGGATCGAATTTGTAGAGCTTGTGTGGAAGGCAATATGCATGATATTCCTCATCCAAGCAAGACCATCATATCGTCGTCCCGGATTTTGGAGCTCCTTCATGTTGATCTATTTGGACCAATTCTGGAGATAAGTATTGGTGGCATGAAATATTGCCTCGTGATTGTTGATGACTATTCAAGGTATACTTGGGTCTATTTCTTCAAGACCAAGGTTGAAACTCAACAAGTCTTCATCGAATTCTCAAAGGAAGTTCAACGCCAACATGACCTTCCCATTTTGGTTATTCGAAGTGACAATGGGTCGGAATTCAAGAACTACACTCTTAACGACTATCTTAGTGAAGAAGGCATTCGTCATCAATATTCTGCTGCTTACACTCCTCAACAAAATGGCGTTGCCGAAAGAAAGAACCGGACTCTCATCGACATGGCGAGATCTATGTTGGCGGAGTTCAAGTCTCCCATCAATTTTTGGGCGGAGACTATTTCCACCGCATGTCACTCATCAAATCGGCTCTACTTCCGCAAGGGATTGAAGAAGACTCCATATGAGATCCTCACCGGCAATAAACCCAACATTGGCTACTTCCGACTGTTTGGATGTAAGTGCTATTATCTCGTCAAGGGTGTCCGGTTGGGTAAGTTTCACTCTAAATCTCTTGAGGGGATTTTTGTCGGTTATGGTAGCGAGTCCCACACTTATAGAGTCTTTGATAAATCCTCCCGGATTATCATAGAGTCTTGTAGTGTGGAATTCGATGAAAATGATGGCTCCCAAGTGGAGCAAGTTGGTGTTTGTTATGTAGGTGATGAACAACCTTTTGATGCTATTAAGAAGATGGGGGTGGGCTTTCTACGCCCAATTGAATTCCATCAAGAAGCTGTTCAAGATGAATCAAGTTCTCCCATCAAGGAAACCTCACCATCACAAGAACCACAAGGTGGCTCACCCATAGAAAATGATGATTCCCTTCAAGAACAATCTCAAGATCCTCCTCAACAAGGGCATGCTATTTCTTCTCAAGATGAAGCTCATGATGAATCTCAACAAGATCTTCATCAACAAAAAGATCATGCCTCCTCCACCAAGATTATCGAAGCCAACTCCACTTCTCCAAGTTCTATTCAAGGGCAAGACCATCCTTCTCCACCTCATGAAGAGACTTCTCATGATGATCAAGGCCCTCAAGAAGGTCGAGACGAGGATCCAAAGGATCAAGATGGTCAAGAAATTTTCCCCACCACAAGCGCGGAAATTGAAACTCGTCGTCAAGCTCGCTTTGCAAAGTCTTTGGAACTTAGAGCATTTTCTCTCGACAAGGTCATTGGTGATATTCGAGCAAGGGTCTCCACACGAAGTCAATTAGCTCACCTAAGTGAGAATCAAGCACACATTTCCATGGTCGAGCCCAAGAAAATCTTTGATGCTCTTGAAGATCCCGATTGGCTAGGGGCTATGCATGAAGAACTTAACAACTTCGAGCGCAACAAAGTGTGGCGTCTAGTTGAGAAGCCTAAAGATTACCGCAACGTTATTGGCACTAAGTGGATCTTAAATAACAAGCAAGATGAACATGGTATCGTTGTGAGGAACAAGGCGCGGTTGGTGGCTCGAGGTTTTTCTCAAGTCGAAGGCATCGATTTTGGAGAAACTTTCGCGCCGGTCACAAGGCTCGAATCTATACGTATTCTCATCGCTTTTGCTTCTCACCATGGTTTCAAATTGCAACAAATGGATGTAAAATCTGCTTTTCTTAATGGTCCATTGCAAGAACTTGTTTATGTTAAACAACCCCCGGGTTTTGAAAACACCAACCATCCTCACCACGTCTATGTCTTGGACAAAGCTCGCTATGGCCTTAAACAAGCCTCCCTTGCATGGTACGAGCACTTGAGAGAGTTCTTGGTAGACCGTGGATTTGAGGTTGGGGTAATCGATCCCACTCTTTTCACTAAAAAGGTTAATGGTGAACTCTTCATTTGTCAATTATATGTCGATGTCATTATCTTCGGTTCTACTAACCGTGTATTCAATGATGAGTTTTCCAAGCTAATGACTGACAAGTTCGAGATGTCCATGATGGGTGAACTCAAGTTCTTTCTTGGCTTTGAGATAAAGCAATTGAGGGAAGGGACTTTCATTTGTCAAGCCAAGTATATTCAAGATATGATCAAGAAATTCAAATTGCTTGGACTTAACGGTGTGACGACTCCTATGCAAACCAAGTGCCACCTCCAACTCAACCCCGACGGTGAAGAGGTAGACCAAAAGGAGTATCGTTCTATGATTGGGTCTCTTCTTTATTTGTGTGCTTCTAGGCCCGATATCGTTTTAAGCCTTGGAGTGTGTGCCCGTTATCAAGCCGCGCCTAAGGAAAAACATTTGATGGTCGTGAAGAGAATCTTCAGATATTTTGTTCATACCCCTTGCTTTGGGTTGTGGTATCCCAAAGATGGCACCTTGTCTCTTTGTGGATACACCGACTCCGATTGGGCGGGCGACATTGATGATAGGAAGTCCACATCCGGTACTTGTCAATTTCTTGGAAGATCTTTGGTGAGTTGGTCCTCGAAGAAACAAAATTGCATCTCATTATCCACGGCGGAGGCCGAGTACGTCGCCGCAGCAAGCGGGTGTACCCAACTTCTTTGGATGCGGCAAACTTTAAAGGATTTTGGTGTCCTCTTGGACAAAGTTCCGCTTTTATGTGATAATGAGAGTGCCATCAAAATTGCTTACAATCCGGTGCAACATTCAAGGACCAAGCACATTGAGATTCGTCATCACTTCATCCGCGATCACGTGGCACGAGGAGATATTGATCTATCATATGTTGGTACAAGGGATCAATTGGCGGATATCTTCACGAAGCCCCTTGATGAAGCCCGCTTTTGCTACTTGAGGAATGAGCTCAATATCATAGATTCTCGGGCCTTGGCTTAAACTCCGTACACACACTCCAACATTTAAGGCTTTATAAGACCTAGAGGTACGCATGGACTTAGGGGGAGTGTTTTCCTAATACATTGGACTCTTCCTCCCCCTATTATGCATATAGTGACATATCATTGCTAAAACTTCAAATTAAATCTAATATGTGGGGCTTCAATGTTGAGATGTAGTTATGGACCCAAGATATATTTTCGCGGTACCATGCTACAACTCATACACGGTGGCCTCGGCCACCAACACTCTTTTTTCTTTGGATTCTATTTGGTTTTATTTTTTGATTCTCACTTGCATTGTCTTTGGTTCTTTTGGGAAAACACACTCGTGTTGGTCTTCTCTTGTGTTGTATGGTTCTTGCAACTTGAGTGTGTCTTCTTTATTCAGTTTGAGTGTCTATCCTAAGCCTTTCACTATCCTTAAACATGTTTTTCCCCACTCATGTCCCCTTTTGGTTTCTTGTTCCTGGAGTTTTTGGGTTTGAATGGAAATCTCCGAGCCTTACTCGGAAATCTCCGGGCCACCAGAGAATTTCGAGACTAAGTCCATTCAAAAATCAGCACTGACCTGTGATGATTATTGACCGGAAATAGTCCCGGAAATTTCCGGTGTCCGGACATTTCCGGGCCTAGACTCGGAAATCTCCGGCCCCTGCGATTTTCAGCACCTAAGTCCTTTTTCAATTTCGGCACTGACCTCAGGCGAATCTGAATCGGAATTAGAGCCGGAAATCTCCGGTCCGATGTCCGGAAATCTCCGAGTGTGCCAAAAAAATTCCAGGGCTAAGTCCTATCCGGAAATAGCCCCGGAAATCTCCGGCACCCGGAGATCTCCGAGCCTCAGTCCGGAAATTTCCGGTTCAAAATTTTCCTGCCTATATAAGGGCACGGGTGGACCGGCCGGTTCGGCCAGTTCTTCCACCCCGTGCCCTAATCCTCTCTCTCCTCCGAAAATCTCCATATCTTCCATTCCTCGCTGCGGGTGGATCGTTCGAGGGTTTCTTGCGTGCTTCGGAGATCTGCTTCTCCTCGTCAAGGGCTTCGTTTCCATCCGCACGCTTTTTGCAATGTCTTCCGGTAACTCCTCTTATTTCAAATCTAGGACGAAACTTGTTTTCGTTTAACCTAGCCGATTTAGGAGGTTGTTGTTTGTTTCCTTTGGTAGAATTGCTCCCCTAGGCATGTTCTACCTTCCACATGCACAGATCTGTTTTTCATCCATAGATTTTGTTCAAATCTGTCAAAATTTCGTGCAGACCGGAAATCTCCGAGTCTGACTCGGAAATCTCCGGACCCCGGAGATCTCCGAGTCAGACCCGGAAATCTCCGGCCTGCTCAGAATCAAAACAGCTAAGTCCAGAAACTGTGTTTGTCAAAACTTTTCTAGTATATTCCATTTTCAATCTCGGACATGAGTGCTTACCCCATATGCTTTCCATCCTCTCTATGCTGTGTATTTGCAGGTTCCAACCCTCGTGGCCGCTTCAAGCAAATTGCTTCTCGCGGAAGAGCCAAACCAGTTCACTCACGCCCTCCCAGTGGGTCCTCAAGTGAAGACAACTCACAAACTGAGACCTCAGCCATCCTCAGGAAACCTATTGGTGCTAACAAGAAGAAGAGGACCGAGCTCCGTCTTGAAGACTTCAACAAAGGCAGTTTTCGCAAGTGGCGAAGTGACCTCTCCTATAATGTGGAGTCTGATGATCCCACATACTTTTTCATTGAGATGGCATGGATCTACAGGGAAGTCTATCAGAAGTTCTCTATTGACAAGCCAATATGCCCCATGAAGTGGATTGACTTTGACAAATTAATGAAGAAGGCCGATTATTTTGAAGTTCTCTGTGAAGGTTTGTGGACTTCTGGGTTTGGAGCAATTGATGAGAACTGAGTGCAACTACAGCGTCTCTCTTATCCATCAGTTCTATGCCACCGTGGTGTTTGACTCCTCAGAGGATATTGGGATGACCTGGATGTCTGGCAGGCAGCGCTTGACTTCTTATTTCAGAGAGTTTGCTCAGATTCTTGGTTTTCCTTTCCGTGGTCTTTCTACTGCAGCTGGTGCCCGCATGCATGTCCATGGCGTGTCTTACAACAAACACGTCATGACTGATCTTTACCAGCCTGGAGGGAAGATTGGCTCTGAGAATGGCCTCCTCCCCACTTATGATATACTGCTTCGCATGTTCCGTTGGACCATTGCTCCCATTGCCGGCAATGCAGATAATATTGCCGGGGCTCTAGTAAACTTGATGGCCAAATCTCATGATGCCTATCTTGGGGAGTATGCGGTTGAGGAGGAGGTCTATACGGGGGATGTCATGGACTTTATTTTCCAGGAGATGTCACTAGCAGTTTTTGAGAGGAAAGTTCCTCCATATGTTCCTTATATAATGTTGCTCATCAAGAGCCTCTACAAGCTTTCTGAGCAAGACGGTGATGACTTTGATGCAGCCTTTGCTACTCAGCCTCACAAGCCAGCCCTGCTTGTCCAGAAATCTGCTCACTTGGTTCAACAACAAGCCACCATGCATGAGATCAACGAGGATGACATTTTTGGTGGTCCATCTCGGGTTCCCTCCAATCCCAACATCAAGAAAGCTGCCAAGAAAAGTCGCCCATGGGTAGTTCGAGCAATTGAGAAAATCATGAACATGAACTGTTGCATTCACAGTGAGAACTACTCCATCTACTCTCAGAACCATCGCATTATGCAGCGCCAAGAAGCGATGATGGCTCACATGAAGATGCCTGCTCCGAAGCACCCTTTGAAGCCTCGGGTTCCTTTCAAGGATTGGAATGCAAATGGTCTCACATTTGATTGGGATGATGTTGTGCCAGAGGACAGCGATCTTGAGAATGCTGATACTGAGGAGGAGGAGGAAGATGATCAGGACGAGGGTTCCGACTCTTGAGTCATGGGACGTTAGTGGAACCTCCTCCCTTTTTGGTATCTTGATGCCAAAGGGGGAGAAGTATCTCTAGGACTCTCGGGATTTGCATGGGCTAGGAGCACTTCTTTCTTTTCGTTTTGTTTCTTTCAGTGCTCCCTTATTTCGTGACTGTTTTTGTTCATCATGTGTGTGAGACATGAGTACTGTTAAATTCTCTATTGTAATAACTCTTTATCTAAGTTTGTTGCTTCTATTGTGTATTTGTGTGTTTTGTAAAATCTAGAGGGAGTGTTGATCCTAAGGAATGTGCACTTTGTATTCCATAGACATTCTTAAATAGTGCACTCACTTAGGGGGAGCTCCGTCCATATTTTGCAAATCCGTTCTCTTTTTTGTGTTGTCATCATTCGCCAAAAAGGGGGAGATTGAAAGTGCATTCTATGTACTCCCAGATTTTGGTGACTAATGACAACACAAAAAAGTATTCTAATGTTTGTGATGAAGCATGCAGGGTCTTTTACAGGTAGACTGATAAAGAGGAACACTTATTTTGCCTAAGTTTCAATTCAACTACTCTTGGTCTTTCTTCAGAAATTCAGTCAGGAGATTTCCGGGGTTCGGAGATTTCCGGTCCCCAGACCGGAGATTTCCGAGCCATCCAAGTTTTTCACTAAGTCTGAATTGAAATGCGTACTGACTCCAACTCAAGCTGAGCCGGAAATCCTCTCGGAGATTTCCGGCGCTCGGAGATTTCCGAGCCCCAGTCCGGAAATCTCCGAGTGACAGAGGAATTTCGACCAAGTCCAGAACTCAAATTGCGTACTGACTCCAAAACAGTTTTAGCCGGAAATGCTTCCGGAGATTTCCGGGCCCCAATCCGGAGATCTCCGAGTGACAGAGGATTTTCGACTAAGTCAAGAAGCCCAACCAGTACTGATCCAGATTCAAAAACAACCGGAAATTGCTCCGGAAATTTCCGAGGTCCGGAGATCTCCGGTCCTCAACCCGGAGATTTTCGGGCTGGCGGCTGTACAACGGGCAGATTTTGGAGAGGGGTATAAATACCCCTCCACCTACCTCCAGAAGATTAAGCTTCCAGATTTTCTCTCTCCTCCATTGGTGCTGAAGCTCGTTTCTCCCGGATCTCCCAATCTAGCCACTCAAATCCTTTGATACTTGGGGATCTGAGGGAGAAGCCACCGATCTACATCTCCACCGAAGCGATTTGACTTCCCCCCTCTATTTCTTGAGGGGCAACGAATCTAGTGTTCCTTTGTGGATAGCTAGGTTCAACCTTGTGTGTTTTGATCCTTTGTGGATTCCTTTGTGGAAGTGACCTGTTGTGGTCTTTGTGGGAGCCCCCAGTTCAGTTGTGGGTGTGTGCCTCACGAATTTGTACGGGACCTTCTCCGCCCTTAAAGGAGTCCTTAGTGGAAGCGTGGATTCGCACCTTTGTGCTCGAATTCACAGGAGAATAGGGTGAGGCTTTTGTGGCGTTGAGCAAACCTTTGTGGTAGCTCACACCTCTCCAACGAGACGTACACCTATGTGGTGGAACTCGGGATAAAATCTTGGTCTTCGAGTTCCTACGGTTGTTTCGTTGCACTCTCCTTTACCGCATCTTTAATTCATGTACTTGCTTAGCTTCCTTGTTGTGTATCACTTGTATCACCTAGTTGCACTTCTAGACAACTTACTTTCCGCTAGCCTAAAACTGAAAAAGACATAAAAATTGGTCACCACCTATTCACCCCCCCCTCTAGGTGGTCAACTGCCGTTCAGTATTAAATCATCAAAATAATACTCAAAAATATTTTATAACAAAGGCAGCATATTACAAATATTCCAAAGTTATTACAAATATACTCAAATCATCTATTTGAAATTTGGATATTTTAAACTAACACAAATATGAATTCCAACAGATCTAAAATATCCTACATGTCAAGAGCTTTCCAAATATATAAAATTTATCAAATTTGTATGTGTGAATAAAAAGTTATACCAAATCTAAGTTGCAGGGTTTTTTCTGTAAAATTGCCAAAATGAATTAAATAGAAAAATCATTTTCTGACGTGGACGCTGACTGGATCTGACGTGGCGCTGACTGTGCATGCTGACTCGGCACTGACGTGGATAAGTGGATGGATCTAGGCCGTTGGATCTGGATCTGACGGTCCAGATCTGGCCGTACCCTTTCGCGCATGGATCTAATCGTGGCCGTGGAAATTAAATCGGACGGCTGGGAGGCGTTGACCATACCGTGGCGGCGCGGGACGGCCGGAGATGGAGGAAACGGCGGCGCTGCACTCCGGTGGTCGACGGGGGCAGAGCTCCGGTGGTTCCCCGGGCTCGGGAAGGCGACGGCGACGTGCGGCGTGACGCGGCGAACTCGAAGGGGCCGGCGGCGAGTGGGTTTGCCTCTCGGAGCTGCTTGGAGGCGCGGACGAGTGCGGCGGCGGCTCCGGCCACCTCGGGTGAGCACCAACTCGCGATTTCCGAGACGATTGGACCAAGTGGCGGGGTCTACGTGGTGCGCAATGAAGTGGGAAGGAGGTTGAGCACGGTCTCGGGCTAAGGGGGTGGCTCAACTCACCAGAGAACAAAGAAAACAGCGGCAGAGGAGGTGAACTGCGGTGAGCTATTGCGGCGGCCTGGCGGCGCGACTCGATTAGGGTTTGAGGGGGGATGAGAGGCGAGGACTTGGGGTTTATGTAGGGGCAAAAGGGAGGAACAATTCGCGGTGATTTCGTCGGAAATTGGAAAGGAATCGGAGGAGGAATCGGGGGCGCAATTTTCGGACAGAGGAGGAAGACGATGACGTCAGCGATGACGTCATCCAGGTAATTTATTTTTCTTTTCTATTTTTAATTATTTAATTCATATCTTTTGATTTAAATGTCCAAAGGAAGTCAAATTAATTTCTGTAAATTTGTAAAAATCATATCTATGTTTTAAAACATTAGTGGGTATGTTTTGAAAACTTTTTAAAATTAATAATTTTGAAATATTGATTTAATATAAATTTGACTCTTAATATCAAATTTGAAATTATAGCTTAATTAAATTTTCTTTTGGCTAAATAAAATTTACAATATACTTACATTCAAATATGTTTGGGTTTAAGTTATTTAAACTTATTTTGCTGAAAGCATTCATCATTATTTTGGCATAATAGTAGGATAATAGAATATAAATCTTTTTAAAGTAATGGGAAATATAATGGATTCAATCTTAATTAAATTTTATTTTGTGCACCATTATATTTTATATTAAGATAAATCATATGAAAACTTCATAAAACAACTTTGGAAAAGATTTTAGATTTAATTCATTTCTTATATAGAATATATTCATCATTATTAATGAAAGTAATTTAAGTTAATGCAATGGTTATTTGGAGAACTAAATTATAAAAATCTAAGTAGTTTTAAGGTTGTAAAGTATAGATTTGTAATTTCCAAAAATTATGTTTTGAATTCAGGTAAAGAATCAAAACCAATTTGCAAGTATACCATTTTTAAATACTTTTGAATTTATGAGTTTAAGAATAGATATGGCTTAGTGGTTGAAATCAATTACTTACAAAGAAACTATTTTTATTTCAATAAAATGTTTTGAAAGTTTGTAACACATTTGTCAAATTAGATATTGAGGTTTTAAGAAATACATTGGATAATAAAATGTTTAACTTGAACAACCTTTGAAAATAATGATAAATTGCGATATTTGAAATATTAAACTTTTTCAATATGTTTGAAGTCTTTTATAGTTGGTTTTCTTATGCATTTAATGTTTATTTTAATCAAAAATAAAAGTTTTAAATTTCAGTGATTTTAAAACATTATAAAATGTTGGGATGTTACATATAGGTTGCTAAGCACCGGTGTTACTGGTGTTCAGCTGATCTACACCTTCCTAAAGAGCCGGGTGTGTCCTCTCCAACAGCCGCGCACCCGATGTGGGCGTATGAGGGGGTACATGACGCCACCAGGATCAGTGCCGTGGAGCTGTCGGCGAATGAGCTCGACGCACTCGTGAAGTCGGTGACCAGCTATAAAGCTGAGGACACCATCGACTATGCTTTCGCCACAGCTCCCTTCAGTTTGGAGAATCCCCTTCCTCAAGTAAGTTATTTGCTTTTACTTGCATCCTTTTTGTCAACTTGATTTTGTTATCGTCTTCACATTTACTCTTGCATTTGCTTTTGCTTTGCCTCGTGTAGGGGCATTCAACGAATTTTTCACTTCCTCCCCTTCCTCAGGCTGGGCATGTCAAAGAGACGGTTGTGCTGAAGGAGCGAGAGAAGTCGATAGACTCCCTGCCTGAGGCCGAATCCTCTTCTTCAAAGAAATCTGAAGTCGATGGTGTAGGGCAGCTTGAAGCTGAGGCTGCCATTGTGCCCGCTCCCAAGCGCCCCCGTCTGGCGCACTCGGGCGAAGGTGAGGGGGCAGCGGACTCCGGTGCTTCTTCACCTATGCGGGATGTGCCACCCTTGGCCCAGCGCTCGCCGCCATCCTCCACCTGCCAATCTGGCTTCGGCGGGCCCCGATTCGACTTTGACCTCACTTCCAATGAAGATGAGCGAAGGTAATTTCTTTGTCACATGAGTGTGTGCACGTTATTCGATTTGTTTGCAATGTTTTAATCTCTGGATGTCCTTCCTCTATGTCTTTCATACTCCAGCGATGACCGGGCCGCCAGTCCTTTGGCTGCCCATACCACGACTGTCACCTCCTCTCCTGCTGCGGAGGCGGTAGTCGCTCCTTCGCCTCCTTCCGTTCGTGCGCCAGGAGTCGCGGCGCGCACCGTGGCTGCTTTGACTGCTGCGCCTTCAACTTCTTCCACGCCTTCCTGGCTGAATCATGTAAGATTTCTTCTTTCTGTCAGTATGGTGTTCTTTTCTTTTGACATGTGTGTGTGATGTATGCCTTGTGCTTATAGCCGGCCGTAAGCGGCCTTGCTTCCTTCGGCGAGGCCTTTGCGCATTCGGAGGATGAGCGAGCTGTTCTTCGCTCTCAGCTAGACCAACTTAACCGTAAGTCCCTATTTTTACTTTGCGCCTGTTGTCTTTATTCTTCCATGTGACCGGAGTTCTTCCCTTTTGTTTCAGGGGAGAAAGAAATTTTGGAATCCCGGTTGGCTGATGTAGAGAAAACCCTCTCCCAGGAGACAACTGCCAAAGAAGAGCTTGATGCTCTTCGTGATTCTGAGGGGGGGCGGGCGAAGCGACTACTCGGTTTTGCACATTCTCTTGCGGGTAAGGACGGCATTATTTTTGTGCGAGGATTTGCTGTTGGTCTTTGCTACCTCCTTGAATCAGTTTTTGTTTTGCAGGTCCCTCTTCCAGCTCTAGTTGTGTAGCGAGTGATACTTTGTCACTCGACCAAGCCATTGATCAGGTTGGGGTGACCATACAACATGCCAAGAAGTCTCTGGAGACCTCCGTCCAAACACTTGACTGTCGCGGGGTTTGCTGCGCAGATGGGCCCCGACTCGAAGACTTTGAAGTCTTATGCGCAGGAGTTGATGGTACGCGGTTCAGACTCCACCCTCAAGCTTCTTCTTAGCCAGGGTGTGGCTGCCGACTACGAGGCTATCCTTTCTAACTTTCATAAAAGGTCAGACGGTAAGCCATCGAGTTTGAAGAAGTAGGGGTCGCGCGTCTCCAGCCTTGCGAAGGCCAGTATTACGACTATGGAGCGTCGCTCTGCAGTCGTTGCTGATGCCTGTATGGACGGGTCTGAGGCTGCTGCCCAGTCGTAGGCAGCTTTTGTTAGAAATCTTAGTCTGGCTTTGTAATATGCAATGTACATTTTGCCACTTATGATATATTTTGGGAAATAGAGCTCATGTTTGGTCCTTGCTGTGTGTTTATGTGCGTCCTTGTTGTTTTGAATTATATCTTGTTTGAGACTGTGCGATTGTGTCTCAGTCGGGCATCTCCACCATTCAGATGAATGTTCCTGTGGAGGGAGAGTTCCGCTCGACTGCGCAGCTGAAGAATGATGCCTGAGTTCTTGAGTACGCCAAGAAGAAGGTTGTTCAGTTGGAGCAGGAGCCTAAATCAGCTCGAACTGACATGGAGATTCTTCGAGTGAGGCCTTCTCTTTCCACCCAGAGAGAGAAGTATGTTCTTTATGAGATGGAGGACTCGAATAGGCAACTTGAAGGTATTTAGTGTGCCGATTTTGCTTCTTGTGTGTGTGTTTTGCGCCTAATGTCTCGTCCTTTTGCTCTGTCTTTAGTTTTTGTAGATGACTCCCATGCTGAAGCTGTTCGTGTAGCGGAACGTCTGGCAGATGCTACTCGAACGCCTATCACCGGTCCACAACATTTCTGGCTTGATGCATATCATGCAAATATCCTTGTCACTCTGAAGGACCGCGTGTGGCGTGGTGCCATTCTTCTGGAGCGCTGCCGGGCGACACTTATGCGGGCGAATCATTATCTGTTCCCCGAGGGTCCCCAACCTCGAAGGATCCATGCTCTGGTCGACTTGTTCCGCGCTCATGAACCCATTCGAGAGTATGTGATCCGTCGGGTTGTGCTTGGAGCCAACGCCGCATTCGCCTTCATGAAGAGTCAAGACTCTGGGCGTTCCTCTTCGTCTTCATCTCGTTCAGAGCTTCGGTTGTCTAGTGAAGACATGGAGCGAACTCTTGCTCCTGCTGAGAGGTTGATAAGCTGGGCGTGTAAGAAATTAATCGACTCCAACTTACCGTTAAAGGACGAATATGCTTAGCCTCTGTATTTATAAGTTTTGTGTTGTATGTGATGTATAGTAGGGACTCAGCCCCCGAGTATAGCGAGTGGGGTTTTGTTTGTATGCTTGCTTATGATAGAAGTCCATTACTCATGTTTCCGAGGCGCTTCCTTTGCAATCTCCTTTTGATGTGTGGGCTCCGAATGTGGCGAGTATTTTCTTTTGCGTGGCTCTCAAGTTGATTGAGATGTTTGTATTTTGTTCTTTGATACATACGCAGCCCCCGAGCGTGTCGAGTAGCTGCCTTTATGCCTTTTGTCCTCTGATGTGCAGCCCCCGAGCGTATCGAGTGATTGTTTTTTGCTTTTTGATATATGTGCAGCCCCCAAGTGTATCGAGTGGCTGTTTTTCGTTGTGACGATAAATTATGCGAGGATTGTATGGATAATCTCTTTTCTTTATAAATGTTGACCATCAAGCCGCCTCATTAAAAACCTTCCAGTCCGATTAGGTACCCTGGAAGGAAAAGAGCGCGTCGGGAACTTGCTGGTCTTTTTTGATACATGAGCTTTTTGCTACATCAACTAGATGTTTTTTGCTAAATGCGGATGACCCTAATTGGCCATACTCTTTGAGTTGTATGCTTCTTCTTGGTGTTGTAGCATCTTTGGCTTGTACTTTCTATCGTATGACCTCTTTGGCTCTTGCAGTCGAAATGTCAGAGGCTACCCGTGAAAAGAGTCTTTCCGTGGTAGCGTGATGTGCATAGCAGTAAAAGTTTCGAGTGGCAGCGCGCCCTTTGCGTCTTGCTCTTTCGTTTTGTGATTGTCACTTATGATGACACAGTTTGGCACTCCTTGACTGAAGATAGTAGTGATGTGGTTTGGATTTGTCACCCTGCTTGTGCCTGACCTCACCTTATCAATCATGGCTTGATTTGTTTTGCTTGGAGGATCCTCTTGGTCTAGTTTCTGTCTAAATATTTTTATTGCTCGAGTGGCATGTAGGTTCCACCTTCTGATTGACCTATGGTTTATGTGCCTGACGAAAACACCTGGTGGTACCTGCGCCTTTGCTGTTCCAATGTTTGCCAGCCTGTTTGGCTTGTTTGTTACGCGTGCACGCTACATGTTGTAGCTCGCAACTGTGAAATCTTCTTTATCAATTATGCATGAGCTCCCTCGGATGATTACGTGTTGTGTTCCTGATTATCTTGCCAGTCGCATGCCTTGGAATAGGCCTTCGTAGTCGACTTCGACCTTTGATGGAGACGGGAAGTCTATCTGCAGTACATAGCTTATTCGTTCCTTGTGGGGTGTTATGAGTATCATACCTACGCATGTACCTTGTCCCGTCAAAGTGTATTGTTCATGGTTTGGTGTGTGTATCTTCTTCTTCTGCAGTCTCGACTGTCCATATGGCGTTTACCTCATGTGTTGCGGTTATGGTTGCCCGCTTCTTACGCTCTGGTTCCGTTGCCACTTCTCTCTCGACTCGCGCCTTGTCTAAGGTTTGCTCTATTCGGAATGCCTCCGAGATCCTACAAAAGTCTTTGGCATAGTCATCTGACTTCTGGAAGTTTCCATGGACTGTGATGACTCCTCTTGGACCTGGCATTTTGAGCTTGAGGTATGCATAGTGTGGTACTGCCATGAACCTTGCGAATGCCGACCGTCCCAATATGGCGTGGTATTGTGATTTCCAGTCGATGAGTTCGCTTCTGAAGTGGGTTGCATCCCCGAATGTGACGTCTTGTTGGATTTTCCCTTCTGGACGCACGGCTTTGCCTGGTACAATACCGTGGAAGGTGTTTGTAGATTTTGAGAGATTGTCGACTGGCATGTTCATTCTTTGGAGCGTATCTGTAAATATTATGTTGACGCCACTACCTCCGTCCATGAATATTTTGGTCATAGTATATCCTCCGATCTGTCATTCGAGTACTAGAGCAGCGTGTCCCGGTCGATAGATGGCTGGCGGGTGATCCTCTGATCAAAAGCGATTGTTATGTCTGATCCTCGCAAAAATTATGTTACTGGTTTGGAGCTAATACTGCCATATCGACGTTTCTGGTGTGGCGCTTTTGTTTTCTGTTGGAGGTGCATCCCTTATGGATCATGTACATCTGCCCTTTTGGCTGCAGATATTGGGTGTCCACATTGTGCGGTATGTGATGTATGGCGCCCGCCATCTGGATATTCGCATTGTGTTGCGGCGGTGGCGGTAATGCTGCGAATGTTTGTGGAGGTGCTATGTATGTCGTTGGGGTAGCTTGTGGTTGTTCTCTCTTCATTCGATTTATGTAATTTATCGCCATTTGCCTGAATTCGCGGCAGCTTCCCATTGTATGATGTGACGTTAACCGTCTAGTCGTCGGATCTTTGAACATATGGAGTATGCACTCGTTCTCCATCTTTTCTTGAAATGATTTCTCGATTCTTGACTCTGAACGTTTCTGCCAGTCTTGTCTTCTATAGCTCCCACGCTAGTCTCGGCCTCGGTCGTCGCGTCTGTCGACTGGTCTATCTCGTCTATAGTTATCACTTCGTGCGTCTCGTCGATCGTCTTGTCGACTGCTTCACCGGTCGTCTTGGTTTCTATCATCTTGACGCCGGTCGTCCTGCGAGAATCCAAATGCTACAAATTTTACTTTGTCTTTGCTGCCGTGATTGTAGTCGCGCCTTCTTTGTTTGTCGTCCCTATCTCGGCGATCTCGACTATCGCGGTGGTCTCGACTGTCTCGTCGGTCACAATGTCGTTGCGGTGAGTGCGGAGTTTTGCTTTGAACTGTGTCTTCGCCATCTGCCCACTTGGTTGCTAGCTTCATGAGTTCCGCCATGTTTTTTGGTTTTTGTCGTCCGAGTGCGTCCCTGAAATCTTTTCTATAGACTCCATTCGTGAAGGCGTCAATGGCTATGTCCTCTGATATCGCGCCCATACAGTTTCGGATGGAGGTCCATCTTCTAATGTATGCTCTGAGTGTTTCGTCTGTCTTTTGTCGGCATGCTCTTAATTCCTCGAATGTTTTCGACCTTTCGCATAGAGGGTCGAAATATTTTATGAAGTCTTCCTTGAAGTGGTCCCAAGAGTCGTAGGTTCCTTCAGGTAAGGATTTAAGCCAGTAGCATGTTGTTCCTTCAAGCATCAGCTATAGATATTGTAGTGCCACCTTTGTTGTTCCTCGTTGGCATATGACTGCCAGTTTCTAATCTTCCAGCCAGCCCGAGGGCTCTTGTTTTGAGTTAAACTTCGGCATGGTTGGTAGACCAAACTTTTTTGGCAACATTGTTTCTTGAATCCGCCGAGTGAAGCATTGTGCTCCGCATGGTCCTGCGTTGCGATTGTCGGGTGACTCACGACTGCTTGATCTCCTAGACCTGCTCCTTGAGCGGCTTCTTGATCTGTGACGGCTTGAGCTTTTTCTGCCGCTGCTTCGCTGAGGATTGCGACAGCGACGTCCTCTCGAGTGGCTTCTGCTACGTCCTCTCCTTCCTCCGTCTACCAGTTCTTTTGCTACGATTTCCAGGGCCTTCATTTGCTGGAGGTATCTTGCTTCAGCAGGACCCCCTGCTGGTGGTTTTCCCGCTTGGAGGTATGCCCCTATGGATATGAGGGCTCCCTATGCTGTTTTGGGTTGGATTATGCCGTTAGAGTCGACGGTCAGAAATGAGTTATCCAGGTTTCGAGTGACTTCTTCCCTTTCGTTTTCTAGGATTCTTTCGAATCTGGATCTGTGTCGTGCTTCGGTTGCACCTATAGAACTCATAGATAGTTGTCGCCTGTGTGCGCTTGATATGCTTGCATGTCTTCTTCGCTACTCGAGTGTTGCTCTGTATTGTTTCAAGCGATGCGATTTCTGCCAGTTGAAGTAGTTGTATGTTGCCAACTCATCTGGAGTTGCGTCTGCTGGCATCATTATGCCTTCTTCAATGACCTTTGTCACTTTTGCAGCCATCTCCGCCGTGATGTCCAGAGTGGTGGTACCGTCTGGTAGAGTGACCGTGCGGGGGTAATCGACCGGCTGGCGGTTGGCTGCGTATTCTGATGTCTCTGCGGCTGTTGCCACGTAAATCTGTTGGGGAATGTGGTAAGGATATGTGTAGTCTGAGTGTTCTTCATATGCTGCTTCGATGTCGCTATCCCACTCTGTGTTTTTGTTTTTGTTTTTTCTGTTCTCGCCATCCTCTGTTTGTTGTATATATTCGTTGTAGTCGATGGCCGCGTGGTGTGTTGATTGGATCTTTTGGTTGGCGAAGTCGGTCAGACGTATGTTGTCTTCTATAGGCTCATCATACTCGGAGAGGTGGAAGCTTTCTTCTGGAGTGTCGATCTGCATATGATCATCGACTGGGTTGATATGGAGGGTCGATTGCACTTCTTCTTCTATCTCGTTTTGCATGATGAACTCGTTGAACTCCCTTGTGGACATGGACCCTGCTATGGATGACATCGGATCGATCTGTGATGTTGCCGCTCCAGTGCTTCCAACCGAAGCTATCGATATGATCATATCGTCGACTGAGGTAGTCGACGGTCCTTCCACTTCAGGGAACTCTTCTGCCATGAATTTGTTGAACTTCGCGGATAACATCGAATCCGTTGGGGATTTTGGTGGCGGGATCAAATCGAGCTGTGATGAGGTATCATCCTTGTCTGTCAAAGATGCGACCTCAGTCGATTTCTCCTGGAGTATCTTGGTTGTGATTTGTTCGGCTAGATCCTGTACACCAAGCTGATCAACAAAAAAGTTATGTTCTCCAATGGTTAGATCAAAACCTGAACTGAGATTGGAGTAGATCTCCTGAGCTTCGGGTGAGTATGGCTTGATCCTGGCTGGTGATGCTGCTTTTGGCGAGTGATCGCCTATGATCTGGATGTGATCTGCTATTGTTGATGTGCATCCCTTTGAAGAAGTCGGCGGGACGCCGTTTGAAATTTGGACCGAAAAATCCGCATATCCAACACTACCTATTCCCACAGACGGCGCCAATTGATGAGGGATGTCCCCATCAATACCCATGGTTACTGGCCTAGGGTAAGAGTTATGAGGTAGAGAACACGTAGTGTTGGTAGATTCGTCGGCTGACAAGCGGGAATTACCCAGGTTTGGGGCCCTCGAGTGAGGTAAAACCCTTACTCCTGCTTGTCTGTTATTGACTGTGTATATGCGGCGAGTACAGAGGTCTAGCAAGATGTCGATCTTGCTAGGGTTTGGTGGTTCTGATTGGGCGTGTCCTTGATCAGCCACCCTCCTGTCCTTTATATAGGGGTACAGGTCTCGGGTCGTAACCGACTAGGATTACATTTATGGAAAGTACTACCGACTATGCTATATATGGTATAAGTCTTCGACTTGGGCTTCGTTTGTTGGGCTTCTTCAGCCTATTGACAATTGGGATTTAGTCTTACGTGCACCAGGTACCCACACGAAGGGGGTACCAGTTTGGTATAACCTTGTCACTCTCCATAAATAATAATAACATTCATCCATGCGTTGTAAATAAATTACAGCTAGGCAATTGACAGAATAATGATAAGCAACCCAATGCATATACTAATAATATTGTGTCTAGTGTGAGATTCATTCGGGCATTACAACAATATACATTGACCGTTCCAACCGCATCTATGACTAATAATCCACCTTCCGGTTAGCGTCCGCACCCCTTTCAGTATTAAGTTGCATCGCCTTAAGCGATGTGTGTAAAGTAAGTAAGTAACATCATCCTTAGATAATTTACAACTGTTTTATCGCTAATAGCAACAGTACATCTATAACCTTAGAGCTTTCTATCACTGCACCAGATTAAATAGAGACATGAACCTACTATCGAGCATAAATACCCCCTCTTAGAGTTACAAGCATCTATTTGGCCAGAGCATACACAAGTAACGGAGAGCATGCAAGATCATTAAATAGCACACACATGATATGTTATGAAGCAATAACTTTAGTACTCAATATTTAACGGATCCCAGCAAACACAACATGGAGAATTCATAACGGTGATCTTGATCATGATAGGCAGCTCACAAGATCTAAACATGATAGCACAAGAGGAGAACACAACCATCTAGCTACTGCTATGGACCCGTAGTCCAAGGTAGACTACTCAAGCATCAGTCCGGAAGCGGCCATGGTGACGTAGAAGCCTCCGGGGACGATTCCCCCTCCCGGCAGGGTGCCGGGGAGCAGTTTTGATCTCTCCCGAAGTGGTGGCGGTGACGGCGGCGTCTCGGGACCCGTGGAGGAAAAAGTGATTTACCGTCTGGAGTTTTTAGGTCACGGGGCTTATATGGGCAAAAGACCTAGGTCGGTGGGCGCCCGAGGGCGCCACACCACCTCCCGGCTCGGCCAGCATGGGGCCCATGCCACGAGGCGGTGTGGGTCCGTCGGGGTCCGCCTTCGTCCTGTATTTGGTTCTTCTGGTCGCAAATATTCCAAAAATAAATACTTGTTGGTTCGTTTCCCATTTGGCGGATATTTCTTTAAGAGATTTTCTGAAACCAAAAACAGCAGAAAACAGGGAACTCGCACTGTGGCATCTTGTTAATAGGTTAGTCCCAGAAAACACATAAAACTATATAAAATGCATATAAAACATGTAATACATGGTATAACATAGCATGGAGTATAAGAAATTATAGATACGTTCGAGATGTATCAGTATGGTGCAGTATTTATTCTTCTCTTCCAATCTGCAATTTCGCCTACCGACATAAGGGGAGCCACCTTCAATCTGCAAGCTAATCGGTGCATCGATCAAGGATAGCGATGCAGTAAATGAAACCGGCATTCTATTGCCACCAACTGGGATGTCAGGCTCAAGGATCTTCAAGCTGAGATAGTCTCTCGGTGATGCCAGCTCCAGGGACACCTGCCCAACAGAGTTGTCGGCCAAAATCACCTCAGCCAGCTCCACATCCTTGCAAGCTGCCACTACTTCATCAACATTGTGTTGCTCTTCCAAGCCTTGAACTATGGTCGAAAGGGACTGAAACCACTTCAGGAGGTTCCACAATGTGCTGCTCCATCAATCCACCAAGTTCAGGCGAGCAAACCATCTCCAGCTGCTGTAGGAGACTTAAGTCACACCTTTCTTGACTCGGATACCTGTAACCTGAAGAAGCATAGAATATAGGATCAGCCTCAAAGAAATGAGAGGCAGGACAAAGCAAATAATCAGCCAATCATCTGCAAACAAGTATCATAGTGAATATGTTTGTATTCTGTAACTTCCTCTTTGTTTTTGTAGAATAGTAGAGAAATATATGCGGAATATGTTGGATGAATTATTGAGCCTCGGGGGCGAGTATATATGGGCGTACATGGGTTATCTTGGAGTGCAAGATAAGATACGAGACTCCTATCTATCCTAGACTACTGTCTAAACGTGCAGCCGCACGTATACTCTAACACTCCCCTGCAGTCGAAGCGGGAGCGTCGTGAACAACATGAATGACGTACGTTGACGATCAGAGTGAAGATAAACCGAAGTAGACCCAGAAGGCTGAAACCCTCCGCAATCGTAGCGGATGAGTGCTCAGGCGAGGTGGTAGCCCTTATGCCGATGTCGAGGGAGCCGAGAGCGCGAGGCGGTGCCGAGGTCGAGGTAGTAGTTGCGAGGAGATGCCATGGTCGATGTCATGGTCGGGGATGCCGGTGTCGATGTAGCCGCCGCACGTCAAGCCACGGGCGCAAATAGGGTGGCATGGTAATGATTACGGAGACGCGTCAAGGGTAGTCGTCAAGGATGTCGATGCCGAAGGCGATGCAGTCCGAGCCGTCGAGAACGAGGTGCAGTCTTAGTTGTGCCAGAACTAGGCGCATGCCGGGGGCGTAGGCATACTACGGTTTTTGTCAAAACCGAGTACGCAAGATATCGGTGACGCGGTCGAGCCAGTCGTAGGTGTCGATGCCAAAGAATACGTTGTCAAAGCTGATGAAGACGAGGCGCCGATCCGAGCTTGCTAGGCACGGGGACGCGTCGGGGACGAAGGCACGCGGCGGTGTTGCCAACACCAAGCATGCGTAGAGCGGGATAAGTATGGTGTCGTGCCATGTTGGTGATAGACTAGCAGAGAAGGCTCCTTGACGATTTGCAAGGCGCAGAGCGGCGAAGACGGGGAAGAGCCAATGCAGTCCGCGGTTGTCGGTAGACGCAAGGGTGGATGGTGGAGATGTCGAGAGGCGGCGTTGCCGAGTTGCAGGCGCTGCCGAGGAGGCGTTGTCAGGCGGTGGCGATGACGTTGGTGACGAAGTTGTACTGGACAAGGACGAAGGTGTAGACGGCGAAACCGGCGGCAGCGAAGGCCGTGCAGGTTACGTGAGGAGGCGCGGCGGCGATACAAAAACTTGGCGAGGAAGAGCCGACAACTTGACGAAGACCATGCGCAGACAGTGGCGACCCACGCCGTGGGAGCGACACAGTGTTAGCCTGAAACGTCGGTGCGCGAGGACGGTGAAGTAGACTGCGTGTAGCAACGCTACGGTCCGAGGGGACGACGTAGCTGCAGTACGCGAGTCGGTGCAGCGGCTTGAGGTCGTAGGGGATGTACACGTAACGAAGGCGTGGTGGAAGCCGAAGACGTGGGCCCAGGCCGCAGCGCGCGGCCCGAAGGGGCGGCGTTTCGGCAGCGTGTTGCTTGAATGGTGATAGGCGCGTGCTCGGGGACGTGCTTAGCGGTGATGCGCGTGGGTCAGACCGACGGATGCGCATGACGCGTTAGCATGGACGACGATGTGCAAATCAGAGTTGATGACGACATTGTCGGTGAAGTTCCGGGCGATGATGAGGAAGACGGACCAGCGAAGGAGACCGCGGGGACGAGAACAGCCTGATGTGACGCACGTACGGGCGCCCCGTGTGCGGCGACATGCGGTCGTGCCGAGCGGTTGATGAAGATGGCCGGTGCAGATCAAAGTCCTTGTCGGAGTGGAGGCGCAGGTTGACGACGGCGGTGGGCGACTCAATCCGATATAAGATCGGTAAACCAAAAGGAAAATTGATCAAGAGATTGGAATAGACTTACAAGACAAGCCGATCAAGAATCGGCGGACGAGCCTTGCATACCGGGATGCGCAGCCCCCGGCGGAGATCATGGAGATCGACCTCCCCGGGGGCAGCGCGGCGGAAGCATGTCGATGATGCCTAGCACGGCGCCATGGGGCGACGGCGCTAGGGTTTGGGAGCGGCGGCGGCTGCTGTAGGGTATGATCTAATTAGGTTGATACCATGTAGAACGATTGAGAAAGATATGTGAAATATGTTGAATGTATTATTGCCTCGGGGGCGAGTTTATATAGACGTACATGGCTTATCTTGGAGTGTAAGATAAGAAGACACGAGAGTCCTATCTATCCTAGACTACTGCCTAAACGTACAGCCGTACGTATATTTTAACAGTTTTTTACTACAAAATGAATGTCTATACCATTCTGTTACTTTGGTTCAATACCTAAAATAAAACCCCAGATTATTTTCCTTCCTTTACCAAACAGTCGTGGTGTGTAAGCTGTTGGTTCCGTATGCAAATAATACTACTCATTTCGAACTATTCTGCTTGTATGTGTCTATGGCCTGGACTTTATCAAAAGTATCAGAGTTGGACTTCATGGTTTTCTAATTCGGTGGTGCACATAGTCTCTGACTATTATTCTGGTCTTGAAATCACCTACAAACCCAACTCGATCCATTGACATGTTGCACACTGATTTCCCTCTCTACCAACAGACTTCTACAAAACAATGTGGGGGACAGAGATAAGAGCCGGTCATACACGCGTCAACTTAAACTTTTCCGAAGGTCCAGTTTTCATGAATATTCTGAAGAGTGAAGATCAGTGTGACCCAGCATACAGCAAGAAGACTGTATGTTCATATTTTGTTAGAAAACCATCTTATTCTGCAGAGAAGCCACTCAAGTGTTCTCACCGCAGCACTATGTACTTTTCAGAACTTGCTGTTAAGTTTTCTGGAAATTTGGACAGGCCTGAGAATTTACCTTTAGGTGGCCAATGTGTACGACATTGGCTACGTGTGAGTGCCTCCACAAGGATAACCAGGATAATCACCAAATTTCACAATGCGGGGAGTGCTATCCTGTAATGAGAGCATTGGGCCATGAATACTTTTATTTAATTCATGTTAGAATAGGAGTCAAAGCAACACAAAACTGTAAGGTGGGGTTTACTATTGGATTTTATCAATAGAGTAGGATTAATGTTTTTTAAACAGAATAGAACTCAAAACAAATAATACACACTTCGATTCTTCCAGAAATAATTGGTTTGCTGATTTTCATTCGGTTCATAACTCAATATGGCCTACCAAAGAGCTATAACACTCTGCATATGCTATATGCAATTACACATGCTGTCACATTAATTTCTTTGGTAGTATGAAAAATATGCATGTCAATAAAACATGGAACCAAGGGAGTATGTCTGTAAGTTCTGAAAGAAACTAACATAGAATTACTATATACGAAAAGTATCAATTGCCTGACTGTGCATTTAAGGCAAGGAAGATAACTCGGTTTAAAAGGAGTAGATAACAAAATTGTGAAATGTAGCTTGGCAAAGGATCTCCACATAAATTAGCTGCCTCCACATAAGGAAAAAATAGAGACCAAAACCTGCAACAATAGCAAACAATCAAGTTTAGCAAGTTAGCAAATCCTATATGTTAAGTTATCTTCGGCTATACCTTGGCTCTTTTGGAGATCAGTTCATTTGCCTATTTTTTCAACTGAATTTTCTTACCGTTGGTCTGCTGGAACAACTCCTTTATACTCAACAGAAGGCCTGCAACTAACAAAAGCCACGATGCACTCAATAACTCAACTCCAACCAAGATATTTAAAGAATAGATAAAACCTACACAGAAGCTCAAGACAGGACGGAGAATTGAAAAACAAGTTGTCGTTATATAATCATACCCATCAGGGAAATGGTATCCTTTCCCAGGTTCCAGATAAAGACCAAGATTGACCACGCACCTGTCCAGCAAATGCCCTGCAGAGTGAAGCTTTGCAGCATTGCAGGTTCAGCACGATCAACATCCACAAAATTCGAAATTTACAGAGCAAGGCAATAACACAATGAAATGGTGCTGATTTCTCTAGCGACAGTCGCCAAAGTTTTCTGCAACGTCTAATTGCTTACACACAAAAAGAATCATGAATGGTTTACACAGTGTGCGTGCTCCATACTGGAGTTCAGGCTGCGCCGTCCTGCGTCGATTTCCAAGCTAACAATCTGCCTTCGTGGAGCGTGCAGCCGTCTCTAGAAGCATCCTCGAATCGGCCGTAGTGGAAGATCTAGACACGAACACGGCACAGATCATTCTCAGTTGGCAAATATAAAATTTAGCCCAATCTCGAGCACAATTAGGTTCGTGGTTCCGCAGATCGTGAGAACTATCCGTGCTCACCTCTCCGTCGTTGGCGCGCACTCCTCGAGGAGGAACCTAGCGGCGTCGGCACCAACGGAGATGACCCCGGTGTCGGTCGACTGGACGCCGCCCTGGGCGTGGAAGATGGTGGTGTCCAGCATCACCGCCCGTCGGCCCCCCTCCTCGTGCAATGTGGGAACCATTTGGAGCAGGGGTGAAGCCAGGAAATATGGTCGCCGGTGTCAAACACGAATAAGCACATAAAATGTGCGTCTCTAAAAGTACCACAGTTATATATACGTATATAACTAGCATGGCTACAGGTGTAGTTGTTATTATTTAACAAATCTTAATGTATTATTTAGCAAACTCGTATAAATAATAAACAATAATTGTCAATATCATATGAAAATAAATTCATTACAAAAGTAATTACCTCTGTTTTTTGGCCTCTACAGTTTCCCATCAGGAGAAATTGATCTATTCATCCTTACGTGGAGTCGAATATAAATGTCTTGCTCCAAGAAGCAAATCACCAATGCGATTACGCAGCACTGTTTTCACTATCTTCATTGCTGAGAAAACCTCTCAACGGATGCAGTGGCCACAGGCAGAACTAACACTAGCTTGAGGAGTTCGTATACCAACGGAAATGGCATGTGCTTTTTCGTACTAACCATTAGCTTAGCAAGTGTGAAGATAGTTTTCAGATTCGCAAATATTTCGCCTGCTCGCACATTATCGATGTAAATTGTAAGATCATGTGCAAGATCCTTCATTTGGATGGAACTGAAATCATCCGGATAGAACTAAGCCAAATCCACTAAGGTCTCAACTTTGAAAGCATCAAAGGAATCCCCGGGACTAAATGCAGCCATTTGGGTAAGAAGAGTTGAGTTCACCTCAGTAAAACGATCATTCAACTCTCCAAGCTGCAAATCAATAACATGGTTCAAACAATCATATTTGTAGTGCTCATAGTTAGTGCGGTTGGTCTTCGCCCTTGGTTTATACCGGTCTATATATTTTTCTTCCATATCCAACTTCGGATTATTATGCTCTTCACAAAATGAGTGAGCTTTTTCCAATAAAGAGTCCCAACCATCATCTCTGATTTGCTGAAATTTTTTCTTTATCAACTTCACCTCTTGCATAGCCTCCAAAATGTCCATATATTCCCTCTGTAATGATAGAGATAATGCATTTGCATGTCCTAAGATAAGCAACATCAACTGTAGATGAAACCCGAAGTCAAAATCTTTGAAATAATCTAAGAGAGCACGAGCTTGACATTTCTTTCCAGCATTTGGTCCATCCTTTTCAACATATTTGAGGACATCAATAATATCCGGGAACAAGTTATTTATACTCAGAAGAGTTTTATAGTGAGAGCCCCAACGAGTGTCTCCTGCTCTTTGAAGTGATTGCTCTTGATTTAATCATGTGCCGGTGCTAAGTTGTCCACATCCAATTGCTTTCTTCACTCTCTCATGTTGGCTCTCTCTAAGCATATCTTTCCGCTTACAAGAGGCTCCTGCCACATTAATAAGAAGAGATATCATGTCAAAAAAGTCCCTAACATCATCATTCTTTTTAGCTATTGCCACAATGACTATTTGAAGCTGGTGAGCAAAGCAGTGAACAAAATATGCTGACCTACCCTCCCTGATGATCAAAGCTCGCAAACCATTGAACTAGCCTTGCATGTTGCTTGCACCATAATAATCTTGGCCACGAACTTTTTTCATGCTTAGTCCATACTGACCAAATAGGTAGTCAATATTGGATTTGAGACATGAAGCAGATGTCTCCTTGATACGTCTCCAACGTATCTTTACTTTTTTATGTTCCATGCTATGTTATATCATGTTATTACATGTTTTATATGTATTTATATAGTTTTATGAATTTTCTGGGACTAACCTATTAACAAGATGCCAAAGTGTCAGTTCCCTGTTTTCTGCTGTTTTTTGTTTCAGAAAAGTACTTAAGGAAATATTCTCGGAATTAGAAATAAAAGATCCCGGAATTATTTTTGAAATATTTGCGTCACGAGGAACCGAAGACGAGACGGAGAAGAGCCACGAGGCGCCCACACCACCTCGTGGCGCGGGCCCCATGCTGGTCGCGCCAGGAGGTGATGTGGGGCCCTCGGGCGCCCACCGAGCTTGCCCTTTCGGCCATAAATAACTCCTGGCATAAAAAATAATCGCACGGTGTTCATATTTTCGTTCACGGGTCCCGAACCACCGCCATCGTCAACACCAATACGGGAGAGATCAGAACTGCTCCCCGGCACCCTGCCGGGAGGGGGAATCGTCCCAGGAGGCCTCTACGTCGCCAGGACCGCCTCCGGACTGATGCGTGAGTAGTCTACTCTTGGAATACGGGTCTATAGCAGTAGTTAGATGGTTGTCTTCTCCTCTTGTGATATCATGTTTAGATCTTGCACTAGTGGAAAAATACTTATAGGTGGGATGACCCTTTGTGGCGCACCAGCAGCCCATGCGCCACATGACGTGGGGCTACCTTGCGGGTAACCCACGGTGAGGCTACCTGGGCCGCGCCAAGGATGGAAAGGCCCGCAGAAGGCCCACTCGGGGTATCTAGTATCCTAGTCCAGCTCGGTTAGGGCTTGTAACCTACCGTATCTGTACCAACCACCCGAGACCTGGCTGCCTATAAAGCCAGGAGGGTTGCCCGTCCTAGAGGACACGTTGAGAACGACAAACCCAGGCGCAGATCGCAATCTCGCCATTGTACTCGCTACTCGCATCAATAACCAGACAAGCAGGAGTAGGGTGTTATCCTCCGGGAGCCTGAACCTGGGTAAACCTCGCTTGTCAGCCGTCGTGATCACCTTGCACTCTCCTCTCTCCCCATCAATCAACCCGGGGTGCACAACCCTGGGACTTGCCGAATTAACGCCTCGTCAATTGGCGCCGTCTGTGGGAAGGTCAAACAAGTGCTAGGATCATGGTCACGCCGGCTCCATCCGCAATGAAGATCGGCGCACCCGCCATCAGGGAGTCGATCCGAATCGGCTCCTTCGAGTACGTCATCCACTCGAAAGCTCATCAATCGGTCTACGCCGATCTGGACAAAGGTATACACATCACCTTTGGCTCCATATTCTGTTGCATCGATAGTCGTGGCATGCTCAGGTCTACGACTACGGCGCTACACGCGGCGGCGTCATCAAAATCGCCGACCACCGCGCCCGCTGGACCCGCGAAGATCGCATCTACCGCACTCGCGGAGATCGCAACCGCCGCACCCGCGAAGATCGCATCTGCCGCACCCGCAAGGTTTGCGCCAGCTGTACCCGCGAAGAGAACATCTACGCCGACAATCTCGGCAACGACCACGCGAATCGAGTCTACTACCCCAACCTCGATCGCGCGGTCAATCAAGTCAAGCCCCACCTCCACCGTCGCGCCCGCACATGCGACCGGGGGCCCGCGTCCGACATCAACGTCACGCGTGCCCTCATCTTCCTGGAAGTCCCAGGTCTACCCCAAGCCATCCGCACTCGCCCCGTCGAGTGCGGGCACATGGACAATCGCGAAGAGACGCGACAGCGGGTGCGCCGCGCGCCACGTTGCAGCAATTTTCGACCCCGATCAGGAAGCGGGTGGCATAAGTAGCAGCGGCAGCACCAACTCTCCAATCCATGCCTACCCCCAGGCAGGTCTTCATGGCCGGCACGGCGCCACATGACGACGAAGACGAACCCGCTTACCCACTGGAGGTGGACATGCCGGACCAGACGAAACTTGTCATCACGCGTGATATGGCGATCCAAGCAATGAAGCATGTGGACGAGGGCACGTTCCCGCCACCCAACGCACATCGAGACGATCACCTGGCGGTCCAGTACTTGCTACGCAAGGAAGGCGAACGAATTCGCGCCGAAAAGGCCGAACTTCTCAGGCGCAAAAGGGACGCGGATGCGTCGAGTGCCAGGCGAGCTGCTCTCTCCTTCACATCCTCCACAGAGGTGAATCAGGGAGCACGGCGAACCAGAGCCCGTGTCCCTCACATGGGAGAAGCTGATCGAACAAGGCTCACCCGCAACCTCGACTCGTCCTTCGTCACCGAAGACGAGAATGGGATACCCGTCCCGAAGACGGCGAATGCCGCCCTGATATCGGTCGAGACATACCTCCGGCTCACGCAGCCGCCGGAGGGTGACGCGCGCTCCCTCCTCCACAAGCAACAAATTGCCTCCATAAGGGCAATCGAAGATGCTCTAGCGGCCAAGGGGCCAGGTAATCAAGCTCACGAACCAACGATGTCGGGCGCCCCAGCGGCGCAGCGACAAGCAATCAAGGACCTCCGTGACGTCCTGACACAGAAGACGGTGGACCGCAACCGCAAGGAACGTTCGGCTAGCGTGGCACACGCAAACGACCACGCCGACCGCGACTTCGAGCCGTGTGGCGCAGCATGTTTCTCCTTCAACATCCGCGACACCCGCATGCCTAAAGGCTTCAAGTTGACGGCCGGCACACCAAAATACGACGGGAAACAAGACCCGAAGCTATGGCTCGAGGACTACCTTATCGCTTGCACCTGCCAAGGCGGAACATCGACCACGGCAATGCAGTACATCCAGCTCATGCTGACAGACTCTGCACGCGGGTGGCTCACAAGCCAACCCAAAGATTCTTTTCGAACGTGGGAGGAGTTCCAGGACAACTTCATCAAAAGTTTCTCGGGAACATTCGCCAGACCAACGACCTACATCGAGTTGCAGGCCTGCAAGCAAGGGAAGGACGAGTCGCTCCGATCTTACATCCAGAGGTGGACACTCCTCCGCAATACCATGGAACCCGTATCAGAGGACAGGGTGATGGACGCCTTCATGCATGGCGTTGCTCACCGCGACCTCCGGGAAGAATTTGGTAGGCTCCAGCCGAAGACCACAATAGAGTTAATGAAGACAGCCAACCAATGGGCGGAAGGAGAGTACTACGTCCGCGAAACTTCTCCCAAAAAGGAAGGCGAAACAAGCAACTGGCGCGAGTCGCGTCAGAAGAGGAAGGCACGTTACACGCACGACTCAATCGAGTTAGTAGCGGCGGGTTATGAAACCCCCCGCGAGGTCAAGCGTGAGGGCAGCAGACAGCATGAGCAAAGTCGACAGCCCAGCTCGAGTCATTACAACCGTGGCAGCAGCAGCATCGACCACAGCGATGGAAGTCAGAAGCGCGAGTGGAAGCGCCCGTTAACCCCGGCAGAGGAACTGATGCAACCATGTAAGCATCACTCGTTCCGCAACCCGGCAACAGGAAAGTGGGGTTCAAACCACCTGTTGAAAGATTGCCGCAAAGCAAGGAAGATCTACCATGCCATGCAACAAATCATCGCCCCGGTGCAGGCCATTCAAGCGGCACCGCAGCTAGCCATCCAGGCAGCACCCGCAAACAACAATCAAGTGCAGGCGGCAGGAGCGTTCCCCCAGCCGCAGCAGCAGCAACTAGGTCCGTCGGCAGCAGCCGACGCGTACCCAGCCGCACGAGGACAGTTGAACATGATCCAGAAGGGACCCCCGTCGAACAGGAGGCAGAAAATCATCACACGCCAAGTACTTCAAGCCATCAACAGCCCGCGCGCGGTACCAGACTACCTGCGCGGGTCGGAGACACCAATCACATTTTCCAGGGCAGATCACCCAGCGGAAGTAGTCCGACCAGGGCACGCCGCACTCGTGATTGAGGCTTTGATCGGCGACTACAGCCTGAAGAAGGTGTTCTTGGACGGGGGCAGCGGCATCAACATCATATTCGCCGACACCCTCAGGCGAATGAACAGGTCGACACAGAAATTGCCGGAATCGGAGACCACCTTCCACGGCATAGTACCAGGGCAAGCAATCACGCCCATGGGAACAATCACACTCGACGTTATCCTCGGTACACCCGAGCACTTCAGGAAAGAATCGATAGACTTTGAGGTCGTCGATTGGAAGTCACAATACCATTCCATCCTAGGACGCCCAAGCTTTGCCAGGTTCATGGCAGTACCCCACTACGCCTACCTGATGATAAAACTACCCGGGCCAAAAGGAGTAATCACCGTCCGCGGTGACTTTGGGCTCTCCAACAGCTGCGACCGCGAGTTTGCCAAGATCTCCGAGTCCTTCGGCGTCGAAGAGCGGTTCAAGGCCATATCAGCCGACAACGACAAGACCGTCTTCCCGGCTCGCAAGAAGCCTGCAAAAGACGCAGCATTCAACACAAATGACGACACCGTCACCCACCAAGTCCACCCGACTGACAGCGGAAAGACAGTCAAGGTCTCATCAAGCCTGACACCCGCATAGGAAAGCGCGCTCGTCGAGTTCCTACGTGAGAACTGGAAAATCTTCGCATGGCAACCTTCTGACATGCCGGGGATACCCAGGGAGCTCGCCGAGCACTCTCTGAAAGTACACAAGGACGCAAGACCTGTCAAGCAATCCATGCGACGCTTTTTGGGGCCCAAACGAGACGCTATCACCATGGAAGTCGACAGATTATTGCACGCCAAGTTCATCCGAGAGATCAAGGACTCGGACTGGGTCGCTAACCCGGTTCTAGTTGAGAAAAAGAAGACGAAGAAACTACGCATGTGCGTGGACTTCACCGCAGTCAACAAATGCTGCCCCAAAGACCACTTCCCGCTCCCGCGGATAGACCAGATCATCGACTCGACTGCAGGTTGCGAACGCCTATCTTTTCTGGACGCCTACTCAGGATACCAGCAGATCAGGCTGAAGGTCGAGGACGAAGAGAAGACAGCTTTCATCACACCCGACGGCGTTTTCTGCTACCAGACGATGCCGTTCAGGTTAAAGAACGCAGGTGCCACGTACCAGCGGACAATGCAAGCATGCCTCAAGGGGCTAATCGGGCAGATCGTCCAAGTCTACGTCGATGATATCGTCGTCACTACCCGGAAGGAGGACACCCTAGTCGACGATCTAAGCAAGGTCTTCGCCGCACTGGACGTATACCAGATCAAACTCAATCCAGAGAAGTGCGTGTTCGGCGTGCCAGCCGGAGAGCTACTAGGGTACCTTGTATCCGCCAGAGGAATCGAAGCAAATCCCGAGAAGGTGCAGAACATACTCACAATGCCAGCACTAACGAAGCTCAGGGAGGTGCAACGATTAGCCGGCCGAGTCGCAGCTCTTAGCCGGTTCGTTAGTAAGTTGGGAGAAAAGGCCTTACCCTTCTACCAACTGATGAAGAAGTCAGACAAGTTCGAGTGGACGCAAGAGGCGCAGGACGCATTCGACCATCTCAAGAAGACACTGACAACCTCTCCGGTCCTCGTGGCACCACTGGAAAACGAGCCGCTCTACCTGTACGTCTCAGCAACAAACAGGGTGGTGAGCACGGTGCTCGTAGTCGAACGCGAAGAGGAAGGGCACAGCCACCCGGTGCAGAGGCCCGTCTACTACCTTAGCGAGGTGCTCACCTTGTCCAAGCAGAATTACCCGCATTACCAGAAGCTGGCATACGGAGTCTTCATGACCTCTAGAAAGGTCGTCCACTACTTCTCCGAGCACCCGATCACGGTGGTAAGCTCCTCCGGACTAGCAGACATCCTCACAAATCAGCGCGCGACAGGACGAGTCGCCAAGTGGGTTGTCGAACTAGGACCATGGGGGCTGAAGTATGCTCACCCGAAGTCCATCAAGGCCCAAGTCCTCCCAGAATTCACCACTGAGTGGATAGAAGCCCAGCTACCGAACACCCCCGACTTGTCCAACGCATGGACAATGTACTTTGATGGCTCCAAGAAATTCAAGTCAGCCGGGGCAGGAGTCGTGCTCATTTCCCCCAAAGGCGACAAGCTCAAGTATGTCTTGCAGATGGACTTCCCGAAGCCGTCCAACAACGAAGCCGAATACGAGGCCCTGATCCACGGCATGCGGATGGCCAAGAACTGCGGCGCCACGCACCTCATGATCTACGGTGACTCCTACCTGGTGGTACAGCAAACCATGAAGTCCTGCGACGCCATCGCTGACAACATGATCGCCTACAGAGACCTCTACAATCAGATGGAAGGAAACTTCGACGGCTGCGAGCTACGCCACATCGGCCGAGAAAGCAACGAGGAAGCCGACGCCCTAGCTAACATGGGCTCGGACAGGGTGCCAGTCCCACCCGGCGTTTTCCTCGAGTGCATCACGCAAAGATCCATCAAGACTCAGGGTACAGCAAGCACTGCAACCACAAAAGGCGATGCCAACCCGCCAAGCCAAGACAAGGTCCCCATGGAAGTCATGCTAGTCGAAGCGACATGGACAGGACCATACCTGGCATACATACTGCATCAGAAGCTGCCAGCTGACCCAGTCGAAGCAAAGCGCATCATCAGACGCTCCAAAAGTTTCACCGTCATCAACGGGGAACTCTACAAAAGAAGCATATCAGGAATCCTGCAAAGGTGCATACACCCAGTCGACGGCCAAGCCATCCTACTCGACATTCACGCGGGTACATGCGGACATCACGCAAGCAGCCGGGCACTGGTGGCCAAGGCGCTACGAGCCGGATTCTATTGGCTCACAGCCATGCAGGACGCCGAGGAGCTGGTGAAGAAGTGCACAGGGTGCCAGGAATTTGCTAACAAGCCGCACGCCCCAGCATCGGAGCTCAAAACAATACCACTAGCCTGGCCCTTTGCCCAATGGGGCCTGGACATGGTGGGCCCGTTGAAGAAATCCTCACCCGGAGGTCATACTCACCTCCTGGTCGCGGTCGATAAATTCACAAAGTGGATCGAAGCCGTGCCCATCACAAGTTCGACTGCGTCCACAGCGGTCAACTTCATCAGGTCAATCATCTTCAGGTTCGGAGTACCTAACGGGATCATCACCGACAACGGCTCGAACTTCACAGCCGAGGAATTCAAAGACTTCTACTCAGAGCAGGGGATCAAGCTCAACTACGCGTCGGTCTCGCACCCGCAGTCCAACGGACAGGTAGAGAAGGCCAATGGCTTAGTCTGCAACGGCATCAAGAAGCGACTGCGCGTACCCCTAAAACGCGCAGCAGGCGCATGGGTGGAAGAACTGCCATCAGTCCTCTGGAGTCTGCGAACAACGCCGAATAGATCCACCCAGTACACGCCATTCTTCATGGTGTACGGTGCAGAAGCGGTCCTCCCCTGCGACATCAAGTTTGACGCACCAAGAGTAGTCGCCTACGACGAGTCAGAAGCAGAGGAAGCACTCGAAGACAGCAGAGACGCCCTGGACGAAGCACGCGACATCGCCCTAGCACGATCAGCCGTGTATCAGCAGGACCTGCGTAATTATCATACTCGGAGGCTGCGACCAAGAGCGTTCGTGGCAGGCGACCTGGTTCTTCGACTCAAGCAAAAGAAGGTGCACAAGCTCGCTTCCCCATGGGAGGGCCCGTACATCATAACAGAAGCAATAGGCAATGGAGCATACCGCCTAAAGGACTCGAAGACAGGAGCAGACTGCAGCAACCCGTGGAACGTAGCACAACTCCGCCGGTTCTACGCCTAGTTCGAAGCCAGCATTGTACAAGAAAGTCAACGCGGCAGGTTTCAGACACACTCTTTTCCTTACCAGGGTACCTGAGGGGACTGGAGGGTTTTTAATGAGGCGGCCTGTTCGCATGAATCAATAAAGTGATTTGAAGAAAATCTGTCTCCTCTATCTCGTCACTCAGGAAGCTCAAAAATCCTAGGCCGCCACTCGATCCACTCGGGGGCTGGCCACACAGGTTGATATAATAGCTTAGGCCGCTACCCGAACCACTCGGGGGCTGCGCCATACAAGCACGCCAGAAATCCTAGGTCGCCACCCGAACTACTCGGGGGCTGCGCCATACAGGTTGAAATAATAGCTTAGGCCGCTACCCGAACCACTCGGGGGCTGCGCCATACAAGCACACCAGAAATCCTAGGTCGCCACCCGAACTACTCGGGGGCTGCGCCATACAGGTTGAAATAAAAGCTTAGGCCACCACCCAACATGCTCGGGGGCTGCGCCACACAAGCACAGAATCAAAAATCCTAGGCCGCCACTCGACAGACTCGGGGGCTGCGCCATACAGGTCAAGTCCAAAATCCTAGGGCGCCGCCCACCACACACGGGGGCTGCGCCACACAGGTCACACTTGCAACCCTAGGCTACCACTCGACTTACTCGGGGGCTACGCCAAACAGGACTCAGAAAAATCCTCGGCCGCCACTCGAACCTACTCGGGGGCTGCGCTGCACAGGTCAAGTTCCAAAACCTAGGTCACCACCCGACATACTCGGGGGCTACGCCAAACAGGTAACACTTGTAATCCTAGGCCGTCACTCGATCCACTCGGGGGCTGCGCCAGACAGGAATTATTCAAAATCCTAGGCCCCCACTCGAACGACTCGGGGGCTGCGCCGTACAGGTCAAGTTACAAATCCTAAGTCGCCACCTGATAAAATCAGAGACCGCGGCATACAGGTAACACTTGAAAAACCTAGGCCGCTGCTTAGAACACTGGGCAGATGCGCCACACAGGTCGCAAATCGAATCAGGCATCCTCACTTTCGAGTAAACAGGTCAATCCTCATTACTCGAAAAAGTACTGTAATCTGTTACATTACATTTACACAAGCATACTTACTCCCTATGGCTAACCCTGTGCATCAGACGACAGCTACCCTAAACTGCAGGTTCGGCCTTTGGCGCATCGAGAGGACCTACAAGCCGCTCGCTCAAGCCCTGAACTTGCCGGATAATCCGGCGCGCAGCCGGCAAGGTCTCGCCGAAGTCGTCGTCACCTGGCAGGCCTTCAAGCACCCGCTCAAGCGGAAGATGTGGCCGGTGCATCCGAACGTACGCCAGCGCCGCGTTTGCACCAGCCACAAGCTGAGCGTCGACAACTTCCTTCAGCCCTTCGCCATCACGGAACCTCTCCAGCAAGGCAGGCAACCCGTTCGGCTGCGCATTATGCGGGAAGTACACGCGGTTGACGTGCCAAAGTGTCTTCCGGCAGCTCTCCAGAAGAAAGGCAGCGCGCCACGTTCGATCAAGCATCGTGGCAAGGACGCGCCCCCTCGACTTGTTCACCCAGAACTGGCGAGCCTCATAGGAGTCGCCGGACGCCTCTCGAGTGACTCGCTCTTCAACGCGAGCCCGCTCGGCCTCCCAATCAGGATTAACATCTGCGCACACGAACTGCAAGTCAGAACGAGAAGGACAAACAACAGCGACGGCAGCCGCCAACATGATACGTACCCTGCAACTGCCGACTGATCAAGTCCATCTCTCCAAGCAAAAAATCTTCACGACGTGAGAACTCCGCCGTGGGATGCGACTGGGAGCGCTGCAACAGCCGCTCCGTATTCTTCAGGGTCGCCTCAAGCTCCACCACCTTGTTCTTCAAGTACGTGATTACCCGCTGGTCATTGGCACTGCGCGGAGGAGCCGGCGCCGCCCGACGACGGCGAGCACCCGAAGAGGAAGCCGCGCCACTCGGCTCGGCCAAGGGAGAAGGTGGAGCATCATTGCGCATGGCACTCTGTCAGGAATACGCAGAGTCAATACAGAAATGCGACTGCCAAACACAGTTCAACTTAGAAGACAGAAAAGTCAGCAAATTCAATACTGAAGAGCAAAAGACCCGACAGGGCAATATTCATTACAAACATGAAGTTCAAAATACAGGTCGCAGCAACTGCCGCATCCCTACAACTATGCCTACTCTAAGGCCGCGGACTGCGACCGGGAACGGCCCTTCCGAGCAGCCGCTTCAGTCGCCTTAGCAAGGGCCCTCTCGAAGAGTGCCACAAGCTGCGCAGCCAGCTGCGAGGCGCGCTCCTTCACGCCACTCAGCGACGCGGTCCGACCATCAGGTTTGCGAGGAAAACCGCTGACGATCTTCTCGAAGTCACCTGGAACTTGGTGGCCTAAAAGGAGCTGGAAGGTGAGCTCGGAGCCGCGTACCGTCTGCGACCGCGTGAAGTCGGCGATGGTGGTCGCGTCCCCAAACGGTGCAGCCAGAGCGTCCACGGTCGCTGGCGGCTGGTTGCCCGGGAAGATGCTCTGATGCACCACGGCCAGAGCTCCGGTCGACTTCTCCAACGCGGCGGAAGATTTCTTCAGAGCATCCGAGGCATAGGCGCAAACCCGGTCGAAGAAGCCAACCGCGGTCGCCAAGTCGACTGTGTCACTCGACGCATCTTCTGGAGGAACTCCACCGCAAGTCTCTGCGCCAAAATTCAAAGTCAGGACAAGAAAAGGGACGAAGACTCAGTAGGCGTCAGGCCGATACTCACCTCCAAGAACAGCGGCGAGTGAAAGGAGACGACCGATTTGAGTTTTCTCCTGGGCGACCCGCGCCAACTCCCGCTCTTGAGACTCACGAAGAGCCTTCTCAAGCTCATCCACCCGGCCAGTAGCCTGGTCCAGCGAGGAACGCAGTTGGTCCCTCTCCTTCTCCAGGCGAACATAAGCCGCGGCTGCGTCAAGCTGCTGGCGATAGTATGGCTGAAAATAAAAAAGAGCAAGGTATCAATAAAGTTGCGGGCGACTATACTAGTCACCCACACCTTCGGGGGCTACTCCCATCGGGAGCGCTGATCGCGCACCCGATGAGAAATCAGGAATACAAGAAAAACAAGATAAGACTTACGTGGTCCAGGAGCTCAAGGTCCTCGGCAGCCGAAGGAGGAGCCCGGCTAGACGAGGCCAGGCCGGCGGCCTCAACATGCACCTTCTCCACCACCACAGGCGTCTCCAGCCCAGTCGAAGGGCCAGAAGTAAGCTCCGTGTCCCGAAGGGGGGAGCTGACGTTGTCAGAGCGGTGGCTGCGGCAAAATCAAGAACACAAGTCAACTAAACGGCGAACCTGCAAAGTACTACTCGAAGAACATGTTGCAAAGAAACTAACCTGGGGGTGCTGGCGTCGTCGAAGCTCGACAGAGAAGGCGAGGGCATCCGCGCGAATGACTGAGGCGCTGCAGAGCTGACTGGAGGAACGTTGAGAGGTTCCTCCCAGCCACCCGAAGATTGCGCACCCGGGGACGTCGCCACGGTCTCCTCCTCAGCAACATCCACACCCCTGGCAGGCGACGATGCGGTGGCAGACTCGCCGCGACTCGGAAGCTTCCGCTTCTTCTTCGCGGGTTCCGCCACTTCGTCTTCCTCCTCCACCTCATCGCGGGGAGAATGTGCGGAAGGGATTTCTTCATCCTCGTCCTCCTCCTCGACGAAATTCGACTCATCGTCAGGTCCGTTCTCGGGGAGAGGGGGATAGCTTATGAACAGAGCCCGACCCTAAAGCAAAGTAGACGCAAGTCGAATCAAAATGCAAAGTAGACTCAAGTCGAACAAGTACAAAAAGAGAGCAAGATTAGACTCACCTCAGGAACGGGTTTCGCGGCCCCGTAAGGAGCAACGGGGCACTTGACGTTGCAGGCGTCCGCGGCTCGAAGGTTGGTGATGGACCTGACGTTGGCCTCCACCTCCTCGTCATCCAGCGGCTTGGCGCTAACGCCCTCGGCGGCCCACATCGGGTGGGGCCGGGCGCGGAGCGGCTGCACCCGAAGACGGAAGAAGGTGGCCATCAGAAAGACGCCACCCGCATCACGCCCAAGGGTCTGAGTCAGCTCGTGCAGCAGGGTCAGCAGGGGCCGCACAGCCTCCTTCTCCACGGCAGACAGCGGGTGCGCCCAGGCTCCAGTCTTCCGTAGTCCGCGCTTGCCGTCGAATGCGTCCAGTCCGTCGTCGTTCGACTGGACGTAGAACCATCTCCGGCGCCACCCTTGGACGGAGATGTCCCATCGGGCGCAGAGGCGTGCAGCAAAACCGTCATCAATGACGTCAACAAGCCAACGGCTCCGAAACCAACCGAAGAAACTCGACAGATTCATTCGAGTGGTAAGCTTCACAGCTGAAATCAACAAGGTAAGATCAGCCAGTGATCTGAGCACCCGAAGTAACCTTTCGAGTGGCAACATAGTAAGCTCAAGCAGCCGAATCCATCCAACAAGTAAGCCAAAGCAGGCTGAATAGAAGCAAGCATCACAAGAAGAAGTCAAAGTAATTCGACTGCACAGATTACTCCCATCGGGAGAGTCTGGTTCGACTGAAGAAATTCGAGTTCAGGCTCAAGATCAAGCAATCCAAGGGCGCGTCCAGGAAGAAGGAGTCCTTTGTCCGACTCTGAGACTCGATCAAGCACTCGGGGGCTACTGACGTGGGGCTACCTTGCGGGTAACCCACGGTGAGGCTACCTGGGCCGCGCCAAGGATGGAAAGGCCCGCAGAAGGCCCACTCGGGGTATCTAGTATCCTAGTCCAGCTCGGTTAGGGCTTGTAACCTACCGTATTTGTACCAACCACCCGAGACCTGGCTGCCTATAAAGCCAGGAGGGTTGCCCGTCCTAGAGGACACGTTGAGAACGACAAACCCAGGCGCAGATCGCAATCTCGCCATTGTACTCGCTACTCGCATCAATAACCAGACAAGCAGGAGTAGGGTGTTATCCTCCGGGAGCCTGAACCTGGGTAAACCTCGCTTGTCAGCCGTCGTGATCACCTTGCACTCTCCTCTCTCCCCATCAATCAACCCGGGGTGCACAACCCTGGGACTTGCCGAATTAACGCCTCGTCACCACAAAACTCTTTTAGTGGCGCATCACAAAAGTGTGCCACAAATATCTGTGGCGCACAAAATAAATATGCGCCATTGAATATGTCATTTTTGTGGCGCACCAAGCAATATGCGCAACAGAAATATGGTGCCCCCCCCCCCAGATTGGTCGGATTTCCGAAATCCAAGGCATATTCTGTGGCGCACCTTGTACCATGCGCCACAGATAGTTGACATTTTGTGGCGCATGGAGCTGGTGCGCCACAGAATGGTAACTTTCGGTGGCGCATATGTAACTAGTGTGCCACAGATAGTTTTCCCGCCTTTTCTCCCTGTTTCCCGCTATTTTTCTGCTGTCCTCTTCCTATAAAATCCCCCTCCAGTATGAGATTTGGAATTCTAGATTTTCAGTCTAGCTAAGCGTGTAATGATGGTTTGTGTTGGTCCTTGCAATAAGTGTGCGTTTGGCGGGTTTCACAGTCCCGCCGCCGAGTATCTCGCGCGTATTTCGCATAATTTGCATGTTGAGGGTAGAAAAGTGTATTACGACGAACTTATTGAGAGTGAGAGCCATCTCGCTTTGTTGGGAGCCAAGCTATGTAGTGTTGGGCATCCATATCGGACCCCTAACCAAATTCGTCGTGAATTGATTAGGATTCGAGTCAGGTTTAACAAGAAAGTTGAGAAGGGCAAGTTCAAGACTCAATGGGATCTTGATTCATACGCTGAGTCTTACCGTTTGGTAGATGAGCGATGATTCCGATGACTTCATGCCGTCATCCAATGCCCTGAAGTCAGAAGGTGCGTCGAAGGGGAAGGGCAAGAGGGTTGAATCGTCGTCCAAGAAGAAGAATGTATCATCATCAAAGGGCAAGGGCGCTGCATCAACGGATTGAGTTGTGTTGTGTATCTTCATTTCAGCTATGGTATATCGTCATTTGAGTTGTGTTGTAATATATCTTTGTGAACTAAATATTTGAGTTGAGTTGTGTGTTGTATATATCTTTATATAATTTGTCGTTAGATATTTTTGCGCACCTCGGATTTTTTATTTGAAATTGTGTTGTGTGTTGAGTTGAGTTGAGTTGTGTGTTGTATATATCTTCATATCTTCATAATATTTCAGTTGAGTCGTTAGACTTATTTGAAGTTTAACAATTGAATAGGATTTTTTTATATGTTAGTTTTTTTTGCGCACCCCAGATTTTTTTTGCTCATACTACTTTTTTTGCGGCGCATGTGGCTCCTTTTTGTGGCGCATGGAATTTTGTGGCGCAAGTTTAACCATTTTTTTGCGCATACTACTTTTTTTGTGGCGCATGTGGCTGCTTTTTGTGGCGCATGGAATTATGTGGCGCATGGGGCTGCTTTCTGTGGCCCACCAGTCCAATGCGCCACAAAAACCCTACCCTACAAAACCCCACCCACCCCTATCCCGCACCGCACCTTATCCCTAGCGCCTCCTCTTGCGCGTGCGCCTCCTCCCGCGCGCCGCCGCCGCTAACGCGCTCGCCGCTCCGCGCACCGCCGCCGGTCGCCTCCTCCCGCGCGCCCACCGCCCGCGCCCGCGCACCGCTCACAACGTCGTCGGTCGTCTCCTCCCGCGCGCCCACCGCCACGCCTGGCCGCCCTCGCCATCGACGCCGGCGGGCCTCGCCGCCCGCGCACCGCCGCCGCCGCCGGTCGACTCCTCCCGCGCACCCACCGCCCGCGCCCGCGCACCGCCGCTGGTCGCCTCCTCCCGCGCGCCCACCGCCGCGCTCGGCCGCCCTACGCCTCGACGCCGGCGGACCTCGTCGCCCCGCGCCCGCGCTGCGGGCCTCGTCGCCTCACGCCCCTGCCATGCGCCTCGTCGCCCCGCGCTCGCGCCGCCCTTCCTCCCGGTGAGCTCTCCCCCTTCCCCTTCCCCTTCCTTCCGCACATTAGGTGTTTGTTAAAATGCCAAACCCATTTTTTTGCCTAAACTGAAAACTAAAAATGCTATGAAGTGCTATCATTTCAATATATGTGCTATGAGGTGCACTATTTTTATCTAATAGAAAATGTCTAAATGCTATGCAAAATATGTTAAATTTTGTATTATTGTGCTAAGTAGTTTCTTGTCCTCGTAAAATATGTTAAATTTCAATATATAGTTTCTCTATTAAGTAAAACGTGATGTACTAGCATGTTAAATTTGTGTTATTGCCTCTTTGTATTATTGTGCTAAGTAGTTTCTTGTCTTGTTAGTAGTTTTACTTTTGGCCGATGATTAAACTGATCAATTCCATATGAGGGCTTACTTGTTCGATGTTTTTTAATTACATTTTACGTTTTGTACTATTTACCATCTTGTGATATGTCGATGATTAAAATGTTGTGATACATGTTTCAGGGGTGGGGCTAGTGAGCCTTGTGATATGCATGAGTGCACAGATCTCATGCATCATACCTGGCTCACTAGCTCCATCCCTGAAGCATGTCACTTCTAATTATGAGGCCTTGCTTGTTTTTTTTTTGTGTTCTTTAACTTGCATTTTACCATCTTTTGTTATGCCGATGATTAAAATGTTGTGACAACATGAAATCCCGAGATGGAGTAAGCGAGGCCAGTGTGATGTGACCCATGATGTACAGGAATACACATTTTCTGCATCCCACTGGCTTTCGCTTACTCCGTCTCGGACCATTTGTGTGTTTCCAGTCTAAGTATGAGGCAAAAATTTCTTTGGACCGAATTTAAGCTGACTAATTTTGGCCAATGATTAGATGGTTTCACGTTACATCTTCAGTGAGGTGTGAGTGAACCATGTTGTCTGAACATATATGTAGTGTTCATTCCACTTTGTTCGCTCACACCATCTCTGAACCAATTCCATATGAGGCCTTGTTTGTTATTTTTCTTGACTGCTTTTTAATTAACTTGCATTTTACCTTCTTTTGATATGCCAATGATTAAACCAATGTGACACCGTGTGATTTAGATGTGGCATCTCTGAAACCGGTGATGTGCACAAATACACATTTTCGGCATCTCACTGGATTTCAGACACGCCATCTCTAAATTTGTGTCCACAATATATGAGGCATGCGCTTATGTTGATATTATTTCTTTGCATCTTATTGTGTATAAGTTTTAATTTGTTGTACTAACTGATTAACCTCCTCTTATGCCTGTAGACGATGGCGTCACGCCGTCGTGGGTCGTCCGGCTTCCGCGGTGTTCGGGAGCGGCCCAACGGCACCTATTATGCCGAAATCTGCGTGGGCGGATTTTGGCAGACGCTCGGGACGTACCCCACACCGCATGAGGCAGCGCGCGCGTACGGCGCGGTCGCGTGGCGTTTCCGGCGCCCGCGAAGCGAGCTGAACTTCCCGGACTGTCAGGACATCACGGAGGCGGAGTTCCTCGCGCCACGGCCAGCCCTCCTCACCAACGAAGATCGTCGCCGCCACCGCCAGGTGCAGCGGCGGATCAACACCGCCGAGAACGACGAGGAGCTGATGTGCCAGTGGAGGGAGAACTTCCCGGGCGACGTCGTCGCCGAGTTGGAGTTCTACAGGAACCGAAGAGAGCAAAGGAGGGCAGACCGTCGCCGCCGTCGGGAGGCCGCCGAGAATGCTAACAAGGATGACTGGGACACCGATGACTCCAGGTGGTCCGACATCTTCTATAACACCAGCTCCGATGACGAGTAGTTTACTCGTGCGACTTGTTTTCTAACTAGCTTAGCATTTATCTTGTTTATATTCTTACTACTTTGTATAAGACTTCTCCTATAACTATATATGTATGTGATAAGACTTCTCGGGTTTGAATGAATGTGTTATGTCTGTTCTAATTTATGTACTAGTTGAATATATATGTGTCAACTTCTAATATATATATGTATAAATCATGTATATATACCTACATTCGTATAGCAGGATTTTTTTTCCGAAATTCTTGTTATTTATTCTGTGGCGCATGCTTAAGTTTTTTGCGTCGCATATAATTATGTGGCGCACTTTAACCACATGCGCCACTGAAATATTTTTGTGTCGCAGAAGGAAGGATGCGCCACAGAAGTCTAAACATTTATGTTACGCATTGAGGGGGTGCGCCACTGACAAGGTTATACCAAACGGGTACCCCTTCGTGTGGGAACCTAGTGCACGTAATGACTAAAACCCAATTGTCATCCGGCTAAGTAAGCCCATCAAGCGAAGCCCAAGATGAAGATCTCTTTCTATAGATAGCATAGTCGATAATACTTTCCATGTATGTAGTCCTAATCGGTTACGACCCGAGACCTGTACCGCTATATAAAGGACAGGAGGGAGACCGACCAGGGACAGGCGCAACCATAATCACAAAACCCTAGCAAGATCGACATCTTGCTAGACCCCTGTACTCACCGCATATACATAATCAATAACAGACAAGCAGGAGTAAGGGTTTTACCTCACTCGAGGGCCCCGAACCTGGGTAATTCCCGCTTGTCAGCCAACGAATCTACCAACACCACATGTTCTCTACCTCATAAATTCTTACCCTAGGCTAGTAACCATGGGTATTGATGGGGACATCCCTCGTCAATTGGCGCTGTCTGTGAGAACAGGTGGTGTTGGATCCATGGATTTTTTTGGTCCAAATTTGAAACGGCGATCCGCCAACTACTTCAAAAGGATGCACATCAGCAACAGCAGCTCAAATCTAGATCACAGGCGACCACTCGCCAAAGGCAGCATCGCCAGCAAGGATCAGGCCATACTTACCCGAATATCAGGAGATCTACTCCAATCTCGATTCAGATTTTAATCTAATTGTTGGAGAACATAATTTCTTTATTTACTAGCTTGGTGTGCAGGATTTAGTCGAACAGATCGCAACTCAGCCACCTCAGAAGAAACCGACTGAGATCGCATATGCAGCAGACAAAGAAAATACCTCGTCGCGGATCGATCTGATCCCACCGCCACAATCTACAACAGAGTCATCTCCAACAGGGTCAATGACGTCCGCAGAATTCAACAAATTCATCGCAGACGAATTCCCTGAAGAGGAGGAACTATCGACTGCCTTAGTTGACGACATGATCATATCGACAGCTTCGGCTGGAAGCACTGGACCGCCAACATCACAGATCGATCCGAGGTCATGCCTAGCAGGGTCCATGTCCACAAAGGAATTCAACGAATTCATAAGACAAAACGAGATGGAAGAAGAAGTGCAGTCGGCCTTCCATATCAACACAACCGAAGATTGTATGCAGATCGACGCTCCAGAAGAAAACTTTCACTTGTCAGAGTATGATGAGTCTACAAAAGACAACATACATCTAGCCGACTTCATCGGCACAGAAATCCAGTCGCCAAAACATACTTTAGTCGACTATGGTAAACATACGCAACAGACAGAAGACGACGACGGCAGCAAAAACATAGAGCAGAGCAGTAATGATGGAACAGCATATGAAGAACAGTCTGACTACACATATCGCATACCACGACAAGTTTACGTAGCAACGGCGGCAGAAACATCAGAAAACGCGGCCAATCGACAATCGGTCGAGTACCCGTGCGCAGTTACCTTGCTAGACGGCATAACCACCCAAGACATCTCAGCAGAGACAGCGGCGAAAATAATAAAATTCATCGAGGAGGGCATAATGATGCCAGCCGATGCATCTGGAAATGACTTGGCAACATATAACTACTTCAACTGGCAGGAGGCACAACACTTAAAGCAATACAGGGCAACACTCGAAGAGCGAAAAAGGCAAGCAAGCATATCAAGTGCTCGCAGACGACAGTTATCAATGAATTCTATAGGAGCAACTGAGGCACGACGTAGATCCAGATTCGACATAATCCCTGAACGCAAAAGGGCAGGCGTCACTCGAAACCTGAACAACTCGTTCCTATCCGTTGACTCTGATGGCATAATCCAGCCGAGAACATCATAAGGGGCCCTCATATCCATAGGAGCATACCTCCATGCAGGAAAACCACCGGCAGACGACCCAACTGAGGCACGATACCTACAACAAATGAAGGCCCTGGAGATCACAGTAAAAGAACTAGTCGATGGAGGAAGGAGAAGGCGTAGCAGAAGCCGCTCAAGGGAACGCGCCAGACGTAGTCCTCAGCGTAGCAGCGGCAGGAGAAGTTCAAGCCGCCGCAGATCAAGAAGCAGATCAAGAAGCAGATCTAGAGGATCAGGCGGTCGGGAATCACCTGACAACCGCAGTGCAGGACCATGCGGGGCACAATGCTTCACTCGACGCATTCAGGAAACGAAACTCCCAAAGAAGTTCGGCCTACCAACCATGCCGAAATTCAACTCAAAACAAGAACCTTCGGGATTGCTAGAAGATTATAAATTAGCGGTGATATGCCAACGACGAACAACGACGACAGCACTGCAATACATACAGCTAATGCTTGAAGGCACAGCCCGCGACTAGCTCAAATCATTACCGGCAGGAGCCTACGACTCCTAGGATCACTTGAAGGAGGACTTCATAAAATATTTCGACCCCCTCTGCAAAAGGTCGAAAACATTTGAAGAACTGAGAGCATGTCGACAGAGGCCAGATGAGACGCTCAGATCTTACATCAGAAGGTGGACCTCCATTCGAAACTCGGTAGGCGCAATATCAGAGGACATGGCCATGTACGGCTTCACAAACGGAGTCCTTAGAAAAGATTTTCGGGAGGCGCTTGGATGGAAAAAGCCAAAAAGCATGGCAGAACTTATGAAGCTAGCAACCGAGTGGGCAGATGGCGAGGACGCAGTCTAGGACAAAACTCCACATTCACCACAGCGACATCACGACAGACGGGACAGTCGCAACCACCGAGACAGTCGAGATCGTCGGGATAGGGAAGACAAGCGCTGACGACGCAATGACGACAGCAGAGACAAAAGAAATGTCAAATTCATGGCGGCAGGATTCTAGAGTAACAATCATAGTCAAAAAGACAAGAAACATGACAACGTACGAGAAGCCAGAAGCAGCTACAATAACGACAGGCCAGTCGGTCGGCATGACAATAGGGATCATGCACAACAAGAAAGCTACAATAAACAAGATAGGCAACAACGCTTGGATCCAAAGATAAAAAAATCCATGCAGATTGCACCTATTCAAAGACCCAGAGACAGGAAGATTAATCTCCAGTCACACGATTGAAAACTGTCGAGAATTCGAACAGTTGGCAATCGAGTACGCAAGGAAGCATAGGAGCAATACATTCGAGCACATGGTATCTGCACCACAAGGCGCAACACTACCACCACCTCCACCATATGACCCTAACGGTCAAGCTGCAGGAGCTATGTATCACACACACCAACAGTCTACATGTCAACACTCGGGCCATCAGACGCAAACGTACATGATCCAGAAAGGGCGACCGTCAAACAGGCAACAGAAATTGCATACCAGGCATGTTAATATGGCAGTCATGGCACCACCAGCTGTGGCAGAATACCTCAGCGGATCTGAAACAGCAATTACATTCTGTCGTGGTGGTGTCACGGCAGATGCCATAGGATGGCTAATGTGTGGGGCCGATGGACGTTGGTGGATCCGGGGAGGGATAGCGAGCTGAATAGCCCACGCGAGGAGGATCCCGGTGTAACCGAGATCTCCCAAGAACGAGAAACAAGATCAAAGTGTGAGGGGGAAGATCTAACAAACAAGAACAAATGCACGAAGGCACACAACACACACATGATGTACCCAGGTTCAGGGCCCTCGTGAGGAGGTAACACCCCTACTCCTGCCTTTCCTCTCTATATAATTGTGGTACAAGGGCTACAACTTGCTGTTAGATCTCTCAAAGGGAAGAACACGAAGAACTAGATGAACTCAAGGTGTGAAGAAGTAAATGCTCTAGGAGTAAATGCAACTATAGCTTTGGCTCCCAAGTTGGTCCTCCTCCCACAGAAGCAGTTATGGCGCCTTTTATAGAGTTCCGGCCAGGAGGGCCGGAAACCCTAGACCGGCTTGGCCCCACCGGACAGGCCTAACCGGCATGTCGTCACCGGCTAGTGCGACCTAGTCGCCGCGCTATCCGGCGTAGCCTCTTCGTCATCATCTCGATAAGGACAGCAGGCGCCGTCCTGAACCATCATTGTCTCCCTGTCAGAGACAAGACATGTCTTTTCCCATCCCAGATAGCCTTTTCCGGATTGCCGGGCTAGGCATGTCAGGTCTTGTCGTACCGTTGTCGTACCGGCTGACGCGCTCCCGTGTCAGGCGGGAGGTGACCATGCTTCCGTGTCAGGCGGGAGGTGACCATGCTTCTGTGTCAGGCGGAATGGTACTTCCCCCCGCAACAGACGGGAAAGCCTGCTATAGACCGTTGACGGCCTACCGGGATCCCTCATGCCGGCTACCTCCTCGCTTGCCCCCGTGAGCCTCTCCTACATAAGATCAAGACCGAGATATATACTCCGGTTAGCACTTACCCGGACCATCTATCCGGTAAAACCGAATACACCTCCTTCCGGGAGTCACCTCAGAGCCCGAGATCCGAGATCCTTTCCGGAGGTGTCCGAGCTCGTCTGTGGATGCGCATCTCTAGGCCTAGCCTCCCGAAGATGTCTTGGCCTACCAGCTAAGACATCTTCGAGAAGCTAGTTCTTAGAGGAACCATCCGCTTATGCTTGTGCTGCCATTGTGAAGGCCGGGGGTGTCTATTTATAGTTGCTAGAGCTGACCCTTGCGCCTGCCAGGAGGCACTTTGCACTCTACCAGCGCTCAAGGGTCAAGTTGCCCCTTCAGCACTCCAGAAGGTGTCCCTTGCTCTCGCCAAAGGTCAAGTACTGTTGGCACCTTATTGAATTATTCCGGGATCTGCCCCTACCCGACGGCGGTCTTGAATTATTGAATTATTGCAGGAGCAGCAGTGGCTTCAGTTTCGGCGGCGGTACTCGGGGCATCAGGGCGCACCTCGGCCTGAGAGGCCTCGGGTGTCGGAGAAGTAGCAACATCCCGGGGAACCACGGTCTCGGTGGCAGCACCAGAAGCAGCGTCGTCTTCTTCCGGGATCTCGTCATCCGCGTCGCCGGTCGCGCCGGTTTCTTCGTCATCCTCATAGTCGGATTCGGAGTCAGAAGCAATGACGCTGGCGGTGAAGGCACGGATGCTGGACCACGAGGCGATGCGGTGCGCCACCTCTTGTCGCCGCTGGACCTTAGCCGGATCACTGCACCACGGCGAGATCGTCCGCAGGCGCTGGATCGCGTCCAGGTCGAGGCCTTCGTACCAGCTAAGTACTTGGGTCAAGACCTGGTCGGCACCAGCCTGCGCACCGGAGCGCTTCCAAGCGTGGATGCGCCTCCCGGCACACCGGAGTGCACTCGCGAGTTCGGCGACCGAGAGCGTCGCGCGGATACTCGGCCACAGGGCGCCGTGGACGTGGATCGCAGCACTAAGCAGCTCCGTCCCGATTGACCGGAGAGGCACTATCCGGGCCTTCAGGGCGGTGAGGTGGTCCTCAATATCCCAGGTATCCGAGACAGCACCCTTCCCGGCACGCTTCTCCCGAGCAGCAGCAACGGCAAGAACAGCAGCCTCCCGGGAGTGCTCGAATTCCCCTTTAAAAAGAAGAGCTGTCAAACGACTAGGGCATAAGAAGAACAACAACAAAAAGAAAAGGAGAGCAAGGAAAGCATGGGGGATGTCGGTCCACTTACTGTTAAGATCCCGGTTGAGTACAGTCAGCTCGGAGAGCCAACTATCGGACCGTGACCGGAGAAGAGCCAACCCGGTCTCCGCGAGATGCGCGCGCTCCTCGGAATGATCCAAGGTTTCCCTTTGTTTCTTCGTCGCCTCAACGAAGCGCATCTTCATCTCGGTCGCAGCAGCCTTGGCCTTTTCAAGCTCGCCGTTAAGTCGCGCGATCTCGGCTTGCGCGGTAGCGAGTGCGGCCTTCTGATCTATCGAGATCTTGCGCGCAGCATCCCGCTCCTCCCGGAGGCGCCCCTCGCACTTCTTGGACTGACCGAGGTCAGCAAGAACTCGGTTGAAAATGCTGCAGCGTTTCTTGCTGCACTCCTGAAATCAAAACAAAGAAGGATGAGGTCAATCCGGGAGAAGATGTAAGGCTAACCGGTTGGGAGGATCTCGGGGACTCGGTGCCCGAGTCCTAAAAAGTTTCTCTAAGATTGGAGCCTAGTGGTCTACTATTCGGTGGAATCTAGAGCACTAAGCACCAATCTCGGGGACTAGTGGTGATGGAGCAAATTTTGAAACAAGTTACCCGGTGGGGAGGACCTCGGGGACTCGGTGCCCGAGTCCTAAGATTTTCTCTAAGATTGGAGCCTAGTGGTATGCTATTCGGTGGAATCTAGAGCACTAAGCACCAATCTCGGGGACTAGTGGGGAAGGAACAAATATTTATTGGAGAAAGAAAGGAAACAAACTTACCTCGGTCACCCGAGTAACATCCATCGCGACCACCTGGAGAGCATGCAAAGCTTGAGCGTTGCGGCTTGGGCCTGCAGCGTGCAAGTCTCCCACGGTCTCGGAGGCGTCGGCGGCAAGCCAGGCCTGGTTGTATTCATCAACAACGCGTATGCCAGAGCCGCCGGGCGCGCGAATAGCAGCAACGTCCCGAGATCCTGGAGGCACAAAGGAGCTTACGGTTGCTCGCAACATCCGCAGGGCGGCAGTAGGGATCTCGGCAGGAGGCGGTGGTAACGGTGAAAACTTACCCGTGCGCAGCACCAAGTCTTGGGCCGAGGATGTCGGAGCAGCAGTAGGTTTGGCAGAGGTTGTTTTCTGCCTGGCAACCTTGCCGCGCGACTTCGCAGCAAATTGATCGGCTGGCCGGGAGGAGGCTGCGGGCCGTTTCTCCGGGGCTGTCTTGTTCGCGGCTTGTCGGGAGGGACCGCTGAGCACGAGCTGCCAGGGAGGGCTCAGGATCTCTGCCTCAAGCCCGGGCACCCGGTGCGGGCTCTCTGGAAGAAGAATGTCTCCGGAGGTGGTCGTGGCTTGCACCGGGGTCTCATCGATCACCGGGCATGCGTCCGGATTCACAACGGTAGCCGGTGCGATACCGGAAGCAGCAGGCTCGCTCCCTCGTGTAGAAGGGCGAGGTGGAGAAGAGGCAGCCCGAGCCGGGCTGGGAGTCCGAGTTCCGGGAGGAGGAGGAACAGCGGGTGACGGGAGGTCGAGTGCGTCCCTGAAAGAAAATATCTCAGTAATAGTTTATGGAGAAGGCAAAGTCATGTAGCATAAGGCAAAGAAAATGTACCCGGAATCCACAGTCGGAGGACCCTTCTGCCGGCGTCGAGGAGGCTTCTCGGCCGTTTGTTTGTTCGGCTTGCTCCTCTTGGGGGGGTTGCCGGAGTTATCGGCAGCGTCGGTGTCGGAAGCCGCACGCTTCCGGCTCTCGGCGCGTTTGGTCACGGCTGCGGCTTCGGAACCACTGCTGAGGCCCAGTTGAGAGGGAGAGCGTCAATCACATAAAGAATTTGACAGTCGATCTCATCCTCATCATCCGAAGAAATGGAAACTGCCTCTGAGGTTGAAGGGTTACCCGGGGCGGCAGCTTTCACCAGAGGAACGACAAGGTGCTCCTCACCTTCGGGATCCTCCCTCGGCATCTCTTCCGGTACTGGGAAGTTCGGCGCGAAATTCCCGTTGGCGTGGATAGCGTCTTCCTCGATTTGCCGTTCGAATAACTGCGCAAATAAATCACCACATGATACCCATGTCGGTTTCCAGCAGAACCCGGGTGCGAATGCAAGTTTACGAAAGGCAGATAGGAGCACCTGTTTCAGGGGCTTTTTCCGGGATCCCCCGATGACACCCCAAGAATAGTCATCCGTCATCTTCGTCCGAGCAATAGCTCGAACGCGTCGGACGACCGCAGCATGGTCTAACCCAAAAATACTGGTCCGGGTAGGGTCTAAGTTCCCGGCCATATGGCACATCTTGTGTACTCGGGTTTGGAGGGGGCAGACGCGGCGAATGATGAAGCAACGCAGGAGATCATCGCCGGTCATCGTGTCGGTCAGCATGTTCAGGACGTCGTGCATGCACCTGACCTCTTCGGTGTCGGGATACCGTTTCCAGAGGTTGAATTTGCGCGGAGGACCAATGACAAACTCCGGCAGGTTGATGAAGTCCGGATTCGAGATCCCGGAGCATCGCCCGAGCTCGCCCGATTCTTCACATAGAAGAAGCTGCGCTGCCACTTCCGGCAGGACTCTAATCCCTTGACTATTGGGAATCCGGAGTCAACACGGGGGATGACAGTGGTAGCTCCGCAGTCGACCAAGTCTTTTATTTTCTGGTCCGGATTGGGGATGACTTGGCGACGAAGGATGAAGTATCTGGCCCAGAGGTCCAGAAATGGCCATACACCAAGATATTCTTCCGAATAGGTGGTGAAGACCGAAAGCATCATGATGGCATTGGTTGGGAGATGATAGGGTTGGAGGCTGTAGGTGTCGAGGAAGTCGCGGAAGAAGGGGCTAGCCGGAAGCCCAAACCCGCGCTCGAAGTGCGTAAGGAATACAACGTATTCCTCGGGTTGGGGTTCCGGTTGAACCTCATCCTCCGGAAGACGGCTCTCAACTGCTGGCGGTATCCGGTGAGTCCGGTACAGCCAGTCCAGGTCCGACTGTTTGGTCTCGGATCCATCCCAGCACCCCCGGATACTTTCTTCACCCATGCGGGAGGAGTCCGCAGAAGTATCCGGGCTACTCTGCAGGCGCAGTGGCAGTTAGTCGGGGTTAGTCTATCGGGAGCTAAGATGTCGGATCGCAAACTCCTAAACACAACCGAGTTCACGGCAAGTAAGATCTACCGTGTGCTGATAAATCGAAACTAAAGTGAGGAAAATAAGCTCGGGCTAAACCCGAACAGTCCACAATGCGAGCGAAAGATCTAAGTCCTACCGCAACGGTGCATCCCCGCCGCGCACCCCGTGCGTGCCGCTCGAGTCGTGCTCGCCGGCGGCGGCGCAACCGCGCGTGTGTTAGGGCACGGTCGAAGGCGAACTACCATTCTACTAAAGAAGATCATCGGGGCGGAGAGAACAACTCACCGGAGAAGAGGAGGTCGATGACGCGCAAGAGGGACGGCGGCGTTCGGGCTCCGGCGAACAGCGAGGGCGGCGAAGTTCGGGCTACGGACGCAACGGCGGGGTGCGCTCGAGACGACGGTGGCGGAGAAGTGAAGGAGAGGAAGAAGAAGAGGAGACCGTTCCGGTCCCCTATTTATGGGGGGATTCCGGAGCGGTTTCCAGTTTCCCGCCCACGATCTCCACGATCGTGGGTGGGATCTATTTCGTGCAGCGCGGCACGTGGCGCTAGCCGGAGCGCCCGATCCGGCCACACCGAGGGCCACACGGCCCCAACGGTTGGGCTTCGGATCGACTGCGGCTCCCGGCGCGAGAACCCAAGCGACGGCGTGCTCGGGCAGAGGCACTCGAGTGCATTTCTGGTCGGACGGGACGTCGGATGGGACCCAGCTCGAGATCTCGAGTTCAGTACGGAGCCAACGGTCAAGATTCACTGAGACTGCACTATCCGGTTACAGGCTTCGTCTCTCGGTTAAAACAGTCTCGGTGAGAAGATCTCGGGAAGAACCGATCTCGGCAAGTAATCGAGGGATGATGTCATGTGTTCTCAGAAAATAGTTGTTATTAAAGCTGATCCCGCACATCATCCGAGGTCGCTGTGCAGCACCAGCTTCGGGGACTAGTGTCGGGGGGCTGCCCCCCGAGTAGGGGCAGATCCCGGAATAATTCAATAAGGTGCCAACAGTACTTGAGCTTTGGCGAGAGCAAGGGTGAACGGCAGTTGACCACCTAGAGGGGGGGGGGTGAATAGGTGGTGACCAATTTTTATCTCTTTTTCAGTTTTTAGGCTAGCGGAAAGTAAATTGTCTAGATGTGCAACTAGATGATACAAGTGACAACCTACAAGGAAACTAGGCAAGTACAAGAAATAAAGATGCGGTAAAGGAGAGTGGAACGAAACAACCGTAGGGACTCGAAGACCAAGGTTTTATCCCGAGTTCCACCACATAGGTGTACGTCTCGTTGGAGAGGTGTGAGCTACCACAAAGTTTTGCTCAACGCCACAAAGGCCTCACCCTATTCTCCTGTGAATTCGACCACAAAGGTGCGAATCCACACTTCCACTAAGGACTCCTTTAAGGGCGGAGAAAGTCCCGTACAAATTCGTGAGGCACACACCCACAACTGAATTGGGGGCTCTCACAACGACCATAACAGGTCACTTCCACAAAGGAATCCACAAAGGATCAAATTACACAAAGATGAACCTAGCTATCCACAAAGGAACCCTAGATTCGTTGCCCCTCAAGAAATAGAGGGGGAAAGTCAAATCGCTTCGGTGGAGATGTAGATCGGTGGCTTCTCCCTGAGATCCCCAAGTATCAACGGATTCGAGTGGCTGGATTGAGAGATCCGGGAGAAACGAGCTTCAGCACCAATGGAGGAGAGAGAAAATCTGGAAGCTAAGGAGCTGGAGGTAGGTGGAGGTGTATTTATACCCCTCCTCAAAATATGCCCGTTGCACAGCCGCCAGCTCGGAAATCTCCGGGTTGAGGACCGGAAATTTCCGGACTCCGGAAATTTCCGGGTGAAATTCCGGTAGAACTTGACTCTGGATCAGTACTGGTTGGATTTCTTGACTTGGTCTAAATTCCTCTGACACTCGGAGATCTCCGGATTGGGGCTCGGAAATCTCCGAGCGCCGGAAATCTCCGAGCGCCGGAAATCTCCGGGAGGATTTCCGGCTAAAATTGATTTGGAGTCAGTACGCAATTTGAGTTCAGTCTTAGCGAAAAATAAGTTTGGCTCGGAAATCTCCGGTCTGTGGACCGGAAATTTCCGGGCCCTGGAAATCTCCTGACAGAATTCCTGAACAATTACCAGGTGCAATTGAAATGATATTTAGGCAACTTAAGTATTTCTCTTTGACAGTCAACCTGTAAAATAGCCTGCATGCTTCATCACAAACATTAGAATACTTTTTGTGTTGTCATTAGTCATGAAAACTTGGGAGTACATAGAATGCACTTTCAATCTCCCCCTTTTTGGCGAATGATGACAACACAAAAAAAGAGTGGATTTGCAAAATATAGACGGAGCTCCCCCTAGGTGAGTGCACTATTTAAGAATGTCTTTGGAATACAAAGTGCACATTCCTTAGGATCAACACTCCCCCTAGATTTTACAAAGCACACACAAACACAAAAGAAGCAACAAACTTAGATAAATAGTTATTACAATAAAGAATTTAACAGTACTTATGTCTCACACACATGACGAAACAAACATAGTCACGAAATAAGAGAGCACTGAAGAAAGCAAAGCGAAAAGAAAGAAGTGCTCTCAGCCCATGCAAATCCCGAGAGTCCTAGAGATACTTCTCCCCCTTTGGCATCAAGATACCAAAAAGGGAGGAGCTCCACTAACGTCCCATGACTCAAGAGTCGGAACCCGCGTCCTGATCATCTTCCTCTTCCTCCTCCGTGTCAGCATTCTCAAGATCGATGTCCTCTGGCACAGCATCATCCCAATCAAAAGTGAGACCATCTGCATTCCAATCCTTGAAGGGAACCCGAGGCTTCAAAGGTTGCTTCGGAGCAGGCATCTTCATGTGAGCCATCATTGCTTCTTGGCGCTGCATAATGCGATGGTTCTGAGAGTATATGGAGTAGTTTTCACTGTGAATGCAACAGTTCATGTTCATTTTCTCAATATAGCTCGAACTACCCAGGGGCGACTTTTCTTGGCAGCTTTCTTGATGTTGGGATCGGAGGGAACCCGAGATGGACCACCAAAAATGTCATACTCATTGATATCATGCATGGTGGCTTGTTGTTGAACCAGGTGAGCAGATTTCTGGACAAGCAGGGCTGGCTTGTGAGGCTGAGTGGCAAAAGCTGCATCAAAGTCATCACCGTCTTGCTCAGACAGCTGGTAGAGGCTCTTGATGAGCAACATAATATAAGGAGCATATGGAGGAACTTTCCTCTCAAAGACTGCTAGGGACATCTCCTGGAAAATAAAGTCCATGACATCCACCTTATAGACCTCCTGCTCAACTGCATACTCCCCAAGATAGGCATCATGAGCTTTCCGCATCAAGTTTACTAGAGCCCCGGCAATATTATCTGCATTGCCGGCAATGGGAGCAATGGTCCAACGGAACATGCGCAGCAGGATATCATAAGTGGGCGGAAGGCCATTCTGAGAGCCAATCCTCCCTCCAGGCTGGTATAGATCAGTCATGACGTGTTTGTTGTAGGACACGTCATGCACATGCATGCGGGCACCAGCTGCAGTAGTAAGACCACGGAACGGGCAACCAAGAATCTGAGCAAACTCTCTGAAGGAAGAAGTCAAGCGCTGCCTGCCAGACATCCAAGTCATCCCAATATCCTGTGAGGAGTCAAACACCACAGTGGCATAGAACTGATGTATAAGAGAGACGCTGTAGCTGCACTCAGTTCTCATCAAAGGCTCCAAACCCAAAAGATCACGCACCTTCACAGCACCACCAAAATAATCTACCTTCTTCATTAACTTGTCAAAGTCGATCCACTTCATGGGGCAGATTGGCTTGTCAATGGAGAACTTCTGATAGACTTCCCTGTAGATCCATGCCATCTCAGTGCAAAAGTAAGTTGGATCATCAGACTCCACATCATAGGATAGTTCACTTCGCCACTTGCGAAAACTTCCTTTGTTGAAGTCTTCAAGGCGGAGCTCGGTCTTCTTCTTCTTATTAGCACCAATAGGTCTCCGGAGGAAGGCTGAGTGCTCAGTTTGTGAGTTGTCTTCACTGGAGGACCCACTGGGAGGGCGTGAGTGAACTGGTTTGGCTCTTGCGCGAGTAGATATTTGCTTGAAGCGGCCACGAGGATTGGAAAATTTCCGGTGCACGAAATTTTGACAGATCTAAACAAAATCTATGGATGAAAAACAGATCTGTGCATATGGAAGGTAGAACATGCCTAGGGGAGCAATTCTACCAAAGGAAACAACCAACAACCTCCTAAATCTGCTAGGTTAAACGAAAACAAGTTTCGTCCTAGATTTGAAATAAGAGGAGTTACCGGAGGACATTGCGAAAAGCGTGCAGATGGAAACGAAGCCCTTGACGAGGAGAAGCAGATCCCCGAAGCACGCAAGAAACCCTCGAACGATCCACCCGCAGCGAGGAAAGGAAGAATTGGAGATTTTCGGAGGAGAGAAAGGATTAGGGCACGGGGTGGATTAACTGGCCGAACCGGCCGGTCCACCCGTGTCTTATATTGACAGGAAAATTTGAACCGGAAATTTCCGGACTGAGGCTCGGAGATTTCCGGGTGCCGGAGATTTCCGGGGCTATTTCCGGATAGGACTTAGCCCTGGAAAACTTTTGGCACACTCAGAGATTTCCGGACATCGGACCGGAGATTTCCGGACCCCGGAGATTTCCGGCTCTAAATCCGATTCAGCTTCGCCCGAGGTCAGTGCCAAAATTGAAAAGGACTTAGGTGCTTAAGATCGCAGGGGCCGGAGATTTCCGAGTCTCAGCTCGGAAATTTTCGGACGCCGGAAATTTCCGGGACTATTTCCTGTCAAAAATCAACACAGGTCAGTGCTGATTTTTGAAGGGACTTAGTCTCGAAATTTTCTGGTAGCCAGGAGATTTCCGAGTAAGGCTCGGAGATTTCCGTTCAAACCCAAAAACTCCAGGAACAAGATACCAAAAAGGGACATGAGTGGGGAAAAGCATGTTTACAGGATAGTGAAAGGCTTAGGATAGATACTCAAACTGAAAAGAAGACACACTCAAGTTGCAAAAGCCATAAAACACAAGAGAAGACCAACAAGAGTGTGTTTTTCCAAAAGAGCCAAAGACAATGCAAGTGAGAAAAAATAAAACCAAATGGAATCCAAAGAGAAAAAGGAGTTGGTGGCCGAGGCCACCGTGTATGAGTTGTAGCATGGTACCGCGAAGATATATCTTGAGTCCATAACTACATCTCAACATTGAAGCTCACAAATTAGATTCAATTTGAAGTTTTAGCAATGATATGTCACTATATGCATAATAGGGGGAGGAAGAGTCCAATGTATTAGGAAAACACTCCCCCTAAGTCCATGTGTACCTCTAGGTCTTATAACACCTTAAACGTTGGAGTGTGTGTACGGAGCTCAAGCCAAGGCCCGAGAATCTATGATATTGAGCTCATTCCTCAAGTAGCAAAAGCGGCCTTCATCAAGGGGTTTCGTGAAGATATCCGCCAATTGATCCCTTGTACCAACATATGATAGATCAATATCTCCTCGTGCCACGTGATCGCGGATGAAGTGATGACGAATCTCAATGTGCTTGGTCCTTGAATGTTGCACCGGATTGTACGCAATTTTGATGACACTCTCATTGTCACATAAAAGCGGCACTTTGTCCAAGAGGACACCGTAATCCTTTAAAGTTTGCCGCATCCAAAGAAGTTGAGTACATCCGCTTGCGGCAGAAACATACTCGGCCTCCGCCGTGGATAATGAGATACAATTTTGTTTCTTCGAGGACCAACTCACCAAAGATCTTCCAAGAAATTGACACGTTCCGGATGTGGACTTCCTATCATCAATGTCGCCCGCCCAATCGGAGTCCGTATATCCACAAAGAGACAATGTGCCATCTTTGGGATACCACAACCCAAGGCAAGGGGTATGAACCAAATATCTGAAGATTCTCTTTACGGCCATCAAATGACTTTCCTTAGGCGCGGCTTGATAACGAGCACACACTCCCACGCTTAAAACGATATCGGGCCTAGAGGCACACAAATAAAGAAGAGACCCAATCATAGAACGATACTCCTTTTGGTCTACCTCTTTACCGTCGGGGTTGAGTTGGAGGTGGCACTTGGTTTGCATAGGAGTCGTCACACCGTTAAGTCCAAGCAATTTGAATTTCTTGATCATCTCTTGAATATACTTGGCTTGACAAATGAAAGTCCCTTCCCTCAATTGCTTTATCTCAAAGCCAAGAAAGAACTTGAGTTCACCCATCATGGACATCTCGAACTTGTCGGTCATTAGCTTGGAAAACTCATCATTGAACACACGGTTAGTAGAACCGAAGATAATGTCATCGACATATAGTTGACAAATGAAGAGTTCACCATTAACCTTTTTAGTGAAAAGAGTGGGATCGATTACCCCAACCTCAAATCCACGGTCTACCAAGAACTCTCTCAAGTGCTCGTACCATGCACGGGGGGCTTGTTTAAGGCCATAGAGAGCTTTGTCCAAGACATAGACGTGGTGAGGATGGTTGGGGTTTTCAAAAGCCGGGGGTTGTTTAACATAAACAAGTTCTTGCAATGGACCATTAAGAAAAGCAGATTTTACATCCATTTGTTGCAATTTGAAACCATGGTGAGAAGCAAAAGCAATGAGAATACGTATCGATTCGAGTCTTGCGACCGGTGCGAAAGTTTCTCCAAAATCGATGCCTTCGACTTGAGAGAATCCTTGAGCCACCAACCGCGCCTTGTTCCTCACAACGATACCATGTTCATCTTGCTTGTTCTTGAAGATCCACTTAGTGCCGATAACGTTACGGCAATCTTTAGGCTTCTCAACTAGACGCCACACTTTGTTGCGCTCGAAGTTGTTAAGTTCTTCATGCATAGCCCCTAGCCAATCGGGATCTTCAAGAGCATCAAATACTTTCTTGGGCTCGACCATGGAAATGTGTGCTTGATGCTCACTAAAGTGAGCTAATTGACTTCGTGTGGAGACCCTTGCTCGAATATCACCAATGACCTTGTCGAGAGATAATGCTCTAAGTTCCAAAGACTTTGCAAAGCGAGCTTGACGACGAGTTTCAATTGCCGCCCTTGTGGTGGGGACAATTTCTTGACCATCTTGATCCTTTGGATCCTCGTCTTGACCTTCTTGTGGGCCTTGATCATCATGAGAAGTCTTTTCATGAGGTGGAGAAGGATGATCTTGCCCTTGAGTAGAACTTGGAGAAGTGGAGTTGGCTTCGATAATCTTGGTGGAGGAGGCATGATCTTTTTGTTGATGAAGATCTTGTTGAGATTCATCATGAGCTTCATCTTGAGAAGAAATAGCATGCCCTTGTTGAGGAGGATCTTGAGATTGTTCTTGAGGGGAATCATCATTTTCTATGGGTGAGCCACCTTGTGGTTCTTTTGATGGTGAGGTTTCCTTGATGGGAGAAATTGAATCATCTTGAACAACTTCTTCATGGAGTTCAATTGGGCGTAGAAAGCCCACCCCCATCTTCTTAATAGCATCAAAAGGTTGTTCATCACCTACATCACAAACACCAACTTGCTCCACTTGGGAGCCATCATTTTCATCGAATTCCACACTACAAGACTCTATGATAATCCGGGAGGATTTATCAAAGACTTTATAAGTGTGGGACTCGCTACCATAACCGACAAAGATCCCCTCAAGAGACTTAGAGTGAAACTTACCCAACCGGACACCCTTGACTAGATAATAGCACTTACATCCAAACACTCGGAAGTAGCCGATATTGGGTTTATTGCCGGTGAGGATCTCATATGGAGTCTTCTTCAAACCTTTGCGGAAGTAGAGGCGATTAGATGAGTGACAAGCGGTGGAAATAGCCTCCGCCCAAAAGTTGATGGGAGACTTGAACTCCGCCAACATAGATCTCGCCATATCGATGAGAGTCTGGTTCTTTCTTTCGGCAACGCCATTTTGTTGAGGAGTGTAAGCAGCGGAATATTGATGACGAATGCCTTCTTCACTAAGAAACTCGTTAAGAGTGTAGTTCTTGAATTCCGACCCATTGTCACTACGAATAACCAAAATGGGAAGGTCATATTGGCGTTGAACTTCCTTTGAGAAGTCGATGAAGACTTGTTGAGTTTCATCCTTGGTCTTGAAGAAATAGACCCAAGTATATCTTGAATAGTCATCAACAATCACGAGGCAATATTTCTTGCCACCAAGACTTATCTCCGAAATTGGTCCAAAAAGATCAACATGAAGGAGTTCCAAAATCCGGGATGAAGATATGATGGTCTTGCTTGGATGAGGAATGTCATGCATCTTGCCTTCCACACAATCTCTACAAATTCGATCCCTTGAAAAGGAAACATGATCTTGAGAAGTGGTGGCTCCGGAGAAGTCCACCACATAGAGCTCATGCTCCACGTGTCCCACGAAAGCCACTCTTAGCGACTTGCTCCACAAGAGGACCACAATGTCCTTATCAAAGAAGGGAGAGATCCCCATCTTTGTTAAGGCACGAACCGATAACAAATTATAGCCAAGAGATTCAACAAGCATGACATTGACAAGAGAAATGTCGGGGGCAACTACCACTTTGCCAAACCCGGTTACCTTAGACCTTGATAAGTCACCAAAAGTTACGGTTACTTGATCTTCATTAGGTTTCAACTCCGTAACAAGTTCTTTGCTCCCGGTCATATGACTTGTACATCCACTATCAATTATCCATTTTGAACCACCGGGAGCAAGATCCTACAAGAGATTAATTCTTGCATTTAGCAACCCATTGCTTCACAATGGGTGCTTTATGGTTAGCGACAAGAGATTTAGGAACCCAAATAGCATATGAAATAAAACCATAGTAGGGTCCAATGTAACGAGCACACACATTCCCATAATAATCGACATATAAAGCCTAGTTAGGGTTGTTGTCCTCGGCGTGATCTTTACGAGTAGGTTTGCCCCTTGTGACATTCCTACTCGCAAGACCTTCCTTGGATTGAATGGAGTCGGCCTTCTTGGCTTGAATGGGTTTGATGCTCTTGGGAATGCCCTTCTTGGCATTCATCTTGATGGGAGGCACATATCCAAGACCTTCCTTTCCTTGTCGAGTGTGAGGCTCCACGATGGGAGTCTCAACAACTTGTTTACCTTTAAGAAGGATGATCTTGGATGTGGCGGCCTTAGTCATCTCACTCTTGAACCTAGTATTCTCCTTCACAAGATTAGCATTATCACAAGAACACTTAGAGGTAGAGATGCTAAGAGAATCAAGGTTAGTTAGCCGAGTTTGAAGTTGGGCATACGACTCTTTTAGAAGAGCATGTTCACTCTCCAAAGCTTTGTGAGCTATGACGAGCTTTTCCATGTCCTCAATGAGTCGAACATGCCCAACCGCAAATTCGGCTTTATCTTGTTGAGCCACCTTGAATTTAGCAAAGTACATATCACGATCCTTAATGAGCTTAGCATGTGAGGAGTTATGAGTTTCCTCAATAGTTTCAAGTTGCTCCTCAAGACGAGCATGAGACTCTTCAATCTCCTCAAGAGAGGACTTCAAATAAGATAGAGAAATAGCGTCTTCTCTTTCTATCTTACCCTTCTCTTCATTGAGATGCTCTAGCTCACCAATTCGAACCATGAGGGCACCAACATGTTTCTTGCTATCACCTTGCAAGTTAGTGATAAAGGAGTCGAACGCCACAAGCTCTTGCTTGATTTGAAAGCTAGAGGCATCATCAAGCTCATTTATTTCTTTCATGAGAGAGGATGAGGATGAAGGTACCTCCGACGCCTTTGCCATAAGACACTTTGAGCTCTTGGTGATGGAGTTCTCATTAGGCGATGTGAATAGAGATGATGAAGAGCTTGTCGTAGTCGAAGGAGTTCTTGTCGTTGATGGAGAGATGATAGTTGTCGAGGTGGTGGCAAGGGCCGCCACTTCATTTGGGGTTTCTTCCTCCGACTCTTCATCATCGGTGGGATACTCCTCTTGAGTCAACAACATGATGCGAGGCTTCTTGTTAAAAGGCCTCTTCTTTCCATAGGCCTTCTTGGGAGGCATCTTGGTTTTGTCCTTGAGCACTAGACGTCCACCATGCTCTTCTCTTTTCTCATAAGGGCACTCGGCAACGAAATGGAACTTGTCTTGACAATTGTAACATGTCCTTGACTTGGAGGGTGAGACCCTATCGGCTTGAGGTGCATTCTTGTCAACACGCATCTTGCCTCTTGAGGGATTGTTCCAAAAGGTGCGAGCCGCAAGAGCGAGATGGTCATTGTAAGCAATCTTGAGTGCTTCCTCGGACATGGCGGCAAAGCTTCCAAGATCATCATCATCGTTGTCTTCCTCAACGGTAGCCTTCAAAGCAAGGTTGGTTGTGCCTCTTTGTATTCCAAGATCCCTTGCCCTTGCATCTTGAGCATTCTTAGTGGCCACCTTGTATGCGGCCATCTCTTGCATAACCTCATTAGATGTCATGAGCTGATAGTTGTGTCTTCCTTGAAGACTCTTGACGTCGGTAGGCTCACAAGCCATCATCGAGCTAACATACTTCCTTTTGATCCAAGCATCATCAATGTGAGAGGCACCCACTTCTCGAAAGTTTGTGGCTATGGTCACCAATCTTTGATACATCATCTCATGGTCTTCACCATCAAGCTTGAAAAAGCCCTCGGCTTCATTACTCAAAGAGTCATAGCGGTTCCTTCCCATGCTATCATTTCCAACGAACAACTCGGATAGACCATCCCATGTCTCCTTGGCGGTGGTGAGATGTTGAATGCGAGCCATGTCCTTGTTCCCAACCGCCTTTTGGATCATGTAGAGAGCGGTGACATCAAGTTGAGCCTCCACCACTTCTCTTCTTGTTAGGTTGGTCGGATCATGCGGCTTGTATCGAACTTGAATGATGCGCCACAACTCGATTGAGGAGCTGCAAACATGAGACTTCATCATGTATTGCCATTGAGAAAAGGTATAATCTTTAAGCAATGGGGGATCACCCCTATGAGAAACTTGCGGGTGAGGAATAATGGGATCGGGGGTATGGTATTGGGATGGGGGAGGAGTGGCGTTGTAGCCTTTAGGCACTTCATCATTGGATGATGGAGTGTTTTGATGGGTTGAGGAACTACTAGCATCACCCTTCCCACCCAAAGGCAATTGCTTTCCCTTTATCAATTCGGGGTCCACATCAAGAGTAATGCCCGGAAGCACCGGAGGCTTTGTGGGCAATGCAAGAGAGGTTTCTTTAGATGTCTTGAGAGACTCAAGCATATCATGAAACTTCTTGAACTCGGTTCGTATAGACGATGTCAACTTTGTTTCCAAAGAGTTGATATCGGCCATAGTGGCACCTTTCTCTTGCATTGCCGCCAAAGTCGCGGCGTCCGTTTCGGAACCCTCTTTTGGGTCAACTTGCATTGTCCAAGGTTGGTCTCAAGCGGTGAAGCTTGTAAGAGACAACCTGGCTCTGATACCAATTGAACGGCAGTTGACCACCTAGAGGGGGGGTGAATAGGTGGTGACAAATTTTTATCTCTTTTTCAGTTTTTAGGCTAGCGGAAAGTAAATTGTCTAGATGTGCAACTAGATGATACAAGTGACAACCTACAAGGAAACTAGGCAAGCACAGGAAATAAAGATGCGGTAAAGGAGAGTGGAACGAAACAACCGTAGGGACTCGAAGACCAAGGTTTTATCCCGAGTTCCACCACATAGGTGTACGTCTCGTTGGAGAGGTGTGAGCTACCACAAAGGTTTGCTCAACGCCACAAAGGCCTCACCCTATTCTCCTGTGAATTCGACCACAAAGGTGCGAATCCACACTTCCACTAAGGACTCCTTTAAGGGCGGAGAAAGTCCCGTACAAATTCGTGAGGCACACACCCACAACTGAATTGGGGGCTCTCACAACGACCACAACAGGTCACTTCCACAAAGGAATCCAGAAAGGATCAAATTACACAAAGATGAACCTAGCTATCCACAAAGGAACCCTAGATTCGTTACCCCTCAAGAAATAGAGGGGGAAAGTCAAATCGCTTCGGTGGAGATGTAGATCGGTGGCTTCTCCCTCAGATCCCCAAGTATCAACGGATTTGAGTAGCTGGATTGAGAGATCCGGGAGAAACGAGCTTCAGCACCAATGGAGGAGAGAGAAAATCTGGAAGCTAAGGAGCTGGAGGTAGGTGGAGGGGTATTTATACCCCTCCTCAAAATCTACCCGTTGCACAGCCGCCAGCTCGGAAATCTCCGGGTTGAGGACCGGAAATTTCCGGACTCCGGAAATTTCCGGGTGAAATTCCGGTAGAACTTAACTCTGGATCAGTACTGGTTGGATTTCTTGACTTGGTCGAGATTCCTCTGACACTCGGAGATCTCCGGATTGGGGCTCGGAAATCTCCGAGCGCCGGAAATTTCCGGGAGGATTTCCGGCTAAAATGGATTTGGAGTCAGTACGCAATTTGAGTTCAGTCTTAGCGAAAAATAAGTGTGGCTCGGAAATCTCCGGTCTGTGGACCGGAAATTTCCGGGCCCCGGAAATCTCCTGACAGAATTCCTGAACAATTACCAGGTGCAATTGAAATGATATTTAGGCAACTTAAGTATTTCTCTTTGACAGTCAACCTGTAAAATAGCCTGCATGCTTCATCACAAACATTAGAATACTTTTTGTGTTGTCATTAGTCACCAAAACTTGGGAGTACATAGAATGCACTTTCAAAGGGACACCTTCTGGAGTGCTGAAGGGGCAACTTGACCCTTAAGCGCTGGTAGAGTGCAAAGTGCCTCCTGGCAGGCGCAAGGGTCATCTCTAGCAACTATAAATAGACACCCCCGGCCTTCACAATGGCAGCACAAGCATAAGAGGATGGTTCCTTTAAGAACTAGCTTCTCGTAGATGTCTTAGCTGGTAGGCCAAGACATCTTCGGGAGGCTAGGCCTAGAGATGCGCATCCACAGATGAGATCGGACACCTCCGGAAAGGATCTCGGATCTCGGGCTCTGAGGTGACTCTCGGAAGGAGGTGTATTCGGTTTTACCGGATAGATGGTCTGGGTAAGTGCTAACCGGAGTATATATCTCGGTCTTGATCATATGTAGGAGAGGCTCACGGGGGCAAGCGAGGAGGTAGCCGGCATGAGGGATCCCGGTAGGCCGTCAACGGTCTATAGCAGGCTTTCCCGTCTGTTGCGGGGGGAAGTACCATTCCGCCTGACACGGAAGCATGGTCACCTCCCGCCTGACACGGAAGCATGGTCACCTCCCGCCTGACACGGGAGCGCGTCAGCCGGTACGACAGCGGTACGACAAGACCTGACATGCCTAGCCCGGCAATCCGGAAAAGGCTATCCGGGATGGGCAAAGACATGTCCTGTCTCTGACAGGGAGACAATGATGGTTCAGGACGGCGCTTGCTGTCCTTATCGAGATGATGACGAAGAGGCTACGCCGGATAGCGCGGCGACTAGGTCGCACTAGCCGGTGACGACATGCCGGTTAGGCCTGTCCGGTGGGGCCAAGCCGGTCTAGGGTTTCCGGCCCTCCTGGCCGGAACTCTATAAAAGGCGCCATAACTGCTTCTGTGGGAGGAGGACCAACTTGGGAGCCAAAGCTATAGTTGCATTTACTCCTAGAGCATTTACTTCTTCGCACCTTGAGTTCATCTAGTTCTTCGTGTTCTTCCCTTTGAGAGATCTAACAGCAAGTTGTAGCCCTTGTAACACAATTATATAGAGAGGAAAGGCAGGAGTAGGGGTGTTACCTCCCCACGAGGGCCCTGAACCTGGGTACATCGTGTGTGTGTTGTGTGCCTTCGTACATTTGTTCTTGTTTGTTAGATCTTCCCCCTCGCACTTTGATCTTGTTTCTCGTTCTTGGGAGATCTCGGTTACACCGGGATCCTCCTCGCGTGGGCTATTCAGCTCGCTATCCCTCCCCGGATCCTCCAACGTCCATCGGCCCCACACATTAGCCATCCTATGGCATCTGCCGTGACACCACCATGACACATTCAGTCGGGAGGACCACCCACCATCTGTATATAGGCCAGTTCATTCCGCTCTAGTGTTAGAAGCCCAAATAGGAAGTTACAACATGACTAAGGTCTTCATGGATGGAGGGAGTAGCATCAACATCATCCTTGCCGACACACTAGGACGAATGAACAGGTCAGCCGACAACTTACCTCTATCGTCAAATACTTTTCATGGCATAATTCCAGGCAAAGCCATTGTACCCAAAGACACAATACAGCTCAACGTCACATTTGGAGATGCAACACATTTCCGCACCGAAACAATGGAGTTCGAAGACGTCGACTGGAGGTCACAATACCATGCTATACTCGGACGAGCGGCATTTGCCCGATTTATGGCAGTACCACATTACGCATATTTACAATTGAAGAAGCCAGTCCCAAAGGAATAATTACGGTAAGTGTAAACTTTCAAAGGTCAGACGCTTGCGACCGAGACTACCATAAAATCTCCGAAACATTTGGACCAGAAAAAACGTTGGAAGAACTCTCCCTTCTCAGCGACACAATCTACATACCAGAGCACAAAAAGCAGGCCACGTGCAAGACATTCAACACCACAGACGACACTCGGACGCACCAGGTCCATTCGACGGACTCAGCAAAAACAGTCAAAGTATCGACAAGCTTGCCTCCCGCATAGGATGGCGCGCTCGTCGAATTCCTCCGTGAGAACTGGGAAATGCTTGCATGGTCAGCCGATGACATGCCAGGCATACCTAGGGAATTCGCCGAGCACACACTCTAGCTCAGTCCAGGCACAAGACCCGTCAAACAAACGGTAAGACGTGTGTCAGGACCTAAAAGAGAAGCCATCGAGAAGCATGTAGACAAGTTGCTCAAAGCAAGATTTATTCGAGAAATAAAGAAATCAGAAAGGGTCGCCAACCCCGTGATAGTGGAGAAGAAGAAAACAACCGAGACAAGAATGTGTATCGACTTCACAGGCTAAACAAATGCTTCCCAAAGGATCATTTTCCGCTACCCCGTATCGACAAGATTGTCTACTCTACTGCGGGATGCACCCGGCTGTCATTTTTGGACGCATACTCTGGATATCAGATAAGAATGAAGCAAGAAGACCAAGAAAATACAGCCTTCACAACTCCACTCGGAGTGTACTGCTACACTACAATGTCTTTTGGCCTCAAAAATGCAGGAGCTACCTACCAACGAATGATGCAAAACTGTTTGAAAACACAGATCGGCAAAAATGTGTAAGTTTACGTCGATGACATAGTGATCAAATCAATAAAGGAGTGCACACTACTAGCAGACATAAAGGGGACATTCGACAACCTCAGAAGCTATAGCATAAAACTGAACCCGGAAAAATGCACCTTTGGAGTCCCGGCACGAGAACTCTTGGGATACTTGGTGTCAGCAAGAGGAATCGAAGCAAATCCAGAAAAGAAACAGGCTATACTAACGATGAAAAGGCCTACCAAGCTATATGAGCTACAACAGCTGACAGGAAGAGTGGTAGCCCTTAGTCGGTTTATCAGCAAGCAAGGCGAAAAAGCACTACACTTTATCGACTGATGAAGAAGGCAGATAAGTTCGAGTGGACAGAAGAAGCAGAAGCGGCTTTCATAGACCTCAAGTGAACACTCACCAAACCTCCCATTCTAGCAGCGCGAAAGGAAAAGGAGCCACTATATCTTTATGTGGCAGCAACAAACAGAGTGGTCAACACAGTACTGGAAGTCGAGCGCATGGAATAAGGAAAAGCCCAGAGTGTGCAAAGACCAGTCTACTACATCAGCGAGGTAATATCCCTATCAAAGCAAAGATATCCACACTTCCAAAAATTAGTCTATGCAGTATTCATCACGACATGGAAGCTACGCCACTACTTCACAAAACACCCAATAACGGTGATAAGCAAATCAACAATCGGAGACATACTCACCAATCCGGACGCAACAGGACGAGTCGCCAAATGGCTCATTGAGATGGGGCCACTCGGGATAATATACGATCACCCAAAAGCCATCAAAGCTCAAGTGCTGCCAGATTTTACCACAGAGTGGATCGAATCACAATTGCCAGGAACGCCAGACATATCCAATTCATGGACAATGTATTTCGATGGTTCCAAGAAAAACGAAGGGGCAGGAGCAGGGGTGGTGTTGATATCCCCAAAAGGAGACAGCTGAAATACGTACTTCAAATGGATTTCCCAACACCATCCAACAATGAGGCCGAATACGAAGGACTAATACATGGCATACGAATGGCAAAAGTATTAGGATGCACTCGACTGATGATATATGGCGACTCAAACTTGGTGGTTCAGCAGACAATGAAGGTTTGCGACGCCATAGCAGATAATATGATCGCATACCGCGATTTATACAACACACTGGAAGAGGACTTCGACGGTTGCGAGCTACGGCATATCGGACGAGAAAGCAATGAAGAAGCAGACATACTAGCCAACATCGGGTCGACTAAGGCACAAGTCCCACCATGTGTGTTTCTGGAGCGCATCACGCACATATCAATCGGGAAGAAGCGATCAAAGGCAAATTCAAAAGAAACCATAGTAGGTAGCACACCTAGCACACTGGACCCAGCAGTCAAAGTTCTCTTATGCCAAGGCAATCATGTGACTCCAGCCTGGACCGAACCAATTTTATCATATATGCTCCGAGAGGAGCTACCAGACGATACAGCAGAAGCCAGAAGGATTACTCGAAGAGCAAAAGCATACACCGTTATCAACGGTGAACTCTACAAGCGAAGCACGTCAGGTATCTTCCAAAGATGCGAAGATTTAGAGGACGGCAAAACTATACTCCGTGACATTCATGCAGGAACTTGTGGACATCATGCTGGCAGTCGATCGCTGGTAGCTAAAGCCTTCAGAGCGGGATTCTACTGGCCTACCGCACTCAAAGACACGGAAGACATCGTCAAAAGATGCATCGGGTGCCAAAAATTTGCAACAAAACCCCACGCGCCAGCATCAGCACTCAAAATCATACCATTAACATGGTTGTTCGCCCAATGGGGGCTCGATATGGTAGGACCACTCAAAAAATCATCGCCTGGAGGACATACACACCTACTGGTGGCAGTCGACAAATTCAAAAAATGGATCGAAGCAATCCCAATCACAAGTTGAATAGCATCCACAACGGTCAAGTTCATACAATCCATTGTTTATCGCTTTGGTGTTCCGAACAGCACCATCACAGACAACGGCACAAACTTCACAGCGGAAGAATTCCAAACCTTTTGCAAAGAGTGGGATATCACACTCAACTACGCATCAGTAGCGCATCCGCAGTCAAATGGACAGGTCGAGAAAGCAAACGGCCTCGTATCCGCAGGCATCAAGAAAAGACTACTAGTTCCACTCAAAAGAGCCGCGGGAGCTTGGGTCGAGGAGCTACCAGCAGTACTTTGGAGTATTCGCACAACCCCAAACACGTCAACACAGTTCACTCCATTCTTTATGGTCTACAGAGCAGAGGCAGTCCTGCCACCAGATATAAAATTTGGCGCACCAAGAATAGAAGCATACGAAGAGAACGAGGAAAATGTGTCACAAGAGGACGCCTTGGATATACTAGATGAAGCACGCGACACGGCTTTGGCCCGCACAGCTGTTTACCAGCAGGACCTGAGAAACTATCACAGTCGACGTCTCCGACCAAGGACATTCGAGGTAGGCGACTTGGTGTTGCGACTAAAAAAGAATAAAGTCCACAAACTTGCGTCACCATGCGGAAGTCATCGAGGGAGGAACTTATCGACTGAAGCATGCACAGACGGGAGAACTATCACATAACCCATGGAATGTGGCACACTTACGTCGTTTCCACGCATAGATCTCTCGACAAATCATTGTAAATGTCGCAGTAGATTCCAGACGCGCTATTGTCCATACCAGGGTACCCTCGGGAACTAGAAGGTTTTTAATGAGGCGGTCAACTGGACAGATATTATCAATACATGATTCTTTGCTACAATATCTTGGTCACACGCATACACCCGATGGACTCGGGGACTGGATCTTGTTAAAATTCATAACACATAAACCCACCCGACGGGCTCGGGGGCTGGGTCTTACTTAAAAGGTTAATAAACACATAAACCCACCCGACGGGCTCGGGGGCTGGGTCTTACTTAAAAAGTTTATAAACACGTATAGCCCACCCGACGGACTCGGGGGCTGGGTCTTACTCGAAGATCATACATGCACACTCACCCAGTAGACTCGGGTAACTGAGAATCGTTTCATGCTGCATAAACCACATACGACTCACTCAACGGAATCGAGAGCAGGATCTCAAGGAAGACAAGAAAGCTAGCGTGGCTGGGACAAGTCATAAAAACAGAAAACAATAATTACGCAGAATATCCTGCGAGGTCTTACATTACAATAGGGAGCTCGGTAAGTTACACACGTAACACTCGCGAGCTACCAACTTGGCCTTGTGGCCACGCGACTGAAGCTCGGCGGCTACGACAGCTTGACGACGCTCTCCAGTGCAAATGCTAACTTGGGCAAGGCGAGCAGCGGTATCTGAGTGTAGTGCCCAGGCTTATGATAGCAATGTCACATATGAATAATGTAAAGACTTGGATCACATAAGTCTCACATTCTCCAATAAGATGAAATATCACAGTACAATGTCATAAATTATTACAGAACGAGACAAATGATCCAAAAAAACAAATATCCTTACAATTTAGCATAGCGGAAATGCTAGCTGAATAAATAGTTCACACTTTATTTCAGAGTTCAAACGCAATTCTAAAGGTAGCATGGAGCTACATCTTCTCCATGAAGCCACTGGCAATTCATGTTGGTTGTAGCTCGAAGACGACCCCCTTACTCCTCATTCGAACATTCTGCAAGGTTTAGTTGCAGCCCAGCTATAAAGGGTCACCACAATTGAATTGTGGTGGCAAGTGACTTTAATTCCTAATGTTCTATTAAGCTATAACGATATGCTTATTATGGCTGGTGGAGCTCAAGGCTATGGCGCAAAGCAAATTTTCTCCTACTTTTGGATAAACAGTTTTCTTAAATCAATAATCTTCTCCTTCAGAGACAAATCTCGAGACAAGTCCATGTCTCCTACCCATGTTCATCCAACAAAGTTTTATTAAGATATTAGAGATGAGGAGATTTTCAGAACACAACCTTGTGTAGTTACTCAATTTGTCCGATGCCGGGGACACGGCTAAGATCTTAGGTTTTAACTCTCGAGAGGGTGTGCACTTTCACCATTAGACTCAATCAACCCAAACTATCCTCTACACTCCTTTAGTGAGAAGGAAAAGGAGAAGATCAAGACGAGACTTTTCAGAAGTTGCTTTCCCATGATCATACTAAGAGATTACCACCATCCTATCAACTCTACCACCATCAATCTCTTGACCCAGGTCCACATCAACTTACTCCATCAAGACAGAGCCCATATTGACCAATGGTTGCACGATAAGCAACTAGACTCAGTGTAAACTTCAATCTCATAGCCCTGGGTGGCCTACCACAAGTGAGCAACTCAGGTTAACACCGCATATCATGGCCCCAGGTAAGTGGAAACTACCCTGGGCGATGACAACCATGACACTTGGCCCTGAGAAGCCACTCAACTTGAAACCTCCTCGATCGACCCAATCCACCCAGGCGTTAAATTAATTTAGTGGAAATTTTTATTTATCACAACAACCATAAAACAATCATTTTTGCAGCAGATGCTTCCACTAAATTATAATAGGGTTCTAATCTGGAATTTCTAAGGAGAAACCTAAAAGGTTTGCATAGCATACTACAATCTCCCAAACCTATCATGCATACTACTTTTGCAAATACTGTTTGAAAACACTAGATATGCAATTAGAATAAAATAGTAGGTGTTTTTTGAAGTCACTTGCCTGAAGAAGTTGTCGTTTCTCACACACCCTTGTCCAAGTCAAAAGTAGCTCCCCGTTTCAAACTATATAGTAAAAGGCATCCAATAAGCAAGCAATTCAACAAACACAACACCAATTGAAACGTACATGCGTAATAAGGCTTAGAAATGGATTTGGTCAAGGGTGTCACATAATACAGTACGCAAAAAGAATTTATGTGATTGTGTTTAAGGTATAGTCAAAAGTTAAATTGGACATTTTCAATTTGAAAAGATTGAAAGATCATAAGATCCAATTGAAATGGTCTTTAAACGAAGAGGTCCTGAGATGGTTTAATCATAATTTAAAAGTAAGGTTTAAGATTTTACATCAACTATCCATATTTATTTATTTTTATTTAAGGCTATGTTTCCAGAATTTTAAATTTAAGCAAAATCATATTCAGGAATTTCTTAATTTATCATATCTAACATTTTTAAATCACATCTGACAAGTCCATAGTATTAAAAATACAGTCTTGTTATTTGAAATGGCAAAATGTTTTAATTCATATTTTTAGTAACACCTAATTAACCAATATCATTTATATACTCTTGTAAATGAATTAAAATCATTTAAAAAGGTTTTAATTAAAGACATACGTATTACAGTTATGTATTATATTAATAAACAGGAATTTGTGCTTTCTCTAGACCAGGACAATTATTTATGCCTTTGGTGCAAAGTAATAAAATTTTAAATTAATGAACTTTATAATGTGCTAGAATATATCAAACCAAGTCTCATGATATTTAAATTCATTTTAAATTATTCAAGCATTATTTATAACCATTTTTATAAATGGAGTTATTAGACAGAGGGCTTTTAATTAAATGTATAGAAAGTATAGAAATTGGATTTAAACAAAATAATGTTTGTAATAAAAGTTAGGTCAAATATAGGTCATACTATTCAAATTAAACACACTACTATTTAATCATCCAAATAATTCTCAAAATTATTTTATAACATAAGCAACATATTACACATTTTATAAAGTTTCTAAAATAATTTTATTTGAAATTTTTGAATTTACAGATTTAAAGTTATGACAAAATACTCAAATTCACCATTTGAAATTTGAATATTTTAAACTATGTCAAAAATGGATTTTGTCAGGTCCAAAATATTCTACATGTCAAGGGCTTTCCAAATATGTAAAAATATTTGAATTTGGATAAGTGGTTAAAAAGTTATGACAGATATAAGTGGCAGGGGCTTTTCTGCAAAATGGCCAAATTAAATAAATCAAAAATGATTTTATACGTCAGCGCTGACTGTGCGCTGACTGGGCTGCTGACTCGGCGCTGACGTGGCATGCTCTGGTTCGCTGATACCGCTTCGGCTAAGATCTAATCTAGACCGTTGAATAAAGATCGGACGGATGTGGGAAAAAGGGGCTCACCGGGCGGCGCGGGGTCGCCGGAGCAGATGGGACGCGGCGGCGCGGCGCTCGGCAAGGACGACGGCGGCGCGGCGAGGCTCTCCTGGATGCGTGGTTTGCCTCCCCGGATGCGGCGCTTCACGGCGAAGAGAACGGCGGCGTCAGCGTTGACTCGTCCGTCCTGGTGGAGGCGTGCAGAAGCGACCGAGGTGGCTCGGACGTCGACGAGCTCCGGTCACCTCCTTCCTCGACAAACGGCTGCTGAAGGGGTGCGTGGAAGAGGTTAGAAGGCGCGGGCGCTATGGCGAATAAGCTGGGCACTGTCTCGGGCAGGGAGGTGGCTTACCACGCCGGGAAAGCGATGAACACGGCGGCGGAAACCCGAAGTCCGACGAGCAATTACACGAGCATGTCGGCGTGCTGGGCTAGGGTTTTTGGGGGGAAAGGAGGCGGCGGAGATGGGCTTTAAATGGGGACAGAGGGGAGCACCAGGCGATCATCACGGTGAGAATAGAGGGAAGGTGATCGCCGGCGGATTTTCGGTGCGTGATTTCCGCCGGAGGAAGATGACGACCTCCCCTGACAGGTGGGTCCCGCCTGTCAGGAAATTTTCTTTTTCCTTTTTTGATTTTTCCATTTTCTTAATAACTTTTGATTTATCACTCCAAATAAAGTCAAACAAATTTCTAAAAATTTGTAAGATTATTATCTTTGTGTTAAACCAGTTGTGGGAGTGTTTTGAACACTTTTCAAATTTTATATTTTTGTAAAATCATTAAATAACCATTTGATACTAAAAATCAATTTTAAAATTATAAATTATATTAAGTTTCCTTTCGGCTAAATAAAATTTGTAAAATACCCATAATCAAATATGTTTTGGAATTAAGTTTTCTAAAATCATATTCCATCATTACATAAAGTTTAGCTTTAAATGATTATTAAACACATATTATACCTATTTGATTTAAGTAGAGAACATGTAATGTAATCATTTTTAATTTAAAGTGATTTGGGCACCATTTTATTTATAATATGATAACCCAATTGAAAGCTTCATCACCACTTTGGAAAAGATTTAAGATTTAACATCACAAAAAAAAATACTCCTGAAAATCATTCTATGTTTTGAAAATAAAAGAAGATCATTTTAAGCTAATGAAATATAACTGGATAATCCATTTATATACAACATATAAAGTTATTAAAGTTATAAACTATAGGTTGTAATTTCAACACTATGTTTTTGTACTTAGTGGGACTAAAGAAAAAACCTTCTTGCAAATGGCTCCTGATTTAAAATATTTAAAAATTACACTTGTAAGGACCATTTTTAAATTATGATTTGCTAAGGCTAAGTGGTGGAAACAAATATTTATAAGGAAACCCTTTTATTATAATGAAATGGTAAAACATTTGCCAAATTACATATTGTGGTTTAATAACTATAGGGGATAATAAATTGTTTAACTTGGATCAACCTTGGAAGTAATGATCTTTCCAAGATAATTAAAATATTAAAACTCTTCTAGATGCTTGAAGTCTTTTATAATTGGTTCTCTTATGCATTTTAATATTTTATTCTAATCAAAAATAAAAGTTTTAAATTTTTGTGATTTTTGAACATTCCAAAATATTGGGATGTTATACTGAGATTCCCCGAAAAGACGAAGGTTTCCCGGTCGACTTCTTCGGGAAATCCGACAGGGAAGCTTCATAATTAGCCTCAACGCCATTCGCCAGTAGCAACTTCAGAGTAATTTCCGAGCCACGAACTGACAAATTGCGTGCCCACTAAGTAATGGTCGTTGTCCCAGGTCCAAGCACTTGGGAAAGCTCCTCCGCAGACAAAGGAACGGCAGTCCCGGGCAAAACTTCTGCAAAAACGGCACTTAATGTCTGAAGGGACACGTCCAGGGAACGCCGAGTGCTGTCCAGCTCTTCACGAGAACGAATTTTCTGATCATGAAACTCTCTCTCCAAGGCGGCCACTCGATCTTCAAGAGAAGTTTTTTCCTCTAAAAAAATAGCATAATATGAGAAAGCAGAACAAAAGGCGGTTCAGATCACAAGAAAAGGCAAAAGGGAAGAGCTTTACGACTGATCTGCTCCAGGAAAGAACGCAGGCGGATTTTTTCTTCTTCCGCGAGCACAAAGGCCTGGCTAACGGCGACCAAACCACTTACAGCAGGCTGCGAGGACAAAAGATGGCCAATCGAGTCAGAAAAAAATGATGTGCAAAACGAAGAGAGAAGAGCATAAAGAGGGAGGGAGAAGAAAGATTTACATGGCCGACCCAAGAAGAAGAGACGGAAGACAAAGGATCGCCGGACCTGGCAGGAGGGCCAAGACGTTCTCGCCTGAACAAGGAGGTGTTCGTATAATTAAACGACGAGATAGTAAAAAGCAAACAAAAGATAGTCAAAGGACAAGCTTACCTCTCCACATCAACATCAGCAGAAGAAGCCACAGTAACCAAAGACAGATCCGCATCAACGGAGTCAATGTCGCCAGTTTGGCGCAGTCGACGATGCTTAGTTGAAGGCGCAGCCACTGCCAAAGGAATCTCCCCGGCGGCAGTCGCCTCAGAGGCAGCCACGCCATCACCAAGGCAGGAGTTTCCAACTCCACCAGCTTCAGCGGAGAGAACTTTTTCTACAGTTGAACCATATTCAGGTAGAGGTGGCTGAGAGGTTGCGGCTGGTGATCCCTGAGCACAACAAATACAAAGCACATCAGTCAAGCACATAGGGAAGAACATACTAGCAACCAGAAAGAGCGATAAAAGCTGGGCAAGCAGAAAATCAAAATACCTCGGGAATAGGAGTCCCAAGGCCATAAGGGAACACAGATAAGTCGAAAGAAGCAATATCAACAGGTGAGATTCCAGTGATATGTTTCACACAACCATGAAACCCATGGCCGGACAACTCAATGGGACTCATACGAGTAGCGTCAAGACATCACTCATATCGCCACAAGGGATGCGCTCGTTGTCGCAAGGGCCAAACTCGGCGGTACACGTACGTACTGACTAGTTGGATTCCCGTAACGGCCCAGCGCAACTCTTGAACTCTAAACATAAGAGAAGAAGCTTCTTCTTCTGTAGTCGACAGGGCATGGTCCCAGGACTCCAACATTTCGGGAGAAGCAGTCGAAAAGGCAGGAAGTACGTTCTGGTCGACTAGCACATAAAATCGTTTCTTTCTCCATTTTTGAGAAGGCTCGGCAGACGTCACATCAAAATAGTGACAGCCGTCACGCACATCGATACAAAAAAAAAACCCAGTCGAAAGGGACGGCCATCACAGTAGAGTAAACTAACCTCGAAGATATGTTTCCAGAGAGCCCAACTCGGATGCACTCATGGAAAACACTCGCATAAAACCACAAAGCAGACTATATGCAAGATGCCAGGAGGATTGAGATCGTGTATTTGAATCCCATAGGCAAAAAGAAGACCTCGGACGAAGTCATGTAATGGAAACCCAAATCCACGAGGGAGAAAATCCGCAAAGCAAACTCGTTTCCCAGGAAGAGGCATGGGAAGTACCTCTTTATGGATTGGAGCCCACACAGCAACAACCTCAGCGGTAGACAGTATTCCCGCTTGGCGGAAGTCTTCCAACTTTTCCTCGGTAGTTTCTTCGTTGCGGTGGCGATGTAGCGTACCTGCATTTAAAAATATGGCAGGTACCTGTGTATAGTGCAAACCCCTGGATCGATTCATTTGCACACACAGTTTACGATGAATATCACAATATTGTATCAATATTACACGAATAATCCAGACTTGGTAAAATAAATAGTTCGATACATCTTTGCATAGCATAAAGCTAGCTCAAAACAATAAAGCAGCAGAAATAAATCTTCAATGAGCCTCCATCTTCATGATACGCCACAGGCGAAAACATGTTGGTGCAGACTTGAAACCCAAAACATAATCCTTACTCTTCGTCAGATATTTCTGCAACAAATAATAATTTGCAACAGAGTGGGTCAGATTCCATTAAAAATGGAGTCTGGCAAGTGACACTATGGTGGACACTTAATGGAATAACTCTATAACCTGTATGTATATTTGGCTGGTGGAGTTTCAAAGCTATTTTGCATATAGCCAGTTTTGCCTAAATCTTTGTAAAACAAACTTATTAACATCATAATTGGCAACACTGGCAAGTTCCAGTGAAGCAAAAGATATCACGTCCTTAGGCGTACCCTCAGGTGAAAACCCCCACATTCAATGGTCCTAAGTATAGTAGAAACTATCTTAGGTGAAAACCCCCATGAACATGGTCCTGAGTAGTCCACTGTTTTCTATCAAAATTTTATAAAGAAAATTAGAATGTTGGGATTCCTCCATGTTCCTTGATCAGCTGTAGTCTTTACTTGGAATACTTCTCCTTGCGTCCTTCACAATCTTCTCCATTTATTCCTCACATCCCTTTGTTCCTGGGTGGCCTTCCATGTAACATCTCAAATTTCTCAAAAATTTAAAACTTTGCATTCATGCATCATGCATCATATAGGCATGGCATTGAAATCACATAAAGAATAATTTCAAATTTTAATTATAAGTTTAAATGAATTTATATTCCATAAAGAGGTTTATTTGAACTCCTTATATTAATCTGTATTTTATTAGATTATTTGTCGTGGTGGTGTCACGGCAGATATCAAAAAGGTCTAAATTAAATTAGGTTTTCAAAACATATTTTTATGATTTTTTCTGAAATGTTTTGATAAGATTTAAAAATCAAATTGTATTGAAAAGGTTCAAAACAGAAAAAGTGTTTAAATAAAAATCTGTAACGAGCTAACTAGGCCTAGCCCATCTGCTAACTGTCGCGCGCGCAGCGGATAGCAACCCAGCAGCGGCCCACCTCCCTCTCTCTCACTTCCAGACGGGACCCACCTGTCATCACCTTCCCCAAATCGTGACGAACAAGAACTCACCGAACCCTAAATTGATCCGGATCAAAATCCGTTGGTTAAACGCGTTTTAATCGCTCCCTCCTCCCCCCATATAAACCTCCCCCCCTCCGCCGCCTCCTCCCGAACCCCAAAACCCTAAAGGATCGCCCCCAGGCTGCTCAGAAACGTCCGCTGCCGTCCGCCGCAGCCGCCGCCACAAATCTCCACGCCTCGGTGAGAAAAGTGCCTCCGAGCACCACCCGAAAACCCCCTGCGACTCCCTGTCATCGTGCGCACCTAACGGACTCATCTTTGTCACGTCTCGTGCACCAGGGCGTCGAAATCATCCACGACCCGCCGCCGTCGTCGGATGTTCTCCTTCGACGAGCTTTAGAGGAAGGAGCGGACCACCGTGATCGCCTCCGCCGCGCCATCAAGACCGCCTCGTCGTCACGCTTCGATCGGTGAGCAAACGACCCCGCCGATCCTCCTTTCGCGAGTAGTGGAGCAACTCCGGCAATGGCTCCGCCGCGGGGAGCAGCTCCGGCGACCCGCGCCGCTCGCGTCCAGCCAGTGCGATCTGGACCGTTGGATCCGGATCGTACGGGCTTGGTTGTTTTCTTTTTTTGTTAATCTCGTTTAATCCGGTGCGTCCAAGATAAGTTAGATCGGACGGTCTAGGAGCCGATCCGCGTCGAAACGGTGTTGACTAATCAGATTGCGACACGTAGCCTCCCTTTTTCTATTTTCGGCAGAATTAATAAATAAAAACAGAAAATATGTTAAAACTTGAGAAATCCATAACTTTTGATCTGTAAGTCCAAATTTGATGAACTTTACATGCCCTGCTAGTGTAGATTATTTCTACATTATTTGTTTTTCCTTTTGATAAATTATAATTTGTGTTTATATCCGAGGAGTATTTCGGCTATTAAATCTATAACTTAAATAATAAAAATGTTTTCCAAGAAAATCCAATTGTTTTAAAATTGTATTATTGTCCTCTGTCCAGGGAGTGTAACTTGGGTTTTATTTGAAACTTTTCATAATAGAATTAAAGAATTTGGTTGTAGGGCTTAATATTGCTATGTTATGCTCAATAATTTAAATGATTAAATAAAATAATAAAATGTTGATCATTGCATTTCATGCATTAATAACAGAGGAAATAAAATGGTAATTATTTTGTCTTGTTAAATTCATTGCATATCAAGCATGCATACATATTTTTGTCTTGATATATTAAGTGTTGTGTTTGTGTGTTTATTTATTTTATTGTTTGTCTCTAGATTGTGAAGAGGAGGAAGGCCCTTCTTGTGATTGTTATTCTTGTTGTGCTTGTTCCTCTTGTTACCAAGGCAAGTGACATTCATAATCTACCCAATATTTTCTATATGCATTAGTAGTATATTTTTGAGTAGTGTGCATGATAGGGATTTTTGAACTATCTTATAATGCTAAGTTAGTACACTTTGAAAATATCCTAGTAGTGTGTAGCCATCCCCTCCCATGCAGCCATCAAAAGTTTTGTTAGATGCTTAGCTATGCTATAAAAAGTGTTTACATACCATGTTATAGAGATATTGCTAAGTGTTAAACTTAAATGCATACCTGGGTGGAATTGGTTGTATGGTTTATGTTGAGTGGCTTTTGGGACTATGCTTGTGGTTGTTATTGCCTAGGACGAATGTCTATTCTACTTAGGGCCATGAGCATGGTGGTTGTCACCCAGAAGCGCACTTGTGGACGGCCACCCAGGAACAAAGAGATTTCTAAGTCCCTCCAAGTTTAGGAGCTTCCCGTGCAGCCTTTTGACAATGGGCTCTGTCTAGAATGATTAAGTCGTGGGAGTGCAACCTGTCAGCTTGACAAGCAGATGTAGAGTTGGTAGGTGGAACGGGTCTTGCTAGTATGGTTGCATTCTTCTTCTGAAAGTTCTTGTCTCAATTCTCTCCTTTCCTTAATGCACTCCGCGTGTATAGGATGTTTGGGTTAATTGAGTCTGAAGGTGAAAGTGCACAACCTCTGCAGAGTCGACAATCTGAGTACTCAGCCGTGTCCCCGGTGATGGACTACTTCGAGCAACTGGACAAGGATGGACGGAAGAATCTCATCATAGTTTTCATAAAGTAAAATTTGACTAAGGAAAGAATTGTTGGTGCACTTGGGCTCATCCCTTGGTGCCAAGTCTTTGAGAAACAAAATTGTTTTATAAAAGATAGGAGAAAACTGGCTTTCTGCAAAATAGCCTACAACTCCACCAAGCAAAATATGCATATAGAATTAGACTTGTCATAAATTATCCACCATAGTCACCTGCCAATACTTCATTGTATTGACCTCCTTCGGGGGCTGCATATTCAAATGTGCAGGTAATTCTGATGAGGAATGAGTTTGGACTCGAGTCTACACCCAACATGTCTGCCTGTGGCGCATGCTTGAAGAAGAGGCTCATTGCTATTACTTTCGTTGTGAACTCTGAATATTTTAGCTAGTCTTCATGACTATGCACTTTGTAATAAAGCTATACTTAGCTATTTTTGGATCTCGTTGTAGTAATTTGATACTTATGCAATGATACTATATATTTTGTACTGTGGTGCTGGCAGTGATCCAGGGACTAGCACATAACACAGGTGTTCCATCTTTATTTAAAAGATGGGGCGCTACATTCCACAAGTGTACTCTCAGGTGAGAACCCCCACGTTCATGATCCTTAGCATAGTAGAAACTATCTTAGGTGAAAACCCTCATGGACATGGTCCTGAGTAGCCACTCAACATAAACCAAACAACCAATCCACCCAGATGATTCATTAACGTAGTGATGTGCACTCCCAGGTAAAAACCCCCACATATTATGATCCTAAGTATAGTAAAGACTATCTCAGGTGAAAACCCTCATAGACATGGTCCTGAGTAGCCACTTAAGATTTTGTAAAACCTTTCTTCAATTGCATATCATCAAAATTCTACTGAATCATTTCATAGGTACCTAGACACAATGGAATAGAGAATTCTAAAGTCTTGCATAACAAATCTACTAAGTCCTTACACATGCATAGGAAAATAACTAAATCATGCATAGAAAATACTTAGGAATTTTATGGGGGTGTGCCACTTGCCTTGGCAACAAGAAGAATAGTAACAACAACTGCAACTGTTGTCGTTTCATCCGAGATTTCTAACACATCAAACAAAACACACATAAACATACTAACAAGTATCAATACAAAGATATGTTATGCATGATGTGCAAAATACTTAGAGAAAATACTAAGTCTATTCTTCAAGGTGATCGACAATTATTATCAACTCTTTGTAAATTGGATATTCACTATAGTGAGAGAGACAGACACCCGGCCAGCCACTTAAGTTTGTGGAACAGGTCTCATGTACGTGGACATGTAAGGTTAGTCTCTAGGCCGCTTCATCTCACTATGCCGCTAGGATCCAACAAACTTCAAGATGGCAATAACATGATCAAAATTTGTTTTAAGTCAAGATTAGGAAAGATAGAAGAAAATGATGTAGGTTATCTTCCAGGCTTCATCTCCAGACTTGTAGTATTCTCCTTAGTGATGTCTTGATCACCATGTCTTAAGAGAGAAGAAAAGAAAAAGAGAAAGAAAGACTTAGAGAATAGAGGGAAGTTGGTCTTCTTGGACTTCCTCTTGATTTTTCTTCTAAGTGCTTCTACTCCTTGGTGATTATTCTGAAGTCTTGTTTTGGCTAAGTACTTCATTGGTCTTCTAGCTCCAGGTTGAAAATCCTAAGTGTCTAAGTGCATAGCACTTAACCAAAAAAATGCTAAGTTGAAAATATTCCTAACTTAGAGAAAATAATGGAGGAGTTTTCCTATGAGGAGAATAACTATATAATAAAATATGTTATGCATGCAATGCTCTTTTAAATCATAATAAACATCATACAAAATTTGTGATATTTTATAGAGTATGCATTAGGCTATAAATGCAATTAAATTGATTTCTATTTTTGCAAAACATCATAAAAGGAATAAATATAAAATTAAAGTTTTATGTGATTAAACATTTATAACATAATTTTATAAATGGTGTTAATAGACAGAGGGTATTTAATTAAATTTATAGCAATTTGATTTAATCAAAATTAATGTTTCTATTAATAGTTATGTCAAAAATAGTCAAACTATACAAATTAAAACATACAACTATAAAATCATGAAAATAATACTCAAAAAAAATATTTTAAAACAGAGGCATCAAGTTAAAAATATTCTAAAGTTTCTTGAACAATTTTATTTGCAATTTTTGGATTTATAGATTTAAAGTTATTACAAATATACTCAAATCATCCATTTGAAATTTGAATAATTTATACTAAGTCAAATTTGAAATTTAACAGATCTAAAATATTCTACATGTCAAGGGCTTTCCAAAAATATAAAAATTATCTAATTTGGATAAGTGGTTAAAAAGTTATGAAGGTTTGAATATGCAGGGGCTTTTCTGCAAAAGTGCCAATTAAATTTTAATTAAGAAAAATAGCGGAATTTCTCTGCACACGTGGATCTGACGTGGCGCTGACTGGGCAGTGACGTGGCCGCTGACTGGGCGCTGACGTGGATAAGTGATTTGATCTAAACCGCACGATCTGGATCTAACGGTTGAAAAAGGAAAATAACTCTTCGTTGTAAACTTCTAATCGTGGCCGTGGAATCAAGATCGAACGGCTCACCTCGCTTTGGTCAGCAGCTGGCGGCGCGACTCGCCGGAGACGGAGGCGACGGCGGTGATGCTCTCGGACGAGGACGGCGCCGGCGTTGCGGTGTCTCCCCGGCCTCGAGGAGACCACGGAGAGGTGCGGCGCGGCGTGCTGGAGGCGATGGTGGTGACGCCGAGCCCGCGAGCGTCTGGGGATGGCCGGGGCGTGGGGACGGAGGTGCTCGGACGGCGGCGAGCTTCGGAGGTGCTTTCCCCTAACGATTTGGTCGAGATAAAACTCGTCAAGGACGCGGGTGAGGTGCACGATGGGGTGGGGAGTAGAATGAGTGGGGTATCGGGGATGGAGGTGGCTTCCTCTAGCCGGAATAGGAGAAACTCGCGGCGGCGACGTTGCGGCTCCGGCGAGCAAATTCGCGAGCCTGGGGGCATTTGGCAGAGGGCTTTCGGGGGGGGGAGATGGAGGAGGTCGAGGTCTACTAATAGCAACCAACGATGCTCAAATTGGTGGAGTAAATCGCCCGAATTGATGCGAGTAAAAACGACGGTTTCGGCGAGCTCGGGGGCGTGGTTTCCGGCTAAACGTTGAAGACGACGATGACGTCAGCAGTGACGTCATCAATTTTTCTTTTTCTGTTTTTCTTTTTAATTCATATCTTTTGATTTAATACTCCAAATGAATTCAAACAAATTTCTAAAAAATTGTAAAATTCATATCTATGCTTTAAACCATTTGTGGGCATGTTTTGAAACTTTGTGAAAATTAATTATTTTGAAATATTCATAAAATACAATTTTACCTATTTTAGTTTAACTTTGAAATTAGGGATTTAATAAATTATTTGGAGTTAAATAAAATTTATGAAATTACCCACATTCAAATATGTTTGAATTTAGATTATTTAAACTTATTTTACTGAAATCATTCACCTTTATTTTGGCATAAAAGTAGAATAATAGAATATAAATATTTTTAGAGTAATATGAAATATAATGGATTTTTAATTTAAACCTTTTGTGATTTAATCAGATGATGAATGATGAGATGCATGTATGCATGAATGCAATGCTTAAATTTTCTTTTCAAAGCAGAAATACATAAATGTTTTCAAAAGTTTTAAATTTTAGTGATTTTTAACATTCCAAAATATAGTGATGTTACAGGCGACAGCGGAATCAACAGAGATCTTGTCCTTTGAGGACATGTTGGTGGAAGAAGTATCAGTGACGGAGGAGCTCTTGGTCAGAGAAGCCATGGCGGAAGGAAAGCACAGAGTGCGTAAAGGAATATCGGACGGGCGGAAGGAAGAAGACGAAGAGCAAATAGCAAGGTAAAAAATAAAAGCATAACAGAAGCCTATATATTGACGGTGCAGACAACTATTCATCACAGCCGTCCAAACCACGAGGTCCAGGACACGCGGAGTAATCAGAGGACAATCATCACAGACCACGCCGCCCACTACGCGCGCAAAACGAGGAGGACATCATCACGGCTGCGAAAATCTCGCCACCTTAGGTCAAATCAGAACTGAACAAGCGTCCACAACGGTCAAAGAATGGGACCCACTATGTCATGTCACGTCAGAGTGCTACTCGCACGCCAACGATGTCACGCATGACGTCATTTCATATGAACAAACACAAAAGGTGTCCTATCATAAAATTAAGATCACTTTGGAAAATATTATTAAAAGGTTGGATTCTATGGAGAAAACTTTTCTTGATAATGCTAGCAAGGGTAATGAATCAATAGATGCCATTAATGGAAGAATCGTTGCTTTAGAAACTAGCAACACACTTGATACTCATAATCATAGAATTGATGAATTAGAAGATGTTATGGAAACTTTAGGTTCAACATTTGCTTATATTAAAACTAAGAGAGATAAGGCTTTTGTAGGAAGGGAGCAAAAGTTCATTTATATTCCCAAACCCAAACCTCCCAATATGCCTAAAAGTGATGGTTTACGTAATAGGATACACTCATGGATACCAAAAACACCTACTACAACCAACCATGTTTTCGAGGAAATTATTGATGTTGATGCTTCATCTATTGATAATACTTGAGTTTCACATTTTGTGCCTTGCTCAAAGGCGTTAAACAAAAGCGATTATGGGAGACACCCCACTTTTATTTTTAGTTATTTTAATTTATTTTTCTTGTGTCAAGAACTTGTCCTAACTCTGTAACAACTCCTTTGTATCTTTATTTTATTGAATGTAGTGTCAAGTTAAGCCTCTAGTTGAAAGTTGATGTTAAATTTACATTCCTGCGCATGAACAGTTCTAAAACTGCGGTTTTCATGGCACTTCCACCACCATATTGCTAGCATCTTCGGTACTTTGCATTGCCCTTTCTCACATTGAGAGTTGGTGCATTTTTCGCGGGTACATCCAAACTCGTGGGAGATCTTCATCTTGTTCTCCTACACATAAGCAAAATATCTTTCTCAAAACATCCACCATACCTACCTACTACAGCATTTCCATAGTTGTTCCGAGATATATTGCCATGTAACATCCATCTTACATTACATGACTTGTTGTCATTCATTACTCATTTATTGCTTTGTGTGATTCTATAAAGTTAGTGTGTGGTTTTACCCATGTTACGCTAGATCATTGCATAACCTGCTACACTGGCAGAGGCACCGTTGTCATATGTATTCTTATGGCACATTTATATTAGTTACTTGTATAATCAGTATGTTGTTTTATCATCATTAGTGTGTTGTTATATATCATGTATAATATTAGGATGCTTGCCCCTAAAAGTGAAAAGAGCCATGGAGGCCATCGAAAAGAGAAACAGAAAAAGAAAAAAAAAAGAAAAAAAAGGGGGCAGCATTACCTATTCTTTATCACACACTTGTGCTCATGTTATAGCATCATATCATTTATAGTCACCACTTATGCTCATGTTATAGCACCATATCATTTATAATCATCATTTGCGCTCATGTTATAGCACCTTTACTCCATATGAGACAGATCTCATGTCTTAGTTGCATAACTATGTGGGATATTTTACACTATAGAACTTGGCTTGTATATTCTAATGATGAGCTTCCTCAAAAGTGATCTAGATCTTCGTGAGCAAGCAAATTGGATGCACCCCCACTAGTTCCATTGGAGAGTGATAAGTCTCCAACGTATCCATAATTTCTTAGGTTTCATGCTATGTTATATCATGTTATTACATGTTTTAGATGCATTTTATATAGTTTTATGCATTTTTTGGGACTAACCTATTACCAAGATGCCACAGTGCCAGTTCCATGTTTTCTGCTGATTTTGGTTTCAGAAAAGTACTTAAGGAAATATTCGCCAAATTGGGAATAAAACAACCTGGAATTATTTTTGAAATATTTGTGTCACGAGGAACCGAAGACGAGACGAAGAGGGGTCGTGAGGCGCCCACACCACCTCGTGGCACGGGTCCAATCCTGGCCGCGCCAGGAGGCGATGTGGAGCCCTCGGGCGCCCACCGACCTTGCTCTTTCGCCCATAAAAAGCCCATTGACCTAAAAACATCAAACGGTTAATCAATTTTTCCTCCACGGGTCCCGAGCCACGGACGCCGGCGTCAACACCAATTCGGTGGAGATCAGAACTGCTCCCCGGCACCCTGCCAAGAGGGGGAATCGCCCCCGGAGGGCTCTACGTCGCCATGAACGCCTCCGGACTGATGCATGAGTAGTCTATCCTTGGACTACGGGTCCATAGCAGTAGCTAGATGGTTGTCTTGTCTTCTGGTGCTATGATGTTTGGATCTTGTGAGCTGCCTATCATGATCAAGATCATCTTTATGTAATTCTCCATGTTGTGTTTGCTGGGATCCGATGAATACTGAGTACTAAATTTATTGCTTCATAATATATCATGTGTGTGCTATTTAATGATTCTGCATGCTCTCTGTTACTTGTGTGTGCTTTGGCCAAGTAGATGCTCGTAACTCCAAGAGGGGGTATTTATGCTCGATAGTGGGTTCATGTCTCTATTAAATCTGGGGCAGAGACAGAAAATTCTAAGGTTGTAGATGTATTGTTGCTACTAGGGATAAAACAGTAGAACTTTGTCTAAGGATGATGTTACTTTCTTACTTTACACACAGTGCTTAAGGCGATAATTTGTTGCATGCAACTTAATACTGAAAAGGGTGTGGGCGCTAACCGGAAGGTGGATTATTAGTCCTCGATGCGGTTGGAACGGTCTATGTATATTGTTGTAATGTCCGGATGAATCTCACACTAGACATCATAACGTTAGTATATGCATTGGGTTGCTCATCATTATTTTGTCAATTGCCTAGCTGTAATTTTTTTACCACTCATGGATGAATGTTATTATATATGGAGAGATACCACTAGTGAACTGTGCACCCCGGTCCTTCTCATTAATCTGATAAAACCACAAATACAAACCTGTTACTTTTTGCAAACATACACTCTTTTTTTAATACATACGTTTAATCCTTTGTTACAGCAAGCCGGTGAGATTGACAACCTCACTGTTAAGTTAGGGCAAAGTATCTTGATTGTCTGTGTGCAGGCTCCACGTTCGTTGCTGACGCTGGTGTTGCGTCGTGCCAACGTCTCCACCAACAACCTCGAGGGAACTCTTCATCTCCTACTGGATTGATAACCTTGGTTTCATAACTAAGGGAAATTTGTTGTTGCACTACTTCATACCTTCCTCTTGGGGTCTCCCAACAACACACCCACCGTGTGCATCAAGCTCTTTTTTGCGTCGTTGCCGGGGAGATAAAGATTCACTACGAGGGGAGTTTTCACACTTCCAATCTTTTTATTTTGTTATTGTCTTGCGCAGTTTATTTTTATTACTGTCTTGTTTGCTTAATATCAAAAATACAAAAAAAAAGTTACTTGCATTACTTTTCTTATTTCGGGTTGCACTTTTCTTTTTCAGTTTGTTGCTCTTGTTATTTCGGTTTGTGACATTTTTCTTTAATATTGTTATTTTTGTTTGGTTATAAATTGTTGAAAATGGGTAGTCCTAAAGTTGAAGTTTGTTTGTTTAAACAACAACGAGAAGAAAGTTTAAAAGATGTTTGGTATAGGATAGATGATGCTCATCAAAAATGCACTAAGAAACACTCCACTTTAATCCTCTTTATGAATTTTTATGTTGGTATCTCTAGTTGGTATAGGTATGTTCTTGACACTCTTACGGGGGATAATTTGCATGGTACACCTGCTTTTGGAGCCTGCAATTTCATTGAAAGTTTGGTAGGATCACCACCCCTTACTAAAGAAGTTAAAACTGAGATCACTTTGGAAGATATAATTAAAAGGTTGGATTCTATGGAAAAAAATCTTGATAATGCTAGCAAGGGTGATGAATCAATAGATGTCATTAATGGAAGAATCACTGCTTTAGAAACTCGCAACACCCTTGAGAATCATAATCATAGAATTGATGAACTAGAAGATGTTATGGAAGCTTTAGGTTCAACATTTGCTTCTATTAAAACTAAGAGAGATAAGGCTCTTGTAGGAAGGGAGCAAAAGTTCATTTATATTCCCAAAGCCAAACCTCTCAATATGCCTAAAAGTGATGATTTACATAATAGGACACACTCATGGATACCAAAAACACTTATTACAACCAACCGTGTTTTGGAGGAAATTATTGATGTTGATGCTTCATTTTTTATAATACTTGAGTTTCACTTTTTGTGCCTATCTCAAAGGCGTTAAACAAAAACACTTATGGGACACAACCCACTTTTATTTCCTGTAATTTTATTTTGTTTTTCTTGTGTCAAGGACTTGTCCTACCTCTTTAGCAACTCTTTTGTATCTTAATTTTATTGCAATGTTGTGTCAAGTTAAGCCTCTAGTTGAAAGTTGATGCTAAAATTCAATTCCTCTGTTGAAACAGATTTATGTTGTCCACCGTTAAATTCATATATATTCACTGGAACGTCAGACAAATCTGCTCTTTTTTGTGCATAATCCTCAGATGTATACGCAACTTTCAGTAGTTTTGAGTTTTATGATATGAGCAAGTTAAGTGTCTCGAAAAAAATTGTCTTTACCGACTTTTCTGTGTTTGACACATTATGTCATTTTATTTTGCAATGTCTTCTTTGCTATTTTGATTGGATCTTTTATCCTATTAAATATCAGTGGCTGTAGATAATATCCATTATAATTGGTAGCAATTAAGTTCCTACAGAATATCATAATTTTTTGTGCACTAACCCTCTAATGAAGTTTACTCTAAGTTTGGTGTGGAGAAAGTTTTCAAGGATCAAGAGAGAAGGATGATATAATGTGATCAGGAGGATAGTAACGCGAAAGCTTGGGGATGCCCCGGTGGTTCACCCCAATATAATTCAATAAGACTCAAGCGTCAAAGCTTGGGGATGCCCAAGGCATCCTCTTCTTCATCGACAAACTATCAGGTCCTTTCTAGTGAAACTATATTTTAATTCCGTCACATCTTATGTGCTTATCTTGAAGCGTCTGTTTGTTTTTGTTTTTTTCATTCTCTGAATAATATGGATCCTAGCATTCTTTTGTGTGGGAGAGAGACACGCTCCGCTTTTTCATATGAATACTCGTATTCTTCACTTATATTCGTTGAGTATTCTTTTCATGCTATTGTTTGCTCTCTAGCTCTTATTTTTCATGCATCTCTTGTTAGAGTTGTTAGCTTTGTTATATTATACTCTCATATCTCATTGTCTAATTACATGGAGATTTTATCTTTTAAATAAGTTGATTGGTGTTTGGTTGAGAACAGAAAATGCTAAATGTGGTAGATGGTATAACTAAATGATTCAAAATCTTGTAGATCATTAAATTGTGTCACTTCAATCATTGATGTTGTTTTGAGAAATTAATTTTCTTAATGGTAAAATGATGGTCTCGTAAAGTGGAATGATTAAATGGTTCGTCTAGAGAAACTTGAAAATTGTGCCACACTTAAATTTCCAGTTGATTGCATAATGGTATATGACTTCTACTTGCCTAAAGCAACCTTAATGACTTTATGTTATGCGCTACGGTCGGGGAAGCCAACGGTGACTTTGTCATTCGCTACGATCCCTCTAGGAGTACTTTTCATTATGTCTGTTGTAAGGACCCCTCGGACGAATCCGAGATGCCCACGTTATGTAAGAGATCCCGATCCCAATGATCAGTGCATCGCAATCACATAACCAACATAGGTATCAAAGAGTTACATCATTCAAGTCGTACGAATAAAAGTCTTACAACACATAAACGGTCATACGACCAAAGTCATCAAACCTCGTCACGCAGGACGGAATTAACTACGATAGCGGAAGCTCGTGGCTAGCGACGGCTCTTAACATCTCCGAACGCAGATTCCCACAAGTGCAGTTGACCGGTGACAGCTAGGTGGCGAAGTCGTCGTCGTACACCTCCTCCTCGATGCAGGCCTCCTCATTGAAATCTGGACATTTGAATATCCATGGACAGAGCCACATGAGTACAATTACGTACTCGCAAGACCACCTCTAGGCTTAAATTCTCATGATAATGCAAGAAAAACACATTTCGAGAACTGGGAGGGCTCCTGAATACAACTACAGGGCTTATTTTGGAAAACAATGAATTCAAACATAGAGAATACGACATCTCTATATCTTTGTTGAAGAAAAACATTTAGAGATAGAATTATCTTCGCTGAAATGCGACATCTCTATATCTTTGTTGAAGAAAACATTTAGAGATAGAATTCTCTTCTTTTAGGTATAGCAGGGATATATCCAAGTTCAAAAACTTCATTTTGTAAAACCTTTAAAAACACTAGGATAGGGGTAACCTTTTTCTTTCTTCCTTGAGGTCGGACTGGTTGTCTCCCCGAGATCAACCATGCTTGCCCAAATTCCGTACCTCCCAGGTACCACATTATTTGCTCCTCGTTTTCCTTCGAAAACCTTCCTCTTTTTAAACCATAAAACATCCAGCATGCCTAGTGGGACCTTTCCAACCGTCCATGACCGCGGACGCGGCTATTCGAATCGATTTACACTCTGTAGAGGTTGTACACTTTCACCACAAGATTCGGATGGTCTGCCGTGGATCAACCACGGACTGTACAGAGACAGCATGCACACATCAGACGGCCAATCCTAAGTTCCACTATGTTGACGCTGGTACAAGAGTATCCTCTTCGAGTGGGTTTGTTCTCTTCGGCACCGAGTGAGCTAGCCGTATCGATCCGGTTTTCCCTAGTCTCACACCGCCACGACAAGAGACCCACCGTTGCTTCTGGCACACGAAGTCCACACTCTGTATGCCCATTCCCTGGCAGCATTCGGTTCCGGGGACTCTAACCCCATCTAGCCCATTGAGGAATACTCGAATACCAACACCAACAAGCTTCCGTTAAGCCTCGTGCCCATTTTGAGGTAATGTGGTTGCACGGGTTAGTTGTTCAAGCGGCAGCTAGGGTCACACTTTGTTTTTCAAAACACTTTCTTCTCCGACTACTCCCAGCAGCTCGGGTTTTCGCAAACACCTCCGATTGCTCCTAGCAACTCGGGTTTTAATAAAACACTTGCTTGCCTGAGGAAGTCAAGCCACTAACTATGGAGAAGAAAAGTAAGCGAGCGATTGCTCCCAGCAGTTCGGGTTTTCCTCCATAAAATATTTTTATCCAAATAGGTCCCCATCCTATAGTTTTGAGGTAAGATAACAGAATGTACTATTTGAAAACTTAATCTTCTTTATAGAGCCTTCAATGACAAGACTCATTAAGAAAGACTCTTTGTATAATACCTACAGCTAATCTAGTAGATAACTTTGCCCAAACAACATTTTGTAAAGGAAATAGTTTTCGGGTGGCAAGGTGCCACAAAGAAGTAAAACATGCATTATTTTATTTTTGAAAACAAAATATGCTTAATAAAATACTAGGAATCATTATAGTGGGGAGGTGGGCTTGCCTTGCTCAAAGTACTGTCCCTGGTCTTGTTCTTCAGCGTAGTCGTGCTCAGCTACCTCGTACTGTTCTTCCTCGGGTTGCGATTCTACCGTAACATGAAAACAAACGATACTAACGTAAGTCCTAAAATGCGAGTTGATAACAACCTAAAACATTTCAACAAACAACAAGCATCACCAACAGGAAACACAACTAATGCATTCAATAGTCATTAGGGCTGTTTACATGTTTTAAGCATAACTTTTAAGGTACTTTTCCTAAAATCAAACCCTTCTACCACATTATTCCTAACAATCATGTGGAGCTCTGAAAATTAGCTGTGCATGAAAATCTATCACCATATAAGAATTAAAAATCAGACAAGAGCTACTTATGTCAAATTCAAACAGATGATAGGTTCAGTTTTATAGATCTCCTGAATACATAATTAAACTTTATGGTGAGATATGAGTTTTCTCTTTAAGTGGAGATTTTGTTTATCAGATTTGGATATTCCTAACTCAAGTTATCCCAATTTTAAGATAAAGTACACTTCTGACCATTATTTAAGTACAGAAAATAATAAGATTTATTTTGGTGTCAAACCAGTGGGGTGAGTTAGATAAAACCTGTGGCTATCCCACAAAATTTTCCTTAACATATTTTTATGGACATAGGTGGCTCCACCAATTAGAACTAGACATGTCATAATCTCTGAAATTTTAGAATTTGCATTTTAAGAGATTATCTCCCTGTTTTCAGGGATTTATTCACTAAGAAATAAATAATTACAGGAAAACTCTACATTTGTAGGATATTATACCTCCAACACATATCTAACACTTCCAATTGGATTTACTTCAAAATGTGTTTTTATTTAAGAATTAAAAATCCCCAAACACTTACTGATGTCATTCTTAGAGTAAAAATAACTTTTGCTAGATTAATCTCCTGCATGCAAGATTGACCAATATAGATAGACACTTCTACAAGCTTTCCAACAGATTCAAGATTGCATGTTTTGGATTTACAGAACACAAGTTATTAAACAAATGGTGTAATAGATACCTTTTATTAGATATATTTTAACACTTAACAGGAAACACATTTTGGACCAAATCCAATGCCACATGGTTAAGAAAACGTGCATGCATGTTACAAAATTAATCTCATAATTTTATCTGATATAGATTTACCACAAATGATTTAAAGCTAAGCTCTAGATTTACTGGAAAAATAATAGGAAAAAGGATAAAGGAAAAACAGGCCGAACGGCCAGATCTGGGCCAGATCGGCCCAGCGGCGAAGCAGAGCAGCGCGGGGCTGAGTTGGGCCGGCCCAAGCGCTGCGCGCGCGCCGGCGAAGCGGTAAGCGACCGTGGATCTGGGATCCAACGGTCCTGGATAGAACGGACATGATTCAAAGACAGCCGCCGATCTAAAAATCGACGGCTCCTGGCCATCGCCTTCCTCCCGACTGAGAAAAACACGAGCAGAGCTCGAGAAAGCGATGCCGAGCGCGGAGGGCTCACCTAGGGCTCGCGTACGGACGAGGGAGAGGTCGGAGGTGAACGCGGCGTCGAAGGGAAGCTCAGGGGTGGTCGCAAAACTTGCATGCAACGCCGGAGTCCATGGCGGTGACGACGGCGTCCTCCTCGGGTCGTGGACGAACCAGGTGCTCTCGAGCTGCAACAGAGCCAAGGGAGGGGAGAGGAGAGGTTGGCCCTAGTCCATGACAAGTGGGACCAGGGGTGAGGTTGCTGCTCTCCTCATCAGCAGGTGGAGTGGAAAAGAGAGAGAGAGAAATAAGAGGTGCAAGATTTGAGTAAATCTCATAATGAATTTAAAACCTAAGTTTGAAAAATTCAAATATGACCCACAAAGATAAAAAGGGGCAACATTCCAAACTTACCTAAATTAAGAGAGGGCACTGAATTTACACATGACTAATTTAATTATCTCATTTAGCTTTTAAAGAAAAGAAAACTTTTGGTGATAAAGAAAGGAATCACCCAAATGGTCATGTTATTTTGATGACTACAAAAGCTAGTGAGATTAATATGCAAACAAGCTCTTTTGTGATAATTTATAACAGGGTATGGAAGTATATGTGACCTAGATGGAAATGTTTCAAAGGCATGCCAAAAACCATTTAGGGTTTGCTTAATAATAGATCCTAGTTTGGCTAAGTTTTAACAACCATGAAGATCCTAATAGTGGATATTTTATTTTAGTTGTTGTGTTTTGAGTGTTTTCAATTATCATGGAATGTTAGTGACACACAACAAGCATAGGGTGTGCAAGCAAATTAAATCTTGAGTCAAGATTCTACACACACAAAAGTCTCTGCAAGAGGTGAAAAATCTAGAATAACACCACAATGCTAAAACCAAGAGAATTGGGGTGTTACAGACCTTCCCCCCTTAGGAGAATCTCGTCCCCGAGATTCCAGATTTGAAGAAGAGAGAAAACCAGGGAATTCTTGCTCCAAATAATCTTCACGCTCCCAGGTGGCTTCTTCCTCCGAATGGTTGCTCCATTGGACCTTCAGGAACCTGATCTTCCTCCTCCGTGTCAGACGGACATCTTCAGCGAGAACACGAAGTGGTCGTTCTCGATAGGTGAGATCATGATTGAGATCAATGGTGTGATGATCTACCTCCTGATATGAATGAGTGCCACCAGGAACTTGCAGGCACTTCCGGAGTAGAGATACATGAAATACATCATGGAATCCTGACAGATGGGGTGGCAGGTCTAGCTGATAAGACACTTCTCCTCTGCGACTGACCACTTTAAAAGGGCCAATGTACCTCGGTGCTAATTTCCCCTTCACATGGAAACGTTGCATTCCCTTGAGTGGCGTAACGCGCAAGTAAACCATATCTCCTTCCTTGAAGTTGAGTTCACGCCTTCTGGAATCTGCATAACTTTTCTGCCGTGATTGGGCGGCCTTAAGACGGTCGCGAATGAGTTGAACTTGCTCTTCGGCTTCTCTCAGGGTGTCGACTCCAAAAATTTGGCTATCTCCGGTTTGTGACCAATTCAAGGGGGTACGGCACTTGCGCCCGTACAAAGCCTCAAACGGTGCCATCCTTAGGCTGGCTTGGTAGCTATTGTTGTACGAGAATTCGGCAAACGGCAAGCAATTCTCCCATTTGGCCCCATAAGCTAACACACAAGACCTCAGCATATCTTCAAGGATTTGATTTACCCTCTCAGTTTGTCCTCCTGTCTGAGGGTGGTACGCAGTACTGAAAAAGAGCTTCGTTCTGAGTTCCTCTTGGAGCTTAGTCCAAAAATGAGAGGTGAATTGATTTCCTCGGTCAGAAACGATAGTCTTAGGTATTCCATGAAGGCTGACAATACGTGACATGTAGAGATCCGCAAGTTGGTCGGCTCGATGACGTGTGCTTACCGGGATAAAATGTGCAACTTTGGTGAGTTTATCCACAATGACCCAAATGGCATCATGCCCACGATTGGACCGGGGCAATCCAGTGATGAAATCCATGCCGATCTCATCCCATTTCCATTCGGGCAGCTTGAGAGGTTGAAGTAATCCAGCGGGTCGCTGATGTTCTGCTTTGACCCTTTGGCAAATATCGCAATGCTGGACGAACAGTGCAATCTCGCGCTTCATGACGTGCCACCAGAAATTCTGCTTCAAATCCTGGTACATCTTGGTTCCACCGGGGTGGATAGAATACAAAGTCTCGTGAGCCTCCTTCATAATTAACTGCTTCAAAACAGGGTCTGAAGGTACGCAGATGCGTCCCTTATACCAAAGAACACCGTCAGAGTCGATGGTGAACCCAGGGACTTCCTCTTTGTCCAATCTTCTCTTGATGCCCTCAATGCTTTCGTGACCTTTCTGTGCTTGCTTGATCTGCTCCCATAAGGTGGGTTGCAGCAGGAGTTGATCGACTGCCCCATAGCTGACCACCTCTATACCCATCTTATCCAGCTCTTCCCAGAGTTCTGGCCGTCTAACCTTGATCAGGGAGTTGAATGAACATGGCTGACGACTAAGGGCATCAGCTACAACGTTAGCTTTTCCAGGGTGGTAGTGGATGTCCAAGTCGTAATCCTTGATGAGTTCTATCCATCTTCGTTGCCTCATGTTCAAGTCCCTCTGGGTGAAGATGTACTTCAGGCTTTTGTGATCGGTGTAAATTTCGCAACGGTTGCCCATCAGAAAGTGCCGCCATGTCTTGAGTGCATGGACCACAGCAGCAAGCTCTAGGTCATGGGTTGGGTAATTTTGCTCATGCTTGCGGAGTTGTCGCGACGAGTAGGAAATTACCTTGCCCTCTTGCATAAGGACACAACCAAGTCCGAGTTTGGAGGCATCGCAATAGACCACAAAATCCTTGGTCACATCTGGCATGGTTAAGATAGGTGCGGTAGTAAGGCACTTTTTCAGCTCCAGGAAGCTGGCTTCACATTTTTCGGACCAAATGAACTTCTGATCCTTCTTCAATAGTTGGGTAAGGGGCTTTGCGATGCTTGAGAATCCCTCAACAAACTTGCGGTAATACCCGGCTAATCCAAGAATGGACCTTACTTCGGTTTGGTTGGTGGGGGTTGGGAATTCAAGAATGGACTTGATGTGGGTTGGGTCAACAGATATACCTCCAGCTGAGATAACATGGCCAAGAAATCCTACCTCTTTCAGCCAAAAGTGGCACTTGCTAAACTTAGCATATAGCTGATGCTCTCGAAGGGTACCGAGAACCAATCTCAGATGCTCTTCATGTTCCTCTTCCGACTTGGAGTAAATCAGGATGTCGTCAATAAAGACAACCACAAATTTATCCAAGTACTCCATGAACACCTTGTTCATGAGATTCATGAAATAGGCAGGAGCATTGGTCAGGCCAAATGACATCACTGTGTACTCGAACAATCCATAACGAGTGACAAAGGCCGTCTTAGGGATATCATATTCTCTGACTTTCAATTGATGGTAACCGGTGCGGAGATCGATCTTGGAGAAGACTCGAGCTCCATTGAGTTGATCAAACAGATCTTCAATCTTGGGTAGGGGGTATTTGTTCTTAATAGTCACATCATTTAACTTACGGTAATCCACACACAACCGAGTGGTACCGTCTCTTTTATCCACGAAGATGATTGGTGACCCCCAGGGTGACGCACTAGGGCGTATCATACCCTTCCTAAGTAGGTCATCCAACTGTTTCTTTAATTCCTCCAATTCTTCTGGGTTCATCCGGTACGGTTTTTGAGCTATAGGACCAGTACCGGGTACCAGCTCGATAATGAACTTAATATCCCTATCCGGTGGCATTCCGGGCAACTCTTCGGGAAAAACATCCGGAAACTCACACACTACCGGTACTTCCTCCAACATGACTCCCACTACACTCTTATGGCAATGACTCGAGGTGGAGTGGTAGGTCGAGAAGTGTGTAATCTCTTCTCCTTCCGGGGTGGTTAGGGTGACAAACTTGTTAGTGCAATCTATTTTTCCTTGGTTTACTGCCATCCAATCCATTCCTAATACCACTTCTATCCCTTGCTTTCCTAATACCACTAGGTCTGCATGGAATCGGGCTCCTTGAATTTCCACAGGAGTCTTCTTGCAAGACAAGATGGCCTTGGTAGTGGCCCCCGGGATTTGTACTCTCATAGGACGATGCATCACAGTTGGAACCATACCACTCTTCCTAACAAACGGCTCCGTAATGAAAGAATGGGAAGCTCCCGAATCAAACAAAACTGAGGCAGAAACTGAGTTGACAGGGAACGTACCCATAACCAGGTCTGGTGCCTCCTGAGCTTCTTCCGCGCTGATATGGTTCAGATGGCCCCGGGTGACAGGGGCTGCTTTCTTGGGATTCGGGTTCTTGCCTCCAGGTGGACGGGGTGGCCCTTGGTTCATCTTTGTCGCATTGGGGCGACCACCGGCGGGCTGTCTAGTGGGACACTCCCGCGAGAAGTGTCCAGGCTGTCCACAAGTGAAACATCCTCCTGTGGGCTTCGGAGCAGGCGGCCTGTTAGAGTTGAGGCTGGGGTTGGAACCACTTCCAGGACGAGGTGCAGGCGGGCGAGGAGAGTAGCTGGGTCTTGGAGCAAAGGTTGGAGGCCTTGGTGATGGATAAGAAGGCCTCGGTGGAGGTGAAGGGCGCGGACGGGGATAACTTCCAGTTGGGCTGCTGCTGCTACTGCCTTGCTGCATCAGTTGGCGACGCTTGCGGTTGTCAAACGAAGCCTTGCGCTTGTGCTCCATCATGATGGCTGCATCAGCCAAGGACTCCAGGTCGGTGAAAGGCATCACCACCAGAACGCACTGCATCTCATCATGAAGTCCATTCATGAACCTCTCTTTCTTCTTGTCTTCAGTATCAGTATCGGTGGGTGCATACCTTGCCAGAGATGTGAACTTTTCCAAGTACTCGCCCACTGACATACTGCCTTGCTTGAGCTGCAGGAATCTTTCTCGCATGATGCTGACGAGTCCAGAGGGCACATAACGCTTCAAGAACTTGGTCTTGAATGCAGGCCAAGCCACAACTTCTTCCTGCGGCAACAGAGCACGAATGGCCTCCCACCACGCTCGGGCAGAACCAGAGAGGTAGTGAGTGGCGTAGACCACCTTCTCGTTTTCACCCACTTGGGCGACCCTCAAGTTGTTCTCAATGGTACGGATCCAGTCATCAGCATCCAGCGGCACTTCACTTTTGGAGAAAACTGGAGGGTTGGTGTTCTGAAAGTCACGAAGCTTGGAGCGGGGTTCCTCATTTCCTTGGCCGCCATTCTGGTTGACGGAAATCTGAGCCAGATGTTGCAGGGTAGCTAGGTTGGCATTCCTCTCGGCGCGAGCTGCCTCGCGATCCTCCATGAGAAGACGGAGCACTTGAGCCATAGATGGCTCAGGTGGTGGGGGTGGTGGTGGATCCCTTGCCATTCTGAATTTTAGAATAAACACTTATTAATTTCTCTACTTAGAAGTTTTCTAACACGGGTTTTGATAAAAGAGTTCATCAAGCATACAAATTACAGCAAAGTATTACTCCTAAGAAGACATGATTCCATTTCAAAGCAAGGTTCCAAAAGCATCATCACACAGTGCACAACCACAAAACACGGACTGACATGGTTCTTACAATCACCCAAACACACACATGCTAACTAGACCACACAGTCGCATCCAATTATCGCGATGGTTCGGTCCTAACCCAAAAGTTACTACGCAGCTATCTACTCCACGTCCACAGCAGCATCACTATCAAAGGGTGGCTCCTAGGGGTCCTCGACCTCAGACATCACAGCTCCCGAGTCCTCACCGCCCTCGTCTCGCAGGTCGTCGTCATCCTGCTCGCTCACAGGCTCCATAACCATGTCCTCTGTAGGATCCTCATCCACAGGCAGGAGATCGTCATTCTCCTTGCTCAGGGCCTCCACCTCGCTCTCCAGCTCGCTGATCCTCTCATCACGGGCATCAAGGGTCGACTTGAGCATGTCAACCATCCCGTCAAGCTGAAACCTGTAGAAGCGAGTAGTCTGGAGACGCGCAAAGGTGGAACGGCGCTCCTTGCGCTCTATCTTGAGCTCTGCCTGGGACTCCACTAAATGCTCCTCCGAGGTCTGGAGCTTCAACTCCACGGTCTTCAGCTTGTCCTGAGATGCCTTGAGTTGCGCCTCCAAGTCCTCAATCCTCAGCTCAGCTGCCGAGATCCGCACCTCAGCTCCGTCATGATTAAGACGGTGAAGATCACTCTCGAACCGACTAGTGACCAGCTGGGACTGGGTGTACTCGACGAGGAGTCCCAGCTCGGCCAAGTGGTTCCCGAAAGTGGGGTGGGGACGCGGCGGCACAGGGTTACTCTGCTCGTCCAAGCCAGAGTAAAACTCAAAGCGGGTGCCGCCCAGCTCGGAACTGTGAGCACACACCAAGCGGGCAAGAGCCCTCTGCAGCACAGTGACGAATGCTCCCATCTGAGTCGATGCAAGGGCATCCTCAATCAGCTCCTCGGCAAAAGGTGGCACCAATGGTCCTCGAAGGATGCACCTCACCGTCCAGGACATCTCATCTCCCACCATGGGCAGACAACGCCCAATCAGCAGCTCTGGTAGCGGACGCCTCAGGTGCCTAGTCAGCTGGAGTAGGTCGGCCTGGAACAGACGCGAAACTCCCGTGTCTGGCACCGCTCCCAACTGAATCGACGACGAGAACTCTCCGCTCATCTACACAAAATTTTAAATGGAGGTTTAATTAGTGAACGATGTACCAAATTTTAAACAGGTAAACTCATAAGATTTAATGCAGGTATAAAATTAATCAGTGAGTACTATCAGAAGGGAGGGAGGAGTAGCAGTATATTCTGCACATTTTTAAGTATTTATCTCCTAGCTATTTGAAAACAAATATTTGCGTGACGTCGACGCCCAACCTAACTAAAGTCTCCTAAGGTCAACGATGGCTCTGATACCAAGTCTGTAAGGACCCCTCGGACGAATCCGAGATGCCCACGTTATGTAAGAGATCACGATCCCAATGATCAGTGCATCGCAATCACATAACCAACATAGGTATCAAAGAGTTACATCATTCAAGTCGTACGAATAAAAGTCTTACAACACATAAACGGTCATACGACCAAAGTCATCAAACCTCGTCACGCAGGACGGAATTAACTACGATAGCGGAAGCTCGTGGCTAGCGACGGCTCTTAACATCTCCGAACGCAGATTCCCACAAGTGCAGTTGACCGGTGACAGCTAGGTGGCGAAGTCGTCGTCGTACACCTCCTCCTCGATGCAGGCCTCCTCATTGAAATCTGGACATTTGAATATCCAGGGACAGAGCCACATGAGTACAATTACGTACTCGCAAGACCACCTCTAGGCTTAAATTCTCATGATAATGCAAGAAAAACACATTTCGAGAACTGGGAGGGCTCCTGAATACAACTATAGGGCTTATTTTGGAAAACAATGAATTCAAACATAGAGAATACGACATCTCTATATCTTAGTTGAAGAAAAACATTTAGAGATAGAATTCTCTTCGCTGAAATGCGACATCTCTATATCTTTGTTGAAGAAAACATTTAGAGATAGAATTCTCTTCTCTTAGATATAGCAGGGATATATCCAAGTTCAAAAACTTCATTTTGTAAAACCTTTAAAAACACTAGGATAGGGGTAACCTTTTTCTTTCTTCCTTGAGGTCGGACTGGTTGTCTCCCCGAGATCAACCATCCTTGCCCAAATTCCGTACCTCCCAGGTATCATATTATTTCCTCCTCGTTTTCCTTCGAAAACCTTCCTCTTTTAAAACCATAAAACATCCAGCATGCCTAGTGGGACCTTTCCAACCGTCCATGACCGCGGACGCGGCTATTCGAATAGATTTACACTCTGCAGAGGTTGTACACTTTCACCACAAAATTCGGATGGTCTGTCGTGGATCAACCACGGACTGTACAGAGACAGCATGCACACATCAGACGTCCAATTCTAAGTTCCACTATGTTGACGCCGGTACAAGAGTATCCTCTTCGAGTGGGTTTGTTCTCTCCGGCACCGAGTGAGCTAGCCGTATCGATCCGGTTTTCCCTAGTCTCACACCGCCACGACAAGAGACCCACCGTTGCTTCCCGGTGGCACACGAAGTCCACACTCTGTATGCCCATTCCCTGGCAGCATTCGGTTCCGGGGACTCTAACCCCATCTAGCCCATTGAGGAATACTCGAATACCAACACCAACAAGCTTCCGTTAAGCCTCGTGCCCATTTTGAGGTAATGTGGTTGCACGGGTTAGTTGTTCAAGCGGCAGCTAGGGTCACACTTTGTTTTTCAAAACACTTTCTTCTCCGACTACTCCCAGCAGCTCGGGTTTTCGCAAACACCTCCGATTGCTCCTAGCAACTCGGGTTTTAATAAAACATTTGCTCGCCGATTGCTCCCAGCAGTTCGGGTTTTCCTCCATAAAATATTTTTATCCAAACAGGTACCCATCCTATAGTTTTGAGGTAAGATAACAGAATGTACTATTTGAAAACTTAATCTTCTTTATAGAGCCTTCAATGACAAGACTCATTAAGAAAGACTCTTTGTATAATACCTACAGCTAATCTAGTAGATAACTTTGCCCAAACAACATTTTGTAAAGGAAATAGTTTTCGGGTGGCAAGGTGCCACAAAGAAGTAAAACATGCATTATTTTATTTTTGAAAAAAAAATATGCTTAATAAAATACTAGGAATCATTATAGTGGGGAGGTGGGCTTGCCTTGCTCAAAGTACTGTCCCTGATCTTGTTCTTCAGCGTAGTCGTGCTCAGCTACCTCGTATTGTTCTTCCTCGGGTTGCGATTCTACCGTAACATGAAAACAAACGAGACTAACGTAAGTCCTAAAATGCGAGTTGATAACAATCTAAAACATTTCAACAAACAACAAGCATCACCAACAGGGAACACAACTAATGCATTCAATAGTCATTAGGGCTAATTACATGTTTTAAGCATAACTTTTAAGGTATTGTTCCTAAAATCAAACCCTTCTACCACATTATTCCTAACAATCATGTGGAGCTCTGAAAATTAGCTGTGCATGAAAATCTATCACCATATAAGAATTAAAAATCAGACAAGAGCTACTGATGTCAAATTCAAACAGATGATAGGTTAAGTTTTATAGATCTCCTGAATGCATATTTAAACTTTCTGGTGAGATATGAGTTTTCTCTTTAAGTGGAGATTTTGTTTATCAGATTTGGATATTCCTAGCTCAAGTTATCCCAATTTTAAGATAAAGTACACTTCTAACCATTATTTAAGTACAGAAAATAATAAGATTTATTTTGGTGTCAAACCAGTGGGGTGAGTTAGATAAAACCTGTGGCTATCCCACAAAATTTTCCTTAACATATTTTTATGGACATAGGTGGCTCCACCAATTAGAACTAGACATGTCATAATCTCTGAAATTTTAGAATTTGCATTTTAAGAGATTATCTCCCTGTTTTCAGGGATTTATTCACTAAGAAATAAATAATTACAGAAAAAATCTACATTTGTAGGATATTATACCTCCAACACATATATAACACTTCCAATTGGATTTACTTCAAAATGTGTTTTTATTTAAGAGTTAAAAATCCCCAAACACCTACTGATGTCATTCTTAGAGTAAAAATAACTTTTGCTAGATTAATCTCCTGCATGCAAGATTGACCAATATAGATAGACACTTCTACAAGCTTTCCAACAGATCCAAGATTGCATGTTTTGGATTTACATAACACAAGTTATTAAACAAATGGTGTAATAGATACCTTTTATTAGATCTATTTTAACAATTTACAGGAAACACATTTTGGACCAAATCCAATGCCACATGGTTAAGAAAACGTGCATGCATGTTACAAAATTAATTTCATAATTTTATCTGATATAGATTTACCACAAATGATTTAAAGCTAAGCTCTAGATTTACTGGAAAAATAATAGGAAAAAGGATAAAGGAAAAACAGGCCGAACGGCCAGATCTGGGCCAGATCGGCCCAGCGGCGAAGCAGAGCAGCGCGGGGCTGAGTTGGGCCGGGCCAAGCGCTGCGCGCGCGCCGGCGAAGCGGTAAGCGACCGTGGATCTAGGATCCAACGGTCCTGGATAGAACGGACACGATTCAAAGACAGCCGCCGATCTGAAAATCGACGGCTCCTGGCCATCGCCTTCCTCCCGACCGAGAAAAACACGAGCAGAGCTCGAGAAAGCGATGCCGAGCACGGAGGGCTCACCTAGGGCTCGCGTACGGACGAGGGAGAGGTCGGAGGTGAACGCGGCGTCGAAGGGAAGCTCAGGGGTGGTCGCAAAACTTGCATGCAACGCCGGAGTCCATGGCGGTGACGACGGCGTCCTCCTCGGGTCGTGGACGAACCAGGTGCTCTCGAGCTGCAACAGAGCCAAGGGAGGGGAGAGGAGAGGTTGGCCCTAGTCCATGACAAGTGGGACCAGGGGTGAGGTTGCTGCTCTCCTCATCAACAGGTGGAGTGGACAAGAGAGAGAGAGAAATAAGAGGTGCAAGATTTGAGTAAATCTCATAATGAATTTAAAACCTAAGTTTGAAAAATTCAAATATGACCCACAAAGATAAAAAAGGGGCAACATTCCAAACTTACCTAAATTAAGAGAGGGTACTGAATTTACAAATGACTAATTTAATTATCTCATTTAGCTTTTAAAGAAAAGAAAACTTTTGTTGATAAAGAAAGGAATCACCCAAATGGTCATGTTATTTTGATGACTACAAAAGCTAGTGAGATTAATATGCAAACAAACTCTTTTGTGATAATTTATAACAGGGTATGGAAGTATATGTGACCTAGATGGAAATGTTTCAAAGGCATGCCAAAAACCATTTAGGGTTTGCTTAATAATAGCTCCTAGTTTGGCTAAGTTTTAACAACCATGAAGATCCTAATAGTGCATATTTTATTTTAGTTGTTGTGTTTTGAGTGTTTTCAATTATCATGGAATGTTAGTGACACACAACAAGCATAGGGTGTGCAAGCAAATTAAATCTTGACTCAAGATTCTACACACACAAAAGTCTCTGCAAGAGGTGAAAAATCTAGAATAACACCACAATGCTAAAACCAAGAGAATTGGGGTGTTACATCTGTATGATCATATTTTTATTTGAAATCTTTTTACTTGTGAGTTTTAAAACTGCGGTTTTCATGGCACTTCCACCACCATATTGCTAGCCTCATCGGTACTTTACTTTTCCCTTTCTCACATTGAGAGTTGGTGCATTTTTCGCGGGTTCATCCAAACTCGTGGGAGATCTTCATCTTGTTCTCCTACACATAAGGCAAATATCTTCCTCAAAACATCCACCATACCTACCTACTACAGCATTTTCATATATGTTCCAAGATATATTGCCATGCAACATCCATCTTACATTACATGACTTGTTGTCATTCATTACTTATTTATTGCTTTGCGTGTTTCTTTAAAGCTGATGTGTTGTTTTACCCATGTTACACTAGATCACTGTATAACCTGCTACACTGGCAGAGGCACCATTGTCATATGCATTCTTATGGCACATTCATATTAGTTACTTGTATCATCAGTATGTTGTTTTATCATCATTAGTGTGTTGTCATGTATCATGTATCATATTAGGATGCTTGCCCCTAAAAGTTAAAAGAGCCATGGAGGCCATCGAAAAGAGAAACTGAAAAAGAAGAAAAAAAAGAGAAAAATGGGGCATCATTACTATTCTTTATCACACATTTGTGCTCATGTTATAGCACCATATCATTTATAGTCATCACTTGTGCTCATGTTATAGCACCATGTCATTTATGATCATCATTTGTGCTCATGTTTAGCACCTTTACTCCATATGAGAGAGTTTTCATGTCTTAGTTGCATAACTATGTGGGGAACTTTACACTATAGAACTTGGCTTGTATATTCCAATGATGAGCCTCCTAAAAAGTGCTCTAGGTCTTCGTGAGCAAGCAAGTTGGATGCACCCCCACTAGTTCCATTGGAGAGCTTTCATATACTTATATCTCCATGTGCATCCGTTGTATGGCAATCACTACTCCTTGCATAGCTTCGATTGTATGACTTTCTCTTGTAAATCATCTACAGCTTTGTGAGCCTTTCTTCCGTTGGCCTTCCAAACCTCCGTTAACATTCTCTTAGCCATAACATCCTGGTGCCAGGAACCAACGTTCAACGCTTGCTTGTTTATTTTGAACAAAAAATATATTGATCTTCTACGTGCATATTGATCTTGCTTGACTTGATCCTTTCATTAAGTTGGCATGTTTGTTGGAAGCATTAGATGATTATATTGTTGTGCTTGAAGCTTAAATCATCTTTAATAACTACTTTGCAGGGTTGATTGCTATCTACTACTATATCATTGAAAGTTTTGCTTGCTTCACCTACTTGTTTATTCTTACTTGTTTGATATCAATATAAACTATAGCCCTTATTTATTTGATCTCAGTTTACATGCCTTACATTATTACATGATCAAGATTGTGTTTAAGCATGTCACTTCAGAAATTATTCTTCTTTTATCGTTCTTGCCTACTCGGGATGAGTAGAACTAAGCTTGGGGATGTTGATACGTTTCCAACGTATCCATAATTTCTTATGTTCCCTACTATGTTATATTGCATTTTATATAGTTTTATGCATTTTCTGGGACTAACCTATTAACAAGATGCCACAGTGCCAGTGCCTTGTTTGTGTTGTTTTTGGTTTCAGAAAAGTACTTAAGGAAATATCGCCAAATTCGAAATAAAACAACCTGGAATTATTTTTGGAATATTTGCGTCAAGAGGAATCGAAGACAAGACGAAGAGGGGCCGCGAGGCGCCCACACCACCTTGTGGCACGGGCCCAATCCTGGTCGCGCCAGTAGGCGATGTGGAGCCCTCGGGCGCCCACCGACCTTGCTCTTTCGCCCATAAAAAGCCCCTTGACCTAAAAAGATTAAACGGTTAATCACTTTTTTCTCCACGGGTCCCGAGCCACCGATGCCGTCGTCAACACCAATTCGGTGGAGATCAGAACTGTTCCCCGGCACCCTGCCGGGAGGTGGAATCGCCCCCGGAGGCCTCTACGTCGCCATGAACGCCTCCGGACTGATGCGTGAGTAGTCTAACCTTGGACTACGGGTCCTAGCAGTAGCTAGATGGTTGTCTTCTCCTCTTGTGCTATCATGTTTAGATCTTGTGAGCTGCCTATCATGATCAAGATCATCTTTATGTAATTCTCCATGTTGTGTTTGCTGGGATCCGATGAATATTGAGTACTAAACTTATTACTTCATAATATATCATGTGTGTGCTATTTGATTTTGCATGCTAATAGGGATGTTGCTAATAGGGATAAAACAGTAGTACTTTGTCTAAGGATGATGTTACTTTCTTACTTTACACGCAGTGCTTAAGGCGATAATTTGTTGCATGCAACTTAATACTGAAAGGGGTGCGGATGCTAACCGGAAGGTGGATTATTAGTCCTGGATGCGGTTGGAACGGTCTATGTATATTATTGTAATGCCCGAATGAATCTCACACTAGACATCATAACGTTAGTATATGCATTGGGTTGCTCATCATTATTCTGTCAATTGCCTGGTTGTAATTTGTTTACCACTAATGGATGAATGTTATTATTTATGGAGAGACACCACTAGTGAATTATGGTCCCCGGTCCTTCTCATTAATCTGATAAAATCACAACTGCAAACCTGCTACTTTCTTTAAACATTCACTCTTTCTTTCACACATACGTTTAATCCTTTGTTGCAGCAAGCCGGTGAGATTGACAACCTCACTTTTAAGTTGGGGCAAAGTATCTTGATTGTTTGTGTGCAGGCTCCACGTTCGTTGCTGACGCTGGTGTTGCGCCGTGCCAACGTCTCCACCAACAACCTCGAGAGAACTCTTCATCTCCTACTGGATTGATAACCTTGGTTTCATAACTGAGGGAAATTTGCTGCTGCACTACTTCATGCCTTCCTCTTGGGTTCTCCCAACAACACACCCACCGTGTGCATCAGAGAGCTTTCATATACTTATAGCTCCATGTGCATCCGTTGTGTGGCAATCACTACTCCTTGCATAGCTTCGATTGTAAGACTTTCTCTTGACTAATGATCATCTACAGCTTTGTGAGCCTTTCTTCCGTTGGCCTTCCAAACCTCTGTTAACATTCTCTTAGCCATAACATCCTGGTGCCAGGAACCAACGTTGAATGCTTGCTTGTTTCTTCTGAACAAAAAATATATTGATCTTCTACGTACATATTGATATTGCTTGACTTGATCCTTTCATTATGTTGTCATGTTTGTTGGAAGCATTAGATGATCTTCTACGTACAACACCAATAAGTCTTTCTTTGATTGCTTCAAACTTGTCGACATACCGCAAAACTATAGCCGTTTGTTCTTTGTCAGAAACATCAACAGACTCATCAACCAGAAAACATAATACACCATCACCAATATTATCAATAACAGATTTGACTATGATCGCACAAAACAAAATCAATTTCATGACTAGGAACTCACGCCACATGTACATGTAAATAAGAACAAAAAGTAAATGGCACAAAAATAATTTATTACCTTGGCATAACATTCATCAATGTCCCTTTGAATTTCTGGAGCTACCATTTGATTATTTCTTGGAGCATCGACCAGCACAATCGTTCTCGTGTTCTCATTTTACTCAGCCAAAAGACGTGCCAACTCTTTAAAATTCCCCTTGTTCTTGGACTTTTTTGATTCATCATGGTCACGTAATGCTAAAGCTTGATGCAACAAGTATCAAACAACAATTATGGAATTATTCAAACACATCATATACTCCTCTTGAGTGACTTTATTTTGTTTGTCGAGTGCGACAACAACTGACTAGTCATGTCTCAGCAAATTGTTACACCTTTTGACGGCTGTATTATGAAAGCTATTAGGAGCTTTACCCACATGGTCTTTTAGCCTGACGTGTTCCAGGTATTCTAACTATCGACTACAAATGTGTCATTTGCCCCTTGGCCCTCAGTGGAATCTCTAAATAAGTAGCAATATAAGCAGAACACGGCATCCTTCTTCTCACTACACTATATCTAATCATACTTCATATACCATTTAGTACTAAACCGGCGTAAACCACCTGCTATCATCCTGTGTGGATACTTAAAACCCAGTTGTGGCCTGTAAGAACCTCTTGTTAAATATTTCTTTTCTTTCTCATCTCATCTTGTAGCTTCGGTCCTACATAAGTCGATATTCTGCTCCAATCGGCGGGGTCATAAGGAATTTCAGTTGCGTCTACCACTCTTGGAGTTGTAGGCACCGGCGAAGGGCATGGACGAGTAGCATGTGTAATATTAGATGAAACTTCATCACGATCATGATCACCAATATTGGGTGGTGGTGATTTTCTTTTCAGATTCCATAAGCGCTCAATGGATTTTTACTACTTGCTAAATTAGCAAGAGACCATTAGGGCTGAAATACATGTAAATTAATATTTAATAACAGTTTGACTACATCTACATGAGCTGTATAAAAATTATTAACATCACATTGCGATGGGGGATCAATGCTGCAAGGATGATAGTGCAAATATAATTCAGATGATAAGTAGATCACCCACCGAACCTTCAAACAATTTAAAAATTCAACAAATCTGAGACGTGAGAAACCCTAAGACAGTTTGAGAATTGAGGATTCAGGGAATTAAATCATTTCCGCTGCAAGCCTGAGAACGATCGAGTTTAGTCGTACTTCCCGTTGAGGATTGAGATCGTAGTAGGTCGGATTCCGCTCAACTGGGAGAGGAGCCGTGATCGGGGTGGTTCGTCCACGACGGTTCGTGAGAATTTTGATCGGACGAAGAGCAGTACGGCCGCATGTACAACTTCATGTAAACTAGTAGTATCGAGCTGGAGCAGTGGCGTGCTAGCGCCTAGCGCTTCCCTTCTTGGGCCTATCAACCAGCTAATACACAAAGCCTTATTTCGTTTTTGACTTCCACGTAGGAAGGCTTGTTGCCAGATTACTCGTGGGCTGGGGTCAATTTGATTTTTCATCGGGGTCATTTTCCAAAAAGGGCTACATGTACAAGGGTTTGGACCAAAACCGTCGGTATCAACTGACCCCGGCCGAACACTAGCTTCGCCCCTGAGTTGGAGTTGCTCATGGTCTAGGGTTTTGGAGCTTACGGTGGCTCGTTTGAACTCAGGTGTGTTGGTTTGACCATGGGGAGGAGAAGGAGGGGAGGCGAGAGAACTTGGTGGATGGAGAGGACGGTGGCGGTGGAGAGGAGAGGACGGCTCACATGTCATCCGCCACTGCCATCTCAATGGAGAAGGTGGTCGTCGCCGGTGATGAGTGGGTTGCGACACTATACTGACGTTGTGGTATAGAACGAAAGGTAATAGGGTGATCGGTCGTGTGCGGGTGGGTGACCGGGTGACGTGTCGCTTCGCGATTGAATAAAAATCAGGTATGAACAGTGAATGGTCGAAAGCGGGCTGACGTGGGCGCAGCTGAGCCGTTGAATGGCGCTGATCGGATGGCCGTCGCTCACCGGCGACGTGGACCGGCTGAAACGGATAGAATCTGTCGCACTGGTACTGTAGTATGTGCAGCCCCGCAGCCGGCAGGTGGACAAGCAGACATGTGCTTGATTGATGAGCCCTTGATTAACGGTTATCGTCGTTCGATGCTACCGAACCATTTGCACTTTTTTGACCCAACTGTCCCAATCCCCCAACTGCTTTTCTCCGGAATCTATAGACAGACAAGCCGCAAATTTGAAGCAGCAAGGAAGCATGTATGGTAGGCCTGCACTCCCCGCTGTACCGACGGCCAGTTCGGCTCCAGCGCGTGGCCAAGTCCGGCAGCACTCGTTGGAGAACCATGTACTCCCAGTATGACCTGCCGGCCTATCAGTTCAGATACTCCCTTTCCTGCTGTCATCTTACGTCTGGCTGACAGAAAAAAGCCAGCCGATCGATTCTAGAAAGTCTGTGGAGGAATACTCTGTTTAGATTCGAGATTTCTTGCAACTTGACACTCTTAGAAATAAATATGTACATGTATCCGTTACATTACAGCATGCGATGAGCTTGTAAAAAAGGATCGGTGCAACTTCTCGACGTATCGAGTTTGCAGTTGCGAATCAAATAAGCAACGGCCTTTACAACGCAATATGAGCTGTACGCAGCTGGCCGGTGGATGCCTTCTCTCCTATCTAAAAAGAAAATTTGATTCCTCCTTCTCTCCCCTCATTTTCGTGCAACATTTCATTTTTTTTTTCAACATCTGTGCCATCCTGCGGTGAATTTAAATCTTCTGCTCCATTTAATCGTCGATATTAGATAAAAGGAAGTCATCCGTTCCATTAGATGGCAGGCAATCAATTCCGGCCAATTACATTCGTGCTCGGCTCCAGCGTCGCCGTCGCACCTCGCAAGTAGCCACCATGGCGGGCGAGATAGGCGCCGCTCTTCCCTCAGCCAAACTGCGCCCCGCACCGTGCTAATCAATTTCATACTTCTCTTCGAGCAATCAAATCTCACGAACATTGGCCTCCACCACTGGCTGTCGCCGCCTCGCTCCAGCTACCGCCCTGCTCTCAGCCCCGCCTTGCTGCAGGCTACCGCCGCACTTCCCGAAACAGCAGCAGGTCCAGACGGACGTGATGACGGCGGATGTCTCCCTGCCGCTGCGCAAGACGCGGGGCCGTCCGATGGGGTCCAAGAACAAGCCGAAGCCGCCTCATCACGCACGACAGCCTCAATGCGCTCCACTCGCACATCCTCGAGGTCTCCCCCGGAGCCGACGTGGACGCCTCTATCGTCGAGTATGCGCGCCACCGCGGTCGCGTCTGCGTTCTGGGAGGGTCGGACGCCGCCGCCGACGTAGTCGTGCGCGGCGCGGCCGGCCGCTCCAGGGCCGCTTCGAGCTTCTCTCCATGACCGGCACCGTGCTCCCGCCCCCGGCGACGAGCACGCTCTTAGCCGCCCACACCCCGAGCTCGTCGCCACCGCACACACCATACCCTGCAGCTGCAGGTCGCCGTCGCTGGCCAGTCCCTCTGCTTCTCGCTCGCGTCCGCGTCAAGGAATTGCGTCCTCGCCATGACCGGCACCGTGCTCCCGCCCCCGGCGACGAGCACGCTCTTAGCCGCCCACACCCCGAGCTCGTCGCCACCGCACACACCGTACCCTGCAGCTGCAGGTCGCCGTCGATGGCCGGTCCCTCTGCTTCTCGCTCGCGTCCGCGTCAAGGAATTGCGTCCTCGCCAACGCAAGGCTTCGTGGCGAGCTAGCTGGTAGCTGCAGGGCTGCGGGACGCCATGCTTGTGGAGGCTGGTAGCTAGCTCCAACGATTGGGGAGCTAATTGCGTTTTTTAAAAACATCAGGGACCTATTCATAAAATCTAGGGACATGTTAGTTATACACATATGTTTCGTAACATTCAGGGTTAGATTTAGACCGGGATTGTTAAATTTAGGGTGCAAACGACCGGGATTTGAAGTTTAGGTTTTATTTCACCGAACCACTACAAGTTCAAGGTTTAAAATGGACTTTTTCCATTCTTTTATCAGTGCACCATCTGAAGGACTAATCGGGTTTCAACCCTAGCCGCCGCCGTTGTCGCCATCTGCATCTTCATCATCATTTTCATCTAAGAATTGACGGGTCCTCATATCCTCTAGGTGTCGCTCTGGCACTAGAAGGATGGTGGAGACCTCAGACCTACGTACAACGCTATACAAGGGTCTTAGAGCTTGGTTTTGGTTGTTATCTTCTTTGTTAATGGAAATTGCATCGTCTGCAATATGCAGGGACAAAGCTAGGAAAAAATGTCGATGTGGTCATGCCTATACTTTCTCTATTTAGCTGGGGTAATTTGCCATAAGTAATCACCAATTAGTGGTAATTAATGAAGGTTTTGGTAATTGCCATAGGGGTCAGCTGACACCGGCACCTAGAGCTCCGTCCCTGGTAATAAGTGATCTTCCGCGATTCGTTCGTCAGCGAGATCTCCGTCTCGACATAGTAAATTAAGTTTGTCTAGGTATTGGTCTTCAGATCTTGCTCCGACAGATCAATCTTGGATTGTTTCTCATGGTTTTCGCGAGGAGGTTTGTCATCGGATTATCTATCCCGGCTAATATATTTTCGACAATGGTGATTCGTTCTCTTGGCTTCCAACGTCATCGATAAAGTAGCTCGGTTATTTGTCTCTGAAATATTAGTGGTGGTGCTCTTGTCGATGTTGCTTGATTAATTTAATGGTTGCATGCGTGCACAAATTCTTAACATTGCGGCTCCAAATTGAAATGGGAGAATTATCGATGGTATTCACAGATATGTGGTTTGGTGTTTTCGGCGTTTTTCTACGACCTCATTCAGAAAAGTACAAGATTGTGTCATTGAGAAAGAAAGAGATTGACGATCTCATCAATTTGCTCATTCTTTTAGTTTTGTTTTTGTAATCGATGTAATCGTATACTCTTTGTTGGTTTATTATATGTGGAAAATTCAAAAAAAAATCGGATGGACTAATCACTTCGTTGCTTTGCAACAGCTTTTCAACCTACAACGTTGGATTGATGCATTGGACAAGAATCCGATAGAAAATGGCATATGCAAAGAAATTTCGAAAGCATAATATTAGGGAGTGAGACTGGATGTAACCATAAATAATTTGGATGCTTCAGTGCAAATTGCTTAACCCATCTTGCAAAAGTTGAAAAAGTTCAATCTGCAACAATGTCTTTGGAATTGCTCTAAGTATTATTCTTGATTAGTTTATTGTTTCTCCAGGATATTGTTGTGGTGTGACTTGCTTGACATATTCCTAGAACGTCCTAACCATGGGTGCAACATCAACTGGTCATGAAGGAAGTACAGTGTGCACGAATTCAGGCCATCGTTGTATGCCCACCACCCCTATCTTTTACTGTGCACTCTTTAATATTGGTTGATGTATCTATCTATAGAAAATTCCTCATGATGACAATACATACTTCTTAGCTATATTGTGAGGTCATCAATATTGAAATATAGAAATTTCAATTATTTCAAAAGATTATGTTGGTTTAACGTTCTCTACAGTTGAGGCGCAAGGAAACCAAAAGTCTACCTCTGGAAGGAAGAATTCTCTTATCCTAAGATTATGAAGATTATGAAGGTCCTGCGAAGGAAGAATTCTCTTATCCTAAGCTTTTCGTTTTTTCTGAGCTCACATGTATATTCATTTCTGCATACAAAGGCGATCCTGACTGTGATATGTTTTGTTTACAGTTTCTCAGGGTATATGTTTGCACTACTCCAAACTTAAGTCACCGTGTAGAACAAGCGCTAAAGTTGAATTGAGTGCAATGGTTCGTGTGATCTTATTTGGCCTGGTAAATCATCTACGGGAGGAAACACTATGTGGTTACTGGCAATATTCCCATGTATATCTTCGAATGTTTTTGTTTAGGCCTTAATAATTGTCTAGACAATTTTGTCTGTTTTTGTTCGCATAGAAGTTAAGTTCTGAACTATTTTCTCAAAATGCATGGCGTTGACTTTGTATTTGTTTTGAAGTCATCGATGCGACGGTGAATGTGGCCGGAAAGTTCCGGATGACGCACACGATCTAAGAAAGTATTTTCACAATACGTGTATATGTTTGCTCGGACCAAGCTAGAAGGGGCGCATTTGTGGTGCCAAGCTACGTCAAACAATTTTTAAAGTAAAGATGCAATGTCATAAACATAATTTCTTCTTAGGGAACTAAGGGTATGCAAAGTATGAAAACTATGTAAAACTTTGAATAACATATGACTTTTTTTCAGATATCCAAGAAATTGGAAATTTTCACCTTGGTGCAATGACATGACCATCACAACATTTTCGCTTTTTATGACAGTGAGGTGGCAATAAAATGGTGAGGGAATCAATTCAATCGTAGAGAATGGTTAGATTGCTCCCGTTGGGATTTACACTTTGTATGTAGTACGACATATATAACTTGCATAGAGAATACAAATATATATTCAATTTGGAAAATATGTGCATTGTACTTGCAAGAAAACTTCATATGGATTTTTCACTGTACATTTAATAAGAATTTGACAGTTTGACTCATGTTGAGTTTTTCAATGGGTGTCTATATTCCGCAAAATATGTCAGACCACATAAGCTTGGTTGAGGCTATAGAGTTTGAGCAAAGATGATTGTGCTTACTTCCTCATCAAACGGTTTTCCATCAAGTTTTGAGATTTAGATGATTTCAGGACAAATTTTTGGTTGTTTCAACTTTTTCAGTTAATAATTTTTGGACGACCACCACTCTTTCTATGCACACTAAGAAAAAGGCAATGTCATACATTATGTTGTTCCTCTCGGGGGAACTTCAGAGCAAGCGCAACACTAGAGTATCACACTATCTGACGTACTCGGCTTTTGGTCTTGTAATACCATGCGAGTAAGCTCTTTTAGTCTTTAACTATGTGTGCTATTTAAATTATGAAATTCATCTTCTTAATTAATGACGTAACCTAACTTTTTCTGATTTCAAAAGAATCTATAGTGTTTGTTAATCCTAAGTAAAATTTGTAAAATTCTAACATGTTTATATAAAATAAATATAAATATCTTGAATACTTGAATCAGTGCATTTGCAGTTTACGTTGCTGCTTTTTTTATCAAGTTAATCAGCTTAAAACAACGTTTGACTTAAGACAAAGGCTGGAGGTGCACTTATTCGAATATGGGCCTGACAGTAAAAAGTGAAGCTTTATGGCCTTGATCATGGGTATTTCTGAAACTTGAGTTTTGGGTAAGACAAATTTTCTGTACTCAAGCCATGACACTTGTTGCCAAGGGCCAGCTCCTGCCCTAGGATGGAACATAGGAAATGCGCGCAAAATGTACCTCAATATTTACAAGATTATTTGGTCATTTTTAAAACAAGGGTGTGTGAATGTTCAAATTCCTATAGAGTTGAGGCTTACGATTGGATCCATAGAAATTTGGATAGCGCCATTATTTTGATTGAAAGGCATTTCATAGGAAAAAGTAAGGCTCATATGAAATGTCTGTCTGGAGAGTTATTTCCTGCTTTTTGTTGTGCTGATATTCTTAGACGAATATATTTTTGCGGGTGTTACACTAATATAGTTACACCTTGTTTGCTAAAGTCTGGTCACTTAAATACGAGTTTATTTAACTATTTGAGATGCTCTCGGTTGGATTTACTTTAGAAAACTATGCAAAGACCAGCACCAGATTATTTCTTCAGTCTATATACATTGGAAGCAGGAGCGGCCAGTAGTCAGTAGACATTACATAAAGCTGCATGCCTGCATCTCCAGGGTTCAAGCGGTGACAAGGGATCGATGCAGAATCGCCATGTGTCATTGCCCTGTCCTACGTACCGGCCTCCATTGCGTCTAACGTTCGTCCCGTGTTTTCTCCCGTCTCACCTTGCCAGACGATAATCGCTGTTGAGTCGGCGTTGGTCATTTCCGTATCGCGTCTGGTTCGGCTCGCGTCTTCCCTCTCGGTGACGAACCTGAAGTGCGCGTGAGGCCACAAGCCTGCAGCCATTGAGCGGATTTGTAAAAAGCAAAGCAATGGGATGTGGAGTTCAAAAACTGCAGAGAAGTTTGTTTTGATGTAGTTTGCAGCATTACACGGGAGTTGGAAATTAGCCTGTGTTTTAGAGCTTATTTAGGCCCCTGATTTCAGCCAATTTATGTGCTTCAGATCTAAGATCTGGTACTGTTCAACACAAGGAATGGTACTTGTGATCCATGTAACTGCAATTCTGCACTATACTGAAAGAGCAAAACAGATGCACCAAGAAGTGTTGAAGTATATACCTTTCTCATCAGAGGGTGCTGGAAAGAACTGCAGGTAGCAAACAGAGGCAACCACCACTCCTTCATAGACATGCGAAATAACTTCATCAGCACCAAAGAGAGTTCATAACAGTGATTGGCTTAAAAAAGAAAGGCAGCAGCTTCATGGAGCTCATATACCAAGAATGCCGCCCGTGAAGACGTCCTGCCAATGGTGCCAGTAGTCATCCACCCGCGAGACGGCGACCATTGCCGCGACGAGGAGAGGCAGGATGACAATGCACAGCTTGGCGACGTGACCCCGTCGATCGAAGGCGGTGATCTTCCCGGCGAGGTACCACGACAGGAATCCCAGGCCGGCAAAAGACCCTGCCAGGGCATGACAAACAGATTTTATTAGCCATCGCCTAGAACAGCACAGGTTTGGAGAAACCTACACTGTTGTTGCCTTCAGCTGGCGACAGTAACCGTGGAACTCAGTATACTAAAAGTAAAGTTGGTGTGGTATGGGTCTCACACGAACTGTGGCCACTTGGGAAGCTCTTGTGACCTTCTTTGATCACGCTCGCTTCGCCGTGGCATATGACTCCTGTGATAATATTGTCATACAGCTGGACATGAAAGTGAACAGAACTAAGTTTCGGTGCAAGAAAGCCACAATGCAAGTTACTTTTGTTTACATTGAAGGCATGGCATCCAACTCAAAATTTATAAATTCATAAACAATAGGCACGGAGTGCTGAAGAATCGACCTTTTGTTGTTGCTGAAACAAGGCAAAATACTTGCCATTTTCATTAATTAAGAAGTAGTTTTAGATGTTTTAGGAACAATTGCCTAGCTAGGACATATCCTATGACCTGCGCAAAAGCCTACTCTACGCCGTCACATTACTGAAAAACTTGGCCTTTGCCAACCCTCATATTTTGCTTCATCTTTAATCTTCACGATGATGATGGTGAAGGTCATGGAATGGTGCTGGAAACCCCTTACATTATGCTCCTTCCAAATAGGAAGGTATCAAGCAAAACAAGCACATAAGAAAAGAAAAACATAAAAGTGGCGCATTTTGAATGCTGAGATCCTCATCCGCCACCACAGTCGAACCATTGAGAAGAAGCGAATGTGTTAAGGGGAAGAAAGACATTAAGGAGGATCATGCCATGCATTCACCTGTGAAGAAGACCATTGCTGCCTCTTAGCACTCAGCTTTCTTCGGACAGAGCAGCGAGAACAGTTACGTTAGTTTGCTGATGGAGAAAATACCGAATACATCATCTCACCAAACCAAACTCGGCATGAATATCGTGTACGTCACCGCGGATAAAGGAAATTTTGGCAGTAAAAGGGCTTGAGGGGCGGGCTCATGACGCAACACTAGCACTAGACTGAGGAACCTATCCAATCTTATGTAGGTTTAAGGGTGTCTACATGTGTCAAAGGATAGAAAAACAATACATTGTCCATATGAAAATCATGATACCTGCCATACAACCATGCCGCACAGCTCAGATTCATACTGATTTGTAAGCGTCAATTGTTTCACCCTAAAGTCTAAATGGATGGAGAAGGGAAAGTCGCGTATGTCACCCCTCGAGCCACCTTTGCGTTGGACATGGGGAAACATGGGGGTTGAACCGATTTTTCTTATTAAGGTGCCTACTCCTTTTTGTTGGACAGAAGTAGATAATTGTGGCTCAACTTTGCGTTACACAATTTAGAGTTCTCCTTGTCCTCTCTCCTACATGCAAACAACTAAATACACTCATACATTTACTACTGTACAAGTTTTATCATACTTGGGAATTTTAACAACCATCCATCTGCCCTGATCCACCGGTGGGAAAATAAGAGCTACCTGAAACTACTAGATTAAAACTACCGAAAACTACCTGAAACTATCAATTTTTTTAATTGTAAAGTAAAAGGCTATCTAAGTAATTTCTCCCGCTAGTCTCTTTTATCGAGTTTACAGCAGCGTTGGAGGCGATTAGCTCGACCGATGGCCAGCAATGCGGCCGGCGACGGCGGGGCTCTCGTGCGGGGGACGTCGAGCCCAATCCTTTCCGGTTATCACTCATCAGCTAATGGCCCACTGCAGCGTTGCCCGCGCTTGGCTCGCTGGCTCGCCTCAGCCGTTCGCTCGCGTCTTGCCAGACCGACCTACACGGCCGCTGCCGTTGCCCGATGCTGCTCGCCCCCCGTCTCACCGGCCTCGCCTCCGTGGCCTCTGCGCGCCTGTTTCAGCAATAGCCGTTGCACGCCGCTGCTAGCTCTCTCTCTCTCATGCAGCACGACGCGGCCGACTCTAACGAGTCGCAACGGCACCCTACTACTCTCTCACACACGCACGCGCACCGCGCTATGGACGCGACCTGGTGAGCTCACACCGATATACACGCCATGTGCGCAGCTTATTGCTCACAGCCTGTGGCGTCGACCGCTGCTGCTTGCCCGCGTCTTGCGGCCTGGCCTCCGCGGCCACTGTTCTCGCCCGTCGCTCGCACATGACACGCCAGCGACGGGCGCGCCGTGATGCGGCCGGTGAAGGCATGGTGCCGGGCTGTGTCCAGTGAAGCTCCTACCCTTTCCCCGCTCGCTCGCAGTGAAGCCGTGGCGCTAGGATGCGGCCGGTGGCGTTGTGATGCGGACGGTGAAGGCGTGTCGCCTCTGGCCGTCGGGACGATGAGGTATACGAGGGATGAGCTGGAGGCGCTCAGCGGCGCGCCGTCGTCGGACTCTCAGGCGCTTCGGTGGGCTGAGGTGCTCGCCGCCCTCGCTTACACGAGCTTCTCTAGGGATTACGACGGGCTCCTCAACAGTTGATTTTTTAAGAATGGATGCTACCCAAAACTGATGAGTGACTGAACGGTTTATATAATTTAGAGAGGAAGGAGACCAAATCAACGGTTGATATTTTTTTAGAACGGAAGCTACCCAAAACTACCTAGGTAGTTCCAACAAGCACCGTAAAAGAGCTCTTATTACTGATAGCGGTAAATATTTCTTTAGTTTCGAACTTTTCCCGTTTGTATCGTTGTTTTAGCCGTGAGAAGATTTATGAAACTAGGTTTCATGTTCACATGTTTCGACAAAACAAATTACATATAATTGCTTGAGTATGAACAATTGCTTGTCCGATTTACTACTTAGTTACTAGCTTATAATAACTTCATTGTCAGATTCGTGTACATCATTTTGCACAAATGGAAGACTTGTGTTATACTACTTTGTGGAATGATTTTATCTATTAGTTGTTAGTAACACTTGAATACACACTCTTTAATTTTGCATGACACTTCAGTGGCTACAAAAATTAGAAGACCTTTTGGTAACTATGGACAATCATCATGGTAATTGTTGGTATTAATTTAGCGATCACACACAACATCAATATGACATCCAGTGTGACGTTTTGTTCGCCCAAACATAGAATATGGAATCTATTAGTGAAACCTCATCGACATGAACACACCATTGAATATGGATTGGTAATTGGATGATGTTTATAAGATAAATTATAGAAAAACAAGATTTAGGAATTAATACGGTGATGTCACCATGAAGTGATAGATTTATGTGTGTGCTCTTTATCTAGGGGAAAGAATATCATCGACGCACGAAAACAAAGATGGGAACAACCAAAACTAGGTTAGGCTTTTATGTTTCCTCTTTTATGAAAAACTGCTAGGCTGTATTTCATTAAGTGAGAAGGGAGTAGTGCGGCTACAAATACGAAGTAATCACTGGCCGGCGAAAGCATGCATTGTTCTCTCTTGAGAAATATAAACATGGGGTGGTTTTCCTTCTGTTTTGTGTTCATTAGCAGATTGATCTGCCTGTGCAGCCCATGAAGCCAGTCTACCACATGTGCAGTTAACTTAGACTAGGTAATTATTAAGCGGTAAAATACAGAACAAATTGGGTTAGTATGTTACAGCGATTCCATCAGGGAAGCAGCGCCAGAAGAAATCGGGGCGCGGACGGCCAACGGCGTCCTTAATCGCGTCGGTCAGGACGCCGGTGATCAGCACGGAAAACAGAATGCCTGATTAGAACGAAACCGTACGAAGAGATTACAAAAAGCATGATATAATCAAAAGTCTTGTTTCTTTCGAGCATAGCCTTATTGTTAAGACTTACAGTAAGAGCTTGGAAAAAAGAAGTACAGTACCAAGTATAGCATGGTGCAAATCATATACGTTCCTCCTCTGGATGTAGACGACCATGAAGATAATCATAGGTACAATGACTGCAATGACCTGCGTGATATGATTGGGAGGACAAAATAATCTACTCAATCAAGGGAGATAAAAACTTCCAATACGACAGATAGGGCGCCGGACGCACCGGGACGGCCCAGACCGGGACGGTGTTGCTCTTCAAGGGATAGCTGAGGTCAGTCATCATGCCGGCGCCGACGAACCGGTGGAACGGCTCGATGGCGTTGAGGAGGACTTCGGCGCCGATGAGGAGGAGCAGCACCAGCCAGTCGTAGGCGTGGCACCTCAACACCGTGACGCCATGCGACCGTACCGTGGCGAACGCGCACGCCGGAGCACAGGTAGCGGCAGCTGCTGGCGAGGACTGCATGATCTCTCCTAAAGACGCATGCCTTGCCATCTCGATCTCTCCTCTCTGCTGATCTACACTAGGCTACTTGGCTCTAATGAACTACAATGCAGATGATGTAGGATGCCGAGGCACAGGATGAGACAATGCTCCTTGACGTACTACCGTTTAAACTACACTCTCGGTCGCCTCCTTTATTCTTTTCCTTCTTTGCGATCGAGGATCTAGATCGACTTCTGAAGGAATGCAGCAACCGTTGTTGTTTATAGGTCGCAACAACTGCAAGTTGCTGGGTAATTTATCGACAACTAGAGCTTACCTATGCATGGCCTTATAAGTTGTTTTGGGACCGCCAAAGTTTAAACAACGACAGTGCCACTGCACGGCTTTGCAGACTAGTTTGTGGCGAGTTGACTGACCGTGTTGCATTGCCCCGCGTCTAGGCAGCGTCTGTACCGCGTAAACTGTACCCATGTGATTAACAGCTACAAACTCTAAGCAATTGCAGGCGTCGAATCTTTTCTGTCCTGCTCTCAAGTCAAGTCGTTACAAAATTCGGAGTGCAAGTCAAGTCATTACAAAATTCAGAGCACAGGTCTTTACAAAATTCAAATATTACTACACCCCTAGCACCACCACAATTAATATGTGAGTACTATATATGAAAGTTGGTCAGATTTGCATCTGATTCTGACGTCCACGTCGCTAGATTAACGCCAAACGTCCAATCCACGTCATGTACGGTCAAGATGTATTCAAACTCACCTCTAAAATGCGAGCTACTGTAGCTCCGGGCTTTTAGCCAATCATCGCGCCACGTCTCCCGTAGCCGGTCACCGCGCCTTTTTACAGAAAACCCACTGCGGAGATGAACCAGCAACCCGCGGTCCACATATTAACACAGCGAGGGATATGTTCGTGAATAAGGAAAACCTACGATGTTTGTTTGCAAACAAACCCCGCAATTTCCCCCATCTCCTTCCTCCCTCCCGCGATCCCAGGGTCGACGTTGCCGCCGCCGTGCAGCGCCACCGCTCCGTGCCCCCCGCTTGCACCTGCGCATCACTCCGAGCGGCCTTGCGAGGCCTCCTCCAGCTTGGGACGGCGACCACCTCCGCTGTTCTCATCACCTTTATTCTCCCCGAGATAAATCCACCCACAGACCCACTCCTCTGCGTCCATGCGTCGTCCCTCCAAGCAGCAGCCGTACGCGCTAGAGATAGCGCCGGCGCTGAAGATAGATAACCTCCTCCTTTGCTGCAGACAAGGAGCACGACCCCCTGTCGCGTGCCGCCTCTCGGTGACCTTCGCCTGCAACGACGAAGAGATGGCGGTCGCCTTCCCAGATCTGCTGCAGCTGGCCACGACCAGCTCCCCCGACCTGCTCTGTCCTTGACCTTCATCGGCAACGAGGAAGATCCGGGCTTCACCATCACGGCCAGCTCGGATTCAGCGCTAGAGGTCGGGGCTCAAGGTGCCGGCGTGCACACAATGGATTTCGCGTCCCCGTACCAAGCTCCCTTGCTTTTTCTGCCATGCTTCCTTCTCTATTAATTTTGCTTCAGATTTCTATAATCCGTGTGAGGACATGTAGGTTATCACGATTCAAAATTTGATTCCATTGACATGTTTAACACACATGGATGTGGCTGTCCATTCATATGTACATTCTCTTTGTTCTCTCCTCCTGTCCTCCATGATGGGTATCTCTCCTTGATCGCATCGCATGACAGTGGTACTTGCTAAGTTGCGATGCCTGGTTTCGTTTGTGATTCTGGTCACTGGTTTAATATATACCGTAACACCACTGGACCAGAATCATTTTCATTTCAAAACTGCTTCAAGTACGACAATTCACGCCACAAACACTAGACTCAGATGCAACTCATTTTTCATTCATTTTCTTCTCATTCCCCCTCAAGGGCAAACAATGGTTGGATGCTCCCCTCGGGCATACTCAACACTGCACTCAACTTCGCCCACGTAAAGGTGGTTGTCCGACCCGACATGGACCTCACATCTCTCGCTCCACTCGCATGCAAATAGTTGCACTTTTTTCCTCGCAGCACGCTTTGGCTTGCACCTACCGATGGAGTGACCTTGCTGAAGACATGTCAAAGGCACAAGCATTGTTCGCATCACACCTCGAGACCCCCCTTGTCTCGTTGCTCTTAAATCCCAATGGTTATATGTATTTCCCACGTAATTTTGTGCTTTTTAAAAGAATTTTCTTGATAGCAATGGTTGTTACTTCCTGCATTTTAAAATTGAAGATGTTTTAATCTTTGATCACATTCACATGTATACAAATGTTTAAATAAATATATCTAGATATGTTCTAATATGTCCATTCATTTTATTATGCACCTATACATATGCGTAACATATAAACACATTTTCTGTACTACTATTAAACAAGCAAACTTTTCTTTTCTACAGCCACCCAGAAAATGTACACAGCTTTCCTTCCACCTAACAATCAGGTCCACTTAATTAGATCCAATGATCCAGATTCGTCCCACCTATTTTATGTGTGCATCTAGCAATTTAGTCTGGTGAAACGTTTTGGAGCGGACGAAAACCAGCCCGACCTGGATGCAGACTTTGCAAAAAAAAAATATCACTACGCCCTCCATCCCCGCCGATCCCCGCCGCCGGCGCCCTACGCCCATGCCGCCACGCCCTACTTCCCCGCCGCCCGCGCTCTACTTCCCCGACGCCGCGCCTTACGTCCCCCGCCGCCGGCGCCCTACGTCCCTGCTGGAGGCGCCCTCCATCCCCGCCGTGGGGCCCTCCATCACCGCCGCAGGACACCTTCCACAACGTCAAGGACGAAGTCCAGAACTCCGTGAGTGACCTCCCTGGTGCTCCATCTTGTATCATAGTTCTACAATCTGTTTGGCTGTATTCATACTTCAGAAAGAAAGTGCTCCGTGAGTAAACTATAAGTGTTGCTGCAGTTCATTGGCCGTATTCATACTTCAAATTTCAGAAATAAAGTTCTGCAGTAAAATATTGAGGCAATCGGGTGGAATCTATTGGGGAGTCGGGCAACAAATAACAGGGTTTTGGTTTATAGGGTTAAGCTTGCTTTTTATGTGAGGGCACGTAGAGATCATGATTTGCAGAGGGGTCTAAGGGAGGTGTGCATGTTGCATTTTCAGTTTGTGTGTAAGTCTGATTCCAATGTATAAAAACTACTGCACGGCGAACCACATCTTTTAATTCATATGGTTGCAGGGCTGTTTGTATTGGCAGCCTTGAAAAAAGAAGAGGTTTGTAGTGTGGATTTAATAGGGAGTTGGGCAACATATAACATGGTTTTTGTTTTACATGGTTAAGATTGTTTTTTAATGTGAGGACACATAGTGATCGTGATTGTCATAGGGCTCTAAGGGAGTTGGCCATGTTGTATTTTCAGTTTCTGTGCAATTCTGATTCCAGTGTGAACTGTAGCACAGTGAACCGCATGTTTTAATCTGTATGGTTGCATGGCTGTTTATATTCGCAAAATTAGTTTTTATTGTGGATTTGTAGAGTGATAGATCATCATTCTTGTTTAGTGTGGCCAGTCAACAAATTAGTTTTCATACACAACTGGTAACTCAAAACCGTTAGTGTAGCAAGGAAAAACCTCTCGAAAACCGAATATGCTAGCAGAATAAGCCTAAACGTATCAACAAAGCCTTCATATGAAAACCACCATTATCTAGAATTTGGTGCAGTACTTATCTTGAAGCTCTAATGCTGCACATTAGATGACATAGGAATTCATTTCTGAAGCTGAGTTTTTCTTCTGAAATCTGAATCATATATTTTCTATCACCAGGAAAACTTACTGATGGGACAGTTTTTTATTCTAGCTATGAAAGGGGTGACCCAATTGAATTTTAACTGAGCACTAATTAAGTGACCAAAGGTAATTGTGTAAATGGGCCCCTTGGTAACTAGATCCTTTGTTAATTGTTCAGTTCTATGTTTGAATCTCCATACTTCACCTATAGGATGGGATCAGGGACTCCTGGGCATGTGTATTGGTGAGAAGCGAAAACTGAAGTTCCTTTCAAAGCTCGGCTATGGGGAATCTGGATCACCTCCTACCATTCCCGGTATGCTATTTTACACCCCTTTGTCACCGTTGCATTCAAGGTTGCTGGGGGTGCTTGATAAGAAAAACAAGCATGCTCCATGTGAGGTGAATCAAGGTAATCTATATGATGTACTCAAGGATAAATGCCTATCCTTGATGTTGTTTCTGCATATGTTTTTTTTAATTAGTACTGCAGCTCGGATTTAAGACTATTATTGTTCATGTAATAAAGCTGAGAGGAATTTTGGCCACGTGATTTCCGTAAATATATCCTTGAGTTATTTTTCATAGAAAGTTTCCCTCATATCAAACTGTTTTATTTTTTACAACTGTGAGTTATAGGAGTTAATTAATTTTATGTCAACATACACGTAATTCACATATGTGGTAAAAATTCTTGTAAAGGCCATGAGCAAGTCTGATTTAGTATACCACTGAAAACCTACAAATATTAAGTAAAATGGTGAAAGCGAATAGCATACATCAAAAGAGCATTTAAGTTTGCTCGAGCATGGAAATGGATGTACCGGATGGATGTTCTTGTCATTTGTACTTTTTGTACTATATTCTATATGGTTTTGATGATGTCTATAATGCTAAGTGCAGTGCACGTGCTCCTTGTTTTCTGTCATTTTTTTAGCATGATATCGTGCAGATTAGGGAAGCATGGAAAGAGTAACACGAGAGGCTTTCAGACATGTCTCAGCAAAGTTATTGGCCACAAAGACTATGGAGGTATCACTACTAACCATCATCGTTGGGTAATTTTGAAGCGTTAGATTCACGCAATGGTAGAGCCGATGTTACTTTGATCAGCCCCACCAAGGGTCTTAGAGAATTCTTAGGCTTTAATTTTGTTTAAATGTTTTGCAATTTTTGTATTTTCACGCAATGGTGGAGCGGATGTTTTAATCTTGGATATATATTTGTATTATACGTGTTTGATTTAGGTTTGATGATTGCACTAAATAATTGGCGGGCTAAAACTTCCCAAGGTCATGTGTGTTGCACGTTGCATGATTACGAATGTATAAGGCTACTAAAGTTGAAACTATTATCCACAAGTATACATTTTGTAATTTGAGGCCCCTGTTTGCATGAAATTTTGATTAAATTGCAATTTTGGATATGTCAGTTCTACCGTCAGCTATTGAATGCTTAATATCCTTTTGAGTTTCCATGGTTTAAGGTAAAAAAAAAGTTTCCATGGTGCACAACTACCCCTAAATAAAAAGTTACTACTTTGTAATCGCCCTGTTCCTGAATGTAAGTGGTATAGTTTTCTGCACGGATACTAAGACATGAGTATTTGACATACTATGAACTCATTTGTTTTAGACAAAATTCAGAAGTGAGGACTCCCTAATAGACAACAAATGAAACAATCCATAAAATCACTCTGTTTGAGAATGAAACTCACTTTTTCATCGGTAAATTCGTCCAAAAATAGCTGTAAACCCCATATTTTGGGATTTTTCTCAAAAAATTATACCTCTTACATTCAGAAATGGAGGGAGTAATATAGAAAAAATTGTATATTCATAAAATTTAGTTGAGACGTGCACGTGCAATGGTACATTTTAAAACAGAAAATTACACAGAAAAGAGTAGATAACTCCATGCAAGAAATATGCATGAGCGGAGGGATGACAAAATAGTTGTTTCATAAGAATGCAAGGCCTAGTAACATGGTCGTTTTTATGAGAGCCAAAGACATAATTCAAACTTAGACAAAACTTAAAATATTTTGTGATTCGATTTGTGGGCTTTACCCTCCCCCGAAGGAGAAGGAGCCCTTTCAGAAATTCAAAGTGACCCGTGAGGGCCAAAGAGGGGGTTTGGAAATAGTTTTCAACCAGCAATTGACGCGCCTCGGTATAACCTCACTAGCTGCGTCATTGCCCCAAGCGCAAAGATGCCTTCTACCGTCCGCACACCACCCCTTCTTATACCCCGTGACGCCTTGCGCTCTTTCGTCCGCAGCCGAGGTGGGACTAAACAACCGACTCAACAACCATCCTCGTCGGGTCGGGCCGTGCTTTTCCCACGGCGGCCCACGAAAAGTTTAGAGCCCAACAACAGCCAGGTGAACCTGGAGTCACCTCTGCCGGCGCTTCTTCCTCCTCCTCCTCTTCCTCCAAGCGGCGAGCCAACCTACACTCGTGGAGTCCGAGGGAAAAGCGGTCGCCTGCGGGATGAAGACGAGGTCGCAGACGACCCCGAAGCCGCTCAACACCGTCAGGCTGCCCCCCGTCGCGAGCCCCAGGACGAAGCCGAGGCCGACGGAGGCGCGGAAGAAGGGGACCCTCGACGACCTCCGCCGCCCCAAGAAGCCCCCCACCGCCTTCTTCTACTTCATGTATGTACGCACTCGCCTCTCTCTCTATCTACTACTAGTACCTTTAATCCTCCATCTGTATTTCTGTTACCGAATCTCGGTAGTGTTGAACTGGCGACTGCTCTGTTGAGAAGCTATTGCGACGGGATTCTTTTCAGCTGGGCTGTTGGCTCGCTCGCTCGAACTAGTTAGGTTAGTTTCCTCGTGGTTCGAGGGAGGTCTTCGTGAGAATTTGATCTCAGTCTCTCGCAGGTGCATTTCTTTGTTCGCCAGGTTGTAGCTCATTCAGACATGTGTTTCCTTTTCTTGTGCATTCCTTTTTTTGTGGTAATGTCTGAACTTACCTTCATGTTGAAATTGCAACAGTTGTCGTCTGTTTTCGTAATGCTAGGTGATACCAAAATCTCCTCGATCTCGGTACCTCCTTTTCTCAATTGCTAGACAGCTAGAGGCAGTTTACTTTGTGAACCCATCTTGGAAGTTGATAGTCTGAGACCATCGGATGCTGGAATGCCTTTACCAAATTGTTACTACTAGGCTACTATTACGCAATGTGCAAAAGGTACCACCTTTAGTTCCCATGTAATTGACATATCTAACTTGCAGAAGCTATCAGCTTGTGCTACATTTGCTACTCAATTCATAGTAGCACCAATCGATGTAGAGGCGCCGGGGGTTATCCTCCTTCTTGGGGAAAAAAGTACAGAGTAGCTCCGGAAATGATTGATCACTGATGTATAGACAAAATGTATGTTCCGTTGACTTACTTGAAATGTTGGTGGTTCCTAAAGCTTTAAGCTCCTTGAAAGAGAAAAAGATAAAGAATAACTCCAGTAGTATATTGTAGCTGCACTATCTAAACGGCGCTGCTATGCGTACGATCTTTTTCGTCCGATACATGTACGACTAGCGAACTTCTGGTTGAGTTTGTGCAATTGTGCTTGGATAGCTCTAGACCCACCTCTTAAATAATACATCCTTCTCTAACATTTTTTTCCTTGTATTATTTTTGCTAATGCTTGGGTGAAATATTTTAGCAGCCATTACTATACACTAAACTTCCAAAAAGAAAAAAAAGAAAGATTAGAATTACGTGGGAAACAAGAGTATTTTTTTAGAAACACGGTACAAGCAGACACTCGCAAACACGCGCACACTCACCCCTATGACCGCACACACGCACACCCTATCTCTATGATCACCTCTGAAATACTGAGCCGACGGATCGAGTCTTGAGATTGACGAAGTCACCACGGACGCCTCGCTATCGACGAGAACGCCGCTTCACAATGAAAGAACACTCTGGCTAAATGCAACACACAAACGTTAAACCTGGGGTTTGAACTCTGGTGGGCTGAGGGTATAACCACCCTGCTAACCATCCATCCATAGGTTGATTTGTGAAATAAGAGTATCTTCACCTCAATGCATCCCAAATACTTGTAGGGGTGCCAAGCGGTCTCCAAACTTGGGGGCGGACTCGAAGCTGCCTGACATCGGTGTCTGGACCAATCCATGTGAAAAAAAATAAAAACTCTAATATTTTTGTTGTATTGTCTCATGACCCTCATGGGTTATTCACGAGAGTTCTTGAGTTGATGTTGACGTTGTTTTTTATGTCGATGTTAAGATAGCCGGTCGTGGTGTAGCCAAGATCGATGTTGTCGTGGTTCATGTAACCGATAGTGCCATATGCATAAAAAGATTGCGCGGTTTTTACGCGGCAAGGAACTGTAACGATGACGGGTTTTTATGCAGGACGGCGATGAGTTTTTGGGCGATGGCGGCAAAAAAAACAGCGCGTTATGTACGCGTGTAAGTGTAGGTTGCTGCCAACGACCGACGAGCATGTCTATCCCATGGCGCGATACCTTGTAGAAAATACAAAAACTCTAATATTGTTGTTGTATTGCCATGACCCTTATGTGATATATATAGTGGTACAAGCGGATGACGTGGGTTTGGCGTGCCGGACAAGAAGTTGGGTCACGCCGGACTGAAAATGATTATGGGCGCCGTAAGTGGGAGTGAAAATATGTCTGGCATGACCCAAAGGGGTTTGACTGCCGTTTGAGCGCCGCAAATAAAGTTGCTCGGACTTTATGAGAAAATATAGGCAAGATGATTTTACTTAGGTATAGAGGGAAAGTGGTGAGACAGGGTAGCAGGTTTGTGTTTGGACTGGACTTGGCATAGAGAAGAGCATTCGTTAATTAGCACAACGCAGTAACTACTCCAAGGTGGCGAGCGTCGTATAAACGTCGGACGCGAATCGTCGTATGTGAAGCATTTTCGCTATCTAAATGCTTTCTGCTTCATCCTGTCAAGCTTCATCTGTTGACCACTATTACGTCAGACTTATTTTTTGGAAAGGGCCAGACAACAGAACTCGAACTCGAGACCCTGGGCTTTGATACCATGTCAAGCTTCATGCGCTGATCACTTTTACAACAGATCGATTTGTTGGAAAGGGCCAGACAATCCACTTATTACACTTCAACCTCCCTCCTCACATGTGACGGGAATAAAGAGGCCAACATGTGTAAACTCAGAGGTAGGCGCAGGAAGAGAAAGGGGCCTTGTACATGGATGGAGGGGTCAGCAACAATTTTAGGATAAATTGTGCAAGCCAGGATTCGAATTCAAGACCCTCGGCTCTGATTCCATGTCAAGCTTCATGCCCCCCACTATTACAACAGACCGATTTGTTGGAAAGGGCCAGACAATCCACTTATTACACTTCAACACATCCAATCTTCATCATTGAACACATTGACTGCTTGTCCTTTGGGGTTTAACACAAACACAAAAGTTCTTTTACTTCTCATGTTGAACATTAATTGGTCATGCGCATCATGACTGTAGCAATAAACAGTATACCTATTTCCATCCTTGACTGTTAACCAGGGCTCCAGGCTAAAACGATGATATAAATAATGCGAACATTGTGCATAATCCAGCAACATTTGAATAGTTGATGCGATGTATGGTTCCATACGTACTTTCGGTCTTGTTGCTACTCATACGTACTCTGATTTTCTTCAGTCCTTATGTTTCAGGTTCGTGTATTTTAATTGTTTTCTTAATCCTTTAATGAGCAATATCATTAAGGAATGTCTGGAACATAGTTTTGTACCCCACAGGAATCCAGTTAATTCCATTCAGGATCAGAAAAAATTCTACATGATAAATGGGGCCTTAATGCTCTCTTCTTTCATATGCTCATTTTATTTTTACTGTCATGGTAACAATTTCCATCTCTTGCACTATACCATTTTACTGAATCTGCTATATTCTCTTGAAGGGAGGATTTCCGGAAAACATATCAGGAAGATAATCCAAGTGTAAAAAAAATGCGGGATGTGAGTTTTCATCATTTAAATTTGAAGCTTCATGACAGCTTCTAAGTCATGTTGTAATGTAATATTCCTTACATTGCAGATAGGGAGGGCATGCGGCGAAAAATGGAATACAATGGCATTTGAGGTTGGTGTTTCCTCTGACAGTCTAATAATGGTTTTGTTGCATCAGGTAGATAGTCACTGAATTTTTCGTCGTTTAATCTTGCTCCCTAGTAGGAACATATTGCATTTTAGGGATGGTGTAGCATGGTTGATAGGAACATATGAAGTGGAGTTGTAGTTCCGCTTCTTTGATGATTCACTTCTTTTGTGATTTTGTTTTTGGAAATCAACAGAGGCTCCTTCATTTTCAAATCATCAAATACAAGCCCTTGCCTTTGTTTCATTTGTTAAGTAGCCACATTTATTTGGTCAAATACAAGCCTTTGCCTTTCATGAAGGGATTCATTGACACACTTTGTATAGTAACTTGTAGAAATTTTATGATCTGTAAACTCAAAATCTATTTGATTTAGATGGATGATGATGATACACTATTGACATTTGCTATTAAATGTTTCTATTTCTAAATACACTAAAGTAATTAAACCCATCCCTGCTATTATTATTTGATGATACCTAAACTATAGGGCCAACAGAAATGGATCACTGCAACAAAGTATATAGATCATCTATGACGTCATTCACGCATTACATTCCGGCATATTTATGTGAATTTTCTCATTTTGAAAATGGAAGTTGTCACAGAATCATGTAGCATGGTTTCTTTTAATGAAAATAACACGCTAGGTGCGGGTTCTACTTGTGTAAGACCATCTTACAGAATTTGGTACATTGGCACAACAGTTTTCTAAATCATAAAAATCTATTTAAAATGCCTATAAGGAAAAAATATGCTTCCTAGACTGAGACAGTATGCTTCATATTCTACTGATGTTAACATTTACCCCTTGTTCACTGCGCCAGGAAAAAGTGAAGTATTATGATCTAGCTACCGAAAGGCGTGCTGAGTTTGAGAAGGCGATGGCTCAATATAACAAGAAAAAGGTGATTATAAATGCATTTTGCACATGTTGTATCCTTTTTTTCATGCATCTGGCCATACTTAATAATATATCTTAATGTAGATAAATGGTGAATTTTCCGAGGAATCAGATTACGAGTAGAAGTGTGCATGATGTTGGTCTGATGATTCTGCGTAATCAATCTGTATATTACATGACTGAGTTTTGTAATGAACACTGGTATCTATAGATAGTTCGACTCCTGTTCCTGCAATATTATAGACTAACGGTCAGTTTTATGCTGACACCAAGTCTCGTACAGGTGCTCTGCACCGTAACATATTTGTGCTGTGTAGTGCATTGTATGTGTGTTGTTCTCCGCTAAAAGTTCAATAGTCCATTATCACTGATTAGAAAATCAATAAATGGCGCCATAAAATAGAGCCAAATAATGTAGCTGTGCAAAAGTAGCAATTAGGACTCCGTGGCCCAATGGATAAGGCGCTGGTCTACGAAACCAGAGATTCTGGGTTCGATCCCCAGCGGAGTCGCTCTTCTTTTTTGAACAAAGAGGAACATGGTGCTGGACTGCGGTGTAGGGATGGCACCCGCAGGGGGTAAGGGTGAGCCACCCCATACCCTTACTCGCCCGTATCCATACCTTTGGTATAACTTTTTTACATACCCTTCACCCGACATGATAAAGGTCATATGTGGTAAAAATATTCTCTTTTATAGCACAACTGATTGATTAGAAAATAGTTGTCAAAACATTGTATAAATATATACCCCCTCCCATCCATAAAAAGTGTTGCTCATATAGTATAAAGTTTGTATGGTGTTGGACTGCGGTGTAGGGATAGCACCCGTAGGGTATGGGCAAGGGTGAGCCACCCCATACCCTTACCCACCCGTATCCATACCCTTGTGTGGGTATAACTTTTTCCCATACCCTTCACCCGATAGGATAAAGGGTCATCAGTGGGTAAAAATACACTCGTTTATAGCACAACTGGTTGATTAGAAAATAGTTGTTAAAAACATTGTATAAACATATCTCTCCGATCCATAAAAAGTGTCGCTCATTTTGTACTAAGGTAGTACAAACTTTATACTACATGAGCGACACTTTTTATGGATGGGAGGGAGTACCTTTAATCAGCATCACATTTTAAACGACAACATAGAATTATGAACCAACACGTTGTCAAAAACAACACACACTGTAAACAAACAACACATATACTTATAAATATCAATATTTGCAGATAATCAACACATATAAACAACATCACTTGCACAAAAACAACAACATATTTTAATGATAAACATCAAAACATAGTCATAAAACAAACTCACGACAAAGTACATAGTATAATACAGAGTCATGCACTTTAAGTTCACAAACTCACGACAAAGTACATAGTAATTTTGACGTACATAAGATACAAAATATCATTACAATAGTTATTAGGAGGGTACATGATTATGCAGGTATGGGTTATATGAACCCAAACCCGTACCTTTTCCACCCGATGGGTATAAGATTTTCCCGTTTATATACACATGGGTATTTTATTTTCCCAAACCCTTACATTAACAGGGTTTTTACTCGCAGGGTACGCGGATACGGGGTACCCATTGACATCCCTACTGCGGTGCAACTAGTTCTACACTGTAGTTGACTGCATCAACGACTCCTTGCCCCTGTGGATAAGCGATATTCTTCTGTTTTCTAGTCAGCTCTTTATTTATGCAAATGGATTGATCTACTTTTGTCTGAAATAATTGGTTGTTATATTTTAATTGTTTTCACATTCCTTTCCGGGATTACACTTGTTTTGCGAAAAATAACTGTTGTTTGGATGCTTTTTTGAATTTCTGGAAGTAGTAGTTGTTGCTACACAGCAAACATACAACGCAGGTGGCACGATTAGGGCCGCACAAACCACAAGTGTTGCTACTAAGGTATGTTGGCTTACTCGTGAGTGCCGTAAAAAAGCAGCGGGATAACACACACTTCATTGAGGAGGGCGACGATGACGAGATGACAATGCTAATGGGACAAGTGACTGATGTCTCAATGGAGAACAAACGCATTGTTACCTGTGATTTCAAGAAAGTACGGTTTGGCGGCGAGACAGACCCATAGAAACATTGTTCAATGGCTTATCGTAAATGCTTTTCGTTATGTTGACACTAAGATTACAAGACTAATGTTTACCTATAATAACGTTTATACTCGGGTTTCACATTTAATGGTGTACAGTTGTTCGAGAACCCCTCTGAAGGAGATATGCCCTACAGGCAAATAAATAAGTGGTATTTATTATGTTATCTCATAAGTTTATAATAGGTTTGTGTATTATGCTATAACTGTATTAATCGGAATTATTAATACACGTGTGATACATAGACAACCAGGTCCCTAGCAAGTCTCTATATGAGCTAGTCCATTGGGCAACAGTTGATCGAGATACCCGATCAAGGACAATGACGTCGGTTGACAATGGGGTCATCTTGTTAGTAGAATAAGGTGGTGGACATACGCAAAGTATTGCAATAAGATCGTATTACGATGTTTGTCATTTGCAATAGATAAGAGTATGATAGCTTATTCCTTAGACCGTGAGACCGTACTTATTGTTGCTTCGTAGGAGTGCTTTGAGAGCATCAAACGTTGTGTCTTATATAGCATGACAATAACGGTGTCCATCTTGGGTATTCCGAAAGAGCGTCGAGACATAAGGATCAAGAGCGGGATTTGTTCATTCTTGTAATGGAAAGATACTCTGGGCCCACTCGGTGATATTGCATCTATATAGTTGCGCAGCTTATGACTAGGTCATGGAGATGGTAATATCACAGACGAGTTAATAACCTTCGTCGGTAACGAGATACAGCAAAGGCATCGGTGTGTCTACGATCATATCTCGGACAAGGTAGTATCGCAGAGACAAAGGGAATGAATATCATATTTATGGTTCAACGATGATATTCGTGGAATGCACAGGGGTCGTCATATATTTCCAGGTATCCCTGACGATCATTGGTGAGCGGAGTGTCTCAACCATGTCTGGAGTATTCCCGAACCGTAGCGTAACAAAATTAAGGTCTTAGCGACGCTAGGAGATAGGTTCTGGAATTTATATGTTTTTATTGGAGAGAAAGAAATGATCCGGAAAGAGTTCCGGTGGTCCGGAAGGAGTTCCGGGGAGCTATGGAAGGGTTCCGAGAATGTCCGAAAGTTGTTCGGGTGGTTCCAAAATAGTTTCGGAGTCATGGGATATTGAATTATATATAAATATATTAATTATGAATTAATGGGATTTTTATATTAATTTAATATTAATTAAATAAAGGAAAAAAGGGGCTCCCACCTAAATGGGCCCTAAGAGGGCCCAAGAGGGGGAAACCGCACCCCACAAGGAAGGGGAAGGCTGGGCCTCCTAGTCCAACTCGGACTAGGAGTTGGAGGGCCCATGGGGGGTTCGGCCGAACCCCCCCCCCCTCCCCTCTCCTCCTTTAGTCCCACATGGGGGAGCCAAGGGGGTTGGCACACCCCCTTCCCCCTTTATATAGCAAGGCATATTAATTGATTTAATTCATAGGAAATTCAATTAATTCCCAATTTCTCTCTCGATCCCGTGGTTCCCAAGTTGGAGCCGCGCCGAGCTGAGGAAGGGGGTCTCTCTCCACCTAAGCCATACCGCAGAGCGCCGTTGCTCTGCGGGATTCCAGATAAGATCTACTCCTGCGATTTCAGCTGGATCTGAATGACCGGGAGTTGACGCTAGGCTCCGTATGTTTGCGAGTGCTCGGAGGCTACTCTATTGAGGAGCTTGGGCGACGTCGTCTCGCCCCCTGCAGCCGCCGCGCCTCCCTCCCCTCTGCTGCCGGCGCACCAGCCCCGGTGCTGGCGCTCTGCCTTCTTCCGCCCGACGCCCGTCGACGCAGATCATCATCGACACCCCGGCGTCATCGACTCCGACATCGCGGCAAGTTCTCCGCGGCCTCGAGGTCGGCTACGTACGACTTCATCGTCAACGCTTGTGCGGGAGCGTAATCCCCGCTATCGGTCTACATGGAGGTAATGTAACCCGTTCCGCCACCGTTATCGCATGTACTAGATAGATAGTTCCTGGCTAGTTAGGGTTTCGTTCGCTAGAAAATTATTGTTTTCTGCACCGTAACCCCTTCAGTGGTATCAGAGCCGATCTATGCGTAGTACTGCTGGTACGGTTAGAACTCATGTTGCATGAGGGCGTCTTTCTTATATTTGCTACCCTCTAGCGTGCACTTGCGATGTCTTCGGTATTGAGTTGATGAAGCGGCCCGGACCGACTTTACGCGTACGCTTACGCGAGACTGGTTCCACTACTGACATACGGCTTGCACCGTATCTGTGGCTGGCGGGTGTCTGTTTCTCTCTCTCTAGTCGGCAAAGCATTTTCAATGGAGGGCCCGAAAGGGATGCTTAAACATGCAATTATACGATCGGCGTTGTGGTACAAAGTTCGTAGGTAGGGAAGCGATTCTCTTACGAATAAGCCTATATGCCACGTAAAACTTGCAAAACTAGATAAAGCTAGAGGCGTCTAACTTTGTTTTGCAGAGGCGTTATTTCATGTGACATGGTTACGGTAAGTTTTTGATATTACTCGTACTGTCGGAGGCAATGGAGGGCTCTGTAGACTCGGAGCCATGCTGGGGCGCCGGGGGCCAGGCACATGGCGCCATGAAGATCCAGGCGCATCGACCATGTCACATCGCACTTCATTGCATCATTATTGTGTGCTGTTGTGTGTGCATCCTATTGATTGCTTATATGCTAGATATACAACGGTAGCGTCATAAATAGGATGATCCCTAACAAAATACCAAAATTGTGTTCTCCCTCGTTGCGCACCACCAAGAAAGTTCTACGTTATGAGGCAGGCCGTGATGATCGGGTGTCACACATCTCGTCGTTCGCATACAGTGGGTGTAAGCCATGTTGCACGCGCAGGTCTTCGAGGTTTGATTGGCGAGCCTAGCATACTCAGAGGTATGGCCTCGAAACACGGGAAGATCGAAAGATCGAGCACGAGTCATAGAGTTGTTATGATCGACATTTTATGTCCACCTTTGAAGCTGTGCTGCCGGCCGTGATGATCGGGGGTAGTATGGTGGATGAGGGTCGTGTCATCGCCATTATTATTTTAGGGATAATAATCTTGGTGAGGTGTGTTTTTGATAATGAGATTATAGAACTAAAACTCACCTACATATTATAAACTTAACCTTACCTCTTTTGCGATCACATCTGTAGACTACGAAACTGTACTTCGGTTACTTCCTCAAGAGCCCGGATGCTACATTAGAAGCCGACGGGTCCAACTTCATCAGATGGTACAGGGGTTTTAGAAATATTCTCGAACACAACAACATTATATATGTTCTCGATGAACCGGTAGGAGAAGGACCAGGAGATTCTGCTAGCGAGGAGGAGGAAGATGATTTCCGTAGGCGTCGAGACATATTCATTGAAGTGGAGATCACCATGACCGTATGCTTGGCACCCGAGTTGAAAGAGATGTTTCGACGCAAGGAGCCAAGCGTCATGATGGATGCGATAAAGACGCACTTCGGGGATGAATTAAAACGTGAGCAATTCAGACAGCTTAGAATGTTCCAGACCGTTCACATGGAGGAGCATACCTGTCTGAAGACACATTTGAAGAGATTGTATGACATCTACTTCCAGCTGACGATGGTCTTCGATTACTGGATGGCAGATTCTTGTGCCATTCGAACTGTCCTGATATCTCTACCTCCTAGCTATGAGAAGCATGTTCGCAAGTACATTTTGAAAGCTGATGATATGAACTTCTACGTGTTCGTACGCGAGTTCCAGTCTCTGAAGGTTGATTCCATCGAAGGAGAGATCTTCGATGCTACAGGTATATATATTTGATATATGCAGAATTATGAATTCGCCCATGGTATATGATGAAATGTTTGATAATTGCTCTGTTTGTGAAACAGGTCCTGATTATCACATATATGCGGCGCAGTTTGATATGACCTGGCGCTGAAGCTGGTAGTCAAGGAGTTGATGGCCTTTTGGTGTTCACGTCCTCAAGTTATCATAGTTATCATTAATAGTTTTTGATACGATCTTTTGTAATAGTGAGCGAGTGTGTGTGTCTTGATTGTTGCAAGACAAAGTTATTCATGTAATAAGACAAGATCAGTTGTTTTATGTTATGGAACAAGTCAGTTGTTTTATCTTATGAATAAAGTTTCCACATCTCAGTTACATGGATTGTATGATAAGTATTCATAATTGTAGATATGATAAAATATCTTGTCCCATGAACAAAGGTTCTATTGCTAGAATAAACACCGTCGAGTTTAGTCATAAAAGCAATGAAAGAAGTAATGGATGTCTTTGGTCCATTTAAGTATTTCGAGTGCCGAGTTGATTAAGCTTGAAATCAAGTATTGAAGTTGCAATACTGGCGGAAATTAATTGAGTGTCATTTTAATGATTAATTAATGGTGTTTATTGCTTGATTCGAATTCCTCCATGACTTTGGCAAATAGGAGTATTTGCCCGATAAATTATGGAATCTGAGATTAATTTGATGATAGATCAAATGGGGTTTTTCAGAAGAAAGATTAGTGAACATTGTATTCACGTGATTCGATCAAAGGACAGTATTTTTGAATTATGGTTTCAACATGAGAGACTTGTGGAAATTTGCTTCACAGAATTATAATGTCATATATAGTGATATGTGGGGAATTATAATCATGCTCTATTTTAAATAAAGTATGGCCTGTCAGAATCAGTCTTAGAATCTCCTAATACGTTCGAAACATTATAGTCGATGTCCACTTTAGAAAATAGATATTTTTCTCAACGAGAGTTCGTAGGATCGACAGTAGTGTCGACATGTGTATGATTATGCGATAATTCGGAATATACATGAGTGGTTCTTTGTAGATTGCTCGCATTGGATGAGAGTGTATTCCAAAACCAAATAGAAACAAAGTTCAGTTTGTTGTCTATGTAATTCCGAGAAAAGATGACTTTTCGAATTATGGTTTATGGATTGAAATTAGAAGTTTGGAATAAAGTGTCAGACTTATGTTGGAAGATGTTCCAAAGAGTATATGTCTGCTAATGAAAGTTTAGTGATTAAGAGTGAGGGAGACTAGTAAAATTGTTTTCTGCTTGCAATCCTCTTCATAAAGATCATAATATTTTCATGAAAGAAACTTCTAAATAAAGTGCTGTTATATTTAATATTGCTGTCAGGTCACAGCACTGTATTAAGTATTGTTGACAGATCAAGGTGCACTTTATGAATACAAAGAAAGTTGAGAAAGTATCGGAATACGAACAAAGGCTTTTCAGCCTGGAAATCCAAGTTACGTTTAAAAGGATTAAGAGAGTAATTGTTGCTGCAATTCTTATTAGAGGAATAAGATTGTTTAATCGTCATATAAAGTGTTATATGAAAATGTGACTATAAGAAAGACGCAGGAGCATGTCTTGTCAAGAAATGTGTCTTGGACAAGATCAAATTTGTTGACTACATTTATGTAGACATGCTTGAAGTCTGAGGGATTTGTATTAATGTAATACTGTAGTTTGTATTAAATTTGAATTGATAGCAGATCAATGATTTTGGTTTGACCAAAATGTCGATTTAAGTGGGAGTCATAGTTGGTTCACTCAGGTGAAATATGTGAAGAACATATTTTTGAGTGGGAGCTCAGGAACACAAATATGTGGATGACACGTTTTTGAGTGGGAGCTCGTGTTGTCAAATATGTGGAGACATAATTTGAGTGGGAGTCGAATTCATCTTGTGTAGTTAACACATTGTGAAACTGTACCAATAGAATAGGATGAAGTTGTGAAACTATTTGAAAGTCAGTGTCTATTTTGAAATAGAACGGGAATTTTAAAATAGTTAGTCGAGTTGTTTTGGATTAGATCTGAGGAGTCAGATTAGAATCAAAAGGATAGTCCTTTGAAATCCAGTTGATCATTAAGAGTAATGATGCATGAAAGTAATAGTTGTATGACATGTGGGTCTATTATGTAATATTAGACATCATACAGAAACCATATTATCTGCTCGATGAAATATAACCGATGTTCTTGGAATAAGAGCAGTTATGAAAGTAAATTTGGAATTTACTGGAAGTAGAAGTGCGTTAGTTAAGGGATTGACATTTGAATGTCAAGTTTTCTACATTGGTGTGTAAGTATGTAGACATCACGAGTTTGTAATTGTTACAAGGGGCTCGGCATGACTGAGTGTGTTTTTCAGGGCAGTTATCTGGTTAGTATAATCAGAGTAAGCGCTGGGAAGCGGTAGTCTCACTTAGTTGCGGTGTTTGCATATGTGTTGTTAAACAACATGGTGATATCAAGCAAGTTAATATCCGTGAATCGCAAAAGCATGTACAATCACGGATTGTGCAGTAACACTTTTCCACGAGCAAGCATTATCAAATGATTCTTATTTGATAAGGGATTCTGATAAAGTAAAATGCAGCTGGTTTATTTGTACTCTAGTGCAAGTGGGAGACTGAAGGAGATATGCCCTAGAGGCAAATAAATAAGTAGTATTTATTATGTTATCTCATAAGTTTATAATAGGTTTGTGTATTATGCTATAACCGTATTAATCGGAATTATTAATACACGTGTGATACATAGACAACCAGGTCCCTAGCAAGCCTCTATATGAGCTAGTCCATTGGGCAACAGTTGATCGAGATTCCCGATCAAGGACAATGACGTCGGTTGACAATGGGGTCATCTTGTTGGTAGAATAAGGTGGTGGACATACGCAAAGTATTGCAATAAGATCGTATTACGATGTTTGTCATTTGCAATAGATAAGAGTATGATAGCTTATTCCTTAGACCGTGAGACCGTACTTATTGTTGCTTCGTAGGAGTGCTTTGAGAGCATCAAACGTTGTGTCTTATATAGCATGACAATAACGGTGTCCATCTTGGGTATTCCGAAAGAGCGTCGAGACGTAAGGATCAAGAGCGGGATTTGTTCATTCTTGTAATGGAAAGATACTCTGGGCCCACTCGGTGATATTGCATCTATATAGCTGCGCAGCTTATGACTAGGTCATGGAGATGGTAATATCACAGACGAGTTAATAACCTTCGTCGGTAACGAGATACAGCAAAGGCATCGGTGTGTCTACGATCATATCTCGGACAAGGTAGTATCGCAGAGACAAAGGGAATGAATATCATATTTATGGTTCAACGATGATATTCGTGGAATGCACGGGGGTCGTCATATATTTCCAGGTATCCCTGACGATCATTGGTGAGCGGAGTGTCTCAACCATGTCTGGAGTATTCCCGAACCGTAGCGTAACAAACTTAAGGTCTTAGCGACGCTAGGAGATAGGTTCTGGAATTTTATAGGTTTTTATTGGAGAGAAAGAAATGTTCCGGAAAGAGTTCCGGTGGTCCGGAAGGAGTTCCGGGGAGCTATGGAAGGGTTCCGAGAATGTCCGAAAGTTGTTCGGGTGGTTCCGAAATAGTTTCGGAGTCATGGGATATTGAATTATATATAAATATATTAATTATGAATTAATGGGATTTTTATATTAATTTAATATTAATTAAATAAAGGAAAAAAGGGGCTCCCACCTAAATGGGCCCTAAGAGGGCCCAAGAGGGGGAAACCGCACCCCACAAGGAAGGGGAAGGCTGGGCCTCCTAGTCCAACTCGGACTAGGAGTTGGAGGGCCCATGGGGGGTTCGGCCAAACCCCCCTCCCCTCTCCTCCTTTAGTCCCACATGGGGGAGCCAAGGGGGTTGGCACACCCCCTTCCCCCTTTATATAGCAAGGCATATTAATTGATTTAATTCATAGGAAATTCAATTAATTCCCAATTTCTCTCTCGATCCCGTGGTTCCCAAGTTGGAGCCGCGCCGAGCTGAGGAAGGGGGTCTCTCTCCACCTAAGCCATACCGCAGAGCGCCGTTGCTCTGCGGGATTCCAGATAAGATCTACTCCTGCGATTTCAGCTGGATCTGAATGACCGGGAGTTGTCGCTAGGCTCCGTATGTTTGCGAGTGCTCGGAGGCTACTCTATTGAGGAGCTTGGGCGACGTCGTCTCGCCCCCTGCAGCCGCCGCGCCTCCCTCCCCTCTGCTGCCGGCGCACCAGCCCCGGTGCTGGCGCTCTGCCTTCTTCCGCCCGACGCCCGTCGACGCAGATCATCATCGACACCCCGGCGTCATCGACTCCGACATCGCGGCAAGTTCTCCGCGGCCTCGAGGTCGGCTACGTACGACTTCATCGTCAACGCTTGTGCGGGAGCGTAATCCCCGCTATCGGTCTACATGGAGGTAATGTAACCCGTTCCGCCACCGTTATCGCATGTACTAGATAGATAGTTCCTGGCTAGTTAGGGTTTCGTTCGCTAGAAAATTATTGTTTTCTGCACCGTAACCCCTTCAGTGGTATCAGAGCCGATCTATGCGTAGTACTGCTGGTACGGTTAGAACTCATGTTGCATGAGGGCGTCTTTCTTATATTTGCTACCCTCTAGCGTGCACTTGCGATGCCTTCGGTATTGAGTTGATGAAGCGGCCCGGACCGACTTTACGCATACGCTTACGCGAGACTGGTTCCACTACTGACATACGGCTTGCACCGTATCTGTGGCTGGCGGGTGTCTGTTTCTCTCTCTCTAGTCGGCAAAGCATTTTCAATGGAGGGCCCGAAAGGGATGCTTAAACATGCAATTATACGATCGGCGTTGTGGTACAAAGTTCGTAGGTAGGGAAGCGATTCTCTTACGAATAAGCCTATATGCCACGTAAAACTTGCAAAACTAGATAAAGCTAGAGGCGTCTAACTTTGTTTTGCAGAGGCGTTATTTCATGTGACATGGTTACGGTAAGTTTTTGATATTACTCGTACTGTCGGAGGCAATGGAGGGCTCTGTAGACTCGGAGCCATGCTGGGGCGCCGGGGGCCAGGCACATGGCGCCATGAAGGTCCAGGCGCATCGACCATGTCACATCGCACTTCATTGCATCATTATTGTGTGCTGTTGTGTGTGCATCCTATTGATTGCTTATATGCTAGATATACAACGGTAGCGTCATAAATAGGATGATCCCTAACAAAATACCAAAATTGTGTTCTCCCTCGTTGCGCACCACCAAGAAAGTTCTACGTTATGAGGCATGCCGTGATGATCGGGTGTCACACATCTCGTCGTTCGCATACAGTGGGTGTAAGCCATGTTGCACGCGCAGGTCTTCGAGGTTTGATTGGCGAGCCTAGCATACTCAGAGGTATGGCCTCGGAACACGGGAAGATCGAAAGATCGAGCACGAGTCATAGAGTTGTTATGATCGACATTTTATGTCCACCTTTGAAGCTGTGCTGCCGGCCGTGATGATCGGGGGTAGTATGGTGGATGAGGGTCGTGTCATCGCCATTATTATTTTAGGGATAATAATCTTGGTGAGGTGTGTTTTTGATAATGAGATTATAGAACTAAAACTCACCTACATATTATAAACTTAACCTTACCTCTTTTGCGATCACATCTGTAGACTACGAAACTGTACTTCGGTTACTTCCTCAAGAGCCCGGATGCTACATTAGAAGCCGACGGGTCCAACTTCATCAGATGGTACAGGGGTTTTAGAAATATTCTCGAACACAACAACATTATATATGTTCTCGATGAACCGGTAGGAGAAGGACCAGGAGATTCTGCTAGCGAGGAGGAGGAAGATGATTTCCGTAGGCGTCGAGACATATTCATTGAAGTGGAGATCACCATGACCGTATGCTTGGCACCCGAGTTGAAAGAGATGTTTCGACGCAAGGAGCCAAGTGTCATGATGGATGCGATAAAGACGCACTTCGGGGATGAATTAAAACGTGAGCAATTCAGACAGCTTAGAATGTTCCAGACCGTTCACATGGAGGAGCATACCTGTCTGAAGACACATTTGAAGAGATTGTATGACATCTACTTCCAGCTGACGATGGTCTTCGATTACTGGATGGCAGATTCTTGTGCCATTCGAACTGTCCTGATATCTCTACCTCCTAGCTATGAGAAGCATGTTCGCAAGTACATTTTGAAAGCTGATGATATGAACTTCTACGTGTTCGTACGCGAGTTCCAGTCTCTGAAGGTTGATTCCATCGAAGGAGAGATCTTCGATGCTACAGGTATATATATTTGATATATGCAGAATTATGAATTCGCCCATGGTATATGATGAAATGTTTGATAATTGCTCTGTTTGTGAAACAGGTCCTGATTATCACATATATGCGGCGCAGTTTGATATGACCTGGCGCTGAAGCTGGTAGTCAAGGAGTTGATGGCCTTTTGGTGTTCACGTCCTCAAGTTATCATAGTTATCATTAATAGTTTTTGATACGATCTTTTGTAATAGTGAGCGAGTGTGTGTGTCTTGATTGTTGCAAGACAAAGTTATTCATGTAATAAGACAAGATCAGTTGTTTTATGTTATGGAACAAGTCAGTTGTTTTATCTTATGAATAAAGTTTCCACATCTCAGTTACATTGATTGTATGATAAGTATTCATAATTGTAGATATGATAAAATATCTTGTCCCATGAACAAAGGTTCTATTGCTAGAATAAACACCGTCGAGTTTAGTCATAAAAGCAATGAAAGAAGTAATGGATGTCTTTGGTCCATTTAAGTATTTCGAGTGCCGAGTTGATTAAGCTTGAAATCAAGTATTGAAGTTGCAATACTGGCGGAAATTAATTGAGTGTCATTTTAATGATTAATTAATGGTGTTTATTGCTTGATTCGAATTCCTCCATGACTTTGGCAAATAGGAGTATTTGCCCGATAAATTATGGAATCTGAGATTAATTTGATGATAGATCAAATGGGGTTTTTCAGAAGAAAGATTAGTGAACATTGTATTCACGTGATTCGATCAAAGGACAGTATTTTTGAATTATGGTTTCAACATGAGAGACTTGTGGAAATTTGCTTCACAGAATTATAATGTCATATATAGTGATATGTGGGGAATTATAATCATGCTCTATTTTAAATAAAGTATGGCCTGTCAGAATCAGTCTTAGAATCTCCTAATACGTTCGAAACATTATAGTCGATGTCCACTTTAGAAAATAGATATTTTTCTCAACGAGAGTTCGTAGGATCGACAGTAGTGTCGACATGTGTATGATTATGCGATAATTCGGAATATACATGAGTGGTTCTTTGTAGATTGCTCGCATTGGATGAGAGTGTATTCCAAAACCAAATAGAAACAAAGTTCAGTTTGTTGTCTATGTAATTCCGAGAAAAGATGACTTTTCGAATTATGGTTTATGGATTGAAATTAGAAGTTTGGAATAAAGTGTCAGACTTATGTTGGAAGATGTTCCAAAGAGTATATGTCTGCTAATGAAAGTTTAGTGATTAAGAGTGAGGGAGACTAGTAAAATTGTTTTCTGCTTGCAATCCTCTTCATAAAGATCATAATATTTTCATGAAAGAAACTTCTAAATAAAGTGCTGTTATATTTAATATTGCTGTCAGGTCACAGCACTGTATTAAGTATTGTTGACAGATCAAGGTGCACTTTATGAATACAAAGAAAGTTGAGAAAGTATCGGAATACGAACAAAGGCTTTTCAGCCTGGAAATCCAAGTTACGTTTAAAAGGATTAAGAGAGTAATTGTTGCTGCAATTCTTATTAGAGGAATAAGATTGTTTAATCGTCATATAAAGTGTTATATGAAAATGTGACTATAAGAAAGACGCAGGAGCATGTCTTGTCAAGAAATGTGTCTTGGACAAGATCAAATTTGTTGACTACATTTATGTAGACATGCTTGAAGTCTGAGGGATTTGTATTAATGTAATACTGTAGTTTGTATTAAATTTGAATTGATAGCAGATCAATGATTTTGGTTTGACCAAAATGTCGATTTAAGTGGGAGTCATAGTTGGTTCACTCAGGTGAAATATGTGAAGAACATATTTTTGAGTGGGAGCTCAGGAACACAAATATGTGGATGACACGTTTTTGAGTGGGAGCTCGTGTTGTCAAATATGTGGAGACATAATTTGAGTGGGAGTCGAATTCATCTTGTGTAGTTAACACATTGTGAAACTGTACCAATAGAATAGGATGAAGTTGTGAAACTATTTGAAAGTCAGTGTCTATTTTAAAATAGAACGGGAATTTTAAAATAGTTAGTCGAGTTGTTTTGGATTAGATCTGAGGAGTCAGATTAGAATCAAAAGGATAGTCCTTTGAAATCCAGTTGATCATTAAGAGTAATGATGCATGAAAGTAATAGTTGTATGACATGTGGGTCTATTATGTAATATTAGACATCATACAGAAACCATATTATCTGCTCGATGAAATATAACCGATGTTCTTGGAATAAGAGCAGTTATGAAAGTAAATTTGGAATTTACTGGAAGTAGAAGTGCGTTAGTTAAGGGATTGACATTTGAATGTCAAGTTTTCTACATTGGTGTGTAAGTATGTAGACATCACGAGTTTGTAATTGTTACAAGGGGCTCGGCATGACTGAGTGTGTTTTTCAGGGCAGTTATCTGGTTAGTATAATCAGAGTAAGCGTTGGGAAGCGGTAGTCTCACTTAGTTGCGGTGTTTGCATATGTGTTGTTAAACAACATGGTGATATCAAGCAAGTTAATATCCGTGAATCGCAAAAGCATGTACAATCACGGATTGTGCAGTAACACTTTTCCACGAGCAAGCATTATCAAATGATTCTTATTTGATAAGGGATTCTGATAAAGTAAAATGCAGCTGGTTTATTTGTACTCTAGTGCAAGTGGGAGACTGAAGGAGATATGCCCTAGAGGCAAATAAATAAGTAGTATTTATTATGTTATCTCATAAGTTTATAATAGGTTTGTGTATTATGCTATAACTGTATTAATCGGAATTATTAATACACGTGTGATACATAGACAACCAGGTCCCTAGCAAGCCTCTATATGAGCTAGTCCATTGGGCAACAGTTGATCGAGATTCCCGATCAAGGACAATGACGTCGGTTGACAATGGGGTCATCTTGTTAGTAGAATAAGGTGGTGGACATACGCAAAGTATTGCAATAAGATCGTATTACGATGTTTGTCATTTGCAATAGATAAGAGTATGATAGCTTATTCCTTAGACCGTGAGACCGTACTTATTGTTGCTTCGTAGGAGTGCTTTGAGAGCATCAAACGTTGTGTCTTATATAGCATGACAATAACGGTGTCCATCTTGGGTATTCCGAAAGAGCGTCGAGACGTAAGGATCAAGAGCGGGATTTGTTCATTCTTGTAATGGAAAGATACTCTGGGCCCACTCGGTGATATTGCATCTATATAGCTACGCAGCTTATGACTAGGTCATGGAGATGGTAATATCACAGACGAGTTAATAACCTTCGTCGGTAACGAGATACAACAAAGGCATCGGTGTGTCTACGATCATATCTCGGACAAGGTAGTATCGCAGAGACAAAGGGAATGAATATCATATTTATGATTCAACGATGATATTCGTGGAATGCACGGGGGTCGTCATATATTTCCAGGTATCCCTGACGATCATTGGTGAGCGGAGTGTCTCAACCATGTCTGGAGTATTCCCGAACCGTAGCGTAACAAACTTAAGGTCTTAGCGACGCTAGGAGATAGGTTCTGGAATTTTATAGGTTTTTATTGGAGAGAAAGAAATGTTCCGGAAAGAGTTCCGGTGGTCCGGAAGGAGTTCCGGGGAGCTATGGAAGGGTTCCGAGAATGTCCGAAAGTTGTTCGGGTGGTTCCGAAATAGTTTCGGAGTCATGGGATATTGAATTATATATAAATATATTAATTATGAATTAATGGGATTTTTATATTAATTTAATATTAATTAAATAAAGGAAAAAAGGGGCTCCCACCTAAATGGGCCCTAAGAGGGCCCAAGAGGGGGAAACCGCACCCCACAAGGAAGGGGAAGGCTGGGCCTCCTAGTCCAACTCGGACTAGGAGTTGGAGGGCCCATGGGGGGTTCGGCCAAACCCCCCCTCCCCTCTCCTCCTTTAGTCCCACATGGGGGAGCCAAGGGGGTTGGCACACCCCCTTCCCCCTTTATATAGCAAGGCATATTAATTGATTTAATTCATAGGAAATTCAATTAATTCCCAATTTCTCTCTCGATCCCGTGGTTCCCAAGTTGGAGCCGCGCCGAGCTGAGGAAGGGGGTCTCTCTCCACCTAAGCCATACCGCAGAGCACCGTTGCTCTGCGGGATTCCAGATAAGATCTACTCCTGCGATTTCAGCTGGATCTGAATGACCGGGAGTTGTCGCTAGGCTCCGTATGTTTGCGAGTGCTCGGAGGCTACTCTATTGAGGAGCTTGGGCGACGTCGTCTCGCCCCTGCAGCCGCCGCGCCTCCCTCCCCTCTGCTGCCGGCGCACCAGCCCCGGTGCTGGCGCTCTGCCTTCTTCCGCCCGACGCCCGTCGACGCAGATCATCATCGACACCCCGGCGTCATCGACTCCGACATCGCGGCAAGTTCTCCGCAACCTCGAGGTCGGCTACGTACGACTTCATCGTCAACGCTTGTGCGGGAGCGTAATCCCCGCTATCGGTCTACATGGAGGTAATGTAACCCGTTCCGCCACCGTTATCGCATGTACTAGATAGATAGTTCCTGACTAGTTAGGGTTTCGTTCGCTAAAAAATTATTGTTTTCTGCACCGTAACCCCTTCACCCCCCCCCCCCCCCACACACACACACCACCCACACACACACCAACCCCCATATTTCAGAAAGAGCAAATTTATAGGCATTTGAGGCTTTGAGTTTCTGACTTACTTGAGATGTTTGAGGGGCTAGATTACAAGGGATTTGCTATTGATGCCCTTAGAGCAAGTCCAGCAATTCCCTCAAACACAAGGACATATAGGGGGGACATTTTAGTGGAACTACTGGACTTGCTATGCATGTTGGTAAAATTAGATCTAAATTAGCACTTTAGATATTTTTATGGCATCTCGTTGTATTTTAGTAGTAAAAGAATTATGTTTAAAACTAAAAAACTTATTGCGAACGAGTTTAAATCAAAAAATGGTTGTGGACGTGGACATAAAGTACGTGGTAATCGAGAGTTTTCTGTTACCAATAAGCTCTTCACATCATAACGGAATTCCATACCAATTCGTTATTGAAGAGTTTTTTTATTTGTGTCCATAGTTTCTATATGTATTAGTCACTGGTGCAATGTGGTGTCTTGGAGTTAAACACTTTCCATTGCTCCATTATCAAAAGAGATTCCTATAAATCGAATAGTACCCACTTCATCCTCACACCCAACCAAAGAGATCAACATCAGTTCCACATAAATACAATGGAAGTCTGGGCTGTAAAACCACCCGGTTGGATAACGAACGGTTTTGAAAGTCCTCGCTGTTAATTGACGATTTTAGAGTTGTTTTATGGTGATCCAAATACATATGACGATATGGAGTGAGCGGCTAACTTTGAAGCGAAGCGGAGGACCATCGCCGCAGGCTTGGTACGGTATGGATCGTGTTCGAGTTGGACTGCAGGCCGACTTAGGATTTTGCCCACTATAAATACATCTTGTAAGCCGCCGGTTGGTTAAGCCATATATTGTAAACCCACGGCGTTTGTAACCTCACCTGATATAGTGAAATATTGCTGGCTGACGCCCGTGGTTTTTTCCTCTCCTTTGTTAAAATCTCGTGTGCTCGTTGGTTTGATCGTTTCCGCTTTTTATCTTTTCTTGATATCTTTATAACGAGAGTTTCAATATGAAATGTGGACTCGATCGATTTGATGGTTGATTTTGTGTACTTTCTTCACGGTTTGGCCACCATAGTGCTTTATACAGATGGCGGCATCTCAGTTTAGATCCTTCTGGTCGATGCCAAGCATACGCTGCTTGATTCCAATGGTGTATGGCTCAAATTGTTCGGGGATCTTGTGCGACCAACTCCTAACGGTGATCCACTACCTAGTTCTAATTTAGCATTGGCAACGCGCAACCGAGAGAGAAAGAATCAGGTTCACCTGATTGCAGATGATGATGGGATAGAGATCATGCGGCCCGGTATCAGAGGGAAGTCCCGTCATACTTTCTACTGTATGATTCTTTTCAACTTGCAAAGTATTCTTGCCGACCTTATATATCATCCAAATCCCGAGACTTTGCATCACCGTGCTCTTGGTTTCACCTCACGAGGATGAGGGAACAATGGCCAAGGCGACTCCAGAGGAGAAAGCCGGCGACGCGGCGACGGCGGCAGCGAATCCGCTCGAGTTCGCTGTGTACGGCCCCCGCAACCTGTCCTGCACCAGCTAGAGGGATCTCCTTACGTCAAGCTGGTCAGTATCATACTACTGCACTCACACCTGCACCGTTGCACGGCTTCGCTTCTGGTAATTACAGCAAGTTTGTGACGATGTTCGATGTAGGAAGAACCCCAACTACCGGCGGATGGTGATCGCTTGCTTCATCCAGGGGGCGTACCTGCTGGAGCTGGACCGACAGGAGAAGCGCGACGATCACACCGGCCTCGCGCCGCAGTGGTGGCGGCCGTTCAAGTACAGGCTCCTCCAGCCGCTCGTCGATGAGCGCGACCGCTCCATCTACGGCGCCGTCCTCGAGTGGGACCACCAGGCCGCGCTGTCAGACTACATCCCGTTCCGCCCCACCGGCGCGCCGGCCGCCGTCGTGGCTCTGCGCGGCACGCTGCTCAGGGCGCCGACGTTCCGCCCGCGACCTCGTGGACGACCTCCGGTTCCTGGCCTGGGACAGCCTCAAAGGCTCCGTCCGCTTCCCCGGCGCGCTGGCGGCGCTGCGGGACGTCGCGCGCAGGTTCGGCGTGGGCAACGTGTGCGTGGGCGGCCACTCGCTGGGCGCCGGGTTCGCGCTGCAGGTGGGCAAGGCGCTTGCCAAGGAGGGTGTCATAGTGGAGTGCCACGTGTTCAACCCGTCGTCCGTTTCGCTAGCCATGAGCCTCAGGGGCCTAGGCGAGACGGCCGGCGAGATGTGGGGCCGTGCACCGGCGTGGCTCCACTTCGTGGGCTCACCGGACACGAGCGGCGGCGGCAGCAGCGAGAGCGAGGCGAGGGCGGCGCTGGCACAAGCACGGATGGGGAGGTGGCTACCGTACCTGTACATCAACACCAACGACTACATCTGCCCAGGCGGTGTGGAATTATATGAAAGATACTTTTCCCTTGAAACTACACCGAGGGAACTTAGTCACAGCTAGGCATTGGCTCTTTGAGTTCCTGGAAAGAGAAGATTCAGTGTCTGCGATGGTTCTAGCAGTCACTTGCTGGCATATATGGGAGGCCAGAAATGACACAAGAAACAATAAGACATCTCTGCATCCACTTCGTGTTGCTACCAAGGTAATAGCTTATGCTAATATGATCTTGCAATTTTGCTTCAAAACCAAGAACGTAGGCGGGATGGTGACCAAACAGTTAGCTCCACGTTGGTCACCACCACCAGCAGGTATGGTTTGTATGCATGTTGATGCGGCCATCTTCCCAACAGAACGTCGCATGGGTTGGGGAGCTGTGCTTCGCGACCACAACGGCACCTTCATCCTCTCATGCAGCGAAGGTTTGGCGGTGTTCCCTGAACCTGAACTGGCAGAAGGCATAGCCATCAGGCAAGCACTCACGGTGCTAAGGGATCATAGCTTTCAAAGGGTGATTCTTGTGACTGATTGTTTGTCGATGATCAAGAGAGTTTCTTCATCAACCCTGGACCGGTCTACGGCAGGAGTGGTGGTGAAAGATATCAAGGAACTAGCGGAAGGCTTCATTTCCTGCTCGTTCAAACATGTACCACGTACATTAAATGTTGTCGCACACGTTTTAGCTCGTTCATCCGAACTTTCTTGTTGTAATATTTCTGTTGGTGTTATTCCCGGTGTTATCCGGGCTGAACTTTGTAATGACATTATGTGATCAATAAAGCGCTAAATTCTCAAAAAAAAAAAAAAACGACTACATCTGCTGCCACTACAGCAGCAATATGGCAGGCGGTACGACGACCGTGGCGGTCGACAGCCGCGGCGGCGCTGGCAAGGCCGGGGTGGCGACGATGCTGGTGGTGTCCAAGGGGCCGACCAAATTCCTGACCGCACACGGGCTGGAGCAGTGGTGGGCGGACGATGTCGAGTTGCAGGTTGCCCTCAACGACAGCAAGCTCATAGGGCGCCAACTCCGGTCGCTCTACGCCGCGCCGACGGCCGCGCCTGTCGGAGGGAGATAGGCTTATGTGCCACTTGTGTTGTCGTTGTACACGGTAGCAAAAAAGGGAACGTGTAAAGAAAGTGGGGGAAAATTATACTCACTGCGTTCCAATGAATAAGCCTATTTTTTTTTGAAAAGTCAAGCAAGATCAAACTTTTAGAAAAATTTATCAACATATGATGTTATATAGATATCATATAAAAATATAGTTCATGGTGTTTCTAATGACATTGATGTTATTTTTTGCATGTTAATATTTTTTCATAAAAACTTGGTTAAACTTTATGTTGGCCCAGTGGGAACTAGGGTATGGAGAGCCCACTCCCCCAGGACTCGCACGCCGGCCAGTCAGACGAAACGACTAAGGACCAGTCCTTGCCGCCTGGCGGGACCCTCGAGAGGCAACTCCCCTCGAGGGTCTGAAGAGGAAACGAGGGTCCCTCGCTTCAGGAGACCCACCCGAGGCGCCAACGCGCCTCGAGGGAAGTCAACAGAAGTCTCCCCACATGCCTCCCCAGGCCTGAGGAGAAACGTCGTGACCAAGGAAGTACGGCGGGGCGCACATGGCCTCTGCCACGACCACGTGGTGACGCAAGAACTCCCTTTTACCGTTTTGGTGATAAAAGAGTCAATAAAGTTGCGCCGCCTGCTGCAGAGCTGCCAGGACTGTCGGGGGGCTGCCCCCCGGGTAAGGCAGATCCCGGCGCAATTCGATAGTGTAGCAACAGTGATTGACCTTTGGCGAGAGCAAGGGCCACCCCCTAGTGTGCTGAAGGGGCAACTTGACCCTTGAGTGCTGGTAGAGTGCAAGGTGCCTCCTGGCAGGCGCAAAGGTCATCTCTGGCGGCTATAAATAGACACCCCGAGCCCTCATAACAGCACAAGCATCAGCGGGTGGTTCCTCTAAGAACTAGCTTCTCGAAGATGTCTTTGCTGGTAGGCTAAGACATCTTCGGGAGGCTAGGCCTAGAGATACTCATCCTGAGACGAACTCGGGTGCATCCGGAAAGGATCTCGGATCTTGGGCTCCGAGGAGACTCCCGGAAGGAGAGGTACTCGGTCTTACCGGATAGGCAATCTGGGTAAGTGCTAACCGGAACATTTATCTCGGTGCTAAACTTGTGCAGGAAGAATTCATAATGTCGAGCAAGAAGGTGACCGGCATGAGGGATCCCGGTAGGCCGTCAACGGTCTGCAGCAGGATTTCCCGCCTGATGCGGGGAGAAGTACCGTTCCGTCTGACACGGAAGCATGGTCACCTCCCGCCTGACACGGAAGCATGGTCACCTCCCGCCTGACACGGGAGCGCGTCAGCCGGTACGACAATGGTACGACAAGACACGACGTGCCTAGCCCGGCAATCCGGAAAAGGCTATCCGGGATGGGCAAAGACATGTCCTGTCTCTGACAGGGGGACAATGATGTTCCAGGACGACGCCTGCTGTCCTTGCCGGGATGATGACGAAGGGTCTACGCCGGATAGCACGGCGGCTAGGTCGCACTACCCGGTGTCGACATACCGGTTAGGCCTGTCCGGTGGGGCCAAGCCGGTTTAGGGTTTCCGGACCTCCTGGCCGGAACTCTATAAAAGGCGCCATAACTGCTTCTGTGAAGGAGAGACCAACTTGGGAGACAAAGCTATAGTCACATTTACTCGTAGAACATTTACTTCTTCTTCCCTCGAGTTCATCTAGTTCTTCTTGTTCTTCACCTCAAGAGCTCTAAGAGCAAGTTGTAGCCCTTGTACCACACTTATATAGAGAGGAAAGGCAGGAGTAGGGGTGTTACCTTCTCACGAGGGCCCTGAACCTGGGTATATCGTGTGTGCGTTGTGTGCCTTCGTGCATTTGTTCTTGTTTACTAGATCTTCCCCCTCACGCATTGATCTTGTTTCTCGTTCTTGAGAGATCTCGGTTACACCGGGATCCTCCCCGTGTGAGCTCTTCAGCTCGTTATCCCTCCCCGGATCCACCAACGTCCATCGGCCCCACACATTAGCCATCCTATGGCATCTGCCGTGACACCACCACGACAGTTGGCGCCCACCGGGGGGCAGACAGAGGCGTTGGCTGGTGTACACATCCGGACGGGTTCCCCCGTTCACTTCGATGTACGGGTTCTCTCTGGCCTTGTCGTCAGGCTGGGCGAAATGAATTTCGTCAGCGACAACGCCGGGTGTTTCCGGAACAAACCCTTCCCGGTGAACGGATGCCTCATCGACTTCGGTGGCTTCACCACCTACATCGCCACCGAAGTGATCTGCAACTACCCGGACGATGTCCTGGAAGCTGAGGATCCTCCCATGCTCATCGCAGCTCGGGGTCCGTGTGCCGGTCGCTCCCCGAGTTCCGTCGCGGTCATGATGGTCGGGACAACCGAGGAGGAGTACAAGGACGCTGACGGCGATGCCGGAAGCGGCCACATTCGTTTGGCCAAACCTCCTCAGGAAAGAGGTGCGGCCCAAGACGGCGATCCGCAGCCGTCCCAGCCACGTCGTCGCCCGGATCCCCTCTCGGGTCTGGTGGACAAGTTGGCTGTCCCTGTGACTGCTGAAGCAGACACCCAAGACACTTCGGCTGACTTGGAGGAGCAGCGTAGGTTGCTACTCGTCGAAGCGCAGGAGATCGCCGAGATCCGGCGTGAGCTCAATGCTAGCCTCCGGGAGTACAATGCAGCTCACAGATTCCTTAAGATAGACTCCCGGGACAAGCGTATTGCGGATCTGCGCAAGAAAGAAAGAATGGTGAATGATGAGTTGGCGGGTGGAGCCGCGACCAGTCACACGGGTAGCCTGATCTCGGCTGGGAGACCGGTGTACAGCTCGCCGGCGAAAACTCTCAGGGCTGCCGAAGCCGCCATGGCAGAGCTAGCAGGGCTATCCGGTGAGGCTCTGCGCAAGCAGCAGGAACGGGTGAATGAGCTAGTCGTCGAGGCCAACCGGCAGAACCAGGCCTTCAAGAAGAAGAACCCCGGAGCGGGATCCCAAGTGCATTCAGCAAGGGCCGATAGCCAAGATCGGGCGGAGAGGCCTCCTCCCCGCATCCGAGCAGAAGCAAGAGCAAGAGCAAGAGCAAAAGCCGGAGCAGAAGCCGGGGCTCCGGCATCCAGCAAGCCGGGCAGCATAACTCGGGGCAGGCAGGAAGTACCCGTGATGGTGGCAACCTGGGTGTAGGAAACAATAACCCGGCTAGCCGTGGTAATCCACCCCGGAACCCCCCCCCCCCATGTTCAGGGAAACCCGCGAAGGGAGGCCGCCTCTGTCCCGCAGCAGGCTGTGATCCCGGTACAAGACATGCTCAACGATGGCAACTCAAGATTGCAGCAGCTCGGGTACCAGCCCAATGAGAATCCTTTGGGATCTCGGATAGGAACCAGACAGCTGGATCCGACCGATGCCAGATTCCGGCTCGACCGAATCCACCAGTCCGAGCTAGTGGAAGAGCAAGGACCTCCGGGACCTGCCTGCCTTGGACCCCGGATCATGCGGGAGCCGCCTGTCCGGAATTTTCAGCTCAACCGAGGTGCTAAGACCTATGACGACAGCAAGAAGCCGGAGGACTGGTTAACCGACTATGTAACTGCAGTAAGCATAGCCGGTGGAAACAGACGCTGGGCGGTACGTTACGTACCGCAGATGTTGGAAGGACCTGCCAGAATCTGGTTGAACAACTTGAGAACTGGCATCATAGACTGTTGGTTGGATTTCGAGGAGGCATTTATCAGCAACTTCACCAGCACGTACAAAAGGCCAAACAGGCCTCAACAGCTCGCCATCTGTAGGCAAAGGAGCAACGAGACTGACCGGGAGTACCTTACCCGGTGGAGCAATATTCGCAATTCTTGCGAAGGGGTGGTAGAGGCACAAGCCATCTCCTGGTTTGCACAAGGATGTCGGCATGGCTCAATGCTTTGGCAGAAGTTGCAAAGGAAGATGCCGGCGACCTTGGCAGAGACCATGCGCATCGCCGATACCTATACGCTTGGAGATCCCATGCAACCCCTGGTGGATGTCGGTGACTCCAATAGGAGGAATGCGGGACCTCAGCGTTCGGGATCAAGCAGAAGCCATGATCGCCAGGATTTTGGCCAGAAGAAAAATCAGCCCGAGTACCACCATGCCGCGCAGCATGTCGCAGAAGTGACCCAGGATCAAGAAGATACCGGCAACAGTCAGCGTCAGAAGACAAGTGGCCCGGCTTGGGGTCAGAGCCAGGAAGTGCAAAAAACTTGGGTGGAACAGAAGAAGCCCCTGACGTATGAAGAGATGTTGAACAAGCCATGCTGCTACCACACCCTGGAGGCCAACAAGCCGGCGAACCATTCTACTCGACAGTGCAGCTGGTATCAGCGCACATTGCAGGAGGGCAGCTCGGGGGCTATTCGGCCCAGTGCTCCGGCATCTCGACCCAACATTCCGAGACCTCCTCCTCCGACGTCGGGAGCCAACGCAATCCGGATCAATCAGCCTCAGCGAGGACCCCCTGAAGGAGATATGCCCTAGAGGCAATTAATAAAGTGTATTCTTTATCATATCTCGTTTGTTCATAATAGGTTTTTGTGTCATGCTAGAATCGTATTAAGCGGAAACATTAATGCGGGTGTGATACGTAAACAACCAGGTCCCTAGTAGCCTCTACTAAGACTAGTTTCGTTGCGCGATTGATGATCGAGGTTTCCCGGTCATGGGGCATGGCGCCGGTCGGCAATGAGAGTCATATCGCTAGAGAGCGATGTGATGGACATACCCAGATTTGGAGAACATAGTCGTTACGCCTTTGACCGTGAGATCAACTCTTATTGATATTCCCCGAAGATACATTGATTGCACCAAACGTCGTATCTTATTTAGTATGACAATAACGGTGATACTTTTGGGTATTGGAAAGGAGTATTGAGACGAGGGGTCAAGAGAGGGATTTGCCAGTCCGCATAGCAGGATAGATACTCTCGGGCCCACTCGGTGAGATCTTGTCTAATGAGCTTGCAAGCATGTGACTAGGTCACGGAGACATGAGATCATGAACGAGTAGAAGATAGCGTCGTCGGTAACGAGGTCGGGATTAGGTATGGAGATATATATGGAACGACACTCGGACGTGCTAAGTATCGCTATGGCAAAAGGTCTAAGACTTCACGTTCAGGTTTGATAGATGAAAGTCATTCGTTATATCTCAGGGATTAATTCATGGGGTCCAGGCCTACGGATTAGTCGTTGATCATTGAGGAGTCTTGATCATACCTGATATTATATCGAACCGCTAGGGTAACACACTTAAGGGGTTTCGACAAGACAACCAGAAAGGAAGGAGATCACCGGGAGCGTCCCGGGAGAGGTCCGATGGAGATCGGGCAGCGCCGAAAGAGTTTTCGGAGCTAGGAAATATTATATATATTATGTTTGATATTAATTAGTGTTATTAATATGCAAATATGATTTTATATATTTATTTTCGAATTTATTAAGGCAGATTTCCCTAAATGGGCCTTCCGGACGAAAGAAGGCCCAAGAGGGGAAAATTCCCTAGGGGAATTCGGTGGGGGCCAGGAGGGCCGGCCTAGGTGGGCCACAAGGGGCCCACCAGGGGGCCGACGCACTCCCTTGGCCGAACCAGGCTGTGTGGGGTTAGTCCCACATTGCCTGGCTGGCAAGGTTGGCTCCCCTTGGGAGCCTATATAAGAAGGGGCACCCCCAGCCTTTTAATTCACCAATTAATTCCTGATTTCTCTCTCGATCTCGGGGTTCCCAAGTCGGAGCCGCGCCGAGCAAGAGGAGTCGGGGATCTCCTCCACCATAGCCCGCTGCCGCGCTGCTGGTGTTCCGGTCCAAGTCTTCCGCTGCTCGTCCTGGACTGGAGCTTCGGAGGCGTCGTCTCCACCGTACGTGTGCGACTCCCTGCGAGGTGCTGCGCTAGCGGTACTCGGAGGCCTACTTCCTCTACACGACCTTGAGGTCGGCTTCGTCGGTCTGCATCGACAACGTTTGTGCGGGAACGTAATCCCCGCTTTCGGTCTACAAGGGTACGTATTCCGATCTACGTTCGTAATACTATATCTGCATAGAATAGATCTTGGCTAGTTTAAGGATATCGTTGCTAGGAAAATTATTGTTTTCTGCCCTTGATCCCCTTCAGTGGTATCAGAGCCGATCTATCGTAAGATATAGCTGTACGCTGTTAGAACCCGTGCTCTGCACGGGGGCACCGTTCCTGTTATTTGCTACCCTCTAGCGTGCACTTGTGTATTCCAGCGGCATTGAGTTGATGAAGCGGCCCAGACCGACTTTACGCGTACGCTTACGCGAGACTGGTTCCACTACTGACATACGGCTTGTACCGTATCTGTGGCTGGCGGGTGACAGTTTCTCTCTCTTTAGTTGGTCTTCGCATTTTCAATGGAGGGCCCGAAAGGGATGCTTAAACATGCAATTATTGGATCGTTGTTGTGGTCATAAGATTCGTAGGTATGAAGCAGTTCTATTTACGAAAGCCCCAAGCCACGTAAAATTTGCAAAAGATAAAGTAGAAGCGTCTAACTTTATTTTGCAGGGGCTATGTGATATGGTCAAGGTAGGTTTATTAAATTGTTTATAAACTGCGGGCGCCAAGAAGACCATGGCGCGATGGACTATATCACATTGCATTACATTTGATGTTTTGTGTGCATCTTATTTTGTGTGATTGTGTGTGTTACACGGTGGTAGCTGAATAAGATGATCCCTTCAAAATACCACTAGTGTTCTCCCTCCAACGCGCACCACCAATAAAGTTCTACGTTATGAGGCAGGCCGTGATGATCGGGTGTCAGACATATCTTCGTTCGCATACGGTGGGTGTAAGCCATGTTGCACAAGCGTCAGCGTGGAGGTCTTTGGTGGCGAGCCTAGCATACTCAGAGGTATGGCCTCGGAACAGGAAGGCCGAAAGGCCGAGCACGAGTCACAAAATTGGTGTGACAGACGATTTTTTCTACTCTTGAAGTTGTGCCGCCGGCTTTGATGATGAGGGGTGGTGCAACGGATGGGGGTCGTGTAATCGCTTAAACGACCAGGAGGGATGTTCGTTTGAGTGGGAGTTATGTTAGTTATTTTCTAAAATACTATAACTCAAAATTATTATGAACAAAGTCTTATGTTGTTGCAAATTCCATTGTAGATGTCTCGCCCCTCGTTTAACCTAGGTCTGTTCCTTGAGAAAGAAAAGCTTAAGACCAATGGGTCAAACTTCATGGCCTGGTTCCGCAACCTGAGGATCCTCCTCACTCCCCATAGGGTGGCCTACGTCATTGAGGCCGCCATAGGTGACCCTCCTGCAGATGATGCCTCTGAGGATGAGAAGAAGGTCTTCCAGACCCGATCGGAGGATTCTGCCTTTGTCCAGAGTGGCATGCTCTACGCCATGGAAGCCGACCTGCAAAAGCGCTTCGAAAAGATGAGCGCCTTTGAGATCATTTCGGATCTTAAGGCTGTCTTTGCGCCGCAGGCTAAGGCTGAGAGATATGAGGCTTCTGAGCTTTTCTTCTCAGCCAAGATGGAAGAGCATAGCAGTGTGAGCGAGCATGTAGTCAAGATGTCTGGCTACGTTCAACGCCTGAATGCTCTGGAGTGCAAGATTCCCGATGAGCTGGCGATTGACAGGGTGTTGCAATCGTTGCCACCGAGCTACAAAGGCTTCGTCATGAACTACAACATGCAGGGCATGGCTAAGTCCCTGGGTGAAGTGTTCGTGATGCTCAAGACTGCTGAGGTAGAGATTAAGAAGGAGCACACGCTGTTGATGGTCAACAAGACCGTTGATTTCAAGAAGTCCGGTGGCAAGGGAAAAGCAGAGCTGGAAGTCCCGGAGGGAGGCAAAGTTGGCTGCCAAGTCCAGGACTAACAAATATGGTCCCAGAGCTAGCGTGGAGTGTTTCTACTGCAAGGGGAAGGGTCACTGGAAGCGCAACTGCCCCAAGTATCTGGAGGATAGGAAGTCTGGCAAGACGGTCGACAAAGAGAAAGGTATATTTGATATACATGTTATAGATGTGTACCTTACATCCGCCCGGAGCAATACGTGGGTATTTGATACTGGTTCTGTTGCTCATATATGTAACTCTCAGGAGGAGTTACGGAATAGAAGGCGGCTGACGAAGGATGAGGTGACGATGCGCGTCGGCAACGGATCGAGAGTCGACGTGGTGGCTGTCGGCACGCTCCCTCTGCATCTACCATCGGGATTAGTTTTGGTTTTAAATAAATGTTATTTTGTGCCATCCTTGAGTGTAAACATTATAAGTGGGTCTTGCCTGTTACAAGACGGTTATTCATTTAAATCAGTGTCAAGCAATTGTGCTATTTATATGAATGATATCTTTTATGTTGATGCTCCCGAGAGTAATGGTTTATTCTTGTTGAATCTCGATCGTAGTACTCACATCCATAACATAGAAGCCAAACGAATTAAGTGTAGTGACGATACCGCCATGTTTTTGTGGCATTGCCGTCTTGGTCATATTGGTATAAAGCGCATGAAGCGACTCCACTCCGATGGACTCTTGGACTCGTTGGATTTCGGATCCCTCGATACATGTGAACCATGCCTCATGGGCAAAATGACCAGGACACCGTTCAAAGGTTTCGTTGAACGGGCGTCGGATTTGTTGGGGATCATACATACAGACGTATGTGGACCAATGAGCGTTTCGACACGCAATGGTTATCGTTACTTCGTCACCTTCACTGAGGACTTGAGTAGATACGGTTATATCTATTTGATGAAACACAAGTCTGAAACGTTTGAAAAGTTCAAAGAATTCCAGAGTGAAGTTGAGAATCAGCTTAATAGGAAAATCAAGCATCTCCGATCCGATCGCGGTGGAGAGTACTTGAGTTTTGAGTTTGGCACACATCTGAAGAGTTGTGGCATAGTACCCCAACTTACGCCCGCCGGAACGCCGCAGCGAAACGGTGTGTCCGAGCGACGTAATCGTACTCTACTGGATAGTGTCCGATCTATGATGTCTCTTACCGATCTGCCAGTGTCCTTCTGGGGTTATGCGTTAGAAACAGCCGCATTCATTTTAAATAGGGCTCCGTCCAAGTCCGTTGAAACGACGCCGTATGAATTATGGTATGGCCATAAGCCTAAGTTATCGTTTCTGAAGGTTTGGGGTTGTGAGGCGTACGTTAAGAAACTACAGCCCGACAAACTCGAACCGAAGTCGGAAAAAGTCGTCTTTGTAGGATATCCGCGGGAAACCGTAGGGTACACCTTCTACAACCAAGCTGAGGGCAAAACTTTTGTCGCGAAGACCGGTGCCTTTCTAGAGAAGGAGTTTCTCGCGAAAGGAGTAAGTGGGAGGAAGGTAGACCTCGATGAAATCGTTGATCCTGAACTCGAGATTCCGAGTGGCGCAACGGAAGCAATTCCGGAAACGTCCTCCGTGGAAGGAGTGGGAGAAACTGTCGAGGAAGATGTTCTACCTCGTAGGTCTGGTAGATCTTGGATCCCACCAGAATGGTATGGCAACATGGTTTGCACCGTCATGCTAGTCGAGCAAGACGAACCTACGAACTACAAGGAGGCGATGGAGAGTCTAGAGTCCGAGAAATGGCTTGAAGCCATGAAATCCGAAATAGGATCCATGTATGATAACCAAGTGTGGACTTTGGTGGATATTCCCGAAGGGCGCAAGGCCGTCGAGAATAAGTGGATTTTTAAGAAGAAGACTGATGCTGATGGTAATGTGACCGTCTATAAAGCTCGGCTTGTCGCAAAGGGTTTCCGACAAGTTCATGGAATTGACTACGATGAAACTTTTTCACTTGTAGCGATGCTTAAGTCTATTCGGATTTTGTTAGCGGTCGCTGCCTACTATGATTATGAAATCTGGCAGATGGACGTCAAAACGGCCTTCCTGAATGGAAACATTGAGGAAGAGTTGTACATGGTACAGCCGGAAGGTTTTGTCGATCCAGGAAGTGCTAACAAGGTGTGCAAGCTTCAGCGATCCATCTATGGATTGAAGCAGGCATCTCGGAGCTGGAATCTTCGCTTTGATGAGGTAATCAAAGGTTTTGGATTTATCCAGAATGTGGAAGAGACCTGTATTTACAAGAAAATGAGTGGGAGCTCGGTTGTGTTCTTAGCACCGTATGTTGACGACATATTGCTAATAGGGAATGATGTGAAACTTCTGAATAGCGTGAAGGAATATTTAAACAGTAAGTTTTCCATGAAGGACTTAGGAGAAGCTGCGTATGTTTTAGGCATAAAAATCTACCGTGATAGATCAAGGCGCCTATTAGCACTAAGTCAGAGTACTTATCTTGATAAAATATTGAAGCGTTTTCATATGGAGAAGGCAAAGAAGGGTTCTCTGCCGGTTATCAAGAATAATATATTGCGTAAGGCGCAGTGTCCGGTGACGGAACTGGGTAAGGCCGAAATGACGAAACATCCTTATGCTTCAGCCATAGGATCGATCATGTATGCAATGTTGAGTACTAGACCAGATGTGGCATTAGCTCTAAGTTTGACAAGCCGGTTCCAGAGTAATCCTGAAATGCCGCATTGGGTAGCTGTTAAGAGCATTCTTAAGTATCTCAATAAGACAAAGGAAATGTTCCTTGTGTATGGTGGCTGCGATGAGGAACTTGGCGTAACGGGTTACGTAGATGCAAGTTTCTCCTCAGACCCCGATGACTGTAAGTCACAGACAGGTTACGTGTTCAAGGTGAATGGAGGCGCCGTGTGCTGGAGAAGTGGGAAGCAACCCATAGTCGCACAATCTACAATGGAGTCGGAGTACATTGCTGCCTGCGAGGCCGCGAATGAAGCTGTGTGGCTGAGGAAGTTCGTCATCGAACTTGGAGTGTTCCCGAGCGTGCAAGACCCCGTGGTCCTCTTCTGCGACAATACGGGTGCCATTGCGAACGCCAAGGAGCCAAGGTCTCACTCCACCGCCAAACACATTCTCCGACGCTTCCACGTGATACGTCAGTACGGACAAGGAGGCGATGTGAAGATTTGCAAAGTGCATACGGATCTGAATGTGGCAGATCCGCTGACGAAGCCTCTCCCGCTTGATAAGCATGAACATCACCAATTAGCTATGGGTGTTAGGCTTTTACCAAGTTGTAATCTAGATTAAGTTGTACTCTAGTGCAAGTGGGAGACTGAAGGAGATATGCCCTAGAGGCAATTAATAAAGTGTATTCTTTATCATATCTCGTTTGTTCATAATAGGTTTTTGTGTCATGCTAGAACAGTATTAAGCGGAAACATTAATGCGGGTGTGATACGTAAACAACCAGGTCCCTAGTAGCCTCTACTAAGACTAGTTTCGTTGCGCGATTGATGATCGAGGTTTCCCGGTCATGGGGCATGGCGCCGGTCGGCAATGAGAGTCATATCGCTAGAGAGCGATGTGATGGACATACCCAGATTTGGAGAACGTAGTCGTTACGCCTTTGACCGTGAGATCAACTCTTATTGATATTCCCCGAAGATACTTTGATTGCACCAAACGTCGTATCTTATTTAGTATGACAATAACGGTGATACTTTTGGGTATTGGAAAGGAGTATTGAGACGAGGGGTCAAGAGCGGGATTTGCTAGTCCGCATAGCAGGATAGATACTCTCGGGCCCACTCGGTGAGATCTTGTCTAATGAGCTTGCAAGCATGTGAATAGGTCACGGAGACATGAGATCATGAACGAGTAGAAGATAGCGTCGTCGGTAACGAGGTCGGGATTAGGTATGGAGATATCTATGGAACGACACTCGGACGTGCTAAGTATCGCTATGGCAAAAGGTCTAAGACTTCACGTTCAGGTTTGATAGATGAAAGTCATTCGTTATATCTCAGGGATTAATTCATGGGGTCCAGGCCTACGGATTAGTCGTTGATCATTGAGGAGTCTTGATCATACCTGATATTATATCGAACCGCTAGGGTAACACACTTAAGGGGTTTCGACAAGACAACCGGAAAGGAAGGAGATCACCGGGAGCGTCCCGGGAGAGGTCCGATGGAGATCGGGCAGCGCCGAAAGAGTTTTCGGAGCTAGGAAATATTATATATATTATGTTTGATATTAATTAGTATTATTAATATGCAAATATGATTTTATATATTTATTTTTGAATTTATTAAGGCAGATTTCCCTAAATGGGCCTTCCGGACGAAAGAAGGCCCAAGAGGGGAAAATTCCCTAGGGGAATTCGGTGGGGGCCAGGAGGGCCGGCCTAGGTGGGACACAAGGGGCCCACCAGGGGGCCGGCGCACTCCCTTGGCCGAACCAGGCTGTGTGGGGTTAGTCCCACATTGCCTGGCTGGCAAGGTTGGCTCCCCTTGGGAGCCTATATAAGAAGGGGCACCCCCAGCCTTTTAATTCACCAATTAATTCCTGATTTCTCTCTCGATCTCGTGGTTCCCAAGTCGGAGCCGCGCCGAGCAAGAGGAGTCGGGGATCTCCTCCACCATAGCCCGCTGCCGCGCTGCTGGTGTTCCGGTCCAAGTCTTCCGCTGCTCGTCCTGGACTGGAGCTTCGGAGGCGTCGTCTCCACCGTACGTGTGCGACTCCCCGCGAGGTGCTGCGCTAGCGGTACTCGGAGGCCTACTTCCTCTACACGACCTTGAGGTCGGCTTCGTCGGTCTGCATCGACAACGTTTGTGCGGGAATGTAATCCCCACTTTCGGTCTACAAGGGTACGTATTCCGATCTCCGTTCGTACTACTATATCTGCATAGAATAGATCTTGGCTAGTTTAAGGATATCGTTGCTAGGAAAATTATTGTTTTCTGCCCACGATCCCCTTCACCCCCACCTCGGCCGGTGAACGTGGTGCACACCCGGAACGACAATGGTGCAGGCCCCAGTAATCAAGCCGTACATCAGCAAGGCAACTACCGGGAGGCACATCAAAGCTATGTGGTCTTCGTAACCGAGCCCACTGACCGGAAGAGTGTGCGACAGCGTGCCCTGGAAGTGAACGCCGTGATTCCGGCGGTGCCCAAGTTCTTGCACTGGTCCGAGATGGAAATCACGTGGAGCCGGAAGGACCATCCCAGAGTTATGCCTAAGCCGGGGGCGTACGCTTTGGTGGTAGAGCCAACCTTTGTCGGGCCAAGCCTCAACGTCCGCTTCAGTCGGGTTCTGATTGACAATGGCAATGCCATTAACATCATGTACAAGGATACGATGCTGAAGCTGGGGGTGTCCATGAACACCTTGTTACCTACCGAGACGACCTTCCACGGCATTGTGCCCGGAGTCTCTTGCTCACCCATGGGTAAAATCTGGGTTGAGGTGCTATTCGGAACCCGAGAGAACTGCCGAACCGAGAGCTTGGAATTCGAGGTCGTGGACCTCGAAAGCCCGTATCACGCACTGATCGGCAGGCCGGCCCTGGCCAAGTTCATGATCTCAACTCACATGGGCTACCTGAAGATGAAGATGCCGGGACCTAACGGCATAATCACCATCTCGGGAGACCCCAAGCGCTCCATGGAGTGTGCTTCGGCCGGCTCGTGCTTAGCCGAGTCCCTGGTGATCGCGGAAGAAAAGAAGAGGATCCAGCAGGTGGTGGCGATGGCCAAGACCTCCCAACTCGGAATGCCCGGGATGGTGAACCCGGAGCAGGGTGCATCATTCCAGCCACCTAAGGAGACGAAGAAGGTGGGTGTGGACCCCAGCAACCCGGAGCGCCAAGTTATCATTGGCAGCAACCTGGACAGCAAATAGGAAGGCGAGCTCGTCGACTTCCTCCGTGAGAATCGGGATGCTTTTGCGTGGTCGAGTGACGATCTGCAAGGAGTTCCGAGGGAGTTGGCTGAGCACTCTCTGTTTGTTAGGACGGATGCGAAGCCGGTGAAGCAACCGACTAGGCGCCTCTCGGATGAAAGAAGAGCTGCCGTCATGGAGCATCTTGCTATACTGCTGGCCGCCGGATTCATGATGGAAGTGCTGCACCCGGATTGGATATCAAATCCGGTCCTGGTAGAGAAGAAGAAAGCTGATCCCCTCCTGCTTAAGGTGTGGCGCATGTGCATCGACTTCACCAACCTCAACAAAGCATGTCCGAAGGACCCCTTTCCACTGCCCAGGATAGATCAAGTGATAGATTCCACTGCTGGGAGTGAGCCTTTAACTTTTTTAGATGACTATTCTGGTTTTCACCAGATACCTTTGAATCCGGATGATCAATTGAAAACTGCTTTTATTACCCCGTATGGGGCTTATTGCTATCGTGTCATGACTTTCGGTTTGAGAAATGCTGGTGCTACATACCAGAGGTGCATGCAGAAATGTTTGCATGACCAGATAGGCCGGAATGCCGAGGTCTATGTCGATGACATAGTCATAAAAACAAAAGAAAAAGCCTCATTGATCGATGATCTGAGGGAAACATTTAAGAACTTAAGAAGATTCCGGATGAAGTTGAATCCGGATAAGTGCACATTCGGTGTTCCGGCAGGAAAATTACTCGGTTTCCTCATCTCAAGCCGGGGGATTGAAGTCAACCCGGGTAAGATACGTGCTATCGAGAGCATGAAATTACCCGTGTGTCTCAAAGATGTGCAGAAGTTCACTGGTTGTCTTGCATCCCTAAGTCGGTTTGTGAGCCGACTTGGAGAGAAGGCCTTGCCCCTATACCAGTTAATGAAGAAGAGCAAAACATTTGTTTGGACCCCGCAGGCCGATGCGGCGTTCAACGATTTGAAGAGAATGCTTTCAACAACACCCGTGTTGGCATCCCCGTTGCACAAGGAGCCTATGCTGCTTTATATTGCTGCCACTAACCGGGTAGTTAGCGTAGCTATTGTGGTAGAGAGGGAAGAAGGGGGCAAACTAATACATAGACCGGTGTATTACCTCAGTGAGGTGATCTCGGAATCCAAGCAAAACTACCCGCACTACCAGAAGATGGCGTATGGAGTGTACATGGTCGTGACCAAGCTCAAGCACTACTTTCAAGAGCACCCAATCACAGTGGTGTGCGAGGCTCCTCTCGCCGAGATCATTGGTTGCAAGGATGCTAGCGGCCGGGTCGCCAAATGGGCCATCCAGTTGTCTCCGTACGCTCCGGCATACGAGAGACGAGATGCCATCAAGTCGCAGGCGCTGCCGGACTTTTTGGTAGACTGGGCCGAGATGCAGTATGAACCTCCGATGTCGGATTACAACTTCTGGAGGATGCATTTCGATGGCTCCAAGGCCAAGATCGGGTTGGGTGCCGGAGTGGTTCTCACCTCACCAAAACAAGATGTGCTGAAGTATGTCCTGCAAATTCATTTCCGGGCATCTAACAATGTCGCTGAGTACGAGGCCTTGGTTCATGGACTGAATGTCGCCAAGGAGATCGGCATCCGCCGGATAGAGTGTTTCGGCGATTCCGACCTCGTGGTGCAGCAGGTGTCGGGGAACTGGGATGCGCTGGATGCCAACATGGCCTTGTATCGATTTCATGTGCAGAAAATATCCGGATTTTTCGAAGGATGCGAGTTCAAGCACATACCCAGAGGAGAAAACGAGGCAGCATATGTGTTGTCCAAGCTAGGATCATCTCGGGATGCCATCCCACCCGGGATCGCTCTTGAGCATTTGAGGAAGCCATCTATTCAGCCCTCACCCGAGTCGGATTCTATCTTCATCCCCAAGGAGCCTGGTTCGGAAGCTGTACCCATGGAAGTGGAAGTCGGGAGCATCGCATCGAACCCGGGGACTGCATCACAGTGCTCAAAGGGGCAAAGAAAGATGATGATGGAGGTGATGTCGGTAGAGCCAATGGACATAGATATTCCCATGTTCCCGGTTCGACCAGTCCCGGGATGGGCGCAACCCATTATGGTTTACATCTCGGAAGGAACCCTCCCGGAGAGTGAAGTGGAAGCCCGACAGATAGTGCGAAGGTCAAAAGCATACACCGTCATCAATCAAGAGCTATATAAGAGGAGTGTCACCGAGGTACTCCAGAGGTGTGTGGAACCGGAAGAAGGACAAGAGATGTTGCTGGAAATACATCAGGGGGAATTTGGACATCATGCATCATCCCGGGCCCTGGCAGCGAAAGTGTTCCGGCATGGGTTCTACTGGCCCACTGCGTTACAGCAAGCAGAAGACATTGTCCGGAAGTGTGGAGGATGCCAGAGGTTTGCTCACCGAATACATATGCCGGCATCGGCACTGAAGACAATCCCTATCACTTGGCCATTCGCAGTATGGTGTTTGGACATGGTCGGACAGTTCAAGCCGGCAAAAGGCAATATGACTCACATATTGGTCATGGTGGACAAGTTCACCAAGTGGATAGAGGTCAAACCAATCCGGAAGTGTGACGGACACACCGCCGTGCAATTCCTGAAAGACATCATCTTGAGGTACGGATACCCGCACAGCATCATCACGGATAATGGCACCGATTTTGCTGTGGGGGAATTCGCTCAATTTTGTGTTGAGAAGGGAATCCGGTTAGATGTAGCATCAGTTGCACACCCGGAAGCAAACGGGCAAGTTGAAAGAGCAAATGCATTGGTTTTGGCCGACATCAAAGCTCGCTTGATCGAACCACTGTTGAGAACTCCGGGATGCTGGATAGAGGAATTACCAGCAGTATTATGGGGTCTCCGGACCACACCGAATAGATCTACCGGGTATACGACTTTCTTCATGGTGTATGGTGCCGAGGCAGTGCTCCCGATCGACATACAATATGATTCCCCGAGAGTGACAATGTTCACCGAGACCGAGGCGAAAGAGGCCCGAGAAAATGATGTGGACTTACTTGAAGAAGCAAGAGAATTGGCATTGTCTCGGTCGGCAATTTATCAGCAAAATCTCCGTCGCTATCATAGCCGGAAGGTGCACCCGAGAGTGTTCCGAGAAGGAGATCTTGTGCTTAGGCTCATCCAACGCACGGCCGGAATGCATAAGCTGTCACCTCCATGGGAGGGACCTTTTGTAATAAGCAGGGCATTGCACAATGATTCTTATTACCTTGTAGATGCGCAGGAGGCTAGGGAAGGTGTAATGGACATATCCGGTAAGGAAACCAAGCGTCCATGGAATGTCGCCCTGCTTCGACCCTTTTACACGTAAAGGGCTCAGTGTATGTTGTATTTCGGTTTTTATCTATTAATGAAAGTTAGGCACCCCGGGAGGAACCCGGGGACTGCCTCGTTGTGTGCCCATTTACTTTGTCCAGTTTGTTTATTATTTCATGTCGGCATCCCGGGAAGAAACCGGGGACTGCCTGATACCTATTTTTTATGTTATCTGTATGCCGGGAAAGTTCCGAAATCGATTCTCAAAGTCAAAGTAATGTATGTCATGTGAAATCATCTTGTGACTCGACTGACGAACGCCGAAATGGTAGTCAAGAGCAAAGAGAATCAAATATGGGGAACACGAAAATGGTCTCGGGGACTCGGAGCAGGAACTTATCCGGCATACCTGTTTTACTAACCCGGTTATTTTTTATGTCGGGAATTCGGTTAACTGGAACTCGAATATTCTTAAGTAATGTATGCCGTGTATGGAGTTTTGTGACTCGACTGTCGAACGCCGAAATGGTAGACAAGAGCAGAAATTGCCTAAGTATGGTAAACATGAAAAGGAACTCGGGGACTCGTGGCAGAATAAACCGACATAGCTCGTTTTAATATATAATATAGTGCGAAACATAAATCTTAAAAGTATATATTACATCTTGCACCCGGCATCCCGGGGATCTAACAGTTCAACACTTAAATATTTCTAAGGAACAGGAGAAGCCGGTTTCTCGACGGTAGCAGGAGCGGCGGGGACGACTTCCTCCGCACCAGCAGCGGCACTCGGCACATCCGGACGCACCTCGGCCCGAGAGGCCTCGGGTGGTGTTGGAGTAGAAGCATCCCGAGAGACCATGGTCTCGGTGGCGGCACCAGAAGCAGCGTCGTCCTCCTCCAGGATCTCGGCGTCCACGTCGTCAGTTGCACCGGTTTCGTTGTCATCCTCGTAATCTGACTCGGAGTCAGAGCTGACAAGGCTGGCGATGAAGACGCAAATGTTGGACCGGGAGGCGATGCGATGCGCCACTTATTGGCGCCGCTGGACCTTAGCCGGATCGCTGCACCACGGCGAGATGGTGCGCAGGCGCTGGACCACGTCAAGGTCGAGACCCTCGTACCAACTAAGTACATGGCTCAAGACCTGATCGGCACCAGCCCGCGCACCGGAGCGCTTCCAAGCGTGGACACGCTTCCCGGCAGCTCGGAGTGCACTCACTAGTTCGCTGACCGAGAGCGTCGCGCTGACGCCTGGCCATAGTGCACCATGATAGTGAATCGCGGCGATGAGCAACTCCGTCCCGATCGACCGAAGAGGCACTATCCGGGCCTTCAGGGCAGTGAGGTGATCCTAAATGTCCCAAGAATCCGAGACGGGGCCCTTCCCGGCGCGCTTCTCCTGGGCGGCAGCGACCGCAAGATTGGCAGCATCGCGGGAGTGCTCGAATTCCCCTTTAAAAAGAAGAGCTGTCAAGCGACTAGGTCATAAGGATTGTAGCAGTAAAGAAAGAGAGCATGAGAAAAAAGATGTCGGTCAACTTACTGTTAAGATCCCGGTTCAATCCGGTTAGCTCAGAGAGCCAAGTATCGGCCTGTGACCGGAGAAGCGCCAGCCCGGTCTCGGCGAGATGCGCGCGCGCCTCGGATTGGTCCAAGGTCTCCTTCTGCTTCTTCGTCGCCTCCACAAAGCGCGTCTTCATGTCGCTCGCGGCAGACTTGGCCTTTTCGAGCTCAGCACTTAGCCGCGCGATCTCGGCCTGGGTCGCGGCTAGCACAGACTTCTGCTCCACCAAGATTTTGCGCGCGGAATCCCGCTCCTACCGGAGGTGCCCCTCGCACTTCTTGGACTAGCCAAGATCAGCAAGGACCCGGTGGAAGATGATGCCCTGTTTTTTGCCGCACTCCTGAATTCAAAACAAAGAAAGTTATATCAATCTTGGGAAGGATCCCGGAGACTCGGGAGGTTCCGAGGTCAATGTCAATTAAAAGTTACTCGGTGGGAAGGATCTCGGGGACTCGGCTTCCGAGTCCTATGATTTTCTCTAAGATTGGAGCCTAGTGGTCTGCTATTCAGTGGAATCTAGAACACTAAGCACCAATCTCGAGGACTAGTGGAGATGGAACAATTTTAAAGCCACTCGGTGGAAGGGATCTCGGGGACTCGGCTTCCGAGTCCTGGGATTTTCTCTAAGATTGGAGCCTAGTGGTCTGCTATTCGGTGGAATCTAGAACACTAAGCACCAATCTCGGGGACTGGTGGAGATGGAGCAATTTTAAAGCCACTCGGTGGAAAGGATCTCGGGACTCGGCTTCCGAGTCCTGGGATTTTCTCTAAGATTGGAGCCTAGTGGTCTGCTATTCGGTGGAATCTAGAGCACTAAGCACCAATCTCGGGGACTAGTGGGGGAGGAACAAATAATTTTTGGAAAAGGTAGAGGGAACAAGTGTACCTCGATCACCCGAGTAACGTCCAGCGCGGCCACCTGGAGAGCATGTAGGGCTTGGCCGCTACGGCTGGGACCCGCAGCGTGCAAGTCCTCCACGATCTCGGAGGCATCGGCGGCAATCCAGGCTTGGTTGTATTCTTCAACAACGCGCACGCCGGAGCCGCCAGGCGCGCGAGTAGCAACAACCTCCCGGGATCCTGAAGGCATAAATGAGCTTACGGTTGCTCGCAGCATCTGCAGGGAAGCAGTGGGGATCTCGGCAGGAGGTGGCGGTAACGGCGAAAACTTACCCGTGCTTAGGGCCAAGTCTTGGGCCGAGGACATCGGGGCAGCAGTAGGTTTGGCGGAGGTTGTTTTCTGCCCGGCGGCCTTGGTGTGCGCTTTCCCGGCAGGATGCTCAGGTTGCCGGGAAGAGGCCGCGGGCTGTTTCACCGGGGCTGTCTTGCTCGAGGCTTGCCGGGAGGGGCCGCTTGGCACGACCTGCCGAGGAGGACTTATGATTTCCGTCTCAAGCCCAGGCACCCTGCGCGGGCTCTCCGGAAGAAGGATGTCTTCCGATGCGGTCGTAACCTGGACAGGAATCTCGTCCACCACGGGACGAGTATCCGGAGTCGCAGCGGTAGTCAGTGCGGCACCAGAAGCAGGAGGCTCGCTCCCTCGAGCGGAAGGGCGAGATGGAGAAGAAGCAGCCCGAGGCGGGCTGGGAGTCCGGGATCCCGGAGGTCGGGAGGCAAAGGATTCTGGGACGTCGAGTGCATCGCTGAAAGAAATATACCAGTAAAGACTTCAGGAGAAGACAAGATCATGTAACATGAAGCAAAGAAAATTTACCCGGAATCAACGGTGGGTGGACCCCTTCTTCGGCGTAGAGGCTTCTTGGCCATTTGTTTGTTCGACCTGCTCTTCTTGGGGGTGCTGCCGGAAGCATCGGCAGGGGTTGTATCGGAAGCCGCACGCTTCCGGGTCTCGGCGCGTTTCGTCACGGCCGTGGGTTTCGGAACCACTGCTGAAGCCCAGTTGAGGGGAAGAGCGTCAATCACATCGAGTATTTGACAATCAATCTCATCCTCGTCGTCTGAAGAAAAATTGCCTCTGAGGTTGAAGGGTTACCCGGAGCAGCAGCGCGAACTAGAGGAACGGCAAGATGGTCCTCGCCGTCGGGATCCTCTCTCGGCATCTTAGCCGGTGCCGGGATGTTCGGCACGAAATTCCCGTCGGCGTGCATCGCGTCCTCCTCAGTTTGCCCCTCGAATAACTGCACGAATAAGTCATTGCATGACAACCATGTCGGTCTCCAGCAGAATCCGGGTGCAAATGCAAGTTTGCGAAAGACAGATAGAAGCACCTGTTTTAGTGGTTTTTTCCGGGATCCCCCGACGAGACCCCAGACATAATCATCCGACATCTTCGTTCGAGCGATAGCTCGAATGCGCCGGACGACTGCGGGACGGTCCAACCCGAAGATACTGGTCCTGGTGGGATCTAGGTTCCCGTCCATATGGCACATCTTGTGCACTCGGGTTTGTAGGGGGCAGACGCGACGGATAATGAAGCAGCACATGAGATCGTCGCCAGTCATCTTATCAGTCAACACGCCGAGGACGTCGTGCATACATCTGACCTCCTCGGTATCTGGAAGCCGGTTCCAGAGGTCGAATTCGCGGGGAGGTCCAATGGCGAACGCCGGCAGATTGATAAAATACGGGTTCGAGGATCCCGGACCATCTCCCGAAGTCTCCCGGTTCTTCACATAGAAGAAACTACGCTGCCACTTCCGGCAGGATTCTAATCCCTTGACTATGGGAAATCCGGAGTCAGCGCGGGGAATTATGGTGGCCGCTCCGCAGTCGACCAAGTCTTTAACTTTCTGATCCGGATTGGGGATGACTTGGCGGCGGAGGATGAAGTACTTGGCCCAGAGGTCCAAGAAAGGCCACACGCCGAGATATGCTTCCGTATAGGTGGTGAAGACCGAAAGCATCATAATGGCGTTGGCTGGGAGATGATGTGGTTGGAGGCTGTAGGTGTCGAGGAAGTTGCGGAAGAAGGGGCTAGCCGGAAGCCCAAACCCGCGCTCGAAATGCGTGAGGAATACAACGTATTCCCCGGGTTGGGGTTCCGGTTGAACCTCGCCCTCCGGGAGACGACTCTCGACTTCTGGCGGAATCCGGTGAGTCCGGTACAGCCAGTCGAGGTCCTTCTGCATGATCTCGGACCCATCCCAGCACCCCCGAACACTTTCTTCAGACATGTCGAAGAGATCTGCAGATGTATCCGGGCTACTCTGCAGGCGCAACGGCAGTTAGTCGGAGTTAGTCTACCGGGAGCTAACATATCGGATCACAAACTCCTAAAAGCAACCGGATTCCTAGCAAATAAGATCTACCGTACGCGAGTAAATCGAAACTTAATCGATGAAAATATGCTCGGGCAAGATACGAAGGTGGCCTAAATGCGAACGAAAAGTAACGTGCGGTGCGCATCCTCGTCAGCGCCGCGCGAATCGTGCTCGCCGGCGGCGGCGCCGCCGCGTGCATCATTTCACGACCGAACGCGAAGTATCATTCCCGTAAAGAAGTTCATCGGAGCGGAGAGAAGAACTCACCGGAGAAAGCGAGGCCGGTGACGGGCAAGAAGGGCGCGACCCGATGGTGGAAGCGAAGGGCTCCGGCGACCAGCGAGAGCGGCGGCGTTCAAGCTCCGGGCACGGCAACGGCGACGTGCTCGAGACGGCGGGGGGGGGGGGAAGTGAGAAGTTGAAGAATAAGAAGAGATGACCGTTCCAACCCCCTATTTATGGGGGGGGGGATCCGGAGCGGTTTCCGAATTTCCCGCCCACGATCTCCCCGATCGTGGGTGGGATCTATTTTGTGCAGCGCGACACGTGGCGTCCACCGGAGCGCCCGATCCGGCCACACCGGGGGCCACACAGCCCCAACAGTTCGACTTTGGATCGGCTGCGGCTCCCGGCGCGCGAACCCGAGCGGCGACGTGCTCGGTCAGAGGCACTCGAGTGTGTTTCTGATTCGACAGGACCTCGGGTGGGACCCAACCCAAGATCTGGAATTCAATGCGGAGCCAACGATCAAGATTCACTCACGTGGCACTATCCGGTTACGAGCATGGCCTTCCGGTCGAAACGATCTCGGTATGGGGATCTCGGCAAAACTCATCTCGGCATCAAGTCAAAGGATAGTCTCATATTTTCTGGGGAGATAGTTGTTATTAACGCTGATCCCGCACATCATCCGGGGTCGCTGCGCAGCACCAGCTTCGGGGACTAGTGTCGGGGGGCTGCCCCCCGGGTAGGGCAGATCCCGGTGCAATTCGACAGTGTAGCAACAGTGATTGACCTTTGGCGAGAGCAAGGGCCACCCCCTAGTGTGCTGAAGGGGCAACTTGACCCTTGAGTGCTGGTAGAGTGCAAGGTGCCTCCTGGCAGGCGCAAAGGTCATCTCTGGCGGCTATAAATAGACACCCCGAGCCCTCATAACAGCACAAGCATCAGCGGGTGGTTCCTCTAAGAACTAGCTTCTCGAAGATGTCTTTGCTGGTAGGCTAAGACATCTTTTGGAGGCTAGGCCTAGAGATACTCATCCTGAGACGAACTCGGGTGCATCCGGAAAGGATCTCGGATCTTGGGCTCCGAGGAGACTCCCGGAAGGAGAGGTACTCGGTCTTACCGGATAGGCAATCCGGGTAAGTGCAAACCGGAACATTTATCTCGGTCCTAAACTTGTGCAGGAAGAACTCATAATGTCGAGCAAGAAGGTGACCGGCATGAGGGATCCCGGTAGGCCGTCAACGGTCTGTAGCAGGATTTCCCGCCTGATGCGGGGAGAAGTACCGTTCCGTCTGACACGGAAGCATGGTCACCTCCCGCCTGACACGGAAGCATGGTCACCTCCCGCCTGACACGGGAGCGCGTCAGCCGGTACAACAACGGTACGACAAGACACGACGTGCCTAGCCTGGCAATCCGGAAAAGGCTATCCGGGATGGGCAAAGACATATCCTGTCTCTGACAGGGGGACAATGATGTTCCAGGACGGCGCCTGCTGTCCTTGCCGGGATGATGACGAAGGGGCTACGCCGGATAGCACGGAGACTAGGTCGCACTAGCCGGTGTCGACATACCGGTTAGGCCTGTCCGGTGGGGCCAAGCGGGTTTAGGGTTTCCGGACCTCCTTGCCGGAACTCTATAAAAGGCGCCATAACTGCTTCTGTGAAGGAAGACAAAGCTATAGTCACATTTACTCCTAGAACATTTACTTCTTCTTCCCTAGAGTTCATCTAGTTCTTCGTGTTCTTCACCTCAAGAGCTCTAAGAGCAAGTTGTAGCCCTTGTACCACACTTATATAGAGAGGAAAGGCAGGAGTAGGGGTGTTACCTCCTCACGAGGGCCCTGAACCTGGGTATATCGTGTGTGCGTTGTGTGCCTTCGTGCATTTGTTCTTGTTTACTAGATCTTCCCCCTCACGCATTGATCTTGTTTCTCGTTCTTGGGAGATCTCGGTTACACCGGGATCCTCCCCGTGTGAGCTCTTCAGCTCGCTATCCCTCCCCGGATCCACCAATGTCCATCGGCCCCACACATTAGCCATCCTATGGCATCAGCCGTGACACCACCACGCCAAGGACCTTCCACTCCGGTGATAAAACAGGTGGACGACGCAACCCTCCAAAGAGAACGTCAGCGTGGGCTCCACCTCAGAGACTACCTCCCCTGCAGCAGTACTGCGCGGTCGGATGCAGGTCGGCCACCGCGCTCACCTTTACCAGCAATGGACCGTGTCCATGGACGAACGGGCCGCGGTGGACTCCTGCTCCACCATGCCTCTGCCATGTGGGAACCACATTAAAGGCCAAGGAGAAGGAGAGCGCCGGAGGCGCCTATAAAAGGGACAAGACTTCCATCCTAGAAAAGGTCGGCCATTTTGCGTGCAACAACACTTGTAAACCCTAGCAATCCCAAGTAGGATAGCCTCGAGCCTGAGGAGGAAGAAGGTCATCGCTTCCCTCCCCAGGCAAGAAACGCCTCAAGGGGGCCCTCGGCAAGCCCGGTTGTACTGTAACCTCCATAATTCAATACAGACAAGCAGGAGTAGCGGTCTTACCTCCTCACAAGGGCCATGAACCTGGGTACGGGCTGGTGTCTTTCTCTGCAGTGGGTGCTTCGTCTTCAGGTCCGGCGAGCAGCGTCGCCGTGCCCCTCGAGGGTCTTGACCTCCGTGTTCAATCCCCTTCACGAACTACACTTCAGGAAGTGACTACCCCCTGTTCTAGGGAGTCATAACCCGACATTTGGCGCGCCGGGTAGGGGATTGATGCGCGTCAACGACCTTCGAGCCGCCTCCGCGCCATGGAGAACACCCGCGCTACCCACGCCGCCCGCGTCAACCGACGCACTCCTGGAGGAGCGCGCGCCCCGCCAGGCACCACGGCCACTCGCGCTCGACGGGGCCGACCCCGCCATGAAGAGCGTGCCCCCTCGGGCCCTCATGCGGAGGAGCCCGAGCGCAACTCCGAGCACCAGGAGGACGCGCAGTCGTCACACCCGACGCGGCGCCCGAGCGGTTTTGGCCCAGGCAGGACAGACCCCGCACCCCACACCGCGCTGCTAATGGCGCATGAGCTTCTTCGATACGAGCCCACCGCTGAGTCCCACGAACAGTGGCTGGAGCGCCTCAACCACCTCGTCTGCATCGCCACGACGCGCCCCGCTCCGTCGCAGTCCAACGTGCACCCCTCTCTCACGGGCACGGTCGCAACAAACACGCCTCCGCCCCCGCCAGGACCTGCACCGGCTGCGACACAGAGGGCTGCCTCGCACGCGTCCTCACCGCACGATTGCCTGATCGTGCAGCGCACCGCGCCCGACGCTCGCATGGGGATGGAGCTCCAGCGCAACCGCCAGAACAGGCTCGTGGAGGAGATCGGCCAGGCGGGCCAGCAGAACCACGGCACACTGCAAAACGGGGTCGCCACGTACGCCACGGGCTGCATGGCGTTCACCCTCTCCTTGCGTCGCGTGGTCTGGCCCCCGAAGTTCAGGCCGGCTCTCCCTAAGGGCTACGACGGCTCCAGCCACCCCATCGAGTTCCTGCAGCTCTACACCACCTCTATCCAAGCTGCAGGTGGAGACGACAAGGTCATGGCCAACTGGTTCTCTCACGCGCTTCGCGATTCTGCGCTGTCGTGGCTCCTGAACCTCCCTGAGGACTCCGTGAACTCTTGGGAGGAGCTCTGCAAGCAGTTCGTCTCCAACTTCAAGGGAACGTACGAGCGCGCCCTCACCCACAACGACCTGCGCGCTGTGGTGCAGAAAAAGGATGAGACGCTTCGCAAGTACATCCAGCGCTTCAGCCAAGTGCGTAATAAGATCCCGAACATCCTGATACCCAGGTCATCGCCAACTTCCGCGAGGGCGTCACGAACAACAGGATGCTCGAGAAGCTGAGCATCCACGACAAGATCACCTCTGTGGTGAAGCTGTTTGACCTGGCGGACAAGTGCGCCAAGGCTGAAGAGGGACTCCTCTTTGTCAAGATGTCCTCGAGAGGGGACGAGCACGCTGAGGGATCCAGGAGCCAGAAGAAGAAGGAGGAGCCCAAACGCAAGGCCACCGCGGTTCTCGCGGCAGAGCCTGACGCGAAGGGCACCCGCAGGGACTCCCCTGAGCCTGGAGAGAGGAAGGATGGCCACCACCCATTCTGCATCTACCACAACAGGCGCGGTCACTCTACAGAATCCTGCTTCGACCTCAAAAGGTTGAGCAAGGAGCACGAGCAAGCAGAAGGCAGTGGCGGCCGCGGCCGAGGCCGTGGCTACCGCGGGAGCGGACGCAAGGGCGGCTACCAGAAGCGATCGGCAACCAGGCCAATTCTGCGGAGAAAAATGACAACCTCCTTGACGAGGAGGACGGTGGCTACCAAGCCCCAAGAGGCGCCATTGCATGCATCCTCGGGGGGGGGGGGGGGGGGCACAGTCGCCAAAATCGAACAACCAGTTCAAGCAGTTCGCCCGCGAGCTTAACGCCGCCCTCCCAAGCACTGAGATCACCAGACCCCTCATGTGGTCGCAGTACACCATCGCCTTCGACGCTCAGGACCACCCCAAGTCCACCAAGGCCGTTGGAATCCTCCCGCTGGTCTGCAGCCCCACCATCGACAACGTCGCTGTCTCTAAGACACTCATCGACGGGGGAGCAGGCCTGAATGTCATCTCCACAGATACGTTCGAAGCGCTTCAGGTGCCTTACGGGCGGCTCATGCCGTCACCTTCGGAAGCAAGGAGAATTACCGCACCGAGCACATCGACTTCGATGTTGCGCACATCGGCCTGCCATACAATGCCATCCTCGGCTACCCCGCGCTCGCGAAATTCATGGCCGTCACACATCATGCTTACAACATGGTCAAGATTCCCGGCAGTGCTGGCACAATCACCATCCGTGGACATGCCCTGGACGCCACCCGCGCTGTCGAAACGGCCTACAAGGCTGCGGCCATGGAATTCCCCACGAACGAGGACCTAGAGCCTCTCGAGAGGCCCAAGAAGAAGAAGAAGAAGCTGTTCTCCCAAGAGCCAGCCGCCACAAAGAAAGTCTCTCTAAGCTCCAGCAGCTCGGGGGTTGAAGGCTCGGGGGCTAGCGTCACCCTTGGCGCCGCGCTGCCTCCCATATAGGAAAGCGCGCTCTTCGGCTTCCTCCAGGCAAACTCTGACATGTTCGCATGGACACCGTCAGATATGTTTGGTGTACCGAGGGAGGTGATCGAGCACCACTTGGCCGTGTGAAAGAACATTTCTTAATCCCTAGTGTTTTGAGTGTTAGTTAACAATACCAATGATATACTAATCCTATTGCTAAGTATTTCAGTTTGTGTGAGTTGCATATCACTTATCCCAAAGCCAAAATGTAGATAAAAATAGTTTCTGGAATTCTTCCCAAAATCGGAATATTGGAACCAGAAATTTCCAGGATCGGAAATTCCGGGTCTCCTATACCTAACAGAAAAATGGCTAAGGAAAAGTCAGGAAGTGGTTCTGACTCAAACCGAAAATTCAGCTCGGAAATTTCACTGACTCGGAATTTCCGAGTCACCCTCAGAAATTTTGCTAAGTCAAGATGTCAAAGTGGTTCTGACTTCAACCGGAAATTCAGCTCAGAAATTTCACTGACTCGGAATTTCCGAGTCACCCTCAGAAATTTGGCTAAGTCAAGATGTCAAAGTGGTTCTGACTTCAACCGGAAATTCAGCTCGGAAATTTCACTGACTCGGAATTTCCGAGTCACCCTCGAAAATTCGGCTAAGTCAAGATGTCGAAGACGTTCTGATCTCAACCGGAAATTCAACTCGGATATTTCACAGACTCGGATATTCCGGGTGACCCGGAATTTCCGGGTGTCACTTATACCGGAATTTCCGGGTCCCCAAGGAAGCCAACGGCCAGATTTTGGGAGGGGGTATAAATACCCCCTCACTCACTCAAGAACAGCTAGCTCTCAGATTTTCTCTCTCCTACTATTCTTGAAAGCTCAAATCATCAAGATCTCCCAATCCCTACACCCAAATTCGTTGATCTTTGGAGGATTGGAGGAGAAGGCCCGGATCTACATCTTCACCGAAGAGATTTGCATTTCCTCCCCATTCACTTGGGGATTTCGTGGCTAGGGTTTCCGGTGGGAAAACCTAGTTCACCATTGTTGTAATCTTGGTGTTGCCTTAACCTTTTGTGGTCATCTTGAGAGCCCCCAATTAAGTTGTGGGTGCGTGCCTCAAACGTTTGTAAGTGATTCGATCTCCGCCCTAGAAGGGGATCAATAGTGGAAGGTGGACTCGCAACCTTTGTGGTTGAGTTCATCGGAGAAGAACGTGAGCCTTTGTGGCGTTGCGGCTAACCTGCTGTGGTAGCGCACACCTCTCCAAACGAGACGTACACCCTTGGGTGGAACTCGGGATTACATCTACGTCTCCGCGTGCTTCACTCGGTGCCGCTTATCTTTTCTCCCTTACTTGCTTGTCTTGTTAGCTTGTTTATCTTGTTATTGCTTAGATCGTCATTTAGGTAAATTCACCGTAGTTGCATATCTAGAGAATTTACCTTTGTGTTGAGCCTAAATTTGAAAAGACCTAAAATTTGTGATAGCACCTATTCACCCCCCCCCCCCCTCTAGGTGCCGGATTCCCGTTCAATTGGTATCAGAGCCAGGTTCACTTTTAAGGGCTTAACCGCCTAAGTGCAACGATGACGGAATCCGATGCCGAGAGGGCCGCCCGTGAGAAATTAGAGGCGGAGAAGGAGGCGTTAGCCAAAGGGGCAACCATGGCCGATCTTATTGATATGAGATCGTCCTTGGAGGCCCAACTCCTCAAGATGAATGAGATGCTCATGGAACTCTTGAAGTCTAAGGAGCCCGAGGCTACTTCTCCCTCTCCTCCTCCTAAGGAGCATGCTGAGAACTCTAAGGAGTCATCTTCGGATGGGTCTAAAGATGTTACTCCAAGTGTTTCCCTCAGGAAGGCGGAAAAGGATGAATCACCTAGCTCCTCTAACACCCCCAAAGGAGAGGAATTTCATAATGTCAACCATAATTACTCTCCTAACCCTCCTATCCCTCACCCTCATGTAAACTTTAGAAGTCATCCTTCTAAGCTTAAACCTACTCATTTCTCTCAATGGCAATTTCTAATGAAGTCTCATCTATGTAGTGCCTCCATTGAGCTATGGCGCATCATTGAAGAAGGATACAAGCCCCATGATCCAACCAACTTGACAAGAAGAGAGGTGGTTAATAGCCAACTCAACGCCACCGCTCTTCATCAACTCCAAATAGCCGTTGGAGAGAAGGAAATGGCGCTCATTCAACAATTCTCCACCGCCAAAGAAGTTTGGAATGCTCTTTCCGACATCTTCGTCGGGAATGAGAGCATGAAGAAGAACCGGTATGATGCCTTATGCAATGAGGTGGAAGGGTTCTACAAGTTGGATGGAGAAAGCCACGAGGACATGTACCGGAGGTTGGTGTTGGTTTCCAACTCCTTCAAGAACCTCGGGGCGGTCTACATTGATGATGCTTGGATCAAGAGGAAGGTTGTGACCGCTCTCTTGCCCTTTGAGGAAACAGATTTGAAGACACTCCAAGGGAGACATGACTTCGCAAAGATGACATCCAATGAAGTCATGCAAGAGATGACCGCATACAAGGTGGCCTCCAAGATTGCACAAGATGCAAGAGCTAGAGCCATAGGGATGCACAAGCATGCCTCAATTGCCTTGAAGGCCACCGTTGAAGAAGAGGAGTATGATGATCAAGTCGAGCTATCTAGTGAGACCCTCTCAAGTACTCTTACTCAACACATGGGTCTTGCGGCAAGAACGTTTTGGAAGAACCCCGGAAGGGCCAAAGCGAGGATTGACAAGAAGTTTCCCTCCAATGGAGGAAAGCCATTCAACAAGGTGAGGCTTTGCTATAATTGTGATGACAAAAGCCACTTTGTTGCAGATTGCCCATGGGAGAGAAGAGAGGATCATGGTGGGAGGACCGTGGCCAAGACGAAGGGCAAGGAGCCCATGCCCATGAAGAAGCCCTACTTCAAGAAGAATCAAAAGATTGTCTTGGTAACTCAAGAGCAATATCCCACCGATGATGAAGATAGTGACAAGGAGGATACTCCAACGCAAGTGGCCGCACTAGCCATTTCTTCCACACCTACGTCACTCTTCTCCTCACCAAACGAGAGCCCCATCATCAAGAATTCAAGATGTCTCATGGCAAAGACATCCGAGGTAAAATTGTCCCCCACCTCCATATCCCATGACATTGATGATGGTATGAGCCTAGAAGTCAAGGAATAAATTATTGCTTTTGAGAAATTCATGACTAACTTGCAAGGAGAAGGAAAGAAACACTTTGGCTCAATTATGAGTCGTATAGGTGAGCTTGAATTAAAAGGTGAGATTGAGAGAGAGGATGCACACGCTAAGGTGTCCCTCCAATCCTCTCTCGAAGATGAACAAGAAGCTCATGCTCTCCTCAAGGAGCAACTTGCTAAGATCACTAAGGATCGTGATCTCTACTTTGCTAAATGTAAAATTGTGCAAAATGAAAAGTCCGAGTTTGTAGTTGCTCATGCTAGACTTTGCGAAGACTTCGAGTCACTTGAAAATACTCACAAGGTATTGACAAGTGATCACGAACGTCTCCTCAAGTCTCGTGATCAACTCCAAACTCGGATATCTATTCTTGAGAAACCTAGTACTTCTACTCCTTTGAATACTAATGCAAATGTTGTCAAGGATAAAGCTAGGATCTTATTTGTTCCCTCCATGGCAACCGAGCCCAAGACCTCCCTTGATAAAGGCAAGGGGACACTCACTACTCCTCTTCATGAGCGAGTGCCCCACAAGGGTAAGGAATGTCTAGGTTATGTCGCTTAGGAGAAGAAGAAGATGATCAAGAAGAAGACCAAACCCTCACAAGCCAAGAAAGATGATATCGCAAGTGGAAATGCCACAAGGGGCACTCCCACTCGTGATGACTTTGCGGGCATATCTAACCCCAACTATGCTTTATATGTTGATTATTATGGGGATGTCTATGCTAGATACATTGGTCCTTTTGATGGTTACATTGAATATGCTATTTGGGTCCCAAAGACCCTTGTTGCTAACCAAAAGGCACCCATTGCAAAATGGGTACCTAAACCAAAGAATTGATTGTGTGTAGGGACTTGCTTCCGGAGGATCGAAATGGATAATTGATAGTGGGTGCACTAGTCATATGACCGGAAGCAAGGAATTTGTAACGGAGTTGAAGCCTAATGATGATCAAATGACCGTTACATATCGTGACAATTCAAAGTCTAAGGTAATAGGGCTCGGCAAGGTGGTAGTGGCACCGGACATCACACTTGTGAATGTTTTGCTTGTCGAGTCCCTAGGTTTCAACTTGATCTCCGTCCATTCTTTAACTTGTTTGGGTTATACCGTTGTCTTCGAAAAGGAGCTGGTTATCCTCATGCGGAGCAAGTCTCTCAATGTGTCTTTCGTTGGGTACATATAGAATGGGCTCTATGTGGTTGACTTCTCCGGAGTCACCACTTCCCATACAATGTGCCTATTCGCGAAGGCGGACTTGGGTTGGCTATGGCATCGCCGACTAGCCCATGTCAACATGAGGACTTTGCAAAGTCTCCACAAGGGTGGCCATATCCTAGGACTAAAAGACCATGTTTCTTTCTCGAAGGATCGAATGTGTAGGGCTTGTGTTGAAGGAAAAATGCATGACATTCACCATCCAAGCAAGACCATCATTTCTTCAAAAAGGGTTTTGGAGCTTCTCCATGTTGACCTCTTTGGTCCCATTCCGGAAGCTAGTCTTGGTGGCAAGAAATATTGCTTGGTGATTGTTGATGACTATTCAAGATACACATGGGTTTTCTTCTTGAAGTCGAAGATGGAGACTCAACAAACTATCATCGACTTCTCCAATAAAGCTCAACGTCAACACAATGTCCCTATATTGGTGATAAGAAGTGACAACAGGTCCGAGTTCAAGAACTACACCTTAAACGAGTTCCTTAGTGAAGAAGGGATTCATCATCAATATTCCGCTGCTTATACTCCCCAACAAAATGGTGTCGCCGAAAGGAAGAATTGCACTCTTATTGAGATGGCAAGGTCGATGATGGCCGAGTTCAAGTCCCCTCACAACTTTTGGGCCGAAGCCGTCAACACCGCTTGCCATTCATCCAACCGACTCTTCTTCCGCAAAGGACTCATGAAGACCCCCTATGAAGTGCTTACCGGGAACAAGCCCAATATCTCTTACTTTCGAGTTTTTGGTTGTAAGTGTTTTTATCTCATCAAAGGTGTTCGTTTGGGCAAGTTTGAATCTAAGTCTCTTGAAGGGACATTTGTGGGCTACGGGTCCGAATCCCACACTTATAGAGTCTATGATAAGGCCTCACGCATAATCATAGAAACTTGTAGTGTGGTGTTCGAGGAGAATGACGGCTCCCTTGTGGAGCAAAGTGGTGTTTCCGTTGTAGGTGATGATCAACCTCAAGATGCTATCCGAAGAATGGGGTTGGGAGTCCACCGCCCCGTTGAACTCTATTATGAGGTTGCTCAACAAGGATCAAGTTCTTCACATGTGGTGGCTACCCCAACACAAGAAACACCCATCGACAACACCGTGCCCAATATGCCTAGCCAAGAAGAAGCACAAGATTCTCCAGCTGCTCCTGGAATTTCCGGAGGGCCGGAAAATCCGGTTCAAACTGGAGTCGGAAATTCCGGTGATTCGGAATTTCCGGTCCATACTGAACCCGGAATATCCGGTCCTGCTGACATTCCCGGTGGCAGCTCGCAGCAAGGCCAAGATCAACCCTCTCCTTCACCGATGGACATCACTCCAATGGTTGATGAAGGCCATCAATTCAGTCAAGGCGGAGACATGAATGATCAAGATGATCAAGCGATTCCTCCCACCACTCGGAGGGAAATCGAGATCCGCCGTTTGAATAGGGTTGGCACCTCACAAGAATTAAGAGCTCTATCTCTTGACAAGGTGCTTGGTGATGTGAGAAGCAAGGTCTCTACCCGAAGACAACTTGCAAGCTTTAGTGAACATCAAGCTCACATCTCCATGGTGGAACCTAAGAAGGTCTTTGAAGCTCTTGAAGATAAAGATTGGCTTGATGCTATGCATGAAGAGCTCAACAACTTCGAGCGCAACAAGGTGTGGAAGTTGGTGGAAAGACCCAAAGATTGCCGCAATGTTATCGGCACCAAATGGATTTTCAAGAACAAGCAAGATGAACATGGCATGGTGGTGAGGAACAAGGCAAGATTGGTGGCTCAAGGTTACTCCCAAATTGAAGGCATTGACTTTGGAGAAACCTATGCGCCCGTGGCTCGACTTGAGTCAATTCGTATTCTTCTTGCTTATGCCTGTCATCATAACTTTAAGTTGCAACAAATGGATGTCAAATCCGCTTTTCTAAATGGTCCACTAAATGAACTTGTTTATGTTAAGCAACCACCGGGGTTTGAAGACCTCAAGTATCAGAACCATGTCTACAAGTTGGATAAGGCACTCTATGGCCTTAAACAAGCCCCACCGGCGTGGTACGAGCACCTTAGAGAACTACTTGTAGACCGTGGATTCCAAGTTGGGGAAATCGACCCCACACTTTTCACTAAGAAAGTTAATGGAGAGCTTTTCATTTGTCAATTATATGTGGATGACATTATATTTGGATCGACTAACACAACATTTAACGAAGAATTCTCTAAGCTTATGAATGACAGGTTTGAGATGTCTATGATGGGTGAGATGAAGTTCTTCCTCCGATTTGAGATCAAACAATTGAGGGAAGGAACGTTCATCAACCAAGCAAAGTACATTCAAGACATGCTCAAGAAGTACGAGTTGCTTGAGCTCAAGGGTGCCTCTACCCCAATGCAAACCAAATGCCACCTTGAGCTCAACCCTAAGGGTAAGGATGTGGATCAAAAGGTATACCGCTCCATGATTGGATCTCTCCTCTACCTTTGTGCATCTAGACCGGATATAGTGCTAGCCGTAAGAGTGTGTGCAAGATATCAGGCGGCTCCTAAAGAAAGCCATGATATGGCGGTCAAGAGGATCTTTAGATATTTGGCTTATACCCCAACCTTTGGATTGTGGTACCCCAAGGATGCAAATTTCTCATTATGTGGGTACACGGATTCCGATTGGGCGGGAGATCAAGATGATAGGAAGTCAACCTCCAGCGCTTGTCAATTTATTGGGAGGTCCTTGGTAAGTTGGTCTTCTAAGAAGCAAAATTGTATATCTCTCTCCACCGCCGAAGCCGAGTATGTTGCCGCCGCAAGTTGTTGCACTCAGTTGCTATGGATGAGGCAAACTTTAAAGGAGTACGGAGTCGGTTGCGACAAAGTGCCTCTTATATGTGACAACGAAAGTGCCATCAAGATTGCTTACAACCCGGTGCAACATTCAAGAACCAAGCATATTGAGATCTGCCATCATTTCATAAGAGATCATGTGGCCCGAGGAGACATTGACTTATCATATGTGGGCACAAGGGATCAATTGGCGGATATCTTCACGAAGCCCCTTGAGGAAGGAAGGTTTTGCTTTTTGAGGAATGAGCTAAATATCATTGATTCGAGGTCCTTAGCTTGATCGCTTGCACACTCACCTAGGGCATAATTGCATCTTATCTTGTTTAGATGTAGGCATGGAAATAGGGGGAGTGCGGTCCTAATACATTGGACCATTCCTCCCCCCATTATGCCGATAGCAAGTGTTCTTTTATCTCTATATTCATTCTTATGACTAATGAGCTAAAACGACGAGTATTGGTTATGTACCCAAGATACATCTTCGCGGTAACATGCCATGCACTCCTACATGGTGGCCTCGGCCACCGACCTCTTCTATTTGAAGAGTTGATTTTATTTGGAGCTTATTGTTGCTATTTGCCCTCCTTTTCATGCATGTGGGAAACCTACTCAACTTGGCGCTTTATGTTTCGTTTTGGTAGTTGTGAGTTGAGTATGGTGTACCAATGACAGTTTGGAAATCTATCCCAAGCCTACTTCCCCCTGAAAACATTTATCTCTATTGCACACAAGTCATCCTTTTGAAAACTGGGATTTTAGTTCAGCAGGTCGGAATATCCGGTTCATTTATGAATCGGAATATTCGGTGACTCGGAATTTCCGGTGTAAGTTACACCCGGAAATTCCGATCGGGCGGTTTGTCAAAAAATATAAGGGCAGGCTCGGGGTGAAGGGCTCATTCGTGCCCTTCTTCCACCCCCGACCTCTCTCTCCTCCAACCGCCGTCCCTGCTGCTCCAAGATCCCCCCGGAGCACTCCAACCGTCGGGGAACCTCTTTCTCGGCCAGATCTGCTCCTCCTCCGCCCCGGGAACTCACTCCTCCAAGCAATGGCCTCAATGGATGAGGGTAACTTCACTTTTCCTCTTCCTTATGTGCTTGCACTAGGATCTTGATGTGGAGTTATTTGTTTCAATATTGCTTGGTAGAGATTGTTCCTAGCACCATTCCCTGCCATCTACATACATTAGGTTTGCATTGTGTTGGATCGATCTAGTTTTAGACCGAGTCAATCTCAGATCTGCACTGTTTCTGTTTGGGTCGGAATTTCCGACTCGGGATTTCCGGTCCCCCGGAATTTCCGGTTATGTCTGAACCGGAATTTCCGAGCCAAACACTGCAGTTTTAAGATTAACTCGTGTTTAACTACATATGATTCATCAAATGCCTACCTAATGTGTGTATAATCTCCTAACTTGTGTGCACTTACCTTATGCTACCCACTATGCTCAAATTCACAGGTTCTAGTGGGAGTCCGTCCGCTGGGGCATCAAGGAACACCTCAAGGGCACCTGTTCACAAGAACCCTGTCAACAAGGGTAAGGGTCCTGCCTCCTCAAGCAATCCACCTGTTCAAAGGAAGAAGAAATTTGTTGCTAGCAAGCCACCATCCAAGAAAAGGAAGAATGCTCCTATTCCTCAACGTCAGAACTATTCAAAGATGAACTCTGTTGAATACTCTGAGCTCAGACAAGGGGATTGGTACCTTAGGCCAATGGACAACACTTTGGATGATCGCAGCTATTGGTGTCAAGAGCAAGAGCACATACTCGTGGACCTCTACTTCTCTCTGTCGAAGCCCATTCGGCCTATGCATCTGTTTGATCTTGCAACTCTGCAGAAGAAAGCCTCTTTTGTTGAAGCTATTCATATTGTCAAGACTATGGGCTTGGAGAGGCTGGTGCTCACTCCTTGTCCTTACAACTCTCAGCTGGTGATGCAGTTCTTTGCCACTCTTGTGATAAAGGGTGACTCAAAGAAGACAATGAAGTGGATGACTGGTGAATCTTTCTGTGAGTCCAACTTTGAGGAGTTTGCCAAGGTTTTGGGCTACAAGTTTGATGGTGACAATCCTCAAGGCTATCGCATGCACCCCCTTACAAGCTCAACAAGAAGCAGACCGTGCACTTATATGGTGAGGGAGCCACACCTGGCAATTCTCGAGACTTGCTTCCTCTTTATGATGTCCTTGTGCACATCCTCCGTGAGAACATTGCACCAAGTGGTGGCAACAATGACAATGTGGTAACCCCTCTGTGCAACTCGCTCCTTCATGCCCACCGCATTGTGGAGGACCCTAACCCTGATGCAGACTGGAGTGTGGATGTTATGGATTACATCTACAATGAGATGTATGAAGCCATGACCACCAGGGTCACTATTCCCTATGCTCCTTACATCATGAAACTCATCAAGTTCAAGTTTCTTGACTATAACTTCAGCAATGATGAGATGGAGCCGCATGACTTCAAGAAACTATATGAGAAGAAGACAGTGGTCAAGCCCCCTCCTAGGCCTTCTTCTAGCTCAGATCAGGGTGGATCTTTTATGGGTGATGCTAGGAGGGCTGCTGCTCCTACTTATGTCCCAGCCACTCATGCGAAGGTGAAGAAGCTGAATTGGTTCCAACGCAACATCCTGTGCATGAATGTGGACATCCGCAAGGAGCAATACACCGCCTACAAGGATCGTCGTCAGCTGGCCTACATTCAAGAATTGATCCTTCATCATGCGTCTGGCTCTCCTGCTCCTGCAGATCTCTCTGATCCCCTGACCTTTGCTCAGTGGAACCAGGGTTCTTTGGCTCCGTGGACTCAGATTGACCATGACCTTGGCGGTAGCTCCTACACCACTGGACATGATTATGATGATGATGATGACGAGGAAGATGATGATGAGGAGGCAGAGTATGAGGAGGAGGAGGAGGAGGATGATGATGATGATGAGGAGACCCCCTCGGACTGAAGACCTTCACGGGACGTAGCATCGCCCCTCTTCCTTTTTGACGTTTAGATGCCAAAGGGGGAGAAGTTGCTCTAGTAGGACTTCGGGGATTTGCAGGGGTTCGGTGACGAGGTGTTAACTCGACAAGTCCCAGGGTTGTGCACCCCGGGTTGATTGATGGGGAGAGAGATGAGTGCAAGGTGGTCACGACGGCTGACAAGCAAGGATTTACCCAGGTTCAGGCTCCCGGAGGATAACACCCTACTCCTGCTTGTCTGATTATTGATGCGAGTTGTGGTTACAATGGCGAGATTGCGATCTCGCTAGGGTTTGTGCTGTAGCTATGAGCGTGTCCTCTGGGACGGGCAACCCTCCTGGCTTTATAGGCAGCCAGGTCTCGGGTGGTTGGTGTCGATGGCAACTACAGATATGGCTGGTTATGCTTCCTAACCGACTTGGACTAGGTTACATGGTACCCCGCGTGGGCCTCCTGTGGGCCTTTCCATCCTTGGCACGGCCCAGGTAGCCTTATCGTGGGCTACATGCAAGGCAGCCCCACGTCAGTAGCCCCCGAGTGCTTGGTCGAAGCGTAGAGTCGAACAAAGGACTCCTTCCTCCTGGACGCGCCATTGGATTGCTTGATCTTGAGCTTGAACTCGATTTCTTCAGTCGAACCGGCCACTCCCGATGGGAGCAACCTTTGCAGTCGAATTACTTTGCCTTCATCTTATTGTGAAGCTTGCTTCTACTCAGCCTGTTTGGCTTACTTGTGGATGGATTCGGCTGCTCGAGCTTACTATGTTGCCACCCGAATGGTTCCTTCGGGTTCTCAGATCATTGGCTGATCCTACCTTGTTGGTTTCAGCTTTGAAGCTTACTACTCGAATCACTCTGTCGAGTTGCTTCAGTTGATTTTGGAGCCGTTGGCTTGATGACGTCACTGGTGACGATCTGTTGCACGCCTCTGCGCCCGATGGGACGTGACGTGGCGGGCCCCGCTGTCAGAGCTGACCGCGGTCAACAGTTGTCACGTCTCCAAAGTGGGCGCGAAATTTGCGCGGCACGATGACGACGCCTCGGTTTTCGTGCATAGTGGACGAAGTGGGCGGTGACGGTTGGTTTCTCCGTGCGACACGTGGACGGCCGGATGTGCCTGCTCGGAGCCCTTGTTCGGTGGACGGTTGAGATGCTGATTTTCGAGGCATAAGTACTGTGTCTTGACGTTTGGGATTACATCTTCTCCAATCGCTCTGTGCTTCCTTTCCTCTGCGCTCTACCATTTCCGCCGCCATCCAGAGCTCCGGGCAATCTGTCCGTACACCTTGCAAACTGACCATGGGAAAGCCGAAGAGCGCCGCTGGATCCTCTGCCGCCGCCGACGAAGCCGGGGTGATGAAGAAACCCGACGGCGACTGGCAGAGATCATCGGTGAAGAAGGCCGAGGTGGAGCTTTTCCGCGCGCAAGGTCTGCTGCCACCTGCCGACCAAGTCCAGGTACGCGTTCCTGGCAAGGAGGTCTTCCCCACTCCCCGCGATGGGGAACGTGTTTGCTTCGCGGATTTCCTTCCGCGGGGCTTCGGGTTCCCCATGCACGATTTCGTGCGCGGTCTCTTGTATGCCTATGGGGTTCAGATCCACGATCGGACCCCCAATGGCGTCTTGAGCATCGCGGGCTTCATCGTGCTCTGCGAATGCTTCTTGGGTGTCGCGCCCCATTGGGCGTTGTGGAAGACGCTCTTCCTCGTTCGCAAGAACGTGGGGAAGAGCGGGTTGACCTTCCCCGTGGGCGGCTTCGGAATCCAGGTGCGCGGTGACACCGCGTACTTCCAGATGAAGAAGTCCGACTTCGTCCAAGGATGGCGCCGGAAGTGGTTCTACGTCCAGTCGAACCAGGACGGCCTGGACGCGTTCGACAGCGGACGTGGACTGCGGAAGACCGGCGCCTGGGCGCACCCGCTGTCCGCCGTGGAGAAGGAGGCCGTGCGGCCCTTGCTGGGCCTGCTGCGCGATCTGACCAAGACCCTTGGGCGCGAGGCGGGTGGCGTCTTCCTGATGGCCACCTTCTTCCGTCTTCGGGTGCAACCGCTCAGCGCCCGGCCTCACCCGATGTGGGCCGCCGAAGGCGTCAGCGCCGAGCCGCTTGATGATGAGGAGGTGGAAGCCAACGTCAGATCCATCACCAACCTCCGAGCCGCGGACACGTGCAACGTCAAGTGCCCGATTTCTCCTTACGGGGCCTCGAACCCCGTTCCTGAGGTAAGTCTTGTCTTGTTTTCCTTTTGTCCTTGTTCGACTTGAGTCTACCTTTCTTTTTGGTTCGACTTTGTGTCTACTTGCTTCAGGGTCGAGATCTGCTCGTCAGCCTTCCTCCTCTTCCTGAGAACGGACCCGACGACGAGTCGAAGTTTGTCGAGGAGGAAGACGAAGAGATTCCCTCCGCACACTCTCCCCGTGACGAGGTGGAGGAGGAGGATGAAGTGGAGGAACCCGCGCGGAAGAAACGGAAGCTTCCGAGTCGTGGCGATTCTGCCACTGCGGCGTCACCTGCCAAAGATGCCGACGTTACTGTGGAGGAGGTCGTCGCGACATCGCCGGGTGCGCAGTCCTCGGGTGGCTGGGACGAACCCCTGAACGTTCCTCCAGTCAGCTCCGCGGCTCCTCGTTTTTTCGCGCGGATGCCTTCGCCCTCCCTGGAGAGCTATGACGACGCCGGCACCCCTAGGTGAGCTTCTTTATGATGTGTGTCCTTCGAGTTGCATTTTGCGGTTGCGACGTGTAGGTTGACAGGTGTGCTTGGTTTTGATGCAGCCACCGTTCTGGCAATGTTAGCTCCCCCCTTCGGGACGTGGAGCATACATCTGCCCCTTCGACTGGACTGGGGACCCAGGCGGTAGTGGAGAAGGTGCTTGCTGAGCCTGCCGGCGTTGCATCGTCTAGCCGCGTTCCTCCTTCAACTGCAGAGGATCTTGAACTCCTGGACCATGTAAGTCTTTTATGCTTGTTCTTGCATTCTTGATTTTTCATCGGGTGCGCGATCAGCGCTCCCGATGGGAGTAGCCCCTGAAGGTGTGGGTGACTAGTATAGTCGCCCGCAACTTTATTAACATCTTGCTTTTGCTTCAGCCGTACTACCGTCAACAGCTCGATGCAGCCGCGACTTACGTTCGCCTGGAGAAAGAGAGGGACCAACTGCGTGTCTCTTTGGACCAGGCTACTGGGCGGGTTGATGAGCTTGAGAAGGATCTTCACGAGTCTCGAGAGCGGGAGCTGGCGCGGGTCGCCCAGGAGAAGACTCAAGTCGGTCGTCTCCTTTCGCTCGCCGGTGTTCTTGGGGGTAAGTTTCGGCTTGATGCCTACTGCGTCTTTGATCTTTTTCTTTGCTTGACCATGAATTTTTGCGCAGAGACTTGCGGTAGAGCTCCTCCGGAAGACGCGTCGAGTGACACGGTTGGCCTGGCGACCGCTGTTGGCTTCCTCGACCGGGTCTGTGCCTATGCCTCAGACGCGCTGAAGAAGTCCGCAGCCGCGTTGCAGAAATCGACTGGAGCCCTCACTGTGGTGCATCAGAGTATCTTCCCGGTCGACCAGCCGCCGGCAGCCGTGGACGCCCTTGCTGCGCCGTTTGAGGACGCGACCACCATCGCCGACTTCACGCGGTCGCAGACGGTACGCGGCTCCGAGCTCAACTTCCAGCTCCTATTAGGCCATCAGGTTCCAGGTGACTTCGAGAAGGCCGTCAGCGGTTTTCCTCGCAAACCCGATGGCCGAACCGCGTCGCTGAGTGGCGTGAAGGAGCGTGCCTCGCAGCTGGCCGTGCAGCTTGTGGCACTCTTCGAGAGGGCCCTTGCTAAGGCGACCGAGGCGGCTGCCGCTCGGAAGGGCCGTTCCCGGTCGCAGTCCGCAGCCTTAGAGTAGGCGTAGCTTTAGGAATTCGGCAGTCGCCGCGGTATGTATTTTGAACTTCTTGCTTAGTAATGAATATTACCCTGTCGGGTCTTTTGGTCTTCAATATTGATTTTGCTGACTTTCTTTCTTCTGAGTAGATCTGCGCTTCGCAGTCGCATGATTGTATTGACTCTGCGTATCCCTGGCAGAATGCTGTGCGCGATGATGCTCCACCTTCTCCTGTGGCCGAGCCGAGTGGCGCGGCTTCTTCTTCGGGTGCTCGCCGTCGTCGGGCGGCGCCGGCTCCTCCACGCAGTGTAAATTATCCGCGGATAATCACATACCTGAAGAACAAGGTGGTGGAGCTTGAGGCGACCCTGAAGAATACGGAGCGTCTGCTGCACCGTTCCCAGTCGCATCCTACGGCGGAGTTCTCACGACGTGAGGATTTTTTGCTTGGGGAGATCGACCTGATCAGTCGGCAGTTGCAAGGTTTGTATCCTTTTGGCGGCTGCCGTCTTTGTTGGCTTTCCTTCTCGTTCTGACTTGCATTTTATGCGTGCAGATGTTAATCCTGATTGGGAGGCCGAGCGGGCTCACGTTGAGGAGCGAGTCACCCGAGAGGCGTCCGGCGACTCCTACGAAGCTCGACAGTTCTGGGTGAACCAGTCGAGGGGGCGCGTCCTTGCCACCATGCTTGATCGTACGTGGCGCGCTGCTTTTCTTCTTGAGAACTGCCGGAAGACACTCTGGCACATCAATCGTGTGTACTTCCCGCATAATGCGCAGCCGAACGGGATGTCCGCCTTGCTGGAGAGGTTTCGCGATGGTGAAGGGCTGTAGGAGGTTGTCGACGCCCAACTTGTGGCTGGTGCGAACGCGGCGCTGGCATACGTCCGGATGCACCGGCCACATCTTCCGCTTGAGAGGGTGCTTGAAGGCCTGCCGGGTGACGATGACTTTGACGAGACCTTAGCGTCTGCGCGCCGGATTATCCGGCAGGTTCAGGACCTGAGCGAGCGCCTTGTAGGTCCCCTTGATGCGCCGAAGGTCGAACCTGCAGTTTAGAGTAGCTGTCGTCTGATGTACAGGGTTAGCTATAGAGGGCAAATGTGCCTGTGTAAGCATGATGTAACAGATTGAAGTATTTTCGAGTTATGAGAATTGATCTGCTTGCTCAAAAGTGACAGTGCCTGTATTGATTTGCAACCTGTTTGGCGCAGTCGCCTAGTACGCTGGGCAACGGCCTAGGTTTTTTCAAGTGTGACCTGTATGCCGCAGTCTCTGATTTTAACAGGTGGCGACTTAGGATTATTGTAACTTGACATGTATGGCGCAGCCCCCGAGTTGCTCGAGTGGTGGCCTAGGATTTTGGTTAAGACCTGTGTGGCGCAGCCCCCGAGTAGGTCGAGTGGCGGCCTAGGATTACAAGTGTTACCTGTTTGGCGCAGCCCCCGAGTATGTCGGGTGGCGACCTAGGATTTTGAACTTGACCTGTACAGCGCAGCCCCCGAGTGGGTTCGAGTGGCGGCTGAGAATTTTTCTGAGAAGGCATGTTTGGCGTAGCCCCCGAGTAAGTCGAGTGGTAGCCTAGGGTTACAAGTGTTACCTGTGTGGCGCAGCCCCCGTGTGTGTCGGGTGGCGACCTAGGATTTTGAACTTGACCTGTATGGCGCAGCCCCCGAGTCGGTCGGGTGACGGCCTAGGATTTTTTGACTTTATGCTTGTATGGCGCAGCCCCCGAGTAAGCTGGGTAGCGGCCTAAGCTTTTATTTCAACCTGTATGGCGCAGCCCCCGAGTGGTTCGGGTGGCGACCTAGGATTTTGGACACACTTGTATGGCGCAGCCCCCGAGTGGTTCGGGTAGCGGCCTAAGCTTTTATTTCAACCTGTGTGGCACAGCCCCCGAGTGGTTCGAGTGGCGACCTAGGATTTTGAGCTTCCTCTGAGTGATAGGTAAAGGAGACAGATTTTCTTCAAATCACTTTATTGATTTTTGTGAACAGGCCGCCTCATTAAAACGGCAGAAGCATTTGCGTCTACCATTTATTTCGCTTGTGTCCATTTATCTTATTTGTGGTTATTTGTTGAACTCTTTTATTATCTATGTGTGATGACTATGTGTATTGAGACAATGTAATGCTATCATTATCCTATGGTTGAGACTTCAAATTTATTTTGTTGGTATTCTCTTCATATCCTATATACACAAGGTATGAAAATCTATCTAGTCTCAAATGCTACCATAACCTTACATTTTGTCTCCTTACTCCTATGTGATATCTTGTGTTTGTTATTATAAAATTGCTCCTATCCTTTGTCATATTGTGTTGCTTACATGCACTTGTTTAGGGGGAGCCATTTTCTGCAAAAACATGATATTGCATTTTGTTTCTTTGTAAATCTTGGTATTGTCATCTAACACCAAAAAGGGGGAGATTGAAAGAACATTTCTTAATCCCTAGTGTTTTGAGTGTTAGTTAACAATACCAATGATATACTAATCCTATTGCTAAGTATTTCAGTTTGTGTGAGTTGCATATCACTTATCCCAAAGCCAAAATGTAGATAAAAAGAGTTTCTGGAATTCTTCCCAGAATCGGAATATTGGAACCGGAAATTTCCAGGATCGGAAATTCCGGGTCTCCTATACCTAACAGAAAAATGGCTAAGGAAAAGTCAGGAAGTGGTTCTGACTCAAACCGGAAATTCAGCTCGGAAATTTCACTGACTCGGAATTTCCGAGTCACCCTCAGAAATTTGGCTAAGTCAAGATGTCAAAGTGGTTCTGACTTCAACCGAAAATTCAGCTCGGAAATTTCACTGACTCGGAATTTCCGAGTCACCCTCAGAAATTTGGCTAAGTCAAGATGTCAAAGTGGTTCTGACTTCAACCGGAAATTCAGCTCGGAAATTTCACTGACTCGGAATTTCCGAGTCACCCTCAGAAATTTGGCTAAGTCAAGATGTCGAAGACGTTCTGATCTCAACCGGAAATTCAACTCGGATATTTCACAGACTCGGATATTCCGGTTGACCCGGAATTTCCGGGTGTCACTTATACCGGAATTTCTGGGTCCCCGAGGAAGCCAACGGCCAGATTTTGGGAGGGGGTATAAATACCCCGTCACTCACTCAAGAACAGCTAGCTCTCAGATTTTCTCTCTCCTACTATTCTTGAAAGCTCAAATCATCAAGATCTCCCAATCCCTCCACCCAAATTCGTTGATCTTTGGAGGATTGGAGGAGAAGGCCCGAATCTACATCTTCACTGAAGGGATTTGCATTTCCTCCCCATTCACTTGGGGATTTCGTGGCTAGGGTTTCCGGTGGGAAAACCTAGTTCACCATTGTTGTAATCTTGGTGTTGCCTTGACCTTTTGTGGTCCTTGACCTTTTGTGGTCATCTTGAGAGCCCCCAATTAAGTTGTGGGTGCGTGCCTCAAGCGTTTGTAAGGGATTCGATCTCCGCCCTAAAAGGGGATCAATAGTGGAAGGTGGACTCGCAACCTTTGTGGTTGAGTTCATCGGAGAAGAAGGTGAGCCTTTATGGCGTTGCGGCTAACCTGTTGTGGTAGCGCACACCTCTCCAAACGAGACGTACACCCTTGGGTGGAACTCGGGATTACATCTTCGTCTCCGCGTGCTTCACTCGGTTCCCCTTATCTTTGCTCCCTTACTTGCTTGTCTTGTTAGCTTGTTTATCTTGTTATTGCTTAGATCGTCATTTAGGTAAATTCACCGTAGTTGCATATCTAGAGAATTTACCTTTGTGTTGAGCCTAAATTTGAAAAGACCTAAAATTTGTAATAGCACCTATTCACCCCCCCCCCCCCTCTAGGTGCCGGATTCCCGTTCACCGTGTGTCCAAACGCGCGCCCCGTACGGCAAAAAGCAAGAAAACAAGCCCCCGAGAAGCAAGCATTCATCATCAAGGAGGTCGAGAAGCTCAAAGCGGCAAAGGTCGTCCGTGAAGTCGCGCATCCCACGTGGCTCTCCAACGGCGTGGTAGTCCCAAAGCCCGCCGGAGGAGGCCGCCTCTGCATCGACTACACCGACGTAAACAAGGCATGCCCCAAGGACCCTTACCCCATGCCAAGAATCGACCAGATCGTGGACTCCACGGCAGGCTACGACCTCCTCTGCTTCCTCGATGCGTTCTCTGGTTATCATCAGATAAAAATGGCTAAGGAGGACGAGGAGAAAACGTCTTTCCTCACCCCTTGCGGTGTGTACTGATATGTTTGCATGCCCTTCGGCCTAAAAAATGCCGGAGCCACCTTCCAGAGGATGATGAGGATAGCACTTGGCGAGCATATGGGAAGAAACGCCGAGGCATATGTCGATGACATCGTCGTAAAATCCCGAGAAGGAGACACTCTCCTCGGGGACCTTGAAGAGACTTTCGCCAACCTGCGCAAGGTGAACATCAAGCTCAACCCCGCCAAGTGCGTCTTCGGAGTGCCTTCAGGCAAACTGCTTGGTTTCCTCGTGTCCCACAGAGGCATAGAGGCAAACCCTGACAAAATCAAGGCAATAGAGAACATGCAACCTCCACGCAGGCTCAAGGACATGCAACGCCTAGCAGGATGCATGGCCAGCTTGGGTAGATTCATCTCCAAGTTCGGCGAGAGAGCCCTGCCCTTCTTCAAGATCATGAAAAGAACGGGCACTTTCAAGTGGACCCCCGAAGCTGAAAAAGCGTTTGAGGACTTGAAGAAGTACCTGGCCAGCCCACCAGTAATGGTCGCCCCAAGGTCAGGCGAGCACCTGAAGCTGTATCTATCAGCTACTCCACAGACAGCCAGTGTCGTCCTTGTGGTAGAAAGGGAAGAGCCAGTACTCCACAAGAAGAGCGCAACCACTCCAAAGGAAAAACCTACTGATCAGGAGCTCGACGAGAGGCCCGCTCCAAGTCAGTTGCTGCAAGAAGATCCCGCCAGGGAGCCTGTCAAGTCCCTTGAGGCCAACCCTCCCGAGGCCCATGACAAGCCCCATGAGGAAAACTCCCTCGAGGGCCAGGTCATTGTGGGGACCCCGGACTAACTGTCCGAAATACCCGATTATGCTTAACACAACGATCCCGTGATCAGTCTGTCGTTGCACATAATCCGAATTGAATACCAAAGTTTACATCCATTACAATACCGAATTTAAAGTCTTACATAAAATGGTCATCTAGACCAAGTCTTACATAGGTGCCTTCAAGGGCCAAACCAAAACAATCAACATAAGCAGCGGAACTTAAACGTAGCAGCCATCCAACAGCTAACGCAGACCCGACAGGCAGTCGACTTTGAGAAGATCCTTAGTTGGCATAGATGTCGCCATACTCCTCCTGGGTGTAGTACTCCTCCATGTCTGGCTACGACAATAGCCAGAAGCAAACTAGTATGAGTACATTTGAATGTACTCGCAAACTACTCCAACATGAGTGCTCTAGTTCCATTTTTAATTTCTCACTTTTATTCATTTAAAACATCTCTGTATCTTTGTTGAAGAAGATAAGAAGAATATGACTACTAGATATCTCAATTTTATTAGTGTTATTCCAAAACCCCTCCTTTTCCAACCATAAACCATTATGGTAACATCTTTCCAACTACCTCATACCGATCCGTTGGTATAGGTGTGTGGAACACTCTCCATTTCCTTCCTCTTTTTAAACTCAACTCTTTTCCAAAAACTTTGCACATGGTCTAAGTAGGGTCTTCAACTGTCCATATCCGAGGACTCGGCTATTCGAATAGTTTCATTACCCTCTGCAGAGGTAGCACGCTTTTCCCACACTCATTCGATAACTCATCGTGTCAGCCACGCTTCGCCATACCCGTGGTATGCGAGGTTGAGTCACCGACCCTAGTCTTTCCTTTGCTCATGCTAGTATAGGATCCTGCCCCTATGAACCATTCCATCTACACCTAGTCTAGTTTCCCGTCGGAAACCCTAAGTGTGAGGACTCATAGGTTTTATCTAGCGGTGTATACGGACATCCTTCTATCCTCCTCCTTATCTACTCATAGATTTTTGAGCGAGGACCCAGGTCAGGGTTAGGTCACCAAACCACTCCCTCATGCATAACAGAGTCATCTCTGTTGATGCAGTGTCCCATACTAATAAGAGCAAACTATCTGACTAAGCCCTTTCCCATATGTGGGTAAATGTGGTCGCACAGAGTATCGGTTGCTTGACTGAGTACTATGACACAATGTGCTTTTCTAAAACCACCTTTCTCCATTTTCTTATCTCAACACACCATCTTGGTGCTATATATATCCACACAAGTTTTCAAAGGAGTTTTGAATAAACAACATTGTTTTTCCATCCTATAGTTTTAATATATACTTCTACATATAGTGGCAAAATAATCTCTATATACTTTTAAAAAGGGTTTTTGTAAACCTTTGCTCTTAAAATGATTTGTAAATCTAGATGCATAAGTTGGGTGCAAGCTCAGAGAGTAGCTTGCCTTGCTCGGCAAAGTGATCTTGGTCTTGGTCTTCGGGTTCAGCAAATCCTTCCTCCTCGATATATCCGGCAACGTTCTCTTCTAATACACAAGCAATCCAATACAAACAATCACTAGCCTATTCAATCAATCATCATAGCAATACACTCTTAGAGGTTCTAATTTACCATTTCACACACCAAACAATATCATGTGGTTTCAATTTAAGTGAATTAAACATTATTCCATTGTATTTTAATTAGGGCAGAAACTTGTTGCACATGTTTAATTGCATAGTTTGAGTTCTGTTTGTCACAAAAATACAAACTAAAATTCTACAGAAAGCTAATGATGTGTAGAAGATGACACAATTGGGTTTGGGTCATTTGGAGTTACAAAACTCCCTACACATTGTTTTGAATCCAGAAGCCAATTAATATGGTTTTGGCTATTATTTAAATTATATTAATCTAAAAATTAAATCCTTTTAGGATTGACTAACCATGGTTAAGGGTGATCTAATAAAATTAGTTTCAACTAATTTGGATTATCAGAGTATCAGAAACAAACAAGTTTAGAATTTAAACATGCTACTGTATTTTGAATATGGTATTTTTATTATATATCCAAATGGGGTGAAACTAGTTTAGTTGGATAGATAATTTCATAAGCTTTCCAGAACAGTTGGATTTGCTAAATTTGGAGTTGTAAATCTAAAGTTATGGAATTTCTAAAATTGGGTTCATTACTGGTTTTTAAATGAAATTTAAATTCGAATTAAAATCCAGAGTGGATAATGTTGAAAAATCTGACAGAGAGGACCCACTGGTCAGCGACTCAGCGAGCGCGCGCGCTGTTTATTTAAACCTGACGTGTGGGACCCGCATGTCAGGGTTTTAATAATTAAAACGAATCGGTACGCGACCGCACGATCCTAATCTAACGGCTCACGATGCCCGCGTCTCCGGCGACCTAAATCGGGCGGCGCCGCGGCTCCGGCGACGGCGTCGAGGATGGTGCGCTCACCTTGGGGGCTCGGGAGGGCGTGCGGCAGGTGCAGGACGACGGCGGCGAGGTGGGGAAGCTCCTGGGCGCAAGGACGAGGCTCGGGGACTCCTCTAGCGGCGGCGGCGTCGGCTCCTTCTTCCACGGCGGGCTCGGACTCCGGCGAGCGATTCCTGGCGACTCTGGGCACGGGGCAGAGGGAAAAAGGAGGCGGGTGAGTGTGGGCGCAAGGGGAAGAGAAGGGAGGCAGAGAGAAGGGAAGGGGAGGGCAGCACGGCCGTGCCGTGGTCGTCGTCTACCTCGGGCACGGCGAGCTCGAGGAAGAGGACGGCGACCCGAGGCTCCTCGGCCTCGGTCCTGGCCTCCTCGCTGTGCACAAGGGAGAGGAAAATGGTGTGAGGGGGAGAGGCAGAGGCGGTGGTGCGGTGCGGAGAAGTGCAGGGCACGAGCGGCTTTTATAGCGGCCGGGCGGCGCACGGTGGGCGCGGTGCAGGGGCGCCCGTGGCCGTGCGGGGCCGCCGTAGGCCGGTGGAGGGGCGCGGCTACGCTGCGGGGCTCTCAGGGGACCAGGCGGGCAAGGTGGAGCGGCGTGGCGTGCTCGGGTGCGTGCGGGGCGAGGCGGGCCGGCCGCGAGCGCGCTCGGGCGGTGCACGACGTGCACGGCATGGCTCGGGCGCGGCGCGGTCGGGGCGTGCTGGAGCGAGCTGCTGCCGCGCGAGGGAGCCAGAAGGCGAGGGAGAGCGAGGGGGCACGGAGCGGCCAGCACGGCGCGGCGTCTGCGCGGCCACTGTGCCGACAATGGCGACGTGCGCGCCGGCGGCTGTCCCCTGGCGTCCAACGGTGCTCCCGGCCGATTTTTCTCACGTTCTCGAGCGCTCTGCGATCGTGGTGAGGAGAGGAGTGCAGTGGGGGCTCTAATTCGACAAGCTAAACACTCCATTGCTCGATTTGATCCGAGGTTTGGGTTCGGTTTGGGATGAACAGGAGGTGATCACCAGGTGTTTGATGAATTTCCCGAATCAAAACAGTAGCATTTTTCTATTTTAATTCTCCTATTTCTCTTTATTCTTTTGAGTCCAAATTTAAGATCTAGGCTAAGTATATTATTAGTAAGTGTTACAAAGTCTTTTTGAAATATTTTGAAATATTTCAATCATGAATTTCTAATTTGAATTTGAAGTTTTGAATTTGAATTTTTGAAAGGGAATAGTTTGTAAAAATTAACTAGGAGTGTTTATAATATTTCTCCATTGGTTTTGGTGTAAAAATAAATTATGCTTCTTAATTTTGGAAAAATAATGTGACATGTGTCACATGGTGTTTTGTTTTTAGGATTTGTTTTATTTGTTTTTCTTGTCTTTCAATTTTTCAAATAGAGCTAGAATTCAACAATATTGCAAACAATGTAACAAGCACACTCAAGAATTAAACATACACACATTTTTATAAGAAAAGTTTTTGTTGGCCCACATTTTTGCATTAATAATTATATTAACATTCTGGGATGTTACAGACTTCCCCCCTTAAAATAAATCTCGTCCCGAGATTTGCTAGGCCTGGGTACTAAAGAGGTTGGGAAACTCGCTCCTAAGATAGTCTTCACGTTCCCAAGTTGCTTCATCTTCAGAGTGGTTAGTCCACTGGACTTTGTAGAACTTGATTGCTCGCCTGCGGGTGAGACGAACATCTTCGTCGAGAATCTTGAGGGGCGTCTCACGATAAGTCAGATCTTGATTCAGGTCGACGGACTGGTGATCGATGTTTTTGAAAACATCAGGCTGGTCAGGAACTTCAAGACACTTCCGGAGCAAGGAAATGTGGAAAACATCATGGTAATCTTCTAACTCTTGGGGCAACTCCAGTTGATAAGACACTTCTCCTCGACGGGCAAGAATCTTGAAGGGTCCAATATATCTTGGCGCTAATTTTCCTTTGATATGGAAACGCTGCATTCCTTTAAGGGGTGTCACTCGGAGATAGACATAATCTCCGATATTGAAGGTGACATCACGACGCTTGGGATCAACATAACTCTTCTGACGGGATTGGGCGGTCTTGAGTCGCTCTCGGATAAGCTGTACTTGCTCTTCAGCTTCGCGGAGGGTATCTGGTCCAAACAGTTTGCCTTCTCCGGTATCGGACCAATTCAGGGGTGTACGACACTTCTTGCCGTAAAGGGCTTCAAAGGGGGCCATTTGCAGACTAGACTGGTAACTGTTGTTGTAGGAGAATTCTGCAAATGGAAGACAATCTTCCCATTTGGATCCATAGGCTAGGACACATGCGCGAAGCATGTCCTCTAATATCTAGTTCACTCGTTCAGTTTGGCCATCGGTCTGGGGGTGATAAGCTGTGCTAAATGCCAACTTGGTTCCGAGGGCTTCATGCAGGGCTTTCCAGAACCTTGAGGTGAACTGGGTGCCTCTATCTGATACAATCCTCTTAGGCACACCATGCAGGCTTACTATTCTGGAAATATACAGGTCTGCTAACTGATTTCCCCTATAGGTGGTGTGGACGGGAATAAAATGGGCCACCTTGGTCAGCCTGTCAACGACGACCCATATTGAGTCATGGCCTCGGTTGGACCTTGGAAGTCCGGTGATAAAATCCATTTCAATCTCATCCCACTTCCACTCGGGAATCTTTAGGGGTTGAAGCAATCCAGCGGGTCGCTGATGTTCAGCCTTGACTCGCTGACAAATATCACACTTGGCTACGAAAGCACCAATCTCTCGCTTCATTCCATGCCACCAAAATCTTTCACGAAGGTCTTGGTACATCTTGGTTCCGCCGGGGTGGATTGAGTAAGGGGTCTCGTGGGCTTCCTTTAGGATTAACTCCTTGAGCTCTGAGGTATTGGGGACACAGATACGACCATTGAATCTCAACACTCCATCGGCATCCTCGGTAAAACCAGGCGCTTTACCGAGAGAAATCTTCTTCTTGATTCCTTCTATGCTCTCATGACCTTTCTGGGCCTCCTTGATCTGATCTATCAGAGTTGGAGCTAACTCTAAATGGGCGAGATAGCCGTGGCTAACAAGCTCTAGTCCAAAATCTTTGAACTCCTTAAACAGGGCTGGCTGCTCTGCTTGGATCATGGCATTCATGGTGCAGGGTTTGCGGCTAAGGGCATCGGCAACTACATTAGCCTTTCCAGGGTGATAATTGATGCCGATATCATAATCCTTGATTAATTCCATCCACCTTCTCTGTCGCAAATTTAATTCCCTCTGCGTGAAGATATACTTCAAGCTCTTATGATCCGTATAAATCTCGCAGCGATGTCCCGCCAAATAGGAGCGCCATGTCTTCAAAGCAAGAACAACAGCGGCTAACTCCAGGTCATGGGTTGGGTAGTTCTCTTCGTGCGGTCGCAACTGTCGAGACAGATACGACACCACCTTGCCTTCTTGCATCAGAACACAACCCAATCCTAGACGTGATGCATCGCAATACACGTCGAAACTCTTGGTGACGTCTGGCATAATCAGGACAGGGGTTGAGGTCAGTCTCTTCTTTAACTCCTGGAAACTCTCTTCACACTTCTGAGTCCATTCAAATTTCTTGTCCTTTTTCAGCAGTTGGGTAAGGGGTTTGGCTATACTGGAAAATCCCTCAACGAACTTGCGGTAGTATCCCGCTAGTCCGAGAAAACTTCGGATTTCAGTCACACTAGTTGGGGCTTTCCAGTCCACAATGGCTTGGATCTTCTATGGGTCTACGGAAATTCCTCCCGCAGACACAACATGTCCGAGAAATGAGACTTCACTGAGCCAGAACTCACACTTGCTGAACTTGGCATACAACTGATGTTCTCGGAGGGTTGCTAAAATTAGACGCAGGTGTTCAGCATGCTCTTCTTCCGTTTTGGAGTAAATAAGGATGTCATCAAGGAAAACTACCACGAACTTGTCAAGATACTCCATGAAGATCTTGTTCATGAGATTCATAAAATAGGCTGGGGCATTGGTCAGACCAAAGGACATTACGGTGTATTCAAATAAACCGTAACGGGTTGTGAAGGCAGTCTTGGGAATATCTGACTCTCGGATTCTTAACTGATGATACCCTGACCGAAGATCGATCTTGGAAAAGACTCGGGCTCCGTTCATTTGATCGAACAGATCCTCGATCTTTGGGAGAGGGTACTTGTTTTTGATGGTCACATCATTCAACCTGCGATAATCCACACACAGACGTGTGGTACCATCTCTCTTATCCACAAAAATAATGGGTGATCCCCAGGGTGAAGCACTTGGGCGAATAAGCCCTTTGCTGAGCATATCTGCTAACTGCTTCTTCAACTCAACCAGTTCTTCTGGATTCATCCGATAGGGCCTTTGGGATATGGGGGCTGTCCCGGGGATAAGTTCAATGATGAACTCAATATCCCGATCCGGTGGCATACCAGGTAATTCCTCAGGAAAGACATCTTTGAACAGGTGAACCACACGGATCTCATCTAGGGCTGGTCGAGCTATGCTCTCATGGCATCCTGGTTGGGGTCGACTGGTTTCTGACACATACTCCACTTCTACTCCTTTGTCGGTGGTGAGGGCTACAGCTCTTCTGGCACAGTCAATTCGACCATGGTACTTAGCTAACCAATTCATACCCAGTATGACATCTATTCCTTGGGTTCCTAGAATGATCAAGTCGACTAGGAACTTTTCCCCTTTGATCTCAAGGGAAACGTCCGGGCAAAATGACTTGGTATCTATGGTGGATTCTGGAATTTGGATGACCATGGGTCTGGGTAAGAGGCTTCCGACTAAACCTCCCTTAGCAACAAATTCTTGGGTAACAAAAGAATGAGTAGCACCAGAATCAAACAGAACAGTTGCAGGTACTGAGTTGACAAGGAACGTACCCATCACAACATCTGGTGCATCCATGGCCTCTTCAGCATTGATGTGGTGCAGGCGTCCCTTGGCAACAGCCACATTTCCGCGGGGTGCGGGGTTCTTGCCATTTCCATTGTGGCCTTGACCGTTGTTCGGCGCCTGTGCATCGGGGCGCGGACCATTCTTCTTAGGATTGAGGCATGCCTTGGAGTAGTGACCCTTGGTGCCACAATTGAAACAGACCACATTGGCATTGATGTTGGGGTGGCTAGAGTTCCCTCCGGGACGGGTGTTGTCATTGGGACGGCTGAACTTGCTTGGGTTGTATGGGGGCTTAGGGTAACTGGGGTGCGAAGTTGGTGGTGGTCTATATGCTGGCTTGGAGTTTGGTGGGTGGGTGCGAGGTTTCTGACTGCTCGAACTTTCCTGGGCAATCATCCTCCTCTTACGACCCTCAAACATGGATTTGCGCTTGGTCTCCAACTGTATGGCCTTGTCCACAAGTGATTCCAAATCAGCAAAGTCATGGATAACCAAGGCGCATTGCAGTTCATCATGAAGTCCGTTCATGAAACGCTCCATCTTTCTCCCCTCGGTGTCGACATCATCAGGAGCATACCGAGACAAGTCAGTGAACTCATCGAGGTATCCGACCACATCCTTACTTCCCTGCCGCAACCTGCGGAATTCATCCTTCTTCCGCTCAATGAGTCCGCGGGGAATGTGCTTCTTGCGGAACTTCTCCTGGAAATCATCCCAGCTGATAGCATAACCAGCTTGCTGTAGAGCCTTGGTAGCTTCCCACCAAGACCGTGCTGGTCCTGCCAGATAGTGGGTCGCATACAGGACCTTCTCAGGTTCTCCCACGGCTGCAACTATCAGGTTGTTGTTAATGGTGCGAAGCCAGTCATCGGCCTCAAGTGGGTGAAGTCCCTTGGAAAAGGTGGGTGGGTTGGTCCTCTGGAAGTTGCTCAAAGTGGACCGCTGATTTCCTTCACCATTGCTATTGCCATTGCCATTGTTGTGGTGGTTGTTGTTGTTGTTGTTGTTGTTGTTGTGAGCGGCAGCTATCTGTTGCAGGGCAGCGATATGAGCTTGACGCTCAGTCCGGGCAGCTTGACGTTCCTCCATGATGAGCGCCAGAAGTTGGGCGGTGGTTGGGTCCGGTGGGGGTGGTGGTGCTCCTCCATCCATGTTGGTGCGACGAGTCTCCACCATCCTGAAGTACACCGGGAATAAGGGCAAGCAGAAGGGGTTCCGACCAAGGAAGATGGGTTTTTACGTAGAGGTTGATTTACTACGGATTATAGGAAAAACGTTTAACACATGTCAACAAGACTAGCACACATTTTCATAGCACAACCATTACATCAAGAGTTCATCTAAACCTAGCTTACAACATTCTCCCTAACTAATGTACATACAGAGAGTTCCAAAAGAACCACAACTTTGACTCTACTAGCGATAGGGGGGGGGGGGGGTCGACCTAATCCTGCGGTAGAACCCAAGTAACTAGCCTACTGAGGTGGAACCTCAGGCTCTGCCATGTCAGCATCGGACTGGTAGGGTGGCTCCTCTGGATCCTCCTCCTCATCATCCTCATCCTCATCATCCTCATCATCATCGTCCATCTCCTCCAGAAAGTCATCATCGTCACTGAGGAAAGCGTTGTTCTCCTTGCGGAGATCCTCGCCCTCCTCCTCCATCTCGTCAGTACGGAGCTCCAAATCCTCTATCAGCTCATCCTGCTCAGCAACCTTCTTGCGGAGCTTCGCTATGGTCTTCCTCATCTGGGTTCCCTTCTTCAGAAGAGCGGTCTTCTCAGTCTTCAGCTGTGCCTCGCTCTCGCGACTCTCCTTGAGCGAGAGACGCTCAAAGTGAGACCGAAGCCTAGCGCACCTCAGATCCTCCTGGGTGCGAAAGAGCATAATCTCCATGTCCAGAATATACTCTCCGAATGTCGGGTGCAGAGGGGACCGAATTGGGCGTCCATCAATGGTGCGCCTCCCGTAGAACTGGAAACGAGAGTTTACCAGCTCCGCCTTGTGCTCCTCACAAAGCCGGGATAGCATCCTCTGCATGGATCGACACAGTCCATCGTCCCAGTGGACGTCCATGAGGGTGAAAGAGAGTGCCCTGGATCCGGGGGACTTGATGTTCCCGCGAACAGACCCCTCGATCAACCAGGACAGGTTCCCGCTACCGGGAGCGTCCACCTGGGCTCCTCTGAACTCAGGAGTGGGACGACCTAACAGCTTGGTCAACTCGAACAAGTCCTTCTCGAACATCAACTTGCCATCCTTCTCCAGCTGAACGAACTCGGTGAAATGGATCGCCATCTATAATTTTTTTTTAGTCAAAATTTTTTAAGTTAGTGAGATGGCAAGTATATCAAAATTTTAATAGAAGGGAAAATATGTGAGCAGATTTTTAAGTTTATTAAAATGAAGTGTGACAAGTTTTTATGAATATGAGAGAAAACTTAGTAGTTGGTAAGAAGAGAATTTTGCACAAATGAGAGGGTAAGAGATAAGCCATTTTCTTAAACTAAGTTCTTACTTTGTTTTTCTTTGAACTCAACTTTTGCAATCACTACCTAACGACCATGCTAATCTAAGGCTCCTAAAGTCGAGATGGCTCTGATACCAATTCTGTGGGGACCCCGGACTAACTGTCCGAAATACCCGATTATGCTTAACACAACGATCCCGTGATCAGTCTGTCGTTGCACATAATCCGAATTGAATACCAAAGTTTACATCCATTACAATACCGAATTTAAAGTCTTACATAAAATGGTCATCTAGACCAAGTCTTACATAGGTGCCTTCAAGGGCCAAACCAAAACAATCAACATAAGCAGCGGAACTTAAACGTAGCAGCCATCCAACAGCTAACGCAGACCCGACAGGCAGTCGACTTTGAGAAGATCCTTAGTTGGCATAGATGTCGCCATACTCCTCCTGGGTGTAGTACTCCTCCATGTCTGGCTACGACAATAGCCAGAAGCAAACTAGTATGAGTACATTTGAATGTACTCGCAAACTACTCCAACATGAGTGCTCTAGTTCCATTTTTAATTTCTCACTTTTATTCATTTAAAACATCTCTGTATCTTTGTTGAAGAAGATAAGAAGAATATGACTACTAGATATCTCAATTTTATTAGTGTTATTCCAAAACCCCTCCTTTTCCAACCATAAACCATTATGGTAACATCTTTCCAACTACCTCATACCGATCCGTTGGTATAGGTGTGTGGAACACTCTCCATTTCCTTCCTCTTTTTAAACTCAACTCTTTTCCAAAAACTTTGCACATGGTCTAAGTAGGGTCTTCAACTGTCCATATCCGAGGACTCGGCTATTCGAATAGTTTCATTACCCTCTGCAGAGGTAGCACGCTTTTCCCACACTCATTCGATAACTCATCGCGTCACCCACGCTTCGCCATACCCGTGGTATGCGAGGTTGAGTCACCAACCCTAGTCTTTCCTTTGCTCATGCTAGTATAGGATCCTGCCCCTATGAACCATTCCATCTACACCTAGTCTAGTTTCCCGTCGGAAACCCTAAGTGTGAGGACTCATAGGTTTTATCTAGCGGTGTATACGGACATCCTTCTATCCTCCTCCTTATCTACTCATAGATTTTTGAGCGAGGACCCAGGTCAGGGTTAGGTCACCAAACCACTCCCTCATGCATAACAGAGTCATCTCTATTGATGCAGTGTCCCATACTAATAAGAGCAAACTATCTGACTAAGCCCTTTCCCATATGTGGGTAAATGTGGTCGCACAGAGTATCGGTTGCTTGACTGAGTACTATGACACAATGTGCTTTTCTAATACCACCTTTCTCCATTTTCTTATCTCAACACACCATCTTTGTGCTATATATATCCACACAAGTTTTCAAAGGAGTTTTGAATAAACAACATTGTTTTTCCATCCTATAGTTTTAATATATACTTCTACATATAGTGGAAAAATAATCTCTATATACTTTTAAAAAGGGTTTTTGTAAACCTTTGCTCTTAAAATTATTTGTAAATCTAGATGCATAAGTTGGGTGCAAGCTCAGAGAGTAGCTTGCCTTGCTCGGCAAAGTGATCTTGGTCTTGGTCTTCGGGTTCAGCAAATCCTTCCTCCTCGATATATCCGGCAACGTTCTCTTCTAATACACAAGCAATCCAATACAAACAATCACTAGCCTATTCAATCAATCATCATAGCAATACACTCTTAGAGGTTCTAATTTACCATTTCACACACCAAACAATATCATGTGGTTTCAATTTAAGTGAATTAAACATTATTCCATTGTATTTTAATTAGGGCAGAAACTTGTTGCAGATGTTTAATTGCATAGTTTGAGTTCTGTTTGTCACAAAAATACAAACTAAAATTCTACAGAAAGCTAATGATGTGTAGAAGATGACACAATTGGGTTTGGGTCATTTGGAGTTACAAAACTCCCTACACATTGTTTTGAATCCAGAAGCCAATTAATATGGTTTTGGCTATTATTTAAATTATATTAATCTAAAAATTAAATCCTTTTAGGATTGACTAACCATGGTTAAGGGTGATCTAATAAAATTAGTTTCAACTAATTTGGATTATCAGAGTATCAGAAACAAACAAGTTTAGAATTTAAACATGCTACTGTATTTTGAATATGGTATTTTTATTATATATCCAAATGGGGTGAAACTAGTTTAGTTGGATAGATAATTTCATAAGCTTTCCAGAACAGTTGGATTTGCTAAATTTGGAGTTGTAAATCTAAAGTTATGGAATTTCTAAAATTGGGTTCATTACTGGTTTTTAAATGAAATTTAAATTCGAATTAAAATCCAGAGTGGATAATGTTGAAAAATCTGACAGAGAGGACCCACTGGTCAGCGACTCAGCGAGCGCGCGCGCTGTTTATTTAAACCTGACGTGTGGGACCCGCATGTCAGGGTTTTAATAATTAAAACGAATCGGTACGCGACCGCACGATCCTAATCTAACGGCTCACGATGCCCGCGTCTCCGGCGACCTAAATCGGGCGGCGCCGCGGCTCCGGCGACGGCGTCGAGGACGGTGCGCTCACCTCGGGGGCTCGGGAGGGCGTGCGGCAGGTGCAGGACGACGGCGGCGAGGTGGGGAAGCTCCTGGGCGCAAGGACGAGGCTCGGGGACTCCTCTAGCGGCGGCGGCGTCGGCTCCTTCTTCCGCGGCGGGCTCGGACTCCGGCGAGCGATTCCTGGCGACTCTGGGCACGGGGCAGAGGGAAAAAGGAGGTGGGTGAGTGCGGGCGCAAGGGGAAGAGAAGGGAGGCAGAGAGAAGGGAAGGGGAGGGCAGCACGGCCGTGCCGTGGTCGTCGTCTACCTCGGGCACGGCGAGCTCGAGGAAGAGGACGGCGACCCGAGGCTCCTCGGCCTCGGTCCTGGCCTCCTCGCTGTGCACAAGGGAGAGGAAAATGGTGTGAGGGGGAGAGGCAGAGGCGGTGGTGCGGTGCGGAGAAGTGCAGGGCACGGGCGGCTTTTATAGCGGCCGGGCGGCGCACGGTGGGCGCGGTGCAGGGGCGCCCGTGGCCGTGCGGGGCCGCCGTAGGCCGGTGGAGGGGCGCGGCAGAGGCGGTGGTGCCGCCGTAGGCCGGTGGAGGAAAATGGTGTGAGGGGGAGAGGCAGAGGCGGTGGTGCGGTGCGGAGAAGTGCAGGGCACGGGCGGCTTTTATAGCGGCCGGGCGGCGCACGGTGGGCGCGGTGCAGGGGCGCCCGTGGCCGTGCGGGGCCGCCGTAGGCCGGTGGAGGGGCGCGGCTACGCTGCGGGGCTCTCAGGGGACCAGGCGGGCAAGGTGGAGCGGCGTGGCGTGCTCGGGTGCGTGCGGGGTGAGGCGGGCCGGCCCCGAGCGCGCTCGGGCGGTGCACGACGTGCACGGCATGGCTCGGGCGCGGCGCGGTCGGGGCGTGCTGGAGCGAGCTGCTGCCGCGCGAGGGAGCCAGAAGGCGAGGGAGAGCGAGGGGGCACGGAGCGGCCAGCACGGCGCGGCGTCTGCGCGGCCACTGTGCCGACAATGGCGACGTGCGCGCCGGCGGCTGTCCCCTGGCGTCCAACGGTGCTCCCGGCCGATTTTTCTCACGTTCTCGAGCGCTCTGCGATCGTGGTGAGGAGAGGAGTGCAGTGGGGGCTCTAATTCGACAAGCTAAACACTCCATTGCTCGATTTGATCCGAGGTTTGGGTTCGGTTTGGGATGAACAGGAGGTGATCACCAGGTGTTTGATGAATTTCCCGAATCAAAACAGTAGCATTTTTCTATTTTAATTCTCCTATTTCTCTTTATTCTTTTGAGTCCAAATTTAAGATCTAGGCTAAGTATATTATTAGTAAGTGTTACAAAGTCTTTTTGAAATATTTTGAAATATTTCAATCATGAATTTCTAATTTGAATTTGAAGTTTTGAATATGAATTTTTGAAAGGGAATAGTTTGTAAAAATTAACTAGGAGTGTTTATAATATTTCTCCATTGGTTTTGGTGTAAAAATAAATTATGCTTCTTAATTTTGGAAAAATAATGTGACATGTGTCACATGGTGTTTTGTTTTTAGGATTTGTTTTATTTGTTTTTCTTGTCTTTCAATTTTTCAAATAGAGCTAGAATTCAACAATATTGCAAACAATGTAACAAGCACACTCAAGAATTAAACATACACATTTTTATAAGAAAAGTTTTTGTTGGCCCACATTTTTGCATTAATAATTATATTAACATTCTGGGATGTTACAGTCATGCCCCCAGAGGCCAACCCCCTCGAGGGCCTAGTGGAGCCCCTTCAAGCAGAGGACACCGAGGCTACACAGACTACCCTTGTCGAACATCTAGTCTACTTTGTCAGCACAGTACTGCGCGATGCTCGCGAGCGGTATACAATGTAGCAGAAGCTCCTCCTCGCACTCCTCATCGCCTCAAGAAAGCTGCGACACTACTTCCAAGGACACCCCATCATGGTGGTCACCTTTTCCCCCCTGGAGCAAATCCTACGCAATCCAAATGCCACAGATCGTGTTGCAGGATGGAATATCGAGCTACAGCCATTCAATTTGCGCTTCGATACCACAAGGGCAATTAAAGGAAGAGCGCTGGCAGACTTTGTCGCCGAATGGACTGACCCAACCCCTGAAGAACCCTTGGGAGAAGAACAAGAGCCACGTGGAGACAAAATGCCCAGCCACTGGACCATGAAGTTCGACGGAGCTTTCGCTTGTCGCCATGGTGGGGCTGGCGTGGTCCTTATCTCACCAAAAGGCGACAAGCTGTATTACGCGGTCCAGCTGTGCTTCGGAATCGACAAGATCTCCAACAATATAGCTGAGTATGAAGGCCTGCTTGCTGGCCTACGCGCCGCAATCGCCCTAGGCATCAAGCACTTACTTGTCAAGGGCGACTCCCAGCTGCTTGTCAACTTCTCCAACAAAAGCTATAATCCTAAGGACGACCACATGGCCGCATACCTTGAAGAGGTCCGTAGGCTTGAGAAGCACTTCAGGGAATGGAGCTCATGCACATCCCAAGAAAGGAGAACCAAGAGGCTGATGACATCGCCAAGCGCGCATCAAAGAGGCAAGCTCAGCCGCCGGGCGTCTTTGAAGAAAGGCTCGTCAAAGCATCCATAGAGCAGCCTCAAGAGGCCAGGCCCGCAAGCACAGATGAAGCGCTCCCAGCACCACCTGCAAACGGGGCGCCAGACTGTGGGCCCCCAACAGGGGAGCGTCTGTTGCTCACAGCGGTGCATCAAGAAGCAGGATGGATTGACGAGACCAAAGACTACCTCGACAGAGGGATCCTTCTCGAGGAAGATGTTGAAGCGGAACGAATCGCCCGCCAAGCAAAATCTTACAAAATCCTCGAAGGAAATCTCTACCGCAAGCGCCCAAACGGCACCGCGCTCAAATGTGTCCCTCCTGAAGAAGGCAAATCGCTGATAAGGGACATCCACCGCGGGGAATGCGGCCACCATTCGTGCGCTCGCACCCTCTTGGGCAAAGTCTTCAGGAGCGGCTTCTACTGACCTCAAGCGCTTCAGGCTGCAGTGGACATCGTCCAAGCATGTGAAGCCTGCCAGTTCCACGCCAAGCAAATCCACCAACCTGCGTTGGGGCTACAGACCATTCCGCTTTCCTGGCCGTTCGCGGTCTGGGGGCTGGACATCCTGGGACACTTCCCAACAGCACAAAGCGGATATCGCTACCTCTTCGTGGGCATCGACAAGTTCACTAAGTGGCCTGAAGTGGAGGCGACGTGCACAATCACAGCAGGCGCGGCGGTGAAGTTCATCAGGGGTCTGGTCTGCCGCTTCGGAATGCCTAACCGCATCATCACCGACAATGGCTCACAATTCACCAGCGGCATCTTCAGAGCCTACTGCGAAAGAATGGGCATCAAGCTCTGCTTCGCTTCAGTCGCCCATCTGCAAAGCAACGGACAGGCTGAGCGTGCAAACGCAGAAGTCCTCAAAGGCCTAAAGACCAGGACCTTCGATATCCTCAAAGGCCACGGCAAGGGCTGGATCAACGAGCTACCTTCGGTGCTCTGGTCCATCCGTACAACGCCACCCAAGCCTACGGGGGAAACACCGTTCGCCCTCGTCTATGGAGCCGAGGCAGTCCTCCCCACAGAGATAAAGCATGGATCCCCGCGGGTCCTTGCCTTTAACGAGGACCAGCAAGAGGACCTCCACAACGACGGCCTGCTGCTCCTTGAAGGACTACGACGCCGTGCCACCCTCCGGGCGGCCAAATACCAGCAGGACCTGAGACGCTACCACACCCGCAATGTGCGCTCACGTACCCTGGAGGCAGGCGATCTCGTCCTCAGGCGAATCCTCTGCAGGGAAGGCCTCAAGCTGTCCCTGATGTGGGAAGGCCCCTACAGGGTCACCCACATCGCCAGGCCTGGCGCGGCTCGCCTCGAGACTCAAGACGGCGTCTCCGTCAAGAATCCATGGAACATCATGCACCTACGCAAGTTCTACCCGTGATCATCGTCACGCCCGTGATCATTGTCACGTCAAGACATCTAGCGGAAGAGGCAGCTTACGGCTCAACCTCCAAGCATTTTTGTCTCCAGAGGTTAAAAGCTCACGGCTTAAACCTCACACAACTTTTTGTCTCCAGAAGGAACAAACTCAGAACGTGATCATCATCACGCCCGTGATCATTGTCACGCCAAGACATCTGGCGGAAGAGGCAGCTTACGGCTCAACCTCCAAGCACTTTTTGTCTCTAGAGGTTAAAAGCTCACGGCTTAAACCTCCAAGCTCCAAAGGCTTCTATCGAGGGTCAACCCTCCGAGCTCTCCATGTAACGAGCCACCTCAGGCCGTTGAGAGTCTCTGCCACTAATGGGTGGTCCCCATGCCTCGACATGGTCAAAACATTAACTTGGCAACCCGAAGCATAATGAAACAATTTCGTTCCCAAGTGAACTTAGCGCCTCGACACCGTTATGTAATATATTTGGTGAGTTTTATTTTACGCATTACTTTGTTAAAGTGTGCGCTTATATCTCTCCACATGCGTACCTCGCGAGCGGGGGCTGAGTACGGTGCCAGTGCCTCAAATGACACACCAGCAGCACTACAAAATCCAAGAGTCCGAGCTCTGGCTGGAGGGCAAGATCCCAAAAACACGCCATCTCTATAGAGGACCTTGGTACTTACTCTCCTCGCGAGGAACGCCTGAGGGGACCTACAAGCGTGCACGAGTCCCTTGAACCGTGTTCCAGCGTTTGGGTTTGCCCCTCTAACATCTACAGGGAACATAAGCCCCCACAAGCCTGAGGAGGCATCCGGGGATGATCCCTCAAGAGAACATTCTCGCCGGGCAAAAAGCCTCTACGGGGCGAAAACCACCAGAAGCTAAGTCTCGCACCCACGCCTTAAGAGCGTTTTCTCCCCCTCTAGCGCATGTTTGCCCCTCAAGCGACTTTGCTTTCCCTAACGCTTCATGGACTACTCGCACGTCTAAGGGGGGCACTTGAGCATCACGACTCAGGGCTCTTACCTCTCCTAGGCCTAAACTCCCCCCGGCCTTGCGGAGTCATTGCTCCTGCATACCGAAGCGGCGGAGTCATGGCACGAAGAGGTGGGTCCTACCGATGCAGAGAGCAAATAGACATGAAGATGAGTCCAAAGAGACCTCTCGAGGGGCAAGCAAGCTAAATACAGATAACAGTAAAGAGTATATTACAGGCCAAAAGGTCTTAAACATCTAAACACAAGATTGTTTCACATACAAGCGCACGCAGGCGCAATAGCGTGCGGCTCAGGCGGAAGCATCGTCGTCTTCTACCTCTTCCACTGCGCCCTCCGCGGTCTCGAAAGAGGCGGCCTCCTCCTCGCTGTCCTCCGCCGCAGCCTCCTTGCACCTGAAGCGGTTGCAGAAGGCGTCAACTTGCTCGCGGAGGGAGCTGGAGACCCGCTGCGCGTCCTCGCCTTGAGCGGCCTCTGTCACGGTGGAGAGGTCGAAGCCTGGCGTGAGGAGCCTCAGGTTGGTGAAGAAGCGGTCAACAACCACCCCCAGGAGCTGCCGGCTCTCGTCCTCGATCATCTCACGAAGTTCAGCGACGGGGCCCTCGAGTGCCGCGAAGAGCTGGTTGAAGTAGACCAGGTACATGGCATCATCGCCGCGGCCTCGGACGTCGGTGTGCGGTGCGTCCGCGCCAAGCTGCGCAGCAAGCTCGTTGCCACGAGCAATCAACGCCTCGAACATGCACTCACGCTGCTTCGTGAGCGCGCGAGACGCCTAGGCTGAGTCCGACGCCTCCGCCGCCCGCTCCATCGCAGGGGCCACCTGCTCCTCCACGTCCTTGGCCAAGGAATTGAGGTTGTGAACTGCCTCGGTGCGGGCCTCCTCCGCTCGGCGACGACCGTCCTTGGCGCGCTGGAGGCGGGCCTCCAGCTTGGAGTTGGCCTTCTCAAGCTCGGCGATCCGCTGAGCATCCGCGGCGTGCTTGGCCTTGAAGCGGTCCTCCTGCGTCTGGGCCAGGTCGCGATACTTCTGAGAGGTGGACTTGCGGAATTGCTTTTCGCGCTCCACGAGGGCGTCCTCGGCCTCCTTCTTCTTCTTGGCGAAACGCCGCTCGAAGCGCTCATAAGCAAGCTTCTGGGCAGCGACGTTCTCGTCGTACTTCGAGATCGCCTTGGCCAGGTCTCCTTCGCGCTCCTCGAGGGTTACGCGCTGGGCGGCTAAGTTTTTCTCCGCCTGAAGGCGTTGCTCCTCGCGCTGTCGCAGCTCTCTCTCCTTGAGGGCCAGCTGTCTCTCGCGCTCGGCAAAGCCCTTGCGGTCTTCCTCTAGAGCGGCATGCGCGGCCTGATGGGCGGAGAGCAGCTGGGACTCCAGCTGGCCCAGCTCGCGGTGCTTCTGCGCCAGCGAGCCCTCCATCGCCTCGCGCTCCGCCTTGGCCTCGCGCAGGAGCTCCGCAGCGGCGTCACGTTCCGCTTGGAGGGGCTCGAGGAGCTCTGTGGCGTCGTGGATGGCCCCCTCGCAGATCTCCTTGGCGAAGCGGGTGGCCTCCTCGCGCGCGGCCTGCAGCGCCAAGTCCTCCAGCCGGCGCGCCTCGACCGCTGCATGGAAGGACGTCCACGACCTCGCCAGCTCCTCCTGCTGCCGAGCGAGCCATATGTCCCCGAGGGCGAGGTGCGCCTCCAAGCCCTCCAAGGATTCTCTCACGAGGCCGAAGGCGACCTCGCGGCGCCCCACACTCCAGTCCCAGCCTCGACGGACCAGTTCCCGGCTCGTGGAGGGCCCGGCTCCGGCGTCGAGTCCCGAGGGCCCGGCCTCGGGGAGAGCTCAGGGGCTAGCCTGGGCTCCGCCTGTGCCCGGGCCGGCATCCTCTTCGGGCCCTGCGGCAGCAGGGCCCTCCTCGCCTCCATCTTGACGAGGATGCGAGGAAGAATCTCCCCCAGCGGACGCGCCCGCGCCTGCTGGTGCCTCGCGCGCTTCCGCCGCAGGCTGCACGGGAGCAGTGGGCGCGGACGGCGGGGTAGGCGCGCGTGGTGGCGTCGACATGCGCGGCGGCGTTGATTCACGCGACGGAGTTGCCTCGCGCGGAGGCGTTACTGCGCGTGGAGGAGTAGGAGCGCGAGGCGGCGTGGAAGCCCTCTCCCCCGTGGTTTCCACTACCATCGGCTCGGGGGGGCGGTGTAGGTGCCTCTAGGCACGGCGTACCCCCCTCCGCCTGAGGCTCCGTCGCCCCCGCCTGAGGCACAGCCGCCTAAGGCACAACCGCCTCCAATTGAGGCACCCCCTCAAGGGGACCTGTGGAGGCCGTCTCCCCAGGCCTCGTGGCCTCGTCAGCCACGGTCTCTGCCGTGGCTCTCTTCACCTCAGCTGCCTTGCGAAGCCTACGGCGCTTCGCTGGCACAAGATCACTGGCAAAGGCCCAAGAAAATATCTTCAATAAAGCGCCAAGAAAAAAGAAAGAAAGAAAACAAAACGCAAGTAACTAGGTGTCATGAACACTTACCCTGAAGGGGGGGGCGCCAGCATCGACCCACGCCAAGCCTGACGAGCGCCATGAGGGGAAGGTCCTGTATCCAGGACTCGCAGGGGGCGTTGCCGCTTTCCTTTTAGAGGGGACGTTAGACGGCCTCGCCCCCGAGTGGTCCTCGGCGGCCTTGGTGCGGGGCCCATGCCTCCCTGGAGAGGCCTCCGCGTGAGAGGCCTCTTCTTCCTCAGCCTCCTCCTCCACGGGGCGCGAAGGAGCCACCACGAAGGAATCATCGTCACCTGACGAGATGTCGCAAACCTCGTCAGTGAATGGCCTGGCCCTTGAAGAAGACACCTCCACGGCCGTGGCCTCCTCCTCACCTAGGCCAGCTCCTGAGGCCGAGAGAGAATCTGCCCCTTCCGCTCCCCGCATGGCTGGCGTCGGCAACTCTGGGTCCGCCCGGCCTGTCGGGGTGAACAGAGGCATCCCCTCCAGGATGTCCATGCGCTCCGTCAAGTTGTATTGATGAAGAGGCCGGAGCGTCACGGGGAGCTGATCCACGGCAGGCACCGATGGATTGACGAAGAGCGCGGATAGGACGTTGTCGACGGTGTCCTTGTCGTTGTCCTCGACATGAAGCCGCATCTTGTCGCCCGGCCCCGAGTACATCCACATGGGCACCGAGTGTGCCTGGAGGGGCGCGATGCGGCGCGTCACGAAGTCCGCCACGATCATCTGCCCCGTGAGGCCCTCGTCGCGGAGGAAGCTCAGGCGCCCCATCAAGCTTACATTCCTCGCGCCGTCGAAGGTGGCCTTGCCCCAGTGGGAGTTCTTCAGCGGGGGCTCGTCGGGGACCTCGAGGAAAGCGCAGGGACGCTCCACCCCGACGAAGAACCATTTCTGGCGGAAGTCATCCACCTTCTTCGTCACCGAGGTGATGGCTTTGTTCTTGTTCCAGGACATGGGGATATAGATGCTCCCCATGCCATCGACGATGCGGAATGAGACGCACCCTGAGCGCTCATTCTTCGCCGTGATGCGGAGCGCGTAGAAGCACCGGAACAGCCCCATCGTGGGCTCCAGGCCCAGATACGCATCGCAGAGGTAGGCGAAGACGGCGAGGCTCATCATGAGCTCCATCTTGAGAAGAAGTAGCATGCTCTTGTTGAGGAAGATCTTAAGATTGTTTTTGTGATGGTGAGGTCTCCTTGATAGGAGAACTTGAGTTTTCTTGAACAACTTCTTGATGGACTTCAATGGGGCGAAGAAAGCCCACTCCCATCTTCTTAATGGCATCAAAAGGTTGTTCATCACCTACATCACAAACACCAACTTGCTCCACTTGGGAGCCATCATTTTCATCGAATTCCACACTACAAGATTCTATGATAATCCGGGAGGATTTATCAAAGACTCTGTAAGTCTGGGACTCGCTACCATAGCCAACAAATATCCCCTCAATAGATTTAGAGTGGAACTTACCCAACCGGACACCCTTGACGAGATAATAACACTTACATCCAAACACTCGGAAGTAGCCAGTGTTGGGTTTGTTGCCGGTAAGGATCTCATATGGAGTCTTCTTCAAGCCCTTGCGGAAGTAGAGGCGATTTGATGAGTGACATGCGGTGGAAATAGCCTCCGCCCAAAAGTTGATGGGAGACTTGAACTCCGCCAACAAAGATCTTGCCATATCAATAAGAGTCCGGTTCTTCATTTCGGCAACGCCATTTTGTTGAGGAGTGTAAGCAGCGGAATATTCATGACGAATGCCTTCTTCACTAAGAAAGTCGTTAAGAGTGTAGTTCTTGAATTCCGACCCATTGTCACTTCGAACAACCAATATGGGGACTTCATGTTGGCGTTGAACTTCCTTTGATAAGTCGATGAAGACTTGTTGAGTTTCATCCTTGGTCTTGAAGAAATAGACCCATGTATACCTTGAATAGTCGTCAACAATCACGAGGCAATATTTCTTGCCACCAAGACTTATCTCCGGAATTGGTCCAAATAGATCAACATGAAGGAGCTCCAAAATCCAGGACGAAGATATGATGGTCTTGCTTGGATGAGGAATATCATGCATCTTGCCTTCCACACAAGCTCTACAAATTCGATCCCTTGAGAAGAAAACATGATCTTTTAGTCCAAGGATGTGGCCACCCTTGTGGAGACTTTGCAAAGTGCGCATGTTTACATGGGCTAGTCGGCGATGCCAAAGCCAACCCACGTCGGCTTTTCCGAAGAGACACAAGGCTTGAGTAGTGGTGGCTCCGGAGAAGTCCACCACATAGAGCTCATGCTCCACGTATCCCACGAAAGACACTCTTAGCGACTTGCTCCACAAGAGGACCACAATGTCCTTATCAAAGAAGGGAGAGATCCCCAACTTTGTTAAGGCACGAACCGATAACAAATTATAACCAAGAGATTCAACAAGCATAAAATTGACAAGAGTAATGTCGGGGGCAACTACCACTTTGCCAAGCCCGGTTACCTTAGACCTTGATAAGTCACCAAACGTCACGGTTACTTGATCTTCATTAGGTTTCAACTCCGTGACGAGTTCTTTGCTCCCGGTCATATGACTTGTACATCCACTATCAATTATCCATTTTGAACCACCGGGAGCAAGGTCCTACAAGAGATCAATTCTTGCATTTAGCAACCCATTGCTTCACAATGGGTGCTTTGTGGTTAGCGACAAGAGACTTAGTAACCCAAATAGCATATGAAACAAAACCATAGTAGGGTCCAATGTAACGAGCACAAACATTCCCATAATAATCGACATATAAATCATAGTTAGGGTTGTTGTCCCCGGCGTGATCTTTACAAATAGGCTTGCCCGTTGTGGCATTCCTACTCGCAAGACCGTCCTTGGATTGAATGGAGTCGGCCTTCTTGGCTTGGATGGGGTTGACGCTCTTGGGAATACCATTCTTGGCATTTATCTTCATGGGAGGCACATATCCAAGACCTTCCTTTCCTTGTCGAGTGTGAGGCTCCATGATGAGAGTCTCAACAACTTGCTTACCCTTGAGAAGGATGATTTTGGATGTGGAGGCCTTAGTCATCTCACTCTTCAACCTAGCATTCTCCTTCACAAGATTAGCATTATCGCACGAACACTTAGAGGTAGAGATGCTAAGAGAATCAAGGTTAGTTAGCCGAGTTTGGAGTTGAGCATACGACTCCTTTAGAAGAGCATGTTCACTCTCCAAAGCCTTGTGAGCTATGACGAGCTTCTCCATGTCCTCAATGAGTATAACATGCCCAACCGCAAATTCGGCTTTATCTTGTTGAGCCACCTTGAATTTAGCAAAGTACATATCACGATCCTTAATGAGCTTAGCATGTGAGGAATTATGAGTTTCCTCAATAGTTTCAAGTTGCTCCTCGAGACGAGCATGAGACTCTTCAACCTCCTCAAGAGAGGATTTCAAATAAGATAGATAAATAGCGTCTTCTCTTTCTATCTTACCCTTCTCTTCATTGAGATGCTCTAGCTCACCAATCCAAGCCATGAGGGCACCAACATGTTTCTTGCTATCACCTTGCAAGTTAGTGATAAAAGAGTCGAATGCCACAAGCTCTTGCTTGATTTGAAGGCTAGAGGCATCATCAAGCTCATTCGTTTCATTCATGAGAGAGGAAGAGGATGAAGGTACCTCCGATGCCTTCGCCATAAGACACCTTGAGCTCTTGGTGATGGAGTTCTCATTTGGCGATGTGAATAGAGATGATGAAGAGCTTTTCGTAGTTGAAGGAGTTCTTGTCCTTGATGGAGGAACGGTAGGTGTCGATGTGGTGGAAAGGGCCGCCACTTCATTTGGCGTTTCTTCCTCCGACTCCTCATCATCGGTGGGATACTCCTCTTGAGTCAACAACACGATGTGAGGCTTCTTGTGAAAAAGCCTCTTCTTTCCATAGGCCTTCTTGGGAGGCATCTTGGTTTTGTCCTTGAGCACTAGACGTCCACCATGCTCTTCTCTTTTCTCATAAGGGAAATCGGCGACGAAATGGAACTTGTCTTGACAATTGTAACATGTCCTTGACTTGGAGGGTGAGACCATATCGGCTTGAGGTGCATTCTTGTCAAACCGCATCTTGCCTCTTGAAGGGTTGTTCCAAAAAAGTGCGAGCCACAAGAGCGAGATGATCGTTGCAAGCAATCTTGAGTGCTTCCTCGGACATGGCGGCAAAGCTTCAAAGATCATCATCGTTGTCTTCCTCAACGTTAGCCTTCAAGGCAAGCTTGGTTGTGCCTCTTTGCATTCCAAGAGCCCTTGCCCTTGCGTCTTGAGCATTCTTAGTGGCTACCTTGTACGGGGACATCTCTTGCATAACCTCATTAGACGTCATGAGATGGTAGCTGTGTCTTCCTTGAAGACTCTTGACGTCGGTTGGCTCACATGCCATCATAGAGCTAACATACTTCCTCTTGATCCATTCATCATCAATATGAGAGGCACCAACTTCTCGAAAGCTTGTGGCTATGGTCACCAATCTTCGATACATCATCTCATGGTCTTCACCATCAAGCTTGAAAAAGCCCTCGGCTTCATTGCTCAAAGAGTCATAGCGGGTCCTTCTCATGCTATCATTCCCAACGAACAACTCGGATAGAGCATCCCATGTCTCCTTGGCGGTGGTGAGATGTTGGATGAGAGACATGTCCTTGTTCCCAACCGCCTTTTGGATCATGTAGAGAGCGGTGGCATCAAGTTGAGCCTCCACCACTTCTCTTCTTGTTAAGTTGGTCGGATCATGCGGCTTGTATCCAACTTGAATGATGCGCCACAACTCGATTGAAGAGCTGCACACATGAGACTTCATCACATATTGCCATTGAGAAAAATTATAATCTTTAAGCAATGGGGGATCACCCCTATGAGAAACTTGCGGATGAGGAATAATGGGATCGGGGTATGGTATTGGGATGGGGGAGGAGTGGCGTTGTAGCCTTTAGGCACTTCATCATGGGAAGATGGAGTGTTTTGATGGTTTGAGGAACTACTAGCATCACCCTTCCCATCCAAAGGCAATTGATTTCCCTTTATCAATTCGGGGTCCACATCATGAGTAATGCCCGGAAGCACCGGAGGCTTTGAGGGCAATGCAAGAGAGGTTTCCTTAGATGTCTTGAGAGACTCAAGCATATCATGAAACTTCTTGAACTCGGTTTGTATGGACGATGTCAACTTTGTTTCGAAAGAGTTGATATCGGCCATAGTGGCACCTTTCTCTTGCATTGCCGCCAAAGTCGCGGCGTCCGTTTCGGTAACCTCGTTCGGGTTAACTTGCATTGTCCAAGGTTGGTCTCAAGCGGTGAAGCTTTTAAGAGACAACCTGTAACAGCCCGCTTGTAACTTTTCTTTTTGTGTGCAATAATAATGGATATCATGTCATCATTCCATATGTGCTTGCATTTATTTAATTATTGTGCTTCAAATTCATTTTACTAATTTAAATTCTTATTTGAAATTCAAATGCTTTCAAAATAAAATCATTTGAAGTTTCCAAATTACTTATAAATAATCAAATAAGATATTAATATGACTATTTTGAAACTTGCAAAAATTGTTCAAAAGTTCTTTTATGCCTTTTCTCTCATTTGTTTTACAAATACAAGAATCAGGATGTTTAAAAAGGAAAATTTAAGCAAAGAAGAAAAAATAAGAGAGCTGGCCGAGCTGGGCCATCACAGCCCAACTCAGCCCACGGCCTGCTCTGGCCTCCTTCTTCGTACGGACGAGCAAGCAGAGCTCCCTTTCCAGGTGGCTATGGCGCCTCTGCCGCTGGCAAGCTCGCCCCACACCGGAGCCCCCATTGCCACCTCAGCCTCCCTCTCTCTTTAAATCGACCGCGGTCGCAGCAAACCCTAACCCTAGGCTAGCTTCTTCCTCTCCCCCCGCCGCCGCTGCTCTCTCCCAAGCACCGCCGTTGGCATGCGCTCCGGGACATTGAGCTCCTCGTCGGCGTAGCCCCCTCCTCCGTCCTCGACACCGCAGCAGCCACGCCCCCTCCTCTCCTACCTCGACACCGCGGAGAGCAAGACAGCCGGCTTCTTCTTCCTCTTCTTCGACGACCGCCGCGGCTCGGCCTCCCCTTCCCGCACCGCCCGCTCAGCCCCGACCGCCTAGAGCTCTTCCACCTCGCCAAAGATCTCCCTCGGTGAGCCGCAGTAGGACCCCCCCCCCCTCATTTCCCCTTTGTTTTTCGCCGCGGCTCGCTGGATTTTCCCATGACGCCGGTGAGCACGCCATGGACAAGCACGGGCCCGAGCGTGTCGAGGACGAACACGAGCACCCACGTTTTCCCCGTCACTGTCGACCACGGGAACGGTTCCGGCACCCCTTGCCGCACCCCAGCACACACTCCACACCAGCAGCGGCGCTCAAAGGAGGTCGCCGGCGTCGAGTTCGTTCCGCCATCGCGCGGTTCTGTTTCTGTCCGTCAGTTTCGTCAGAGAAACGAGAGCAGAGACCCCTTTTTCTTAAAACGTGTTAAAACAAAACCTACTAAACCTAACAATAATCACCTATCTAACCTACTGGCTAACCGAGCGATCCATGCGAACCGCGAGCTCGCGGGTTCGATCCCTGGCAGTGGAGAAAAGGCCAGCCTTTTTCTTCTTTTTCGCCGCGCTGATAGGGCGGGCCCACCGGTCAGTGACCGTGGCGCCCGCAGCGCTCAGTCCGCGCGTGGTCAGCGCCACGCTGTCGCCAGGGCCCGCTGGGCAGCCTCTCTGGCTAGGGCGCGGCTGGGTGAGAAAAGTCCTGGCGCGGTAGTTTTTGCACCGGAGCCCCTGGAACCCTGTTTGTTGCACAGACGTCCTTCCATATGTTTTTCCCATCACGGATAAGTCCTCGGGTTTTACAGAAACAACCCTACACTTCCTTTTGCAATAACTTTTAATATATAACTCCAAATTAATTAAACTTTATATGTTTTCGTATCAGAAAAATGCAATAAACATTATTACCATATTCTTATGTCATTTTGCATCATTTATTTTAAATGCTTAGTTTAAATTAACAAATGCAATTAATTAATTAAATATGGAGTATGAGGGGTAATAATTATATAATGTCCTAATTCCATTTAATATGCTCATATCCTTTTATACCATTCTCTTGCCATGCTAATAAATATTTATTTTGAGTTGAAGTTAAATAATTTGTAATCAAATACTAAATATGGAATGGGTTGGGCAATTAAGTAATTAATGTCTCTTCCATTTTAAATTAATTTGATCACCACTTCTGCTATATTAAGTAACATTTAAATTGTTGGCTACACAAATAACTTGCACCCTAATCTTTTGCCGGGATTCCATTCCCGCTTTAATATGACCTAATCATCTCATACCATATCGCATCATCATTTGTTTGCGCATTTCTCTATATTGATTATTGTTTCCTATTGTCTATGTTTGGCTCTCTTTGGGTAGACGACGACGTGTCTGCTGCGAGTACCTACGATACTGAGGTTCCAGCTATCGTGCCAGCCTACGAGCTGCCACGCAAGCTTCTGCTAACCGGTTACACGATTGTCGGGTTTTCATTCCTACCTTTTGATCTATGCTATCCTAGTTATCGATTCTTGAATTCCGATCCCATCACATGTTTATCCTGCAGCCTATACAGCTATATCCCCACAACCCATAACCCCTTGCATGTTTATCTGTTGGCCTTTGCGAGTCGTAGTGCATGCTTAGGATTGGTTGAGCGAGTCGTTCCTTTGTCTTTATCTCATATGCTCAGTATGATATATTGTTCTACTATAATAAACTGATGTCTTATTTTGGGGTTCTATAATTAAAAGATAAGGCACCAGGCGGAAGGCCTTGCGAGGTGCTTTGTTCTGCTCAGTGTCGACCTAGGAACTGAGATTTTGTCCTCGGATCCAATTTTGAGCGCACTAACCACTTGTGGGTGGCCCAATGGAGCCCCCCTCGACTTTGAACGGATCCGCAGCTCGTCCATTTGCCGCAAGTAGTTCGGGTTTTCCATTCGCTCATATGCATGTGCATGTTGATGATGATCGATGAGAGGTTACTTGATACGGGGGGTCATATAGGGGTGGTGCTCACGTAGCGGACAGTTCCTACTGTAGTTTGAGCCGCATGGTGCGCAGACACAAACTAATGAGTCCGCAATTGAGATTCGGCCGGACTCCTGACGCGGGTAACAACTCATATGGGTGGCACTTGGACTGGCTGTAGTGAAGGAATAAGTCGTGTTGAGAGGCCCTAACGGGTTGATCATGCGAGTATGGGTACTGTAGTGCACCCCTGCAGGGTATAATCTTATCGATGAGCCGTGTCCACGGTTATGGACGACTTTGGTGATGATGCTGGCTAACAAGATCTAGACAACTTACATCTAATCATTGTTAGTTAATGTGACTAGTAATATAGCATTACTTACACCCTAAATGGTAACTAAAATTGTTAACGTGTGAGTATTCCCGGATTGCTTCCTCATACTTGGTTGAGGGGGTTAATTCGAGAATGGGTTATGACTGGTGTCAGTTGTAGGTGGCTACTTAAACGCTCTCTTATCCCTCTCTAATTAGACGGAAGTTTTAGCGTGTCTATTTAGTTTGCTAGTGCTGCTGCCGCTAAGTACACTTACCCCCATATTTTGGGAATCTTACAGTTTTGTAACCTGTTAGCTTAAGCTTGTTCGATACGCTTCGGTGTATTGACCCGTTCGCGGGCTGTGGTTTTTCTGCAGTTGAGGATTCTTCGCTCGACCAGTTGGGTGGATACTACGTGGAGTTCGGCGACGAGAGCTACGACGAGTAGTTAGAGTTCCCCTGGGCTACTTCCTGGTGGACTGCGTGGATGGGCCTTCTTTTTCGTTTCGGCCTTGAGTCCTTTGCTTCTTGTCTGTACTCAGACCGGTTTGTTTCCGCTGCTTGATGTAATGTTGGGACATGTGTCCTCTGATTGGTGCCATTTGATATATTTTGCTCAGTGAGAGCTTTTTGGATATTATTTCCTTTCTTTGTGTCTTAGGTTTATTCTGTGGTTTCAACTTGTTAAAAATCCGACTCGTATACTATGTGTGTATGGTTGAAGTATACGAGTTGGAAGACTTTTTGGGTTCTTGCGTGCACAATCTGGAAACGTATGTGACGTTGGGGTCGCCAATAACTGTCGGCCGATGATCCATTCCGATCATGGCCTGATTGTTTTCCTGGGATTGGTAACCCCTGTATGTTCTTGGTTGTGTGGCCCAACCGATACGTTTCGTTTGTGTAGCTTGAATTCAGGGTCTGACAGTTGGTATCAGAGCTTAAACGCCCTCAGGTTCCCTTCTACTGGTCGTTGTTTGAGTCTAGAAAAATATTTTTGTAGTTATCATGAAATCTTAAACGTGAGAGTAGGAATTCTGTTCTTTTACTTCTTTCCCCACCCACCCTCCCTGTTCTTCTGGTAAGGAAGTGTTACGATAATTCCCTTCTCACCTTAATTTTAAAATTTAGGACATCACGTGTTCTGGGTTTTCCGTAGTACCATAGTTGCAGGTGGTTTTTGTCGTTTTGGTGGTTATCAACTTCTTCGGCTATGTTCAGTTTCAATCTCGAATCAATCAGTTGTTGTTCTACCTTTCTCTGGTTTTTCATCTCCTTGTCATTGTACAATTCGTTCTGTGCAATCAATCCTTTTTGTTCCCGGAGGCTAACTTCTACTTCAAACTGCTATGTAGATGGCGCACGCCCAGGTGGTGCGTAAGACCCACTGTGAGCAGACTACCGGTTACCCGAAGCTTCTCAGAAGCATGGTTGACTATGTCGGTTTCAGCTACCTCCCGGAGTACCAGGTGTCCGAGATCCCCAGAGATTACGGATAGACCTTCTACAGAGCTACTGTTTGGATCAGCAGAGATGATGGTGATACTGTGCACAAGCACGTTGCTGAGGCTTCCACTGTGGACATGGCAGTACACTTAGCAGCTTACGATGCAGCTCTGGCTCTGCGCAGGGACTACTACTGCTTCAGCAACCATCCGTTCTGCTACGTTCCATACTACCCCTACACGGACTCTCAGTACGAGCTCGAGGTTCTGGACATGACCGCTCAGTTTGGCCAGTCTTCTGACTCAGTTGCTGGGACTCTACGCTTGGAGCTAGTAGCAGTCCGTCAGCAGCTGCACCGGGCAATCTCTCACCTGGGTCAGTATGACAGGAGGAACGTCACACCAGACGCTTTCCCGAGGTTCCAGCTCGCTTTTCCGAGTCGTCTGTCTGCTGTGGGTGGATACACTCCAGAGCGTGGTCCTCTGATCACTACTGATCCAGACCACGTTGGACCACTACTGTACGGGACACAGACGCCAGATGCCTACTCCGTTCAGTTGCGACGCATTGTGCGAGAGTACCACGTGTACTGCGATCGTCGCTACACCCATCGCAGCCACCTAGTTTCGTCTTCTGAGGGAAGCGAGAGCTAGTCTTCGAGTTGTATCTTTTCCTTTGTTGTAGTAGCTATCCTTTGTACCGAAACCGTGTTGGTTGTACGGATGGTTAACTTTGTACTAGTAGCTGTCCTTGTAGTACTGAAACCTTGGTGGTTGTACTGACGCTTTCCCGAGGTTCCAGCTCGCTTTTCCGAGTCGTCTGTCTGTTGTGGGTGGATACACTCCAGAGCGTGGTCCTCTGATCACTACTGATCCAGACCACGTTGGACCACTACTGTACGGGACACAGACGCTAGATGCCTACTCCGTTCAGTTGCGACGCATTGTGCGAGAGTACCACGTGTACTGCGATCGTCGCTACACCCATCGCAGCCACCTAGTTTCGTCTTCTGAGGGAAGCGAGAGCTAGTCTTCGAGTTGTATCTTTTCCTTTGTTGTAGTAGCTATCCTTTGTACCGAAACCGTGTTGGTTGTACGGATGGTTAACTTTGTACTAGTAGCTGTCCTTGTAGTACTGAAACCTTGGTGGTTGTACTGATGGCTAACTAAGTGTATGGTTATGAACCTTTGTTATGAGAAGCTTATCCTTGTTATCCGACAGTTTGCAACTGTTTTTCTGAGCAAGAATTCGACTTTCCAAGTTTTCCCTGGCTTTGTGTATCTTGTCGCTGTTCTAATATCCAATGTCTCCAGGATGATGAACACCAGGAACAACCGCAATGCGGAAGACGCACCACAACCACCTCCAATCACTGAGTTGCTTGGTCAGATGACCCAAGTTCTGGCTCAAATGGCCGAGAACCAAGTCTACCAGAACAACCACGGGCATCGCAATGAAGGCAATGCACGTGTGACCGTCAAGGACTTCCTCGGTCTGGGCCCAAGGAACTTTGCTTCCCCCACTGAGCCGCTGGAAGCTGATGATTGGCTTCGCGAGATGGAAAGGACCCTTGCTATCGCCCACGTGGCTGAGCACGACAAGGTGCCTTACGTGTCCTACCTGCTTAGGGGCAAGTCTGCCTCATGGTGGGAAAACTTCCAGGCTATGAGAGCTCCCGGGGTGGTTACCACTTGGGGGGATTTCAGGGCAGCTTTCCTGCGCCACCACATCCCAGAAGGTCTCATGGACAGGATGCGCGAGCAGTTTAACTCGCTGACGCAAGGCAAGATGGACGTGATGGAGTACAATGGCGAGTTCAATCGCCTTGCTCGTTACGCTGGAGATGAGGTGAACACTGAGGTCAAGAAGATGGCCAAGTTCCGCAAGGGTTTCAACCCCGCGCTCAAGTACAAGCTGAACCTCGTCAAGGCCGACAACTTCGAGGACCTCGTCAACATCGCGCTCAATGAGGAGCATGGGCGCAAGGTCTTCGAGGAGCCGCGCAAGCACTCTCGTGAGAGCAACTCTTCTTCATCATCAATCGCCGCCGCTCCTGCTCAGAAGCGTCGGCTCTGGGTGCCTAACAGCGCCTTCGCACGAGCTACCTACGTGCCAGGACCTCCACGACTCCCGCCTCGCCCACCGAACCCGGCTCTAGCTATGAGGGGTTTCGGAGGACCGCCAAGGCCAACGGGCGCTCGCCCCAACGTGACCTGCTACCAGTGCGGAAAACCGGGCCACTACTCCAACAACTGCCCGGAGACCCGTACACTTCCTCCACCACCTCGCCCTGCTCCAACTCAGGCGATGGTCCGCGCACCTGCCCCGACTAGGCCTTTCGTCCCCAACACCAGGCCTCCGGCACGTGCTGCGCGGGTGAACCACATCAGGGCTGAGGAAGCAGAGGAAGCTCCAGAAGTTGTCCTCAGTATACTCCCTGTTAATCATATTCCTGCTAAGGTCTTATTTGACACAGGCGCATCGCATTCATTTGCATCACAAGCTTTTGCACAAATGCATGATCTCTCTTTCGAGTCTATGTCCAACGGTCTTAGTGTCATTTCTCCCGGCATGCAAATGACTTCTTCCAAGATAAGCCCCAACAATGAAATCCAAATTGGAGGCCATATCTTCTTGGCATCTCTAATAATTCTCGGCAATTCTGATATTGATGTCATTCTGGGCATGGATTGGTTGAAGGCCAATCAAGCTAAGATAGACTGTTCCACAAAGACTGTAACTCTTTCTCATCCTTCTGGACAGATAGTCTATTCTCCAAACCAAACATCTTCGCTCGGATTTTCGCTCTCAATGTTGATTCTCTTCCTTCCATAGAAGCTATTCCGGTGGTCCGAGACTTTCCTGACGTCTTTCCTGAAGAATTACCAGGTATGCCACCTGACAGAGCCGTCGAGTTCGTTATTGAACTAGAACCAGGCACTGATCCTATCTCCAAACGTCCTTACAAGATGGGCCCCAAAGAACTGGCTGAGCTTAAGAGACAGCTAGAGGAGTTGGAAAGGAAAGGCCATATTCAACCTAGTACTTCTCCTTGGGGTTGTCCTACTCTGTTTGTCAAAAAGAGGGAGACGACTGAGCAACTGGTTGTTGACTACCGTCCTCTGAACAAGAAAACCATCAAGAACAAGTATCCTCTCCCTCGCATCAACGATCCGTTCGATCAACTGGCTGGTGCTAAGGTTTTCTCCAAGTTGGACTTGAGGTCAGGTTATCACCAGATCAAGATCCGCAAAGAAGACATTCCAAAGACAGCTTTCACCACTCGTTATGGTCTCTACGAATACACTGTCATGTCTTTCGGTCTCACAAATGCTCCGGCGACTTTCTCACGTCTCATGAACTTCGTTTTCATGGAATACCTCGATAAGTTCGTGGTAGTCTATCTCGATGACATTCTTATCTATTCCAAAACCGAGAAAGAACACGGAGAACATCTACGTATTATCTTGTTGAAACTCCGAGAACACCGTCTCTACGCCAAGTTCTCCAAGTGTGAATTCTGGCTTCCTAAAGTATCCTACCTCGGTCATGTCATCTCTTCTGAAGGAATTTCTGTTGATCCAGAAAAAGTGAAGGCCATTGTTGAATGGTTGCCTCCTACATCGGTGAAACAAGTCAGGAGTTTCCTTGGCATGGCTAGCTATTGCCGTCGATTTGTTGAGAACTTCTCCAAAATCGCTAAGCCTCTCACCGATCTTACTAGGAAGGACAGAAAGTTTCTTTGGACTCCAAAGTGTGATGAGAGTTTCAATCTCTTGAAAGCTAAACTCACTTCTACTCCTATTCTAGTTGGACCAGATACTTCCAAACCTTTACAAATCTTCTGCGATGCATCTCTTCAAGAACTAGGCGCAGTCCTCATGCAAGAACGCAAAGTTGTGGCTTATGCATCTCGCCAGTTGCAGCCTCATGAGCTCAACTATCCTACACATGATCTTGAACTTGCAGCAATCATGTATGCCCTCAAGGCTTGGAGACCTTATTTGTTGGGGCACAGCTGTGAGATCTTCACTGATCACAAGAGTCTCAAATATCTATTCACTCAACCAGACTTGAACCTCAGGCAAACAAGGTGGCTTGAGAAACTCTCAGATTACGATCTTACCATCTCTTACACTCCAGGCAAAGCTAATGTAATGGCTGATGCTCTCAGTCGCAAGTCCTATTGCAACAACCTCATGGTTGAGGACATCCAACCTCCTATTCATGAAGAATTCAAGAAACTCAATCTTCAAGTGGTTCCCTCTTGTTATCTTGCAAACTTGATTGCCACTCCTACACTTGAGGATAAGATCCGTGCCGCACAGTTGCGTGATTCTGGTGTCAAGAATATCAAAGACAACATTGGCAAGGATAAGTACAAGAGTTTCTCTCTCGATGACAAGGGTACCTTGCTGTTTGAAGAACGCATTGTAGTGCCCAAACTTGACAGCTTAAGAGAACTCATTCTCAAGGAGGCTCATGATACTCCGCTTTCTATTCACCCTGGCAGCACAAAGATGTACCAGGATCTCAAGTCAATCTATTGGTGGACCAGGATGAAGCGTGAAATTGCTCGCTATGTGTCTCATTGTGATGTTTGCTGTCGTGTCAAGGCAGTTCATCAGAGACCACCTGGACTTCTTCAACCACTGCAAATTCCTGAATGGAAATGGGACAAGATCGAGATGGACTTCGTTACTGGGTTTCCAAAGTCCAAGAAAGGCAACGATGCAATCTTTGTTGTCATTGATCGTCTCTCCAAAGTGGCTCACTTCTTTCCAGTCAAAGAGACAGTATCAGCTAGTCAGTTGGCAGAACTCTATATGACAAGACTGGTTCTGTTGCATGGTGTTCCTTTGGCAATAAGCTCAGATCGTGGAAGTATCTTCACTTCTCGATTTTGGGATAGCTTTCAGAAAGCCTTGGGTATCAAACTTCTGTTCAGCACAGCTTACCATCCGCAGACAAGTGGACAGGTTGAAAGAGTGAACCAAATTCTGGAGGATATGCTCAGAGCTTGGGTTATCTCCTTTGGCATGAAATGGGAGGATTGCCTCCCGTATGCTGAGTTCTCCTACAACAACAGCTTCCAAGCAAGTCTAGGCATGGCTCCATTTGAAGCTCTCTATGGCCGCAAATGTAGAACTCCTCTCAATTGGTCTCAAGCTGGTGAACGTCCATTCTTTGGGCCGGATATTATCCAGGAGGCTGAAGAAAAGGTTCGCATCATTCGTGACAATCTGAAGATTGCCCAGTCTCGACAGAAAAGCTATTATGATAGCAAGCACAGGGACATGGTCTATGCACCTGGTGATCAAGCTTACCTTCGTGTCACTCCTCTGAGAGGCACGCAACGCTTTGGCATCAAAGGGAAGCTCGCTCCGCGTTATGTTGGGCCTTTCAATGTTCTTTCAAGACGTGGTGAATTGGCTTACCGTCTGGAACTTCCTCCAAACCTCTCCAAAGTGCACGATGTCTTCCACGTGTCACAACTCAAGAAGTGCTTCCAAGATCCAGGTCGTGCAGTTGATCATGGGTCAATTGAACTTCGAGAAGATCTCTCTTATGTGGAACAACCGATTCGCATTCTTGACGAAGCTGAACGTCGCACCCGTAACAACACTGTCAAGTTCTACAAGGTTCAGTGGTCTCATCATTCTGACAAGGAAGCTACATGGGAACGTGAAGACCATCTCCGTGCCGAGTACCCCAACCTCTTTGTTGCTCCATGAAGAATCTCGGGGCGTGATTCCTTTGAGGGGGGGGAGTGTTGTAACAGCCCGCTTGTAACTTTCCTTTTTGTGTGCAATAATAATGGATATCATGTCATCATTCCATATGTGCTTGCATTTATTTAATTATTGTGCTTCAAATTCATTTTACAAATTTAAATTCTTATTTGAAATTCAAATGCTTTCAAAATAAAATCATTTGAAGTTTCCAAATTACTTATAAATAATCAAATAAGATATTAATATGACTATTTTGAAACTTGCAAAAATTGTTCAAAAGTTCTTTTATGCCTTTTCTCTCATTTGTTTTACAAATACAAGAATCAGGATGTTTAAAAAGGAAAATTTAAGCAAAGAAGAAAAAATAAGAGAGCTGGCCGAGCTGGGCCATCACAGCCCAACTCAGCCCACGGCCTGCTCTGGCCTCCTTCTTCGTACGGACGAGCAAGCAGAGCTCCCTTTCCAGGTGGCTATGGCGCCTCTGCCGCTGGCAAGCTCGCCCCACACCGGAGCCCCCACTGCCACCTCCGCCTCCCTCTCTCTTTAAATCGACCGCGGTCGCAGCAAACCCTAACCCTAGGCTAGCTTCTTCCTCTCCCCCGCCGCCGCTGCTCTCTCCCAAGCACCACCGTCGCCATGCGCTCCGGGACATTGAGCTCCTCGTCGGCGTAGCCCCCTCCTCCGTCCTCGACACCGCAGCAGCCACGCCCCCTCCTCTCCTACCTCGACACCGCGGAGAGCAAGACAGTCGGCTTCTTCTTCCTCTTCTTCGACCACCGCCGTGGCTCGGCCTCCCCTTCCCGCACCGCCCGCTCAGCCCCGACCGCCTAGAGCTCTTCCACCTCGCCAAAGATCTCCCTCGGTGAGCCGCAGTCGGACCCCCCCCCCTCCTTTCCCCTTTGTTTTTCGCCGCGGCTCGCTGGATTTTCCCATGACGCCGGTGAGCACGCCATGGACAAGCACGGGCCCGAGCGTGTCGAGGACGAACACGAGCCCCCATGTTTTCCCCGTCACTGTCGACCACGGGAACGGTTCCGGCACCCCTTGCCGCACCCCAGCACACACTCCACACCAGCAGCGGCGCTCAAAGGAGGTCGCCGGCGTCGAGTCCGTTCCGCCGTCGCGCGGTTCTGTTTCTGTCCGTCAGTTTCGTCAGAGAAACGAGAGCAGAGACCCCTTTTTCTTAAAACGTGTTAAAACAAAACCTACTAAACCTAACACTAATCACCTATCTAACCTACTGGCTAACCGAGCGATCCATGCGAACCGCGAGCTCGCGGGTTTGATCCCTGGCAGTGGAGAAAAGGCCAGCCTTTTTCTTCTTTTTCGCCGCGCTGACAGGGCGGGCCCACCGGTCAGTGACCGTGGCGCCCGCAGCGCTCAGTCAGCGCGTGGTCAGCGCCACGCTGTCGCCAGGGCCCGCTGGGCAGCCTCTCTGACTAGGGCGCGGCTGGGTGAGAAAAGTCCTGGCGCGGCAGTTTTTGCACCGGAGCCCCTGGAACCCTGTTTGTTGCACAGAAGTCCTTCCATATGTTTTTCCCATCACGGATAAGTCCTCGGGTTTTACAGAAACAACCCTACACTTCCTTTTGCAATAACTTTTAATATATAACTCCAAATTAATTAAACTTTATATGTTTTCGTATCAGAAAAATGCAATAAACATTATTATCATATTCTTATGTCATTTTGCGTCATTTATTTTAAATGCTTAGTTTAAATTAACAAATGCAATTAATTAATTAAATATGGAGTATGAGGGGTAATAATTATATAATGGCCTAATTCCATTTAATATGCTCATATCCTTTTATACCATTCTCTTGCCATGCTAATAAATATTTATTTTGAGTTGAAGTTAAATAATTTGTAATCAAATACTAAATATGGAATGGGTTGGGCAATTAAGTAATTAATGTCTCTTCCATTTTAAATTAATTTGATCACCACTTCTGCTATATTAAGTAACATTTAAATTGTTGGCTACACAAATAACTTGCACCCTAATCTTTTGCCGGGATTCCATTCCCGCTTTAATATGACCTAATCATCTCATACCATATCGCATCATCATTTGTTTGCGCATTTCTCTGTATTGATTATTGTTTCCTATTGACTATGTTTGGCTCTCTTTGGGTAGACGACGACGTGTCTGCTGCGAGTACCTACGATACTGAGGTTCCAGCTATCGTGCCAGGCTACGAGCTGCCAGGCAAGCTTCTGCTAACCGGTTACACGATTGTCGGGTTTTCATTCCTGCCTTTTGATCTATGCTATCCTAGTTATCGATTCTTGAATTGTGATCCCATCACATGTTTATCCTGCAGCCTATACAGCTATATCCCCACAACCCATAACCCCTTGCATGTTTATCTGTTGGCCTTTGCGAGTCGTAGTGCATGCTTAGGATTGGTTGAGCGAGTCGTTCCTTTGTCTTTATCTCATATGCTTAGTATGATATATTGTTCTACTATAATAAATTGTTGTCTTATTTTGGGGTTCTATAATTAAAATATAAGGCACCAGGCGGAAGGCCTTGCGAGGTGCTTTGTTCTGCTCAGTGTCGACCTAGGAACTGAGATTTTGTCCTCGGATCCAATTTTGAGCGCACTAACCACTTGTGGGTGGCCCAATGGAGCCCCCCTCGAATTTGAACGGATCCGCAGCTCGTCCATTTGCCGCAAGTAGTTCGGGTTTTCCATTCGCTCATATGCATGTGCATGTTGATGATGATCGATGAGAGGTTACTGGATACGGGGGGTCATATAGGGGTGGTGCTCACGTAGCGGACAGTTCCTACTGTGGTTTGAGCCGCATGGTGCGCAGACACAAACTAATGAGTCCGCAATTCAGATTCGGCCGGACTCCTGACGCGGGTAACAACTCATATGGGTGGCACTTGGACTGGCTGTAGTGAAGGAATAAGTCGTGTTGAGAGGCCCTAACGGGTTGATCATGCGAGTATGGGTACTGTAGTGCACCCCTGCAGGGTATAATCTTATCGATAAGCCGTGTCCACGGTTATGGACAACTTTGGTGATGATGCTGGCTAACAAGATCTAGACAACTTACATCTAATCATTGTTAGTTAATGTGACTAGTAATATAGCATTACTTACACCCTAAATGGTAACTAAAATTGTTAACGTGTGAGTATTCCCGGATTGCTTCCTCATACTTGGTTGAGGGGGTTAATTCGAGAATGGGTTATGACTGGTGTCAGTTGTAGGTGGCTACTTAAACGCTCTCTTATCCCTCTCTAATTAGACGGAAGTTTTAGCGTGTCTCTTTAGTTTGCTAGTGCTGCTGCCGCTAAGTACACTTACCCCCATATTTTGGGAATCTTACAGTTTTGTAACCTGTTAGCTTAAGCTTGTTCGATACGCTTCGGTGTATTGACCCGTTCGCGGGCTGTGGTTTTTCTGCAGTTGAGGATTCTTCGCTCGACCAGTTGGGTGGATACTACGTGGAGTTCGGCGACGAGAGCTACGACGAGTAGTTAGAGTTCCCCTGGGCTACTTCCTGGTGGACTGCGTGGATGGGCCTTCTTTTCCGTTTCGGCCTTGAGCCCTTTGCTTCTTGTCTGTACTCAGACCGGTTTGTTTCCGCTGCTTGATGTAATGTTGGGACATGTGTCCTCTGATTGGTGCCATTTGATATATTTTGCTCAGTGAGAGCTTTTTGGATATTATTTCCTTTCTTTGTGTCTTAGGTTTATTCTGTGGTTTCAACTTGTTAAAAATCCGACTCGTATACCATGTGTGTATGGTTGAAGTATACGAGTTGGAAGACTTTTTGGGTTCTTGCGTGCACAATCTGGAAACGTATGTGACGTTGGGGTCGCCAATAACTGTCGGCCGATGATCCATTCCGAGCATGGCCTGATTGTTTTCCTGGGATTGGTAACCCCTGTATGTTCTTGGTTGTGTGGCCCAACCGATACGTTTCGTTTGTGTAGCTTGAATTCAGGGTCTGACAGTTGGTATCAGAGCTTAAACGCCCTCAGGTTCCCTTCTACTGGTCGTTGTTTGAGTCTAGAAAAATATTTTTGTAGTTATCATGAAATCTTAAACGTGAGAGTAGGAATTCTGTTCTTTTACTTCTTTCCCCACCCACCCTCCCTGTTCTTCTGGTAAGGAAGTGTTACGATAATTCCCTTCTCACCTTAATTTTAAAATTTAGGACATCACGTGTTCTGGGTTTTCCGTAGTACCATAGTTGCAGGTGGTTTTTGTCGTTTTGGTGGTTATCAACTTCTTCGGCTATGTTCAGTTTCAATCTCGAATCAATCAGTTGTTGTTCTACCTTTCTCTGGTTTTTCATCTCCTTGTCATTGTACAATTCGTTCTGTGCAATCAATCCTTTTTGTTCCCGGAGGCTAACTTCTACTTCAAACTGCTATGTAGATGGCGCACGCCCAGGTGGTGCGTAAGACCCACTGTGAGCAGACTACCGGTTACCCGAAGCTTCTCAGAAGCATGGTTGACTATGTCGGTTTCAGCTACCTCCCGGAGTACCAGGTGTCCGAGATCCCCAGAGATTACGGATAGACCTTCTACAGAGCTACTGTTTGGATCAGCAGAGATGATGGTGATACTGTGCACAAGCACGTTGCTGAGGCTTCCACTGTGGACATGGCAGTACACTTAGCAGCTTACGATGCAGCTCTGGCTCTGCGCAGGGACTACTACTGCTTCAGCAACCATCCGTTCTGCTACGTTCCATACTACCCCTACACGGACTCTCAGTACGAGCTCGAGGTTCTGGACATGACCGCTCAGTTTGGCCAGTCTTCTGACTCAGTTGCTGGGACTCTACGCTTGGAGCTAGTAGCAGTCCGTCAGCAGCTGCACCGGGCAATCTCTCACCTGGGTCAGTATGACAGGAGGAACGTCACACCAGACGCTTTCCCGAGGTTCCAGCTCGCTTTTCCGAGTCGTCTGTCTGCTGTGGGTGGATACACTCCAGAGCGTGGTCCTCTGATCACTACTGATCCAGACCACGTTGGACCACTACTGTACGGGACATAGACGCCAGATGCCTACTCCGTTCAGTTGCGACGCATTGTGCGAGAGTACCACGTGTACTGCGATCGTCGCTACACCCATCGCAGCCACCTAGTTTCGTCTTCTGAGGGAAGCGAGAGCTAGTCTTCGAGTTGTATCTTTTCCTTTGTTGTAGTAGCTATCCTTTGTACCGAAACCGTGTTGGTTGTACGGATGGTTAACTTTGTACTAGTAGCTGTCCTTGTAGTACTGAAACCTTGGTGGTTGTACTGATGGCTAACTAAGTGTATGGTTATGAACCTTTGTTATGAGAAGCTTATCCTTGTTATCCGACAGTTTGCAACTGTTTTTCTGAGCAAGAATTCGACTTTCCAAGTTTTCCCTGGCTTTGTGTATCTTGTCGCTGTTCTAATATCCAATGTCTCCAGGATGATGAACACCAGGAACAACCGCAATGCGGAAGACGCACCACAACCGCCTCCAATCACTGAGTTGCTTGGTCAGATGACCCAAGTTCTGGCTCAAATGGCCGAGAACCAAGTCTACCAGAACAACCACGGGCATCGCAATGAAGGCAATGCACGTGTGACCGTCAAGGACTTCCTCGGTCTGGGCCCAAGGAACTTTGCTTCCCCCACTGAGCCGCTGGAAGCTGATGATTGGCTTCGCGAGATGGAAAGGACCCTTGCTATCGCCCACGTGGCTGAGCACGACAAGGTGCCTTACGTGTCCTACCTGCTTAGGGGCAAGTCTGCCTCATGGTGGGAAAACTTCCAGGCTATGAGAGCTCCCGGGGTGGTTACCACTTGGGGGGATTTCAGGGCAGCTTTCCTGCGCCACCACATCCCAGAAGGTCTCATGGACAGGATGCGCGAGCAGTTTAACTCGCTGACGCAAGGCAAGATGGACGTGATGGAGTACAATGGCGAGTTCAATCTCCTTGCTCGTTACGCTGGAGATGAGGTGAACACTGAGGTCAAGAATATGGCCAAGTTCCGCAAGGGTTTCAACCCCGCGCTCAAGTACAAGCTGAACCTCGTCAAGGCCGACAACTTCGAGGACCTCGTCAACACCGCGCTCAATGAGGAGCATGGGCGCAAGGTCTTCGAGGAGCCGCGCAAGCACTCTCGTGAGAGAAACTCTTCTTCATCGTCAATCGCCGCCGCTCCTGCTCAGAAGCGTCGGCTCTGGGTGCCTAACAGCGCCTTCGCACGAGCTACCTACGTGCCAGGACCTCCAGGACTCGCGCCTCGCCCACCGAACCCGGCTCTAGCTATGAGGGGTTTCGGAGGACCGCCAAGGCCAACGGGCGCTCGCCCCAACGTGACCTGCTACCAGTGCGGAAAACCGGGCCACTACTCCAACAACTGCCCGGAGACCCGTACACTTCCTCCACCACCTCGCCCTGCTCCAACTCAGGCGATGGTCCGCGCACCTGCCCCGACTAGGCCTTTCGTCCCCAACACCAGGCCTCCGGCACGTGCTGCGCGGGTGAACCACATCAGGGCTGAGGAAGCAGAGGAAGCTCCAGAAGTTGTCCTCAGTATACTCCCTGTTAATCATATTCCTGCTAAGGTCTTATTTGACACAGGCGCATCGCATTCATTTGCATCACAAGCTTTTGCACAAATGCATGATCTCTCTTTCGAGTCTATGTCCAACGGTCTTAGTGTCATTTCTCCCGGCATGCAAATGACTTCTTCCAAGATAAGCCCCAACAATGAAATCCAAATTGGAGGCCATATCTTCTTGGCATCTCTAATAATTCTCGGCAATTCTGATATTGATGTCATTCTGGGCATGGATTGGTTGAAGGCCAATCAAGCTAAGATAGACTGTTCCACAAAGACTGTAACTCTTTCTCATCCTTCTGGACAGATAGTCTATTCTCCAAACCAAACATCTTCGGCTCGGCTTTTCGCTCTCAATGTTGATCCTCTTCCTTCCATAGAAGCTATTCCGGTGGTCCGAGACTTTCCTGACGTCTTTCCTGAAGAATTACCAGGTATGCCACCTGACAGAGCCGTCGAGTTCGTTATTGAACTAGAACCAGGCACTGCTCCTATCTCCAAACGTCCTTACAAGATGGGCCCCAAAGAACTGGCTGAGCTTAAGAGACAGCTAGAGGAGTTGGAAAGGAAAGGCCATATTCAACCTAGTACTTCTCCTTGGGGTTGTCCTACTCTGTTTGTCAAAAAGAGGGACACGACTGAGCGACTGGTTGTTGACTACCGTCCTCTGAACAAGAAAACCATCAAGAACAAGTATCCTCTCCCTCGCATCAACGATCTGTTCGATCAACTGGCTGGTGCTAAGGTTTTCTCCAAGTTGGACTTGAGGTCAGGTTATCACCAGATCAAGATCCGCAAAGAAGACATTCCAAAGACAGCTTTCACCACTCGTTATGGTCTCTACGAATACACTGTCATGTCTTTCGGTCTCACAAATGCTCCGGCGACTTTCTCACGTCTCATGAACTTCGTTTTCATGGAATACCTCGATAAGTTCGTGGTAGTCTATCTCGATGACATTCTTATCTATTCCAAAACCGAGAAAGAACACGGAGAACATCTACGTCTTATCTTGTTGAAACTCCGAGAACACCGTCTCTACGCCAAGTTCTCCAAGTGTGAATTCTGGCTTCCTAAAGTATCCTACCTCGGTCATGTCATCTCTTCTGAAGGCATTTCTGTTGATCCAGAAAAAGTGAAGGCCATTGTTGAATGGTTGCCTCCTACATCGGTGAAACAAGTCAGGAGTTTCCTTGGCATGGCTAGCTATTGCCGTCGATTTGTTGAGAACTTCTCCAAAATCGCTAAGCCTCTCATCGATCTTACTAGGAAGGATAGAAAGTTTCTTTGGACTCCAAAGTGTGATGAGAGTTTCAATCTCTTGAAAGCTAAACTCACTTCTACTCCTATTCTAGTTGGACCAGATACTTCCAAACCTTTCCAAATCTTCTGCGATGCATCTCTTCAAGGACTAGGCGCAGTCCTCATGCAAGAACGAAAAGTTGTGGCTTATGCATCTCGCCAGTTGCAGCCTCATGAGCTCAACTATCCTACACATGATCTTGAACTTGCAGCAATCATGTATGCCCTCAAGGCTTGGAGACCTTATTTGTTGGGGCACAGCTGTGAGATCTTCACTGATCACAAGAGTCTCAAATATCTATTCACTCAACCAGACTTGAACCTCAGGCAAACAAGGTGGCTTGAGAAACTCTCAGATTACGATCTTACCATCTCTTACACTCCAGGCAAAGCTAATGTAATGGCTGATGCTCTCAGTCGCAAGTCCTATTGCAACAACCTCATGGTTGAGGACATCCAACATCCTATTCATGAAGAATTCAAGAAACTCAATCTTCAAGTGGTTCCCTCTTGTTATCTTGCAAACTTGATTGCCACTCCTACACTTGAGGATAAGATCCGTGCCGCACAGTTGCGTGATTCTGGTGTCAAGAATATCAAAGACAACATTGGCAAGGATAAGTACAAGAGTTTCTCTCTCGATGACAAGGGTACCTTGCTGTTTGAAGAACGCATTGTAGTGCCCAAACTTGACAGCTTAAGAGAACTCATTCTCAAGGAGGCTCATGATACTCCGCTTTCTATTCACCCTGGCGGCACAAAGATGTACCAGGATCTCAAGTCAATCTATTGGTGGACCAGGATGAAGCGTGAAATTGCTCGCTGTGTGTCTCATTGTGATGTTTGCTGTCGTGTCAAGGCAGTTCATCAGAGACCACCTGGACTTCTTCAACCACTGCAAATTCCTGAATGGAAATGGGACAAGATCGAGATGGACTTCGTTACTGGGTTTCCAAAGTCCAAGAAAGGCAACGATGCAATCTTTGTTGTCATTGATCGTCTCTCCAAAGTGGCTCACTTCTTTCCAGTCAAAGAGACAGTATCAGCTAGTCAGTTGGCAGAACTCTATATGACAAGACTGGTTCTGTTGCATGGTGTTCCTTTGGCAATAAGCTCAGATCGTGGAAGTATCTTCACTTCTCGATTTTGGGATAGCTTTCAGAAAGCCTTGGGTACCAAACTTCTGTTCAGCACAGCTTACCATCCGCAGACAAGTGGACAGGTTGAAAGAGTGAACCAAATTCTGGAGGATATGCTCAGAGCTTGGGTTATCTCCTTTGGCATGAAATGGGAGGATTGCCTCCCGTATGCTGAGTTCTCCTACAACAACAGCTTCCAAGCAAGTCTAGGCATGGCTCCATCTGAAGCTCTCTATGGCCGCAAATGTAGAACTTCTCTCAATTGGTCTCAAGCTGGTGAACGTCCATTCTTTGGGCCGGATATTATCCAGGAGGCTGAAGAAAAGGTTCGCATCATTCGTGACAATCTGAAGATTGCCCAGTCTCGACAGAAAAGTTATTATGATAGCAAGCACAGGGACATGGTCTATGCACCTGGTGATCAAGCTTACCTTCGTGTCACTCCTCTGAGAGGCACGCAACGCTTTGGCATCAAAGGGAAGCTCGCTCCGCGTTATGTTGGGCCTTTCAATGTTCTTTCAAGGCGTGGTGAATTGGCTTACCGTCTGGAACTTCCTCCAAACCTCTCCAAAGTGCACGATGTCTTCCACGTGTCACAACTCAAGAAGTGCTTCCAAGATCCAGGTCGTGCAGTTGATCATGGGTCAATTGAACTTCGAGAAGATCTCTCTTATGTGGAACAACCGATTCGCATTCTTGACGAAGCTGAACGTCGCACCCGTAACAACACTGTCAAGTTCTACAAGGTTCAGTGGTCTCATCATTCTGATAAGGAAGCTACATGGGAACGTGAAGACCATCTCCGTGCCGAGTACCCCAACCTCTTTGTTGCTCCATGAAGAATCTCGGGGCGTGATTCCTTTGAGGGGGGGAGTGTTGTAACAGCCCGCTTGTAACTTTCCCTTTTGTGTGCAATAATAATGGATATCATGTCATCATTCCATATGTGCTTGCATTTATTTAATTATTGTGCTTCAAATTCATTTTAAAAATTTAAATTCTTATTTGAAATTCAAATGCTTTCAAAATAAAATCATTTGAAGTTTCCAAATTACTTATAAATAATCAAATAAGATATTAATATGACTATTTTGAAACTTGCAAAAATTGTTCAAAAGTTCTTTTATGCCTTTTCTCTCATTTGTTTTACAAATACAAGAATCAGGATGTTTAAAAAGGAAAATTTAAGCAAAGAAGAATAAATAAGAGAGCTGGCCGAGCTGGGCCATCACAGCCCAACTCAGCCCACGGCCTGCTCTGGCCTCCTTCTTCGTACGGACGAGCAAGCAGAGCTCCCTTTCCAGGTGGCTATGGCGCCTCTGCCCCTGGCAAGCTCGCCCCACACCGGAGCCCCCACTGCCACCTCCGCCTCCCTCTCTCTTTAAATCGACCGCGGTCGCAGCAAACCCAAACCCTAGGCTAGCTTCTTCCTCTCCCCCCGCCGCCGCTGCTCTCTCCCAAGCACCGCCGTCGCCATGCGCTCCGGGACATTGAGCTCCTCATCGGCGTAGCCCCCTCCTCCGTCCTCGACACCGCAGCAGCCACGCCCCCTCCTCTCCTACCTCGACACCGCGGAGAGCAAGACAGTCGGCTTCTTCTTCCTCTTCTTCGACGACCGCCGCGGCTCGGCCTCCCCTTCCCGCACCGCCCGCTCAGCCCCGACCGCCTAGAGCTCTTCAACCTCGCCAAAGATCTCCCTCGGTGATCCGCAGTCGGACCCCCCCCCCCCCCTCCTTTCCCCTTTGTTTTTCGCCGCGGCTCGCTGGATTTTCCCATGACGCTGGTGAGCACGCCATGGACAAGCACGGGCCCGAGCGTGTCGAGGACGAACACGAGCCCCCATGTTTTCCCCGTCACTGTCGACCACGGGAACGGTTCCGGCACCCCTTGCCGCACCCCAGCACACACTCCACACCAGCAGCGGCGCTCAAAGGAGGTCGCCGGCGTCGAGTTCGTTCCGCCGTCGCGCGGTTCTGTTTTTGTCCGTCAGTTTCATCAGAGAAACGAGAGCAGAGACCCCTTTTTCTTAAAACGTGTTAAAACAAAACCTACTAAACCTAACACTAATCACCTATCTAACCTACTGGCTAACCGAGCGATCCATGCGAACCGCGAGCTCGCGGGTTTGATCCCTGGCAGTGGAGAAAAGGCCAGCTTTTTTTTCTTTTTCGCCGCGCTGACAGGGCGGGCCCACCGGTCAGTGACCGTGGCGCCCGCTGCGCTCAGTCAGCGCGTGGTCAGCGCCACGCTGTCGCCAGGGCCCGCTGGGCAGCCTCTCTGGCTAGGGTGCGGCTGGGTGAGAAAAGTCCTGGCGCGGCAGTTTTTGCACCGGAGCCCCTGGAACCTTGTTTGTTGCACAGAAGTCCTTCCATATGTTTTTCCCATCACGGATAAGTCCTCGGTTTTACAGAAACAACCCTACACTTCCTTTTGCAATAACTTTTAATATATAACTCCAAATTAATTAAACTTTATATGTTTTCGTATCAGAAAAATGCAATAAACATTATTATCATATTCTTATGTCATTTTGCATCATTTATTTTAAATGCTTAGTTTAAATTAACAAATGCAATTAATTAATTAAATATGGAGTATGAGGGGTAATAATTATATAATGTCCTAATTCCATTTAATATGCTCATATCCTTTTATACCATTCTCTTGCCATGCTAATAAATATTTATTTTGAGTTGAAGTTAAATAATTTGTAATCAAATACTAAATATGGAATGGGTTGGGCAATTAAGTAATTAATGTCTCTTCCATTTTAAATTAATTTGATCACCACTTCTGCTATATTAAGTAACATTTAAATTGTTGGCTACACAAATAACTTGCACCCTAATCTTTTGCCGGGATTCCATTCCCGCTTTAATATGACCTAATCATCTCATACCATATCGCATCATCATTTGTTTGCGCATTTCTCTGTATTGATTATTGTTTCCTATTGTCTATGTTTGGCTCTCTTTGGGTAGACGACGACGTGTCTGCTGCGAGTACCTACGATACTGAGGTTCCAGCTATCGTGCCAGCCTACGAGCTGCCAGGCAAGCTTCTGCTAACCGGTTACACGATTGTCGGGTTTTCATTCCTGCCTTTTGATCTATGCTATCCTAATTATCGATTCTTGAATTGCGATCCCATCACGTGTTTATCCTGCAGCCTATACAGCTATATCCCCACAACCCATAACCCCTTGCATGTTTATCTGTTGGCCTTTGCGAGTCGTACTGCATGCTTAGGATTGGTTGAGCGAGTCGTTCCTTTGTCTTTATCTCATATGCTTAGTATGATATATTGTTCTACTATAATAAATTGTTGTCTTATTTTGGGGTTCTATAATTAAAAGATAAGGCACCAGGCGGAAGGCCTTGCGAGGTGCTTTGTTCTGTTCAGTGTCGACCTAGGAACTGAGATTTTGTCCTCGGATCCAATTTTGAGCGCACTAACCACTTGTGGGTGGCCCAATGGAGCCCCCCTCGAATTTGAACGGATCCGCAGCTCGTCCATTTGCCGCAAGTAGTTCGGGTTTTCCATTCGCTCATATGCATGTGCATGTTGATGATGATCGATGAGAGGTTACTTGATACGGGGGGTCATATAGGGGTGGTGCTCACGTAGCGGACAGCTCCTACTGTGGTTTGAGCCGCATGGTGCGCAGACACAAACTAATGAGTCCGCAATTGAGATTCGGCCGGACTCCTGACGCGGGTAACAACTCATATGGGTGGCACTTGGACTGGCTGTAGTGAAGGAATAAGTCGTGTTGAGAGGCCCTAACGGGTTGATCATGCGAGTATGGGTACTGTAGTGCACCCCTGCAGGGTATAATCTTATCGATGAGCCGTGTCCACGGTTATGGACGACTTTGGTGATGATGCTGGCTAACAAGATCTAGACAACTTACATCTAATCATTGTTAGTTAATGTGACTAGTAATATAGCATTACTTACACCCTAAATGGTAACTAAAATTGTTAACGTGTGAGTATTCCCGGATTGCTTCCTCATACTTGGTTGAGGGGGTTAATTCGAGAATGGGTTATGACTGGTGTCAGTTGTAGGTGGCTACTTAAACGCTCTCTTATCCCTCTCTAATTAGACGGAAGTTTTAGCGTGTCTCTTTAGTTTGCTAGTGCTGCTGCCGCTAAGTACACTTACCCCCATATTTTGGGAATCTTACAGTTTTGTAACCTGTTAGCTTAAGCTTGTTCGATACGCTTCGGTGTATTGACCCGTTCGCGGGCTGTGGTTTTTCTGCAGTTGAGGATTCTTCGCTCGACCAGTTGGGTGGATACTACGTGGAGTTCGACGACGAGAGCTACGACGAGTAGTTAGAGTTCCCCTGGGCTACTTCCTGGTGGACTGCGTGGATGGGCCTTCTTTTCCGTTTCGGCCTTGAGCCCTTTGCTTCTTGTCTGTACTCAGACCGGTTTGTTTCCGCTGCTTGATGTAATGTTGGGACATGTGTCCTCTGATTGGTGCCATTTGATATATTTTGCTCAGTGAGAGCTTTTTGGATATTATTTCCTTTCTTTGTGTCTTAGGTTTATTCTGTGGTTTCAACTTGTTAAAAATCCGACTCGTATACCATGTGTGTATGGTTGAAGTATACGAGTTGGAAGACTTTTTGGGTTCTTGCGTGCACAATCTGGAAACGTATGTGACGTTGGGGTCGCCAACAACTGTCGGCCGATGATCCATTCCGAGCATGGCCTGATTGTTTTCCTGGGATTGGTAACCCCTGTATGTTCTTGGTTGTGTGGCCCAACCGATACGTTTCGTTTGTGTAGCTTTAATTTAGGGTCTGACACAACCTGGCTCTGATACCAATTGAATGGAAGTTGACCACCAAGAGGGGGGGGGGAATAGGTGGTGACCAATTTTTATGTCTTTTTCAGTTTTAGGCAAGCGGAAAGTAAGTTGTCTATATGTGAACTAGATGAGTCTATATGTGAACTAGATGAAGCAAGTGCTAGACAACAAGAAAGCTAAGCAGGAAAGATAGGTAATAAGACAATAAAGGAGATTGAGTGGAAGGAGATAACCAAAGAAGAACTCAGAGACAGAGATTTTATCCCGAGTTCCACCACATAGGTGTACGTCTCGTTGGAGAGGTGTGAGCTACCACAAAGGTCAGCTCAACGCCACAAAGGCCTCACCCTATTCTCCGTGAACTCGACCACAAAGGTACGAGCTCACTTTTCCACTAAGGATTCCTTTAAGGCCGGAGAAGATCCCGTACAAATTCGTGAGGCACACACCCACAACTGAATTGGGGGCTCCCACAAAGACCACAAGAGGTCTTGACCACAATGGTCTCCAAATCCACAACAACAACCAAGTAAGAACCCTAGGTTTCCAAGGGAAAGCCTAGCACTAGATCCCTCTTGATAGAGAGGGGGAGATTCTATTTCCTTCGGTGGAGAGCTAGATCTAGGTGTTCTCCCTCACTTCCCAAAAGATCAAGCGATTTGGGTGGAGGAGTACGGAGATCCAAAGCTTCAAAGCCCAGCAACAATGGAGGAGAGAGAGTGTAGAATCGTCACTTGCTCTTGGAGAAGAAGAAGTCTTTAAATAGGGCCCCTCGAAAACGAGCCGTTGGTGTCTGGAAAAATCCCTCAGCGGTACTACCGCTGGGGCAGCGGTACTACCGTTGAACGGTACCCAGGCAGAATTACTATCCAGCTCCAGCGGTACAACCGTTGAAGCTGGGGCGGCGGTACTACCGCTGCACGAGCGGTACTACCGTTGGGTCCTTAGCCGTTGCACGAAAAGGACTCCAGCGGTACTACCGGAGTGATACCGCCTGGTACCGTAGCCTATGCCGATATTTTTCCTAATTCGAGCGGTACCTCCAGCGGTAGCTGGCGGTACTACCGCTACGGATAGAAACGGTACCTAGGCAGATGAGTTCGTCAGCAACAGCGGTACCAGGGGTACTACCGTTGCTTCCTAGGCTAGCGGTACTACAGCTGGGTTCCTAGTAAAAAACGAAGGACACCAGCGGTACTACCGGAGCTCTACCGCTTGGTACCGTAAGCTATGCCGAGAGTTTTTCAAGGTCCAGCGTTACTACCGCTGGACTGAAAAACAGAATCACACCCTTGAGAACACTGGCCACTCTCTCCTTTTTCAACTCTTGATTCGACCTATAAACTCTGCAAATAACTTAGCACACTCACTAGTCCTGTGGATGTGTTGTCAACAATCTCTAAAATCAATTTAGAGGAAATGCACTTTCAATAGCTCCTTCATGATGTCCATCCAACACCAAGTCCATTGTTAAATTGCATGCCATCGGGAGCGAATTCTTGCAGTGGCAAAGAACTAGGTTGTGGCCTAGTGGCAAAGGGCTGCAGTGGCAACCCTGCGTCCAGGGTTCGACTCCCATCGGGAGCGAATTCTTGTGCCTCACCTGGATGGCTGCGACCTATACAATAAAAAGTCATGGGTGCTAGTGCCCATGGATCTCTTTTTTTTAATGCATGCCATGTGCGCTCCCCTCTGGTGCGCACCCAACACCATTGAGCCGGCTTCCTATAATCCTCATAGTAGTTGCATGTGAACACCCATGTCGCCTCCCGGTTCGGCCACCGATGTCACCGTTGCTATTAGTAGTGGTCGACGTCCATACCTAATGTTGCCCCTCAAGTCCATTGTTAACTTGCATGCTACGTGTGATCCCTCTAGCGGTCAGTCAATGCCATTGAGCTGACTTTCTACAACCCTCATAGTAGTTGCATGTGAACACCCATGTCGCCTCCCGCATCGGTTGTCGATGTCACTATTTCTGTTAGTAGTGGTCGACACGGTAGTGGTGGCAGCTTCGGTTGAAACCTCGAACGACAAATCGATGGTGAATGGGGATGCAAGGATGACTTATACGCCTCGTTGTTGGATGCCACCTACTGATGAAAAATGACATAAGATTTACTCGTGAACTTTCTTTCTATGAACTTTCTTTCTATGGTATATTTGCTTATATCTTGCTTGTATTCAGAGAATCAGCCAAAATCATGTAAGAAAATGCATGTGTATTTTGTAGATGGTTGAATGCATACATAAAAATGACCTATGTTTGACTAGACTTAGTTGCAATCATCGGAGTGTAGAAAAGTCATGACCATGAGGGTACAATAATAAAATAGCATATTATGTTGAAGCGTGTGGTTAACATATAAGCTACATGTCAAAAGAAGTATCTTCTTAGAATTAAATATGTAATGGTTGGTGGTATTCATACAACTTTTTTAAATTTTATTTTTACAATTTAGATCCAATGCACAAATTGATATTGCATAACAAAAGTTTAAGATATCAGTTTGATGTATATTTTTGTGAATTATTTAGTATTTATTGGTGAAATGTTCCTTTGTTTTTATATAGTATTGACGGTATTCAATACAATTTTCGGACATGATTATTCCAACTATTATTAATATTGGGATAATTTATGTCAAAAAATATACTTAAATTAGTGAGATTCACTGTATGACCACCTCGACAGCTAATCTAGCTCTTTGAGTTTACAATGTTTATCATATCGTACAATGTTTGTAGATCGTCGGGAATTTGATCAAATCATTATAGAACCATACACAACTTAAATTTCATGACATTTCATAAATTATTGTATCCTGATTATCTAACTGAGTGTAACTCTTTTAATCGGGGTCATGTTCTTTCAGTTGAGTGGTGTACTCTTAACCTTAATACAACTAAATAATTGTGTCCCTTCTCTACTTCTATGTAGTGATCGAGTTATACTACTTTTTTCATCATTAATATTACTTTATATGTATGTTTCGTAAAAAAAAAAATATATCGTTGACGGACGCGGCAACCCGCGTCTTTTCGATCTAGTTTAAACGGTTTGTTGAAGGGTGCCAACTGAAGCAAAGTGAAATATAGTGTTGCAGATCAAACACAGTTGCAAGTCCAGAGGGATTGAACTTGTCTGTACCATGAAAGATGAAACGGTCGATTTGCTTGGTATTATTACCCAACCTTCGACAAGATCAATAAATACCAGTGGCGCAGAAGCCTCAACTCTTGGCGCCCGGTGCCGGTGCCGGTGCGGCTGGCGGCTGGGCGTAGAGCGACCTGAGCTGGCGGTCGACGAGCTTGCTGTGGTTGAGCGCCACCTGCAGCTCGACGTCGTCGGCCCACCACTGCTCCAGCCCGTGCGCGGCCAGGAACTTGATCGGCCCCTTGGAAACGACCAGCATCCTCGCCACTCTGTCCTTGCTGGTGCCGCCGTTCCCGCCCCCGCTGCCGACGGCGACGGTCGCCGTCCCGCTCGCCGCGTCGCTGTAGTAGCAGCAGATGTAGTCGTTGGTGTTGATGTAAAGGTGCGGCAGCCACTTCGCCATGCCCGCGCGCGCCAGGGACGCCTTGGCCTCGCTCTCGCCGTTGCTGATGCCGCTCGAGTCCGAGGCTTGCGTGCCCGTGTAAGGGATCCACTCGCGCACGCGGCCCCAAAGCTCGCCGGCCGTCTCGGCGAAGCCCTTGAGGCTCATGGCCAGCGACACGGACGGCGGGTTGAACACGTGGCACTCCACGAAGACGCCCTCCTTGGCCAGCGCCTTGCCCACCTGCAGCGCGAACCCAGCGCCCAGCGAGTGCCCGCCCACGCACACGTTGCCCACGCCGAACCTGCGAGCGGCGGACCGAAGAGCCGCCAGCGCGCCGGCGAAGCGGACGGAGCCTTTGAGGCTGTCCCAGGCGAGGAACCGGAGGTCGTCCACGACGTCGCGTCGGAACGTGGGCGCCTTGAGCAGCGTGCCGCGCAGCGCCACGACAGCGGCCGGCGCGCCGGTGGGGCGGAACGGGATGTAGTCCGACAGCGCGGCCTGGCGGTCCCACTCGAGGACGGCGCCGTAGATGGACCCGTCGCGCTCGTCGACGAGCGCCTGCACGAGCCTGTACTTGAACGGACGCCACCACTGCGACGCGAGGCCGGTGCGCGCGTCGCGCTTCTCCTGCCGGTCCAGCTCCAGCAGGTACGCCCCCTGGATGAAGCACGCGATCACCATCCGTCGGTAGTTGGGGTTCTTCCTGCATCCAAACATCGCAGCAAACTTCCTGTAATTTCCAGAAGCGAAGCTGGGTGCAGATGGTTCAGGTGTAACTAACGTATACGGTAGACTGCAGAGTACTGAAATGCTGACCAGCTTGAGCTAAGGAGATCTTTCCAGCTCGTGAACGAGAGCTTGCGGGGGCCATACACATGGTACTCGAACGGATTAGGCACTGGTACCACCGCCGTTGCTGCATCGCCGACCTTCTTGCTCGGCACTGGCTTTGGTACAACCGCCGTTGCTGCATCACCGGCCTTCTTGCTCGGCACAGGCTTTGGTACCAGCGCCGTTGCTGCATCGCCGGCTTTCTTGGTCGGCACCGGTTTGGCCATCGATCCTGCACGGTGAAGTCGCGGGTATGCAGCGAATGATTCGAAGGACGGGGTAATATGCAGTCTTGGTTGGACACGAATAGTTTGTTTCAGGCTGAAAATAATCAGGGAAAGCACAGCGAAGCTTTTTATCCTTGGTCTTTATTCCATCATCGTGTCCTTCTCGTCCAATCAGGGGAACAGGGAACCTGCTTCTTTCTCCTCTCAGTACCATGCTAAGTTACAACTAGTGGATCACAGTTCGAGTTGGGCGCACAAGATTCGCCAACTTTTGAGCTACACATCTTGCAGAAATGGAGATGGCGGTGATATGCTCAGAGTCGGTCGACGAGAAGCATCTAAAATGAGATATGGTAGTTGCAGGAATCTGCCGAAGGCCAAGCAAATCAGTTGAGGATCGAAATTCTTCATCACTGTCAAAATTCAAATTACCTATAAATTGGGTTAGATGTGTACACTATGTGACGAACCCACTGTACAATTGCTACATGGACACATGATCATATTCTGAATTCGATTTTGCTGGAGCAAGGTCGCACAAACTACAACAACTGCTAACTGGACACAAGTGACGACATACACTCCCCTGATCCCCTCAAAATAAAAAGTGAAGACATACACATACACGATCTTGACTAGCCAGTTGGTTGGTCATCACTGGCTGAAGATGCCTGCTTTTCAGCAATCAACTTCTCCAGGCGTTTCTTGAGGTAAGCTTGCCTGAGTTTCTCTCTACGAGCCAACTCCTGCTCTTGCCGCCGGGATTTCATCGTTGAAGCCTTATGCCTTGCCACATTTACTTCCTCGTGAACCTCCCTGCAAACATGCCATGGTGCAAGTTAGTCAAAGACCTGAAAAGGATTATTCTCAGAGAGAAACAAAATCGTTCCAGTTGAAAAATAAATAGCACCCGCTAGGGATACAACCGTGTTGTCTATTGTGAGTACAGGCAATCAAAGTGATCTACATGAATCCTTCAGTCAGAACTAAATTTGGACTTACTACCTTTGCACAATCATTCCCATTAAAAATAATTACTAGACACTGGACCAATAAGGATCGTAGTAGATCTTTCCAGTTTACTATCCATGGCGCATCTCTCTTTATCATACGGCTACTGTTGGCTACTTTTAGCTGGATTCATTCTATGGACTCTAACTTCTCCTGATGCATCCCGTATCATATCACACCATACAAGGCTTGAAACTAACATATTCCGCAAGCATTACATGTTGAGGTGGTCAGGAAATTTATATGAATCACTGCGCCGCAAGTGCTTCACTGGCTATGATTGCACTACTACTTGTAATGTATACTAAGGCGTAGTTTAAATAGGTCAGGGGATTAATGAAGAATCCATGGACCAAAGGACTGCAGTTCTTGCTTTATATTTATTGTAAAGAACACAAAAGTTACTTTGGGCGTTTACTTGGATAAGAAAGATGTAGCAAATGGAGAAGAGAACAGGAAAACATCAACAATTTCACATATATAATTTTTTATCGACCTAACACCTCGGTGTCAATGCTCCTCATACTAAAAAACAGTTGTGGTCCTTATAAACTATGTATAATTTCTTATAGTCTGCGCATGAAGCAGCTGAACACAGCTTGTATTTGCAAATGGTACTACTCACACAAAGAGACTACTCATTGGCAATGTGGACTGGCAGGGGGCTGGCTAGAGGACGTCCCTACCAACCTTGCCCAGGTGGAGATCCAGGAGCTCTTTGTTCTGGCAGACAGCCTTGTGGAGATCACCCTCAGACAGTGGCAGATCTAGTGTCAGATCAGTGGGGGTGCCAAACTTACTATTGGGTTTCTAAACTTCATATTTATCCAAGAATAGACATAGGATTAGCCAAATACTAGTAAGTTAATTAAAATTTTGTATTTTGAAGGGGGTGCCACCACTGGATCCGCCCCAGCCCTCACGGAGGGTGTTGCGGACTCCTTTGTTTGGGGCTGGGAGGCGAACCACAATTACTCCGCCAGATCGGCCTACAAGGCAATGTTCCAGGGACGCGTGGAGTAAGCTGGGGCCAAGCAGATCTGGAGCTCTCGTGCTCCGGCCACGTGCAAAGTGTTCTTGTTGCTGGCATGGAAGGAAGGCCCTGGACAGCAGATCGGTTAACCAGCACTGAGACCATTGACCACCTGCTATTCGGCTGTGTTCGCCCGTGAGATCTGGGCGGATCTTTTCCGACGGTGATCTAGCCACTTGCTTCCAGACAGTGGATGACCGCTTGGTGGACTGTCTACCCCAGAGCCATGCAGACCGTGACGTCTAGACCGCCATTGGCCTGACCTGCTGGTGCTTGTGGACACACCGGAATGATGTGGTGTTTGAAGGTGCATGACCTTCCATGGAGGAGGTCTCCAGACAGATCCAGAGGGAGGCGGATTGTTGGTGTATAGCTGGCTTGTTTCGGGGTAGGCTAGCAGAGGTGGACCGGTGGATGGTAGAAGAATGATCCGTTGAGTTCTTTTTCCGGTGGAGCGAGCTTGCCGCCTGGGCCATCCGCGTTGTAAGCCAGCCGCTTGGCCCTTCTTTTATGAAAACAATATGCCCTTTCGATGGGTGTATCCTTTAAAAAAATATGTTTAAGGGCACTATTCTTCTGTTATGGGTTGCAATAATTGGTCTCCGACTAATTGGGCTTGGCATTCTAAAAGAAGTGACCACGCAAAACATGGCAGAGCTAAAAGGTGTGAAATGGAACTGCAATTGGGAGCACAATTCATGCTCAGCGTTTTACACAAGCAGCAAATAATTACAAGTGCTAGGAAGCCAGTTCCAATTTTCTTATTCATCTACAAATCATGTTCTCTTTATGTAAGCATCCAATATTTACAAGTATTAGGAGCGGCAGTTGCAATTTTCTTATTTGTTCCTAGAGCAGGATTTTTACTTTGGTTTCTGAACTAGCACAAAGTTCAGTTCAATGCAGCAACTGTCAGAAGAAACAGTACCTGACAAAACGTTTGTGCTCATCTTGGTCAATTGTTGTACCAGTTCGTCCAAGGCCCATTGGCTTGGCATTTGGCATAGAATCTACACTCTCATTTTCTGGTTCTGCATGCTGAGAGACAGTAGGGGTCTCTGGCTGCCGGCGCTCACTGACTTGATGAAAACTTTTCTGGAAGAAATCGACACAATATTTCTCCTGGTCTTCTTCATCAGGTAGCTCGCCTCGGGATAATTTCTCATACAACTCTGCCTTCTTTTCTAGGGCAGAATAACATGCAGAACCATCTTTCACAGCTTTCAGCTCCAGCTTATCTCTGTTGCAAAAGCGAACATTAAAGACATTAGTTCACACCAAAAGCATGGACACGAGCAAAATTAAAAGGTACGAACATGTGACAAATGATAGATTAAGAGAAAATGACATATTGACAGCGTGAAATCAATATCCTTAGACATGTCACATGAAGAGTAGCACATATTGTTTTATTGAATGGTAACTCTATATACTCATAGTACAAGAGAAAGAGTAAACAACTGTGGCGGAGATCTCAGTTATTTAGCAGTGAGAAAGAGCAAAAATCAAATAACAGTTAGAAGGCATCTCCTTTCGATTAGATTTACTGTAAAGTTTACATATGTTGCTGGGAAAAGTCATATTGTAGTATTGTAGAAAAACAGCAAAAGCAACAGTTCATTCCTTTAATTACTAGCTGTACAACCACTCAACAAACAGTTAAAACATTGCGAATATGAACGAGTATCTATTATTATCCTGGAGAACCTAGCTTGCTACTTTGTCTAGTGCAAGGGTAACACAATGTTGGCTCGGCAAAGCATATAACAAGGTACTCCGCAGCCAGTGTGACCTCACCAGTAGGTCTGTCTTTTAGCTAAACTAGTTATATATCTCGAGTACATAACTTAGTAAATATCAGGATTTTTTCACAATCCGAAGAGCTAGCCTCCTCCCAAGATGAGGGAGAAGCAAACTATTCCCCATCTAAGTCAGCGGATCTAGCGCTGCCGGTGCCAGAGAAGAAGTCAGGGGAATGCGTTTGTAGAGATTAAGCTAGGTCAGTTAAGAATCAATCCTCCTATTATAGCAACAAGCACGTAATGCCTACATACGCAATTACTTTCATAACACGAGTCACATAACCAAACATTGATAAGGGCATGTCAAACATAGAGTCAGCTGCTATGTCTTGTACCCCATCATGTCAAACAAAGAGAATAGTAAAAACAATTAATACAATGGGTTATCTCTAAATTTGTCCACAAGTACTCAATTCTTGGACGGATTAAGAACACTGTGATCAACACTGGATATTATCTTTAGTGAAATCTATGTGTTGCCTACTTGCAATAATTGAAATTTCATTGTATGCAATTTCCCAATAAGATAGATTCATATGAGTGTGGTTAGCTTAACTTGCTCATTGCATACATGATTTACAAATTTAATCATTTATGTGTGCATTTCTGTTGTTGCAACCAAGCAGCACAAATAGCCCACATCTCACCCAACAAATATACAAATAGCACACGAACCTAAAATCCAATTTGATCACTGCATTTTTTAAATAAATAGTGCGAGCAGTAAGTAGTCCATCATATTAGTTTCCTCTAGTGTTATCGGAGGGTAGAAGAGACAACAGCTAACTCTACCTTTGTATACTGCTTTTGTAGTTTGCACTGCCCTAAAGGGCACCCAGTGTTATCTCCCAAAAACAGTGTTCAAACTTCATAGATAAAAAATTATAGCTACTTAATTCAGGCTTCTACTACAGAGGATCTATATTGGGAATATTACTACCTTAAAACGGCAACCATAGTATTGATCCAGTAATTCTCCTCAAAGTTAAGATCAGATGGCCAAGCTTAAATCACGCGGAATATAAATATAGTAAGAATGATATCTTTGGACGTACTTGTGCGCACGTGCGTCTACGCCGGAGTTCTTGGCGCCGAGGGGGTCGGCGGGGCCTGAGCGTTTCTTGGCGCGCCGGAACTCGCCGGATGCGTCGTCAGGGGCAGTGGAATTGCGGGCTTCCTCCTGGGTGCGGTAGAGCTGAGCCTTGAGATCGAGTATGGATGCCGCACCGACGCCCTCGATGAGCTTGTGCTTCTTCGGCATCACGGTCGACTCCGTGAGCCACCCGAGCGACTCCATCCGCCGCTCCTTCGGAGCACCCTGCTGCGCCGGTGGCTGCGGATGCTGATTCGGCGCGGCCGCGGAGGAGGTGGACGGGGCGGTACCCGCCGGCGACGGCATCATGGCGGTGGCGGTGGCGATTTGGGAAGAATGGGTTCGTCGGAGAGAGATTGGGGAATGAGGGGAGGGAAATTATGGGCTGGGCTGGGCTAGCGGCTTTGCTCAGCCTGGGAATGGGGTCATTCCCGCACCTAATCCAAACCACACCGTGATCTGTTGGTCCACTAGTCCGAACCGCACCGCACCATGTTGACGTTCCGGCCGCACCCACACCGCACCGTACAAGAATTATGGATCGAACCCGCGGGTTCAGCCCATGGTCTGTGCACAGCTGCATGCCTGGAAGTTGCTATGTTGGTTTTCTGTGAGTTAACATACACGATATAGAACTATTACACATACATGAAGCTGCTCTGCTGTGTATTGTGTATTGCTCAATTAACATGAAATATATTCCTCTCAAAAAAATTATAAAATCATGAGATATACAAAGAAATCTCATAAGCGGTGTATGATCATAAATGGAGGGGTAAAATTTGCACAAAGGCTAGTTTCCACTTGGACACATCTTGTCTAAAACATGAGCATGCGACAGACATACATCTGAAAACGTAGCTACAACCAGTGATTTAGTGACCCTGAGAAAAGAGGTCAGCCGGCGGATGGGTTGCTCCTTGCCGTTGGCCTTGGTGACGGTCTCCTTGTCGACGTGGCCATCATAAACTTGTAGATGATCTGATCACAATGCAGTGAATGTATTATAAATAAACGTGTAGATGATCTGATCACAATACAGTGGATGTATTATAAATAAACTTGTAGATGATCTGATCACAATACAGTGGATGTATTATAATAAATTAAGCGTATAGTACCTAAAAATTAGACAGTTTGATGATGATCATCATGATGTGACCTCGGAGCTCCTGCTGAGTTTGGACCTACACATGTAAAATTATTGGTAAGCATCGGAAATTAGATTTATGCACATGACTTCTAAAAGAAAATTTTGCGGAGCTTTTGACTCTGGACGCCTGTGGGCTAAAGTTTCATAGGCAGACTGATTTTGTTTGATGGTTTCAACATTCCATTACGCATTCAGCATTGCTTTAAAAAAACAAATTACACATTCAGCAGTTCAGATCTTCTTAAAAAAGGTTTTTATCCCGATTTATAAATAAAACAACAAACCACGGTCATACAAGGTTCAAAAGAAAGTGCAGCAAAACAAGAAAGAAAATAGTTCAGATATTGTTCTTACAAAAAGTTCAGATCTCTCATGAGGGTCTCTGGAAAAAATTGGGATAGCTCCAACCCAACCCAAAGTCAACTAGTTTATAGAAATGTCAAAGGTTATATAGAAAATATATATATATATCTGAATAACAAATTTAGTTTTGTTTGATTCACCAAATATGTTTTCATACCGTATATATTTGATCTTCTAGATATAGCATATTTTTGGAGTTAAGATTTTCATATTTATAGGTTTCAATAATTTTTCCCACAAACGTCCAAAATATTGATTTGAAATATTTTATATTATCATCTATACCCAAAAAGACAAATGTGGGGTCCTAATGTGCACACTTTCAATTGTCCAAAATATGCAATATTTTGTAATTTTTGTGTAGTTGGGTATAACAAGTATTTCAAATCGGGTTTTCACATGTTTGTGGGATACATCATCGAAATATGCCAAAAATTTAAAAACTTATAAATATGATTTTAAAATAATTATATAGGGAGCAGTGGACCCCAGAACCAAAATGACTTTCCAATATTTTGATACTATAATATAAGTCAAACTTGAAGAAAGTTGACTTAGGATAAGCACCTGACTGCAATTAATTTAGAATAAAAGGAGATATTACGATGTGCCATTTTATCATGTAAGCAACATAAGGGTGATGTCACATCACATGACGCAGCAGTGACGGGTTCACAAGGAGACGATAATACACAAACTGCACCAAATATAAGCCTTCTCACGCTATCAGGATTGTTGCCGTCGGATCACAGTGTGAGCTGGTTCCCGGCCGTCCGATGCAACTCTAATCCTGCTCCTAAGCCGAATGTCCCGCAGACAGCTGCTCTGAAAAACAAATCAAACGGATGTCGTCCAATCTCGGATGGACGGTCACGATTTGGACATGTGTGCATGAATAAAAACCTATAGCCACCACGTCAAAAAAAACTGTGGCCACCATTCCCTCCCTGATCCCCTTTCTACTCATCTTCCTCCTCGATCCGCCTGAGACTGCCGTCGCCGTCGGCAACCCTGCCTTCCCTTGTCGCTCGACTCTAGACGCTGGACACCCACCCACCTACGATGTCCGCACCACTCTACGAACTCCATCTGCACCCACGAAACCTTAGCTCGCCCCCTGCCGTCGGCATCTCGATCTCTGTCCCGCCGCCGTGGTATCCCTCTCTGGCACAAAATGTAGCCTTCGTAGACCATCAACGTTCCTGACCGTTAGATGGATGTTCTATTTTAATCAGATTCGTTTATTTAAATCCCTAGGGCAAGCTACTCCCCGCATCAAATCGCTGCATCTTGGTTTGTTGGGCCTGTCAGCCGAGCGGCCGTCCCCCATGGAAGCCCGAGCGTACAGAGGTAGCGACCAACAAATCCCCAATCGTCATCTTCCGGCGTTTCCCTCTCCAACTCCTCCACCGCGAGAGCCGATCCGGATCGCGATGCGGTCGCCGCCGCCCAGGCTGCCCTGCTGGCCGTTGGCGCCGGCGGAGTGGCGGGGGTGGAGGAGGCGTACGTGCCTCTGCTCTACGGGAGTTTGTCCTCGGGAAGTCCATCTGCGACATCGACACACGCCGCAACCTCGTCGTGCTCGTCTCGACGTCATCTCCGAGTGCTCGCGGAAGCTCCTCGAGGTCTGGGAGTCAGCGCACTTGAGCCACTGCTTCTGAGGCTTTCCGACTAATAGGTGGCGTGCATCGCATAAGGCCATTCTAGAATCCAGATTTATGGTTATCCGTACTGTTTTTTCATGTCGTTGAATGGTTTGTATGTTCTTGCAGATGAAGGGTAAGATGGAGGAGTTTGGTGAGACTCTGGCCGATGTTCAGGCTGGCATGTACTCTTGTTCATGTTTAGTGTTGCACTACAACATAGTGAAGGGGATCGCAGGCAGAAAACAAAAAAAATTCCTAGCAACGGTATCGTTAAACTAGCCAAGATCTACACTATGTAGATATAGTAGTACGGCGGAGATCGGAATACATACCCTCGTAGACCGAATAGCGGGGATTACGCTCCCGCACAAGCGTTGACAACGAAGACAACGTAGCCGACCTCTAGGTTGCGAAGAACTCGGCGCGACGAAGCCGACGAAGATGACCTCAAGGTCGGGTGGAGGAAGTAGGCCTCCGAGCATCGCTAGCGGAGAAACTCGCAGGGCGTTACACACATACGATGGAGACGACGGTCTCCAAAGCTCCAGTCCAGGACAAGCAGCGGAAGACTTGGACCAGAACACCAGCAGCGCGGCAGCCGGCTATGGTGCAGAGAGAACTCTCATCCTCCTCGGCGCAACTCCGACAAAGGGAATCACGAGATCTAGGAGAAATCGAGAATTAATTGGGTGAATTAAAAGGCCAGGGGTGACCCTCTATATCTTCAGTGTCACAACTTTCATCATCGTAACCGTTTTACGGCAACTTGTCTTTCCACTCTTACCCTTTACTAGAAAACATATCTTCAGTTCTCATAGACACTGAAAATATACTTAACGTTTGTTCATTGATCCACACAAGGATCACTCTAGAACCTGGTCTTCAACCAAGAACTCGGGTCACACCAAGTCGAGCTTTCAGTATGATAGAATCCATGTCTGATACATAGAGAATGTCGAACATCATTTTCTATCACTGAAAATGCCAAGATAAACTTAATATTTTACCTAGTCATACAAGCAAGAACAATCTTCTTCGCTTGTTCTATCCTGAAACACTTCGGAATCTTAACTTAGGAAATATTCCGACCTAATGTTATTAAGCCTCTTACGATCTATACAATTATAAATCGGATGCCTAATACTCCTAACTTCATTTCATAGAAAATTTAATCACTTAAATAATCCTTTACACTCTACTAGAGGATCTATGTCATTCAATATGTCGTTACATAAAAAATCATGAATGACATCTAGCTCCCACTCAAATATGCCTTCCACTTATAAGATCAAGGAAAGGTACTTAGCTCCCACTCAAATATGCCTTCCGCATATAAGATTAAGAAAGCTACTTTTCTCCCACTCACTTCTTTGCAAATGCAAGTTTCTTCAACTATTTTGGACAACTCCAAAATCCTTTGATCACATTATCAAAGTGAAGATTCCAGCTCCGATATGCTTGCTTCAGCCCATGAATGGACAACTGAAGTTTGCATACATGTTTAGCATCCTCGGGATTACAAACCATTATTGTACTGATTACAACTATTTCTTAATGACACTATTAAGAAACATGGTTTTCTTATCCATCTATCAATTTCTCATTCGAAATTATAGTAATTGCTAAATGACCCAAAATAGATTTAGGCTTCGCCACTTGAGACAAACTCTCATGTGGTCAACTTTTGAATCTGTCGGAACTGTTTCACGACAAATCGATCCTTCTCAATGTCTACTCTCTAATAAAATTCCATATTCTATTAACATCCTAGATGCCATCAAGAAGATCTCCCAAGTCATTACCTGGTAATCGTACATGGATTTTATTTCGGATCATAAATGACTCATAGCCATTTCTCGTACTTAGGTCTACCATCTTTTTTTCGTAGTTCGTAGGTCTGTCATATTTCATTAATATGACCTTCATAACAAGATTGTCAAAACACACAGTGTGGAACACAACCTCGTACGCCTACGTCCTTAGTATGAGCTCAGAGCATCATGACCTTGTATCATCAGCCTTTTCAAGTTGTGGAGCATGACACCGAAAACACTTTCGGTTGCGCCACTCTGATGTCTGGAGAGAAAGTTCATCAACTTCGTCTTGCTCTACTTTCTTTCTCACTTATACCCTTGGATAAGAAACTATTTCTTTCGCAAGGTATATCCCGGCAACAAGTTTGCCTATGTCGTGAGACATGTACCCAACTAACTCTTTAGGTACGGTACACTACAAAGATTAATCCATTTTAGGTTTGGTCAAATCGAAACACTAAATTGCTGAAACGACAATCCAGGCTAAAAACCACGCCATTACTCATATGGTATTGTCCCCATGTATTCAAATGGTTTCCCTATTATCTAACGTGAATGTTGCGTTTCTACCATATGACTCTAATGATCACAATAGTTTGATAAGAGATTTATTTACTACACACTATCTGATAGGGTGTGATTACGACGTCCTAACATACCATAACACTATAGTGTTCCATGCGACGTAATTTGTGGAACTCTTCTCACAAGTCTTCCAATGATATGCCAACATTATAAATCAAATCTTCATTTTCCTCGATCTGTATCGTGGGAATTTGATTTTCTTGTTAACTTTATTTCCTATTTCATTCTGAACTTGTTTGATCGAATCAAAGTTTCTAGACTAACATTCCCTGAGTGGATGTTCATATATCTACTCGGAATATTCATGAAGTTTATGAAATAAAGACTTCCACTACATGTTAAAGTACTTCATTGATTCACATACACCCATATGCATGATTCTCAATAAGCTATACTCAAAACGTTCAGTGAAGTTCACGAAATAAAGGTCTCCACTACCCGTCAATTACTTCATTCAACCACATATATCTATATGCATGACTATCAATAAGTTATATGCCCGTTTTCCGAAAACGGTGTCTTAGTTATTTTGCAAGTGTCAAAAGATCAAATCTAAGAACTTGTAGATCCATCCGGTATGGAGTTAATTCATTGACTATAACATTGACATGAATTAAACGGTAGTGCCACACATATGTGGTGTCTTTATTAAGTTTGTATCCTTTGACATTAATATTATGAATGTGGGAGCTTCTACCATCTAAATTCAAATCGGCATATGATCATTATTTCATAAATATAGGACAACGAATTTGTCACTAACATATATGAACAACTGTCTCGCTAGAGGAGACACACTTCTAACGATCATACTAACAGGCGATCATAAATAATTTATTCAAATGGTAGATCTAGAGGGAGAGTGTATATGGCCATCACAACAATTTGTCTGCCATTATCAACACGCAATGTCGACTCATCCTTTCAAGCTACTCAAGCAGTAAACCTGGTTTTCATCAAATATGACTAGTATCATAACTTATTCACTGCTGCGAGTACTTGATTAGGTAAAACATTCATAACATGTATATCATATATACACCATCATCATTTATGACTTCCGGCGATCTGTTTCATCTTCTTAATACTTCCAACGTAATCAAGAACCATGAAGGTGAACGATTCCCCTTGCATGACATAGTCTATGACATAGCATTTGCACTTGGCAACGATGTCTGTCATCCAGTGATCGAGCTATGCGAGGCGTCTCAATGTTCATCAAGTATGACCATATGTCATCAAATATGACCAATGTCATCAAGTATGACTGCCACGTGCTCCTTCAATGTGTGTATCCTCTTCCATCTTGGTTGAGAAGACAATCAGTCAACGTACTGATAAACTTCATCGATCATAGCATACACTGGACTATGATGATATCATCCGCACAAAACCTGATAATCCAAATTATCTATTGTTAGCGGAATCTCCGGGTTTATCTCCTAGCGGGTATTGTATCACAAAGAGCTAACGGTTCAAACAAGGAGTATCCTCAAACTAAAGTATAAAACTATGAAGTTTGGACCCAACCTTTTAAGTTTCTCAATCGCAGGAATGCGCCTAATTCTAAAAGATGCCATGACATTGGTTAATATCTACAAAGGTTTGGAAAACAGACTTTGTTCATTATATTTTGAATTCTAGTATTTTAGAAAATAACTATCAGAACTCCCACTCAAACGAACATCCCTCATGGTCGTTTAAGCGATTACACGACCCCCATCCATTGCACAACCCCTCATGGTAAAAGTCGGCAACACAACTTCAAGTGTAGATAATTGTCAATCACAACAACTCTGTGACTCATGCTCGACCTTTCGGCCTCTGTGTTCCGAGGCCATGTACGCATATGTTAGGCTCGCCACAATAACCTCCACGCAACGCTTGTGCAACACGGCTTACACCCACTGTATGCGAACGACGATATGTCTGACACCCGATCGTCACGTCCTGCCTCATAACGTAGAACTTTCTTGGTGGTGCTCATGGAGGAAGAACACTAGTGGTATTATGAATGGATCATCTTATATATAACTACCGCCGCGTAGCTAATATATACTAATATATATAATCACACAATATAAGATGCACACAAAACATCAAATGTAATGCGGTGTGATATAGTCCATTGCGCCATGGTTTTCTTGGCGTCCGCAGTTCATAAACAATTTAATAAACCTACATTGACCATATCACATTGCCCCTGCAAAATAAAGTTAGACGCTTCTACTTTATCTTTTGCATATTTTACGTGGCTTGGGGTTGTCGTAAAAAGAACCGCTTCTTACCTACGAACTTATGACCACAACAACGATCCAATAATTGCATCTTTAAGCATCCCTTTCGGACCCTCCATTGAAAATACAAAGTCAGCTAAAGAGAGAGAGACAGACACCCGCCAGTCACAGATACGGTACAAGCCGTATGTCAGTAGTGGAACCAGTCTCGCGTAAGCGTACGTGTAAAGTCAGTCTGGGCCGCTTCATCAACTCAATACCGCCGGAATCACAAGTGCACGCTAGAGGGTAGCAAATAACATAAACGGTGCCCCCGTGCAGAACACGGGTTCTAACAGCGTACAGCTAGACCTACGATAGATCGACTATGATACCACTTAAGGGGATCAAAGGCAGAAAACAAAAAAAATCCTAGCAACCATATCCTTAAACTAGCCAAGATCTACACTATGCAGATATAGTAGTACGACGGAGATCGGAATACATGCCCTCGTAGACCGAATAGCGGGAATTATGCTCCCGCACAAGCATTGACGACAAAGACGACGTAGCCGACCTCTAGGTCGCGAAGAACTTGGCGCGACGAAGCCGACGAAGATGACCTCCGAAGCTCCAGTCCAGGACGAGCAGCGGAAGGCTTGGACCGGAACACCAACAGCGCGGCAGCGGGCTATGGTGGAGAGAGAACTCTCATCCTCCTCGGCGCAACTCCGGCAAAGGGAATCACGAGATCGAGGAGAAATCGAGAATTAATTGGGTGAATTAAAAGGCCAGGGGTGCCCCTCTATATAAAGGGGCAAGGAGGCTGCCAACCTTGCCAGTCGGGCGGTGTGGGACTATCCCACACCATCCACGACCCTTGCAAGGTGCGCCGGCCCTAGGTGGGCCCGCCGGCCGAACCAGCCCTCCTCCCTTGGGGGGAAGCTTCCCCCCCCCCCCCCCCCTCATGGGCCTTCTTTCCACTAGAAGGCCCATTTAGGGAAATCTGCCTTTAAAAATTTGAAATAAATATATAAAATCATATTTAAACATTAATTACACTAATTAATATCAAACATATTATATATAATTTATTCTAGCTCCAAAAACTATTTCGTCGCTGCCTGATCTCCATCGGACCATTCCCGGGACGTTCCCGGTGATCTCTTTCCTTTCCGGTTGTCTTGTCGAAACCCCTTAAGTGTGTTACTCTAGCGGTTCGATATAATAACAGACATGATCGAGACTCCTCTCCGATCAATGACTAACTCGTAGGTCTGAACTCCATGAATTAATCCTTGTGATATAACGAATGACTTTCATCTATCAAACCTGGACGTCTAGTCTTAAACCCTTTGTCACGGCGATATTTAGCGTGTCCGAGCGTCGTTCTTAGATATCTCCATTTCTAGCTTACCTCGTTACCGACACCGCTATCTTCTACTCGTCTATGATATTATGTCAGCTGGTGACCTAGTCACATGTTTGCAAACTCATTTGACATAATCTCACCGAGTGGGCCCTAGAGTATCTATCAGGCTATACGGACTGACAAATCCCGTTGTTGACCCCTCGTCTCAACTACCCCCTTCCGATACCTAAAAGTATCACCGTTATTTTCATACTAAATAAGATACGACGTTTGGTGCAATCAAAATATCTTCCAGAAATAACAATAAGAGTTGGTCTCACGGTCTTAAGGCGTAATGACTACGTCCTACAAATATGTGTATGTCCATCACATCGTTACACCAACAATATGACTTTCATTGCCGACCGGCGCCATGCCCTATGATCGGAATTCCTTGATCATCAATCGCACAACGAAACTAGTCTTAGTAGAGGCAACTAGGGATCTGGTTGTTTATCTACCACACATCTATTATTGTTTCCACTTATTACAGTTATAGCATGGTATAAAACATATAATCAACAATTGGAATATAACCAATAAACTATCTTTATTAAGTGCCTTTAGGGCATATTCCCTTCACATAGTTATGTATTGTGTTTGTTTCTTTCCAAGTAAGAGTGAAAATATTGAATATTGTTTTATAATGATAATCTAGAAACTAAATCTTGTGCAGTAGTAGGTTACAAACCAATTTTTTTATATTATTTGGATAATCGTTTCTTTTGTTTTGGGTGAACATCCTAGCACTTCTTTTATAAGTTCTACCATTATTCAGTCATCATCTCATAAGATGGTTGGTCGCATGTGCAGATTATTTTTGTCATTCCTCCAATTTGGTTGTCAAACCGAGAACCTTAAGAAATTGATTGGAATTACCTCTCAACGTGATATTGGAGAATTACATGCTGAGAGATTTTACTGGACTAGCCACCGGCTATTCTTCACCTTGCAATATCTCCAGGCATAGTGACCTACATCCGTGATCAATTTTTTCAACACATCCACACGTCCAAGCATCATCGCTGACAACCACCATCTTCATCTAGCAGCCAAGAACAAACATGTCTCTGCCAATGCCTTCCGCGTTCAATCTTGGTCGTTCCGGCAGTCAAACTGAAGTTGCATGCCCTTTCTCACTCCACCCACTGGATTACACACATAAGCAAATGAGACTACACACATCGGTTCTAAATCCTACGCTCGATGTCGTGAGGGGTGTGCTGGTGCGGTGGATCTTCTCACTGAAGAGGGTCGGGAGTCTTATGCTACTGCGCGTTGGAGAAGAACCTCGGTGGCTGGTGGCTGGCCGCCGACTCAAGATGCTGGTAGGCAACAACACTAAATTCCTAAAACGACAATCGAGGCTAAAAGCCACGCCATTACTCATATGGTATTGTCCCCATGGATTCAAATGGTTTCCCTATTATCTAACGTGAATGTTGCGTTTCTACCATATGACTCTAATGATCACAATAGTTTGATAAGAGATTTATTTACTACACACTATCCGATAGGGTGTGATTACGACGTCCTAACATACCATAACACTATGGTGTTCCATGCGACGTAATTTGTGGAACTCTTCTCACAAGTCTTCCAATGATATGCCAACATTATAACTCAAATCTTCATTTCCTCGATCTGTATCGTGGGAATTTGATTTTCTTGTTAACTTTATTTCCTACTTCATTCCGAACTTGTTTGATCGAATCAAAGTTTCCAGACTAACATTCCCTGAGTGGATGTTCATATATCTACTCGGAATATTCATGAAGTATATGAAATAAAGACTTCGACTGCATGTTAAAGTACTTCATTGAACCACATACATCTATATGCATGACTATCAATAAGTTATATGCCCGTTTTCCGAAAACGGTGTCTTAGTTATTTTGCAAGTGTCAAAAGATCAAATCTAATGACTTGTAGATCCATCTGGTGTGGAGCTAATTCATTGACTATAACATTGACATGAATTAAACGGTAGTGCCACACATATGTGGTGTCTTTATTAAGTTTGTATCCTTTGGCATTAATATTATGAATGTGGGAGCTTCTACCATCTAAATTCAAATCGGCATATGATCATTATTTCATAAATATAGGACAACGAATTTGTCACTAACATATCTGAACAAGTGTCTCGCTAGAGGAGACACACTAACAACGATCATACTAACAGGCGATCATAAAGAATTTATTCAAATGGTAGATCTAGAGGGAGAGTGTATATGGCCATCACAACAATTTGTCTGCCATTATCAACACGCAATATCGCCTCATCCTTTCAAGCTACTCAAATAGTAAACCTGGTTTTCATAAAACATGACTAGTATCATAACTTAGTCACTACTACGAATACTTGCTTAGGTAAAACATTCATAACATGTATATCATATATACACCATCATAATTTATGACTTCCGACGATCTGTTTCATCTTCTTAATACTTCCAACGTAATCAAGAACCATGAAGGTGAACGATTCCCCTTGCATGACATAGTCTATGACAGAGCATTCGCACTTGGCAACGATGTTTGTCATCCAGTGATCGAGCTATGCGAGGCGTCTCAATGTTCATCAAGTATGACCATATGTCATCAAATATGACCAATATCATCAAGTATGACTGCCACGTGCTCCTTCAATGTGTGTATCCTCTTCCATCTTGGTTGAGAAGACAATCAGTCAACGTACTGATAAACTTCATCAACCCAACTTTAGAGGTACCCCGAGTTTAGCGACCATCTCATATGTTCGTGATCTAAAAACTCGTACCCACCATTGGTTCTCTATGGCAGAGATCATAGCATACACTGGACTATGATGATATCATCCGCACAAAACCTGATAATCCAAATTATCTATTGTTAGCGGAATCTCCGGGTTTATCTCCTAGCGGGTATTGTATCACAAAGAGCTAACGGTTCCAACAAGGAGTACCCTCAAACTAAAGTATAAAACTATGAAGTTTGGACCCAACCTTTTAAGTTTCTCAATCGCAGGAATGCGCCTAATTCTAAAAGATGCTATAACATTGGATAATATTTACAAAAATTTGCAAAACAGACTGATTTTGAGTTTTAGTATTTTAGAAAATAACTATCAGAACTCCCACTCAAACGAACATCCCTTCTAGTCGTTTAAGCGATTAGACGACCCCCATCCATTGCACAACCCCTCATGGTAAAAGTCGGCAACACAATTTCAAGTGTAGACAATTGTCAATCACAACAACTTTGTGACTCATGCTTAACCTTTTGGCCTCTGTGTTCCGAGGCCATGTCCGCCTATGTTAGGCTCGCCACAATAACCTCCACGCAACGCTTGTGCAACATGGCTTACACCCACTGTATGCGAACGACGATATGTCTGACACCCGATCGTCACGGCCTGCCTCATAACGTAGAACTTTCTTGGTGGTTCTCATGGAGGAAGAACACTAGCGGTATTATGAAAAGATCATCTTATATATAACTACCGCCGCGTAGCTAATATATACTAATATATAGAATCACACAATATAAGATGCACACAAAACATCAAATGTAATGCGATGTGATATAGTCCATTGCGCCATGGTCTTCTTGGCGCCCGGGGTTCATAAACAATTTAATAAACCAACATTGACCATATCACATTGCCCCTGCAAAATAAAGTTAGACGCTTCTACTTTATCTTTTGCATATTTTACGTGGCTTGGGGCTGTCGTAAAAAGAACCGCTTCTTACCTACGAACTTATGACCACAACAACGATCCAATAATTGCATGTTTAAGCATCCCTTTCGGGCCTTTCATTGAAATACAAAGCCAGCAAAAGAGAGAGAGAGACAGACACCCGCCAGCCACAGATACGGTACAAGCCGTATGTTAGTAGTGGAACCAGTCTCGCGTAAGCGTACGCGTAAAGTCGGTCTGATCTCTTTCCTTTCCGGTTGTCTTGTCGAAACCCCTTAAGTGCGTTACCCTAGCGGTTCGATATAATAACAGACATGATCGAGACTCCTCTCCGATCAATGAATAACTCGTAGGCCTGGACCCCATGAATTAATCCCTGTGATATAACGAATGACTTTCATCTATCAAATCTGGACGTCTAGTTTTAAACCCTTTGTCACGGCGATATTTAGCGTGTCCGAGCGTCGTTCTTAGATATCTCCATATCTAGTTTACCTTGTTACCGACATCGCTATCTTCTACTCGTCTATGATATTATGTCAGCTGGTGACCTAGTCAAATGTTTGCAAACTCATTTGACATAATCTCACCGAGTAGAGTATCTATACGGCTATACGGACTGACAAATCTCGTTGTTTACCCCTCGTCTCAACTACCCCCTTCTGATACCCAAAAGTATCACCGTTATTTTCATACTAAATAAGATATGACGTTTGGTGCAATCAAAATATCTTCCAGAAATAACAATAAGAGTTGGTCTCACGGTTTTAAGGCATAATGACTACGTCCTACAAATATGGGTATGTACATCACATCGTTACACCAACAATATGACTTTCATTGCCGACCGGCGCCATGCCCTATGATCGGAAAACCTCGATCATCAATCGCGCAACGAAACTAGTCTTAGTAGAGGCAACTAGGGATCTGGTTGTTTATCTACCACACATGTATTAATGTTTCTGCTTATTACAGTTATAGCATGGTATAAAATATATAATAAACAATTGGAATATAATCAATAAACTATCTTTATTAAGTGCCTTTAGGGCATATTCCCTTCACTTAGGTATGTATTGTGTTTGTTTCTTTCCAAGTAAGAGTGAAAAGATAGAATATTGTTTTATAATGATAATCTAGAAACTAAATCTTGTGCAGTAGTAGGTTACAAACCAATTTTTTATATTATTTGGATAATCGTTTCTTTTGTTTTGGGTGAACATCCTAGCACTTCTTTTATAAGTTCTACCATTATTCAGTCATCATCTCATAAGATGGTTGGTCGTATGTGCAGATTATTTTTGTCATTCCTCCAATTTGGTTGTCAAACCGAGAACCTAAAGAAATTGACTGGAATTACCTCTCAACGTGATATTGGAGAATTACATGCTGAGAGATTTTACTGGACTAAGTGACCTACATCCGTGACCAATTTTTTTCAACATATCCATACGTCTAAGCATCGTCCCTGACAACCACCATCTTCATCTAGCAGCCAAGAACAAGCATGTCTCTGCCAAATCCCCCCGTGTTCAATCTTGGCCGTTCCGGCGGTCAAACTGAAGTTGCATGCCCTTTCTCACTCCACCCAGTGGATTACACACATAAGCAAATGAGACTACACACATCGGTTCTAAATCCTACGCTCGATGTCGTGAGGGGTGTGCTGGTGCGGTGGATCTTCTCACTGAAGAGGGTCGGGAGTCTTATGCTACTGCGTGTTGGAGAAGAACCTCGGTGGCTGGTGGCTGGCCGCCAACTCAAGATGCTGGTAGGCAACAACTCCAGGCCTGGTCGCCGGTGTTGCGAGAGGCTTTGTTTAACCTATTTCGGAGGCCCTTCCAAGTTCGTGCGATGGCGCTGCGCTCACATCCTGTGTCAAGTGGTCTCGTCCCCGACTCTCGTGTGGGGGGATGTCGCTCGTGCTTGCTGTTCTTCAGCGATGACGAGGAAGACGAAGGACCCAATTGCGCTCCTCCTTCTTTGTTTAGGGTGTACTGTGTAAAAGTAGAGGGCTCTTTTCTTATTCTGGTTTACTTTGAGGTCGTTCTCTATGTAAAATGTAACACGCTATTGCCTTATTAATGCAGTATCCAGACCGGGGTCTATCCCTGTTAAGAAAAGGTACTATCGGATTTTTGTTATCTTTTTTCCCTGCTAAAATATTATTATCTTTCAGATTCTGTTACACATCAATCCATCGTACAATTTTAGTATCATGGAGGAATCCATCTGAGGGTTGATGCAGCAGATAAAGCAATACCAATGGTAATTTGAATCAAACCAGTAGGCGGCTGCAAAACGATCAGACTCTGCCACAACCGGTGGACGGCTATTCATCTCGTAGGTACTATTATTATGAGTTTGTTCTTATCGCTATTGCAACTACCCTAGCAGATTAGAGATTTCACACTTTTAATTATAGGTACGCTGAATACTTATATTCTGAAGCATAGGTTTGGCCAAAATGTCTAGAGTAGGGCCGGGATTTATTTTACAATCTGTTTGGTCTGCAAATTTAAAATAAATGTTATTTCCATATTTTCTGTTAAGGTGTACTTGACTGAACTTGTGTAGAATGTTTTTAAGTAATCAGTACATAATATTTTTTACTTTCGCTGTTTCAGGTTATGGGAAAACAATTTAAAAAGACCAGATAGGTGCAGTATCGTTTGATAAATCTAATGTGAAGAATAACAATACAAACATAACTGCATGGGAGAATCGAAATCATGTACTCCCTCTGTCAGACAAAGGGTGTTTCCACTTGATATTTTTTTTGGATTCTAGTGGACCAGAGGGGCAAGAAAATTACTGTCTAGATTCTCAGTACTGGAATTCCTCTACCTATTTCTTCAACACTCTGTCTCAAAACATTATCTTGTGAACTTAGGTTCACACTAAGTTTACTTATTGAGTTGGTGTGCTAATAATTCTCTTTGATAGCACTTACAACTCTTCTAATGGTATATGATTATCTCACATTGCACGAGAGCTCTTAAGGATGGTTATTTGTTCATGTGCAGGTGTTTCATAGTCATTAGTCGCCCAAGATCTAAACTCATTCATCGTGGTAGCACGGTAAGGTATATTCTAAAAAAAATATTTGTATTATTGGTCCAACTTATTAAACCATGCAGCCGCACTATTTTGTTATGCCTAAAGTTAGTAGTTAGTTCAGAGTTTGTTTAGTGCCATAAGAATATTAAGTAAAAATCAATGCTTATGGAAAACCAGTCCTAAGTTGCATGTTAAATGGAATCTGTGATGACCTTGAAGTTTTGTGCACTCAGTATCTCTTCTACTGTATGCCATGCTTAATTGATGTTTTATTGGCAACTTATGTTCTAAATAAAAAGTATTTTGTGGTGAATGAAATCTTTGAAGGGGATCGTGTGCAGAAAACAAAAAAAATCCTACCGACGATATCCTAAAAGCATGCCAAGATCTATTCTATGCAGATATAGTAGTACAAACGGAGATCGGAATACATACCCTTGTAGACCGAAAGCGGGGATTACGTTCCCGCACAAACGTTGTCGATGAAGACCGACGAAGCCGACCTCAAGGTCGTGTAGAGGAAGCAGGCCTCCGAGTACCGCTAGCGCAGCACCTCGCAGGGAGTAGCACACGTACGGTGGAGACGACGCCTCCAAAGCTCCAGTCCAGGACGAGCAGCGGAAGACTTGGACCGGAACACCAGCAGCGCGACAGCGGGCTATGGTGGAGGAGATCCCCTCTTCCTCAGCTCGGCGCGGCTCCGACTTGGGAACCACGAGATCAAGAGAGAAATCGGGAATTAATTGGTGAATTAAAAGGCTGGGGGTGCCCCTTCTTATATAGGCTCCCAGGGGGAGCCAACCTTGCCAGCCAGGCAATGTGGGACTATCCCCACATAGCCTGGTGCGGCTAGGGAGGTGCGCCGGCCCCCTTGGTGGGCCCTTGGCCCACCTGGGGCAGCCCTCCTGGCCCCCCACCGAAATCCCCTAGGGAATTTTCCCCTCTTGGGCCTTCTTTCGTCCGGAATGCCCATTTAGGGAAATCTGCCTTAATAAATTCGAAAATAAATATATAAAATCATATTTGCATATTAATAACACTAATTAATATCAAACATAATATATATAATTTTTTCTAGCTCCGAAAACTCTTTCGGCGCTGCCCGATCTCCATCGGACCTCTCCCGGGACGCTCCCGGTGATCTCCTTCCTTTCCGGTTGTCTTGTCGAAACCCCTTAAGTGTGTTACCCTAGCGGTTCGATATAATATCAGGTATGATCAAGACTCCTCAATGATCAACGACTAACTCGTAGGCCTGGACCCCATGAATTAATCACTGAGATATAACGAATGACTTTCATCTATCAAACCTGAACGTAAAGTCTTAGACCTTTTGCCATAGCGATACTTAGCACGTCCGAGCGTCGTTCCATAGATATCTCCATACCTAATCCCGACCTCGTTACCGACGACGCTATCTTCTACTCGTTCATGATCTCATGTCTCCGTGACCTAGTCACATGCTTGCAACCTCATTAGACATGATCTCACCGAGTGGGACCGAGAGTATCTATCCTGCTATGCGGACTGGCAAATCCCGCTCTTGACCTCTCGTCTCAACTACTCCTTTCCGATACCCAAAAGTATCACCGTTATTGTCATACTAAATAAGATACGACGTTTGGTGCAATCAAAGTATCTTCCGGGAATATCAATAAGAGTTGATCTCACGGTCAAAGGCGTAACGACTATGTTCTCCAAAACTGGGTATGCCCATCACATCGCTCTCCAGCGATATGACTCTCATTGCCGACCGGCGCCATGCCCCATGACCGGGAAACCTCGATCATCAATCGCGCAACGAAACTAGTCTTAGTAGAGGCTACTAGGGACCTGGTTGTTTACGTATCACACCCACATTAATGTTTCCGCTTAATACGGTTCTAGCATGACACAAAAAACCTATTATGAACAAACAAGATATGATAAAGAATACACTTATTAATTGCCTCTAGGGCATATCTCCTTCAGTCTCCCACTTGCACTAGAGTACAACTTAATCTAGATTACAACTTGGTAAAATCTTAACACCCATAGCTAACTGGTGCTGTTCATGCTTATCAAGCGGAAGAGGCTTTGTCAGCGGATCTGCCACATTCAGATCCGTATGCACTTTGCAAATCTTCACATCGCCTCCTTGTACGTACTGACGTATCACATGGAAGCGTCGGAGAATGTGTTTGGCGGTGGAGTGAGACCTTGGCTCCTTGGCGTTCGCAATGGCACCCGTATTGTCGCAGAAGATGATCACGGGGTCTTGCACGCTCGGGAACACTCCAAGTTCGATGACGAACTTCCTCAGCCACACAGCTTCATTCGCGGCCTCGCAGGCAGCAATGTACTCCGACTCCATTGTAGATTGTGCGACTATGGGTTGCTTCCCACTTCTCCAGCACACGGCGCCTCCATTCACCTTGAACACGTAACCTGTCTGTGACTTACAGTCATCGGGGTCTGAGCAGAAACTTGCATCTACGTAACCCGTTACGCCAAGTTCTTCATCGCAGCCACCATACACAAGGAACATTTCCTTTGTCTTATTGAGATACTTAAGAATGCTCTTAACAGCTACCCAATGCGGCATTCCAGGATTACTCTAGAACCGGCTTGTCAAACTTAGAGCTAATGCCACATCCGGTCTAGTACTCAACATTGCATTCATGATCGATCCTATGGCTGAAGCATAAGGATGTTTCGTCATTTCGGCCTTACCCAGTTCCGTCACCGGACACTGTGCCTTACGCAATATCTAATTCTTGATAACCGGCAGAGAACCCTTCTTTGCCTTCTCCATATGAAAACGCTTCAATATTTTATCAAGATAAGTACTCTGACTTAGTGCTAATAGGCACCTTGATCTATCACGATAGATTTTTATGCCTAAAACATATGCAGCTTCTCCTAAGTCCTTCATGGAAAACTTACTGTTTAAATATTCCTTCACGCTATTCAGAAGTTCCACATCATTCCCTATTAGCAATATGTCGTCAACATACAGTGCTAAGAACACAACCGAGCTCCCACTCATTTTCTTATAAATACAGGTCTCTTCCACATTCTGGATAAATCCAAAACCTCCGATTACCTCATCAAAGCGAAGATTCCAGCTCCGAGATGCCTGCTTCAATCCATAGATGGATCGCTGAAGCTTGCACACCTTGTTAGCACTTCCTGGATCGACAAAACCTTCCGGCTGTACCATGTACAACTCTTCCTCAATGTTTCCATTCAGGAAGGCCGTTTTGACGTCCATCTGCCAGATTTCATAATCATAGTAGGCAGCCACCGCTAACAAAATCCGAATAGACTTAAGCATCGCTACCGGTGAAAAAGTTTCATCGTAGTCAATTCCATGAACTTGTCGGAAACCCTTTGCGACAAGCCGAGCTTTATAGACGGTCACATTACCATCAGCATCAGTCTTCTTCTTAAAGATCCACTTATTCTCGACGGCCTTGCGCCCTTCGGGAATATCCACCAAAGTCCACACTTTGTTATCGTACATGGATCCTATTTCAGATTTCATGGCTTCAAGCCATCTCTCGGACTCTAGACTCTCCATCGCCTCTTTGTAGTTCGTAGGTTCGTCTTGCTCGACTAGCATGACGGTGCAAACCATATTGCCATACCATTCTGGTGCGATCCGAGATCTACCAGACCTACGAGGTAGAACATCTTCCTCGACAGTTTCTCCCACTCCTTCCACGGAGGACGTTTCCGGAATTGCTTCCGTTGCGCCACTCGGAATCTCGAGTTCAGGATCAACGATTTCATCGAGGTCTACCTTCCTCCCACTTACTCCTTTCGCGAGAAACTCCTTCTCTAGAAAGGTACCGGTCTTCGCGACAAAAGTTTTGCCCTCAGCTTGGTTGTAGAAGGTGTACCCAACGGTTTCCCGCGGATATCCTACAAAGACGACTTTCTCCGACTTCGGTTCGAGTTTGTCGGGCTGTAGTTTCTTAACGTACGACTCACAACCTCAAACCTTCAGAAACGATAACTTAGGCTTTTGTCCATACCATAATTCATACGGCGTCGTTTCAACGGACTTGGACGGAGCCCTATTTAAAATGAATGCGGCTGTTTCTAACGCATAACCCCAGAAGGACACTGGCAGATCGGTAAGAGACATCATAGATCGGACACTATCCAGTAGAGTACGATTACGTCGCTCGGACACACCGTTACGCTGCGGCGTTCCGGCGGGCGTAAGTTGGGGCACTATGCCACAACTCTTCAGATGTGTGCCAAACTCAAAACTCAAGTACTCTCCACCGCGATCGGACCGGAGATGCTTGATTTCCTATTAAGCTGATTCTCAACTTCACTCTGGAATTCTTTGAACTTTTCAAACGTTTCAGACTTGTGTTTCATCAAATAGATATAACCGTATCTACTCAAGTCATCAGTGAAGGTGACGAAGTAACGATAACCATTGCGTGTCGAAACTCTCATTGGTCCACATACGTCTGTATGTATGATCCCCAACAAATCCGACGCCCGTTCAACGAAACCTTTGAACGGTGTCCTGGTCATTTTGCCCATGAGGCATGGTTCGCATGTATCGAGAGATCCGAAATCCAACGAGTCCAAGAGTCCATCGGAGTGGAGTCGCTTCATGCGCTTTATACCAATATGACCAAGACGGCAATGCCACAAAAACATGGCGGTATCGTCACTACACTTAATTCGTTTGGCTTCTATGTTATGGATGTGAGTACTACGATCGAGATTCAACAAGAATAAACCGTTATTCTCGGGAGCATCAACATAAAAGATATCATTCATATAAATAGCACAATTGCTTGACACTGATTTAAATGAATAACCGTCTTGTAACAGGCAAGACCCACTTATAATGTTTACACTCAAGGATGGCACAAAATAACATTTATTTAAAACCAAAACTAATCCCGATGGTAGATGCAGAGGGAGCGTGCCGACAGCCACCACGTCGACTCTCGATCCGTTGCCGACGCGCATCGTCACCTCATCCTTCGCCAGCCGCCTTCTATTCCGTAACTCCTTCTGAGAGTTACATATATGAGCAACAGAACCAGTATCAAATACCCACGTATTGCTCCGGGCGGATGTAAGGTACACATCTATAACATGTATATCAAATATACCTTGCTCTTTGTCGACCGTCTTGCCAGACTTCCTATCCTCCAGATACTTGGGGCAGTTGCGCTTCCAGTGACCCTTCCCCTTGCAGTAGAAGCACTCCACGCTAGCTCTAGGACCAGACTTGTTAGTCCTGGGCTTGGCAGCCAACTTTGCCTCCCTCCGGGACTTCCAGCTCTGCTTTCCCTTGCCACCGGACTTCTTTAAATCAACGGTCTTGTTGACCATCAACAGTGTGTTCTCCTTCTTAATCTCTACCTCAGCAGTCTTGAGCATCACGAACACTTCACCCAGGGACTTAGACATGCCCTGCATGTTGTAGTTCATGACGAAGCCTTTTTAGCTTGGTGGCAACGATTGCAACACCCTGTCAATCGCCAGCTCATCGGGAATCTTGCACTCCAGAGCATTCAGGCGTTGAACGTAGCCATACATCTTGACTACATGCTCGCTCACACTGCTATGCTCTTCCATCTTGGCTGAGAAGAAAAGCTCAGAAGCCTCATATCTCTCAGCCTTAGCCTGCGGCGCAAAGACAGCCTTAAGATCCGAAATGATCTCAAAGTCGCTCATCTTCTCAAAGCGCTTCTGCAGGTCGGCTTCCATGGCGTAGAGCATGCCACTCTGGACAAAGGCAGAATCCTCCGATCGGGTCTGGAAGACCTTCTTCTCATCCTCAGAGGCATCATCTGTAGGAGGGTCACCTATGGTGGCCTCAATGACGTAGGCCACCCTATGGGGAGTGAGGAGGATCCTCAGGTTGCGGAACCAGGCCATGAAATTTGACCCATTGGTCTTAAGCTTTTCTTTCTCAAGGAACAGACCTAGGTTAAACGAGGGGCGAGACATCTATAATGGAATTTGCAACAACATAAGACTTTGTTCATAATAATTTTGAGTTATAGTATTTTAGAAAATAACTAACATAACTCCCACTCAAACGAACATCCCTCCTGGTCGTTTAAGCGATTACACGACCCCCATCCATTGCACCACCCCTCACCATCAAAGCCGGCGACACAACTTCAAGAGTGGACAAAATCGTCCGCCACACCAATTTTGTGACTCGTGCTTGACCTTTCGGTCTTCCTGTTCCGAGGCCATACCTCTGAGTATGCTAGGCTCGCCACCAAAAACCTCCACGCTGACGCTTGTGCAACATGGCTTACACCCACTGTATGCGAACGACGAGATGTGTGACACTCGATCATCACGACCTGCCTCATAACGTAGAACTTTCTTGGTGGTGCGCGTTGGAGGGAGAACACTAGTGGTATTTTGAAGGGATCATCTTATTCAGCTACCGCCGTGTAACACACAATCACACAAAAATAAGATGCACACAAAACATCAAATGTAATGCAATGTGATATAGTCCATCGTGCCATGGTCTTCTTGGCGCCCGCAGTTTATAAACAATTTAATAAACCTACCTTGACCATATCACATAGCCCCTGCAAAATAAAGTTAGACGCTTCTACTTTATCTTTTGCATATTTTACGTGGCTTGGGGCTTTCGTAAATAGAACCGCTTCATACCTACGAATCTTATGACCACAACAACGATCCAATAATTGCATGTTTAAGCATCCCTTTCGGGTCCTCCATTGAAAATGCGAAGACCAACTAAAGAGAGAGAAACTGTCACCCGCCAGCCACAGATACGGTATAAGCCGTATGTCAGTAGTGGAACCAGTCTCACGTAAGCGTACGCGTAAAGTCGGTCCGGGCCGCTTCATCAACTCAATGCGGCTGGAATACACAAGTGCACGCTAGAGGGTAGCAAATAACAGGAACGGTGCCCCCGTGCAGAGCACGGGTTCTAACAGCGTACAGTTATATCTACGATAGATCGGCTCTGATACCACTGTAGGGGATCGTGTGCAGAAAACAAAAAATTTCCTACCGACGATATCCTAAAAGCATGCCAAGATCTATTCTATGCAGATATAGTAGTACGAACAGAGATCGGAATACATACCCTTGTAGACCGAAAGCGGGGATTACGTTCCCGCACAAACGTTGTCGATGAAGACCGACGAAGCCGACCTCAAGGTCGTGTAGAGGAAGCAGGCCTCCGAGTACCGCTAGCGCAGCACCTCGCAGGGAGTCGCACACGTACGGTTGAGACGACGCCTCCGAAGCTCCAGTCCAGGACGAGCAGCGGAAGACTTGGACCGGAACACCAGCAGCGCGGCAGCGGGCTATGGTGGAGGAGATCCCCTCTTCCTCAGCTCGGCGCGGCTCCGACTTGGGAACCACGAGATCGAGAGAGAAATCGGGAATTAATTGGTGAATTAAAAGGCTGGGGGTGCCCCTTCTTATATAGGCTCCCAGGGGGAGCCAACCTTGCCAGCCAGGCAATGTGGGACTATCCCCACATAGCCTGGTGCGGCTAGGGAGGTGCGCCGGCCCCCTTGGTGGGCCCTTGGCCCACCTGGGGCAGCCCTCCTGGCCCCCCACCGAAATCCCCTAGGGAATTTTCCCCTCTTGGGCCTTCTTTCGTCCGGAAGGCCCATTTAGGGAAATCTGCCTTAATAAATTCGAAAATAAATATATAAAATCATATTTGCATATTAATAACACTAATTAATATCAAACATAATATATATAATTTTTTCTAGCTCCGAAAACTCTTTCGGCGCTGCCCGATCTCCATCGGACCTCTCCCGGGACGCTCCCGGTGATCTCCTTCCTTTCCGGTTGTCTTGTCGAAACCCCTTAAGTGTGTTACCCTAGCGGTTCGATATAATATCAGGTATGATCAAGACTCCTCAATGATCAACGACTAACTCGTAGGCCTGGACCCCATGAATTAATCCCTGAGATATAACGAATGACTTTCATCTATCAAACCTGAACGTAAAGTCTTAGACCTTTTGCCATAGCGATACTTAGCACGTCCGAGTATCGTTCCATAGATATCTCCATACCTAATCCCGACCTCGTTACCGACGACGCTATCTTCTACTCGTTCATGATCTCATATCTCCGTGACCTAGTCACATGCTTGCAAGCTCATTAGACATGATCTCACCGAGTGGGCCCGAGAGTATCTATCCTGCTATGCGGACTGGCAGATCCCGCTCTTGACCTCTCGTCTCAACTACTCCTTTCCGATACCCAAAAGTATCACCGTTATTGTCATACTAAATAAGATACGACGTTTGGTGCAATCAAAGTATCTTCCGGGAATATCAATAAGAGTTGATCTCACGGTCAAAGGCGTAACGACTATGTTCTCCAAAACTGGGTATGTCCATCACATCGCTCTCCAGCGATATGACTCTCATTGCCGACCGGCGCCATGCGCCATGACCGGGAAACCTCGATCATCAATCGCGCAACGAAACTAGTCTTAGTAGAGGCTACTAGGGACCTGGTTGTTTACGTATCACACCCGCATTAATGTTTCCTCTTAATACGGTTCTAGCATGACACAAAAAACCTATTATGAACAAACGAGATATGATAAAGAATACACTTTATTAATTGCCTTTAGGGCGTATCTCCTTCAATCTTTGTGCAGTAGTAGCATGTAATATATATATAATCCCAATCATGGTAATTAATGTGACTCCACTTAATTCTTGGTGCAGGGGATTTAGACAGGATACAAGCATATGTCTAACTCAGTAGTAGTTAACGATTAGGAAACAAGAGACATTCACTTCACATAATCAAACGAGATTGTCCATTTGGACTTATAGGAAGAATGTGCATTTATGAACAAGAAACCCAACTAATTATCTGGTCATGTCCAAGCTGAAAAGCACCACGTTGGTGGTGAACTATCAAGCAAGAGTAGGGCCTTATAGAGATCAACATATACATATAGTCTCAAAGAGGGCAATTTGTGAGATCCATAGCTGCTGGTACAATAATAGGGGAAAGAAAATTTTGTTAAAAATGGTACCAATTTCACTATCTTTAAAATTTAGTCACGTGTTGTAATGGTCACAAATTGTTGACGGTGCTCAAGTTATTTCGTTTAGATGTTCCTTTTAAAAACGTATATCATTGTTGGCCATTGACAAATAATTATCATAAGATTATTTAGGCATAGTCAATCCTTGTACAAAGTTATCTGTTGAATGGAGCCCACAATTTCTTGATTAGGTCTTTGTATTTATTTACACATCAGTACCTCATCTATCGAAGTAGACATATTAGGGTCATTTTAAATATAAAACCTTCAAATTATAGATGCTTAAAGAAAACCAATGTTAAAAAACAAGGGTTGTCCCTTAATAATCTACAAAATTAATGTAAAAAGTTTCTAAAAATATATTTACATAATAGATCTAGTCACCCTTCAAAATTTAGGAGGTTGGGCCTAGGATTTTCTAGATATTATTTTCTGTTTTCATTGTTGGTCAATTCTCTAATATTTATAAGTTGAATTGTGTCCTTCCATAATTTTGAAGAAGGTGGAAATCTAGTTAAATCGTTGATTTTTTTAAAGTTTTGGGTGTAAACTTCTTGAAGCCAATATTTTTTAAAAAACAAAACGGGCATATTGCCTTATTTGATTAAAGAAAGTAGGAGATAATTGACCAATTAAATTAACGGGAAACCAGACGTAAACCGAAACAAATACACCAATGTCGTCATGGAACGTGATCACATTGCGCACCACCATCAACTGACCTGGCCACCCGCATGAAGCCGATATTTTGTCATCCGTCCAATTTCTGAAATCGCATTTCTCCTGAAATCTTTGGTGTTGTAATTTGCAAAAGCGCATTCCGTAACTTTTCAAAACATCTCGTGACAAAAATTTCTCAAAGCTCCCAAAAATCAGCCTCCAAGTCAAAGGGGGTGTTTGTTTGGACTTTTGGCTTTGGCTTTTGGAAGCCAAAAAGCACCTATTTAGATGCTTTTTGGCTTTTAACTTTTGGAAGCCAAAATCAAAGATCCAAATCTTATGGCTTTCAAAATTCAAAATCCAAAAAGCACATAGGTTTCCAAAAGCCAAAGCCAAAAACCCAAACAAACACCCCCAAAGTCGGCTGATTCCAGAACATGATTCGGTGGGCCCGCCAGCCCAACTCGCCTCCACGCGAAGCCTGCAACGTGTGGTGCGCCGTGCGCTTTCTCTCTGCCTGCTGCGGGAGCCCTGCTGGTTCTCCTTGTGGTGGAACGCGAAGCAGAGAATTCCCACCACAACTGACACCGAACGAGCCGAACGCCTCTTCCACCTCTCTCTCGATCGACTACGCGGGCAAGAGCCACAAAACCTGCGGCGGTTCATGGCCTGCAGCTTCCCCCCTTCCTCCGCCGCGAGGCTCCAGGCGGTGGACGCGGCGGCCGTAAAGAACGCGAGGGTGCCCGTCAGGGCTTCCGTCTCGCCCGGGCCGAGATCGCTGGGCGGCTGCAAGGCTGCTCGGCAGGAGTTCGAGGGCGCCACACAGGATCCCAGCGTCTCAGGTACCGTCCATCTGTATTTCGCCGCTTGAATTTATGACTTCGTTTCTGCACTTATTAGTTGCTCTGTTCTGTTGGATGAACTATCCGTGCGAGTGTAAGTAGCAGGGTTGCACACAACGAAAGTAGGGTAAATTATGCATTGGTCTGTCGGAAATTGCAAGAAGCTGTGTGGAATTCAAGTTATCTGACCTATGTGAAACGATTCATACTACTGTCTCTCGTAACCTACAAAACTCTGTAATTTGTTGAACAACGTGGTGATGTCTTAACTGAAACAGTGGGCACAGTGTTCTGATTGTATTGCTTTTATGTTCGATGTCAGAGGCGTCAAGTTTATCAACCTATCCAAAGCAAAATTTCAGAATCACATTCCACATGCATGTGTAGCTACCATTCGTGTTCTGAACATCTCCACTTATTAGTACCAGCACTTGACATTGCCATCTTGTCTTCTGAAGTTTCTTCGGCACGCGCCCAGCTTGATCTCCTGGAGCAACTGACATCCTCTACATCTGATGGCATTGGTACTTTTCGTCTACCAAATTACCATATTTCCTTACCATTCCTGATCCAACTCCCATGTCTGTGACAACTAACAACAATGTCTCCTGGCGCTGCTCAGAGGATGGCACCCCTACACAATCCCGTGTCCGAACTACCATCCGCGAGCAACTGTCAGCACTCTACGGTGACAGGGGCGGAGAATTCACATTCACCCTCCCGTTGGGAAAGAGGCTCAGGCAAGGCCTGAAGACCCTCAACTCCCTTACCGTCTCGCAGAGGAGGAACATCAAGAGGCAAGCGCTGCTCACCAAGGTTAGCGGAAGGAACGACTCGGTGTTCTTCGCGGCTGTCGGGGCATTCGTTCTCGTGCCACCCCTCGCCATTTTAGCTATCGCTGTCCTAACTGGTTATGTCCAGCTCTTGCCATGAACAAGAAGGTGCAGGTTTTTAGTGATCATCTTCAGACTTTTCATACGCATCAAGGTACTTTCGCTCTGAAAGAGCTGTATGTATATGTATATAGTTAGAATTTTTATATGTAGTACTGATAGTGCATATTTATGTTTTATCCATTAGCCACAAGGAACATCAGTACAAATTTTAAACCTAACAAGTAAGACATAATAAGAATGTAAACTGACAACACAAAGCAGTATACGCTGCCATACCAGGGATGCTGAAAAATTGCATGTTCGTTACAGGTTTGGATGACCAATCTCAAGGTTTAGCACCGTGAAATGTTACATATACTACAAACTTGGAAAAAATGCTTGCGCAAACGACATGATCTCAATAGGCATCAACCGCAGTTCTGAAACTTCTGATCACTTTTCCCCTCAAGAATTTAATGCTGCATCTGTCAACTTCCCACAAACAATCCAAATGGTGTCATGAAACAATATCTGAAATTCAGAGCTCAAATTCACCACAATCTCAACGAAAGTGTAAAAACTGTACAATCTTCTTGAAGGAACACACCTAGCAAACGAAACAAGTTACCAAACCATTTAGCATCATTGCCTTCTCCCCTTATCAGATTCACAACAATATCTTCCACCACACCGTGTTTTTATTTGGAGACTTCACTCTTGCACCATACCCAGCTCTTTCTTGAGAGTAGTTGGATAGGTCCTGTGATTATCGTTGGGTCTTAGGTGCTCAACAGGGAGGTGTCCTTGTTTGATCATGTAGCTCCATCTATCTATCAAGAGGTAGAAGAAAGCTAGGAAGGAGACCTCGACGGTAAGGAGGCCTGCCCAAAGGCTCATGCTCTTGCCGGTTCTCTCATGGTATGTGCGGAGGCCAGTGTAGACATTTGCAATTCCAGTGGCGCAAACTGCGATGCCGAGAAGCCAGTGGCCAAAGAACCACAGACTCCTTACCTTGACACCTCTGCGGATATAGAAAGGATCAGGTCCAGGCATATGATATCTGTATGAAACATGAAAATGTTGCAAATTCACAAGGTGCTACAGGAAAATTAGTATTTTTTTCACCTTTCCGGCCTGAAGAAACCGATGAGTGGCTGAAGCCACATGGATCCATACAATGCCAATCCTACTCTTTGATGAGTATTACTGAAGGAGTTCTCAAAGTTCATCAAGGACAGAGCCGCGCCTCCCGTAGCAAGAAGAACGGCTGCGATCTGCAAATTCAGTGGAGCACGAGAAATAAATCTGATGCTCCATGGAACATGAAGAAAAAAGAAACATCAGTTGGAAAAGCTAGGTTGCGGAGAAAATACAAACCTGAGAAATGACATGGCAATAGAAGAGGACTCTGACGCATCTGCCGCTTTTCGACTTGCTTGACATTCTGACCAGCAGTATCCCTACAGGCATCAGGAAACCGAAAGAGGACCAGTGGAACAACGCGTGTAGCTTCAGCTGAAATGCTGTTTTAGGCGTTAGCTGCAAGAGAGAGAAAACTGTTTCCTATTAGCCATAGTAATAACACACACTTCGTGTTCCCAAAACAACCAAGGGTGCCTGTTCTAAAATTAACATGATCCAGAACTAGGTAGATTCTGAGGGGGGGGGGGGGGGGGGGGCAGCAAACTTGAAGTAAAGACCACACTCTAATTACCTGCAGAGGATGCCCGGTCTTGTTGCGGCTTTGATTGAGATCCCCTGTGGAATTTGACGAGCCATGGGACGGTGTTGTAAGTGAAAGGATCACAAAACATGTGCACAGAATGATCTGTCCTTTTCTCCCGGAAACCAGCATTTGCGCTGCTCAATTCAGCACAACCTCGGAAGAAACAAGAAATTGGGCTCCTAAACTGGAGAAGGAGGACACAGGCTTCTATGTCAGCGATGCAAAATGATAGAAGAAGAGAAGAGGCAAGATCATTTGCACACACTAGAATATATGAACAGAAAACGAAACGAATCCCTTGTGAACATGAGGATGAGCAGCAGAGAGGAGGAGACGCCTTCGAGTCCTCTCTGCACAATGTCACGGGTATTTTGATATGAGCGGCCAAGCTAGCCTTTCTTTTGCTTTGCTTGGTGGTGCCCTGCAATATAATATGAATATGAAGGGATGAGATGAGGGGCGGGGGGGAGAGGCTTTTGAGCGCATTTTAGCCGAGCCTTTACAACCCCGTGGTAGTGTGATGATGGAGTGGGGTTAGGGCAGGACGAGGAGAGGAGTGGAGAGGCTTTTGCCGTGCGGTAGCTGGTGCCTGGTGGTGCGGTGCGGCAGGAGAAACCGGTTGCTCTCGTTGGTGCGCCTCCAGCTGAAACGCAAAAGCCGTCTCCAGAGCGTTGGTGCTCGAGTAAGAGCCTGTTCGGATCCTCTCCACTCCTCAGATGCGCTCCCGGAGCGGATGGAGCAGCGCCGAACACACGAACTCCACGGAGTTGCAGTTCATTTTGGTGGAGTGTCTGAAATCGAGCTCAAAGTCCAAAATACTGGAGCGGATCTGGTGGAGTGGAGAGATCCCGAACGGGCTCTAAGTACCTGTCTGCTGTGCAGTTCCTCTACTCACTCGTCTGGGCTCCAGTCACAAATTCACCCAAATTTCCGGGCGTCCGAGCCAACCCAGAAGAAGTCTGTTTACCATGGTCACCAACTCCTTGTCCATCAATCCATGCATGGCCTCGTCATCTAAGATAGATACCTCCTGGGCTCCTGGCCGGCTAGCCAACAGTTTGATCATGACAGGAGTGGCTTTTACTCCGATTCATGTGATTTTGGCTGCACAGAGATGGTTGGCGTGGCTGGGAGATGCATTGGCGTAAGAGGCCGCAAAGCTAGTAGTGGTCGTTGCTAATGGGATGACCGGTTGACGAGTCCCTGTCAACCTCCGTCCTTGCCTCTGCCTGGAGAAGTTCTGCATCATCATTAGATACGGCGAAGTGCCGGCCGTCGGTTACGTTTCTTGATAGAGCCATGAGTGAGCATAATGGTCAGCTCTACCGCATCTATTTATCAAGATAGCCTATATATGTTGACACCCGTGAACTGATTGACCTTGACGTTTACTCATCCGACAACCTAGAGTAGTAGGTTTTGCAAATTCAGCTCAATGGCGGTGAAATTGGTTGTTGGTGCATGCATGTCTTCAATCCAACGAGCGAAAGATTTGCAGTTCGATTGTACAATGATGCTTTCTGAAGAATGATGGAGGTCCGCCTATGTAGTGTTTGATTTCATCATCCTTCTCCAAAACGCTTGTAGTGACTGGCCGCTTTCTACACCGCAAACGCAATCATCTCCCCAAACTCTGCCCGTTAGGAAAATACCGACACCTGGTGAGATTATGTTGTACAAATCCCCAACAGCGCATAATAGTCTTAACACGCGCTGGCCATGGAATTTTATATACAGTTATACTTATACACTTGTAACGGCCGAATGCAACATCGGCCTCCGAAATGCATACAGACTTTGGTCCAGGATAGAAGTTAGAACTCATTATCCTGGACCAGTACTCTAGTCAGTTCACGCATCTATGCATGCCCGGTGAAAAAGGCTGGGTAAATAATGCAGTGCAGGCAGCCTTTGGTCTCCGTTCTGCATGCTGCCATCATGTTGTTCTTCTTCTTCACAAGCTTTTTCTTTCTGCAACGATTGATAAAGTAAGCATTTCATAGCTCAAGGGCTGACAGATGATCATTCCCCTGTCTGAATGTGGCTTTTAAGTCTTCCGGTGTATTCAGAAAATATGACCTTGAGCTCCAAATTTCTATGGCTGCGCAACCTAATCGAGTAAACACAGCCCGTTCTTCAGGGATTACACAGAATAGCCTTAATTTACATCGTTCAGCGTTGTTAGGTACAAAGTTCTAACTGAACATGCGGCTCTGAATCTTACAGAATTATACTAAAGCACAGTGATGGGAATTACGAACACTCATGCCATTCTCTTGCTATACATGGTTCCAGTCTGGCAGTGTGGTGCACACAAACTACAATGGTTGAGAACCAGGAGGTCGTCGCAAAACCTGATCAGTTAGAGCCCAGCATTATCGTTGCAGCACTGATAGCCTTCTAGACTGACGGTTGCTGCTATTTGCTCACCTAATTAATTCCTTGGGATATTAGGGAACCAAGCTACTAGCAGCGAGCTAGCTCACAGATATGCAGTTCATTTGAAGCATAATGATGGCTGCAATCTCCTATCCAACTACCGCGATTCACGGATGATCACCACCCGAAAGTACTCCCTCCATTATGTAAAACCTATAGTTTTTCGAGAAAAGTTTAAAATATAAGGTTTATTATGATATATGGACAATTTTACCCATTAAACAATGAGTTCCAATCTCGAACGGAGTAATTTTGCAGATTGTTTTCATTTAGTGACTATTACGATTTAGGGACTCTTCTGTTTCAAAATAAATCGGTAACAAATGAGTCCAACATATCCCAAATACTCATGTCTTAATATTCGTGAAGAAAACTATAGCCCTTACATAAACAGTGAAAGTGACCAAACCAAATTAATGCTGGGAAGTGCCCCTGATTAGTCCATGGATTTGTTTTTTCGGCGATAGGTAGGGGACGGATTACGTATGTGGTCATGCCCACTGTATGTAGGAGTATGAATTAACTGGAGAAACTAATGTATGTAGCATCGTTAGCCCTGATTTACTTTTACATCTGGTCGTTAACATAAACTGCCTTTTGCGATTTACCGATTCCAGATGATGGTTTGATTACCAATGAAAAATGTAATGGTGTTGATACAGTTTCCTTGCAATTTTTAGCCCAATTGGTTTCTGCAATGACATTTTATTTTATTATTTTTAGATAAAAAGGGATCGCACCCCTGGTTAAATTTAAAATGCAACCACCAGTGTCACAATATATGAGTTAACAACGCTTTGAGAAAGGCGTCAAACTGCGCAACAGAAAGCTTGATCCAACCCACATACTCCAGGCGACACAAACCACCAAACGAAGCCTAACAAACGAACCCAGGGCAATCAGAACCAGACCAGCCGGGCGTTGTCGATCAGGGCGTCATATAGGCCTTCGCTTGGCGCCAGCGATTCACCATCTCCAGGGGTCAAGGAACAAGCTTGGTGTTTTGTGTCGATAAGATAATTTTATTTTATTTTGAGAAACTCTTTCTGCAATGAAATATTGCAATTACAGTTGAAACAATCGGAGAAAAATCCAACACAAAGTTTATCGCTCATGTATTTCTTCTTGTAAGAACAAACTAAACGCAACATGCAACATTCAGTGTCTCTCTTTGCACGAAGTGACAAGATATCTATCATTCTTTCTTTCCACACACAAAGAATCAGGAAAAGCCCATCTGCTAAAAAGGGAGAGGGAAAAGACGAACACCAGAAACATTTGTTAAGAGTACTATCGTTCATTTGCTTTGCAAAAGAATTAGACCTACCCATAATGGTTTCTTGCAGATAAATCAGCCCTTAAAGGACAGATAATCTTTGGAGTGTTGATTCTCTTCCTCAAAAATCAAATGATAAGGGAAGTTCAATTGTTCGATTAGGTTGACTTGGGAGTGTATATCCTCCTGACGCGTGTTTCACTTGAAGAAAATGTACCAGGAAGGCAGGGACATCAATTTTGTTCGATTACTATTTTACTATTTTTTATGTATATAACAATTATTATCAAAACATTGCTGAAAAATTGACGCGTTGTGAATGTAAGTCCAAGCCTGCAAGGTGGAGAAACAGAACATTTATCTCTCGTGTGCTAGTTGAATGGTGGGAGTCCCATCTAGTGCTGGACTAACGAGATACTCGGATCGTTAATGCTCGACTCGTCATGGCTCGTGATTATTAAGACTCGGATCGTTAAACTCATTAAGGATAACGAGTTGAAACTAAAGCTCAGCTCGGTTTGTTAGCTATTAACGAGCCTCACGAGTAACTCGTTAAGACTCGTTAAGAATATGTAAAAAACTTAAAATGCATTAAGCAGACAAAATTTCAGCCCTAAAACGAATAAAAGTATTTCAAAAATGTCAAACGAACAGCTAATAGTTCACAGACTTAAAAAAGAGCCACACATTGAATGAAAATAAATATAACTAACTTGCCGAATGTCAACCCAACATAATACTTAATAGAAATAAAGCTAACGATCTTAACGAGTAGCTCACGAAACTCGTTAGTTCGTTTGTTAAACTCGTTAGTATTAACGAGTTGAAATTAAAGCTCAACTCGATTAGTTAAGATAACGAGTCGAGCCACCGAGCGCTCAACAAGCTAAACGAAATTCGAGTTTTATGTCCAGTCCTAGTCCCATCCATTCAGAGCATCGCACTTTTGTCATTGCAGCTGTTGACCTTTTGCTCTGCCATTCGGAAAATAAAGTGTTTCAATATACCAACAAAACCGATTGCTTCATTTATATTTTTTATTGTTTTTTGTTTTGTTTTTGTGTGGGTTGTATGCAATGATGGCAATCTGATTTATTTTCAAAGTACACATCGTTGACATGACAATATTGATTCACAACAATAAACATTGTATACTGACTACTACCTCTGTCCTAATTATAAGACGTTTTGGTATGGTAATTTAACTTATCAAAACATCAATTAGGGACGAGGAAGTAAATATTTAATAAAGGACCGTGCTATTAAGGGCTCGTACCCCTGATTAGCTTGCTGTGAGCACAGAAAGAATATAGCAGCGGAGCCTTCCATACAACAGCCACGTAGATTTTTTTTGGATACTAGGGTTTAAAAATATTTTATTTCTCAAACCGGAAATGAAATTTTAAATACGCTTTCATGGTTGAATTTGTCGCGACGAGATATTCAAAACTAAATCCCTCTTGATATGTTTTGACAACATATTTCTAGCCTAAGTTAACAGATTATAATCACTTAGTCACCGGGTATTGTAATGTTGTTTGCTAGGTTAAAATGGAACGGTTCACTAGTTATTTAAACTTTTTTACTTAACAATGTAATCCTTTCATGATGGTATCTGATACGTCTCAAGCGTATATATAATTTCTTATTTTCCATGCTTATATTGTACCAATTATTACATGTTTTATATACATTTTATCTGGTTTTTATGCGTTTTCTTGGACTAACCTATTAACAAGATGCTAGTTCCTTATTTTCTGCTGTTTTTTGTTTCAGAAAATCTGTTAAGGAAATATTCTCGGAATCGGATGAAATAAAAGCCAAAATTCCTATTTTCCCCGAAACCATACAGAACATCGAAGAGGAGACGAATGAGGGCTACGACCCCACCCTTGGCCGTGCCGCCACATGATGTGGGCCCCTCGGGGCTCCACCGACCTTGCCCTTTCGCCTATAAATACCCCCTCGACGAGAAAACACTCGGTACCCGATCAAAAATTTCTAAAAAAGTTCTAGAGGCGCCATCGTCGTCAACCCTAGTTCGGGAGGGTTCAAAACCTCTTCCCGGCACCCTGTTGGAGAGGGGAATCATCACCAGAAGGCTCTATATCTCCATGCCCGCCTCCGAACTGATGCGTGAGTATTTCATCCTTGAACTATGGGTCCATAGCAGTAGCTAGATGGTTGTCTTCTCCTTTTGTGCCATCATGTTTAGATCTTGTGAGCTGCCTATCATGATCAAGATCACCTTTATGTAATGCTACATGTTGTGTTTGTTGGGATCTGATGAATATTGAGTATTATATTATTTGCTTCATAATATATTATGTGTGTCTTATTTATGTTCTTGCATGCTCTCCATTGCTAGTAAATGCTCTAGCCAAGTAGATGCTTGTGACTCCGAGAGTGAGTATTTATGCTCGATAGTGGGTTCATGTCTTCATTTAATCTGGGGGAGTGACATCAACCTCTAAGATTGTGAATATACTGTTGCTACCAGGGATAAAATAGTAGTGCTTTGTCTAAAGATAATTGTATTAATTACATTACACACTTTGCTTAATGCAATAATTTGTTGCTTGCAACTTAATACTGAAAGGGGTGCGGACGCTAACCGTAAGGTGGATCATTAGTCATAGATGCGGTTGAAACGGTCTATGTATATTATTGTAATGCCCAAATGAATCTCATACTAGACATCATGACTATAGTATATGCATCATTATGCAGTTCTTTATTTTGTCAATTGCCCAGCTGTAATTTATTTACCCACATATATGTTATTATTTATTTATGGAGTTACACCACTAGTGAACTGTGGACCTCGGTCCATTCTTTTAAACTGATAATACAACCTAATACAAACTTCTTCTTTTTCATTCTCTTCAAACAAATATCCTTTTCCACACCATACGTTTAACCTTTTGTTACAGCAAGACAGTGAGATTGACAACCTCACTGTTTCGTTGGGGCAAAGTATCTTGATTGTGTCGTGTGCAGGTTCCACGCCAACTTAGCGCTCACCAAGATTTTTTGGCGCCGTTGACACCTTCAGAAGCGTCCCATTTCCTACTGGTTCGATAACCATGGTTTCATAAACTGAGGGAAAACTTGATGCTACTACATCATCACACCTTCCTCTTGGGGTTTCCCAACGCTGCGAGAGCATCAAGATTTTCTGACGCCGTTGCCGGGGAAATTGGAGCACTTCTGCAAGGGGAGTCTCTCACTTCCAATCTCTTTACTTTATTTTTGTCTTGCTTAGTTTACTTCTATTATTGTCTTGTTTGCTTTATTATTAAAAACACACAAAAATAGTTACTTGTGTTTATTTCTGTATTTCGGTTTTACTTTTATTTTGCTAAAATGCAATTCATGAAGTTTTTTTCTTGAAGCAAAAGACATTAGGGAAGACCCCTATTGTCACATTTTCCATTTTCTATTGATGCAAGGCAGCAGGCCAATATTTACAAATTAATTACAAGAGCGGTCCTAAAGTTGAAGTTCAAGTACGTTCGTTTAGGCAACAAGGAGGAGAAAGTCTAAAAAAATGCTTGGTATAGGATTAATGATGCTTATCATAAATGTACTAAAAAATATTCCACCTTGATCCTTCTTAGGTATTTTTATGTTGGTATTAGTAGTTGGTATCGGTATGTTCTAGACACCATTACCGGGGGTAATTTTCTGGGTACTCCTGCTTTGAAGCTTGCAATTTAATTGAGAGTTTGGTAAGATCACCACCACCTACTAAAGATATTAAAACTGAGATCACTCTAGAAGATGTTATTAAAAAGTTGGATTCTACGGAAGAAAATTTAGCAAATTTTATTGATAATGTTAGTAAGTTCAATGAATCACTAGAAGATACTAATGAAAGGATCACTATTCTGGAAACTAGTGACACTCGTAATGCCCAAGATCATATGATTGGTGAGTTAGAGGAAGCTATGGAAACTTCAAGTTCAACCTTTTCCTACCTTAAGACTAAGAAAGAGTAAGCTTTTACGGGGAAAGAACAAAAAAATATTTATATTCCCAAGCTACCTAAACCAAAAAACCCTAATATGCTTAACACTGATAAAACTTTTGGTAGTAATTCTCACAATGGAACATATTCATGGATACCAAAAGTACATAATGGAACAAACCATACTATGAGTGAAATTATTGATTTGGATGCTTCTTCTCTTGGAAACACTTGAGTTTTTCTTTTTGTGCCTATCTGAAAGGCGTTAAAGAAAAACGCTTATGGAGACAACTCACTTTTTATTCCTGTTATTTTCTTGTGTTGTGTCAAGGAGCATGCTTACCTATGTAACAAATACTCTTTATCTTTATTTTATTGCATAGTTGTGCCGAGTAAAGTCTCTATTAGAAAGTTGATACTAGATTTGCGTATGAACAATTTTTCTGCTGTCCACTGTTTAATTCATAACTCATTACAGTAAAATCGAAATGACCTGATATTTTCTGTGCGTGATCCTCTGATATGTACGCAACTTTCATTAGTTTTGAGTATTCTGGTTTGAGCAAATTAAGTGACTCGAAGAAATTCGTCTTTATGGACTGTTCTGTTTTTGACAGATTCTGTCATTTATTTTGCGTTGCTTCTTTTGCTATTTTTTAGGGGATCCTTTTGTTCTATAAAGTATCAGCGGCTGTACATAATGTCCAGCACCATTATTATGACTGTGTCCATGCATAATATCAGTTAATTATGCACTAACCCTCTAATGAAGTTTACTTTTAGTTTGGTGTGGAGGAAGTTTTCAAGGATCAAGAGAGAAAGGATGATATGATGTGATCAAGAAGATGAAAAAGCCAAAGCTTGGGGATGCACCCGTGGGTCACCCAAGTATATTTTAAGAATACTTAAGCGTCAAAGCTTGGGGATGCCTTGACATCCCCTTCTTCATCAACAACTTATCAGGTTATCTCTAGTGAAACTATATTTTAATTCCGCCACATCTTATGTGCTTTACTTGGAGCGTCTGTTTATTTTATTTTTGTTTAGTTATTTACTTTTCTGAATAAAATGGATCCTAGCATTATTTTGTGAGAGAGAGACACGCTCCGCTTTTTTCTTATGAATTTCTTATTCTTCACTTATATTTGTTGAGTATTCTTGTATGTTATTTCATTGCTTTTAGCTCTTGTTTTTCATGCATCTCTTATTCAGATTTGTTAGTTCTCATATGTTATACTCTCTTGTCTCATTGGTGTTTGGTTGGAAACAAAAAATGCTAAATGTGGCAAATTGTATAAAGAAAAGATATATGTGCTCTTATGGATTGTTATCTTGTATGTTGTGGTACTTGGCAATTGTTTTAAGCTCTCAAGTAGATCATGTTTAAGATTTTGCATCATGTAGTTAAAACCCATTAGTGGAGAACTACCATAGAGCTTGTTAAAATTTGGTTTGCATGTTTGGTATCTCTAAGGTCTAGACATTTTCTAGTTAAAGTGTTTGAACAACAAGGAAGCCAATGTAGAGTTTTATAATGCTTGCAATATGTTTTTATATACATCTTATTTTCATAGTTTATACTTATGTTTGCTTCAAACAACCTTGCTAGCCAAAACCTTGTACTGAGATCGGAATGCTTCTCGTGCATCCAAAATCCTTGAGCCAAAACCCATGTCATTTGTGTCCACCATACCTTCCTACTACATGGTATTTCCTGCCACTCCATGCAACTACTTCATGTGATACCTTTTATTTAAACTTATTATCCCTTATTTATGTCAATGTTTATTAGCTCATGAGGAAATATGTGGTGTTACGGATATCAAACTTGTCATTTGATTTTAGACAGACTTTCACCAACCGGACTAGTGGCATATACACCGCTTATCCATTAACTTTGCAAAAAGAGCTGGCAAATGGGGTGCCCAGTCCCAATTAATTACAATTTTAACCGATGCATTCTCTTCACATTTTTGCCCTGATCTAATCAGCCAAGCAATGATACTAGTTTTTTAACTACATGTGTAAACAAAAGAGATAAGAGGGATGATCTACCCTTGGATAGAAATAACGTCCTTCATTGGGAGCCGCTCTTAGAAAGTCTGGTTGACAAGGGGGCTAGAGTGCCCATTACCAAACACCACTCAATAACTTACTTTTATGCTCTCTATATGATATCAAAAACCTATAAAAACTAAAAAGCTCTAGCACATGCTTGTATCCCTACTTCCCCTTCGAAGGGCCTATGTATTACTTTATGTTGAGTCAGTTTGCCTACTTCTTTCTACCCCCGAAGCAAACACTTGTGCCAACCGTGTGTAACAATTCTTATATGCTTACTTATTGCACTTGTTATATTTCTTTGTGTTGACAACTATCTATATGATATATGTAGTGACCCCGTACACCACTGCATGTTGTAGTGTACAAGTCTAATATAACACTTACAGACGGACTTATCCGCAAATGTTAAAACCCTCAGAGTAATACAACATAAACATATGTGGTCCATATAACACTGTAGAATTACAACATTATCATACAAAATCTCGAGAACCTTCTTTATAGAAGAGAAACTCTCCTGCAAATAAAAATACAAGAAGATCCAAATCGTAGCACTAAGCTGAATACCAGCTCTAACTCTACTCCTAATCCACTACTGCTATGTCACAGCCCTACACTATTCCACCGGAATATCTTTATCCAGCGGTGCCCTCCTCCTTCCAATAGGTATTTTCTCCTCCTTTAGCAATGGGTCGTTGAGACACCATCGCACTTATGCCGTCTTGGCTCCATTGGCATGGTTGTCGTCATTACTCCGTTGGTGAAGTAGTAGTTGACTCCATCTTGAAGACCTCTTGCCGTCATGATGGCTAACTGACGACTCCTTATTGGCTCCAAATATCTAAGCAGGGGGTCAACGAGGAAAGGGTGAGCAACACTAGCGTTACTCAGCAAGTTCATGTATTATTGGAAAGAGTTTTTGATTTTTCATGCACTAACTACTGCCATGACCCACGGTCGTAGGCATAATGCAAGTTTTGGAAAACATTTCTTCAAAAGTCAAGTTTTATTTTAGAAAACTAAGCTCCCAGTCTCCACTGGTTCATAGCCATCACTTGGGATGCCTTTCCCGCTGCGTTCTGTAGCTCCTTCCGGGAACACGGATGTGACAGTCACAGTTTCTTGTTTGTTGACTCTGCAGAGCTGCGTAACTTTACCCATGAGAGTTCCCCAGCCTTTATGCCTTTCCGGGTTGCATGCCCGTCCACACTTCCATGGTATGGGGCCAGGCCAAAGTTCAAAGCCAATCACTGCCCCTCTCCGCACAGCACATATCCGCCCCTTATGGCCCAGCTGGTACTAAGACCAAGCTCGCCACCACTCCCGAGCTACTATTCCAATTCACCCCGTCGGGTGGAAACGTATGCGGTTCCACGCACTGTTGGCCGCCGCAACGGACGCAACCAGAAGATAGCCTGCCGAGGATACATGCCCGAGAGAAGATAACAGCTGACCTTACCGTCCCATTCCAGATCTCATGGTAAACGCTTCAATACGGCGCTAGGATCACTGGAACTTTGGTAATTAATCCTAGGTATACTTTCACGTACGATGGAACCTCCACCATGATATCCGTACCATCCATGGTTCCATCGCCCGCCAAACAATATATATATCACTTCAAATCATTAGAAAATAGTATTTCTTTTTCAAATGCAATGATAATAGTTTTTGAAAATATTTTTTATAAAATATTTCAATGAGGATATGCAAGAATGAACTTGCCTGTGATAGAAGTGGCAGTTCAATAATTCGGGATTCTAGTGTCTTCGATAAAACCCCGAGATCTGAAAATAGCAAAGTAATCCCAATAAGGATTATAATTTCCTTGACTTTAGAGTTGAAATTATTTAGGATTTATAACTCTGTTTTGTTACATCATTTGGATGTGTTAGAATTTCCAAACTTAAGTGTTTTTTCACTTATATTAAGTTTGTAAAAAATTTCATGTTCAAAAAACAATATTTAAGTGAAGAATAATAATTCAACTATTAGTTAAGGATAATATAGTGAGTGACTAATTTTTATTGAGTATAAATATTATTTCAATCAAAAATCCAATTTCTTTATTTTTAAATAATACTTTCACTAATTTTTACCTTGAGGTAAAAGCATCAAAAATCATTTTTAAAAAGTAGAGGAAGTGTAAATACTTAATCATATTTTTATTTGATTTTTAGGGCTTTATTTTTGTGTGAATATTTATTTGATTTTCAATCATTTTAATTCGTAAATTACCAAAATGCCCCCATGGTCAATGGGTTGGACTCAACCCACCCGGTTGGATCCGGTTCGGTCAACCCGACCGACCCACATCCTCCCACTCTCCTCACCTCTCTCTCGTGCTCTTCCTGGCGATTCCCCAATCACCAGCGTCGCCGCCGCGCTCCTCTGCTCGGGCCGCCGCTGGCCGGCTCCGGTGCCGCCGCTCCTTGGCCCTGCCCCGCCGCCTCCTTCCCCACGGATTCCCAACGACGCGGTGCCCAACCGCGCCCCTACCGATTTCCCCAGAAACCCTAACCCTAGCCTCCATGGTTCGGGTCGCCGGTGCTCTACTCCGGGATCATGCGCCTCTGCTCCTCCGGCTGCGCTGTCTTGCCGGACTTCTGTCGCCTTCGCTGGTTCCTGCTCGAGCACGTCGCCTCGGCCACCACTTGGACCTCAACGCCGCTCGGCACGGCCATACTCTACAGATGTCTATGTCACTTCAACGCCGGCGGGATGGCTCCCTGACGGATGCAACCCTGGCGCTATCGGTCTGGTGCTTGAGAACCTCTCCGACACGCTGCTGCTGGTGTGGCTCGGCGCAGGTCGATGCGCCACCGCCGCTGTTCTGCTACTTGTGCAGTCGTCGATGTGGTGTTGAGTGTGTGAACCTCTACTGCCAACTGCCCCTCGAGAGGTTGCACGAGCACTGCCTCGTCGCCTTGGAGCTACGACAATGGCCGTAGGTAAGTTTCTCGCCTCCTGCCTCTAGTCCTCGATGTTCTGATGCATTACCTAGGATGTCTCCTCTCCTGATCAACTGTTGAGCATCTGTTGCTCAAGACAGTGAGCAATTAGGGTTTCCCCTCTGTGATATGATTTCTATATGCGGCTGTTACGATTACTGGTTTGTCAGTGATGTCACTTGCAACCAAACACATAATACGAGTGCCCTGATGTTATGTTGATTGCTTAATCTGCCTCCGGTGATGCTAATTTGTGCACTGTGTAAATATGTATATGCTATTTCAACTGATACTGAAGCTTATTGCTTCCTAATGCAGTGGATGCACCGAGTAATACTTCTCCTGGACATGCCAGTGTGGCATTTATCCACATAAGTGTATCTCCCCTTCTGATATGTTCCTGGGATAGCATTAGCATCCATTTGAGATGCTCTGGTGTGTCTAACACACCACTGATGCATTTCTAGGCCTCCAATAAGCTAGATAATACTGTCCTCTTGCTCCTGCTACTATGTTAGCAGTTGAGCAATTGTTGCTGAGCAACAATCTCCTGTCTTACCCTTCTGCCTATCTATTCACTAAGCTTGGAATTAATCCAGCTGTGACTTTAAATAAACTACAGAGCTAAACTCTTATAGAGTATCAAGCAATGATGTACAATCAATAAAACAAAATTTAACCACATAGTTTAATGGTGATGCCTCCAGATTAGGAGTTACACATTAATTTAGTGTGAGTGAATCTTTTGTGTATATTTTCTGATGCTTTCATGTGCTTCTTATGCACACATAGATTCCTTGTGTACTTCTATATGCATCCACGAGTTAGTCCAGATGCTTCTCTGGTTCACTTGTGTGTGTAAAAATAATAGAACAAATGCTTTTCTTGCTGGTGTTTAAGCTGTAGATGGACATAAGTCTTTAAATGTGTTCTCCTTCAGGTTTGAGTTGCTTAAGTGATTCCTGGACAGCACCAAATAGCTGTCCAGCAACATATACTGAGACTATCGATTTCTTAGTGCTTTAAATGTGTTGGAGTGATTTGAAGATGCATTTCTAGACATAGCTCAGTTGTTGTCCAGATCATGTATTACTTGTGACTTTTACTTCTCTGCTCTCACATATTTCCATAAACTGATACGAACATATATGCTGCCTTGTTCTCCTCTTTTTCCCTCTCGTCTAAAGAACAAATCCTGTACTTAATCTCTTAGCCTTGCCGATGATGCAAAGACTGATGCACTTAATTAGATAAGAATATATACTATTAATTTATTCCAATCTCTGTGATGAGCTATGTATAGCACTTCTATACATAACTGAGAGACATATTCCCTTCTCTCCCTCTCTCTCAAGCATATCAATGCTTAGCTGAATTCTGTTATCAACAGAACCAGCTCTCTCACTCCTAACCTCACATCTCTCTAAGCACACAGCTGAGGCTTGCAAAGCAATTCACTGCCATTTGCAGGGATGCTTGCACACACCAATAGATCAACCTGCTGTATGTAGAGTAGCTTTCTCTGTTGGATTCGGTTGGCTTGCTCCAGGGAATGTGCCTGCACCTCCTCGCTGCTTCAATGTTCCTAGGGTGTATTTAACTAGCTGAAATGGCTTATGATTGGTGTGCTTGAGCTGTTGTGAGCACAAGATGATGTTTTCCTGCTGTTTTAGTGCTGTAGAACAGTAATGCACTGTTCGTAGATGATTTGGTTGATATGTGAGGCCTTCTGGTTTGGCTGGGATGTGTGAATGTGCATAAACAATGATGAATTGTTGTTGTCCTGTATATATAGTGTGATAGGACGGTTTGGGCTATTATTGTGGTGCTAACAACACACATTTGCATGTGATGAGTGTGCTGCTTGCAGCTGGGCCCTATTGATTCAAGTTTCAACATGTAGGTCGGCTCAGCCTCCTTCCTTGACTGTGCAAGACTTGGTTGACAAGATTAATCCTCCTTGGTCTATTTTGAGGTTACCAATTGAGTTGCTCCTACTCCTTGAGCAAACCAAGTGTCTTTCCTTTTACCTCAAGAGCAAGGCTTCAGTTGGTTGCTCTTATCCAAGTCTTGGCTATCTAAATATCTGTTGCTGCCTTGGTGATGAAGTTATATGAGATATTTTCTTGTGGATAGATATGAATGTTCATTGTTCTTATCTCCTTGTAGGATTAATTCTTGATCAAGCCAAGTGGCATTTGTCACTAGATGGGCTTGTGTGGCTTCTCTCTTATGTGGGTTGTGCCATTTATGGGTGATCATGTGAATTTCAGATTGTGGGCTTTAGCAATTGTCTTATTTTCTTCCTTGGTAAATAATACCATTGGAGTAATAATCTATCTTTTCATGTGGGCTTTCTTATTTAGAAACTTTACTAGATTAGAGGGATTGACTAGTTGCGTAAGATAAATAAATATGGATCAATAACAATTGCCTTTGCCTATGTTGCCTTTGTATCTTGCTCAAATGATTCATGTCCCTTGTTGCCTTGTTGTTGCCTAGTTGATCCACATTGCCTCAAATGATCCAACTTGATCCATAGGTTCCCCAATGTCGCCTAAGAATAGAGTTGATCCCTCTAGTCTATAATTGGATGTTAGGACAAGTTCCTAATATTCATTAGTTGAGTTCCAACACTGAATTGCCTCGCCCTTGTGGTGAAGGCAAACATTTTAATTATCAACCCCCTCTCTTTTGTCTTTGTTTATTTTGCAGGAAATGATTTGAAGATGAAGATCGGATGATTTGGAAGATAAGAAGTTCAAGATTTAGCTTAGGGTTTTCTCTTAAGCTTTTGTAATCTTATTTTTATTTGAATGAGATATGTACCTATTCACTTAAAGATGTAATATGAATTATTATTTCAATTCCAATTTGTAAGATTTAATCTTATGTTATAATTCCCTTGCTGTATCTTAAGTAGACTTTGGACATTTTATTTCCATTCGTATTTGAGATGAAAAGAATGTGTGATGATCAATTGTGAGATTGTATAAGTTGGACTTGTTGTGATGATATATGAATGTATGAAATGATGTGTTGTGAATTGAGAACTTATTGTCTTGTTAATTATTGTCTATTGTTTTTAGGGTGTGTCGAGAATTTGGAAAGGTCATGTCCAAATTTTAATTGTCTCGACTAAATATTCTCGTTTCAATTTAGTTGTTACAAAATCATGTCGAAGTTTATCGCACTCAACCAGATGATCTAACCCCTAATTCATCGTGTCAAGAGAAACATGGATCACTTTGCATCGTTTAATTTTAACGTGCCAAAATTTTTGTTTTCATATGCATGCCATGAAAATGCATATATTCTATTTCTACCCTTCCGACTCTCTAAACTACGGGGTATTACAATATATATGTATAAAGTTGAAGGCCAGCGCTGAAACTTATATCTTCCTTTGTGTTCCTTCAAGCCTTCAATGCTCTTTTACTTAGAAAAAAATGTTTTATGAGTTAACTCTTATGCAAATATTTTTTTATGCTTGTTTGAAAGTACTATTCATGAAAAGTTTTTACTCATATGATGTAGTTGTTTACTCCTTGTCTACTTGTTAGCAAACTCTAGATCATTGCCATGAGTCACTTCATTTATAACATGAGCATTACAATATTATATGATCAAGATTATGTGAAAGCATGTCACTCCAGAAATTATTTGTTGTTATCATTTTACCTACTCAGGACGAGTAGAACAAAGCGTGGGGATGCTTCATACGTCTCAAACGTATTTATAATTTTTCTTATGTTCCATTCTTATATTATAACAATTGCTACATGTTTTATATACACTTTATATGGTTTTCATGCATTTTCTGGGACTAACCTATTAACAAGATGCCACAGTGTCAGTTCCTAGTTTTCTGCTGTTGCTGTTAAGAAATATTCTCGGAATCAGATGAAACAAAAGCCAAAATCCCTATTTTCCCGGAATCATCCAGAACACCGAAGAGGAGACGGAGGAGGGCCGCGAGGCGGCCTCACCTGGTAGAGGCGTAGCCCCACCCTTGGTCGCGGCGCCACGTGGTGTGGGCCCCTGGGGGCTCCACCGACCTTGCCCATTCGCCTATAAATACCCCCCGACGAGAAAACCCTCGGTACCTGATAATAATTTCACGAAAAGTTCCAGAGGCGCCGCCGTCATCAACCCTAGTTCGGGAGGGCTCATAAGCTCTTCCCGACACCCTGCCAGATAGGGGAATCATCACCAGAGGGCTGTACATCACCATGCCCACCTCCTGACTGATGGGTGAGTAGTTTATCCTTGGACGACGGGTCCAAAGCAGTAGCTAGATGGTTGCCTTCTTCTTTTGTGTCATCATGTTTATATCTTGTGAGCTGCCTATCATGATCAGTATCACCTTTATGTAATGCTACATGTTGTGTTTGCTGGGATCCCATGAATACTGAGTACTATATTATTTGCTTCATAATATATTATGTGTGTCTTATTTATGTTCTTGCATGCTCTCTATTGCTAATAAATGCTCTGGTCAAGTAGATGCTTGTGACTCCAAGCGTGAGTATTTATGCTCGATAGTGGGTTATTGTAATGCCCAAATGAATCTCCTACTAGACATCACGACTATAGTATATGCATCATTATGCAGCTCTTTATTTTGTCAATACCCAGCTGTAATTTGTTTACCCACATGTATGCTACTATTTATTTATGGAGAGACACCACTGTGAACTGTGCACCCGGTCCTTTCTTTTAAACTGATAATAAAACCTACTGCAAATTGTTTTCTTTCATTCTCTGCAAACAAATATCATTTTCCACACCATACGTTTAACCCTTTGTTACAGTAAACCAGTGAGATTGACAACCTCACGGTTTAGTGGGGCAAACTATTTTGGTTGTGTTGTGTGCAGGTTCCATGCCAACTTAGGGCTGACCAAGATTTTTTGGCGCCGTTGACACCTTCAGAACCGTCCCATTTCCAACTGGTTCGATAACCTTGATTTCATAAATTGAGCAAAAACTTGCTGCTACTGCATCATCATCACCTTCCTCTTGCGGTTTCACTACGCTGCGAGAGCATCAGTATCCCATTTTTACGGATTTTGAATGAATCAAATACTCACTATTCGAACGTGTAAATCATGGATATGACAAAAAAATATGTAACGAGGTATTATTTGGGTGTTAAGTTTTGACTAGTAATACTACAACTACGATAATATAACCTGGCAACTAATGCCGATTTTTTCCCCTAAAACATATTAAGATGTGATCTTGTTTTGAATCTCTCATCGATGCGAACCAACGATCAAAACTTATCCTCAATTAGAGTAACGGTTGAAGAGATAATTTATTTGAATTTTCGGTTATGGAAAAAATTCCTTTCATGCATGTATGATGTTGGTCTCACGCCCTTATAGAGGAGATTGCGCTTCACTGAGTTCTTGCATTGTAAGATCAAATCTTTTGCTACAAACCATGTGTGATTTTTTCCCTAGAGCTTATCGGTTGTATTGCATCGAACGAGTTTTGTGGATTTGCATCATGGGATGAAAGTTTTTGCTACCATACATTTTGCGGATTTGCTACCAAAGTAGGCCGATGTTGCTGCCATTGGCTGTTTTAACTTGCAAGTTCCTACCGGGAGCCTGGAGCCGGAGCTTCCACCGCGACGATGACTAGGAGCGTGGTCCTCGACGGCAATGTCTCTTGTCGGAGCTTCCACACTATGTCACGTATTAGATATAAGCACTATGTTAGAGTGTGACGGCCGAAAATCGATACTATGTAGATTTAAACGCTCCCGCTGAAATCCGCATAATAACGACTTTAGGTCGCCCACCAGACATAACGTGCACGCCGAAACATGCGCATTATGTGGGTGGAATTATGATAACATTACAACAGTTCTGATACATCCACAAATACAACAAAGATTTAATTACAACAACGACTCCAACGAGTCAAGATACAAAAGATACAATACAAAGATTCAAATGACAGCGAAAGCAGGATAGTATCCGACTACGGATAAGATGCAAATTGGACTAAGAGTCCTGAAGATAAGCGATGGCGCCATATTCCTGCCCAGTCAAGCCGGAGGGATTCCCAAGCTAACGTCGTCAGACTTCAAACCTGTTAACTGCACATAAAGCATAACCCAAAAGAGGGTCAGGGCACTCCCTGGCAAGTAAAACCGACTTGCCTACTTTCTACACCATCTCCCAAAATATGGGGGTAGGTGGACTTAGCGGCAGCAGCACTAGCAACCTAAAGAGACACGGTACAACTTCCGTCTAATTAGAGAGGGGTAAGAGAGCGCATAAGTAACCAACTACTACTAACACCAATCATAACCCATTCTCGGATTAACCCCCTCAACCAAATATGAGAAAGCAATTCGGGAAACTCACACGTTAAACAATTTTAGTTATAATTGATTTGTGAAAGTAATTCTATATTACTAGTCAAATTAATTAACATTAATTAGGTGCAAGTTGTCTAGATCTTGTTAGCCAGCATCATCATCAAAGTCGTCCATAACCGTGGACACGGCTCATCGATAAGATTATTCCCTGCAGGGGTGCACTACTGTACCCATACTCGCATGATCAACCCAGTCAAAAACATTAGGGCCTCTCAACACGACTCATTCCTTCACTACAACAAGTCCAAGTGCCACCCATATGAGTTGTTTCCCGCGTCAGGAGTCCGGCCGAATCTCAACTGCAGACTCATTAGTTTGTGTCTGCGCGCCATGCGGCTCAAACCACAGTAGGAACTGTCCGCTTCGCGCGCACCACCCCTATATGTGAAGGGGATCGTGGGCAGAAAACAATAATTTTCCTAGCAACGATATCCTTAAACTAGCCAAGATCTATTCTATGCAGATATAGTAGTACGAACGGAGATCGGAATACATACCCTTGTAGACCGAAAGCGGGGATTACGTTCCCGCACAAACGTTGTCGATGAAGACCGACGAAGCCGACCTCAAGGTCGTGTAGAGGAAGCAGGCCTCCGAGTACCGCTAGCGCAGCACCTCGCAGGGAGTCGCACACGTACGGTGGAGACGACGCCTCCGAAGCTCCAGTCCAGGACGAGCAGCGGAAGACTTGGACCGGAACACCAGCAGCGCGGCAGCGGGCTATGGTGGAGGAGATCCCCGACTCCTCTTTCTCGGCGCGGCTCCAACTTGGGAACCACGAGATCGAGAGAGAAATCAGGAATTAATTGGTGAATTAAAAGGCTGGGGGTGCCCTTTCTTATATAGGCTCCCAAGGGGAGCCAACCTTGCCAGCCAGGCAATGTGGGACTAACCCCCACAGCCTGGCTCGGCATGGGAGGTGCGCCGGCCCCCCTGGTGGGCCCCTTGGGGCCCACCTAGGCCGGCCCTCCTGGCCCCCACCGAATTCCCCTAGGGAATTTTCCCCTCTTGGGCCTTCTTTCGTCCGGAAGGCCCATTTAGAGAAATCTGCCTTAATAAATTCGAAAATAAATATATAAAATCATATTTGCATATTAATAACACTAATTAATATCAAACATAATATATATAATATTTCCTACCTCCGAAAACTCTTTCGGCGCTGCCCGATCTCCATCGGACCTCTCTCGGGACGTTCCCGGTGATCTCCTTCCTTTCCGGTTGTCTTGTCGAAACCCCTTAAGTGTGTTACCCTAGCGGTTCGATATAATATCAGGTATGATCAAGACTCCTCAATGATCAACGACTAACTCGTAGGCCTGGACCCCCTGAATTAATCCCTGAGATATAACGAATGACTTTCATCTATCAAACCTGAACGTGAAGTCTTAGACCTTTTGCCATAGCGATACTTAGCACGTCCGAGTGTCGTTCCATAGATATCTCCATACCTAATCCCGACCTCGTTACCGACGATGCTATCTTCTACTCGTTCATGATCTCATGTCTCCGTGACCAAGTCACATGCTTGCAAGCTCATTAGACAAGATCTCACCGAGTGGGCCCGAGAGTATCTATCCTGCTACGCGGACTGGCAAATCCCGCTCTTGACCCCTCGTCTCAATACTCCTTTCCAATACCCAAAAGTATCACCGTTATTGTCATACTAAATAAGATACGACGTTTGGTGCAATCAAAGTATCTTCGGGGAATATCAATAAGAGTTGATCTCACGGTCAAAGGTGTAATGACTATGTTCTCCAAATCTAAGTATGTCCATCACATCACTCTCCAGTGATATGACTCTCATTGCCGACCGGCGCCATGCCCCATGACCGGGAAACCTCGATCATCAATCGCGCAACGAAACTAGTCTTAGTAGAGGCTACTAGGGACCTGGTTGTTTACGTATCACACCCGCATTAATGTTTCCGCTTAATACGGTTCTAGCATCACACAAAAACCTATTATGAACAAACGAGATATGATAAAGAATACACTTTACTAATTGCCTCTAGGGCATATCTCCTTCAGTCTCCCACTTGCACTAGAGTACAATTTAATCTAGATTACAACTTGGTAAAAGCCTAACACCCATAGCTAACTGGTGTTGTTCATGCTTATCAAGCGGGAGAGGCTTCGTCAGCGGATCTGCCACATTCAGATCCGTATGCACTTTGCAAATCTTCACATCGCCTTCTTGTACGTACTGACGTATCACGTGGAAGCGTCGGAGAATGTGTTTGGCGGTGGAGTGAGTCCTTGGCTCCTTGGCGTTCGCAATGGCACTCGTATTGTCGCAGAAGAGGACCACAGGGTCTTGCACGCTCGGGAACACTCCAAGTTCGATGACGAACTTCCTCAGCCACACAGCTTCATTCGCGGCCTCGCAGGCAGCAATGTACTCCGACTCCATTGTAGATCGTGCGACTATGGGTTGCTTCCCACTTCTCCAGCACACGGCGCCTCCATTCACCTTGAACATGTAACCTGTCTGTGACTTACAGTCATCGGGGTCTGAGCAGAAACTTGCATCTACGTAACCCGTTACGCCAAGTTCCTCATCGCAGCCACCATACACAAGGAACATTTCCTTTGTCTTATTGAGATACTTAAGAATGCTCTTAACAGCTATCCAATGCGGCATTCCAGGATTACTCTGGAACCGGCTTGTCAAACTTAGAGATAATGCCACATCTGGTCTAGTACTCAACATTGCATACATGATCGATCCTATGGCTGAAGTGAAGGGGTTACGGTGCAGAAAACAATAATTTTCTAGCGTACGAAACCCTAACTAGCCAGGATCTATCTATCTAGTACATGTGATAACGGTGGCGGAACGGGTTACATTACCTTCATGTAGACCGATAGCGGGGATTACGCTCCCGCACAAGCGTTGACGATGAAGTCGTACGTAGCCGACCTCGAGGTCGCGGAGAACTTGCCGCGATGTCGGAGTCGATGACGCCGAGGTGTCGACGATGATCTGCGTCGACGGGCGTCGGGCGGAAGAAGGCAGAGCGCCAGCACCGGGGCTGGCGCGCCGGCAGCAGAGGGGGGAGGCGCGGCGGCTGCAGGGGGCGAGACGACGTCGCCCAAGCTCCTCAATAGAGTAGCCTCCGAGCACTCGCAAACATACGGAGCCTAGCGACAACTCCCGGTCATTCATATCCAGCTGAAATCGCAGGAGTAGATCTTATCTGGAATCCCGCAGAGCAACAGCGCTCTGCGGTATGGCTTAGGTGGAGAGAGACCCCCTTCCTCAGATCGGCGCGGCTCCAACTTGGGAACCACGGGATCGAGAGAGAAATTGGGAATTAATTGAATTTCCTGTGTATTAAATCAATTAATATGCCTTGCTATATAAAGGGGGAAGGGGTTGTGCAAACCCCTTGGCTCCCCCATGTGGGACTAAACAAAGGACATGGGAGGGGGGGTTCGGCCCCCACATGGGCTGGCCGAACCAGCCAATGGGGCCCACCCCCCTTTGAGGTGCGGCTCCCCCTCTTGGGCCCTCTTAGGGCCCATATAGGTGGGAGCCCCCTTTTTCCTTTATTTAATTAATATTAAATTAATATAAAAATCCCATTAATTCATAATTAATATATTTATATATAATTCAATATCCCGTGACTCCGAAAACTCTTTCGGACCACCCGAACAACTTTCGGACATTCCTGGAACCATTCCAGACCTCTCCGGAACTCCTTCCGGACCACCGGAACTCTTTCCGGATCATTTCTCTCTCTCCAACAAAAACCTATAAAATTCCAGAACCTATCTCCTAGCGTCGCTAAGACCTTAAGTTTGTTACGCTACGGTTCGGGAACACTCCAGACATGGTCGAGACACTCCGCTCACCAATGATCGTCCGGGATACCTGGAAATATATGACGACCCCTGTGCATTCCACGAATATCGTCGTTGAACCATAAGTATGATATTCATTCCCTTTGTCTCTGCGATACTACCTTGTCCGAGATATGATCGTAGACACACCGATGCCTTTGCTGTATCTCGTTACCGACGAAGGTTATTAACTCGTCTGCGATATTACATCTCCATGACCTAGTCATAAGCTGCAGCTATATAGATGCAATATCACCGAGTGGGCCCAGAGTATCTTTCCATTACAAGAATGAACAAATCCCGCTCTTGATCCTTACGTCTCGATGCTCTTTCGGAATACCCAAGATGGACACCGTTATTGTCATGCTATATAAGACACAACGTTTGATGCTCTCAAAGCACTCCTACGAAGCAACAATAAGTACGGTCTCACGGTCTAAGGAATAAGCTATCATACTCTTATCTATTGCAAATGACAAACATCGTAATACGATCTTATTGCAATACTTTGCGTATGTCCACCACCTTATTCAACTAACAAGATGACCCCATTGTCAACCGACGTCATTGTCCTTGATCGGGAATCTCGATCAACTGTTGCCCAATGGACTAGCTCATATAGAGGCTTGCTAGGGACCTGGTTGTCTATGTATCACACGTGTATTAACAATTCCGATTAATACAGTTATAGCATAATACACAAACCTATTATAAACTTATGAGATAACGCAATAAATACTACTTATTTATTTGCCTCTAGGGCATATCTCCTTCAGTCTCCCACTTGCACTAGAGTACAAATAAACTAGCTGCATTTTACTTTATCAGAATCCCTTATCAAATAAGAATCATTTGATAATGCTTGCTCGTGGAAAAGTGTTACTGCACAATCCATGATTGTACATGCTTTTGCGATTCACTGGCATCAACTTGTTTGATATCACCATGTTGTCTAACAACATATATGCAAATACCGTAACTAAGTGAGACTTCTGCTTCCCAGCGCTTACTCTGATTATACTAACCAGATAACTGCCCTGAAAAACACACTCAGCCATGCAGAGCCCCTTGTAACAATTACAAACTCGCGATATCTACATACTTTCACACCAATGTAGAAAACTTGACATTCAAATGTCAACCCCTTAACTAACGCACTTCTACTTCCAGTAAATTCCAAATTTACTTTCATAACTGTTCTTTACTCCAAGAACATCGGTTATATTTTATCGAGCAGATAATATGGTTTCTGTATGATGTCTAATATATACATAATAGACTCACATGTCATACAACCATTACCTTCATGCATCATTACTCTTAATGACCAATTGGATTCCAAAGGACCATCCTTTTGATTCTATTCTGACTCCTCAGATATAATCCAACACAACTCGACTAACTATTTAAAAATTCCCGTTCTATTTCAAAATAGACACTAACTTTTAAATAGTTTTACAACTTCATCCTATCCTATTGGTACAGTTTCACAATGTGTTAACTACACAAGATGAATTCGACTCCCACTCAAATTATGTCTCCACATATTTGATAACACGAGCTCCCACTCAAAAACATGTTATCCACATATTTGAGTTCCCAAGCTCCCACTCAAAAATATGTTCTTCACATATTTCTCCTGAGTGAACTAACTATGACTCCCACTTAAATCGACATCTTGGTTAAACCAAAATCATTGATCTACTATCAATTCGAATTAATACAAACTAGAGTATTACATTAATACAAATCCCTCAGACTTCAAGCATGTCTACATAAATGTAGTCAACAAATTTGATCTTGTCCAAGACACATTTCTTGACAAGACATGCTACCGCGTCTTTCTTATAGTCATATTTCTCATATAACACCTTATATGACGATTAAACAATCTTATTCCTCTAATAAGAATTGCAGCAACAATTACTCTCTTAATCCTTTCAAATGCAACTTTGGATTTCCAGGCTCAAAAAGCCTTTGTTCGTATTCCGATATTTTCTCAACTTTCTTTGTATTCATAAAGTGCACCTTGATCTGTCAACAAGATCTGAAATACTTAATACAGTGCTGTGACCTGACAGCAATATTAAATATAACAACACTTTATTTAGAAGTTTCTTTCATGAAAATACTATGATCTTTATGAAGAGGATTGCAAGCAGAAAACAATTTTCTAGTCTCCCTCACTCTTAATCACTAAACTTTCATTAGCAGACATATACTCTTTGGAACATCTTCCAACATAAGTCTGACACTTTATTCCAAACTTCTAATTTCAATCCATAAACCATAATTCGAAAAGTCATCTTTTCTCGGAATTACATAGACAACAAACTGAGTTTTGTTTCTATTTGGTTCTGGAATACACTCGTCCAATGCGAGCAATCTACAAAGAACTCCTCATGTATATTCCGAATTATCGCATAATCATATACACGTCGACATTACTGTCGATCCTATGAATTTCTGTTGAGAAAAATATCTATTTTCTAAAGTGGACATCGACTATAATGTTTCGAACATATTAGGAGATTCTAAGACTGATTCTGACAGGCCACACTTTATTTAAAATAGAGCATGATTATAATTCCCCACATATCACTATATATGACATTATAATTTTGTGAAACAAATTTCCACAAGTCTTTTGTGTTGAAACCATAATTCAAAAATATTGTCCTTTGATCGAATCTTGTGAATACAATATTCACTAATCTTTCTTCTGAAAAACCCCATTTGATCTATTATCAAATTAATTTCAGACTCCATAATTTATCGGGCAAATACTCCTATTTACCAAAATCATGGAAGAATTCGGATCATGCAATAACACCATTGATTAATCATTAAAAATGACTCTCAATCAATTTCCTCTAGTATTGCAACTTCAATACTGCATTTCAAACTTTAATCAATTTTGGCACTCGAAATACTTAAATGGACCAAAAATATCCATTACTTCTTTTATTGCCTTTATGACTAAATTTGATGGTGTTTGTTCTTTGGACACATAATTTTATCATTCCTGCTATTATAAATGTATATCATACGCATAATGTAATTGAGATGTGATGCAAATTACTCATAACATGAAACAACTGCTTTGTTCCATAACATAAAACAACTGATGTGTTCTATATGAATAATTATGTCTTGTAACATTCAAGACACCAAACTAGATCACATTCTCACTATTACAAAATGTCTTATCAAAAACTATTGATGATAACTAATATGATATCTCGAGGGCGTGAGCACTACTGGCCATTAACTTGCCATCACTTGTGCACTGTCACGTCACCCTTCACCACATACTTGTGATAATCAGGTACTGTTTCACAAACAGAACAATCATCAAACACTTTTTATCAAGTATGAGAAGAATACATTTATATCTTCGTATATCAAATATACCCATAGCGTCAAAGAACTCTTCTTCGATGAATCAACTTTTAGAGATTTGAACTTGTTCACGAACGTGAAGAAGCTCACCGTGTCTCTATAGCATATTCATGCACATGCTATTCACAGCTAGGAGGTAAAGCTCAATCTCTATTGCACTGGAGTTCGCTATCTAGAAATCGTAGATATTCGTAAGCCTGGAGTAGATGTCACACAACTTCTTCAACTGAGTCTCCAGACAGGTATGCTCCCCATGTGAATGGTCCGGAACTTTCTAAGCTGTCTGAACTGCTCAAGACTCAATTCATCTTTGAAGTGACCTCTGATCGCATCAATCACGACATATGGCTCCATGTGTTGAAACAACTTTCAACTCAGGTGCTAGGCATACGCTCATGAGGATCGTCACTTCCATGAACATGTCATGATGCTTACGGAACTCATCATCTTGCTCCTTGCTATCAGAATCATCTGGTCTAACTCCTAACTAATGTTCTAGCACATATAGGATGTTTGTTGTGTTTGGAGAATGTTTCTAAAACCAATGCACCAGCTGATGAAGTTGGACCCGTCGGCTTCCAAGGTAGAATCCGAGCTCTTGAAGAAGTGACCGAAGTGTAGTTCCGTAGTCTCCAGATGTGATCGCAAAAGAGGTAAGATAAGTTTATAATATATAGGTGAGTTTTAGTTCTATAATCTCATTATCAAAAACACACCACACCAAGATTATTATCCCTAAAATAATAATGGCGATTACACGACCCTCATCCACCACACTACCCCCGATCATCACGGCCGGCAGCACGGCTTCAAAGGTGGACATAAAATGTCGATCATAACAACTCTATGACTCGTGCTCGATCTTTCGATCTTCCCGTGTTCCGAGGCCATACCTCTGAGTATGCTAGGCTCGCCAATCAAACCTCGAAGACCTGCGCGTGCAACATGGCTTACACCCACTGTATGCAAACGACGAGATGTGTGACACCCGATCATCACGGCCTGCCTCATAACGTAGAACTTTCTTGGTGGTGCGCAACGAGGGAGAACGCAATTTTGGTATTTGTTAGGGATCATCCTATTTATGATGCTACCGTTGTATATCTAGCATATAAGCAATCAATAGGATGCACACACAACATCACACAATAATGATGCAATGAAGTGCGATGTGACATGGTCGATGCGCCTGGACCTTCATGGCGCCATGTGCCTGGCCCCCTGGCGCCCCGGCATGGCTCCGAGTCTACAGAGCCCTCCATTGCCTCCGACAGTACGAGTAATATCAAAACTTACCGTAACCATGTCACATAAAATAACGCCTCTGCAAAACAAAGTTAGACGCCTCTAGCTTTATCTAGTTTTGCAAGTTTTACGTGGCATATAGGCTTATTCGTAAGAGAATCGCTTCCCTACCTACGAACTTTGTACCACAACGTCAATCGTATAATTGCATGTTTAAGCATCCCTTTCGGGCCCTCCATTGAAAATGCTTTGCCGACTAGAGAGAGAGAAACAGACACCCGCCAGCCACAGATACGGTGCAAGCCGTATGTCAGTAGTGGAACCAGTCTCGCGTAAGCGTACGCGTAAAGTCGGTCCGGGCCGCTTCATCAACTCAATACCGAAGGCATCGCAAGTGCACGCTAGAGGGTAGCAAATATAAGAAAGACGCCCTCATTCAACATGAGTTCTAACCGTACCAGCAGTACTACGCATAGATCGGCTCTGATACCACTGAAGGGGTTACGGTGCAGAAAACAATAATTTTCTAGCGTACGAAACCCTAACTAGCCAGGATCTATCTATCTAGTACATGTGATAACGGTGGCGGAACGGGTTACATTACCTCCATGTAGACCGATAGCGGGGATTACGCTCCCGCACAAGCGTTGACGATGAAGTCGTACGTAGCCGACCTCGAGGTCGCGAAGAACTTGCCGCGATGTCGGAGTCGATGACGCCGAGGTGTCGACGATGATCTACGTCGATGGGCGTCGGGCGGAAGAAGGCAGAGCGCCAGCACCGGGGCTGGCGCGCCGGCAGCAGAGGGGGGAGGCGCGGCGGCTGCAGGGGGCGAGACGACATCGCCCAAGCTCCTCAATAGAGTAGCCTCCGAGCACTCGCAAACATACGGAGCCTAGCGACAACTCCCGGTCATTCAGATCCAGCTGAAATCGCAGGAGTAGATCTTATCTGGAATCCCGCAGAGCAACGGTGCTCTGCGGTATGGCTTAGGTGGAGAGAGACCCCCTTCCTCAGCTCGGCGCGGCTCCAACTTGGGAACCACGGGATCGAGAGAGAAATTGGGAATTAATTGAATTTCCTGTGTATTAAATCAATTAATATGCCTTGCTATATAAAGGGGGAAGGGGTTGTGCAAACCCCTTGGCTCCCCCATGTGGGACTAAACAAAGGACATGGGAGGGGGGGTTCGGCCCCCACATGGGCTGGCCGAACCAGCCAATGGGGCCCACCCCCCTTTGAGGTGCGGCTCCCCCTCTTGGGCCCTCTTAGGGCCCATATAGGTGGGAGCCCCCTTTTTCCTTTATTTAATTAATATTAAATTAATATAAAAATCCCATTAATTCATAATTAATATATTTATATATAATTCAATATCCCGTGACTCCGAAAACTCTTTCGGACCACCCGAACAACTTTCGGACATTCCTGGAACCATTCCAGACCTCTCCGGAACTCCTTCCGGACCACCGGAACTCTTTCCGGATCATTTCTCTCTCTCCAACAAAAACCTATAAAATTCCAGAACCTATCTCCTAGCGTCGCTAAGACCTTAAGTTTGTTACGCTACGGTTCGGGAACACTCCAGACATGGTCGAGACACTCCGCTCACCAATGATCGTCAGGGATACCTGGAAATATATGACGACCCCTGTGCATTCCACGAATATCGTCGTTGAACCATAAGTATGATATTCATTCCCTTTGTCTCTGCGATACTACCTTGTCCGAGATATGATCGTAGACACACCGATGCCTTTGCTGTATCTCGTTACCGACGAAGGTTATTAACTCGTCTGCGATATTACATCTCCATGACCTAGTCATAAGCTGCAGCTATATAGATGCAATATCACCGAGTGGGCCCAGAGTATCTTTCCATTACAAGAATGAACAAATCCCGCTCTTGATCCTTACGTCTCGATGCTCTTTCGGAATACCCAAGATGGACACCGTTATTGTCATGCTATATAAGACACAACGTTTGATGCTCTCAAAGCACTCCTACGAAGCAACAATAAGTACGGTCTCACGGTCTAAGGAATAAGCTATCATACTCTTATCTATTGCAAATGACAAACATCGTAATACGATCTTATTACAATACTTTGCGTATGTCCACCACCTTATTCAACTAACAAGATGACCCCATTGTCAACCGACGTCATTGTCCTTGATCGGGAATCTCGATCAACTGTTGCCCAATGGACTAGCTCATATAGAGGCTTGCTAGGGACCTGGTTGTCTATGTATCACACGTGTATTAACAATTCCGATTAATACAGTTATAGCATAATACACAAACCTATTATAAACTTATGAGATAACGCAATAAATACTACTTATTTATTTGCCTCTAGGGCATATCTCCTTCATGAAGCATAAGGATGTTTCGTCATTTCGGCCTTACCCAGTTCCGTTACCGGACACTGCGCCTTACGCAATACCTTATTCTTGATAACCGGCAGAGAACCCTTCTTTGCCTTCTCCATATGAAAACGCTTCAATATTTTATCAAGATAAGTACTCTGACTTAGTGCTAATAGGCGCCTTGATCTATCACGGTAGATCTTTATGCCTAAAACATACGCAGCTTCTCCTAAGTCCTTCATGGAAAACTTACTGTTTAAATATTCCTTCACGCTATTCAGAAGTTCCACATCATTCCCTATTAGCAATATGTCGTCAACATACAGTGCTAAGAACACAACCGAGCGCCCACTCATTTTCTTGTAAATACAGGTCTCTTCCACATTCTGGATAAATCCAAAACCTTTGATTACCTCATCAAAGCGAAGATTCCAGCTCCGAGATGCCTGCTTCAATCCATAGATGGATCGCTGAAGCTTGCACACCTTGTTAGCACTTCCTGGATCGACAAAACCTTCCGGCTGTACCATGTACAACTCTTTCTCAATGTTTCCATTCAGGAAGGCCGTTTTGACGTCCATCTGCCAGATTTCATAATCATAGTAGGCAGCTACTGCTAACAAAATCCGAATAGACTTAAGCATCGCTACCGGTGAAAAAGTTTCATCGTAGTCAATTCCATGAACTTGTCGGAAACCCTTTGCGACAAGCCGAGCTTTATAGACGGTCACATTACCATCAGCATCAGTCTTCTTCTTAAAGATCCACTTATTCTCGACGGCCTTGCGCCCTTCGGGAATATCCACCAAGGTCCACACTTGGTTATCATACATGGATCCTATTTCGGATTTCATGGCTTCAAGCCATTTCTCGGACTCTAGACTCTCCATCGCCTCATTGTAGTTCGTAGGTTCGTCTTGCTCGACTAGCATGACGGTGCAAACCATATTGCCATACCATTCTGGTGGGATCCAAGATCTACCAGACCTACGAGGTAGAACATCTTCCTCGACAGTTTCTCGCACTCCTTCCACGGAGGACGTTTCCGGAATTGCTTCCGTTGCGCCACTCGGAATCTCGAGTTCAGGATCAACGATTTCATCGAGGTCTACCTTCCTCCCACTTACTCCTTTCGCGAGAAACTCCTTCTCTAGAAAGGCACCGGTCTTCGCGACAAAAGTTTTGCCCTCAGCTTGGTTGTAGAAGGTGTACCCTACGGTTTCCCGCGGATATCCTACAAAGACGACTTTCTCCGACTTCGGTTCGAGTTTGTCGGGCTGTAGTTTTTTAACGTACGCCTCACAACCCCAAACCTTCAGAAACGATAACTTAGGCTTATGGCCATACCATAATTCATACGGCATCGTTTCAACGGACTTGGACGGAGCCCTATTTAAAATGAATGCGGCTGTTTCTAACGCATAACCCCAGAAGGACACTGGCAGATCGGTAAGAGACATCATAGATCGGACACTATCCAGTAGAGTACGATTACGTCGCTCGGACACACCGTTACGCTGCGGCGTTCCGGCGGGCGTAAGTTGGGGCACTATGCCACAACTCTTCAGATGTGTGCCAAACTCAAAACTCAAGTACTCTCCACCGCGATCGGACCGGAGATGCTTGATTTTCCTATTAAGCTGATTCTCAACTTCACTCTGGAATTCTTTGAACTTTTCAAACGTTTCAGACTTGTGTTTCATCAAATAGATATAACCGTATCTACTCAAGTCATCAGTGAAGGTGACGAAGTAACGATAACCATTGCGTGTCGAAACGCTCATTGGTCCACATACGTCTGTATGTATGATCCCCAACAAATCCGACGCCCGTTCAACGAAACCTTTGAACGGTGTCCTGGTCATTTTGCCCATGAGGCATGGTTCACATGTATCGAGGGATCCGAAATCCAACGAGTCCAAGAGTCCATCGGAGTGGAGTCGCTTCATGCGCTTTATACCAATATGACCAAGACGGCAATGCCACAAAAACATGGCGGTATCGTCACTACACTTAGTTCGTTTGGCCTCTATGTTATGGATGTGAGTACTACGATCGAGATTCAACAAGAATAAACCATTACTCTCGGGAGCATCAACATAAAAGATATTATTCATATAAATAGCACAATTGCTTGACACTGATTTAAATGAATAACCGTCTTGTAACAGGCAAGACCCACTTATAATGTTTACACTCAAGGATGGCACAAAATAACATTTATTTAAAACCAAAACTAATCCCGATGGTAGATGCAGAGGGAGCGTGCCGACAGCCACCACGTCGACTCTCGATCCGTTGCCGACGCACATCGTCACCTCATCCTTCGCCAGCCGCCTTCTATTCCGTAACTCCTCCTGAGAGTTACATATATGAGCAACAGAACCAGTATCAAATACCCACGTATTGCTCCGGGCGGATGTAAGGTACACATCTATAACATGTATATCAAATATACCTTTCTCTTTGTCGACCGTCTTGCCAGACTTCCTATCCTCCAGGTACTTGGGGCAGTTGCGCTTCCAGTGACCCTTCCCCTTGCAGTAGAAACACTCCACGCTAGCTCTGGGACCAGATTTGTTAGTCCTGGGCTTGGCAGCCAACTTGGCCTCCCTCCGGGACTTCCAGCTCTCCTTTCCCTTGCCACCGGACTTCTTGAATTCAACGGTCTTGTTGACCATCAACAGCGTGTGCTCCTTCTTAATCTCTACCTCAGCAGTCTTGAGCATCACGAACACTTCACACAGGGACTTAGCCATGCCCTGCATGTTGTAGTTCATGACGAAGCCTTTGTAGCTCGGTGGCAACGATTGCAACACCCTGTCAATCGCCAGCTCATCGGGAATCTTGCACTCCAGAGCATTCAGGCGTTGAACGTAGCCAGGCATCTTGACTACATGCTCGCTCACACTGCTATGCTCTTCCATCTTGGCTGAGAAGAAAAGCTCAGAAGCCTCATATCTCTCAGCCTTAGCCCGCGGCGCAAAGACAGCCTTAAGATCCGAGATGATCTCAAAGGCGCTCATCTTCTCAAAGCGCTTCTACAGGTCGGCTTCCATGGCGTAGAGCATGCCACTCTGGACAAAGGCAGAATCCTCCGATCGGGTCTGGAAGACCTTCTTCTCATCCTCAGAGGCTTCATCTGCAGGGGGGTCACCTATGGCAGCCTCAATGACGTAGGCCACCCTATGGGGAGTGAGGAGGATCCTCAGGTTGCGGAACCAGGCCATGAAGTTTGACCCATTTGTCTTAAGCTTTTCTTTCTCAAGGAACAGACCTAGGTTAAACGAGGGGCGAGACATCTACAATGGAATTTGCAACAACATAAGACTTTGTTCATAATAATTTTGAGTTATAGTATTTTAGAAAATAACTGACATAACTCCCACTCAAACGAACATCCCACCAGGTCGTTTAAGCGATTACACGACCCCCATCCATTGCACCACCCCTCATCATCAAAGCCGGCGGCACAACTTCAGGAGTAGACAAAATCGTCCGTCACACCAATTTTGTGACTCGTGCTCGGCCTTTCGGCCTTCCTGTTCCGAGGCCATACCTCTGAGTATGCTAGGCTCGCCACCAAAGACCTCCACGCTGACGCTTGTGCAACATGGCTTACGCCCACCGTATGCGAACGAAGATATGTCTGACACCCGATCATCACGGCCTGCCTCATAACGTAGAACTTTATTGGTGGTGCGCGTTGGAGGGAGAACACTAGTGGTATTTTGAAGGGATCATCTTATTCAACTACCGCCGTGTAACACACAATCACACACAAAATAAGATGCACACAAAACATCAAATGTAATGCAATGTGATATAGTCCATCGCGCCATGGTCTTCTTGGCGCCCGCAGTTTATAAACAATTTAATAAACCTACCTTGACCATATCACATAGCCCCTGCAAAATAAAGTTAGACGCTTCTACTTTATCTTTTGCATATTTTACGTGGCTTGGGGCTTTCGTGAATAGAACCGCTTCATACCTACGAATCTTATGACCACAACAACGATCCAATAATTGCATGTTTAAGCATCCCTTTCGGGCCCTCCATTGAAAATGCGAAGACCAACTAAAGAGAGAGAAACTGTCACCCGCCAGCCACAGATACGGTACAAGCCGTATGTCAGTAGTGGAACCAGTCTCGCGTAAGCGTACGCGTAAAGTCGGTCCGGGCCGCTTCATCAACTCAATGCCGCTGGAATACACAAGTGCACGCTAGAGGGTAGCAAATAACAGGAACGGTGCCCCCGTGCAGAGCACGGGTTCTAACAACGTACAGCTATATCTTACGATAGATCGGCTCTGATACCACTGAAGGGATCGTGGGCAGAAAACAATAATTTTCCTAGCAACGATGTCCTTAAACTAGCCAAGATCTATTCTATGCAGATATAGTAGTACGAACGGAGATCGGAATACATACCCTTGTAGACCGAAAGCGGGGATTACGTTCCCGCACAAACGTTGTCGATGAAGACCGACGAAGCCGACCTCAAGGTCGTGTAGAGGAAGCAGGCCTCCGAGTACCGCTAGCGCAGCACCTCGCAGGGAGTCGCACACGTACGGTGGAGACGACGCCTCCGAAGCTCCAGTCCAGGACGAGCAGCGGAAGACTTGGACCGGAACACCAGCAGCGCGGCAGCGGGCTATGGTGGAGGAGATCCCCGACTCCTCTTGCTCGGCGCGGCTCCAACTTGGGAACCACGAGATCGAGAGAGAAATCAGGAATTAATTGGTGAATTAAAAGGCTGGGGGTGCCCTTTCTTATATAGGCTCCCAAGGGGAGCCAACCTTGCCAGCCAGGCAATGTGGGACTAACCCCCACAGCCTGGCTCGGCATGGGAGGTGCGCCGGCCCCCCTGGTGGGCCCCTTGGGGCCCACCTAGGCCGGCCCTCCTGGCCCCCACCGAATTCCCCTAGGGAATTTTCCCCTCTTGGGTCTTCTTTCGTCCGGAAGGCCCATTTAGGGAAATCTGCCTTAATAAATTCGAAAATAAATATATAAAATCATATTTGCATATTAATAACACTAATTAATATCAAACATAATATATATAATATTTCCTAGCTCCGAAAACTCTTTCGGCGCTGCCCGATCTCCATCAGACCTCTCTCGGGACGTTCCCGGTGATCTCCTTCCTTTCCGGTTGTCTTGTCGAAACCCCTTAAGTGTGTTACCCTAGCGGTTCGATATAATATCAGGTATGATCAAGACTCCTCAATGATCAACGACTAACTCGTAGGCCTGGACCCCCTGAATTAATCCCTGAGATATAACGAATGACTTTCATCTATCAAACCTGAACGTGAAGTCTTAGACCTTTTGCCATAACGATACTTAGCACGTCCGAGTGTCGTTCCATAGATATTTCCATACCTAATCCCGACCTCGTTACCGACGATGCTATCTTCTACTCGTTCATGATCTCATGTCTCCGTGACCTAGTCACATGCTTGCAAGCTCATTAGACAAGATCTCACCGAGTGGGCCCGAGAGTATCTATCCTGCTACGCGGACTGGCAAATCCCGCTCTTGACCCCTCGTCTCAATACTCCTTTCCAATACCCAAAAGTATCACCGTTATTGTCATACTAAATAAGATACGACGTTTGGTGCAATCAAAGTATCTTCGGGGAATATCAATAAGAGTTGATCTCACGGTCAAAGGTGTAATGACTATGTTCTCCAAATCTGGGTATGTCCATCACATCACTCTCCAGTGATATGACTCTCATTGCCGACCGGCGCCATGCCCCATGACCGGGAAACCTCGATCATCAATCGCGCAACAAAACTAGTCTTAGTAGAGGCTACTAGGGACCTGGTTGTTTACGTATCACACCCGCATTAATGTTTCCGCTTAATACGGTTCTAGCATGACACAAAAACCTATTATGAACAAACGAGATATGATAAAGAATACACTTTATTAATTTCCTCTAGGGCATATCTCCTTCAATATGACCCCCATATCACATAACCTGTCATCAATCATCATCATGCACATGCATATGAGCAAATGGAAAACCCGAACTAGTTGCGGCACATGGACAAGCTGAAGATCCGTTCAAAGTCGAGGGGGGCTCTATAGGGCCACCCACAAGTGGTTAGTGCGCTCAAAATTGGGTCCGAGGACAAAATCTTAGTTCCTAGGTCGACACTTAGCAGAACAAAGCACCTCGCAAGACCTTCCGCCAAGTGCCTTATCTTTTAATTATAATACCCCAATATAAAACAACATTTTATTAAGGTAGAATAATCTATCATACTAAGCATATGAAATAAAAGAACAGACGGACGACTCGCACAACTAACTCTAAGCATGCGCTACGACTCGCAATGCTAATAGATAAACATACAACAGGTGATGGATTGTGGGGATAAAGCTGTATAGGCTGCAGGATAACATGTGATGGGATCGCGATAAAGAATCGAATACTAGGGTAGCAGAGATCAACGGCAGGAATGAAAGACAATGTATATGTAAACATGTAAACTTTGCTTGCCTGGAATCCCGCATGGAAGCAGATCTTGTCGCGGCTCACACATCTCAACGTCGTATCCGCGAAGAAGCAACAAGCACTGGAAAGTGTAAAAGATGCATCTTATAACTACGGCACAAGATCCAGCATGATCATATGAGAATGATGCATGGCATGGCAAGATGCAATATGAGATGCACTTAATCCAAATTAAGCGGAACCGAGATTCCGACAATTAATATTTATGTTCAAGTTATTTATCTACACATCAAATTTAATGTTCATTAACATGGCAAGACATGGCAAAGGTGTTCTAGTCAAATTAAATGGAATGGGGCAATAAATCTATTGATTTGCCCCACACATTCCATATTTATTATTTAGGTGATTTGCTACACCCGCAAACCCAAGAGATGCAACACATGCAATTATGATGCGATATGCACAAGATAGATGACATTTAATAAAATAGGTATAGGCTTAGGGTTTGGGTCCGTACGTCGGATCGGTGAACTAGGGTTCAAAACCGACGTGTTCGGTTCGTAGAGGAAGTAGTTGTCGTCGGGGAAGTAGTCGTCGCGGAACCGGGGCATCGTCGTTTGTCGGTGTCGTGGAAGTGGCCGGGAAAGTAGCCGTACTCGGTCATCCTCGTTGACGGGCGCAGGCACGGAGGAGCACGGCAAGTGGACACCGGAAGGAGGCGCACACGGGGCGTGCACCGCAACACGGACACGGTGGTCACGACAACCCGGCACCGGAAGAGGCACGCGCACGCGCACGTAGCAACACCACGAAGGGTGGACAACTCGGACAAAATTGCGACACCGAATGTCTTTCGTTCATTTTGTCGAACACCATGTGGGAGGCGGATGCGGAGACGCCACCGGACGGAGAAACCGGCGGAGCGGAGGCCGGCGCGGGCTGCGAGCGGAGGCGCGCGGCGCGCTGCGAGTAGGGGGCGGCGGCGCGGCAGTGGATGTGTGGGGGGGGGGGGGGCGGGCGCGCACGCGCGGTGGAGGCGTGCGGAGGCGGCCGGCGCGGCGGGGAAGCGGCGGCGCAAGGCGGCGGCAGCACGGGCGGCCGGAGGGCGCGGCCGGCGGCGACGGCTGGGGCGCGGCGGCGTGCTCGGGTGAGCGGCCGGAGCAAGGGTGGACGGGGGAGCTCGGGCCGGCCGGTGCGGGCGAGCGGGAGGCGGCGTGGCGTGGGCGGCGCGCGGGCGGCGGGTGAGCGCAAGCGACGGCCGGCGGCGGGCACGCGGGCGGCGGCAGGCGGCGACGTGTGCTGGCGCAGGGCGGCGGCAGGAGCGGCGCGACGTGGGGGCGCGACGCGGCGGCGGCGGGCCGGGCACGTCGGGGCGTCGGGAGCACAGGGCTGGCTTGAGTGCGGGGGCGGTGCGGGGAGGAAGAAAGATGAAAAAAAAGAAAAAAAAGAAGAAAAGAAAAAGAGAAGGAGGGGGAAAAAGGAAAAGAAGGGGTGGAAGGAAACTTTTGCAAAACCCAGAAAAAGGAGGAGGGTGGCTGCAAAAAGGCACGGGGTGGGAAAGAATTTTTCAGGGGGGAAACCTAGGGTTTGGGTTAGATGGGCTTTGGGCCTTATTTCTCTCCCTTTTATTATTTCTGAATTATATTTTAAAAACCAAATAGAAAAGGAATTTGAACACGAAAACTTTACAAAATAGTTTCAGTTTCAAATAGACGATTTAATAAACTAGTTTTTAACATTTGCAAAAGATTTGAAAAATCACATTTTTAATTAATTTTAAATGCATTTGAATTTAATCATGGGAAATGAATTTAAATGCAACAAATTAAATTAAATGAGATGAAATGCAATATCATGTTGATGAAAAAGAAAACACTCAAAACTAAAATGGGGATAAATCTCGGGGCGTTACAATCGACACCACTAACAAGGGATCGCGTCCCGCGATCCACGCCGAAAGCACAAGAAAAGAGGTGTAACTACCGAGTCTTTCGGCTCCGTGAAGAACTTCTCGACACCACTAACAAGGGGTTGTTGCTCCACCTTGAAATTCTCTACACCACTAACAAGAAGTTCTGACTCCACCTTGAATTCCTCGACACCACTAACAAAAGGGGTTGCTCCGTCGATGCTGATTTCCGAAGATCGAACCTAATCGGATAAAAGGCAAGAAATCGTCCACCCACACGTAGGATCCTAAAACTTTGAAAGTTTGGATAAGAGAAGAGACTCCAAAACAAGTTAGGTAAGAGGAGAAATAGAATTGAGGTAAGGAATAAATAGAAACCTATTGAGACCATTTCAAAAATAATTTTAGTCAAATAGTTTTCGACACTCTAGAAACAACGACCGTTAGCGAGGTTATCCGACAGGCTTTTGCGGACCCACTGCTTCGATAACCAATCGTATCGAAACAACAAGGAGATCGAAACCAAGGCTCTGATACCACTTTGTGACTAGGAGCGTGGTCCTCGACGACAATGTCTCTTGTCGGAGCTTCCACACTATGTCACGTAGTAGATATAAGCACTATGTTAGAGGCACTTTTCAAAACTGCCTCTAATAAGATACTTTAGAAGGCACCTTTGAGGATAGTGCCTCCAAAAATATTCTGTTAGTGGCATTTCAAAATCTGCCTCAAATGTTATTGTTTTAGTGGCACAATACAGTGGCTCAAATTCTTAGTATTTGTGGCACTACTTGAAAGTGAAGGAGATATGCCCAAGAGGCAATTAATAAAGTGTATTTCTTTATCATATCTCATTTCTTCATAATACATTTGTGTCATGCTATAACCGTATTAAGCGGAAACATTAATACGGTTGTGATGCATAAACAACCAGGTCCCTAGTAGCCTCTACTAAGACTAGTTTCGTTGCACGATCGATGATCGAGGTTTCCCGATCATAGGGCATGGCGCCGGTCGGCAATGGAAGTCATATCGTTAGTAGAACGATGTGATGGACATACCCATTTTTGTAGGACGTAGTCATTACGCCTTCGACCGTGAGATCAACTCTTATTGTTATTCCTGTAAGATACTTTGATCGCACCAAACATCGTATCTTATATAGTATGACAATAACGGTGATACTTTTGGGTATCGGAAGGGAGTAGTTGAGACGAGGGGTCAAGAGCGGGATTTGTCAATCCGCATAGCAGGATAGATACTCTAGGGCCCACTCGGTGAGATTATGTCTAATGAGCTTGCAAGCATGTGACTAGGTCACAGAGACATGAAATCATAGACGAGTAGAAGATTGCATTGTCGGTAACGAGATCAGATAGATATGGAGATATCTATGAACGATACTCGGACACGCTAAGTATCGCCATAGAAAAAGGTTTAAGACTTTACGTTCAGCTTTGATAGATGAAAGTCATTCGTTATATCACAGGGATTAATTCATGGGGTCCAGGCCTACGAGTTAGTCGTTGATAAAAGAGGAGTCTCTATCATACCTGTTATTATATCGAACCGCTCGGGTAACACACTTAAGGGGTTTCGACAAGACAACCGAAAAGGAAAGAGATCATCGGGAACGTTCCGGGAGAGGTCCGAAGGAGATCGGGCAGCGCCAAAATAGTTTTCGGAGCTAGAATAAATTATATATAATATGTTTGATATTAATTAGTGTAATTAATGTATAAATATGATTTTATATATTTATTTTCGAATTTATTTAGGCTGATTTCCCTAAATGGGCCTTCTGGTCGAAAGAAGGCCCAAGAGGGGAAAATTCCCTAGGGGAATTCGGTGGGGGCCAAGGTGGGACACAAGGGGCCCACCAGGTGGCCGACGCACCAAGAGCCGCACCAGGCATGTGGGTTTAGTCTCAGATTGCCTGGTGAGCAGGTTGGTTCCCCCCGGGAGCCTATATAAGAAGGGGCACCCCTGCCCTTTTAATTCACCAATTAATTCCTTAATTCTCTCTCAATTTCATGATTCCCTTTGTCGGAGTTGCGCTGACTTGAGAGGGGATCTCTCCACCATAAGCCCGCTGCCGCGTTGTTGGTGTTCCGGTCCATGTCTTCCGCTGCTCGTCCTGGACTAGAGCTTCGGAGGCCGTCGTCTCCACCGTACGTGTGTAACGCCCTGCGAGGTGCTACGCTAGAGGTGCTGGGAGGTTTGCTGCCTCTACATGACCTTGAGGTCGGCTTCGTCGGTCTTCATCGTCAACGTTCATGCGGGAACGTAATCCCCGCTTTCGGTCTATAAGGGTATGTATTCCGATCTCCGTTCGTACTACTATATCTGCATAGAATAGATCTTGGCATGTTTTAAGGATATCGTTGCTAGGAATTTTTTGTTTTCTGCCTACGATCCCCTTCAGTGTTATCAGAGCCGATCTATCGTAGATATAGTTGTACGCTGATAGAACCCGTGTTCTGCACGGGGGCACCATTCATGTTATTTGCTACCCTCTAGCGTGCACTTGTGATTCAAGGGGCATCGAGTTGATGAAGCGGCCCGGACCGACTTTACGTGTACGCTTACGTGAGACTGGTTCCACTATTGACATACAACTTGTACCGTATTTGTGGCTGGCGGGTGCCTGTTTCTCTCTCTTTAGTTGGTCTTGCATTTTCAATTGAGGTCCCGATAGGGATGCTTAAATATGCAATTATTGGATCGTTGTTGTGGTCATAAGTTTGTAGGTAAGAAGCGGTTCTTTTTACGAAATCCCCAGCCACGTAAAATATGCAAAAGATAAAGTATTATCGTCTAACTTTATTTTGCAGGGGCAATGTGATATGGTCAAGGTAGATTTATTAAATTGTTTATGAACTGCGGGCGCCAAGAAGACCATGGCGCAATGGACTGTATCACATGGCATTACATTTGATGTTATTGTGTGCATCTTATATTGTGTGATTTTATATATTACTATATATTAGTTATGCGGCGGTAGTCATATATAAGATGATCCTTTCAAAATACAACTAGTTTTCTTCCTCCAACGAGCACCAACAAGAATGTTATACGTTATGAGTCAGGTTGTGACGATCGGGTGTCAGACATATCGTCGTTCGCATACAGTGGGTGTAAGCCATGTTGCACAAGCGTTACGTGGAGGTTATGGCGGCAAGCCTAGCATATGCAGATATGGCCTCGGAACACGGAGGCCGAAAGGTCGAGCATGAGTCACAGAATTGTTGTGATGGACAATTGTCTACCCTTGAAGTTGTGATGCCGGCTCTGACGATAAGGGGTGGTGCAATGGATGGGGGCCGTGTAATCGCCTAAACGGCCAGGAGGGGTGTTCGTTTGAGTGGGAGTTATGTTAGTTATTTTCTAAAAATACTATAACTCAAAATTATTATGAACAAAGTCTTATGTTGTTGCAAATTCCATTGTAGATGTCTCGCCCCTCGTTTAACCTAGGTTTGTTCCTTGAGAAAGAAAAGCTTAAGACCAATGGGTCAAACTTCATGGCCTAGTTCCGCAACCTGAGGATCCTCCTCACTCCCCATAGGGTGGCCTACGTCATTGAAGCCGCCATAGGTGACCCTCCAGCAGATGAAGCCTCTAATGATGAGAAGAAGGTCTTGCAGACCAAATCGGTGGATTCCGCCTTTGTCCAGAGTGGCATGCTCTACGCCATGGAAGCCGACCTTCAGAAGCGCTTTGAGAAGATGAGCGCCTTTGAGATAATTTCTGATCTCAAGGTTGTCTTTGCGCCGCAGGCTAAGGTTGAGAGATATGAAGATTCTGAGCTTTTCTTCTCGGCCAAGATGGAGGAGCACAACAGTGTGAGCGAGCACGTGGTCAAGATGTATGGCTACGTTCAGCGCATGAACGCTCTGGAATGCAAGATTCCCGATGAGCTGGCGATTGATAGGGTGATGCAATCGTTTCCCTCTAGCTATAAAGGCTTCGTCATGAACTACAACATGCAGGGCATGGCTAAGTCCCTGGGTGAAGTGTTTGTGATGCTCAAGACTGCTGAGGTGGAGATCAAGAAGGAGCACACGCTGTTGATGGTCAACAAGACCGTCGATTTTAAGAAATCCGGTGGCAAGGGAAAGAAGAGCTGGAAGTCCAAGAGGGAGGGAAAATTGGTTGCCAAGCCCAAGACTCCCAAATCTGGTCCCAAAGCTGGCGTGGAGTGCTTCTACTGCAAGGGAAAAGGTCACTGAAAGCGCAACTGCCCCAAGTACCTGGAGGACAGGAAAGCTGGCAAGATATTCGACAAGGAGCTAGGTATATTTTATATACATGTTATAGATGTGTACCTTACATCCGCCCGTAGCAACACTTGGGTATTTGATACTGGTTCTGTTGCTCATATTTGTAACTCTCAGGAGGAGTTGTGGAATAAGAGGCGACTGGCTAAGAATGAGGTGACGATGCGCGTCGGCAACGGATCGAGAATCGTCGTGGTGGCTGTCGGCACGCTCCCTCTACATCTACCATCGGGATTAGTTTTGGTTTTAAATAAGTGTTATTTTGTACCATCGTTGAGTGTAAACATTATCAGTGGGTCTTGCCTGTTACAAGACGGTTATTCATTTAAATCAGTATAATGTGGTTGTGCTATTTCAATGAATCATATCTTTTATGTTTATGCTCCCGAGAGTAATGGTTTATTCTTGTTGAATCTCGATCGTAGTACTCACATCTATAACATAGATGCCAAAAGGATTAAGTGTAGTGATGATACCGTCATGTATATGTGGCAATGCCGTCTCGGTCATATTGGTGTAAACCGCATGAAGAAACTCCACGCAGATGGACTTTTGGACTCGTTGGATTTTGGATCCCTCGATTCATGCGAACCATGCATGATGGTCAAAATGACCAAGACACCGTTCAAAGGTTTCGTTGAACGGGCGTCGTACTTGGTGGGGGTCATACATACAGATGTGTGTGGACCAATGAGCGTGTCGACACGCAATGGTTATCGTTACTTCGTCACCTTCACCGATGACTTGAGTAGATACGGTTATATCTATTTGATGAAACACAAGTGTGAAACTTTTGAAAAGTTCAAAGAATTTCAAAGTGAAGTTGAAAATCATCTTAGCAAGAAAATCGAGACCTCCGATCCGGTCGTGGTGGCGAGTATTTGAGCTTTGAGTTTGGCACACATCTGAAGGCATGTGGTATAGTGCCACAACTTACGCCAGCCGGAACACCGCAACGTAACGGCGTGTCCGAGCGACGTAATCGTACTCTATTGGATAGTGTCCGGTCTATGATGTCTCTTACCGATTTGCCTGTATCCTTCTGGGGTTATGCGTTAGAAACAGTCGCATTCATTTTAAATAGGGCTCCGTCCAAATCCGTTGAAACGACATCGTATGAATTATGGTATGGCAAGAAGTCTAAGTTATCGTTTCTGAAGGTTTGGGGTTGTGAGGCGTATGTTAAGAAACTACAGCCCGACAAACTCGAACCAAAGTCGGAGAAAGTCGTCTTTGTAGCATATCCGCGAGAAACCGTAGGATACACCTTCTACAACCAAGCTGAGGGCAAAACGTTTGTCGCGAAGACCGGTACCTTTCTAGAGAAGGAGCTCCTCGCGAAAGGAGTAAGTGGGAGGAAGGTAGACCTCGATGAAATCGTTGATCCTGAACTCGAAATTCCGAGTAACGCAACGAAAGCTGTTCCGGAAACGTCCTCTACAGATGGAGTGGGAGAAACTATCGAGGAAAGTATTCTACCTCGTAGGTCTCGTAGATCTCGTATCGCACTAGAATGGTATGGTAGCAAGGTTTGCACCGTCATGTTAATTGAACAAGACGAACCTACGAACTACAAGGAGGCAATGGCGAGTCTAGAGTCCGAGAAATGGCTAGAAGCCATGAAATCCGAAATAGGATCCATGTATGATAACAAAGTGTAGATTTTGATGGATATTCTGAAGGAGATATGCCCTAGAGGCAATTAATAAAGTGTATTCTTTATCATATCTCATTTGTTCATAATAGGTTTTTGTGTCATGCTAGAACCGTATTAAGCGGAAACATTAATGCGGGTGTGATACGCAAACAACCAGGTCCCTAGTAGCCTCTACTAAGACTAGTTTCGTTGCGCGATTGATGATCGAGGTTTCCCGGTCATGGGGCATGGCGCCGGTCGGCAATGCGAGTCATATCGCTGGAGAGTGATGTGATGGACATACCCAGATTTGGAGAACATAGTCATTACACCTTTGACCGTGAGATCAACTCTTATTGATATTCCCCGAAGATACTTTGATTGCACCAAACGTCGTATCTTATTTAGTATGACAATAGCGGTGATACTTTTGGGTATTGGAAAGGAGTATTGAGACGAGGGGTCAAGAGCGGGATTTGCCAGTCCGCGTAGCAGGATAGATACTCTCGGGCCCACTCGGTGAGATCTTGTCTAATGAGCTTGCAAGCATGTGACTAGGTCACGGAGACACGAGATCATGAACGAGTAGAAGATAGCATCGTCGGTAACGGGGTCGGGATTAGGTATGGAGATATCTATGGAACGACACTCGGACGTGCTAAGTATCGCTATGGCAAAAGGTCTAAGACTTCACGTTCAGGTTTGATAGATGAAAGTCATTCGTTATATCTCAGGGATTAATTCAGGGGGTCCAGGCCTACGAGTTAGTCGTTGATCATTGAGGAGTCTTGATCATACCTGATATTATATCGAACCGCTAGGGTAACACACTTAAGGGGTTTCGACAAGACAACCGGAAAGGAAGGAGATCACCGGGAGCTCCCGGGAGAGGTCCGATGGAGATAGATCTTTGTAGATCTTGACAAGACAACCGCTAGGGTACTACTATATCTGCATAGAATAGATCTTGGCTAGTTTAAGGATATCGTTGCTAGGAAATTTTTTGTTTTCTGCACACGATCCCCTTCAGTGGTATCAGAGCCAATCTATCGTAAGATATAGCTGTACGCTGTTAGAACCCGTGCTCTGCACGGGGGCACCGTTCCAGTTATTTGCTACCCTCTAGCGTGCACTTGTGTATTCCAGCGGCATTGAGTTGATGAAGCGGCCCGGACCGACTTTACGCGTACGCTTACGCGAGACTGGTTCCACTACTGACATACGGCTTGTACCGTATCTGTGGCTGGCGGGTGACAGTTTCTCTCTCTTTAGTTGGTCTTCGCATTTTCAATGGAGGGCCCGAAAGGGATGCTTAAACATGCAATTATTGGATCGTTGTTGTGGTCATAAGATTCGTAGGTATGAAGCGGTTCTATTTACGAAAGCCCCAAGCCACGTAAAATATGCAAAAGATAAAGTAGAAGCGTCTAACTTTATTTTGCAGGGGCTATGTGATATGGTCAAGGTAGGTTTATTAAATTGTTTATAAACTGTGGGCGCCAAGAAGACCATGGCGCGATGGACTATATCACATTGCATTACATTTAATGTTCTGTGTGCATCTTATTTTGTGTGATTGTGTGTTACACGGCGGTAGCTGAATAAGATGATCCCTTCAAAATACCACTAGTGTTCTCCCTCCAACGCGCACCACCAATAAAGTTCTACGTTATGAGGCAGGCCGTGATGATCGGGTGTCATACATATCTTCGTTCGCATACGGTGGGTGTAAGCCATGTTGCACAAGCGTCAGCGTGGAGGTCTTTGGTGGCGAGCCTAGCATACTCAGAGGTATGGCCTCGGAACAGGGAGACCGAAAGGTCGAGCACGAGTCACAAAATTGGTGTGGCGGACGATTTTGTCTACTCCTGAAGTTGTGCCGCCGGCTTTGATGATGAGGGGTGGTGCAATGGATGGGGGTCGTGTAATCGCTTAAACGACCAGGAGGGATGTTCGTTTGAGTGGGAGTTATGTCAGTTATTTTCTAAAATACTATAACTCAAAATTATTATGAACAAAGTCTTATGTTGTTGCAAATTCCATTGTAGATGTCTCGCCCCTCGTTTAACCTAGGTCTGTTCCTTGAGAAAGAAAAGCTTAAGACCAATGGGTCAAACTTCATGGCCTGGTTCCGCAACCTGAGGATCCTCCTCACTCCCCATAGGGTGGCCTACGTCATTGAGGCCGCCATAGGTGACCCTCCTGCAGATGATGCCTCTGAGGATGAGAAGAAGGTCTTCCAGACCCGATCGGAGGATTCTGCCTTTGTCCAGAGTGGCATGCTCTACGCCATGGAAGCCGACCTGCAGAAGCGCTTCGAAAAGATGAGCGCCTTTGAGATCATTTCGGATCTTAAGGCTGTCTTTGCGCCGCAGGCTAAGGCTGAGAGATATGAGGCTTCTGAGCTTTTCTTCTCAGCCAAGATGGAAGAGCATAGCAGTGTGAGCGAGCATGCAGTCAAGATGTCTGGCTACGTTCAACGCCTGAATGCTCTGGAGTGCAAGATTCCCGATGAGCTGGCGATTGACAGGGTGTTGCAATCGTTGCCACCGAGCTACAAAGGCTTCGTCATGAACTACAACATGCAGGGCATGGCTATGTCCCTAGGTGAAGTGTTCGTGATGCTCAAGACTGCTGAGGTAGAGATTAAGAAGGAGCACACGCTGTTGATGGTCAACAAGACCGTTGATTTCAAGAAGTCCGGTGGCAAGGGAAAGCAGAGCTGGAAGTCCCGGAGGGAGGCAAAGTTGGCTGCCAAGTCCAGGACTAAAAAATCTGGTCCCAGAGCTAGCGTGGAGTGTTTCTACTGCAAGGGGAAGGGTCACTGGAAGCGCAACTGCCCCAAGTATCTGGAGGATAGGAAGTCTGGCAAGACGGTCGACAAAGAGAAAGGTATATTTGATATACATGTTATAGATGTGTACCTTACATCCGCCCGGAGCAATACGTGGGTATTTGATACTGGTTCTGTTGCTCATATATGTAACTCTCAGGAGGAGTTACGGAATAGAAGGCGGCTGGCGAAGGATGAGGTGACGATGCGCGTCGGCAACGGATCGAGAGTCGACGTGGTGGCTGTCGGCACGCTCCCTCTGCATCTACCATCGGGATTAGTTTTGGTTTTAAATAAATGTTATTTTGTGCCATCCTTGAGTGTAAACATTATTAGTGGGTCTTGCCTGTTACAAGACGGTTATTCATTTAAATCAGTGTCAAGCAATTGTGCTATTTATATGAATGATATCTTTTATGTTGATGCTCCCGAGAGTAATGGTTTATTCTTGTTGAATCTCGATCGTAGTACTCACATCCATAACATAGAAGCCAAACGAATTAAGTGTAGTGACGATACCGCCATGTTTTTGTGGCATTGCCGTCTTGGTCATATTGGTATAAAGCGCATGAAGCGACTCCACTCCGATGGACTCTTGGACTCGTTGGATTTCGGATCCCTCGATACATGTGAACCATGCCTCATGGGCAAAATGACCAGGACACCGTTCAAAGGTTTCGTTGAACGGGCGTCGGATTTGTTGGGGATCATACATACAGACGTATGTGGACCAATGAGCGTTTCGACACGCAATGGTTATCGTTACTTCGTCACCTTCACTGATGACTTGAGTAGATACGGTTATATCTATTTGATGAAACACAAGTCTGAAACGTTTGAAAAGTTCAAAGAATTCCAGAGTGAAGTTGAGAACCAGCTTAATAGGAAAATCAAGCATCTCCGGTCCGATCGCGGTGGAGAGTACTTGAGTTTTGAGTTTGGCACACATCTGAAGAGTTGTGGCATAGTGCGGAAGGTTTTGTTAGCGGTAGCTGCCTACTATGATTATGAAATCTGGCAGATGGACGTCAAAACGGCCTTCCTGAATGGAAACATTGAGAAAGAGTTGTACATGGTACAGCCGGAAGGTTTTGTCGATCCAGGAAGTGCTAACAAGGTGTGCAAGCTTCAGCGATCCATCTATGGATTGAAGCAGGCATCTCGGAGCTGGAATCTTCGCTTTGATGAGGTAATCAAAGGTTTTGGATTTATCCAGAATGTGGAAGAGACCTGTATTTACAAGAAAATGAGTGGGAGCTCGGTTGTGTTCTTAGCACTGTATGTTGACGACATATTGCTAATAGGGAATGATGTGGAACTTCTGAATAGCGTGAAGGAATATTTAAACAGTAAGTTTTCCATGAAGGACTTAGGAGAAGCTGCGTATGTTTTAGGCATAAAAATCTACCGTGATAGATCAAGGCACCTATTAGCACTAAGTCAGAGTACTTATCTTGATAAAATATTGAAGCGTTTTCATATGGAGAAGGCAAAGAAGGGTTCTCTGCCGGTTATCAAGAATAAGATATTGCGTAAGACGCAGTGTCCGGTGACGGAACTGGGTAAGGCCGAAATGACGAAACATCCTTATGCTTCAGCCATAGGATCGATCATGTATGCAATGTTGAGTACTAGACCAGATGTGGCATTAGCTCTAAGTTTGACAAACCGGTTCCAGAGTAATCCTGGAATGCCGCATTGGGTAGCTGTTAAGAGCATTCTTAAGTATCTCAATAAGACAAAGGAAATGTTCCTTGTGTATGGTGGCTGCGATGAGGAACTTGGCGTAACGGGTTACGTAGATGCAAGTTTCTGCTCAGACCCCGATGACTGTAAGTCACAGACAGGTTACGTGTTCAAGGTGAATGGAGGTGCCGTGTGCTGGAGAAGTGGGAAGCAACCCATAGTCGCACAATCTACAATGGAGTCGGAGTACATTGCTGCCTGCGAGGCCGCGAATGAAGCTGTGTGGCTGAGAAAGTTCGTCATCGAACTTGGAGTGTTCCCGAGCGTGCAAGACCCCGTGGTCCTCTTCTGCGACAATACGGGTGCCATTGCAAACGCCAAGGAGCCCAGGTCTCACTCCACCGCCAAACACATTCTCCGACGCTTCCACGTGATACGTCAGTACGTACAAGGAGGCGATGTGAAGATTTGCAAAGTGCATACGGATCTGAATGTGGCAGATCCGCTGACGAAGCCTCTCCCGCTTGATAAGCATGAACAGCACCAATTAGCTATGGGTGTTAGGCTTTTACCAAGTTGTAATCTAGATTAAGTTGTACTCTAGTGCAAGTGGGAGACTGAAGGAGATATGCCCTAGAGGCAATTAATAAAGTGTATTCTTTATCATATCTCATTTGTTCATAATAGGTTTTTGTGTCATGCTAGAACCGTATTAAGCGGAAACATTAATGCGGGTGTGATACGCAAACAACCAGGTCCCTAGTAGCCTCTACTAAGACTAGTTTCGTTGCGCGATTGATGATCGAGGTTTCCCGGTCATGGGGCATGGCGCCGGTCGGCAATGCGAGTCATATCGCTGGAGAGTGATGTGATGGACATACCCAGATTTGGAGAACATAGTCATTACACCTTTGACCGTGAGATCAACTCTTATTGATATTCCCCGAAGATACTTTGATTGCACCAAACGTCGTATCTTATTTAGTATGACAATAGCGGTGATACTTTTGGGTATTGGAAAGGAGTATTGAGACGAGGGGTCAAGAGCGGGATTTGCCAGTCCGCGTAGCAGGATAGATACTCTCGGGCCCACTCGGTGAGATCTTGTCTAATGAGCTTGCAAGCATGTGACTAGGTCACGGAGACATGAGATCATGAACGAGTAGAAGATAGCATCGTCGGTAACGGGGTCGGGATTAGGTATGGAGATATCTATGGAACGACACTCGGACGTGCTAAGTATCGCTATGGCAAAAGGTCTAAGACTTCACGTTCAGGTTTGATAGATGAAAGTCATTCGTTATATCTCAGGGATTAATTCAGGTGGTCCAGGCCTACGAGTTAGTCGTTGATCATTGAGGAGTCTTGATCATACCTGATATTATATCGAACCTCTAGGGTAACACACATAAGGGGTTTCGACAAGACAACCGGAAAGGAAGGAGATCACCGGGAGCTCCCGGGAGAGGTCCGATGGAGATCGGGCAGCGCCGAAAGAGTTTTCGGGGCTAGGAAATATTATATATATTATGTTTGATATTAATTAGTGTTATTAATATGCAAATATGATTTTATATATTTATTTTCGAATTTATTAAGGCATATTTCCCTAAATGGGCCTTCCGGACGAAAGAAGGCCCAAGAGGGGAAAATTCCCTAGGGGAATTCGGTGGGGGCCAGGAGGGCCGGCCTAGGTGGGACACAAGGGGCCCACCAGGGGGCCGGCGCACTCCCTTGGCCGAACCAGGCTGTGGGGGGTTAGTCCCACATTGCCTGGCTGGCAAGGTTGGCTCCCCTTGGGAGCCTATATAAGAAGGGGCACCTCCAGCCTTTTAATTCACCAATTAATTCCTGATTTCTCTCTCGATCTCGTGGTTCCCAAGTCGGAGCCGCGCCGAGCAAGAGGAGTCGGGGATCTCCTCCACCATAGCCCGCTGCCGCGCTGCTGGTGTTCCGGTCCAAGTCTTCCGCTGCTCGTCCTGGACTGGAGCTTCGGAGGCGTCGTCTCCACCGTACGTGTGCGACTCCCTGCGAGGTACTGCGCTAGCGGTACTCGGAGGCCTGCTTCCTCTACACGACCTTGAGGTCGGCTTCGTCGGTCTGCATCGACAACGTTTGTGCGGGAACGTAATCCCCGCTTTCGGTCTACAAGGGTACGTATTCCGATCTCCGTTCGTACTACTATATCTGCATAGAATAGATCTTGGCTAGTTTAAGGATATCGTTGCTAGGAATTTTTTTGTTTTCTGCACACGATCCCCTTCATATTCCCTAAGGGCGCAAGGCCGTCGAGAATAAATGGATCTTTAAGAAGAAGAATTATGTTGATGGTAATGTGACCGTCTATAAAGCTCGGCTTGTCGCAAAAGGTTTCCGACAAGTTCATGGGATTGACTACGATGAAACTTTTTCAACGGTAGCGATGCTGAAGTCTATTCGGATTTTGTTAGCAGTTGCTACATATTACGATTATGAAATATGGCAGATGGATGTCAAAACAGCCTTCCTAAATGGAAACATTGAGGAAGAGTTGTACATGGTATAACCGGAAGGTTTTGTCGATCCAGAAAATGCTGGCAAGGTTTGCAAGCTTCAGCGCTCCATCTATGGATTGAAGCAAGCATCTCGGAGCTGAGATCTTCGCTTTGATGAGGTGATCAAAGGTTTTGGATTTGTCCAAAATTTGAATGAGACCTGCATTTACAAGAAAATGAGTGGGAGTTCGGTTGTGTTCTTAGCACTATATGTAGATGACATATTGCTGATTGGGAATGATGTGGAACTTCTGAATAGCGTGAAGAATTATTTAAACAGTAAATTTTCCATGAAGGACTTAGGAGAAGTTGCATATGTCTTAGGCATTAAAATCTATCGTGATAGATCAAGACGTCTATTAGCGTTGAGTCAGAGTACTTATCTTGATAAAATACTGAAGCGTTTCGGTATGGAGATGGCAAAGAAGGGTTCTCTGCCGGTTATCAAGAATAAAACATAATGTCATTACTACGGAGCTCCAGCAGATCTCCTTGGATGGTCATGGATATGACACAAGAACTTATACCTGGGGAGGTACAAGTTTCACTGCCGGGAAGTTTTATAAATTCATGTTCACTGATGTGCAATGTGACCCGAATGTCAAAGCAATCTGGGCGTCTCGATGCTTGCCCAAACTGAAAGTTTTTCTCTGGCTATTATTCCTTAACCGCTTAAATAGTAAAGAAGTTATGTTGAAGAGGCAGTGGACCCTGGAGGATGGACCTGATTGTGTTCTTTGTGCTAGCCACATATTGGAGGACCGTGAGCACCTGTTTTTTGATTGTACCTTTGTGATCACATGTTGGGACTTCCTTGGGATTCAATGGGATATCAGAGTTCCTCTCCTTGAAAGAATTGCTCTAGCTAAAAGGGATTTCCAAGGCCCTTGTTTTTTTGAGATTTTTGCTTCAGCGGCATGGAATATTTGGAAAATCCGAAATGCTGCCATCTTCCAAGATATTTCTCCGAGCTTCAGAAATTGGAGAATTAAGTTCGTCTCGGATGCGACTGTTCATCAACATCGCCTTAAGGACTCCTTGGTCCAGCAACATCTCTTGTGGATTAGGAATCTTGTTCCTGCCATTTTTTGAGCACCTTTGTATTTTGATTTATGTTTAATCCCGCCCCTTTCTTCCCCCCTGATGTACTCCCTGTAAAACTGCCCCCCCCCCACTCATATATAAAAATAAACCGTAGGGATTTTCCCTACGGTAAAGGTGCAAAAAAAACATTACGAAAGGCAAAGTGTCCCGTAACGGAACAGGGTAAGGCCGAAATAACTAAACATCCTCATGCTTCAGCCATAGGATCAATTATGTATGCAATGTTAAGTACTAGACCTGATGTGGCATTGGCTCTAAGTTTGACAAGTCGTTTCCAGAGTAATCCTGGAATGGCGCATTGGATTGCTGTTAAGAGCATTCTTAGTACATAACTTAGTAGTCTAACAGACAAGTAGTACATACATAACTTAAAGGATAGTCTCACGGCAGTGCATACTTTGGAAGGACAATGATGTCGTCTAGAGGGGGGGGGGGTGAATAGGCGGTTTAAAACTTTTCCGGTTTAGGCTTGATAATTGCGGAATAAAACTAGGTGTTTAAATTAACAAGCCGACAACCTAAATAAACTAGGCTCACCTATGTGCACCAACAACTTATGCTAAGCAAGATAAACAACAAGGTGATAGCAATAGAATACTTCAAGCACGAAGGCTATCACAATGTAAAGTGCATAAGTAAAAGCTCGGGTATAGAAATAACCGAGGCACGCGGAGACGAGGATGTATTCCCGAGTTCCTCCTTGTTAAGGGAGTACGTCTCGTTGGAGAGGTGTGAACCGACACAACGGTTCAACAACCACAAAGGTTTCACCTTCTTCTCCGATGAACCGCATCACAAAGGCTTGGTTCACCTTCCACTATCGGAATTCCTTCGAGGCGGAATCCGGAGCCTTTCAACAACAATCCGGGGCACAACCCACAATGGGATTGGGGGCTCCCGAACGGCTTCAAGTGACCACACAAGGGTCCAACCACCACAAAGGCGTCTAGGGTCTAAGGACCCAAGAGTAACAAGCTCACAAACTTTCAACTTCCACGAATCCTCGTGGAGAGCACACCGATGCACCAAATGCAAAAGGCAAGAGCACAAGTGCTCAAAATCCTTCACTCTCAAATTCCAACAAAGCAACAAATGCTTACGGGGGATTAAGAGAGGAAGAACAAGGAGGAGATGCACCAAGAACTCCAAGAGCAAGATCTACAAGGTTTCCCTCACTTAGAGGAGAAATCAATTGGTGAAGACATAGATCAAGATCACCTCTCACTTTCCCTCAAATATTAGCAAGAACCATGGGAGGGATTGAGAGGAAGAGCAAGCTTTCCAAAGGGCAACAATGGAGGAAAGAGGTGAGAAAGAATTGCTCAAGAGCTTGGGAACCGTTGGGGAAGAAAGCCCCCTTAAATAGCTCAACCCAAAATCCAGCCGCTGGGTGCAGATTCGCGCCGTAGCGGTACTACCGCTGGCCCTAGCGGTACTACCGCCCCCCTAGGGAGTTAGGGCATCAAAACAGGCTGAAAACAGGCTTCCGTAGCGGTACTACCGCCCCGGCGGAACTACCGCTCCCAGTACCGCCGAAAACGACTCTCTGTTAGCTCCGGCGGTACCTCGGGCGGTACCGCGGCGGTACTACCGCCACAACAAAAAACTGCAGAAACTGGTAAACGAAAACGTCAATATATTTTCCATCCGGACTCCGTTTTTGATGATTTTTGGCTCGTTGGAATCGTTACAACGATCTCTACTTGAATGTGCATAGAAACATCACATTCCATCATGTGAGGATAAAACCAAATGGGGAAAGGTTGAACTTTCCTAAACAATGCAAACTAGTAAAAACTCCTTCATAAAAAACGCAACAAGATATTCATACGAAATCTGTTTTTGATGAACTAGAGCTTAGTATGGAGATAAACCAAGCTCTAAATCCTCACATGGATAAAAGGCAACAAGTTTTCCAAAGTAAAACCATTTTCGAAGGACTTGGTCTTGTCATGAAGATCACGACAAGCACCAAAACTCAACATGGAGAAAAACCAAATAAGAACCAAGAAAGATGATATGCCAAGCATGCAAAGGTTTGAGCTCTCCACAAAGATGCGATCAAGTTACTCACTCGAGAGACCTCTTGATAGTACGCCTATCTATCCTATAGCCCTATCAAGATCATACCTTTGCCATGAGCATTCCACTTGAGCTAGATGATGACGATCTTGACTCTCTCAGGTTGAAACACCTCTCTTGTTTGTGCTTGCTAGCACATGCTTGATGAAGACTTCTACAAATGCTCCCCCATACTCCATTATGGGAGGGCCTCGCTAAGCTTCGTCTTCATGTCTCCTTTGCAAGCTTCAATCAAAAGATATCTTCCGAGATGCATCCTATTGAGCTTGCACTTCATCTTCTTCTCTTGATATGTATGATGGCTTGAGGTTAAACATGATTGTTCACTCAATCTTCTATTCCAAGCCATACTTGTAATGATCTCAACTCTACACATGACCATTCTTCATATAAACCCTTTGAATAGACCATTGGTCATTAAGTCATCTTGAAGAGTCCAACACATGAACTCCTATAATTTCCCATGGACAAGATCTATAAGAATATCTCAATGTGAACATTAGTCCATAAGGATTGTCATTAATTACCAAAACCACGCATGGGGGCAACCATGCACTTTCATACTTAGCATATCAAGTTCAGTCATAGCTTAGTAGGAGGTTAAGTGATTGCTTCCCAAAGTTCATGGCACACACATCATCACCATTTCCAGACCACCTGATTGCTTTCCAAAGTTGATCAGCCAAATTTCATCTTCTTTGATCTTGTACTCTTGGACCACCTTCCACCAACCAGAAGTAATCATAACATTGTTCTTCCCTTTTGATTTCTTCATAGTAATCTTCAGCTTCTCAGAACCTCCTCCAATGCCGTCAACTAGGATAGTCAAAGGTACATCTAGTTCACTCTGAAGATACACTTTGGAAAACTTAGCTCCAATGTCCTTTAAATTAGTAACATAACAACAACATATCTTAGAGTAACATATTGAAAGGAACTCTTAGACAAACAGTCACATAACAGTAGTATAGGATAGAAAAGGGTACCAGCTTGCATTTTCGTTCAATAACATTGGAGTTGGTCATCCTGTGCAAATACATTGTGGGATTTTGTTCCCACCCAATTGGCCACTTAATTATGTTCTCCACCATTAGCTCACACAACTCCTGTAGCGAATTCTGTTGCTTCCTTGAGAGGTTCATATCATTACCATAATGGCAGTACTTGTCAAAGATCAGCTTGTCATTTTTATAATCACCTTTAGGACCTACAAGGAAATAGAACTAAGAAATTTAGACAGTGTTTAAGAAATGCATGTAGAATTTTGTTTTAACAACAACAATTATTATTGGTTGGGATATGGGCACCATACCTCTGAACAGATGTCCATCATTTGATCCACTGCTTGTTGGGATAGCATCCAGTGGTCCTTGTTCAGCAGCAACATGTCCTTTTTGAAAAACAATCTTCAAGTGCTCGTACAAGTCTGGATCGACAGTACCTTCTTCCTTCCCCTTCTCGATGGTTTTCATCAAGTCAGGATGAATAACATCCTTGTTGCAGAGAAGACAGTCATGGTTGCAGTGATGGTTTTCATCATCACTGTCTACTAAGTCAATGAAAACCTTCTTACTGCTTGATCCCATAGTGTGCCTGCTAGTGCAAAAAGACATCATCACAGGAATATTAGTACCCATTCTTACTGCTTGATCCTCAATAAAGAAATATTAGTACTAAATAAAGCAATATGAGTACCCATTAGTATGAGATGCTACTACTTCAAGGAATATTAGTACTAAATGAAGCAACATTAGTACATATGGAGTAAAAGACAGTATGTAGTACAAGAGATATTAGTACAGATGCTACTAGACACTATGAGTTACAAGAATTACAATATGGTCATTGGCACATATGGCATTTAGTATGAGTTACAAGAATAGTAGAACAGTAAGGGGACCATGTTTCCATCTAGTATGGACACTGGCATTTACTACGAGTTGGCATCTTCAATCCGACAGAACACACATCTAGAACAATAAGGCGACCATTTTTCCATAAATGGACATGAGGATTCAGAATACATCGTCGTGGAGGATGAAGACAATGCATCGCTGTGGAGGATGAGGACCGTGGTAGAAGCCAGGGTGGGAAACTTACTGCGTGTGGTGACTCCTCGCGGCATGTCCGACGGCGGCGGTGAGACCGACGGCGGCGAAGAGGGAACCCTAATCGGCGTGTATGCGAAGAGGGGAGAGACTGATACGAAACCCTAACATAGCCGTCACTTAATCGTTCGACAGTTTACATTGTAGTCCCCAATGTTATTACGTATCTAAACCACATCCTTCCGCAGTGTTAAATTTCAAAAAAAAAACTTCTTCCTTATTCATTTGTTTCACACGGATTCCACACGGAATTCATTTGTCTCACACGGAAACCACATCCTTCTCACCGTCGCTCTCCTCGCCGCCAAGTCCTCGGCGCCGCCGCATCCTCCTGAACGTCGCCGCATCCTCCTCAACATCTCCGTCGAGGTTGCGTCTACGTCGAGGTTGCGCCGCCGTCGAGGCTCGACGGCGACCGTCGCCGAGGCTGCTTCGCCGTCGAGGCTCGAGGGCGACTGTCACCGAGGCTGCTTCGCATTTGAGCCTGCGCCGCCGTCGAGGCTGCGTCCCCAAGGCCTCCTCGTTCACGTCCCCAAGGCCTCCTCGTTCACTAGTTCAAGGCTGCGTCGCCATCTCAGATTCATCTGGTATGATTCCTCCCTACTGAAACCTAGCCGTGCATATTATGAAGCACTATCCTCCATATGTAGATCTAAATCCTATCATGCTCCTCGTATTAGGAAGAAGTCCCCATGATTATTCTAGCAAAACGTGAAGGAACGGAAGTAGAACTGCATCCGTCGATGTCTTACCTTCGCCGCATGTGTACAAAACCTGTGATAGATCCTTCATCTTCTACTTCGAACTGTGCTGGACATGAGATGGTATCCATATGGTAATTGCTACTGAACCTGCTCTGTAGTTTACATTCAGTTAATTCATTAGTTCCAGTGCTACTAAATTATGCTTCATGGACTTAATTGTGTCTTTGATTGTGTCTTCTGAGCAGTAATTCTGAGCAGTAATTCATTTCCCTCCCTCTTTTTTTTCACATAATGGAGCACCTCATTGTTCATCTAGCCACTGAAGTATTATATGCTGGACCAGCTCAGTTCAGGAATATGTGGGCTCCAGAGAGATATATTGGGGTAGTAAAGAACTGGGTTCACACAAGAAGCCATCCTGAAGGGTCAATTGCTGAGAGCTATGTCTTTAACGAGAGTTTGACTTTCTGTTCAAGATATTTGCATGACTGCTCAACTAAATTCAATAAACCACCTAGACATGATGACATCTCAACATGCAATACATCCTGTGACAGTTACTTGAGATTAATTGGCAAACCTATGTCTGCCTTTTCTACAGATGTGCTAGACCATGTATCATGGACACAAGCTCAAAGGCATGTACTGTTCAATTATCCAAACATTAGTATATATGCAAAAGAGCACACAAAAATCCTAAGTGCAGGAAGGAGACAAAGTAGAAGAGAAGTGGACAAAGCCCACCACAAAAAAATTCATACGTGGTTTGTTGAACATGTGCAGTCTCAACTTGATAAAGGGATTCAAATGCACAAAGATGTATTGTTGTTAGCTCAGAAACCATATATGATGGTGAGGAAATACATAAGCTATTGCATCAATGGATGCACTTACCATACAAAAGCACACAATAAAGGAAATCAACACAATGTGATGGAGTATATTTATCATCACAGACCTCAATTTATGCAAGTGCAAAGGATAAGAATCCTGTACTAGGAGGTGTTGAATATTATGGTAAGGTATTAGAGATTGTAGAATTGAACTATGCAAACCAAGGGCATGTAGTACTCTTCAAGTGTGAATGGGTAAGACCTCCTGGCATAAGGGTAGACTATTCTGGAATAACAGAAATCAACTTCAACCATGTCAATAAAGGAAGTGAAATGGCAGTTGAACCTTTCATTCTTGCTAGTCAAGCAAAGCAAGTCTATTATTTACAAGATCTCATTGATGTTGATTGGCATGCTGTTGTCCATCCAGAAATTAGAGATTACTATGACATGGAACCTACACATGATATTTGATGATGTTCAATTAGTGTATGTTTACTATACTTGTATTTCAAATATTTAATCAATATTACAGAAGCATGTTACTGACATTCTATTATTTAATTTCAGCAAACCCCAATTTGGATAGCCAAGTGAGGAGAAAGGAAGAGGTGGACCGTAGGCTTGCAGAACTAGGGATCTCACCGAAGCAAGGAGAAAATAATAATGTGGAAATTTTTACCAGATTCATGGATGACGCAATAAGTATAGGCATTTACAGACCACATATACCAGTAAGAAGACAAAAACACTAACATTTGATGTTTTATATTGTGTTCACCATTATGTGAAGTATGTGATTTAAATTATGTATTTTTAGAATACAACAATATATGAAGAAATCGAGGAAGTACAAGAGCATGATAGTACATCAGAAGATGAATGTGATAGTGATGCAACCACTGTAGATGGAAATGATAAAGAGCAATTGGAGTTTCCTAACAATGATGAAACAAATCAACAGTGTCCCTAGGAGAACACACATTCTGCGGCCACAAACAATGGAAATGTGCAAGGTACAGTGTAACATTGATGCCTGCTTGATTCAACTATTACTTTTATTCTAATCCATTTCTCATGATGGCAGGTTCAACAGAGAAGAGAACAAGAGGCCCTACAAATCTAAAAAGGTTCTGGAAGGATTATGATCCCAATTGCAAGATAATTGTAGAAATGAATAGATATGGACAACCCTGTGGGTTACAAACTTGCAAGCTTACTAACTTCATTGGGACACTTGTGAAAGGTAAAGAAATATCACTGTGTGCATCTAACTGGTCAAAAATACCACATAGCCTGAAGACTAAACTTTGGCAGACGGTGCAGGTAAATTCCTGAACTATGTGCATTCTCAATAATATCTGAATTCAATCCATCTATGCTTGAGTTATATAAGAATTTAACTTTACTGTGAAATCGTAAATGCAACATTTTTTCAAAGTTGATGATTCATTAAAGTTCCGGGTGCTTAAATCTGCAAGTAAGAAATGGAAGGGGTTCAAAGCTCTGTTGAAGAGAAAATATTACAAGTCTGAGTTGTCAACAAGAAGGAAAATTAAAAATGGTTGCCAGAACAGAATTCCTCCTGAACAATGCAAATGGTTAGTTAAATGCTGGAAGACACCAAAGGCAAAGGTACTGACTAGAGCAACTCAACATGATTTTTTAAAAATATAGCAAGTTGTACTGACTAGAATAACTATCCAATAACTGTTGAAATTAAGTGATAAGAACAAATCAACCAAAAAGGATCAAGAAAACTACAGGCATACAACTGGGTCCGGAAGTTTCGCAGTTGTTGAGGATCAAGTGGTATGTCAGTACACTAGTTAAGAATAAGATTATCTGAAATTATTATACTAGATGAGAAAAATCTGAAATGTTTCATACTCATTTGTAGGAGATACATGTTGGAAGAAATATATCAAGAGCAGAGCTTTTTTGTGTTACACACTCAGACAAGGATGGAAAGGGAGTTGATGAATTTGCAAAGAATAAGATGGTAAGTCTACTATATTTTCTGTATGAACTTTAATCATGCAATAACATGTATTGCATGGAATAATTGTAACATTTGTTTCCCATAAAAAATACATCATGCTATCATTGATCATTATGACAAGAACCTAGAGTTGAAAGGAGAAGAACCAAGTGAAACTGATCTGTACTCTACACTATTCCCTAAGACAATGAAATCTTTGAGGCATGGAAAAGGACTAGTTGTAGGTGGAGCTTCAAATGAAAGACTAGCATTGGCAATGTCTAGACTGCATGGCATGACCGTAGAAAATAGAGAATTGAAGGGTTTTGTCATGAGTCTAGCTGAAAATCAAAAAAGTTTGATGGAAAGAAGTGATGGTCTTGAGTTAAAGTGCAGTCAAATGATGATGCTTATAGAAGGTGGTAAACATCAAACACAGGAAGCTCAACATGAGAAGGCAGTTGCTCAAACATCAGCAGGAACTCAACAAACAACAGCGGATTCACATCAACAAGAAGCCATACAGAAGAGACAAATAAATCAAGAGGTAGAATAATAGTGTTTAAAAAGAATTATTATACACTATTATGAACTTCAGTGACAGGATGTTTACCTAACTTTCAGGAGCAAGACCTCATAAAAGTATAGCTGGAGAAGGTTGAAGAAAACAAGAGACATATTTCACAAGTGACTAATGCAGGACAAGCCACAAATTCACATACAAAAGGGGTAAGCTTTCTGAGAACAGTTGACATTGAATATTATGTGGATTGCATGAAATTTACTGACAGGTTGGTACCCTAACTGCAGGTTGAAGTGTTAAATGGAGACAAGAATCAAAAAGATGAGAAGACGGCAGCAAAAAAGAAGCATATTTCACAGGTTGAGACTACAGACAATGAAATGTTACTGTTCTACGAACTTTACTCTGCTGAAAATTTTGTCTGTTCTATGAACTTTGCTGAAATGTTTGTGCCCTATCTGCAGCCTGTAGTGTCAAAAAACCCCAAGAATCAACATGATGGAAACATTAAAGCAATAATTAAGAAGAATTCACAATCTGATGCTCTAAAAAATGAAACCAACTCAAGTACAAAGGAGGTAACCGTGCTTTTAGCATTTACTTTGTCTTGTGCATAATGTACATGTTGTGATCTTCATGAACTTGTCTGACATGTCCATTGCCATAACTGCAGGTCCAAGTGCTGAATGGTGTGAAGTTACACAAAATAAAAGAGACTAAAAGGGTTGATGCTTCTGTACATGGATCTTATTCAAATAAAGAAGAGGTAAACCAAGTCTTAAAACTGAAATGTTCATATTTGTCTGTTGTACATAAGATTCAACCAGTTTCTTCAATAACTGCAGCTTCATGTGTTGAAACAAGTGAAGATAGAAAAAGTTGAAGCAGTTATGAAGCAGAACACACAAGTGACTACAAATGGAAGAAAACCCATGTAAAAAACTAAAGAGGTAAACCAACACTACAAATGTAATGTAACAGGTTGTGTCAACTACAATACGAAATGTAACAGGTTGTGACAATAACTGCAGGTTGCTTCCTTGGAAGGGAAAGATCAACAGTTGAGCCAAATGCTGAAGAAGAGAAAGAGCCTGAAGCAAGTATATTCCCTGAGTAAAGGTTTAGAAGTTGGTCTACTCTCTCCAAACAACTTTGACATGGCAGTTGAAGGTACTATCTGAAGGGGATCGCATGCAGAAAACAAAAAAATTCCTAGCAACGATATCCTTAAACTAGCCAAGATCTACACTATGCAGATATAGTAGTACAGCGGAGATCGGAATACATACCCTCGTAGACCGAATAGCGGGGATTACGCTCCCGCACAAGCGTTGACGACAAAGACGACGTAGCCGACCTCTAGATCGCGAAGAACTCGGCGAGACGAAGACGGCGAAGATGACCTCGAGTTCAGCTGGAGGAAGTAGGCCTCCGAGTACCGCTAGCGCAGCACCTCGCAGGGCGTTACACACATACGGTGGAGACGACGGCCTCCGAAGCTACAGTCCAGGACGAGCAGCGGAAGACTTGGACCGAAACACCAGCAGCGCGACAACGGGCTATGGTGGAAGATATCCCCCTCTCAACTCGGCGCAACTCCGACAAAGGGAATCACAAGATCGAGAGAGAATTGGGTAATTAATTGGTGAATTAAAAGGCCAGGGGTGCCCCTTCTTATATAGGCTCCCCGGGGGGAGCCAACTCACCAGCCAGGCAATGTGGGACTATCCCACATGTCTTGGTGCGGCTCTAGATGGTGCGCCGGCCCTAGGTGGGCCCCATTTGGCCCACCTAGGCCGGCCATCCATCCCCCACCGAATTCCCTTGAGAAATTTTCCCCTTCTGAGCCTTCTTTCGACGAGAAGGCCCATTTAGAAAAATCAGGCTAAATAAAATCGAAAATAAATATATAAAATCATATTTAAACATTAATTACATTAATTATTATCACACATATTATATATAATTTATGCTAGCTCCGAAAACTATTTCGTCGCTGCCCGATCTCCATCGGACCATTCCCGGGACGTTCCCGGTGATCTCTTTCCTTTCCGGTTGTCTTGTCGAAACCCCTTAAGTGTGTTACCCTAGCGGTTCGATATAATAACAGACATGATCGAGACTCCTCTCCGATCAATGACTAACTCGTAGGCCTGGACCCCATGAATTAAACCCTGTGATATAACGAATGACTTTCATCTATCAAAACTGGACGTCTAGTCTTAAACCCTTTGTCATGGTGATACTTAGTGTGTCCGAGCGTCGTTCTTAGACATCTCCATATCTAGCTGACCTCGTTACCGACATCGCTATCTTCTACTCGTCTATGATATTATGTTAGCTGGTGACCTAGTCACATGTTTGCAAACTCATTTGACATAATCTCACCGAGTGGGCCCTAGAGTATCTATCCGGCTATACGGACTCACAAATCCCGCTGTTGACCCCTCGTCTCAACTATCCCCTTTCGATACTCAAAAGTATCACCGTTATTTTCATACTAATTAAGATACGACGTTTGGTGCAATCAAAGTATCTTCCAGGAATAACAATAAGAGTTGGTCTCACGATCTTAAGGCGTAATGACCATGTCCTATAAATACTGGGTATGTCCATCACATCGTTGAACGACATGACTTCCATTGCTGACCGGCGCCATGCCCTATGATCGGAAAACCTCGATCATCAATCGCGCAATGAAACTAGTCTTTGTAGAGGCTACTAGGGACCTGGTTGTTTTATCTACCAGACATGTATTAATGTTTTCGCTTAATACAGTTATAGCATGGTATAAACATATAATGAACAATTAGGATATTGACAATAAACTATGTTTATTAAGTGCCTCTAGGGCATATTCCCTTCACTAGCCAAACCTCAAACCCAAATGAGCTTGGATTAGATGGAGCACGTATCAATGAGTATGTGGAAGTCATGATAAATCTTGTAGACAAGAGAACGACAACCTTACCTAGACCAAGAGGCAGAATCACGAAGATGGGAAGTGCACATGCCAAGTGCATCCCTTGGCCAAGAAATTACGTAAGTTACCAAACTTTCTCTTTGCAAATATGGTGGTTGAAAGTATAGTTAGGGTAATGAAAATCTTTGAACTTTTCATGCAGGTAACAAATCCAGATGGATCCGCAATTAACAGTGCACTTTATCAGGCTGCTGCTACTCTAAACCAGATAAAACAAAACCTGTCAGGGAAAAGACTTGGAGCTTCTACTGCCAGTGTTGTTGCAGGCAAGAAAATTAAGACTTTAGGACTCTAGTTGTTGCTACTCTAAACCAATAGGAACATGAACATTTTGCCATTGCCAGTTCTATTGTCACATTGTCATATAGTTTGCTATTACCAGATTGTCATATACTCTCCTATTGTCATAGAACAGGAACAGTTCTATTCATACTATAATACTCTACTGCATTTGTCTTGTAGTTTGGACTGCACTTGGCCTGCAATGTTTGAATCCGTGGGCATGTAGTGTTGCTACTGTAATGTTGCAATTACTCCTATTGCTACAGTAGTTTTAACTGACATTTAGAGGCACTATCAAGTGCCTCTAATGCCACCATTTAAAGGCACTAACAAGTGCCTCAAATTCCTAGTATTAGAGGCACTTCTTAGTGTTCTTAGTGCCTCCAATACGTGTTATTTGTGGCACTAACTAGTGCCTCCAATTCATAGTATTTGTAGTACTCAAGAACTGCCTCTAATGGTAGCCACTAGAGGCACTTCTTAGTGCCTCCAATACATGTTATTTGTGGCACTAACTAGTGCCTCCAATTCATAGTATTTGAGACACTCAAAAAATGCCTCTAATGGTAGCCATTAGAGGCATTGAAAAATGCCTCAAATTCATATTACTTGTGACACTAACAAGTGATTTGAGGCACTATCAAGTGCCTCCATTTTCTAGTATTTGTGGCACTAAAAAGTGCCTCTAGTAGTAACATTAAGAGGTAATAATAAGTGCCTCAAAAGGACCTTTTGAGGCATTAATAAAAAAATGCCTCTAAAGATCTTTGCCAACCATGCCAAATCCAACACTTTTGTTTTTGCCTTCAAACACTTTTTAAGGCATTTCTTATTTATTTGAGGCACTTTTGAGTGCCTCCCAATTACTATGTGATGTAGTGCCAGCGATTAGGTTGGGTATATTTCCCGACCCCAAATCCCGAATTTCTCGTTCCCGATCCCGAAATTTCCGAACCCGAGAATCTCGAACATATTCTCGGGAAACTGTTTTAAATTCTCGATTTTTTTTTGAGAAATTTGGGAATGTAATGTTGAATCCCGAATATCCCGTTTATCTTGAAAAGATAAAAAAATACCAAAAGCATAGGTGAAACACTAGTCTTTTTCATCCTTGACGAAGCACATGTATGCGATGTTCGGTGAATTTATGACTAGACCGGGTATTTTCCCTCTAGTGACCCAACAAGTCGGTAACAACCCTATTCTCTCAGGCACACCTATCCCTACTCGACCAATAAGCCTACTCCCATGTACATTAAAATCTAAATTTCGGGAAATTCAGGATTTTCTGATCCCGATCCCGAATTGAATTAGCGGGAATCAAATTTTCTAATGTAAAATCAGGAATCAATTTATGAATCCCAAACTTCTTATTTCTTATTTCCCGAAATCCCGAAGTCCCACCCTAAGCCAGCGGTATGGGCGATGGTGCGGTGGTGGCGGACTACGAGCACGGTCGGTCTTCGACGGCGAGGTCTCTTGCCGGAGCGGACTATGAGCGCGGTCCTCGACGAAGTCTTTTAGGTCTCTTGCCGGAGCTTTATTTTTTTGACTTGTCTTGCCGGAGCTTCTATTAACACGGGCGATGGTGCGGCGGTGTTTTCACCGTCGACAGGATAGATTCTGCGCGCGGACAAGACCCACGCGGATTTTTTCGTTTATGTTTTGGAAAAAGACATGCGGTCGGTAATTTATTTTCCGTTGACCCGAGATGGACACGTGTTGCGCTCTCGACCCGGAGGATCGCAGGAAATTATCCCCGGGTGACGACGCTCAGCACGCTCAACTCCGTCCATGTCAGCGGCCAATCCGTCCTAATTCGGTCCCCCGGGCAGTTCAACTCCAACCCCGTTCCTCCCCGGCTCGCGCGCGATCCGGCCGCGCTCTGACCTCGCCGCCGGCGATGTCCTCCTCCGTCTCCGTCGCCGCGGAGTGGGATCTCCTCTCCGACCGTTTCTACCGCCGCATCACCGTCTACTCCCCCCTCCCCTGGTCCTCCCCGGCCAGCACCACTGCCTCCTCCTCCGGTGGCGGCACTGGCGGGGTCGGCCGCCTCGACCTCTCCACGCACATCGTCGCCGCCGCGCCCTTCGGTGGCCCGATAGCCGCCGTCCGCGACGACTCGAAGATCGTGCAGCTCCACTCCGAGCCCTCGCGCCGCCGCCTCCTCCTATTCTCCGCTGCCGGCCACCCCCTCGCCTCCTCCCCTTGGACGCCCCACCTCCCCCGCCTCCACTCGCTCGCCTTCTCCAGCTCCCTCAAACTCCTCGCCCTCCTCTCCGATGGCTCACTGCTTCGTTTCCGCCTCCCCGATCTGAATCCCATGCCTAGCTCTAGCCCCGTGCCCCTGCTCCCACCGGCCTCCGGTGGCGTCGCCGACGCGGTTTTCTGGGGAGGTGGCGTGGCTATCCTCACAGAGGACAACCGGGTCGTGGTCACCACAGACATTGAGGTCGACGACCCGCACCCACGGGAACTCGCCGACCCGGCCGTTGGCGAGGACGAGCAGGTGCTCTGTATGGCCGTGGTGGAGCCACAGTTCGTCATGTCCGGGAGCCCTGAGGTTTTGCTTGCAGTCGGCGACCGGGTAGTGGCAGTTGATGAGGATGGCGTGCAGGTTCTCGGAGAGGCACTGGAGATTGGACCCGTGCAGAAAATGGCGGTGTCACCCAACGGGAAGCTGCTTGCAGCGTTTGCACATGATGGGCGACTGCTTGTTATCCCCACGGATTTCTCCAGGATCATATTCGAGTACGAGTGTGATGTAAGCATTTGGTGCAGTGCACTGTTTAGTCTCTAATCTGCATCGATTCTAGGCTAAAATTGGTGCATTCGATCATTGTTTGGCAGCATTACTCTTTTGCACAGTTATTCACTAGTATTTATTTCCATATTGTAGTCTGCATTACCACCGGATCAAATAGCTTGGTGTGGTTTGGACAGCGTCCTCCTCTACTGGTCTGAAGTGCTTTTGATGGTTGGCCCCAATGGAGACCCAGTGCAGTACAATTATGATGAACCCATAATGCTCATTCCAGAGTGTGATGGCGTAAGAATCCTCTCAAATTCAAGTATGGAATTTCTACACCGAGTTCCAGATTCTACTACATTAATTTTTGGCATTGGAAGCATGTCTCCAGCAGCATTACTGTATGATGCAAGAGACCACTACGACAAACAAAGTGCTAAGGTAATTTTTAATTCCCTTTCTGACGTAGTAGTAGATAACCTGTGTCTTTGATGATATAGCACATGTAGGCATAACATAGTCACCTGTGATGACGTGAACCGTCCTTGATTCATGCCTTGATAACTACCTGAGAGATAGTAAATAGAGGAGATACCAGGGTCCTTCAAAGGGGTAAACTAGACTAGATTTAACATGCATGGAGTCCAGTTAACGACTAGTACTCCAATTAATCCCCAAATACTTGACTAAATCTGATCCGAGCTCCCACAACTAGTACCCTTTAGTGTTTTAGACTTACTGGACTCTCCTCCTTTCTTACTCGTCCACGACTGGATGCATGCCACAACACTGCCTGGACTTTAACGAATGCTGCCACGCAAAGCTAAATACCGGTAAGACTAGTGTAGGTATAGTCAGAAATTTTGGCAGAATACTTCTCTTTTATATAAATACATTGACATCAAGCGAATACGAATGTATCCATCCACATGGGTATACCGTTCAATATGACTCAAATTAAACTTAATACCAATATGAATCCATATGAACCAACTCTGTGCAATACATTGAAGTGCTTGCAAGCTAATTCATTTTGCTAAGACTGTTTTCTAAAATTTTGAGTTCTGCCACACAGAATATTAGCGGGTAAACTAGGGTCTGAATGATATAGATTTTTTGATAATGGTGCTTACTTCCATTCCAATGTAGATATGGTTTTAATTAGTTCGTTTGGTTAGACTACTTATCATTTGTTCTTTGGAGACAAATTTTTCTGTCAAGCATTTCTATTTACTGCTTATTGAGTTAGTATTGATGGTGATGCTAGAGAGATGACTATTCAGTTAACAAGTAAATTTTGACCAGAGGGAGTACTATACAAGTATATAATAACCAATTTATATATTTAACCATCCCACCTCATTTTTCATATGCAATACTGCACATGCAGAGTAAGATACTAAATATTGGGCTCTTCATTTATTTCTCACTTTTATTGACATTTGTTGTAGAGTGGATAATTGAAACTACTAGAATGCACTTTATGGCATTCACCATGTGCAACTTGGAATTTTATGAGCACTATTTGATGTCTAAATATGAACAATTTTGGAAATTCTTCTTACATCGTCTCATAAATAGGCCCCCTTTCCCTGAAAACCAAAGACAGGACATTAACAAAGATCTACACTCGCAGGCTTACGATAACTATCAGCTTATATCATCTTCCTTGTCCGAGGCGATTGAGGCGTGTATTGATGCTGCTGGATATGAGTTTGATGTTTCACGCCAACATACATTACTTAGAGCTGCTACTTATGGCTTAGCTTTCTGCAGGTTATTTGTTGCCTGTCTTTGGGATACTTTTTGTTACATCATTGTTTTCGTTATTGCTAGCAATCACATGCTTATTTTTCAACCCTACTGTCATGAAATCGGTACGTATTAGTTATCAGTTTATTACCTACTAATGCCGAGCTCAATCTATATGAGTACTATATACTCTTGACAGGTAAAAATTTATAACATTGAGATTAACATACACTCCCTCCATTGTCATATTAAAGGGCGTCCGCTCGTTACAGAGATTAAAATGCATTAAAAGTAGTAAAAAAACTTTAATGTACTTCTAATACAAGAATTATGTACACATTAATGTAGTTGTAATATGACTATTCGAGCATGCTAGCCGTGCATGCAGTTTCAGTTAATTTCTTGGTGAAAAGCCATTGTCGAGCACCTCATGCATCTGCAAACTTTATTTCTATGTTGTAGCTTCCCTACGAGTCTTTACATCTTGCATGATGTATAGAGAAAAGGCAGTGGAGTGTAGATGAGAGAAATAAGAATTAATAGCACTTTGGTAGTTGTGTGTGCCCTGCAAAGCAAAAATTCCTGCTCAAATTCATACGCCTTATAAAATGTAAAGGAGGGAGTCTTTAATAAAGTATATCAGTACAATACTTAGAACATTTTATTAAATTACGGCCTAGATCCCACTTTATTTCTAACACTTATTTTGGGTAGTACTTTTCTTTGTATAGAATAATGTATTGCTGATATTTTAACTTGGTATTGATACCCAGTTGGCTTTGGCAGTCAATTTCCACCTGGACGATTTCAAGAAATGTGCAAAATGTTGCGAGTTCTAAATGCTGTTCGTGACCCTGAGATTGGAATGCCACTGACCATTCAGCAGTACAAGGTTTGTATTGCTTTCAGATTCTGTATTTAGCTTGTCCGTTATCTTTGTTAGCTTTTATATCTTTTTTTTTCCTGTTCTGTAGCTGCTTACTGCTCCTGTGCTCGTTGCACGTCTGATTAGTGCTAATCAGCATCTTTTGGCACTTCGCATCTCTGAGTACCTTAACCTGAATCCGGTAACCACCTTTTTCTTTCCTTCACATTGTCCCGTGATAAGTTTGGTTTGATATTGCTTAAATACAGTGTTAACCGTCACTGAACTATGTTCGTAATAACTCAACATACATACAATGAAGTTCCCTTCTGTTAGAGTAAGTAATGGGCCTGGGCCCATTAGTCTTAAGGGTTTACTTAGGGGTCAAGTAAGCCTTGCTTGGGAGTCAAGGAAACCCCTCTATATAAGGAGGGGAGATGTATCAATCTAATCAAGCAAGAATTCAGAGGAAAACCCTCCCTCTTGCCCGGCCGTGGGACAGGATCCCCGCGGCCGGCGATCCAGCGCGCCCGCAACTCTCTCTCCCTTCCCCCTCAAACCCTAGCAACCATAACATCTGGTATCAGATTGCCTAGGTCTCAGGGGTTCCAACGGCCCCAACATCGACACCACCTCCGCCGTCGACACCACCGCCATGCTCGGCGCATCCGCGCCGCGGGAAACCGCCCCCGTCACCGGCGCCTAGGGAGCCGCCGCCGCCGCCGACCCTGCCGCGGTCCTCGCCCTCCTGCCCGCGGCGCTGACGGACATCGCCGACAGCCTCCGCGCCCTCCGCCTTGACTTCGCCGAGATGAGAGCGGGCCAGCACCCGCCCCCACCGATCGGGCCGCCCGCGCCCGCCGATCAGCCACCGGCGGCAGCCGTCGCCAGCAAGGGGCGCTCCACCGTGCAGTGGCCAGCATCGCCCTCGCCGCTGCCTGCCTGGCTCGACGGCCCGCCCATCTACACCGAGGCGGCAGCACAGCCGACGGTCCAGCAGGTCGCTCCCACCTTCGGCGGCCCAGGGGGTTTCGCCCCGCCACCGACGGCCGCGCCGTTTGCCCCACCTCGACATCCAGTCTGGGAGAAGATCGATGCGATGGCGGCTTGGGCGTCGCAGCACAAGCGGTCGCCGCCGGCGCCGACCCCCGCACAGCCGTCGCTGCCGCGCTTGGCCGCGACCACGGCGTCGGTCACCGCGGCGCCGCCGTCCTCGACGGCTGCCCACCACGTGTCAGCGGCGGTGAAACTGCAGGCTGCTGCGCGCGGCCTCCTAGCGCGTCAGCATGTGCGGGAGATGCGTGATTTCCAGCTGCAGCGCCTCCAAGTTGCGCTTCACGGCGCACGAGACCTTGTTCTCGTCCGCTGTGTGGGAGATCTTGGGCACTCGATTTTCCCCACGGGCGGCGGGCACGCTGTTTTCTCCGCGGGAAGCGACCTCCACGTCTACGACATCGACAATCAGCCAGCGGGGAGAAGACATGGTGTCACAGACGGGAGCGCACCGCGTAGTGCCACGGCATTCCGCCGCCGGCCGCCGCGAGGGCTCCCTTGGTCCCGATGGCGTCCTTGGGATCCAGGGGGCTGCACACGCACAATTTTGGCGCGCGGAGGATTCTTGCCACATCGTTCGGAGTCAAAAAATAAAGAGTCGGAGTCTCATTCGGGTTAGCTTATTTTCAGGTCCATCCACTAAGCCGAGATGTAAAAGGCTTAGGTCGATATAAGAGTCGGAGTCTTGTTAGGTTGCAGCTCGAGGACGAGCTGCGTGTCCAGGTGGGGTGTAGTGTTAGAGTAAGTAATGGGCCTGGGCCCATTAGTCTTAAGGGTTTACTTAGGGGTCAAGTAAGCCTTGCTTGGGAGTCAAGGAAACCCCTCTATATAAGGAGGGGAGATGTATCAATCTAATCAAGCAAGAATTCAGAGGAAAACCCTCCCTCTTGCCCGGCCGTGGGACAGGATCCCCGCGGCCGGCGATCCAGCGCGCCCTCAGCTCTCTCTCCCTTTTCCCCCTCAAACCCTAGCAACCATAACACCTTCACCTTTCTATTTTTTTTGACAAAGATAATACTCCCTCGGTAACGTATATAAGACGTTCGGTGAAGGTAGTTTAGCATATCCCAACGTCTTATAAAAAGATACAGAGGAAGTAGTAAACACTAAACCTTTTCTTTTATTACTTGTTGGAGTTTAAATGGATCAGTAATTAGTAGAACATCATGTTTTCGAACTACAAGCTGGTCTGAACTTGCTATTTTGCAAAGTAACTGGTAATCATGTGAGGTCCTAAGCGTATCAGTGGGAATACTTGCCACCTACTACCTCAGTTTTTTAATATAAGACGTTTTAGCCTTTTGCCACATTCACATGTCCAAACTTGTATCTAGACATGTTTTAGTGTCCATATTCACTCATTTTTATGTGTATCTAGATAACATGTGCAATAGCTAAAACATCTTATATTAAAAAACGGAGGGAGTAATTGTGAAAGAGGATATCATGTTTTGAAATCCTTGCATCAGTAACAATAAATCTATCTGGTTAAGTAACACCAGTTCCATTTGCACCTTAAATCTTTTTTAGGAGGTTGTGATTATGCATTGGGCATGTAAGAAGATAGCAGTCTCAACTGCAATTCCAGATATAGTCCTTCTTGAAGGTTTGCTTGACAAGGTTTGTGTTTCTTATAGTCAAACTCGATACTTGATGATTTTACCTGTCAATACTAAGCAATTGCATCCCCTCACCCCCTGCTTTACAATTCCTTCGTATTGCAGCTCAGGTTATGCAAAGGCATATCATATGCTGCAGTGGCAGCTCATGCAGATAACAGTGGCATGCGGAAGTTGGCTGCCATGCTCGTTGACCATGAGTCCCAGCCCTCGAAGCAGGCAAGTTTTCTTATGGCTTGTGAGCAAGGTGGAAATCTTTTTTTGTGTGCTTGTGAGTAAGGTGGATAGATGTAACTTTAGCCTTTCAGCACTTTCTTGGGCTTTGGACATTTTAGGCAACAGCTTTGTTGGTTCGCGACTTCGCGTTACATGTCTTCATTATCTTCATATTTTGCACCACCTTTCCTCTCTTCCTAAATATGATAATATGGCGTTCCTAATGTTTCTTGACCATTGTTCAGCTCAATATTAACATTTTAGCTTGAATGAGTGATGTTTGAAAAGCCATATAGTGGTCAGAATATTATGATTATGACTCATCATTCCTTTCAATAGATATGAATAAGACTAAGAACATGACATGTCAGCTTCGTACAAGCATGCAGTAAACAATAAGAATGTTCAAAGAACATAGGAAACAAAGTTAATTCTACTCTAATAACTTAAGTTGTAGGACTCAGGACTTCAGGTATGCTAAAGGTGATATTCTGTATAACCAAATGACACAGTTTCTTAGACTAACTATTTGAAAGAAGTATCATGGTTGTCCTAGTAGTCAGGTTCTAGTGGAGGAGGTGGCTAGGATGTAATAACTGCATTAAGGATCTTGCTAATAAGTGCATATTTTGGTGCAATCAACCTTCATTTTAGATGATAGTTTCGTTTTGTGAGCTGCCCTATGGCTGCAGCTGGCCCTGTACCTTACAAGCTGCTAATATACTGTTAGATTGTGTATGAAATAAAGAGATATGTAAGTAACTGTGTACAAACTAACATTTTCTTTTGCGTAAACAGTAGTACTGTCATCCTCTGAATTGTTTTATTTTTTTGCAGATTCCGCTGTTGCTAAGCATCGATGAACAAGACAGGGCATTACAGAAGTCAATTGAGAGCGGTGACACTGATCTTGTGTACCTTGTTCTTTTCCATATCTGGCAGAAGGTAGCTGTAGAAAAGGTTAACTAAATCTCCCTCACCCTCTGAGAATGGTATGCCGAAATAAGGCACTGCTGCTGGGAATCAATAGGAGCCAACTATTAACATGCTGTAGTTATGGGCGTGCCACCTTTGATCTTCTAGCTAGTTTCTGGGAACTGGAACGAAAATAGCTTCTACTCATTAAGTTCTTGGTGATGTTTGTTGACACATTCTATTTTGCAGAACGCTCCTTTGGATTTTTTTGGTGTAATCAACGCAAGGCCCTTGGCTAGAGATTTGTTTATGGCCTATGCAAGGTGATGCATTTGCTCTGTTTCTGCTTCTTCTGTTACATGTATATCTTTGTTGAAAATTCAATGTCTCTATTGTGCACACAGACACTCTAAACATGAAGCTTTGAAGGACTTCTTTCTATCAACAGGGAGACTCCAAGTAGGTTGCATATGTGATAATCTGTCTATGTATCTGTTCTAATGTGTCGTACATACTGTTTTTCATATTATTTCAGTTGAATAAACTTTTAATAAGCTCAGTGAGAGGTTTTTCTTTCCGTGAACTAAGCAATCAGCTCATCTATATAGTTAGTAAGATATGATGGAAGAAGGGATGAACAGAAAATTTGACGTGCTTTGGTCAGCAGTATCACGACTTCTATTTTACACTGTAAAACTCTTTCCCTAAACTATTGAGAGCAATTGCAGGATGCTGCCTTTCTTTTGTTGAAAGAGTCGAGACAATTGGAGAGGAATCCAATGGCAAGCAAGGGGCCTTCTCTACATGGTCAACAAGGGAGGCTTGTTGAGCAGGCCCAGAGGCTTTTTGCTGATACCAAGGAACATATTTTTGAATCCAAATCTGCAGAAGAGCATGTTAAATTGCTAAGGTATAAGATGATTTGTCAGATTATCTTGCAATTTGAAGATGCTAGCCCCTCATTCTTAGGACAAAGTTACGGCAATTTGGTTGTTAGCATCTTGCAATATCCAGAAAATGAGCCCTAGAATTGTTTGATGCCCAGTTCGTGTGAAAAGATTCATCAAATGAATTAAAGCTCTGGGACATGAAGGCAAATGAGGCATAATTACATTGCCTATTTCACTTTAGAGGTACTTAGGTAGGGCGTATCCACTTGAGCATCATGACCCCAGCTTGTAGGATAGGTTCACATATCTTGTAGCTCACCATTTGCTTACATGATGTTGCTATTAACTCTGTTTCCACTTTGACCATTTCTGATTCTTTTTCCTTGCCCTCAGAATGCAACATCAGCTAGAAGTTTCCACAAAGCAAGCAATATTTGTGGGTTCTAGTGTCAGTGATACAATAAAAACTTGTATAGCAATGGGAAATGACCGAGCTGCAGTCAAAGTGAAATCAGAGTTCAAGGTTTGAAAAATGTCTTGCAACGATTTGTTCTTCCCTGTTGATTATTCTGATCTTGATTTTCTAATGGCCATGATGCTGCTTAGGTTCCTGATAAAAGGTGGTACTGGCTGAAAGCTTGTGCTTTAGCAACAGTTGGTAATTGGGATGCGTTGGAAACATTCTCCAAAGAGAAGAGACCACCTGGAGGTAGGTTTTACCTATCTGAGTTGGATTTTCGTGAGTAAAGTTGTACTGAAGAAATAACAAGTTCATGTTTCATCATACTCCAATCATTGTTCCAATGTATTAACGCTTCATGATCATATTATATATGAATATCTTATTATCCTTCTTGTTTTATTTACCTCCAGGCTATAAACCTTTCGTGGAAGCATGCATTGATGCTGGTCAAAAAACTGAAGCTGCCAAATATATCCTAAAATTAACAGATAATGCTGAAAAATCTGAGGTATGATTATGTATAGCCAAAATCAAAATGTCTTCTAACAAATGAGGGATCATACAGGAAGCTTTATGCATATCAGAGAGCTCTTGTTGTCCTTTTCAATTAGAGTGAATTCCATTTCTTACCTCTTTTCATAAGAATCTCCTCACCTCATGTTTGAACATTCGTGGTAAGTTTTAACCGGTTTAATTTTTCTGCCACATTTTAAGCTTTAGTTGTTATATTGTGTCACTTTTTTACCCCATTTAGCATTTATTCTAATTATGACCAGATGGGCCACATGTCAGTTCCACATGTCTCTTAACTGAATGGGAAGCGTAAAATTTCTCAGCATGTCCACAAACCCCACGGCCCAAGCTGCTCACGGTTGTGCTTGCGGTCGCTCTCGCCCAAATCCCTAACGAGAGTTGAGATAGGGAAACAAATGCCTAAGTCGACGCGTTGTGGATCGGGTTCGGGCACGGGTCGAGTTTGGGGCCATATAGACATGCCTAGAGATTTCAGCGCTTCTTGTTTGGTATCCATTTGCCAGCCACGTGGACCTCAGGGCTCAACCAGTCAAAAACAAGTAAAGTAATAAATGGGATTAAGTGACGCAACATAACAACTAGGATATAAAATGTGGCAGAAAATCTTTAACTGGCTAAAACCTGTACAAATGTCCAAAGAGTGTAAAAAGTGGAATTCACCAATTCGGTTACTTTTGATTTATATAGCTTGCTTATACTGGTAAGCATTACAAAGGATTTTTTATCTGAACTGAAGCCTTCGGGAATATATAGCTTGTTGAGGATGCAAATAGATCAAGTGGAACGTGGGTAAAACATATACAGATTTCAATACTATATCAACCCTGGTTTTTACATGATTGGCCGCTAGAAGATGTCCTTGGTAGTTTGTAGTTTTAGAGCAATGACACGTTTGTTTTATTTTTTAGCATTACATCAGCAGATCATATATGAGGCGACAGTTCACAGAATCTTGAACAGTTCAAGTATGAACTTACAAGAAAGTAGAAGGAAACACAAATTCACTGTACATAGCCACTTCTATGTTTTTCACCTATGCAAACGCACATCTAATCATCTTCCCATCATTCTCCAGGCATATACACGTATTGGTATGCACGAGGAAGCTAAAGCAGCAGCATTACAGGCTGCTAACAACGGTGACGAGCTATTTGGTCGTCTAAAGTTTACTCTGGGACAGAATGCTCTTATCGATACATTACGGGATCGATTGTCATTTCAAGGAACATACTGAGACATGTGCAAGCTCATGTCGCATGCCTTCTGTTTTGTGTTTTGACTTTCATTGTGCATCAACCCTCACTATGTGAATATCCCATCCGATAGAAATTGAGGATCTCCACATCGATGTGAAGTGTGTAGAAGACGCTGGACATGTTGGAGGCTTTTTTGAAATAAAATGAGTAATATAGGGATCCTGAATTTGTTCAGATTGCAGTTTTGCTTGAAACTTACTATATTTTGGATAGATCCTGTATCAGACTACAGAAGACTATCTCAGAGAACGATGGTGGATTTGTACGATCAGTAGGTATAGGTGTGACCCTTTGACAACCGGAATACCAGATGCACGGGGAGGTTGGATAATATCTGGACGTCGGCTTGTGTACGATTTGGTATAGGCAGCCACGAGGATCAATCGCACGTAATGGGCAAGACAAAAATACAAGGCGCTGACTAACTACAAACACGAATCTTGAAGCACAAATCAAACGGTTCTAGACATGACTGAGAACCTCTCTTGTACTATTACACGGACTGTGACCTGGCCTTGCAATGGACTGTAGCGATGCCGCCTTCCAAAGCCGAGGCGTATATGTCTGTTTCAAACCGATCCCGCGTTCTTTCCAAATTAATTCCTTCAACCGGGACGAGGAATCCGAGTGCATTGCCTTTGCGAGCCATGTTACTCCGGTAGTCCGATGACGACTCGAAGCTTGATTCTTTCGATATATAATGCCGATCGAGTGCAGGGCATGCGCCGTTCGCTACTCTCCTCTCCCTGATCGTCGACAACCAGCTTTCTCCTCGGTCGATACTGCTCGCCCCACCTAGCGAACCTAGCGAACTACCTCGTGTTCCATCTCCGATCTTGATGGCCATCGCCCACGCCGCCGCTGTCCGCGTCGCCGACCACCGGTCATGGAGCTGCAACGGGAGGCCCATCTGGGGCATCGACGACTACGGCGAGACGGGCGTGCTCGGCCACGGCTCCTTCGGCACGGTCATCAAGGCGCGCTACTACGGCACCGGCGAGAGCGTCGCCATCAAGATCTCACCTCGAGCACCAACCATGACGCGGTGCTGCGGGAGGCCGGCCTCCTCGCGGCGTGCAGCGGCCACGGCTCCGTCGTCCAGCTGCGCGCCATGTCCTGGGACCCCGCCACCGACGCGCTCTCCCTCGTCATGGAGTACGTCGGCTCGAGCCTCCACGACGTCCTCCGCCACCACCGCTACTCCCGCCCGTACCCGGAGGCCGACGTGCGCTGCGTCATGCGGCAGCTCCTGGCCGGCGCCGCGCACATGCACCGCTGCCGCGTCGTCCACCGGGACATCAAGCCAGAGAACGTCCTCGTCGGCCTCGATTGCGTCACCGTCAAGATATGCGACCTCGGCCTCGCCATGTCCATGACCCAGCCCCCTCCGTACGGACGATGCGGCACCCGCAGCTACCTCGCGCCGGAGGTCCTCCTGGGGCAGCCTGACTACGACGCCACGGTGGACGCCTGGTCGCTCGGTTGCGTCATGGCCGAGCTCCTCCGAGGCCAGCCCATCTTCGGCGGCGCGAAGGACGACGCCGACCAGCTCCACAAGATCTTCGACATACTTGGCGTGCCGGACGAGAGATCTTGGCCGGCGTACTACTCCCTGCCGCTCGCCGGGGACCTGGTGACGCCGCCGAGCATCCCCCACCACAACAGGCTGAGAGAAATGTTCCCTGAACGCCGCCTCTCCAGAGAAGGGTTCCAAGTACTCAGCGGCCTCCTCTCCTGCGACGCCAACAAGAGGCTGCCGGCGAGCGACGCCCTCAGGCATCCATGGTTCACCAACAATTTGGACGACGCTCCAGACAGCTTGTTCTGAAATGTACTCACCCGTTCCTAAATATAAGATGTTTAAGCATTTGTCCACATTCACATGTATACAAATGTATCTAGACATATTCTAGTTGACATGTTCACTCATTTTAATGTGTATGTAGACAACATGTTGACAACCTAAAACGCCATACATTTGGGAACGGAGGGAGTATTTCCTACTGTCTCTGTTCTTGTGACAGGCATGTAACTGCAATATTTGTAATGATCTGCTGCATGTTTTGCTGAGTATAAGTTGTAGAAGTTAACCTCGTTGCTCCGTGTATGTATAGGATTAGGAAAAGAGCAAGTACGAGTCCTACTAGTAATAGGATTCCTACTCCTTGGAGCTGTTGGCCTTGGAGCCGTTGGCCTTTTCGGACGTTGAGCTGTTGACGGATTCGTTGTCAGTTTTTCCCATTATCTTCTCAACCTGACTCTGATACCAAATGTTGGATTCTAGCCTCTTGGAATCGTTGCTTTTGCCAAGCAAAACACACACATATTGTATGTTCAGCTAGCCTCATCAAGCAGCACATACGTGTGTGTTTTGCTTGGTAAAAACAACGATCTAAGAGGCTAGAATCCAACATAAGTTCATTTGTAGCCAGAAATAGTCGACTTATGTTCAGACAAATAACCATGTGTACTTGTGTAGTTTGTCCTTCTGGTTGGGTTTGCACAAGAATAGTAAACATGACAACTACAACTACTAACATGTGAAACACAAACATATTAAATGTACTAATCCACGTGTAGAGTAGCAGCATATGCGCAAACACATCCATAATTAAAACACAATTGGGAATACGTCACATGTGTTTGTAGAGGAATTAGCTATTGATGCAGATAGGTTCACTGCTTCCAAAGTAACAGTGATATTATTGATGACGATGTTGGTGAAGACTGGTCGAAATAGAGGATGTCCGCGGAGGCGAACCGCAACACCGACTGGTAGACGACCCGTGGTGAGGACCCGAGGTGATTGACAAACCTTTAGGACGTATATATATATATATATATATATATATATATATATATATATATATATATATATATATATATATATATATATATATATATATATATATATATATATATATATATATATATATATATATATATATATATATATATATATATATATATATATATGTAGGACATATTCATACTACACCCGGGTGTAACTACACCCATGTGTGTTTCACGCGAGTATGGAGTATCTATCATACCGGGAGGTATGTAACATGTAGTATGGAGTATATAATGTTATTTTAGTACTAAAGATAATTCTTTTTAGGCAGTATGTAAAAAAATTCTACATACTTCTCTTTTATATGCATATATATGCATATATGACGGTATTTTGAGTATATAGTGTAAAATATTAGGACAATTGCAATTTTTTGACGAAACTTATTTTAGGGTATCTTAGATATAGTATATGAACATACTCAAACCAATAAAGTATGACAAATACTTCCGTAAGGTGGTATACGAGACATGGGTGTAGTTACACCCGGGAGTAGAAATCATTTAACCTATATATATATATATATAGGAAAATGGTTCTGTACTCCTGAGCGTACATACTCCCACGTTCAATATACCACATATCTGAAGTATGTATACCTCTTTATCATTTTTAATATACTTCATTATACAATAGTAGATACCCCAAAGTGAATTATGTGAAAAATTTCATTTGAAACTATATATTTTGAATTATTTGCACATATACTGCCTTTTTTACACTTAAAATGGTATATTCAAATTATCAAGAACTCCGATGATATTTTTTCATACTTCTTTTTTTGAGGTATCTTAGAATAATTAATGAGGTATATAAAAAATTATAAAGAGGTATTATACCTATGTATGTGAGGTATATTGAATATGGGAGTATGTACACCTGGGAGTATATAATAGGAGTTCTATATATATATATATATAGGACATATTCATACTACACCCGGGTGTAACTACACGCATGTGTGTTTCACGCGAGTATGGAGTATCTATCATACCGGGAGGTATGTAACATGTAGTATGGAGTATATATTGTTATTTTAGTACTAAAGATACTTCTTTTTAGGCAGTATGTAAAAAAATTCTACATACTTCTCTTTTATATGTATATATATGCATATATGACGGTATTTTGAGTATATAGTGTAAAATATTAGGACAATTGCAATTTTTTGACGAAACTTATTTTAGGGTATCTTAGATATAGTATATGCACATACTCAAACCAATAAAGTATGACAAATACTTCCGTAAGGTGCTATACGAGACATGGGTGTAGTTACACCCGGGAGTAGAAATCATTTAACCTATATATATATATATATATATATATATATGGTAGCGCTATTTGACTCCCTGGGAGTAGAATAGTTATTCTACACCCACCCCATATCTTTTAAATCGTAAAGAATTTTTACGTCACGTAAATTTTGTTTTACTTCGTAAGTTAATAGGAATATAAAAAAATATTAACATGACGTAAAACTTTATTTATGTGGCATATATAAAACAATTACGTAAAATACGTAATTTATCTATTTTTACAATATTATGACTTATATATTGCATTTCTTATGTAGATTTTTTAGTTATGGGGCAAAATAAATGTAATTATTTGGATCATAAACATATTTTCTTTTATAAAAACAATATAAGAAATCTCGGGTGTAAAATAATTTATCCTGCACCTGGGTGCAGAATAGGGTTTCCCTATATATATATATATATATATATATAGGACATATTCATACTACACCCGGGTGTAACTACACCCATGTGTGTTTCACGCGAGTATGGAGTATCTATCATACCGGGAGGTATGTAACATGTAGTATGGAGTATATAATGTTATTTTAGTACTAAAGATACTTCTTTTTAGGCAGTATGTAAAAAAATTCTACATACTTCTCTTTTATATGCATATATATGCATATATGACGGTATTTTGAGTATATAGTGTAAAATATTAGGACAATTGCAATTTTTTGACGAAACTTATTTTAGGGTATCTTAGATATAGTATATGAACATACTCAAACCAATAAAGTATGACAAATACTTCCGTAAGGTGGTATACGAGACATGAGTGTAGTTACACCCGGGAGTAGAAAGCATTTAACATATATATATATATATATATATATATATATATATATATATATATATATATATATATATATGCATTTTCGTACTATTTTGACTCATTTGACACCCCCTAAATACTTAGGATCTTTGGTCCATTTTACTCTTGCTGAATAGAATGGGAACTGGAAATTAAGGGCTCATGTAAACGTGTAGGAATAGGAAATCCATAGGATTGAAATGTCATGTCTAGTTGAATCGTTTAGGAAGAGTACTTGTGTTTGATGCAGCAAAGGAATTGTAAAAAGAGGTTCAAGTGAATGTTAGAATTCCTATGGGGTGTAGTTCAATGATTCCTATGGGAAAAATTTCTATAGGAATCAATCCTATGAATCAAATGACCAACATTGAACGTAGGAAAATTTTCTATAGGATAAATTCCTTGAAAAATCCTATGGAATTCTTATGAATCAAATGAGCCCTAATAGTTGGGAGCTATGCGGATGGTCAAGGGCCAACTATCTCAAGTGCTTCAGTGCTATGATAAGGGTCTGCTGCCTGTTTTTCTTATTAAGTTCATTTGTAGCAAGGAATAGTCCACAATGTGTTAGACAAATAACCATGTCTAATTTGCTTTCTCGTACCAACCTCTAGATAAATAGCTTTGTCTGTCTGATTGGCTCTGTATAATTGGATGCTCTTCCACATCCACATACCCATGTTACGTGATGTGGAGTGAATTTTGTGTGGGTTTCAGATTTCGAATTTTTCAGCACGGTTCTCGTTGTTTAAGTTCATACATTTTGGATGATCATTTTAAATTTTTCTTCAAAGTTTGTTGAAAGTTTCTGCTCAACTTTGTTGACAGTTGTTTGAAGTTCTTTTTGAACTGAAAGTTCAATATCAGACAGTATGAATTTCTTCCAACATTGCAGAAAGCACATAATAATTAGAAAATTTCCTTCCAAAGTTGCGGAAAGAATATATTTTAGGACAGAATTGCACAGGAACTGTAAATTAACCGTCAACAGCTGCACAGATAGTCAAGGGCCAACCATCTCAATTGTCCTCGATAAAACAACTCAATAACTTTTGGTTACTCTGACATCGATTCATGTATTCCAAAATCATTATGGACAAATAAAAAAAAACTGCACTAAAACAATAACTGAGCAGGGCACGAAAACACAATCACCCCGAACAGATTATCTAGATCAGGCCAATGGATTTTATGCAGATTACTGATAAAAAGGCTCACCAACCATGTCTTACAAGTTACAACGATAAATAAGCAATAGATGCAATCACCATAATAAGGATAAGATCCAACAACAAAAGGAACATTTTTACTCTTGTACTTCGGGCACCCAAAATAACAGCAGGACCACAGCCCCATCACATGAACAAATTCAGCCTCGTCACCTTGAAGGTGGTCTTCAGCTTCCAGGTTTGGTCGCCTGACCTTCTGGTACACAAGGGGGAACTTGATCTTGGAGTTGCCTGGTCTTCACACATCATAAGATACAACGAACATCTTGTACTTATGGTGACCAAAATAACAGCAGGACCACAGCCTAATCACATGAACAAGTTCGGCCTTGTTGCCTTGAAGGTGGTCTTCAGCTTCCTTGTTGGTGGCCTGACCTTCTGGTACACAAGGGGGAACTTGATCTCGGAGTTGTGGAACTGCTTGGTGTTGTCTCGCTTGCAGAGTTTGAAATGGACGGTGCCGGTCTTAATGATCTGAATGCAAGGGGATCTCACACGGTGGCGAGAGGCCATCTCAGTGTACATCTGCTCCACAGCACCATTCAGCGTGGTGTCACGGTACTCCTTGTACATGTTGTGATAGCCAGTTCTGCTCTGGTAGCACAGCCAGATGCCATAGTTCTTGATGGTGGTTGGGTTCTTCTCAAAGATCTGATGCAGAAAAAAATGCAAATCAAGCAAGTACTAATGCAAGATGATCAAGTGATTGCAAAATCCTGAAACTTCATAAAGTAAAAGACAAACCAAAACATGTCTATATAATGAGCAAAAGAAGTTATGTGAACAAAAATCATCAGATTAGGGTGATTCCAAATCACAAATCAGAAGGGAGAAGTGAATTAGAAGTAAATAACAAATATGACAGTAGAGAACTTGCCTGTGACAAGATGGTTCGGTGGGTGGTTGTACCCCCAGCCCTCCAGAGTTCAAACCCCAGGTTGACGCTGGTGTTTGCCAGTTTAGGCAGAATATTCTTCAATGGGAGGCGATGTTCCCGTCGACAGCGAGGCGCATGTGGTGACTGTCAATCTCAAGACCTAACCCGCCAGCTCAGTCTCTCGGAGGTGCTCAAAGGGATAAGTGAAGGGGATCGTGTGCAGAAAACAAAAAATTTCCTACCAACGATATCCTCAAAGCATGCCAAGATCTATTCTATGCAGATATAGTAGTACGAACGGAGATCGGAATACGTACCCTTGTAGACCGAAAGCGGGGATTACGTTCCCGCACAAACGTTGTCGATGAAGACCGACGAAGCCGACCTCAAGGTCGTGTAGAGAAAGCAGACCTCCGAGTACCGCTAGCGCAGCACCTCGCAGGGAGTCGCACACGTACGGTGGAGACGACGGCCTCCGAAACTCCAGTCCAGGACGAGCAGCGGAAGACTTGGACCGGAACACCAGCAGCGCGGCAGCGGGCTATGGTGGAAGAGATCCCCCTCCTCAGCTCGGCGCGGCTCCGACTTGGGAACCACGAGATCGAGAGAGAAATCGGGAATTAATTGGTGAATTAAAAGGCCAGGGGTGCCCTTTCTTATATAGGCTCCCAGGGGGAGCCAACCTTGCCAGCCAGGCAATGTGGGACTAACCCCCACATGCCTGGTGCGGCACTGGAGGGTGCGCCGGCCCCCTAGTGGGCCTTGGCCCACTTGGGTCGGCCCCTCCTGGCCCCCACCGAATCCCCTAGGGATTTTCCCCCCTCTTGGGCCTTCTTTCGACCAGAAGGCCCATTTAGGGAAATCAGTCTAAATAAATTCGAAAATAAATATATAAAATCATATTTGCACATTAATTACACTAATTAATATCAAACATAATATATATAATTTTTTCTAACTCCGAAAACTCTTTCGGCGCTGCCCGATCTCCATCGGACCCCTCCCGGGACGTTCCCGGTGATCTCTTTCCTTTCCGGTTGTCTTGTCGAAACCCCTGAAGTGTGTTACCCTAGCGGTTCGATATAATAACAGGTATGACCAAGACTCCTCTATGATCAACGACTAACTCGTAGGCCTGGACTCCATGAATTAATCCCTGTGATATAACGAATGACTTTCATCTATCAAACTTGAACGCAAAGTCTTAAACCTTTTGCCATAGCGATACTTAGCACGTCCGAGCGTCGTTCCATAGATATCTTCATACCTAATCCCGACCTCGTTACCGACGACGCTATCTTCTACTCGTTCATGATCTCATGTCTCCGTGACCTAGTCACATGCTTGCAAGCTCATTTAGACATGATCTCACCGAGTGGGCCCGAGAGTATCTATCCTGCTATGCGGACTGGCAAATCCCGCTCTTGACCCCTCGTCTCAACTACTCCTTTCCGATACCCAAAAGTATCACCGTTATTGTCATACTAAATAAGATACGACGTTTGATGCAATCAAATACCCAAAAGTATCACCGTTATTGTCATACTAAATAAGATACGACGTTTGGTGCAATCAAAGTATCTTCCAGGAATAACAATAAGAGTTGATATCACGGTCAAAGGCGTAACGACTACGTTCTCCAAATCTGGGTATGTCCATCACATCGTTCTCCAACGATATGACTCCCATTGCCGACCGGCGCCATGCCCCATGACCGGGAAACCTCGATCATCAATCGCGCAACGAAACTAGTCTTAGTAGAGGCTACTAGGAACCTGGTTGTTTACGTATCACACCCGTATTAATGTTTCCTCTTAATAAGGTTCTAGCATGACACAAAAACCTATTATGAACAAACGAGATATGATAAAGAATACACTTTATTAATTGCCTCTAGGGCATATCTCCTTCAATAGGGTGTGCGTGTGTGCGTTCATAGGGGTGGGTGTGTGCGCGTGTATATTAGCGCTTGCGTTGTACTGTGTTTCTAAAAAAACAAATATGACAGTAAAATGACGAAATCACTAACAGATCATGTGTGCTCCTTTAGATGTAGTGGGGTTGATGCGGCAATGCCGCACCTGTGTAGAAATAAAATTTGAATATGCTATTTTGAATAGTTGTAATTTTATGTATGTCTTAATATTTCAGATATATTTGTTGTTGTATTTTTTGTTTGTAAGAAGATATATTGCTTTTTGTATTTTTTGTTTAAAAGTTGTTTAAACATGTGTGGAGATGTGCTAGGAGTAAAGTGTTTTTTTTTCTATAAATTTAGGTATTTTGAATGTATTTTTATGAATTAAGGTTTGGAAGTTATGAATTTTTTGAATTGTAAGTCTTTCTCTGATTTTTCTGTGTGGGTGACAGTGGGGCCCGTACGTCAGTTTTTTTCCAGAGAAAATCGTTTCGGAAATCCAGAGCCGCTGACATGTGGGCCCGGGCTGACGTCGGGCTGGCGTCAGCGGCCCTAGAGATGCCAGAGGTGCCGAGGTCGCGCCCGCGCGGTAGCGCACGTGCACGGGGCCGAGGAGGCGTCGACTGCAAAGAAGAGACGCCGCCGAGTCGAAGGGGTGGCGCGGAGGACCAAATGGTCGCCGGAGTTGAGGAAATCCGCGGCCGCGGATGCGAAGCACGGCGGCGACGTCCGGCGTCGATTCCGGTTGTCCCGGGAATATTTGGCCGGCGAGGCGGACGCGGGAGAGGCGCCGGAGCTCCCCGTGCACTTGGATTTGGCCAGGGAGGCGCGTGGTGGTGGTGGTGGCTGGCGGCGGCGCCGGTGACCTCGGCGGCGCGCGTGAGGAAGAAAGGGAGAGGGGTGGGAATGCGGGCACGTTTTTGGAAAAACGTCTTTCATGTTGTGCGTTTTCGCGTATAGGTCCTTCTCAGTTGTGGGTAATGGACTGCGGGGCGCTGGTCTGATTATTCAGATGCTTTTTTGCAAAAGAGGCGCGGTGACTGGTGGGAGGGACGACGTGTCAGACTCCCATTGGCTATAAATAGCGATGAACAGTGCCAGAGGGTCTGTATGGGTGTGGATTATGCCGTCCTTTATATATAGTAGGATGGCAAGTGTTCAACCGAACTTAAACTATTGCGGCAACCTAGTCATGTCAGTATAAATTAGATTAACAAAACAAGGCCTTGGCACATCAGAGCAAAGTATCAGAACTAATTTGCACATAGATAAGTTCATATAACAACATAGTCATAGTAAACAACCAGAAGAAGCTGCTATATAAGAAGAGGAATGCAGAGTACCTCGTTGATAGCGAGCATCTGACCGTTGCTCTTCTTAACCTTCTTAAGCTTCCTCAGGAAATACCTACAATAACACCACGCGTGAGAAGAGCCGAATCGAATACGGAACGATCGATCCTTGAGATATCGCGAGGAGAGGAGAGGAGACCGCTCACCAGAACTTGCTCTTGGCGCGCACCTCGTTGGTTGCCCAGAGCTTCATGCGGTAGATCTTGGGCTGCTCATCGCCGGGCGTCGGCAGCGCGCGACCGACCACCTGGTACTGATGGAACTGTGCGTGGAGACGAATCAAATGCTCGGATCAGCCAAGCATACCATGGAGACGGCCGTGAGGCTGGACTTACCCCTGAAGGCCCCCATTTTCCGCGAGCTCCTCCAAACCCCTAGCCTAGCCTAACGAGATGGAACTGCGCATGGAGACTTACCCCTAAAGACAAGTGTTTGGCTGTAAACCCTAATGGGCTTTGTTTTTTTTTGAGGGGAAGTAACTACGCCTATTACATACTCTGACTCCATTATAGATTGTGCGACTATGGGTTGCTTCCCACTTCTCCAGCACACGGCGCCTCCATTCACCTTGAACATGTAACCTGTCTGTGACTTACAGTCATCGGGGTCTGAGCAGAAACTTGCATCTACGTAACCCGTTACGCCAAGTTCTTCATCGCAGCCACCATACACAAGGAACATTTCCTTTGTCTTATTGAGATACTTAAGAATGCTCTTAACATCTACCCAATGCGGCATTCCAGGATTACTCTGGAATCGGCTTGTCAAACTTAGAGCTAATGCCACATCCGGTCTAGTACTCAACATTGCATACATGATCGATCCTATGGCTGAAGCATAAGGATGTTTCGTCATTTTGGCCTTACCCAGTTCCGTCACCGGACACTGTGCCTTCCGCAATATCTTATTCTTAATAACCGGCAGAGAACCCTTCTTTGCCTTATCCATACGGAAACGCTTCAGTATTTTATCAAGATAAGTACTCTGACTTAGTGCTAATAGGCGCCTTGATCTATCGCGATAGATTTTTATGCCTAAAACATACGCAGCTTCTCCTAAGTCCTTCATGGAAAATTTACTGTTTAAATATTCCTTCACGCTATTCAGAAGTTTCACATCATTCCCAATCAGCAATATGTCGTCAACATACAGTGCTAAGAACACAACCGAGCTCCCACTCATTTTCTTGTAAATACAGGCCTCTTCCACATTTTGGATAAATCCAAAAACTTTGATTACCTCATCAAAGCGAAGATTCCAGCTCCGAGATGCCTGCTTCAATCCATAGATGGATCGCTGAAGCTTGCACACCTTGTTAGCATTTCATGGATCGACAAAACCTTCCGGCTGTACCATGTACAACTCTTACTCAATGTTTCCATTTAGGAAGGCCGTTTTGACGTCCATCTGCCAGATTTCATAATCATAATAGGCAGCTACCGCTAACAAAATCCGAATAGACTTAAGCATCGCTACAAGTGAAAAAGTTTCATCGTAGTCAATTCCATGAACTTGTCGGAAACCCTTTGCGACAAGCCGAGCTTTATAGACGGTCACATTACCATCAGCATCAGTCTTCTTCTTAAAGATCCACTTATTCTCGACGGCCTTGCGCCCTTCGGGAATATCCATCAAAGTCCACACTTTGTTATCATACATGGATCCTATTTCGGGTTTCATGGCTTCAAGCCATTTCTCGGACTCTAGACTCGCCATCGCCTCCTTGTAGTTCGTAGGTTCGTCTTGCTCGACTAGCATGACGGTGCAAACCATGTTGCCATACCATTCTGGTGCGATCCGAGATCTACCCGACCTACGAGGTAGAACATCTTCCTCGACAGTTTCTCCCACTCCTTCCACGAAGGACGTTTCCGGAATTGCTTCCGTTGCGCCACTCGGAATCTCGAGTTCAGGATCAACGATTTCATCGAGGTCTACCTTCCTCCCACTTACTCCTTTCACGAGAAACTCCTTCTCTAGAAAGGTACCGGTCTTCGCGACAAAAGTTTTGCCCTCAGCTTGGTTGTAGAAGGTGTACCCAACGGTTTCCCGCGGATATCCTACAAAGACGACTTTCTCCGACTTCGGTTCGAGTTTGTCGGGCTATAGTTTCTTAACGTACGCCTCACAACCCCAAACCTTCAGAAACGATAACTTAGGCTTTTGGCCATACCATAATTCATACGGCGTCGTTTCAACGGACTTGGACGGAGCCCTATTTAAAATGAATACGGCTGTTTCTAAAGCATAACCCCAGAAGGACACTGGTAGATCGGTAAGAGACATCATGGATCGAACACTATCTAGTAGAGTACGATTACGTCGCTCGGACACGCCGTTACGCTGCGGTGTTCCGGCTGGCGTAAGTTGGGGTACTATGCCACAACTCTTCAGATGTGTGCCAAACTCAAGTATTCTCCACCGCGATCGGATCGGAGATGCTTGATTTTCCTATTAAGCCGATTCTCAACTTCACTCTGGAATTCTTTGAACTTTTCAAACGTTTCAGACTTGTGTTTCATCAAATAGATATAACCGTATCTACTCAAGTCATCAGTGAAGGTGACGAAGTAACGATAGATAACCATTGCGTGTCGAAACGCTCATCGGTCCACACACATCTGTATGTATGATCCCCAATAAATCCGACGCCCGTTCAACGAAATCTTTGAACGGTGTCCTGGTCATTTTGCCCATGAGGCATGGTTCGCATGTATCGAGGGATCCGAAATCCAACGAGTCCAAAAGTCCATCGGAGTGGAGTTGCTTCATGCGCTTTATACCAATATGACCAAGACGGCAATGCCACAAATACATGGCGGTATCATCACTACACTTAATCCGTTTGGCTTCTATGTTATGGATGTGAGTACTACGATCGAGATTCAACAAGAATAAACCGTTATTCTCGGGAGCATCAACATAAAAGATATCATTCATATAAATAGCACAATTGCTTGACACAGATTTAAATGAATAACCGTCTTGTAACAGGCAAGACCCACTTATAATGTTTACACTCAAGGATGGCACAAAAAAACACTTATTTAAAACCAAAACTAATCCCGATGGTAGATGCAGAGGGAGCGTGCCGACAGCCACCACGTCGACTCTCGATCCGTTGCCGACGCGCATCGTCACCTCATCCTTCGCCAGCCGCCGTCTATTCCGTAACTCCTCCTGAGAGTTACATATATGAGCAACAGAACCAGTATCAAATACCCACGTGTTGCTCCGGGCGGATGTAAGGTACACATCTATAACATGTATATAAAATATACCTTGCTCTTTATCGACCGTCTTGCCAGACTTCCTATCCTCCAGGTACTTGGGGCAGTTGCGCTTCCAGTGACCCTTCCCCTTGCAGTAGAAACACTCCACGCTAGCTCTGGGACCACACCTGTTAGTCCTGGGCTTGGCAGCCAACTTTGCCTCCCTCCTGGACTTCCAGCTCTGCTTTCCCTTGCCACCGGACTTCTTGAAATCAACGGTCTTGTTGACCATCAACAGCGTGTGCTCCTTCTTAATCTCTACCTCAGCAGTCTTGAGCATCACGAACACTTCACCCAGGGACTTAGCCATGCCCTGCATGTTGTAGTTCATGACGAAGCCTTTGTAGCTTGGCGGCAACGATTGCAACACCCTGTCAATCGCCAGCTCATCGGGAATCTTGCATTCCAGAGCATTCAGGCGTTGAACGTAGCCAGACATCTTGACTACATGCTCGCTCACACTGCTATGCTCTTCCATCTTGGCTGAGAAGAAAAGCTCAGAAGCCTCATATCTCTCAGCCTTAGCCTGCGGCGCGAAGACAGCCTTAAGATCCGAAATGATCTCAAAGGCGCTCATCTTCTCAAAGCGCTTCTGCAGGTCGGCTTCCATGGCGTAGAGCATGCCACTCTGGACAAAGGCAGAATCCTTCGATCGGGTCTGGAAGACCTTCTTCTCATCCTCAGAGGCATCATCTGCGGGAGGGTCACCTATGGCGGCCTCAATGACGTAGGCCACCCTATGGGGAGTGAGGAGGATCCTCAGGTTGCGGAACCAGGCAATGAAGTTTGACCCATTGGTCTTAAGCTTTTCTTTCTCAAGGAACAGACCTAGGTTAAACGAGGGGCGAGACATCTACAATGGAATTTGCAACAACATAAGACTTTGTTCATAATAATTTTGAGTTATAGTATTTTAGAAAATAACTAACATAACTCCCACTCAAACAAACATCCCTCCTGGTCGTTTAAGCGACTACACGACCCCCATCCATTGCACCACCCTTCATCATCAGAGCCGACGGCACAACTTCAAGAGTAGACAAAATCGTCCGCCACACCAATTTTGTGACTCGTGCTCGACCTTTCGGTCTTCCTGTTCCGAGGCCATATTTCTGAATATGCTAGGCTCGCCACCAAAGACCTCCACGCTGACACTTGTGCAACATGGCTTACACCCATTGTATGCGAACGACGAGATGTCTGACACCCGATCATCACGGCCTGCCTCATAACGTAGAACTTTCTTGGTGGTGCGCGTTGGAGGAAGAACACTAGTGGTATTTTGAAGGGATCATCTTATACAGCTACCGCCGTGTAACTAATGTATACTATACACACAATCACACAATATAAGATGCACACAAAACATCAAATGTAATGCAATGTGATATAGTCCATTGCGCCATGGTCTTCTTGGCGCCCACAGTTTATAAACAATTTAATAAACCTACCTTGACCATATCACATAGCCCCTGCAAAATAAAGTTAGACACTTCTACTTTATCTTTTGCATATTTTACGTGGCTTGGGGCTTTCGTCAATAGAACCGCTTCATACCTAAGAATCTTATGACCACAACAACGATCCAATAATTGCATGTTTAAGCATCCCTTTCGGGCCCTCCATTGAAAATGCGAAGACCAACTAAAGAGAGAGAAACTGACACCCGCCAGCCACATATACGGTACAAGCCGTATGTCAGTAGTGGAACCAGTCTCACGTAAGCGTACGCGTAAATTCGGTTCGGGCCGCTTCATCAACTCAATGCCGCTGGAATACACAAGTGCACGCTAGAGGGTAGCAAATAACAAGAACGGTGCCCCCGTGCAGAGCACGGGTTCTAACAGCGTACAGCTATATCTACGATAGATCGGCTCTGATACCACTGAAGGGGATCGTGTGCAGAAAACAAAAAAATTCCTACCAACGATATCCTCAAAGCATGCCAAGATCTATTCTATGCAGATATAGTAGTACGAACGGAGATCGGAATACGTACCCTTGTAGACCGAAAGCGGGGATTACGTTCCCGCACAAACGTTGTCGATGAAGACCGACGAAGCCGACCTCAAGGTCGTGTAGAGAAAGCAGACCTCCGAGTACCGCTAGCGCAGCACCTCGCAGGGAGTCGCACACGTACGGTGGAGACGACGGCCTCCGAAACTCCAGTCCAGGACGAGCAGCGGAAAACTTGGACCGGAACACCAGCAGCGCGGCAGCGGGCTATGGTGGAAGAGATCCCCCTCCTCAGCTCGGCGCGGCTCCGACTTGGGAACCACGAGATCGAGAGAGAAATCGGGAATTAATTGGTGAATTAAAAGGCCAGGGGTGCCCTTTCTTATATAGGCTCCCAGGGGGAGCCAACCTTGCCAGCCAGGCAATGTGGGACTAACCCCCACATGCCTGGTGCGGCACTGGAGGGTGCGCCGGCCCCCTAGTGGGCCTTGGCCCACTTGGGTCGGCCCCTCCTGGCCCCCACCGAATCCCCTAGGGATTTTCCCCCCTCTTGGGCCTTCTTTCGACCAGAAGGCCCATTTAGGGAAATCAGCCTAAATAAATTCGAAAATAAATATATAAAATCATATTTGCACATTAATTACACTAATTAATATCAAACATAATATATATAATTTTCATAGCTCCGAAAACTCTTTCGGCGCTGCCCGATCTCCATCGGACCCCTCCCGGGACGTTCCCGGTGATCTCTTTCCTTTCCGGTTGTCTTGTCGAAACCCCTTAAGTGTGTTACCCTAGCGGTTCGATATAATAACAGGTATGACCAAGACTCATCTATGATCAACGACTAACTCGTAGGCCTGGACCCCATGAATTAATCCCTGTGATATAACGAATGACTTTCATCTATCAAACTTGAACGCAAAGTTTTAAACCTTTTGCCATAGCGATACTTAGCACGTCCGAGCGTCGTTCCATAGATATCTCCATACCTAATCCCGACCTCGTTACCGACGATGCTATCTTCTACTCGTTGATGATCTCATGTCTCCGTGACCTAGTCACATGCTTACAAGCTCATTTAGACATGATCTCACCGAGTGGGCCCAAGAGTATCTATCCTGCTATGCGGACTGGCAAATCCCGCTCTTGACCCCTCGTCTCAACTACTCCTTTCCGATACCCAAAAGTATCACCATTATTGTCATACTAAATAAGATACGACGTTTGATGCAATCAAATACCCAAAAGTATCACCGTTATTGTCATACTAAATAAGATACGACGTTTGGTGCAATCAAAGTATCTTACAGGAATAACAATAAGAGTTGATCTCACGGTCAAAGGCGTAACGACTACGTTCTCCAAATCTGGGTATGTCCATCACATCGTTCTCCAACGATATGACTCCCATTGCCGACCGACGCCATGCCCCATGACCGGGAAACCTCGATCATTAATCGCGCAACGAAACTAGTCTTAGTAGAGGCTACTAGGAACCTGGTTGTTTACGTATCACACCCGTATTAATGTTTCCTCTTAATACGGTTCTAGCATGACACAAAAACCTATTATGAACAAACGACATATGATAAAGAATACACTTTATTAATTGCCTCTAGGGCATATCTCCTTCAATAGGGTGTGCGTGTGTGCGTTCATAGAGGTGGGTGTGTGCGCGTGTATATTAGCGCTTGCGTTGTACTGTGTTTCTAAAAAAACAAATATGACAGTAAAATGACGAAATCACTAACAGATCATGTGTGCTCCTTTAGATGGAACTAGTGGAGTTGGTGCGGCCATGCCGCACCTGTGTAGAAATAAAATTTGAATATGCTATTTTGAATAGTTGTAATTTTATGTATGTCTTAATATTTCAGATATATTTGTTGTTGTATTTTTTGTTTGTAAGAAGATATATTGCTTTTTGTATTTTTTGTTTAAAAGTTGTTTAAACATGTGTGGAGATGTGCTAGGAGTAAAGTGTTTTTTTTCTATAAATTTAGGTATTTTGAATGTATTTTTATGAATTAAGGTTTGGAAGTTATGAATTTTTTGAATTGTAAGTCTTTCTCTGATTTTTCTGTGTGGGTGACAGTGGGGCCCGTACGTCAGTTTTTTTTCCGGAGAAAATCGTTTCGGAAATCCAGAGCCGCTGACATGTGGGCCCGGGCTGACGTCGGGCTGGCGTCAGCGGCCCTAGAGATGCCAGAGGTGCCGAGGTCGCGCCCGCGCGGCAGCGCACGTGCACGGGGCCGAGGAGGCGTCGACTGCAAAGAGGAGACGCCGCCGAGTCGAAGGGGTGGCGCGGAGGACCAAATGGTCGCCGGAGTTGAGGAAATCCGCGGCCGCGGATGCGAAGCACGGCGGCGACGTCCGGCGTCGATTCCGGCTGTCCCGGGAATATTTGGCCGGCGAGGTGGACGCGGGAGAGGCGCCGGAGCTCCCCGTGCACTTGGATTTGGCCAGGGAGGCGCGTGGCGGTGGTGGTGGCTGGCGGCGGCGCCGGTGACCTCGGTGGCGCGCGTGAGGAAGAAAGGGAGAGGGGTGGGAATGCGGGCGCGTTTTTGGAAAAACGTCTTTCATATTATGCGTTTTCACGTATAGGTCCTTCTCAGTTGTGGGTAATGGACTGCGGGGCGCTGGTCTGATTATTCAGATGCTTTTTTGCAAAAGAGGCGCGGTGACTGGTGGGAGGGACGACGTGTTAGACTCCCATTGGCTATAAATAGCGATGAACAGTGCCAGATGGTCTGTATGGGTGTGGATTATGCCGTCCTTTATATATAGTAGGATGGCAAGTGTTCAACCGAACTTAAACTATTGCGGCAACCTAGTCATGTCAGTATAAATTAGATTAACAAAACAAGGCCTTGGCACATCGGAGCAAAGTATCAGAACTAATTTGCACATAGATAAGTTTATATAACAACATAGTCATAGTAAACAACCAGAAGAAGCTGCTATATAAGAAGAGGAATGCAGAGTACCTCGTTGATAGCGAGCATCTGACCGTTGCTCTTCTTAACCTTCTTAAGCTTCCTCAGGAAATACCTACAATAACACCACGCGTGAGAAGAGCCGAATCGAATATGGAACGATCGATCCTTGAGATATCGCGAGGAGAGGAGAGGAGACCGCTCACCAGAACTTGCTCTTGGCGCGCACCTCGTTGGTTGCCCAGAGCTTCATGCGGTAGATCTTGGGCTGCTCATCGCCGGGCGTCGGCAGCGCGCGACCGACCACCTGGTACTGATGGAACTGTGCGTGGAGACGAATCAAATGCTCGGATCAGCCAAGCATACCATGGAGACGGCCGTGAGGCTGGACTTACCCCTGAAGGCCCCCATTTTCCGCGAGCTCCTCCAAACCCCTAGCCTAGCCTAACGAGATGGAACTGCGCATGGAGACTTACCCCTGAAGACAAGTGTTTGGCTGTAAACCCTAATGGGCTTTGTTTTTTTTAGGGGAAGTAACTACGCCTATTACATACTCTCCAAGTCCACACTAAGAGCGATCCTAATGCACTCAGGAGCTATTTCATGCCAAGTTTCACTAACTTGCCCGCAGCCTTCCTTCGCTAAGTTGTGTGCCACACCGTTTGCCGTACAACGCGCCCACTTCACCTGAAACTCCTCAAATTCTAGCAATGCCATCTTGAGGTCTTGAATCCAAGGACCATACCTAGATCTGTCCTGCATCTCCGAGTTGAGCTTGGCCACCACTGACGCATTATCATTCTCCAGGATTATCTTCCGCCCCAGCCTCTTTGCCAATGCCACCGCCTCCATGCAAGCCCGAACCTCAGCTTCCTCCGAGTCGGCGAGGGAGGGAAAAAACACACGTTCCCGCAAGGAAGCGTCTGTGATGGTCGCGAGCGACCGCACCCCCACCTCCCTCCTCCGAGTCCTTCGCCTTGGCTCCATCCGCATTTACCTTAATCCACCCCTCCTCCGGCGCCGTCCATATAGTTCTTGGAGGTGTACCATTCTCCACCTTGGTGTCTTGAACGTTCCTCCATTCCTCCATTAGCGCCGCACATCTCCTCGCCAGTTGCATCGGGTCCTCCATCTTGTCCTTCTCCCGTGTGTCATTACGTGCCAACCACATCTGGTATATGGTCATCATAGATAGCCCGACCTCATCCTCCTTAGCCGAGCAAAACCAGTCCAAGAACCATTGCTGGAGCTCGCATGGTGATCGGTTGTCGTCAGCCGGGGACGTCACCTCGAACCCCACCACCTCTCGCAGGGCTTCCCAAACGTGCTGAGAATGGGGGGCATGCCCAGAATCGATGGAGAGCTGTCTCATCCCTCACACAAGCCATGCATTTCACACCAACTTTGATTTTCCGTCGTTCCAGCTCCGACCCAACCGCTAGACCATTCCGAAGCAATCTCCACACATGCACTTTCACCTTCCCAGGGACATTGGTATCCCATAGCGCAGACCACCCTTTATGTTCTGATCCCTGAGAAGTTGAGGCTGAGCCGCCCGTGTGCCCCTGCCTACGCTGCATTCCGAAGTGATAAGCTAACCGAACCGTGAACAGTCTTGATTTAGAATGATGCCAGGCCACACAGTCCTTCATATTCGCCCCCCCCCCCCCCCACTGGGATTTTCTTAATATCATCAACATCACACAGATGGAAGATCTGATCTACCTTTGCCTCGTCCCACCCAGTAGCCTCTGAATTCAGAAGATCGGAGATAAACTTGACAGGAACCCCCATACTCTCCGGCCTGCGCCCAAGTGGGAAGGTAGCACCTACTATGGGGATCCAGTTTGCTGACCACACCTCCACATCCTCTCCATTACCAATACGCCACACCACCCCTGCTTTCAGCAAGTCTCGGCCATGAAGTATGCTGCGCCAGGAGAACGAGCCCGCTCCCGGGCATCTTGCATGCATGATGTCGGAGTTCTTGAAATACCTTGCCTTTAGCACACGTGCACAAAGAGAGTTAGGCGTCGTGAGCAGTCTCCACGCCTGTTTCGCAAGTAGGGCTTGGTTGAACATCTCAAAATCACGAAAGCCCATCCCTCCAGCCTTCTTCGGCATACACATCTTATCCCATGTTATCGAGTGAACCTTACGTGAACCATCTGTGGCACCCCACCAAAATCCTGAAGAGATTGCACTCAGCTTTTTACACTGCACCTTGCCAAACTTGAAGCAGCTCATAGGGAAGGTGGATGTTGCCTGCAGGACTGATTTAATCAAGATTTCTTTTGCCTTCTTTGACAATCCCTGTCCTTTCCATCCACTCAGTTTGCCTCCTGATCTCTCAGTGATATATTGGAACGCACCATTTTTGGACCTGCCCACCACTGTTGGTAGCCCCAGGTATCTCTCACACAAGGCTTCCTCCTCAACACCAAGCACCGACTTGAGCTCCTGCTTCTTATCCGGATCACATCCTTTTCCAAAGAAAATGGCTGACATAGATAAATTTACTTTTTTGTCCAGAAGCCGACTCATAAGCTATCATAACCTCTTTTAGTGCAACCATGCTTTCCTCCGAAGCCTCCAGGAATACTATGCTGTCATTCGCAAATAATAGGTGGGTTATATGGGGCCTACCCGCTCCAAATTGAACGCCCTTCAACATCTTTTTTTCCTGTGAATATTTCAGCAACGTAGAAAAACCTTCCACACAAAAGAGGAACAAACAAGGGGATGGAGGGTCCCCTGTCGGAGTCCTCTAGATGGAGTGAACCCATCCGAGAGATCTCCGTTTAATTTCACTGCAAACCGAATCGAGGTCACACATTTCATGATTTTAGAAATCCAATCCGGTGCAAACCCCATTCGAGCCATCATCTGCTCCAAAAAAATCCATTCTACCCTGTCATATGCTTTCATCATATCCAATTTTACCGCACACAGCGGCTTTGTGGGGACCCCGGACTAGCTGTCCGAAATACCCGATTATGCTTAACACAACGGTCCCATGATCAGTCTGTCGTTGCACATAATCAGAATTGAATACCAAAGTTTACATCCATTACAATACCGAATTAAAGTCTTACATAAATGGTCATCTAGACCAAGTCTTACATAGGTGCCTTCAAGGGCGAAACCAAAACAATCAGCGGAAGTAAGGCGTAGTAGACATCAAATCCTAGCGATGACCCGACAGGCAGTCGACTTATGAAGATCCTTAGTTGGCATAGATGTCGCCGTACTCTTCCTGGGCGTAGGACTCCTCGAAGTCTGGCTGCGACAATAGCCAGAGACAAAGCTAGCATGAGTACATTTGAATGTACTCGCAAACTACTCCAACATGAGTGCACTAATCTCAGTTTTAGTTTCACACTTTTATTTATTTAAGACATCTCTATATCTTTGTTGAAGAAGATAAGGAAATTATAACTACTCTTAAGATCTCAATGTTATTAGTTTTCTTCAAAAACTCCTCCTTTTCCGACCATAAACCATTATGGTAATCATTCTACAACTACCTCATACCGATCCGTTGGTATAGGTGTATGGAACATTCTCCAATTCTTTTTTCTTTTAAAACTCAAATCTTTTCCCAAAACTTGCACATGGTCAAAGTAGGGCCTCTCAACTGTCCATATCCGAGGACTCGGCTACTCGAATAGTTTAATTACCCTCTGCAGAGGTAGCACGCTTTTCCCACACTCATCCGATAACTCATCGTGTCAGCCACGCTTCGCCATACCCGTGGTATGCGAAGTTGAGTCACCGACCCTAGCCTTTACTTTGCTCATGCTAGTATAGGATCCTGCCCATATGATACTTCCCATCGACACTTAACCCAGCCCGTCGGGATCTAAGTGTGAGGACTCACATGTTTTATCTGGCGGTGTATAGGGGACATCCTTCTATCCTCCTCCTTATCTACTCATAGATGTTGAGAGAGGACCCAGGTCAGGGGTAGGTCGTCAAACCATTCCCTCATGCATAACAGAGTCATCTCTGTTGATGCAGTGTCCCATACTAATAAGAGCAAACTATATGACTAGGCCCTTTCCCATATATGGGTAAATGTGGTCGCAAAGAGTATCGGCTGATCGACGTAAGTACTAAGACACAATGTGCTTTTCTCAAAAACCACCTTTCTCCATTTCTTTACTTCAACACCATATCATAGTGCTTTATATCACACAAGTTTTCAAAGGAGTTTTGAATAAACAAATCTTGGTTTTTTCCATCCTATAGTTTTAGCATATACTTCTACATTGGGTGGCAAAATAATCTCTATATACTTTTAAAAAGGGTTTTATAAATCTTTGCTTTTGAAAAATGATTTGTAAATCTAGATGCATAAGTTATGTGCAAGCTCAGAGAGTAGCTTGCCTTGCTCAATAAAGTGGTCTTGGTCTTGGTCTTCAGGTTCCACAAATCCTTCCTCCTCGATATATCCGGCAACGTTCTCGTCTAATACACAAGCAATCAATACAACCAATCACTAGCCTATTCCAACAATCATCATAGCAATACACTCTTAGAGGTTCTAATTAATCATTCCACATATCAAACAACACTATGTGGTTTCAATTTAATTGATTTAACCATTATTCCATTGTATTTTAATTTGGGCAGAAACTTGTTGCACATGTTTAATTGCATATATTGAGTTCTGTTTGTCACAAAAATACAAACTAAAATTCTACAGAAAGCTAATGATGTGTAGAAGATGACACAATTGGGTTTGGGTCATGTGGAGTTACCAAACTCCCTACACATTGTTTTGAATCCAGAAGCCAATTAATAAGGTTTTGGCTATTATTTAAATTATATTCAACTAAAAATTAAACCCTTTTAGGGATGACTAACCATAGTTAAATGTGACCTAATAAAATTAGTTTCAACTAATTTGGGTTATCAGAGTATCATAAACAAACTAGTTTAGGATTTAAACCATTTATGGTATTTTGAATAGTGTATTTTTATTATATATCCAAATGGAGTGAAACCAATTGGGTTGGAAAGATATTTTCATATGCTTTCCAGAACAGTTGGATTTGCTTCATTTGGAGTTGCAAATCTAAAGTTATGGATTTTCTAAAATTGAGTTCAGCACTGATTTGTAATTAAATCTAAATTCGAAACTAATAACCAGGAGTGGATAATGTTGAAAAATCTGACAGAGGGGACCCACTGGTCAGCGACTGCGGGTGCGCGCGCGGTTTTTATTTAAAACTGACAGATGGGGTCCGCGCGTCAGGTTCCTTTTATTTAAAACGAACCGGTAAGGCACCGTTGGATCAAGATCCAACGATCCTCGATCGGCCGCAACGCCGGCGACCTGAAACGGGCGGCGCGCGACTCCGGCGACGGCGAGGAGGACAGGGGCTCACCTAGGGGGCTCGGGAGGACGTGCGGACGGTGCAGAACGACGGCGGCGACTCGGGGAAGGCCTAGGGACGAGCGGCGCATGCTGGGGCGGCTCCAATCGACGGCGGCGAGCGGCTCCTCTTCCTCGGCCGTGCTCCAACTCCGGCGAGGCGTCCGCGTCGATCCTGTGCACGAACCAGAGGGGAAAAAGGGGCGGGTGAGTGTGGGGCGTATGGGGAAGAGATTGGGGGCAGAGGGGAGCGAAGGGGAGGAGCAACACGGCCTGGCCGTGGTCGTCGCCTACCTCGGGCACGGCGGCTCGAGGAGGGCACGGCGGCCTGAGGCCTTGCTGCCCTGGCCTGGGCTCCCTAGCGGTGCACGAGAGAGTGATGAGTGAGGGGGAGAGGTGGTGGCAAGGTGTGGAGGAGAAGAGGGGCACGGGGGTCATTTTATAGCGGCCGGGCGGCGCACGGTGGACGCGGTGCAGAGGGCGCCCGCGGCCGTGCTAGCCCGCCGTAGGCCGGTGGAGGGGGGTGTCTGGGTTGCGGGGTGTTCGTTGAACCGAGCGGGCAAGGAGGGGAGGCGTGGCGCGCTCGGGTGCGCTCGGGCTCTTGGCCCTGCCGTGAGCGTGCTCGGGCGGCGCGCGGCGTGCACGGCATGGCGCGGGCGCGGCGCGGTCGGTTGGCTGCTGGTGCGCGCTGCTGCCGCGCGAGGGCGCCAGGAGGTGAGGGAGGGAGAGAGAGGGAGCAGGGCGGCCGGCACGGCGCGGCGTCGCCGCGGCCACAGTGCCGACACGGCGACGTGCGCACGGCTGCTGCTGTCGCCGGCGTCTCCCCGTCGATCCCAGCCACCATTTGGCTCGTCCCCGGGTGCGGCGTGATCGTGGTGATGAGGGGAGTCCAGTGCGGGCTTCAATTTGACAAATCAAACTCACATTCGCTCGATTGATCTGTGACTTGGTTCGGGTTTGGGAAGAACAGGGTGGTGCTCAACAGGTGTTTGATGAAATTCCTGAACCAAAACAGTGTGCACTTTGGCTATTTAATTTTCTTAATTTTCTTAATTCTTTTGGGTCCAAACTTAGGATCTAGGCTAAATACATTATTGGTAAGTGATACAAAGTCTTTTTGAAATATTTGGAAATATTTCAATAATGAATTTCTAATTTGAATTTGGGGTTTTTGTATTTGAAAATTGAAAGGGAATAGTTTGTGGAAATCAACTAGGAGTGTTTATAATATTACTCCACTGATTTTAGGTTTGAAATAGAATTATGTTTCTTACTTTGGAAAATAATGTGACATGTGTCACATGGTGTTATGTTTTTGTAATTTGTTTCCTTTGTTTTCTTTTTCTTCAAACTTTTAATTAGAGATAGAATTCAACAATCTTGCAAGCAAAAGCAAACAACAATACTCAAGAATTAAACATACACAAATCTTTATAAGAAAAGTTTTTGTTGGCCCACATTTTTGCACTAACAATTATATTAATATTTTTGGGATGTGACAGATACTTCCCCCCTTAAAAATAAATCTCGTCCCAAGATTTGCTAGGTCTGGACACTAAAGAGGTTGGGAATTCGCTTCTAAGATAGTCTTCGCGTTCCCACGTGGCTTCATCTTCAGAGTGGTTAGTCCACTGGACTTTGTAGAACTTGATCGCGCGCCTTCGGGTAAGACGAACATCTTCGTCTAGAATCTTGAGGGGCGTCTCACGATAAGTCAGATCTTGATTCAGGTCGACAGAATGGTGGTCGATGTTTTTGAAAACATCAGGCTGGTCAGGAACTTCAAGACATTTCCGGAGCAAGGAAATATGGAAAACATCGTGGTAATCTGCTAACTCCTGAGGCAACTCCAGTTGATATGACACCTCTCCTCGACGGGCAAGGATCTTGAAGGGTCCAATATATCTTGGCGCCAGTTTTCCTTTGACATGGAAACGCTGCATTCCTTTAAGGGGTGTCACTCGGAGATAGACATAATCTCCGATACTGAAGGTGACATCACGACGCTTGTGATCAGCGTAACTTTTCTGACGGGATTGGGCGGTCTTGAGTCGCTCACGGATAAGCTGGACTTGCTCTTCAGCCTCACGGAGGGTATCTGGTCCAAACAGTTTGCCTTCTCCGGTGTCGGACCAATTCAGGGGTGTACGACACTTCTTGCCGTAAAGGGCTTCAAAAGGGGCCATTTGCATACTAGACTGGTAACTGTTGTCGTAGGAGAATTCTGCAAATGGAAGGCAATCTTCCCATTTGGATCCATAGGTTAGGACACATGCGCGAAGCATGTCCTCTAATATCTGGTTCACTCGTTCAGTTTGGCCATCTATCTGGGGGTGATAAGCTGTGCTAAATGCTAACTTGGTTCCGAGGGCTTCGTGTAGGGCTTTCCAGAACCTTGAGGTGAATTGTGTGCCTCTATCTGATACAATCCTCTTAGGCACACCATGCAGGCTTACTATTCTGGAAATATACAGGTCTGCTAACTGATTTCCCCGATAGGTGGTGTTGACGGGAAGAAAATGGGCAACTTTGGTCAGCCTGTCAACGATGACCCATATTGAGTCATGGCCTCGGTTGGACCTTGGAAGTCCGGTGATAAAATCCATTCCAATCTCATCCCACTTCCACTCGGGAATCTTTAAGGGTTGAAGCAATCCAGCGGGTCGCTGATGTTCAGCCTTGACTCGCTGACAAATATCACACTTGGCTACAAAAACACCAATTTCTCGCTTCATTCCGTGCCACCAAAATCTTTCACGAAGGTCTTGGTACATCTTGGTTCCGCCGGGGTGGATTGAGTAAGGGGTCTCGTGGGCTTCCTTTAGGATTAACTCCTTGAGTTCCGAGGTATTGGGGACACAGATACGACCATTGAATCTCAACACTCCTTCTGCATCCTCGATAAAACCAGGCGCTTTAACGAGAGAAATCTTCTTCTTGATTCCTTCTATGCTCTCATGACCTTTCTGGGCCTCCTTGATTTGATCTATCAGAGTTGGAGCTAACTCTAAATGGGCGAGATAGCCGTGGCTAACAAGCTCTAGTCCAAAATCTTTGAACTCTTTGAACAGGGCTGGCTGCTCTGCTTGGATCATGGCATTCAGGGTGCAGGGTTTGCGACTAAGGGCATCGGCAACTACATTAGCCTTTCCAGGGTGATAATTGATACCGATATCATAATCCTTGATTAATTCCATCCACCTTCTCTGTCGCAACTTTAACTCCTTCTGAGTGAAGATATACTTCAAGCTCTTATGATCCGTATAGATCTCGCAGCGATGTCCCGCCAGATAGGAGCGCCACGTCTTCAGAGCAAGAACACCAGCGGCTAGCTCCAGGTCATGGGTTGGGTAGTTCTCTTCATGTGGTCGCAACTGTCGAGACAGATACGACACCACCTTGCCTTCTTGCATCAGAACACAACCAAGTCCTAGACGTGATGCATCGCAATACACGTCGAAACTCTTGGTGACGTCTGGCATAATCAGGACAGGGGTTGAGGTCAATCTCTTCTTTAATTCCTGGAAACTCTCTTCACACTTCTGAGTCCATTCAAATTTCTTGTCCTTTTTCAGCAGTTGGGTAAGGGGTTTGGCTATACTGGAGAATCCCTCAACGAACTTGCGGTAGTATCCTGCTAGTCCGAGAAAGCTTCGGATTTCAGTCACACTAGTTGGGGCTTCCCAGTTCACAATGGCTTGGATCTTCTCTGGGTCAACAGAAATTCCTCCCGCAGACACAACATGTCCGAGAAATGAGACTTCACTGAGCCAAAACTCACACTTGCTAAACTTGGCATACAACTGATGCTCTCGGAGGGTTGCTAAAACTAGACGCAGGTGTTCAGCATGCTCTTCTTCAGTTTTGGAGTAAATAAGGATGTCATCAAGGAAAACTACCATGAACTTGTCAAGATACTCCATGAAGATCTTGTTCATGAGATTCATAAAATAGGCTGGGGCATTGGTCAGACCAAAGGACATTACGGTGTATTCAAATAAACCGTAACGGGTTGTGAAGGCAGTCTTGGGAATGTCTGTCTCTCGGATTCTTAACTGATGATACCCTGACCGAAGATCGATCTTGGAAAAGACTCGGGCTCCGTTCATTTGATCAAACAGATCCTCGATCTTTGGGAGAGGGTACTTGTTTTTGATGGTCACATCATTTAACCTGCGATAATCCACACACAGGCGTGTGGTACCATCTCTCTTATCCACAAAAATAATGGGTGATCCCCAGGGTGAAGCACTTGGGCGAATAAGCCCTTTGCTGAGCATATCTGCTAACTGCTTCTTCAACTCAACCAGTTCTTCTGGATTCATCCGATAAGGTCTTTGGGATATGGGGGTTGTCCCGGGGATAAGTTCAATGATGAACTCAATATCCCGATCCGGTGGCATACCAGGTAATTCTTCAGGAAAGACATCTTGGAACAGGTGAACAACACGAATCTCATCTAGGGTGGGTCGAGCTATGCTCTCATGGCATCCTGGTTGGGGTCGACTGGTTTGTGACACATACTCCACTTCTACTCCTTTGTCGGTGGTGAGGGATACAGCTCTTCTGGCACAGTCAATTCGACCATGGTACTTGGCTAACCAATTCATACCCAGTATGACATCTATTCCTTGGGTTCCTAGGATGATTAAGTCGACTAGGAACTTTTCCCCTTTGATCTCAAGGGAAACGTCCGGGCAAAATGACTTGGTATCTATGGTGGACTCTGGGATTTGGATGACCATGGGTTTGGGTAAGAGGTTTCCGACAAAACCTCCCTTAGCAACAAATTCTTGGGTAACAAAGGAATGAGTAGCACCAGAATCAAACAGAACAGTTGCAGGTACTGAGTTGACAAGGAACGTACCCAGCACAACATCTGGTGCATCCATGGCCTCTTCAGCATTGATGTGGTGCAGGCGTCCCTTGGCAACAGCAACATTTCCGCGGGGTGCGGGGTTCTTGCCATTTCCATTGCGGCCTTGGCCGTTGTTCGGCGCATGTGCATCGGGGCGTGGACCATTCTTCTTAGGATTGGGGCATTCTTTGGGGTAGTGACCCTTGGTGCCGCAATTGAAACAGACAACATTGGCATTGCGGTTGAAGTTGTTAGAGTTCCCTCCGGGACGGGTGTTGTCATTGGGACGGCTGAAGTTGTTTTAGTTGTTTGGGTGATTAGGGTAATTGGGGCGTGGGTTTGGTGGTGGTCGATAGGCTGGCTTGGGGTTTGGTGGGTGGGTGCGAGGCTTCTGGCTGCTCGAACCTTCCTGGGCAATCATTCTCCTCTTACGACCTTCAAACATGGACTTGCGCTTGGTCTCCAACTGGATGGCCTTGTCCACAAGTGATTCCAAATCAACAAAGTCATGGATAACCAAAGCGCATTGCAGTTCATCATGAAGTCCGTTCATGAAACGCTCCATCTTCCTCCTCTCGGTGTCGACGTCATCAGGAGCATACCTAGACAAGTCAGTGAACTCATCGAGGTATCCGACCACATCCCTACTTCTCTGCCGCAACCTGCGGAATTCATCCTTCTTCCGCTCAATGAGTCCGCGGGGAATGTGCTTCTTGCAGAACTTCTCCTGGAAATCAACCCAGCTGATAGCATAACCAGCTTGCTGGAGAGCCTTGGTAGCTTCCCACCAAGACCGTGCTGGTCCTGCAAGATAGTGGGTCGCATACAGCACCTTCTCAGGTTCTCCCACGGCTGCAACTTCCAGGTTGTTGTTAATGGTGCGAAGCCAGTCATCGGCCTCAAGTGGGTGAAGTCCCTTGGAATAGGTGGGTGCGTTGGTCTTTTGAAAGTCGCTCAAAGTGGACCGCTGATTTCCTTCACCATTGCCATTGCCATTGCCATTGTTGTGGTGGTTGTTGTTGTTGTGGGCGGCAGCGATCTGTTGCAGGGCAGCGATATGAGGTTGACGCTCAGTCCGGGCAGCTTGGCGTTCCTCCATGATGAGCGCAAGAAGTTGGGCGGTGGTTGGGTCCTGTGGGGGTGGTGGTCCTCCATCCGTGTTGGAGCGACGAGTGTCCACCATCCTGAAGCACACCGGGTATAAGGGGCAAGCAAAAAGGGGTTTGACCAAGGAAAGATTGGTTTTGCGTAGAGGTTGATTTACTAAGGATTATAGGAGAAACATTTTACACAGATTTAACAAGTACTAGCACACATTCATATTGCACAACCATTACATCAAGAGTTCACCATATCAAGCCTACAACATTTTCCCTTAAGCTAAAGTACATATTAAAAGCTCCAAAAGAACCACAACTTTGACTCTACTAGCGATAGGGGGTCAACCTAATCCTGCGGTAGTACTCAAGTCACTCGCCTACTGAGGTGGAACCTCAGGCTCTGCTATGTCAGCATCGGACTGGTAGGGTGGCTCCTCTGGATCCTCCTCCTCGTCATCCTCCTCCTCATAGTCCATCTCCTCCAGATAGTCATCATCGTCACTGAGGAAAGCATCGTTCTCCTTGCGGAGATCCTCGCCCTCCTCCTCCATCTCGTCAGTACGGAGCTCCAAATCCTCTATCAGCTCATCCTGCTCTGCAACCTTCTTGCGGAGCTTCGCTATGGTCTTCCTCATCTGGGTTCCCTTCTTAAGAAGAGCGTCCTTCTCAGTCTTCAGTTGTGCCTCACTCTCTCGACTCTCCTTGAGCGAGAGGCGATCAAAGTGAGACCGAAGCCTAGCGCACCTCAGATCCTCCTGGGTGCGAAAGAGCATAATCTCCATGTCCAGGATATACTCTCCGAATGTCGGGTGCAGAGGGGACCGAATTGGGTGTCCATCGATGGTGCGTCTCCCGTAGAACTGGAAATGAGAGTTTACCAGCTCCGCCTTGTGTTCCTCACAAAGCCGGGATAGCATCCGCTGCATGGAACGACACAGTCCATCGTCCCAGTGGACGTCCATGAGGGTGAAGGTGAGTGTCCTGGATCCGGGGGACTTGATGTTCCCGCGAACAGACGCCTCGATCAACCAGAAAAGGTTCCCGTTACCGGGAGCGTCCACCTGGGCTCCCTTAAACTCAGGAGTGGGACGACCTAGCAGTTTGGTCAACTCGAACAAGTCCTTTTCGAACATCAACTTGCCGTCCTTCTCCAGCTGAACGAACTCGGTGAAATGGATCGCCATCTATAATTTTTAGTCAAATTTTTAAGTTAGTGAGATGGCAAGTATATCAAAATTTTAATGGAAGGGACAATATGTGAGCAGATTTTTAAGTTTATTAAAATGACAAGTGTGGCAAGGTTTTTTTTTATGAATATGAGAGAAAACTTAGTAGTTTGTAAGAAGTGAATTTGGCATAAGTGAGAGGGTAAGAGATAAGCATTTTTTAAAACTAATTCCTTACTTTGTTTTCTTTAAAACTTAACTTTTGTAATCACTACCTAACGACCATGCTAATCTAAGGCTCCTAAAGTCGAGATGGCTCTGAAACCAATTCTGTGGGGACCCCGGATGTAACAGCCCTACTGTAACTTTCCTTTTGATGTGCAATAAAAATGTTATATCATGTCATCATCCCATAAGTGCTTGCATTTATTTAATTTTGGGGCATCAAATTCAAATTACAATTTCAAATCCTTATTTTGAATTCAAATGCTTTCAAAATAAAATCATTTGAAGTTTCCAATTATTTATAAATAATCCAATGAGATATTAATTTGACTAAATTGAAACTTGTAAAATTTATTCAAAAGTTCTTTTTGTCTCTTTCTCTTATTTGTTTCACAAATACAAAAATCAGAAAGTTTTGTAAAAGAAAAATAAAAAACAGGAGAAGAAGAAAAAATAACCCCCTGGCCGAGCTGGGCCAGCTCGGCCCAACACAGCCCACAGCCCACTCCCCTCTCCTTCGTCCTCGTACGGACGCGCACAGGAGTCCTTCCTTTCCAGCGAGGCATGGCGATGTGCCGCTGCCCTCTAGCCCCCACTGCCACCTCCTCTCTCGCTCTCTTTAAATCGAACCGCGCCGCAGCAAAACCCTAACCCTAGGCTAGCTTCTTTCCATCCCCGCCGCCGCTCGCTCCGCCACGCCCCGCCGTCGCCATGAGCGGAAGCCGCGCGAGCTCAGAGCCCCGCTGACCGAGCGCACCAGCCTCTGCTTCGCCGCCGGCGGCTCCTCGTCCTCCCCGTCTTCCTCCTCCGCGCCGCAGACAGCAAGGACCACCGCACCGTCCCCGCTTCTTCCCCGACGACCGCGCGAACCGAGCTCGTCCCCGCACCGGGTCTTCGCCCTCCGTCGTCCCCACATCCTTCCCACCTCGCTGCGACCTCCCCTCGGTGAGCGCAACCGCTCCTCCCTTCTCCCCCTCCGTTTTCTTCTCTCGACCCGGCGAGTTCACCGGCGCCGGACGTTTCTCTGCGTTTTTCCCCGCACGGACCCGAGCGTGTCGAGGACAAACACGAGCACCCCACGTTTCCCCGTCACTGCCGACCACGGGAACGGTTACGGCACCACTTGCCGCACCCAACGCACACACGCACGCAGCGGCGCCGCCAGGAAATGGCTGCCGGCGTCGACCTCTTCGCCGCCGTTCCCTGTCTCCGTTCTTCGTCAGTTTCGTCGAGAAACGGGAGCAGAGGACGTGCTAAAACAAAACCTTTACCAAACCTATCACTAATCGCTACACTAACCTACTGGCTAACAACGCGTAACGCCCCCGCTCGCCTGCGCGCGTCGCGCGTTCCAAACCCCGGGCAGTGATAAAACGCCCACCTTTTTATTTGCAGCGCACGCTGACAGCCTGGCCCCACCGGTCAGCGACCGTGGAGCCAGCGCAGCGCCCACACTCGCACGTCAGTGCCGCGTGGCACACGGGCCCGCACGGCAGCCTCCAAGGCTAGCTAGCCACACGGTGAGAAAAGTCTATGACGCCTGGAAAAATTACACAGAGACCCCCTGCACTTCCTTCTTAGCGTTTTGGCCCTCCCAGAAGTTTCTCCCATCACGGATAAGTCCTGGAAACTTGCAGAAACACCCCCTACACTTACAAAGGCAATAACTCTAGTTTTATGGCTCCAAATTAAATAAACTTTATATGTTTTTATATCAGAAAAATGTAATAAACATTAATATCATATTCTTATGTCATTTTGCATCATTTATTTTAAATGCTTAGTTTAAATTAACAAATGCAATTAATAAATTAAATATGGAGTATGAGGGGTAATAATTTATATAATGTCCTAATTCCATTTAATATGCTCATATCCTTTTATACCATTTTTCTCTTGCCATGCTAATAAATATTTATTTTGAGTTGAGGTTAAATAATTTGTAATCAAATACTAAATATGGAATGGGTTAGGCAATTAAGTAATTAATGTCTCTTCCATTTTTTTTAAATTCATTTGATCACCACTTCTGCTATATTAAGTAACATTTAAATTGTTGGCTACAAAAATAACTTGCACCTAATCTTTTGCCGGGATTTCATCCCCGCTTTAATATGACCTAATCATCTCATACCATGCCGCATCCTCATTTGTTTGCGCATTTCTCTGTATTGATTATTGTTTCCTATTGTCTGTGTTTGCCTCTTTGGGTAGACGACGACGTGTCTGCTGCGAGTACCTACGACACTGAGGTTCCAGCTATCGTGCCAGACTACGAGCTGCCAGGCAAGCTTTTGCTAACCGGTTACACGATTGTCGGGTTTTCATTCCTGCCTTTTGATCTATGCTATCCTAGTTATCGATTCTTAAATTGCGATCCCATCACATGTTTATCCTGCAGCCTATACAGCTATATCCCCACAACCCATAACCCCTTGCATGTTTATCTGTTGGCCTTTGCGAGTCGTAGTGCATGCTTAGGATTGGTTGAGCGAGTCGTTCCTTTGTCTTTATCTCATATGCTTAGTATGATATATTGTTCTACTATAATAAACTGATGTCTTATTTTGGGGTTCTATAATTAAAAGATAAGGCACCAGGCGGAAGGCCTTGCGAGGTGCTTTGTTCTGCTCAGTGTCGACCTAGGAACTGAGATTTTGTCCTCGGATCCAATTTTGAGCGCACTAACCACTTGTGGGTGGCCCAATGGAGCCCCCCTCGACTTTGAACGGATCCGCAGCTCGTCCATGTGCCGCAAGTAGTTCGGGTTTTCCATTCGCTCATATGCATGTGCATGATGATGATGATGTTCGATGAGAGGTTACTTGTTACGGGGGGTCATATAGGGGTGGTGCGTACGTAGCGGACAGTTCCTACTGTGGTTTGAGCCGCATGGTGCGTAGGCACAAACTAATGAGTCCGCAATTGAGATTCGGCCGGACTCCTGACGCGGGTAACAACTCATATGGGTGGCACTTGGACTTGCTGTAGTGAAGGAATGAGTCGTGTTGAGAGGCCCTCACGGGTTGATCATGCGAGTATGGGTACTGTAGTGCACCCCTGCAGGGTATAATCTTATCGATGAGCCGTGTCCACGGTTATGGACGACTTTGGTGATGATGCTGGCTAACAAGATCTAGACAACTTACACCTAATCATTGTTAATTAATGTGACTAGTAATATAGCATTACTTACACCCTAAATGGTAACTAAAATTGTTAAGTGTGAGTTTTCCCGGATTGCTTCCTCATACTTGGTTGAGGGGGTTAATTCGAGAATGGGTTATGACTGGTGTCAGTTGTAGGTGGATACTTAAACGCTCTCTTATCCCTCTCTAATTAGACAGAAGTTTTAGCGTGTCTCTTTAGTTTGCTAGTGCTGCTGCCGCTAAGTACACTTACCCCCATATTTTGGGAATCTTACAGTTTTGTAACCTGTTAGCTTAAGCTTGTTCGATACGCTTCGGTGTATTGACCGGTTCGCGGGCTGTAGTTTTTCTGCAGTTGAGGATCCTTCGCTCGACCAGTTGGGTGGATACTACGTGGAGTTCGACGACGAGAGCTACGACGAGTAGTTAGAGTTCCCCTGGGCTACTTCCTGGTGGACTGCGTGAATGGGCCTTCTTTTCCGTTTCGGCCTTGAGCCCTTTGCTTCTTGTCTATACTCAGACCGGTGTGTTTCCACTGCATGATGTAATGTTGGGACATATGTCCTCTGATTGGTGCCATTTGATATATTTTGCTCAGTGAGAGCTTTTGGATATTATTTCCTTTCTTTGTGTCTTAGGTTTATTCTGTGGTTTCAACTTGTTAAAAATCCGACTCGTATACCATGTGTGTATGGTTGAAGTATACGAGTTGGAAGACTTTTTGGGTCTTGCGTGCACAATCTGGAAACGTATGTGACGTTGGGATCGCCAAGAACTGTCGGCCGATGATCCATTTCGAGCATGGCCTGATGGTTTTCCTGGGAGTGGTAACCCCAGTATGTTCTTGGTTGTGTGGCCCAACCGATACGTTTCGTTTGTGTAGCTTGTATTCAGGGTCTGACACCGGACTAGCTGTCCGAAATACCCGATTATGCTTAATACAACGATCCCATGATCAGTCTGTCGTTGCACATAATCCGAATTGAATACCAAAGTTTACATCCATTACAATACCGAATTAAAGTCTTACATAAATGGTCATCTAGACCAAGTCTTACATAGGTGCCTTCAAGGGCCAAACCAAAACAATCAGCGGAAGTAAGGCGTAGTAGACATCAAATCCTAGCGATGACCCGACAGGCAGTCGACTTATGAAGATCCTTAGTTGGCATAGATGTTGCCGTACTCTTCTTGGGCGTAGGACTCCTCGAAGTCTGGCTATGACAATAGCCAGAGGCAAAGCTAGCATGAGTACATTTGAATGTACTCGCAAACTACTCCAACATGAGTGCACTAATCTCAGTTTTAGTTTCACACTTTTATTTATTTAAGACATCTCTATATCTTTGTTGAAGAAGATAAGGAAATTATAACTACTCTTAAGATCTCAATGTTATTAGTTTTCTTCAAAAACTCCTCCTTTTCCGACCATAAACCATTATGGTAATCATTCTACAACTACCTCATACCGATCCGTTGGTATAGGTGTATGGAACATTCTCCAATTCTTTTTTCTTTTAAAACTCAAATCTTTTCCCAAAACTTGCACATGGTCAAAGTAGGGCCTCTCAACTGTCCATATCCGAGGACTCGGCTACTCGAATAGTTTAATTACCCTCTGCAGAGGTAGCACGCTTTTCCCACACTCATCCGATAACTCATCGTGTCAGCCACGCTTCGCCATACCCGTGGTATGCGAAGTTGAGTCACCGACCCTAGCCTTTACTTTGCTCATGCTAGTATAGGATCCTGCCCATATGATACTTCCCATCGACACTTAACCCAGCCCGTCGGGATCTAAGTGTGAGGACTCACATGTTTTATCTGGCGGTGTATAGGGGACATCCTTCTATCCTCCTCCTTATCTACTCATAGATGTTGAGAGAGGACCCAGGTCAGGGGTAGGTCGTCAAACCATTCCCTCATGCATAACAGAGTCATCTCTGTTGATGCAGTGTCCCATACTAATAAGAGCAAACTATATGACTAGGCCCTTTCCCACATGTGGGTAAATGTGGTCGCACAGAGTATCGGCTGATCGACGTAAGTACTAAGACACAATGTGCTTTTCTCAAAAACCACCTTTCTCCATTTCTTTACTTCAACACCATATCATAGTGCTTTATATCCACACAAGTTTTCAAAGGAGTTTTGAATAAAAAAATCTTGGTTTTTTCCATCCTATAGTTTTAGCATATACTTCTACATTGGGTGGCAAAATAATCTCTATATACTTTTAAAAAGGGTTTTATAAATCTTTGCTTTTGAAAAATGATTTGTAGATCTAGATGCATAAGTTATGTGCAAGCTCAGAGAGTAGCTTGCCTTGCTCAACAAAGTGGTCTTGGTCTTCAGGTTCCACAAATCCTTCCTCCTCGATATATCCGGCAACGTTCTCGTCTAATACACAAGCAATCAATACAACCAATCACTAGCCTATTCCAACAATCATCATAGCAATACACTCTTAGAGGTTCTAATTAATCATTCCACATATCAAACAACACTATGTGGTTTCAATTTAATTGATTTAACCATTATTCCATTGTATTTTAATTTGGGCAGAAACTTGTTGCACATGTTTAATTGCATATATTGAGTTCTGTTTGTCACAAAAATACAAACTAAAATTCTACAGAAAGCTAATGATGTGTAGAAGATGACACAATTGGGTTTGGGTCATGTGGAGTTACCAAACTCCCTACACATTGTTTTGAATCCAGAAGCCAATTAATAAGGTTTTGGCTATTATTTAAATTATATTCAACTAAAAATTAAACCCTTTTAGGGATGACTAACCATAGTTAAATGTGACCTAATAAAATTAGTTTCAACTAATTTGGATTATCAGAGTATCAGAAACAAACTAGTTTACAATTTAAACCATTTATGGTATTTTGAATAGTGTATTTTTATTATATATCCAAATGGAGTGAAACCAATTGGGTTGGAAAGATATTTTCATATGCTTTCCAGAACAGTTGGATTTGCTTCATTTGGAGTTGCAAATCTAAAGTTATGGATTTTCTAAAATTGAGTTCAGCACTGATTTGTAATTAAATCTAAATTCGAAAATAATAACCAGGAGTGGATAATGTTGAAAAATCTGACAGAGGGGACCCACTGGTCAGCGACTGCGGGTGCGCGCGCGGTTTTTATTTAAAACTGACAGATGGGGTCCGCGCGTCAGGTTCTTTTTATTTAAAACGAACCGGTAAGGCACCGTTGGATCAAGATCCAACGGTCCTCGATCGGCCGCAACGCCGGCGACCTGAAACGGGCGGCGCGCGACTCCGGCGACGGCGAGGAGGACAGGGGCTCACCTAGGGGGCTCGGGAGGACGTGCGGACGGTGCAGAACGACGGCGGCAACTCGGGGAAGGCCTAGGGACGAGCGGCGCGTGCTGGGGCTGCTCCAATCGACGGCGCCGAGCGGCTCCTCTTCCTCGGCCGTGCTCCAACTCCGGCGAGGCGTCCGCGTCGATCCTGTGCACGAACCAGAGGGGAAAAAGGGGCGGGTGAGTGTGGGGCGTATGGGGAAGAGATTGGGGGCAGAGGGGAGCGAAGGGGAGGAGCAACACGGCCTGGCCGTGGTCGTCGCCTACCTCGGGCACGGCGGCTCGAGGAGGGCACGGCGGCCTGAGGCCTTGCTGCCCTGGCCTGGGCTCCCTAGCGGTGCACGAGAGAGTGATGAGTGAGGGGGAGAGGTGGTGGCAAGGTGTGGAGGAGAAGAGGGGCACGGGGGTCATTTTATAGCGGCCGGGCGGCGCACGGTGGACGCGGTGCAGAGGGCGCCCGCGGCCGTGCTAGCCCGCCGTAGGCCGGTGGAGGGGGGTGTCTGGGTTGCGGGGTGTTCGTTGAACCGAGCGGGCAAGGAGGGGAGGCGTGGCGCGCTCGGGTGCGCTCGGGCTCTTGGCCCTGCCGTGAGCGTGCTCGGGCGGCGCGCGGCGTGCACGGCATGGCGCGAGCGCGGTGCGGTCGGGTGGCTGCTGGTGCGCGCTGCTGCCGCGCGAGGGCGCCAGGAGGTGAGGGAGGGAGAGAGAGGGAGCAGGGCGGCCGGCACGGCGCGGCGTCGCCGCGGCCACAGTGCCGACACGGCGACGTGCGCACGGCTGCTGCTGTCGCCGGCGTCTCCCCGTCGATCCCAGCCACCATTTGGCTCGTCCCCGGGTGCGGCGTGATCGTGGTGATGAGGGGAGTCCAGTGCGGGCTTCAATTTGACAAATCAAACTCACATTCGCTCGATTGATCTGTGACTTGGTTCGGGTTTGGGAAGAACAGGGTGGTGCTCAACAGGTGTTTGATGAAATTCCTGAACCAAAACAGTGTGCACTTTGGCTATTTAATTTTCTTAATTTTCTTAATTCTTTTGGGTCCAAACTTAGGATCTAGGCTAAATACATTATTGGTAAGTGATACAAAGTCTTTTTGAAATATTTGGAAATATTTCAATAATGAATTTATAATTTGAATTTGGGGTTTTTGTATTTGAAAATTGAAAGGGAATAGTTTGTGGAAATCAACTAGGAGTGTTTATAATATTACTCCACTGATTTTAGGTTTGAAATAGAATTATGTTTCTTACTTTGGAAAATAATGTGACATGTGTCACATGGTGTTATGTTTTTGTAATTTGTTTCCTTTGTTTTCTTTTTCTTCAAACTTTTAATTAGAGCTAGAATTCAACAATCTTGCAAGCAAAAGCAAACAACAATACTCAAGAATTAAACATACACAAATCTTTATAAGAAAAGTTTTTGTTGGCCCACATTTTTGCACTAATAATTATATTAATATTTTTGGGATGTTACAGGCTTCTTCCTCTTCCTTGTTCTAATGGTATGTACACATTCATATGCAATGAGGACGTTGTCTGTGATCAAACGGCACTTTGCTCTTCTGAAATCAAAACTGGCAGAATGGATTTCAACCTGTTAGTCAAAACTTTGAACACAATTTTATATAGGACATTGCAAAGACTAATCGGCTGAAACTGTGACAACAACTCCGGTGAGTTGGTTTTGGGATTAAAACAAGCACCGTATCATTAAATCCCTCAGGAATATCAGCTCCATTCAAGAAATCACGCACCGTAGTGCAAACAGAATCCTTTACCAGCAACCAGTGTCCGGCATTTGTTTTTGTTTTTTTGAGGATTACAAGAATGTAAGCTACTCTTGGATATTGTAAGGGATGTCGAAACCCTCAGGAGGTTGCAAGAACCACACCTGCCGACCTGCTCCACCAGCAGCTGCTGTACGCGCAAGCAGATCAGCTTCAGAGTTTGACTGCCGGCTCTCATGAGTAAACAGCGCCTCCGAAAGTCGATTTGAACTTGCTTTAATCTCCTGGATGACCATACTGTAACTTCCCGCAAAAGGCTGCGCCATGTTGTTGATGACAGAGAGGCAGTCCGTCGCCACGAGGAGCCGATGCAGGTTCAGATCTTCGCCAGCGCCAAAGCTTCCCGGCACGCCATGGCCTCTAGCGTAGCAGGATCGGAGACGCCTTCCACCCGAAGGGTAGACGCTCCCAGGAAAGTCCCATCTTCTGATCGACAGATAGCACCAAGAGCTCCGCCATTACCTGAGCGAGATGTTGCTGCATCGACATTGATCTTAGCGCACCCTACCTTTGGGGCGATCCACCTCGGATGGGCCGGCGAAGGTCCCTTCTTCTTCTGCACACTTTTGGAGCTGGATATAGAAAGATCCCGCATATAGTTCTCGATGAACAAGTGGGTCGATAAAGGGCTTTGAAACTCATCTTCATGGATGATTTTCCGCCTGGCGTACCAAATGGCCCAGAGCGTCACTGCCATTTTTGCAAACTCATCCGCTGAAAGGGTCTCCATCATGTAGAAAAGCCAATTCTTAGCTGAAGGTTCTTCCGTTCTGCACATATGTTCCAGCACAGTCTCATCTGACAAAGCCCAGACGCACCTCGCCACCATGCAGTTGATCAGCGAGTGTCTCCAATTATCTGTCTCACCACAAATCGAACATGCACATGAATCTGCCATATGTCGATGGTGGCGTACATCACCCGTGGGTAGAGATTGATGGGCAAGACGCCAAAGGAACACTCGGAGTTTTGAGGGAACCTGTACCTGCCACATCTTTTGCCATAGCTTGCCTTCTCTTGCCGCATTTGAGCTAGTCGAGCGGCCATACAACCAGTCCTCCCTCCTCTTCTTTGTTTCTACCAAGAGGCGGTATACCGACTTAACCGACAAGATTCCGTTCTTCTCGTAATGCCATGCCCACATATCATCCATCCGCCGTGTGCTGAGCGGAATCGCTCGGATTGCCTCAACGTCCATGGGCAGAAAGTGTTGTTGTAGCCGATCTTCTCTCCAGGTGCAAGAGGTGATGTCAATATAGTCTGACACCTGCATGGGCGGGTCATCTCCTAGGCATGCCACTGGTCTTAGCATAAAATCACGCGGAAGCCAATTTTGATTCCAAGCATGTGTTTCTTCTCCTGAACCAATGCGCCGAATCAAACCTTGCTTCATCACATCACGTCCCTCCACAAGGGCTCTCCAAACCTGAGAAGGAAAGGACCCAAGCGTAGCATCAAGAAACTCAGTGTTAGGAAAATAAACCGCCTTGAGAATTCTTGCACTCAACGACTCTGGGTTTTTTAAGATACGCCATGCCTGACGAGCCAGCATCGCTAAGTTAAACAGTTCAATGTCTCGGAACCCCATGCCTCCATCAAACTTTGGTGAGCACATGACTTCCCATGATACCCATGCCGTTTTTCTCTTGCCATTTTTGCATCCCCACCAAAAGCCACGGAGCGAGGAATTTATGGACTCACATAGCCCGATCGGCAACTTGAAGCAAGACATGGAGAACGTCGGAATTGCTTGGGCAACAGATTTGATTAAAACCTCCTTCCCACCGGCCGCCAGAAGCTGTTCCAGCCAACCCTGTATCCTCTTCCATATTCTTTCCTTAAGGTACTTAAAAGCCCCGCACTTTGACCTGCCAATGTCCGAAGGCATGCCTAGGTACTTTTTATTTAGCGTCTCATTTGGGACATTAAGAATGTCCTTCACTTGTTGCCGTATCGTCCCTGGACAACCCTTTCTTCAGAAGACTGAGGATTTGTCAAGGTTAACTCGCTGTCCAGAAGCTGCACAGTATTTCTGCAGTAACTCGTTAACTGCATTAGCGCCCTCTACACTTGCTTTCACAAACAGCAGGCTATCATCCGCAAACAAGAGGTGGTTCACTGCCGGGGCTGTGGGAGCCACCTGGAGACCTTGTAATTGCGATGACTGACGACTCTTTTTTAGGAGGCCTAAAAGGCCCTCTGCTGCAAGTAGAAATAAGTAAGGGGATATGGGGTCCCCTTGACGGAGACCCCTAGATGGTCGGAATTCTTCCAACGGAACACCATTGAATAAAACTGAAAATGAAACTGAGGTAACAAGATTCATAATCAGATTTACCCAATGTAAGTGGAAGCCCATGCGAATCATGATGGCGCGTAAGTAATCCCACTCCACGCGATCATAAGCCTTCCGCATGTCCAATTTCAGCGCACAATGTCGATGCTTCTTTGTCTTGTTCCTCTTCATAAAGTGTAGGCACTCATATGCTGATATTATGTTATCCGTAATCAATCTCCCGGGAACAAAGGCCGATTGTTCTTCCGAAATAATGTCAGGGAGAATAACCTTCAGCCGGTTGGCAAGAACCTTCGAGGCTATTTTATAAATTACGTTGCACAGACTAATGGGGCGGAATTGCCCCAACTCCTCAGGGCTTGCCACCTTCGGGATCAGAACCACAAAAGTTTTGTTAATCCCATCCGGACTATCCTCCCCTCGGAGAACACGAAGGACAGCCCTAGTCACTTCCTCCCCGCATAAGTCCCAATGTTTTTGAAAGAAATGTGCGGGGTAACCATCAGGTCCCTGAGCCTTTAGCGGGTACATTTGAAACAGAGCATTTTTCACCTCAACGTCCATGAACGGAGCAGTCAGCTTAGCATTCATGTCCGAAGTGACCGTAACTGGGACCAAATTTAGAACTTCGGCCATTCCTGTGGTGCCCTCGGTAGTATACAGATTCTGATAGAAACTCCTCGCCATAGTGCTAAGTTCTTTAGGGTCCTCAGAGATAGTGCCATCAGGCCGAGCCAGCCTTGCTATATGGTTCTTCTTCTTTCTCTTGCTAGCACGTAAATGGAAGAACCGTGTGTTACGGTCCCCCTCTGCCAGCCATTGGATGTGAGCCCGCTGCCGCCACATAGTCTCCTCTCGAAGTTGGAGCTCCAACAGCCGTTCAACTATCTTGATCTCCTCATATGAGGGGCCCACACGATCAGGTAGACCTCGGTGGTGCTCAAGATCACGCCGTAAGGTTCTGATTTCCCTTCTAACATTGTCGAAGGTATTCTTGCCCCAAGAGGAGAGGGATTCGGAGAGGCCCTTCAGCTTCCCCTCGAGCCCTTGCATTGACATGCACTGATCGGCTGTCCACTTGCTCTCCATCATTGCTCCGAAGTCCTGGTGGGATTCCCACATGGCTTCGTATCTGAAGACGCGACGTAAACTCGTGTTGCTGTCAGCCGGCACATGGCGAAGGAGAATGGGGGAGTGATCCGACGCCGCTACCGTCAGGTGTTGTAGCGTCGCAAGAGGGAATCTCTCGCTCCAACTTGGAGAGGCCAATGCCCTGTCCAGCCGTACCCGACAATAAGAGCCGTCCACAACTCTTTTCTCAAAAGTCCATGGATTACCTACGAACCCAAGGTCCATCAACCCGCAGATGTCCACAGTTTCCCTGAATGCCTGAATCTGAGCATTGCTCCGTTCATTGACACCCATATGTTCCCCCCGAAGGAGTACTTCATTGAAGTCATCGATGCACAACCACGGTAGAGGGGATGATGCTTTAATGAACTTAAGCATATCCCACGTCTTGTGGCGCTCGCTGACCTGCGCCTCTCCGTAAACACAAGTTAGTCGCCATGGTTCTGAATCAGAAGGACGCACAACAACATCTATGTGATACTGAGAGTAAGGTAAAATATCCATCTTTATATCATTATTCCAGAAAATACCAAGGCCTCCACTTCGGCCAGAACTGCTTACAGCGAAAGCCTTGTCATAGCCTAATGTTCTCGCTAAACCCTCCACCCTCGACTTATGGATCTGGGTCTCCACAACACAGAGTATAGAGGGGGCAAACTCCTTCGTGAAATCACGAAGTTCCTGAACAGTCGCGTCGTTGCCAAGACTACGACAGTTCCAGAAGTAAGTACTCATTGTCCCCGGCGGTGCTCCTCCGCGGAGCCCGCCGATTGATCTGTGTTGTTATCATTCTTGGTTGTTGAGTACTTCTTAGGCCTCTTCTGTTCTCTAGCAGACGGTGGTGGTAGGGGAGTTCCCGATCTGACAACATAGTTCTTCAACTTGTCGCCCTCATCAAAGGATGGCTGTTGTTTCACGCCCCCACTGCTGCTCAGCTCGATCACCCCGGGCTCCATCCATTGGAGTTGGAGCGGCTGCTCAGTGTTCTGTATCTCTATGGCCGGGCTGCTTTCAAGCCTGGCCGCCGTAGAATTCCTCTTTCGGTTCTCATTACTCTGCAGGACTATCCCACTGCCACGCCCACCATCCCGGCCTCCCCGTCCATTGACGCCTCGGCCCATACCACGACCCCTAACCGTGTCGGATTTGGGGGCTCGATCTCTCTGTGGGCGGCTGGCTTGGCGACGTGCATCTTCGTCAGCTTGGAGTTGTGCTCGATTCCACGTCGTATCCGCTAGCATCCAGCGGCCAAAACCCACCACACCTTGGCCGTGCACACCAGAACCACACTCTTCCTGTGCATGTCCCAGATGGTCACAAACTGCACAGTATCGGGGCACCTTCTCATACTTTACTCTCAAAATCACCGGTGGTAGTTCTTCCGGCTTGATAGTCACGAAGCGAGTCAGCTCTTTCCTCACATCAAGCCACACCATCACCCGAACAAAATCACCCACTTCCATCCTAGATCCATTCATGTCCACGGTGATCACTGCACCTATGCTTGCTGCCAGGTTTGTGATCATAGCAGTCTTTTTCCGGTACAGTTCCGGCACATCATGAATCTGAACCCAAGCGTGGATACGGTTCAGTTCGACATCGCTGGCCTTGCAGCTACCATCATACTTCTCAATCAGTAAACCATGGTCCCTAAAGATCCATGGACCTTGCTCAGTAATACGCTGCCAATCTCCCAGACAGCTTGCTTGCACAACAAATCTCCCCTCCGTCAGATCCCGGAAGGTGACCTCTTGCGCCGGCGCCCATGCAAACGTCATGGTTTTCTTCACAGATGACGAGCTGAAGGGTTTAGAAGTCAGCACCTTCATCACCGCCATCCACTTAGTACCCTCCTTCAGCGAATCCAACTCATCCTTGGCCACAAAGATGCCTCCGATGTCCTCTCCCTTGATATTGAGCGTCTTGAGCAGCTCCTCCAACGACGGTTCCGAGGTTGACTGCACCTTCCCACCGCCAGTTCCTTCCTTCTCCTCTGCCGCCGCCATGCCCGATCCAGTCTACACCCGCCACACGAGGGCAAGCCAAGGCCGGGTAGTCGAACAAGCCGACCCCTTGATCAGCCCGAGCCGTTCCTGTGCGGGAGGGTGTCGTCAGGGATCGGAGCTTGGGGATTGGAAGCCCTGCCGCCGATCGATCGCCGGGAGGTACGAGAAACCCTAGTCGCCTAGGTATAGATGGTGTAGATGTTTCAAGACAGAATGAGCCTTAATGTATTTGTTATTTATTAGTTAGGCTTTTTTTTTACTGTAAGTCCGGCATTTACTTTTCGTTCATACCATCGGCCCATGTGTTAGTGACAAAGTAGTAGCCTTAAAAAACGGGTGTTAGAGCAAGTCCAGCAGTTCTCTCAAACCCTCCCCTATACGTTTTTTAGGGGAAAAAGCCCAAAAACAACCGCCCAGCAGTTCCCTCAATGCTCCCCCGATTTATAGGCGCCCCCGGTTCTACTCGCTCGTCTCCCCTACAAGTAGGGGAGGTGGAAGACTCCCCTATCCCGATATTAGTGAGTTTTTTTACACTGCAATATGCCGATATTCGTGAGATTTTTGTTTATCTTTCAGATTTTGGTGATGGATAAGTTTTTGACACTACAAGTTACAGAGGTAGCCGTTGGATTTTACATGTTAGTTATACAATATTTTTAAAATATAAAAAATAGATAAAAAAATTAAATAGGGGAGATGTTTTAGGTGAACTGCTGGAGTTGAACATATTTTAGGGGAGATTTTTTTAGGGGCAGTCCCCTACATACACATATAGGGGAGACATTTTAAGGGGACTGCTGGACTTGCTCTTATACTGACAAACTGACTTCAATCACCACTCAATAAACTCAGGTGTTGCCACAAAAACATCGATGTGCTTTTTTTTTTGCACTGAAACCTTAGAGCTTTATTACTTCAATAACATCCTATTACAATCCTCCAGCAAGCTGGGAACTAAAAAGTCCGGGCTAACATCAAGCCAGCTAGCCGTTCCATTATCTGTGCTAGCAAACTACGCACATAAATGGGCAGGCACATTAGCTGAACGTCCAACATGCACGAATAGAAAAAGAAACAAAATCACTAGCTAGCTCTCCAATCTCTTCTAAGATAGGCGCAACAATTGAACGAGAATTGATACGCTTAGACAGAGGGAAGTGATGAGTGTATTTTCACTCTAATTAGAAGAGTAAATTGTGACAAAAACAACGACATCCTCCTGAATCAACAGTAAATTAATAGCAAGAAAAACAACATCCAAGTTAGCTAGTCATCGATCGTCGATCTACTCTGGTTCTCTAGTCTCTTCTTTGCTTGCTCTGCACTCGAGGCCTTCATGTCGTCCAGGATCCATCGTTGCTCCAAGAACTCTTTGGTGCCCGGCTGATCGCAGAGTTCGTCGTACGTCAGGTAGCCCATGTAGGCGGGTGGGGCCTCCTTGGGCTTGTAGCTGGCGTAGATCTCTTCGATGGAGGGACACTGAATCGTGGGTTTGTAGTTGTAGAACTCATCCTTGCTCATGCCAGCCCACCCCCTCACCGTCTCCTTGTTGTTCATCCACCAGTTGAAGTCGAACACAATTTGCCCCTGATCTTGTTCGCCAGCATTCTTCGCGTGCTCTTCTTCTTTCTCCGCCAGCTGGCCCATTTCGCTGCCAATCGCCGACGTCTTCTCATGACGAGCACGGCGGTGGCATTGCTGCGCCGGGGCCGCCGCCGTCGCCTTCCTCTTGAGCGCGGGTTTCCTGTCGTTCTTGGCGGCGGCGCGCGGGCTGAAGTACACCTTGCAGAGTGTCACCTCGTCCTGCCCGTCGTCGTGCAGGCCGAGCTCCACCATGAGCCACCCCGACCGGACGCGCACCCCGTCCTCCTTGGTCACGAACGAGAAGTTCTGCCGGTACCCTGCGCCGTCGTGGTGCGCGGAGACCACGGGCTTGGACCCGGCCTCGGAGTGCCACCACCCCTCCCCCGAGTCCACCGTGCGCGCCTTCCGGCCGCCGCCTCTGGCCCGCACGGCCGTGAAGAAGTACCACACCTCGTCGCCATTGCTCGAGACCGCAGCGGCGTACTGCAGCGTGAGGTCGGCTGGGTGGGCGCCGTACACGTCGCCGTCGTGGATGAACCTGCACGACTTGTCGCCGGAGAAGACGCGCGGGCTGAGGAACGACGCGATGAGCTCCTGCTCCGAAGGGTGGTCGTCGAGCGCCAAGTCGTCCTGCCTGTTCGGCGCAGCCTTGGAGCGGCGGGTGGGAACGACCATGGTGAATGATGGAATGGCTCAATCGGAGCAGCAGTGTGTGATGTTCGTTGCTCAATCGGAGCAGCAGCGAGAGTGATGAAATTGCTCAATCGGAGGAGGAGGTGTGAGCTGATGGATTGAGATCTACCGGTCGGGGAGCGCGCGACCGTTACTTATAAGCACCGATTGGGCGAGCTGCTTCGCTCGGATTCCGATTGCGACTTCTAATCGCTGCGGAAACGCGTTCGACCGGATTTTGGAGACGGAGTTCGTGTCGGACTGCTCTCGGATCCCAACTACTACTCTCGATCCGTAATAACCGAGCTCCAGGTTTCCATATTAAAAACTATACGCGGTTTTCGATTTTTCACTTCCCTTGCTGGGCTTACCAACAATGATGGAATGTCCAGTAATTAACCAGCTGGCTCGACTAGGGGCAGCTGCTCTCTATAGCCACGTCAGCTCCGGGTTTCCATAACTGAGAACGCTACCAGGCTTTTCAGTGTTTCACCTTTCTCGCTTGATTTGCTAACAATATGGAATGTCCGGTAAGGGGACTCTAACCCGGACCAAAATCATGTCCCAATGACACCCCCCAAACGAACAAGGTGTGTAGAATGTCCATCTTCCCCAAATTTCGGGAGGTTTGGGGTGTCCGGTTTTCCCGCTGGCCCCACATGGTTGTGCAATAGAACTGCATCCTCTCTAAATTGAGCTAACACCGAGCATGGGGAAGAAGCAACTAATGATGCAGGAGAAGCTGGCCCCGAATGCCGAGAGAGCAGAGCACGATCTCGTCTCCACGTCGTGAAGTGGGTCCCGGTCGCTGCCACATGCGCCGCCAATTACCCTCACTAAGGGCATGTACATCGGCAGCCGCTTAGCTAGTTGGTTACGCATGCAGCAAGCGTATGACGCCAAGAACTTGATTTTTTTCACGTCTTAAATAAGCTACAGACGCCTAGGTATGCGTCGACGCTAAAAAAAACTCTAGAGCCAAAACTGCCGGGATTATTTTCCTAGCGTCTAGGCTAAGCGCCTGCCGCTGTACGTGCCCTAAGAGCCTCGCCGACGAGCGTGCCGAGAAAGTTGTGGCCGGCAAAGTAACAATGAGCCATGGGAGCTTATTGGCTGCATCAACCAGCAACATTCCTTCAAACATGTCGTCGGTGTTCGTCCATTACGACGAGCAGTCTAGTCAATTCTCACCTAAGATCACTGATTTGACTCTAACCATCGTGTGTACGCCATTATTTCTCAGAGTGGCAGAGCTCCCCTTAGGGTAAGGTAGGGCAGCCGCCCTACCTTGATTTTGGACAAAAAATCACATATATGTAGGCATTTTCCTATGTGTATACTCAAATAGCTATTTTCTGTCCGTTCTGAAATAAAACGAAGGTTAAAACGAATAATTGGGCCAATTAGTACCATTCTTAGCCGATTTGGGCCAGTAACGCGGGAAGCACCTGGGAGATCCTCTTGTGCAGGGAAATCTTAGAAAAAGGGTTCCCTTCGCAAAGTTCCACGCGCGTGCGCTCCGGTGCTGACAAGTGTCGCAATTTCGTTCCTTTCTGCTCCCACCTTTTCTCCATGCAGTGACAAGTGACAGCTCCTGGTGGTGGGCAGAGGGTTGTATATGCATTTATTTTGAGATTCGTTTTTTAAAAACGAAATATCTTGAGAATCGTTTATCCAATTTACGAACCGTTTTCACTTTTAAACTCCTCGCGTCGAGATCTTCAAAACTAGATCACATATTGATAGGTTTCGACAAACTTTTTTTTGTACTTCGGATTGTGTATGTTTTGTACACCCTAAGTGTAGTCGTACGTACAAACTGAATTTTGTAGTTGTACGTACAACTTGCTACGTGTAGTTGTTTGTACAAACCGAATGTATTTCTACGTACAACCCGGTCTGTATTGCTGTACACCCCGGTCTGTGTTGCTGTACAAACCGGTCTGTGTTGCTGTACAATCCGATCTACGTTGCTGTACAACGCGGTGTCCGTTGCTGTACAACACGGCATGTGTTGCTTTACAACCCGGTCGGGGTTGCTGTACGTACAAACTGGTATGTGTTGCTGTACAACCCAGTCTGCGTTGCTGTACATCCCGTTCTGCGTTGCCGTACTATCTTAATGTGTGTTTTGTACAAGTCTAATAATAGATCCAGATCTAGATCTAGGTCTGGATTTAAATCTGGATCTGGACATACATGAAACCGCTTGCTTAATTTGCGCCACGTGTCGCAACGACAGCGCGCGCGTCGATCCCGCTTTTCACTTTGCGAAGGCCGACCTTTCTCTAGTCCAACCCTCTTGTGCACTATCAGGTAGGAACGGGTAGCATGATATTGGAGATGAGTAGATGACCAATTGGGCAAGTGGTAATAGCAATTCTCCGTAGTTAGCACGAAACCCATACGTTCTTGCCTCATAAAATTACAATTTGATTACAACAATTGGTGTATATATGTGTGACAAAAATCCAAAATATACAAATATAAAATGTTTTGCGATTTACGTACAATCTTCCTAACTTCCAAATGAATCTTGATCTGAATGGAGGGATTTGATGGATTGTTTTAATTGTGTGATATTAGGGACTCGCTCGATTGTTTTAGCACCAAATGAGCAGAACGTATGTCAAATTCACATGTTTTGAAATTTACAGGAGAAAAGTATGCGTGCTAGTTTTCTAAAAAAAACATAATGTAACGGTAGGAGTATAACTTAATAGTGTATCTAAATAATAGTATTTTTTGTAGTAATTTGTCGTCGCTTTAGAGTTCGCCCGACCTTAGTTTTTTTTCGTCCTCCGCCGCTGATTTCTCTTCTCCTTTAACGAGCTACAATTCAAGACGACATCCATTGAGTTCGGCATCCCGAACAATGTCGTCCTAGATACTAGAAAAAATCCTAGTGGCCACGGAGTTGAGCTAGACTTCATCGCCGCATTTGTGGCCACCGATTGGCCAGTTCTCCAAACGGCAGCCACGAATGTTCCCGGTCGACAATGGACACCCAAAAAAATTGTAGCCAAATGGCCATACTTTTTTATAAATTTTAATTATGTGATATTGATTTTTAGCAAATTTATGAATCATTGTAAATGTGTTTGATGCATATTGTTAGAAATGTGATGACCTTGCTGTTCCACCCCTACAGCTGCATATGAGTGCCGATAAATTAGATATTGCGAAGTGAGGCTAGAGCCGAATTCAAAAGCATTATGACCTAAGAAATAGAGACCAGTCCGTAAAAGTTGTTTAGGTCTTGCTGTAGGGGCAGCTGCAAAAGATGCTTCTACCTTACCGATATAATGCAATGGAGATGATGATGATGGCACCGGTGTGTTTGCGCTTTCTCGAAGCACTCTAGACCTACTCCCTCTTCCACAATGTAAGATTTTTAGCAAGTTAAACTAGCTTTGCTAAAAAAGGCTTATATCATGGAACACAAGTAGTAGTTTGGCTAGATGACTTCATTTGGGCACGTTTTCAGTTTACACCCAGCTTTCATCTAATTAAAAGAGCAGTGAGGGTCTCATGTACCATTTCTCTTGTTCATGAAAATATAGCAGCCCGGAGTAATCATTAAGAAAAAACCACCAATACTGGGTGAAAGGACAATCAACAAAATACTACTTGAGAGAGATGGATACACTTCTTTACCGAAAGACATGTAATCTATGCCGTTCCACTCTAGAATTATATGTCATCCAATACATACGGGGGTGAATTCTCCTTCCACTATAATCTTTCTATGAATACATGTACAAATCGGAACACTCAAACAGAGTAGGGAATTTTTCTCATAAAAACGAAGAGTAGGGGAAGAATACACATATAAGTTAAGCAAACCGCCAATCGTATAAGACAGTTCACCACACCTCTGCTCCTTTTGTGGCACCAAGCAGCATGGCAATTGCAGCAAGTGACGCCTGTTAGTGGCAGAAAAAAGTTTAAATCACAGTTAGTTCAAGTATCTGCACTCAATAATCACAAACACGAAGAAAAATAATACTACCTCCGTTCCGAAATATATGATATTTTAGATATGTTTGATTCGGATGTATCTAGACGTTTTTAGTGTGTATATTCACTCATTTTATTCCATATGTAGTCCATACTGAACTAGCTAAAACATCTTATAATTTTGAACGAAGGGAGTACAATTGTAGTGCGAAGCCGTGACTACTAAATTTTACATGATCAACAATTCTTTTATCATTTACGTGCAGTGATGCATGTTTTGCAGGATCAACATTTTCAGATTCTCTTCATCATTTCAGTGTAGGCACTGGCTAAAATATGTGCCTGAATGCTTCCATAACTGTTAATTAAGTAGCAATATAAATATTGATCGATAGTGCAGCCTATCATTGAATTACTGTCAAAAAGCAATGTCAAAAATCTATTTTGAACAAGTACACTTCACTTGTAAGAGAACATAAACAAGATGCACAACTATGACAAGGAAACTGCATTCAGTCTTTGATTTGGATCTACCTACACTTAAGGTGCTGTTATCTATCATAGGCGATACTGTTACAATGAACGGCACGATTATGCTATTGTCTTTGTGGCTTGCATGCACTAGCTGTTTTAGATGAAACTGATACGCTACAATCTGAAATCTCAGAAAAAAGAGAGCATAATATACAGCTGTTAACCAGCGCAAGGAACTTAATAGGATTTCACTGGTAGAAATGACTTACAGCAATAGTGCAAGCAACGTATCCTGGTTTCTCCCTGTAGTCATGTACTCGGACGCAGATTAGAACAAAAGCTCCAACATACCAAGGAATGGCAGCAAAGAAGAAGCCCATAATGAACCTTTTCAGAACAGTAGAAATAGCAGTTCCTCAGGATCCAATCCAAGTTTCTTATTTGCCATGTAAAATAATAAATGTTCTGAGAAACTTACAGAACCCAACCCATGCCAAGACCACAGCATGGAAGACGCCGCATCCTCACAGGCCTTCCTTCAACAACAGGTATATAACCTAAGAAAAAACGACATGGTAAAATGAGAAAGCCAAGCTAGGACAAACTTATTTTGTAATCATTCCTGTCATTTCTTCCTTAAAGAAAGCTGCATATATGGGTTTGATGTTTTCAAGACAGTCTTAACGTACTGCTCTATAAAATTACGTTGAATCATGTTTTTGCACAGCATACCAGACAAAAGCACCATTGAGGTTCCTTCAGATACTTAACTTTACTGTTTGACCATTTTTTTTATTTGATCTTTCTGTATGTTCTTGTATGCCATTTTATTTTTAATTCATTTCAAGTATTCAGAACATTGAAACACAAAAGCCTACATAACTCACTTTTATCTATTAACCTCCAAAGCTTCTACAAATACATGGCTAACGTCATTAACTGCGGTTACGAAGTAGTTGTGGTTAAATATGTAACTGAAAAGGCTATATACCTACAAAAGGAATATCAGAAATCTTGAGGGAAGTGTCTCTCCAGCGAAAAAAGCCTCTCGGGTAAGTGACTCTACATAGTGAGAGTATGAAGGCCGTAAACTGAAACAAATGGCACATGAAACCTAATACGCATAAAGACACTAGGGAAACAATATGCCTGGTTGCACAGTAACAGTAGAACCCCATATTCAAATAATTGAGGAGTAAGAAACTATTAACATGATATTTTTTTAATTGAATCCTACAAATCTTACGAGGCATTGGTAATTTGGAATCCTATGTGGCCAGAATGATCTATGTCTCGAAGGAAGGCAATCTTCCAGATTGAACTACCGAGAGGTAGCATACCTAGCTTTAGGGGACATAAATCAGGAGGCAGATAGTGTGGCACTGCAGTAGTGCTTTGGGAGTAGATTGTGTGTGTGGACTCTGGGGTTTCACTCCTAATAGGAAAGGCAGTGCTCCTACCAGATTCATCAATAAATGAATGATCTGTGAGATAAACTTACCATGCTATTTTCAATTTTCACTTTATTAGTTAAAGCAATTTAGAAATGAACAAAATTTGGTTCAGATCATAAGGAATAGGAACAACAGATCTTCATCCAGTCAGTATTGCCGATTTCTCCACATGCTTGCAGCTTGCACTAAATCAACAGCACATGGCAAATTCTCCAAGAACAAAAAAGGCATCCCAGCCCCCACAGGTCATTCATATCACAGGCATCAACCGAGAGAAGCACATGATCGACAAGAGTTTCCCGTACCTTGCACGGCCTGGTAGCCGTGGCCGTAGTAGGGTGCGGCGGCCGAATAAGCGTGGTGCTGAGGAGGGTAGACCGCGTAGGACGCCTCCGGTGGCGGCGGGTAGTTCTGGAACCGAGGCGGCGGAGCAGGCTGGGGGTACCCGACCGCGGGCTGCGGGAATTCGCCGGAGGCGGAGGAGGCCCCGAAGGTGCCGTACTGGTGGTGCGGATACGGAGGCGCCGACGGCGGGAGTCCAGAGGCGGAGGCGGAGGCGGAGCGGTCCTTGCCGTCGGCGGCAGGCATCTCGCCGCCCATGGGAAGGGGAGGGGAGGGTTTGCTGCTTGGGTTGGGGAATCGAGAATCGGGAGAGACGGAGACGAGTAGCAAAAAGGTTCCGAGGATTAGTCAGCTCTGTCTGTCTGTTAACGATGGCGTTTGGACAACGTACTGTACGTGGCAATCCAGCCTGTAGATTCAGGAACAGGCAAAACGTTTCTCAAAGGGAACTTGATAGCTACAAGTAGTGTTTTCTTTGTTTAGCAAGCACCAAAACGCCACACAAAAACATGTAGATTTGAGGTCACAAAACGAACGTGTTGCTCGCCTTAGCCTCCAAGCAATCAGATCAGACTGGCGCAAGCTGTTTCTTCTCAGCTTTGTCTAATAACCAGAAAATAATAATAGCACTGAGCTTTCACGCATTAATGGCGTCATCGAGAAAATACTACACAATACCCAACAAAATAGTTATACAGCACGTAAAGAAAACGAGCTGTCGCAGTTTCTAGTGAAGAGGCAAGATGGTCTGTTGTGCCAAGAATGGCTTGCAACGAGAAACATTTTTGTATTGCACTGGAGAAGTGGGGAAAACTGAGTTCATTTGGTTGATCTGATAAAACGGTAGCGTCCCCAAAGGGCCAACCCCAAGTACAAGATACACATAGAGCCAGCGGCCACATCAGCCATTGGCTCGTTATTTCCTCCCAATGTTGCAGCGAACGAATTATTTAACCTACACCGCAGCTGCGAACCTTTCCAGCCGATCGTGAGTTCAAAGCACGGCCACCATTTGCAAAGCTTCGGCCGGACCAGGTCAGACCTTCGATGGGGGATCCTGGATACCGCAAACCAGGTTTACCGGCACAGCTACATCGATCATCTTTGGGTATGCCAAGTTCAGATCTGCCCAAATGTGAAGAGCAAATAATGTCAATTTATCTTTCGTTTGGTATAGAAATTGGGCGATGGATTAGTATGGTCTGACGAGTGGCCATGCTCGGAGACAACACGGGTATTCATGCGTAGAAAGATAGGTACTTACTTTCCATGATTGTCTTGAACGTTTCCTGTAGACAAAAGAGGTAAAACACAATTAGGGAAAACCAAGACAGGCTTTGTTAGGCACAAAAGAAGAATTTAGCCTAATTAGCAAGAACCTTATCTTTGGCTAATCGGGCATTGTAGGCAACCTCCTCTTCGACAGTAGTTACCTGTAAATAATACAAGTCAAACGACTGAAACCTTGGTTGGCAAAACTTAAGATGCCGAGTAGCGAGTATGCCACTTACTGTGAAACCTTTGTAGTCATGGGCTGGATAAAGCAGGGTATCCTTCGGCAACGTGAAAATCTGATGAGGAATGGAGACTTTTCAGTTAGACTTTTTTTGCTACTCAATTAGTTAAAACTCATGCATTTCCTCATACTTGCGTATGATATATGCAATATTTCATGTACTTGCCTGTGAATGCACTGACTGATACAACTCATCAGAGCTTCCTCCCTGGAATGGCATGGAACAACGTTGAGCTATTAATACAAAGGATAGTATAAATGGTCAATCAGAATTTCTAACCATGAATTTTGAACATTTACATACAAGCAGAACTTATGTTTCACTCTCAGACTACCTCTACTATGGAGTATAACAGGCAGAATAAATTTACAGTGTCTAAAACTTCTACCTCTGTTCCTAAATGTAAGACATTTGAGCTACCAAAATGTCTTACATTTAAGAACAGAGGGAGCAGTCTTTAGCTTTGAAACACCACAACACTTATGAAGTATTTCCCTAATATGTATGTTTTTTCTGTTTGTTCTTGGATTTCATTATGAAATGTTTTTCCGGTTTTCTAGATCGCGAGGTGTGGTCATAACATTACCTGGAAGTCTGTCCTTCCACATGCACGTATGATTAAGGCATCACCAGTGAAAGCCATCCTTGGTGAAGGTTGATCATCACTATCGCCTGTTACATAAGTCACACAGCCAGCAGTATGGCCAGGAGTAGCTCGCACCTGGAAAGAAATTTCACCATTTCTACCATTAGAAATTGCACGACATCTCAATACTAGATGCTCTATGAGAACATTGCCTTCCCGACAATAGGTTACAACATAAATATTTTGAGTGCTGTTCTTTCCAACACCTGGGTGCACATTTTTTTCAGCAGGCGTGGATATCTCAGGATTGCACTACATTCCTAAAAATAACTTTTACTGTAAACAGAGAAAGTTTAAGCTTCATTGGTGAGTAAATACAATGAAAAAGCACTTTCAGAGGAACATGCTTAAAATCAATACCATATATCAGTGTATCAACATTCAGACCACAACTTTATATTGTCTCACTTTCCACAACGGAATTGCAGATCGTTTTTATATATGTCTAACCTACATTGCACTCTTCTAGCTTGAAGTGCATGCAGAACTGTAGGTCATCTTACTAATATAAGTAAATCAGCTCAGCTAAAACACAGGAAATTATAAGATATAAACCTCCAAAGATCTAGCTGCGTTATCTCAGCCTCGACCTTGTTTGCACAATTAGGCTTCTTAGTTTTCTTAGCTTTTGGTAGTTTCGCTGCATGAATTCCTGTTTTTGTGGCCGTTTGTACGTGGTTCTGGTAACCATGGCCTAAGAATTGTGTAGTGCTTCTTCTATTAAAAAATGACGTGCATTTAGATGTGTGTTTGATAAAAAAAGATTATTAAAATGTATTTGACAGATCAATTGATTATGCTTCTGGCATGTACAAACAATTCATTAAGATGACCATGTAATAACGGATTTTGACTTTTGTGATAGAAAGTATTAAGTTTTTCGTCAAGGAATGCTTAGTTTTGTACTAAAAGGTAGTATAAACAACGCTTCTATAGAAAAAGGCAGCTGCTGCAATTTCCCCATGTAGAAAGTCAGGGGTTCACTTTCCAAAACTCTTGTTCTAGAGTTCAAGATCAATGATTTATTAGAGGCAATCAAATAGAAGTACTGAAAAGAACCAGGTAAAGTGTTATCTTCCATCCAGATAAATAAAGAAAACTGACAATTTATGATACTAACTACTCCTATTAAATGAAGGAAGCAACAAAAGCCAGATAGTCTATTAAAATGGTACTGGTACCTCAAGGAAAAGGTTGCCAAAGTATATTTTTTCTCCGTGCTCAACAGAACGGTCGGCTTTTGCTCCACTAGCTTTTGAAATAACAGATTTCGCTCCAGGTAGCTTAGTCTGTCAGTACATTCAGTTAGCCTAGTGTGTGTATTACCAACGAGAACAAAATGCTGAAGCTACGAGAAGATAAATTCAATAAAGCCTCTGGATAAATTGAGGGGTACTTACTTTTATTAATCCTGTTCCAGTGATGTGATCAGCATGCACATGCGTATTCATAGCATAGATGAGTTTCAGGCCTAATTCCTTGATAAGATTGAGATCTCTATCCACTGTTCTGTCAACAGGGTCAATCAACTGGTAACAAAACGAAAACGTCAGCGAGGTGACTGAAAAGGCGCAAACAAGCTTAAAACCTAATCCATAACAGTGATGAAGGCGTCCTGATCACCATCCAACAACAACGAAAAAGCTTCTGATATAGCCAAGAGCTTATCCTTCTAAAACGGCCGGTCTTTTCAGAAGTATCCAGCTTTCCATTGTGTTAATTTAAAGACACACATATAGCCTGTAAATTTGCTTTCCCTTATGCTTGCCTTGCGCCTATTACATTCCAGTTCAACGAACACTACCAGAGCAGTTCTGCATTTCTGCTATTCAGCTATCCCCAGAAAAAAAAAGCTACTGCATCCCCTGAACCCACTGGGCATCCAAAACAAATAAACCTACCTAACTCTCCAGGACCCAACCAAAAATACCCTAACATCACCCAATACACAAAGGCCAGCAACTTATTTGAGCAATTCCTCCGAATAGGCTCAAGGCAAGCATAAGAAAGAAGCAAACTTTCAGGTTCTCTTCCCTACATGTGTGTCTAGAGTTGCCTTGAGCCTATTAACATCACCCAATACCCAAACCCAGGCCAGGAAGTTGAGCTCACCACGGCGGGCTTCTCGGGGTCGCTGATGTCGGCGAGGAGGTAGGTGTAGGTGGAGCTCTCCTTCTCGAACAGCTGCCTGAAGAGCAGCCTCCTGTCCGCGGAAGCACCGGTGCCGTACGCCGCCATTGCGAGGGCCGGCGGCGACCGCGGGGAGAGCGAGATCGGCCGGGGAGCGCACGAGGCGGGCGATCTGGCTGCAGCCGGCAGGTGCTGGATGAGTTGGCGGTACAAGCGGAGCGGCACCATTTGACCAGACCTCGTACATATAAGGAGGGTGGTGGTGACGCAGGAGTGGAAGAAGAAACAGCTAGCAGCGGCAAAGCAAGGCTGGCTTGGTTCTTATCGCGTGGATTTGGACGGGATCACGACGAATAAAGAATTCGCGGCGAGGCGGTGGGCGCGATGAGACCGGCAGATTGGGGAGACGGCGCAATCTGGAGGTGGAGATGCGTGCCGGATGCCGATGTCTCCGCTATGATTTGGGGGCAGTTCTTGCTATCTGAACTCTATCGAACTTCCTCTCTCTCAAAACAAGGAATTCCGAGAAGATTTTCGAAAACGAAATACTGTACTACAAGCATAGAGTAGTAACTCGCTTAATATTTCAAACGTGGACTCGATTGATGCTGGGAGGAAAAAATATGATGTGCTAAAATGAAATGGAAAAGCGGCACCAGTACTAACTAGTGCACTATACAGGCTACTGACGGTGCCATTTCGCTTCTGCTTTGTGTCATTGTAGATACTATATTTAAGTAGCAATAATTAAAGCAACATATTGTCAGTGCTTACTTACATGTTTGTCTGCAGTACGGGACTAGGAACCAGGTTGGTCACTGACCAAGTGATTAGCATCTAACAATTCAGGAACCAAGTGGGCAAGCATGATCCTCGCGACTCGGGGGGAACCCTAGCGCGTCGCCCCCCCCCCCCCCCCCCCCCCCCCCCCCGCCCCGCCTGCTGCCATGTCTCCGTCGATGGCGCTGGCCTCGCCGCTGTGGCGGCGGCTCCCAAAAGGCTGGTTGGGAGAGAGCTCCTGGTGGACGGGTAAGCAGATCTCGGCCGCGCGAGTGGCTGTCCTCGACGGCGGCCAGGCCCTCCTGGTGGCGCGTGTCAGTGGTCCTCGGCGGTGGCCAGTCCGACGTTCCGTCCCAGCGTATGGAGGTCGCTTGGCGCGAGTGTGACGCCCCAAAATCGGTACTATTTAGATTTAAGTGATTTCATCGAAATCCGCATAATAACGATTTTAGGTTGCCCACCAAAAAACTACAATTCCAATCGGACGGATACCCTCTCCGTTAGGGTTTTAGTGCTCTGGCGGCGGCAACGCCGTTTTTGAGATTGATCGTGATTCTACCATGTTTGCTCCACTAAAATCCCTTGTCCTTATACCGATATGTAGCTGCGCCTAGCCTCCTTCGTTCTCCCGTGCCCAATTAACTGATCGTGTTCTTCCCCTGGTCACGATCTAGGTTCTTGCGGGCGGGTGATGGCGGATACCGTTGGCGGCTCGGAGGCCGCTTTGGAGAAGGATGCTGAGATTGAAGACATATTTAGCCATCTAGAGCTGAACGAGGATGAACTAGATGAGGTTGTCATTAGCGCGGAGGCGGCAGAAGAGTGTCACAAAGCCGGCTGGTGGCTGGCGATCGGCCGTGTGCTCACTTCTCGGAACTTCAGTGCGGAAGCTTTGTTCGAAAAATTGAAGGCCATCTGGAACCTCTCCCGCGATCCGATCTGCCGGGAGGCGGGTGAAAATCTCTTCTTCTTCCAGTTGCACTGTCTTGGAGATTGGAAAAAGGTCCTTCATCAAGGTCCGTGGACGTTCCGTTGATGGGGTGTGCTGATCGAAGATTACGATGGCCTGAAGGACCCTCAATCATTCAAGTTTGATGGCATGTACGTTTGGGCTCAAATCCATGGAATCCCGGAATTATACCGTAAGACAGAGGTTGTTGATGAGCTCTCCCGCAAGCTTGGCCAAGTCAAAGAAACACAGCTAGCCCCGAAATTATACTTTGAAGGAAATTATGTTCGTGTAAGAGCTCGAATCCTGGTAGCTAAAGCACTCATGAGGTTTGTTACTTTGAACCACCCAGAAGGGAAGAAGTCGGCTGATGGTAAAATATGAGAAAATTCCTTTTTTCTGTAAACGTTGCGGCCTTCTCGGGCATGATCACGAAGAGTGTGGAGATGGAGTTTGGGAAGAGAAACAATTGCAATGGGGTTCTTGGATGCTGGCAGTTCGTAGAGCTTCACAACCCGTCCCAGCTCCCCGTCGTTTTACCCCTCGTACCCCTAGCCAAGGTGGGAGAGGTGGCAGAGGTGATGCTGGAACGTATCGCTCACAGAAAAGATCGTCGGACGACGCCGAGCTTGATAAGGAGGAAGATCTGAATGACACGGCCACTAGCCCAATGAAGCCACCTAAAGAGAGCACTGTTGCTCATGCCGACTCAAATCCGTTGGCAATGAAGCTAGACTTCAGCGTTAACAACACTAAGGCTGCTCCAAATGAAGAGCGGGCAGAAGGGATCTCGGAATCTCCTGTGCCCCCTTCCCCCAGCTTATATCAAACATAAGGATAGAGCGAAATTCAGAAGACTGACACAAACAAGAAACCAATGGCAACATCGGCGGACTCCTTCGAGGAGGACCGCAGGCCCCAATGAGTATCTTAGTCTGGAACAGCCAGGGATTGGGGCAACCCGCGACTGTTCAGGAATTGATCAGTTTGATACTGATCCATAAGCCCTGCTTAGTTTTCATTTGTGAGACTAGGCTGTCAGAGAATCGTGTTCGTAATTTATGCTACCGGCTTGGTATGGATAACTGCTTTCATGTTAAAGGAGATGGCAATGGAGGAGGTATTGCGCTATATTCTATGGAAGGCATTACGGTGGATTTGTTGTCGTTTAGCACCATACATATTGACGCACATATTAGTGGAGGCCCATTCGCACAGCTCTGGAGAGGCACATTCGTCTATGGCGAACCTCAGGCAACTGACCGCCATCTCATGTGGGACAAACTTCGGCGAATTAAACCACGCTCCTCTGAACCGTGGTTGATGATTGGCGATTTCAATGAAGCGATGTGGCAAGAAGATCACTTCTCGAGAGCTAGGAGGTCTGAACGATTAATGCTTGACTTCCGTGAGGTTTTATCACACTGTGACCTTCATGACATTGGGTTTTCTGGTACCCCTTGGACATACGATAATAAACAACGGGGAGATCGGAATGTGAGGGTGCGCTTTGATAGGGCGGTGGCCAGTCCTTCTTGGTCATCTGTGTTCCCGGACTTACGCCTTCGCCACCTTACATCTCCTAGATCTGACCACTGCCCACTGCTCTTAGGCCCTGATACTCAGCCTCAGCGCCATCCAAGAATTAAACAGTATGAAGTTATGTGGCAACGGGAAGAATCTCTAGCTGTTGTTGTTGAAGAAGCTTGGTCGAGGCGTTTACCCACTGTGCATATAGGTGATGTTCATACTTCTCTAAGCGGAATAATGGATAATCTCTATTCGTGGAAGGTCACTCATTTTGGCTCAGTTCCAAGGGAAATAGAAAAGAAGAGAAAGCTTCTGGAGGCGATCGCATTGCTCCATGATCCTGAAAGTGTGCAATGTAGAGTGCAGCTTACAAAAGAGATGGACGAGTTGCTGTACCGAGAAGAAATAATGTGGTTGCAGCGTTCACGTGTTGCTTGGCTTCGGGAGGGTGACCGAAACACAAAATACTTCCATTGCCAAGCTACCAGGAGGAAGAAGAAGAACCGCATTAATAAACTGAAACGTTCTGAAGGGTCCTTTACATCGGATGCTCATGAGATGGAGGAACTTACTCGCTCATTTTTTCAGGGACTATATACGCGAGATGAAGACATTGATCCTTCAATTGTTATAGACGTGCTACAACAACAAGTGGATGAGGACATGAATAAAAACCTATGTGTAGAATTTACAGAGAAGGAAATCAGCGATGCTCTCTTTGAGATTGGTCCTCTAAAATCCCCTGGCCCGGATGGGTTCCCTGCAAGGTTTCTTCAGCGAAATTGGGACCTGTTGCGAGATGATGTGGTACGTGCGGTTAAGCGGTTCTTCTCGACTGGACTAATGCCAGAGGAGGTCAATGATACTGCCATTTTCCTAATCCCAAAAAAGAATGAACCGGAAGAGCTTCTGAAGGGGATCGGGTGCAGAAAACAATAATTTTCCTAGCAACGATATCCCTAAAACATGCCAAGATCTATTTTATGCAGATATAGTAGTACAAACGGAGATCGGAATACATACCCTTGTAGACCGAAAGCGGGGATTACGTTCCCGCACAAACGTTGTCGATGAAGACCGACGAAGACGACCTCAAGGTCGTGTAGAGGAAGCAGACCTCCGAGCACCGCTAGCGCAGCACCTCGCAGGGCGTTACACACGCACGATGGAATCGACGGCCTCCGAAGCTCCAGTATAGGACGAGCAGCGGAAGACTTGGACCGGAACACCAGCAGTGCGGCAACGGGCTATGGTGGAAGAGATCCCCCTCTCAACTCGGCGCAACTCCAACAAAGGGAATCATGAAATCGAGAGAGAATTGGGGAATTAATTGGTGAATTAAAAGGCCAGGGGTGCCCCTTATTATATAGGCTCCCGGGGGGAGCCAACCTCCCTAGCCAGGCAATGTGGGACTATCCCACAGCCTTGGTGCGGCTAGGGAGGGTGCGCCGGTGAAAGAGCATTTTCCCTCATGTGTGGTTTTGGTAATTGAATGACAATCTCTATGGACTAATGTTTACTTTGAGATATCAGTATAGATCATGTCCATGGAATTGTGGAGTTCATGTGTTGGACTCTTGAAGCTTATGTGTTGAGTGAAGCTTATTGCAAGAATGTCTTGAAGATTCAAGACATCATCTTAGTGAAGAAAATATGAGTTGTGCAAGACCAAGAGAAGCTTTCTCGAAAAGATCCTATGATTGGTGCTTGCAATGGATACATGAAGATGAAGCTAAGTGAGACTCTCCCATTGTGAGCATGGGGGAGTATTTGGAGAAGTCTTCATCAAGTAAGTGATTGGACGCGCAATCAAGAAAGATGACCCACTTGAAGAGATCAAGATAGTCATCATCTAACTCAAGTGGAATGCTCAAGGCAAAGGTATGATCTTGATAGGGCTATAGGATAGATAGGCGTACTATCAAGAGGGGCTCTCAAGTTAGTAACTTGATCGCATTCTTGTGGAGAGCTCAAACCTTTGCATACTTGGCATATCATGTTTCTTGGTTCTAATTTCGCTTTTATGTTGGTGAGGAATTAGAGCTTGATTCATCTCCATGTCAAGCTCTAGTTCATCGAAATCGGTTTTACTTTGGACAACTTGTTCATTTTCGGTGGCAGAAATATTGCCGGTTCTACCTTGAAGAAAGTCCCACACCTTGCCATGTGTGGAGATTTTACTATATTTTTGTTGGGTAGTCATCGTCGCTATCTTTCTAACAAAATTGGTCTCACCTCATTTGGAGTTCATTTGCAAAAGTTATATCAGTTTTCTTTTCGGTGTTTTTGCTGATTCGGATTATTGGGGTCGGATATTCCGATCTACCAGAATTTCCGGTTCCCCAACTCATCCAAGAAAACGGCTAAGGAAAGGAGAAAAAGGGTTCTGACTCCAGTCGGAAATTGTGTTTGGAAATTTCCATATACCGGAATTTCCGAGTGCACCCAGAAAAGTACTCCAGAAATGGCTAAGGAAATGTTTGGTTTTGGTTCTGACTCCAGCCGGAATTTCAGCTCGGAAATTTCATGGACTCGGAATTTCCGGGTGACCGGAATTTCCGAGTCTCTCTTAGACCGGAATTTCCGGGTGACCGGAATTTCCGAGTCTCACTTATACCGGAATTTCCGAGTGTCGAAACAGCCAACGGCTATATTTCCTGGAGTTTGTTGACTTTGGAAAGCTCACTCCCCTCTCAATCCCTCAATTGATTCTTCCATATTCTTTAGGGAAAGTTGAGAGGAGATCTAGATCTACAATCCTACCAATCCATCTCTCCTCTAAGTGAGGGGAACTTAGTGGATCTAGTTCTTGGAGTTCCTTTGTGGTTCTTCTTCTTTGTTCTTCCTCTCTTCTCCCCCCATAAGCATTAGTTGCTTTTGGTGTGATTTGGGAGTGAAGGATTTGACTCCTTTGTGGTTTCCTTTGTTCTTCCTCTCTTATTCCCCCATAAACATTTGTTGTTGTGTTGGAATTTGAGAGTGAAGGACTTGAGCACTTCGTGTGCTCTTGCCATTGCATTTGCATCGGTTTGAGCCCTCCACGAGGATTCGTGGTGGTGTTAATTGTGAGCTTGTTACTCTTGGGTCATTGGACCCTAGACGCCTTTTGTGGCCGGCCTTTTGTGGCCAAGACCTTTTGTGGTCAAGACCTTTTGTGGTCACTTGAGAGCCCCCAATTAAGTTGTGGGTGTGTGCCTCAAGACTTGGGAGCCCCCAATTAAGTTGTGGGTGTGTGCCTCAAGAGTTGTACAGGATTCGATCTCCGCCCCAAAGGAGATCAATAGTGGAAGGTGAACTCGAACCTTTTGTGGTTGAGTTCATCAGGAGAAGAAGGTGAGCCTTTGTGGCGTTGCGGCTAACCTGTTGAGGTTGCGCACACCTCTCCAAACGATACGTACACCTTTGGGTGGAACTCGGGAATACATCCTCATCTCCGCGTGCCTCGGTTATTTCTATACCCGAGCTCTTTACTTATGCACTTTACGTTGTGATAGCCTTCGTGCTTGAAGTCATATATCTTGCTATCATCTTGTTACTAGTATTGCTTAGCTTAAGTTGTTGGTGCACATAGGTGAGCCTAGTTTATATATCTAGGTTGTATGCTTGTTAAAGTAAACCTCTAGTTTTATTCCGCCTTTATCAAGCATACCGGAATTTACGGGTCGTTCGTGGACCGGATATTCCGGCTACTCGGAATTTCCGGGTCACTCTTGGACCGGATATTCCGGCTCCTCGAAAAAGTTTTAAATCGCCTATTCATCCCCCCCCCTCTAGGCGACATCTATCCGTTCAGCCGGCCCCTTAGTGGGCCTCTTGGCCCACTTGGGTCGGCCCCCAAGTCCCCCACCGAATTCCCCTAGGGAATTTCCCCTCTTGGGCCTTCTTTCGACCAGAAGGCCCATTTAGGGAAATCAGCCTAAATAAATGCGAAAATAAATATATAAAATCATATTTAGACATTAATTACACTTTAATATCAAACATATTATATATAATTTATTATAGCTCCGAAAACTCTTTTATCGCTGCCCGATCTCCATCGGACCTCTCCCGGGACGTTCCCGGTGATCTCATTCCTTTCCGGTTGTCTTGTCGAAACCCTTAAGTGTTTTACCCTAGGGGTTCGATATAATAACATGTACGATCGAGACTCCTCTCCGATCAACGACTAACTCGTAGGCCTGGACCCCATGAATTAATCCATGTGATATAACGAATGACTTTCATCTATCAAACCTGAACGTGAAGTCTTAAACCTTTTGCCATGGCGATACTTAGCGTGTCTGAGCGTCGATCATAGATATCTCCATATCTAGCTTGAACTCGTTACCGACAACGCTATCTTCTACTCGTCTATGATTTCATGTCTTCGTGACTTAGTCACATGCTTGCAAGCTCATTAGACATGATCTCACCGAGTGGGCCCTCGAGTTCTATCCTGCTATGCGGACTAGCAAAGCCCGCTCTTGACCCCTCGTCTCAACTACTCTTTTCTGATACCCAAAAGTATCACCGTTATTGTCATACTAATTAAGATACGACGTTTGTTGCAATCAAAGTATATTCCAGGAATAACAATAAGAGTTGGTCTCACGGTCAAAGGCGTAATGACTACGTCCTACAAATCTGGGTATGTCTATCACACGTTCTCCAACGTTATGACTTCAATTGCCGACCGGCACCATGCCCTATGATCGGGAAACCTCTATCATCGATCGCGCAACGAAACTAGTCTTAGTAGAGGCTACTAGGGACCTGGTTGTTTACGCATCACACCGGTATTAATGTTTCCGCTTAATACGGTTATAGCATGACACAAAAACATATTATAAACAAACGAGATATGATAAAGAAATACACTTTATTAATTGCCTCTAGGGCATATATCCTTCATGTACTCTGACTCCATTGTAGATTGTGCGACGATGGGTTGCTTCCCACTTCTCCAGCACACGGCGCCTACATTCACCTTGAACACATAACCTGTCTGTGACTTAGAGTCATCGGGGTCTGAGCAGAAACTTGCAACCTGTTACGCCAAGTTCTTCATCGCAGCCACCATAGACAAGGAACATTTCCTTTGTCTTATTGAGATACTTAAGAATGCTCTTAACAGCAATCCAATGCGCCATTCCAGGATTACTCTGGAACCGGCTTGTCAAACTTAGAGCTAATGCCACATCAGGTATAGTACTTAACATTGCATACATAATCGATCCTATGGCTGAAGCATAAGGATGTTTAGTCATATCGGCCTTATCCAGTTCCGTTACCGGACCTTGTGCCTTTCGCAATGTTCTATTCTTGATAACCGGCAGAGAACCCTTCTTTGCCTTCTCCATACCGAAACGCTTCAGTATTTTATCAAGATAAGTACTCTGACTCAACGCTAATAGGCGTCTTGATCTATCACGATAGTTTTTTATGCCTAAGACGTATGCAGCTTCTCCCAATCCCTTCATGGAAAATTTACTGTTTAAGTATTCCTTCACGCTATTCAGAAGTTTCACATCATTTCCAATAAGTAATATGTCATCTACATATAGTGCTAAGAACACAACTTCACTTTGAAATATGCCACTACGATCGGATTGGAGGTGCTTGATTTTCTTGTTAAGTTGATTCTCAACTTCACTTTGAAATTCTTTGAACTTTTCAAAAGTTTCAGACTTGTGTTTCATCAAATAGATATAACCGTATCTACTCAAGTCATTAGTGAAGTAACGATAACCATTGCGTGTCGAAACGCTCATTGGTCCACACACATCTGTATGTATGATCCCCAATAAATCCGACGCCCGTTCAACGAAACCTTTGAACGGTGTCCTGGTCATTTTGCCCATAAGGTATGGTTCGCATGTATCGAGGGATCCAAAATTCAACGAGTCCAAAAGTCCATCGGAGTGGAGTTTCTTCATGCGCTTTATACCAATATAACCGAGGCGGCAATGCAAAATATACATGGAGGTATCATCACTACACTTAATCTGTTTGGCTTCTATGTTATGGATGTGAGTACTACGATCGAGATTCAACAAGAATAAACCATTATTCTCGGGAGCATCAACATAAAAGATATCATTCATATAAATAGCACAACTACTTGATACTGATTTAATGAATAACCGTCTTGTAACAGGCAAGACCCACTTATAATGTTTACACTCAAGGATGGTACAAAATAACACTTATTTAAAACCAAAACTAATCCCGATGGTAGATGTAGAGGGAGCGTGCCGACAGCCACCACGTCGACTCTCGATCTGTTGCCGACGCGCATCGTCACCTCATCCTTAGCCAGCCGCCGTTTATTCCGTAACTCCTCCTGAGAGTTACATATATGAGCAACAGAACCAGTATCAAATACCCACGTGTTGCTCCGGGCGGACGTAAGGTACACATCTATAACATGTATATCAAATATACCTTGCTCTGTGTCGACTGTCTTGCCAGACTTTCTATCCTCCAGGTACTTGGGGCAGTTGCGCTTCCAGTGACCTTTTCCCTTGCAGTAGAAGCACTCCACGCCATCTCTGGGACCAGATCTGTTAGTCTTGGGCTTGGCAATCAGTTTGCCCTCCCTCCTGGACTTCTAGCTCTGCTTTCCCTTGCCACCGGATTTCTTAAAATAGACGGTCTTGATGACTTTCTTAATCTCCACCTAAGCAGTCTTGAGCATCACAAACACTTCACACAGAGACTTAGCCATGCCCTGCATGTTGTAGTTCATGACGAAGCCTTTATAGCTAGGGGGCAACGATTGCAGCACCCTATCAATCGCCAGCTCACCGGGAATCTTGCATTCCAGAGCATTCAGGCGTTGAACGTAGCCAGACATCTTGACCACATGCTCGCTCACACTGCTATGTGCCTCCATCTTGGCCGAGAAGAAAAGCTCAGAAGCTTCATATCTCCCAGCCTAAGCCTGCGGCGCGAAGACAGCCTTGAGATCAAAAATAATCTCAAAGGCGCTCATCTTCTCGAAGCGCTTCTGCAGGTCGGCTTCCATGGCGTAGAGCATGCGACTCTGGATAAAGGCAGAATCCTACGATCTGGTCTCGAAGACCTTCTTCTCATCCTCAGAGGCTTCATCTGCGGGAGGGTCACCTATGGCGGCCTCAATGACGTAGGCCACCCTATGGGGAGTGAGGAGGATCCTCAGGTTGCGGAACCAGGCCATGAAGTTTGACCCATTGGTATTAATCTTTTCTTTCTCAAGGAACAGACCTAGCTTAAACGAGGGGCGAGACATCTACAATGGATTTTGCAACAACATAAGACTTTGTTCATAATCATTTTGAGTTATAGTATTTTTAGAAAATAACTAACATAACTCCCACTCAAACGAACATCCCTCCTGGTCGTTTAAGCGATTACACGACCCCCATCCATTGCACCACCCCTCATCGTCAGAGCCGGTGACACAACTTCAAGAGTAGACAAATGTCCGTCACACTAATTTTGTGACTCGTGCTCGACCTTTCGGCCTCCGTGTTCCGAGGCCATATCTGCATATGCTAGGCTCGCCACTATAACCTCCACGCTGACGCTTGTGCAACATGGCTTACAGCCACCGTATGCGAACGACGATAAGTCTGACACCCGATCGTCACGGCCTGCCTCATAACGTAGAACTTTCTTGGTGGTGCGCGTTGGAGGAAAAACACTAGTGGTATTTTTTAAGGGATCATCTTATATAATTACCGCCGCGTAACTAATATATATAATCACACAATATAAGATGCACACAAAACATCAAATGTAATGTAATGTGATATAGTCCATTGTGCCATGGTCTTCTTGGCTCCCGCAGTTTATAAACATTTTAATAAACCTACCTTGACCATATCACATAGCCCCTGCAAAATAAAGTTAGACGCTTCTACTTTATCTTTTGCATATTTTACGTGGCTTGGGGCTTTCGTAAATAGAACCGCTTCATACCTACGAACCTTATGACCACAACAACGATCCAATAATTGCTTGTTTAAGCATCCCTTTTGGGCCCTCCATTAAAAATGTAAGACCAACTAAAGAGAGAGAAACTGACACCCGCCATCCACAGATACGGTACAAGCCGTATGTCAGTATTGGAACCAGTCTCGCGTAAGCGTACGCGTAAAGTCGGTCCGGGCCGCTTCATCAACTCGATGCCGCTGGAATCACAAGTGCACGCCAGAGGGTAGCAAATAACAGGAACGGTGCCCCCGTGCAGAACACGGGTTCTAACAGCGTACAACTATATCTTCGATAGATCGGTTCTGATACCACTGAAGGGGATCGGGTGCAGAAAACAATAATTTTCCTAGCAACGATATCCCTAAAACATGCCAAGATCTATTCTATGCAAATATAGTAGTACGAAAGGAGATAGGAATACATACCCTTGTAGAACGAAAGCGGGGATTACGTTCACACACAAATGTTGTCGATGAAGACCGACGAAGCCGACCTCAAGGTCGTGTAGAGGAAGCAGACCTCTGAGCACCGCTAGCACATCACCTCACAGGGCGTTACACACGTACGGTGAAAACGACGGCCTCCGAAGCTCCAGTCCAGGACGAGCAGCGGATGCTTGGACCGGAACACCAACAGCGGGGCAGCGGGCTATGGTGGAAGAGATCCCCCTCTCAACTCGGCGCAACTCCAACAAAGGGAATCACGAAATCGAGAGAGAATTGGGGAATTAATTAGTGAATTAAAAGGCCAGGGGTGCCCCTTATTATATAGGCTCTCGGGGGGAGCCAACCTCCCTAGCCAGGAAATGTGGGACTATCCCACAACCTTGGTGCGGCTAGTGAGGGTGTGACGGCCCCTTAGTGGGCCTCTTGGCCTACTTGGGTCGGCCCCCAAGTCCCCCACCGAATTCCCCTAGGGAATTTTCCCCTCTTGGGCCTTCTTTCGACGAGAAGGCCCATTTAGGGAAATCAGCCTAAATAAATTCGAAAATAAATATATAAAATAATATTTAGATATTAATTACACTAATTAATATCAAACATATTATATATAATTTATTCTAGCTCCGAAAACTCTTTCGTCGCTGCGCAATCTCTATCGGACCTCTCTCGGTACGTTCTCGGTGATCTCTTTCCTTTTCGGTTGTCTTGTTGAAACCCCATAAGTGTGTTACCCTAGCGGTTAGATATAATAACAGGTACGATCGAGACTACTCTCTGATCAACGACTAACTCGTAGGCCTGGACCCCATGAATTAATCCCTGTGATATAACGAATGACTTTCATCTATCAAACCTGAACGTGAAGTGTTAAACCTTTTGCCATGGCGATACTTAGCGTGTCGGAGCGTCGATCATAAATATCTCCATATCTAGCTTGACCTCGTTACCGACAACGCTATCTTCTACTCGTCTATGATTTCATGTCTTCGTGACCTAGTCACATGCTTGCAAGCTCATTAGACATGATCTCACCGAGTGGGCCCTAGAGTATCTATCCTTCTATGCGGACTGGCAAATCCCGCTCTTGACCCCTCGTCTCAACTACTCTGTTCCGATACCCAAAAGTATCACCGTTATTGTCATACTAATTAAGATACGACGTTTGGTGCAATCAAAGTATCTTCCATGAATACCAATAAGAGTTGGTCTCACGGTCAAAGGCGTAATGACTACGTCCTACAAATCTGGGTATGTCCATCACATCGTTCTCCAACGATATGACTTCCATTGCCGACCGGCACCATGCCCTATGATCGGGAAACCTCGATCATCGATTGCGCAACGAATCTAGTCTTAGTGGAGGCTACTAGGGACCTGGTTGTTTACGCATCACACCCGTATTAATGTTTCCGCTTAATACGGTTATAGCATGACACAAAAACATATTATGAACAAACGAGATATGATAAAGAAATACACTTTATTAATTGCCTCTACGGCATATCTCCTTTATTTTCGGCCCATCAGTTTATGCAATGTCATTTTCAAGGTAGTATCTAAATGCATGGTTAATAGACTCATGCCTCTGTTGGATGGCATCATATCACCGACGCAGAGCGCTTACATACCAGGGAGACTAATTACAGATAATGCTCTTATTGCTTTTGAGTGTATACATTCGATTCATACTGGCTCGGCTGCCAGGAAGAAGTTTTGTGCGTACAAGTTGGACATGACCAAGACCTATGACCGCGTGGACCGGAGGTTTCTGGAAGGGGTTTTAGCAAAGCTGGGCTTTCATAGTACTTGGATTCGGTGGACTATGGCTTGTGTCACCACCGTTCAGTATTCGATTCGCTTTAACGGAAAGATGTTGGATCCCTTCACCCCAACACATGGACTACGCCAGGGTGATCCCCTCTCCCCGTACTTATTTCTTTTTGTGACTGATGGTTTGTCTTGTTTAATCAGGAAGGAAATTGAAAATGCTACTCTTCGGGAACTTCATATCAGCAGGAATGGCCCCGGAATCTCACATCTTCTCTTCGACGATGATAGTTTGCTCTTTTTGAAGCTTCAACCGAACAAGCAACTGTGATAAAATCGGTTTTGGACAGATATGAGAAGAGCACCGGGCAGCTTGTGAGTTTAGGTAAGTGCTCAATTTTGTATGGCGATCAGTGCACCATGGATATATAAAATAGTATCAAAGGAATATTAAAATATGAGACACCTTGTTTTGAGGAAAAGTACTTGGGCCTCCCTGTTCCAGAGGGTAGACTGAAGAAAGGAAAGCTACAATCTCACAAGGAGCGTTTCCTCAAACGAGCTTCTGATTGGATCAAAAAAAATATGTCAGAAGGGGCAAAGGAAATTCTTATTAAAGCTGTACTTCAATCACTCCCCACATATGCTATGGGCATATTCAAGTTCCCTGTGGGACTGCTTGAGGAATTATCGTAAATTATCAGGAATTTCTGGTGGGGCGACGAGCATGATCGGAGGTGGATACACTGGATGTACTGGGAGAAAATGACTAGGCCCAAATCGTTGGGGGTATGGGCTTCCGTGACTTGAGAATTTTCAATCAAGCACTCCTAGCTCGGCAAGCTTGGCGTCTAATACATTTTCCTGATAGTCTTTGTGCTCGGATCTTAAAGGCTAAATATTACCCGTCTGGTAATTTGTTGGATACAGCGTTCATCCAGAACACGTCACAGTCATGGCAAGGTATGATGTATGGCCTAGAACTGCTAAAAGAAGGGGCCATTTGGAGGGTCGGTAGTGGCACCCAGATTAAAATCTATCGCGACAATTGGATTCCGAGGATAGATAGTCTTAAGTGGTAAGGCCAAGATCTAATGGCCGTCACCGGTGGGTCTCTGAGCTAATTGATCATAATACAATGACCTGGGATGAGGCTACAGTACGGGCTAGCTGTAATCATTGGGATGCGGCAACAATCTTGGCGATTAAATTACCAGCAAGAAGATGTGATGATTTCATATCATGGTTTCCTGAAAGCAACGGATTATTCTCCGTCCGCTCCGCATACAGATTAGGCATACAACCGACACAGTAAAAACTTAGTCGAGGGCAATCAAGTTCTGAACCTACTGGTGATTGCAGCATTTGGGATTTGGTGTGGAAGGCTAATGTCCCACACAAAGTGAGGGTGTTTGCTTGAAAAGTGGCTACGTCAACTTTGGCTGTGTGTGCTGATGTTCATCATCGTATCATCTCTGTGTCTCTAATTTGTCCAATATGTGGAGTGGAAGTGGAAGATGATCATCATGCTCTTGTTCTCTGCACCCTTGCTCGAGCTTTGTGTCATGAATTGCGCAAGAGTTGGAAACTACCGTCAGAGGAGGATTTTTACCATGATGGTCGCGAATGGCTATTTTATCTACTAGCTAACTCGACAATTATAGGTCGGGCGCAAGTTATCTTCATGCTTGGGAGAGTTTGGCATCACAGGAATGACATCGTCCATGGAGAGGGAAAAGCATCGATCTCGGCCTCGGTTCCCTATCTAATCAACTATTTAAATTCTTTCCATGCAGCCTCAAATGCAAAGGTAGATCCAAAAGGAAAATCTCCTATGAAGCATGACGTACAAGCGACAAACCCTGATCATTGCCTGAGTAGCGTCTGGACAGGTCCACATGAAGGTGAGCTGAAAGTGAACGTTGACGCTGGGTGGGATGCAGTCTCAAAGCGTGCTGGTGTTGGAGCCTTAGTCCGTTAGCATAATGGACATGTCGTTGTTGCGGAGTGGAAGCCTATCTAGGGGTGCTTGAGTGCGGAGAAAGCTGAGATACATGCGGCACTTTTGGGTCTCCATCTCCTTATTTCGAATAGCCAAGGTCCAACAACCATTGAGTCTGTCTGTCTAAGGTTTGTTACTGCAATACATGAGTCGGCGTTTGATAGATCAGCAGACTAGACTCTTTATAGCGAAGTCAGAGAATTACTGAAGGTGTATACTCAATTTTCAGTTTGTAAGGTTGATCGTAGAAACAATAGACCTGCTCATGCTTTAGCTCAATTAGGCAAATCATGTGCTAGTGGTATCTCTTGGGGGTCACCACCGAGCTGCGTCTCGGCTTTGGTCGACCACGATTGTACGAATATCTTGTATTAATTGCTTAAAGGCGGCAAATTCCAGACGCACTCTTTCCCTAACCAGGGTGCCTAAAGGGACTGGCAGGGTTTTAATGAGGCGGCTTGCTGACCTAATATATGTGATGGTAATTTTTAAAAAAAGGTTGCCCACCAGACATAATGTGCACGCCGCAACATACGCATTATGTGGAATTGTGATAACATTACAACAGTTCCGATACATCCACAACAACAACAGAAGATATAAATACAACAACGACTCGAACGAGTCAAGATACAAAGGATACAATACAAAGATAGAAATGACAGCGGAAGCAAAACAATATCCGACTACGGATAAGATACAAATTGGACTAAGAGTACTGAAGATAAGCAATGGCGCCATATCCCTGCCCAGCCAAGCCGGAGGGATTCCCAAGCTAACGTCGTCAGACTTCAAACATGTTAACTGCACATAAAGCACAGCCCAAAAGAGGGTCAGGGCACTCCCTAGAAAGCAAAACTAACCTCCCTACTTTCTACACCATCTCCCAAAAATATGGGGTAGGTGGACTTAGCGGCAGCAGCACTAGCAACCTAATAGAGACACGCTACAACTTTCGTCTAATTAGGGAGGGATAAGAGAGCGCATAAGTAAACAACTACAACCAACACCAATCATAACCCATTCTCGGATTAACCCCCTCAACCAAGTATGAGGAATCAATTCGGGAAACTCACAACAGTTTTTGTTACCATTTATTGTGAAAGTAATTATATATTACTAATCAAATTAATTAACATTAATTAGGTGCAAGTTGTCTAGATCTTGTTAGCCAGCATCATCACCAAGTCGTCCATAACCGTCGACACGGCTCATCGATAAGATTATACCCTGCAGGGGTGCACTACTGTACCCGTACTCGTTCGATCAACCCCAAAAGCAAGTCAGAAGGTAGGGCATCTCAACACGGCAAATCTCTTCTCTACAACCCATTCAGGGAACTGCATGATTATGCGCACGATTTCTCAGCCTCATACCCGAAACTTCGCAACACTCTAAGAACGTGCCACCCTATATGAGAATCTACTACTCCATCATCATGAGATCGTTATGTAACCATATGCAAGCATCAAATGAAAAACTCGAAATACTTGCGGCGCCCTGGATAAGAAGAGGATTAGATCGAAGCCACGGGGTGGCTCCATAGGGCCTCCCACAAGCGGTTAGTGCGCTCAAAATTGGATCCGAGGACAAAATCTCAGTTCCTAGGTCGACACTTAACAAAACAAAGCACCTCGCTAGGCATTCCACCGGTGCCTTATCTTTTAATTATAATATCCCAACAGAAGATAACATTTTATTAAAGTAGAACAATCTATCGTACTACGCATGTGAAACATAAGACCAACAGACGACTCGCACAAACAACTTTAAGCATCCGCTACGAATCGTAAGACCAACAGATAAACAAGCAACAGGTAATAGGTTATGGGATATGGCTGCAGGATAACATGTGATGGGATCGCGATAAATAATCGAATACTAGGGTAACAGAGATCAACGGCTAGTATGAAAGACAATGTATAGGTAAACAAGCAAACTTTGCTTGCCTGGAATCCCGCATGGAAGCAGATCTTGTCGTTGCTCACACATCTCAATGTCTTATCCGCGAAGAAGCAACAAACGCTTGAAAGCGTAAAAGATGCATTCTACAACTACGGCAAAAGATCCAGCATGATCATACGAGAATGATGCATGACATGGCAAGATGCAAAACAAATGCAATTAATCCAAATTAAGCGGGAAAGCAATCCCGAAAATTAATATTTAGGTGCAAGTTATATATCTAATGAACAATATTAAATGTTGGTTAACATGGTAACACATGACACGGGTGACCTAATTAAATTAAATGGAATAGAGCCATAATTAAATAAAGTCCAACACGTTCCATATTTAATTATTTAGGTTCATTTGACAATTTAACTAAGCAATTAAATTAAAGATGCAACATGGCATAAGAATGACATATTAATATTTATTGCATTTTTCTGATAAATAAATATATAAAGATTATTTAATTTGGAGTTATAGATTAAAAGTTATTAACATTTTAGTTTTTAGGGTTCTTCCTGTAAATTACAGGGCCTGCTCGTGATAGAAAAGTGCTGGCGAGGTTCTCTGTGCAGAAAACAGAAAGAGCAGGGGGCTAAGCGCAAAGATCCAGATCCAGAACTGGATCTGGTCTTAGCCACATCGACTGACGTGCGGGCCCCAGGCGCCACGCAGGCGTGTGTGTGCAGTGCGGGCTCCCGCGGTCACTGACCAGCGGGACCCGCCTGTCAGTGCGCGTGAAAATTGGAAATAGGGGTTTTTAACCAACGAACCCGGGGATCGAACTCGCGTCTTGCGCGAGCGCATAGAACCAGCGATCGCTGCTAGCCAGCAGGGCGGGGTGGGTGCTAGTGATAGGAAAGGTAACGTTTTGCGTTTTAACTGCAACACGCTTTGAATTTTCTGTCGAAACTGAAAATCCTGCCGGAGACAGAGACATTGGCGGCGATGCTTGTCTCCGACGACCATCCCTGGCGGCGCCACGGGCGGGCGTGTGTGCGGGTGGGCGTGCTACTGATGCTGCAGTGTGGGTGAGGGCATGGGAGAGGCCCAAGAACGCATGAAGAGCAGTAGCGAATCGACCAGAGCTCATGCGCAAGTGCGGCCATGGCGGCCGGAAGGAAGTCGTGGACGCTCGCGTCGCATACGAGATGAAATCGAGCCGGTGGAGAGGGGGAATCGGAAGAAGAGCTCACGGTGAGGGTCGTCGGAGTGGTTGTTCGGCGCGGGGAGGTCCGGGGTCGCCGGAATCGGAGGCGGAGGTCTGCCGGCCGCAGGGAAGACGAGGACGAGGCCGACGCCCGCGTCGGCTCCCAATCCGATTCCTTCGGGGTGGAGGTCGACGGCGGCAAGGCGTAGCTCCGGGATGGCTCGGCGGAGCTTCGACGCTGGTGGAACGGTAGCGCGACGACGAGCCAGTTACGGTGGTGGCGGGGAAAAAACAGAGAAGAAAGAGAGGAGAAGGTGGCGGCGTGATGGGAGAAGAGGAGGGGCGCTAGGGTTCGGGCAGAGAGGAGGGGGCGACTCAGCTTAAAGAGGAGAGAGGAAAGGGGAGGGAGCAGGGGCACATGGTGGGGAAGGAGCACGCTCGCTTTTTCTCCTCTGTTGACTGTCCGTCCGAAGAAGAAGTGAAGGAGGGGATGGGCTGGGCCTAAGCTGGGCTAGAGGGTGGGCTTTGGTCCAGGTGAGTGCTCCCCCCTCTGTTTTTTTATTTCTTTTGTTTTATTCTTTTCTGTTTTGTGTTTTAAAATAAAATAGAAGAAGAAAAAGATATATATACTTTTGGCAAATATTTATAGTTTAGAAATACACAATTTAATACACTAGTTTGAATATTTGCAAAACATTTGTAACATCACATTTTAATTAATTTGAATTGCATTTGAATTTAAAAGTGAAATTTGAATTTAAATGTAACAATAAATAAAAGAGGTGACAAATGCATGATGACATGATGATGCAAAAAGAAAACAAACAAATCTAATTTGGGAAAACCCGGGGCGTTACAGCGAGGCCATGACGGCATGAGTTGGCTTCTGGGCGGCGGCCCAGCGCCTTGCAAGGCGTCGTGGTGGAGGCAGCGGTCGTTCGCTGGTTGCGGAAGCCTCCTGCTCGCCGGCTTGGCCTCCTGCTCCGCCCTGTGGTGTCTCCTGTACACCGGCTTGGCGGCGGAGGTGCGTCGGCCTCGCGGGCCCGATATGGTTCACGTGGGCCCGATCTGGTTCGCGCGCTTCACGGCTCTTCGGAGGTTGTTTCCCCGCTCTGGCGGAGGCAGCCATGCCTGTCAGCCAGAGTTGTGCTTCTGGCAGCCGGTGGGTGGTCTGGGTGGCGTTGAGCCCCGCCTCCCGTGGCCTGCTTCCCCTGTTGTCAGGGGAGGTCGTCGCCGGTCCGACGGCTGATGGTGGCGCCTGGGAGATCCCTCACATGCATGCATGTGTGGGTGTTCCTCCTCCCCCCCCCCCCCCCTCGATGGAGCACGGTGGTAAACTCCGGTCATGTCCTGGCTCTCCGTCTTTGACGTGTCTCCGGTGTGCTGTGCTTGCACATCGAGTTTTCCTGAGGTTTGGAGGTCGGTGAAGCCGTCCTTTGGTGTTCTTCTCCGCGTGGCTGATGTTTGGTTCTGGACGGGTCTCGGTGAAAACCGTGCACTGGTTTGTCCAGTGCTGGCGATGACAACACCTTCGGGTGTCGTTCTCTTGTTGAAGGCATCGCCATGAAGATCTTCCCTGCTACTGGACTGTCGGAAACCGTCTCGCTGTGCCGCCACGTTTCCCAAGTGTGTGTGTCTAGTGAAGGCTCTCATAGCGGTTTGTGAATCGCCCTACTTCTAGGGTTGGTGTCTCGGGGTCTTGACGAAAGCTCTACATGATCTCTGCCGGCAACGACGACGTCTTGGACGTTTTTTTCCTTCTTGGAGGTGTTGCTGTAAGCCCCTCTCTTTGGATTCATAAGTTTTTCTCGGCTCCTCGACGACGTGTCTTTGGTGGTGATGAGGATGGCGCAATGGAGGTATGTTGGTTTTGATACCTTCAACGGCGTCTCCGGGCATAGTCAAGACGTTTACATGATCAAGCAATTCTCTTTTAGTTTGTATCTCATTTTGTTACTTGGTTGTTCTCCCTTGTAATATTATGTTGCTTGTAAGGGGTGCGTGTGGTTGGTGCGTGTTGTAAATTGTAACTGTTAGCCGGTTGTTGGCTTTGTTAATTCGTAATTGGGCTCATCGTGAGCCTTCCGTCTGGGGGAGCATGATATCCTTTTGTTGCCGAAATAAACTAGCACCCAATGCCTAACAACGCACTTTCGTAGGTGGTATACTCGTTTGATCCACTCCGTCCTTAAAAGATGCGGTACATGTAAATTTGGACAAAGTTAACCCATCTTTTTGTGGACGGAGGGAGTAAGAGATAAGAAAACAGCAACGGCGGGTGACGGTGACGGCGGCGAGAAGATGAGAGATGCAGACGGCGACAGGAAAGAGATTTTTATTTTATTTTCGAAATGGGAGCACGGTCACAAAACCTTTTGTATTAAATAAAAGTAGCAGGAGAGTATGAATTAGTTATTACAAATCACGGATCAATGCAAAGTGACTACATGAATCAACCAACAAAACAAAGCTATTAAGAATAGACTAATCATTGAAGTCGACGGAAAGAAGCTATTAAGATAATAAGGGATCCGTACCCTATTATCTAAGAAAAAAGAAGACGAGGCACACGGTGGTTGTCGGAGATCAACTCGTCGATGGATAAGGTTGAGGCTCAGCTCTACCCCTTAATCGATGATCTGCGCTGCATCATTGTACTGCACACAGGGAAGATTCATCCGATCAAGGGATAAAAAACAGTATTACTAGTATGCAGAAGGCATTGGAGGTCATTCGAGTATATTCTCAAGGACATGTCGAAGAAATTGATGAGGATCAAGAATAGGAGCGAGATGCTTGAATGCTTGGTAACAGAATATTGGTACTCATCTCCAATATCCATCGCGTAAGATAAAAAAATGATTATTAATATTCAGCAAAGACACTAACATGTTTTAATAAAAAGTAAGTTTATAATAGTACATACACATTTATTTCCTAGTTGTGTTCTTCGGTTTTTTGTTCTGGTGTTTCTTCATTCAGGATGGGTTCATCTTCATAATTTCCTTCCAAATACTTCCGACGGAGCTCCTCAAGCCTGAGGATCGAATTCTCCAACGAAGAATTAGTTGGATACATATCCCACCTGCAGTGTGATCTATTTATCGATCTCTGAAAACCTTGAGAGCAGGCGAATATCCACGTGGATGTAGACGAGCTTATCAGCTGTTTTTTGTGTTCAGTTTACTCCTCTTGACATTGTGAATAAATGAGTGAGTACTCCAATTTCACTCAGCCGATAAGCTACTAATAGGTTGTGACAAAATTTTTGGCCACCTCGGCGTATTCTGGAGTTTCAGAACCATAACACCTGCTTGAGTAAGTATCAATTTGCCTGCATGTTTGTATCGATCAAGGATGAGAGCTAGGGACTTTTTGTTCCTTCCGACGTACAACGTGCACGAGAGGTCTCAAATCTCTATCCAATTAACCATGCGTCCATGCAACGCAGAGACAATCAATCCTTTGCATCTCCTACCCCCGCCTCTGATCGACACGAATTCTAGATTTGACCCCCTTCGTAGGCGAAGGTACAGCAGGATCTGCACGCACCCTCCTGGTGCCCATATACAGCCCCAAAACCCTGTGGGTTTACCTGTCAAGCAGGCTACGCCCACAGCATCCAACTTCCCTGGACCCAAAGGCAAAAGCAGTTTCTATGATTGGCAATGTTAGTCGATGCAGAAAACAAATTTAAAATCCAATACACACAGGCAGACCTGTCGATAATCAGAAGCCATTAGGCAGGCTTAAGTGTTGTGTGCATAGATAGATAGCCATTAAACATACTCTGGCACTCTGTCTTCTCTTTGTTCACGGGGTCACGGGAGAACAGTACCGCTCACGTTCGTCCAACTTAGCCACCACGCGCAGCTCGATCGGCCTCCACTGTTTGTCCAGATACCTACAAACAACTCCCTCCTTTCTCCCTCACGCTGCCAGCCGCTAGAGACTAGGAGATAAGCCAAGCTAGCTACTTCCGGCGACCTTCTTCTTTGGCAATGGATTCGTCCAGAGGTTTCCGCTGCCTTGTCCTGCTCCTCCTCGTCGTGTCCCTCGGCGGCTGCCGCGCTCGGGAGGCGCCGCTGCCGTTGCCTCCCGCGAGGAGTGCTGGTACTGCTACAAGTAGGCGGGCGCCCGAGCGGCACGGGCTGTCGCTGGACTTCTACGCCAAGACGTGCCCCGCGGTGGAGCAGATCGTCGCCAACGTCACCGCCGAGCGGTTCCGCGACCACCCCGCCGCCGGCCCCGCCGTGCTCCGCCTCTTCCACCACGACTGCTTCGTTGAAGTGCGTAAGCAACGCACTGCATATATTGACACCTATGCACATTGCACTGTTCCCTCACGCAGATTTCATCCTCCTCCTCGCCACTTGATTCTCTTGTTCCTGGCACTTGTTTGTGTGTGGCGCACTTATTTTAGCACGTTCGCGCTTTAATTATTCACTGTACGCAACACGTGCAGGGCTGCGACGCCTCCATACTGATCGCGCCGACGGCCAAGACAGGCGACACGGCGGCGGCGGCGCGGCCAGTGGTGGAGAGGGACACGGAGGAGAACAGGAACCTGCCGCAGTACGGGTTCGACACAGTGGAGATGGCCAAGGCCGCCCTGGAGAGGAAGTGCCCCCGCGTCGTCACCTGCGCCGACGTCCTCGCCCTCGCCGCGCGAGACTTCGTGCAGCTGGTACGCTCACCCCTCCCGCCATTGTTCTCTTCTTTCTCGAAAAAAGTCCGAAGGGCAAATTTTTTTTGTTACTACAGTAGCACTGATTTCGGCCCAACAAACTGGAACGACAGGTTTCAGTGCGCGTACATAATGCAGTGCCAGTACGGGGCAGGCGTTGCAAGTTCCCATTTCCAACCGCCAAAGCCGGGTGGGCATGCAATAGGACCAAGCCGGTGGGCATAGCTTTGCTTTCCCTTTGCCTTGCATGTGGATAAAAGCACACCCGGCTGCCGTGCCCGTGCCGATGCCGGCATGCGAACGTCGTTAGGAGCAGGGCGCCGGCTTACTGGCTTAGACTAGCTTAGCTTAGCCAAGCGCGGTATAATTATGCCGTCAACAAGGTAAAATCATGTACGAGGCCTGTTGTGCTTTTTGTCACACCCAACCGAATCGCGAGAGAGAAAATACGCATAAAACTTACTGACGACTGACACCGCTTGCAAACTAAATTGATCGGATAGATGGTTTGGGTGACCTTGCTATGTACAGTACTCTTACCTAGATAAAGCCGCTAGCTCAAAGATTCGTCAGTCTCTTGGATCATACGGTCACAGGACAGCAGAGACAATATATCGAATCGAATCGCCTCGAAACAAGCAGATTTGGATGCTAGAAATTAAGGTGCACATGGGTATTTTTTGTGCGTTTTCTGAAGTCTGCTGCCTAAGTTTGTCCGGTACCATAGCAGCAGGGCAGAGTAGACGCCTCTAGGGTTCTGAGCAAGTCAAGTGTCATGTTGTTCCTACATGCTTATTTATTCCCCTTCTATCAGAATTCCAGCGTATATTGTTGTGTTGGATAGCACGGTCCCGGTTCATCTTTCCGGACCACTATTGGCTTCTTGCCTAGGTAGGTCACGAACTCACAGCGCACAAAAATAGGTACTACCTCTGATCCTAAAAAAGTGTCGGGAGCTACACATAGAAATTGTACTAGGCTAGTTTATTTCCAGCGTCACACTTTCCGGATCAGAGGGAGTAACAATTCATGCAAGATACGCTTCAGCTCATTATCATTTTTTCTATAGTAACATACATATCCTTAGGCAACAATCATATTGGACAACGACCAGCTTATGTAAATTTGATGAGAAAAGAAGAAGTCATCAGACAAGGAACACCCAATTGTGTTCTTTTTTTTTTGCCTCAACCTTCTACCAGTATAGTACAAACCTTGCTTTATCCTAATTTTTTCGAGAAATATACCCGGTTTTTAAATCAAATTCGGTGTTATACAGCAGTATATTTTTGTTTGAGTATACCATAATCTCATATTCCCATCGTAGTAGAGAGTTTGTGCTAGCTAGTGCGGCAAGTGTGTGCATGTCTCATCTATTATAATCTCTGAAGAAACTTGCAGCAAACAACACCCTTTGTGGCATTTGTTGCGCCATAACACATAAACAAAACCTCTTTTACAGCAAACCACGTGTTTTTGTCTAATTAGTTGCATCTAGCCCAAATATACCGATTAATCTTGTTTTGGGTTAATTTTTGCAAGTAACAACAGCCTTTGTGTCAATTGTTGCACCAAACATTGAAATAAATTCTAAATTCTCTATAGAAGGCACCATATTTTTTGGTGCATCAAGGCGTGTTGCTGAGAGAGCTTGAGAGTTAGGTGTAATTAATTATATAAAAAAATATGACCTTGAAAAAAAAAGGTGCTTGATATAATATCTGCCACAACGCATGGGATTAGCGTCCATGTATTGAGATTAACCGTTTTATTTGGGTTATGTGCAACTTATTTAAAAAAATGTGTGCCATTATGCACAAAAGCAATTTTATTTTGATGTTATATGAACAAGTGCCACAAAACCTCGTGTTAGCTGCAACTAATTGATCGAAAATCAAGTCTAATGACGATTTTGGGCTGAGTGCAACTAATTAGACAAAAATGTGTGATCTGCTGCAAAAGAGGTTTTGTTTCTATGTTTTGTGCAACAAATGCCACAAAGTGTGGTGTTAGGTGCAATTTTCCCTAATCTCTCGGTGTGTTTCTACCGGTGTGTCGGTTTGTAAAAGCACGCCCTGTAGGTGCGTCGCCTTCTTGTTTTTGAACCGGGAGGGTCCCCGAGGGGGCTAAAACGAACCTCGTTTGGAGCAGGGCGCATAGCTTACCTTTGACTAGCAAGTGAAGCATGATTATTCTGTCACGTATGTACTGGACGGAATGTAAAATATGACATGCATATTTTGTTTTACCAAAATTCATATTGGTTAGATTGTCCCATATCTTGGATCTTAATTACGGTCACAGGATATGACACCAGTCAGAAGAAGCAGATTCGATGCTTCAAATTTAGGTGCACATGGATGATCTTTGTATGTATGTCTGTCATGTATGTTGTCTTTGTTTGTCTGGTACCTATATCGTAGTAGACGCCTCTGAGCAAGTCAATTGTCCTCTTCTTCCTTCATGCCTCTTCTTTTTTCCCCATTCTATAGACTATAAGGTCCTCTTGCATGCATTGTTGGGGCTGCAAGGTCTCAGTTCTTTTGACATGTCGATGTGCATCTTTCTGGAAGATCTTGGTCTCTTGCCTATGTAGGTTATAAACACACATCTCATAAAATAAACATGTTGACATGTTCAGCTTATGTAAATTTGAAGAGTAGAGAAGACAGTATCATGTATCCGACCAAGGAAGACTCAGGTGTGTATGTCTGTCTCACTCTGGTCTCTAGCATGGACATGACCAATCAGACATAAAAAATTATGGTGTTAATAGTCGAGAATAAGTTTATTTTTTACTTTTTATACCTTGTGTTAATAGTTCACAATAAGTTGTTAGAAGGGGGGGGGGGTGCGTATCCCCGGCCAAAATAAGTTATTTTTTTTCCTTTTTGGTCCCTCTGTTTCCAAATATAGGATATTCGTCATTTCAAATGTTGACTATATACAGGTTGACATAGACGAAAATGTGTCTACATATCTATTAATCTGAAAAAAATACAACATATTATATTGAAAAGCGGATGTATACTAGAGTAGAATACGGGAGTAGCAACATTTCAACAATGCCGCGATCACTAGGCCTACTGTGACTTTAGGCTAACAAAAGCCTTATGCTATATACCAAAAATACGGGAACATGGGCTAAAGGCCTAAAAGGTGGCTCAAGAAGACTTGTCCAGGTCTATTTACTGGTTTTGCATCCCCTCAAAAAATAATGTACTGCTGTTCGAAAAAAAAATGGAGTATTGGTTTTGCAAGAAACAAAACGTCCACGCAAAGGAAAGAAAAAGTTTGTCTACTCTCAGCTGAAAAGAAATTTTTAGGTTCGGCAAACATGACACGCATTGGGAAAATTACTGAAAAACATGGTGATTAAAATGTGCAGGCTGGTGGTCCGCACTACGAGGTGAAGAAAGGTCGGAAAGACAGCAAGGTATCGCTGGCGGGCAAGGTGCGCGGCAGCCTCCCCCGGGCCAACTCCACCGTCGACGAGCTCCTCCGCGTGTTCGCCGGCAAGGGCCTGGGCGCGGCGGACCTGGTGGCGCTCTCCGGCGCGCACACCATCGGCTTCGCGCACTGCGCCGACTTCGTCGGCCGGCTCTACAACTTCCGCGGCACGCGTGGGGCGGCGGACCCGTTCATGGACGCGCGGCTGGTGAAGGCGCTGCGGATGACGTGCCCGTCCACCGGCGGCAGCGCCCGGGCGGTGGTGCCCTTCGACGTGAGCACCCCGTTCCAGTTCGACCACGCCTACTACGCCAACCTGCAGGCAAGGCTGGGCCTGCTTGGGTCGGACCAGGCGCTGTTTCTTGACCCACGGACCAGGCCGTTCGTGTTGGAGCTTGGGGCTGATAAGGCCCGATTCTTCCAGGCCTTTGTAGCTAGCATGGACCGTATGGGCTCCATCCGGGTTAAGAAAGGGAAGAAGGGAGAGATCAGGAAAATCTGTAGCCAACACCTGTAGCTTGCCTTGATGCTTACACCATCGCTGGTTTTAGAGCTCAGATAACATGTCTTTTGTGTGTGTGTGAGTACGCCATCATCCCATCGTAGTAGAGAGTTTGTGCTAGCTAGTCGGCAAGTGCGTGGATGTCTGTTGTGTTTCAATCTCTCAGTTCGTTTCTACGGGCGTGTGGGTTTGTAAAAGCACGCCCTGTAGGCTGTAGCTGTAGGTATGTCGCCTTCTTGTTTCATTTGTTGGCTGTGAAATGATACTATGTCAGTATGATATATACAGTAGTATGACTTGGAGTGTGTCGTGGAAGAAAATATTACTACCATGTCTTACTACATTGCACGTGCAGCTGAGCCCATGAAGTCTTCCTGACAGAGGTCAAATGCCTAGGCAACATTTCTTCCATCGATGATCCAAAAAGAAGGCAACGGAGGGTAGACTGAGACTGACGCGACATCCATCCATCGATCCAACCAATGGGCAATGGTCACCAGACAGGTGAAGACGAGAGGATGGCCCAAGTGATTCAATGGAAAAGCTGCCCAGGGGGGCAATGTGTCCAAGTGGGCAGCAGCCTAGAGATGGAGAGAGAGGGGTATGTCAAGTCATGTCGCCAGATCCTACGTTTTGTCCCCACGAGCACGTCGATCCACATCCACTCTGCTGTGTTGTGTTGACGACCAAGACAGACCTTGTTCCATCTCCTGCTACGGTGGTCAGGAGGAGAGAAGAGAAGAGGGGGTCAAAGGCGAGGGAAGAAGGCGTCCGGTTGGTCTGCCGACGGAAGGACAGTCCTGCGCAACCTAGGTAGGGATAGGCTCTTTCTGCTAGAGTAGAAGGGAAGAGGGACGGGGCCATGCGAGCATGCCCAGGAGCAGGAGCAGCCCTTCTTCCTGCTGCAGCGCACGGGGGAGAGTTTGGTTAGGACATCTCCTCCGGGCTGCTCAAATCCGGACCGATTTGGTCCGGGTTTTGTCCGTTTCAGCAGCACCGGACAATGCGCGGACACGAGTCGAAACAGGTACACCCTATGACGGTGCTCATTTCAGGCCGGACACGAGGTAACGATTGCGTAGGGGCCACAGTGCCCATTGTTTAACGCTTTAAAAAAAGAAAAAAAACTTATATAAACTAGCCACTGGATAAGCCAGTGGCGGCCGGTGGCCGGACTTCTACGCCGGACTACTCAAGAATGACGTAGTCGGGGTCCTGTACGATGTGCGCGGGCAGCCCTTGGCGGCGCGGTGGAGTCTGCGGCTGCTCCGGCGGCGGCCGCGGCTCGTCCGCTGGCCCGGTCCACTGCCAGCGCATGCCAACTAGTGGCATGAACCAGTCGGGGACCTCGCCGCGGTCCTCCTCCTCCTCCTCCATCGCCTGCCGCGCCTCCTGCCGCTCCATGTCCTGCTGCGCGACGACGGCGGCCAGCGCGGCGGCGAGAGCCCTCTCCTCCTCCGCGGCGGCTTCTTCCGCCTCCCGCTTGGACTCCTCGATGGCCTGGGCGAGGGCCCTCTCCTCCTCCTCCGCGGCGGTGTCGTCACCGTCTTCCTCCATCTTGACGCTCGGGGGAGGCGGCGGCGCGTACCTGTTGTCGCCGCGAGGTGGGGAGGGCGGCGGGTACTGCGCTGGGCCGCTTGCGTGCCGCACCCCGAAGTAGCCCCTCTGCCGCTGGTCGTGCTCGGCATGGAACCAGGTGTCCCAGTTCCTGCTGTTGACGGCGTAGGCAGGGTCGTGGCGGAGGTCGTCCGGCAGCAGGTCACGCCGCCGGAGGATCTCCACCTCCCTCTCGAGTCCCCACTTCGGGACGGGCGGCACCGGAATCCGCTCCGGATTCAGGTGCCACCCCTCGAAGAGGTGGACGTCCGGCCATGGTACTGGGATCGCGTTGTTCCAGTACCACTGGCACTTCCTCTTGCCGAGGTAAGGCCGGACGCGTCGGGGAGGTGCCGGAGGTGCGGTGGCGCACGGTGCGGCGGCGGGCGCGGGCGGTGGCGGTGGCGGCAATGCTGGTGGAGCCGGAGACCGCGAGGAGCGGCGAGAGCTCCCCGCCTCGTGGTCGTTGGCGCCCTTGCCGAGCCACCATCTCCCCTTCCCCATGGCGGCTAGGGCGGGGGGGGTGCGGTGCGTGGCGGTGGTGGCGTGGCGGTGTGGGACCAGTGTGGGGGACGGTGGGGGCGGCGACCACATTAAATAAGACCGGTGGGGGGATGCCAAGGGTCCACGGGTCACTGACCGGTGGGGCCGGGCAGTTTGACCGCGAAGAGGCGGGGGCGCGCGCGGGCGTCCGCGGCTGCTCAAACCTGGACCAAATTTGGTCCAGGTTTGAGCAGCCGCGGACACGACGCAGACATATTCGAGAAATGAGCAGCCCCACAGGGGCCTGGTTTTGTCCGGGCCTGCTCAAATCCGGCCTGTCCGGAGCAATTGAGCAGCCCCGTAGAAGATGTCCTTAGGGTTTCGTGGGGTCTAAGCCTCCACATGATCAATATATATAGACAGATACACATACAAGTACGCATACACAATATTAACATAACCGACTCTAACACTCCCCCTCAATCTAAACTTCTACATACAAGATTTAGATTGGTTTTGAATCGATCTAACATCTGTCTATTTGCTGGATTGGTGAACACATCAGCCAGTTGATCTTTGATGGAGATGAACCGAACCTCTAGAGCACCTGCAGCGACTCGTTCCCTCACAAAGTGGAAGTCTATCTCGATGTGTTTCATACGAGCGTGAAACATCGGGTTTGCTGTCAGGTACGTAGCCACTAGATTATCACACCATAATATAGGTGCACGCTGCTGTAGTACACCGAGCTCCTTGAGTAGTGACTCTACCCATATAGCCTCAGCAGCGCCATTTGCCAGTGCTTTATACTCTACCTCCGTGCTTGATCTGGAGACAGTAGGTTGTTTCTTCAAACTCCAACACACAAGGTTCGAACCAACGAAAACAACAAAGCCACCGGTAGATCGTCGATCATCGACACAACCAACCCAGTCAGCGTCAGTAAACACGCTGATACCGGTAGACAGAGAGCGGCGAATTTGCAGCCCGGTCTCCATTGTGCCCTTCACATATCTCATTATTCGCTTGACTGCCTTCCAATGAGCACATGTGGGTTGTGAGAGGAATTGACACACCTTATTAACAGCGAATGAGATGTCAGGACGCGTGAGCGTTAGATACTGCAAACCTCCAACTGCATTGCGGTACCGGAATGAATCATCGGCACCAAGAGGGGTTCCAGACTCACGTGTCAACGGCAAAGTGGTATCTAGTGGAGTAGAAGTGGACACACAATTCTCCATATTGACACGATGAAGAAGATCAAGAGCGTACTTACGCTGTGTCAATGCCATCCCCCCAGACTGATAGGACACTTCTAGTCCAAGGAAGTACTCCAGCCGACCAAGATCCTTGATCGGAAACTGCGAAGCCAACGATTCCACTAGTCGATCAACCACCTCTGGTGTAGATCCAGCGAGAACAATGTCATCAACATAGACGAGCATGAAGATCTGAACACCATCACGAGAGAATATAAAGAGGGATGTGTCAGCTTTGGATGAAATGAAGCCAAGCTCAAGGAGGAAAGTGCTCAACCGAGCATGCCATGCTCGTGGAGACTGTTTCAGGCCATATATAGAGCGCTGGAGCTTGCACACATGAGAGGGAAATCGCACATCTTCAAAACCAGGAGTCTGCTGCATGTAAACATCCTCAGAGAGAAACCCATGCAGAAAAGCATTACTGACATCCACCTGACGAAGATTCCATCCTCGAGACACTGCCAAGGAGAGCACCAGACGTATTGTGGTTGGTTTGACAACCGGGCTGAAGGTGTCACCATAGTCAATACCATGCTGTTGTGTGAAGTCTCGAGCAACAAGGCGAGCTTTGTGTTTGTCGATAGAGCCATCTAGTTTATGCTTGGTCTTGAAAATCCATTTGGTGCCAACCACATTGACTCCCGGAGGCCTCGGTACAAGAACCCACGTATGCGTCTGACATAACGGAGTGTACTCCTTGGGCATGGCAGCTTGCCACGCTGGTTCACGAAGAGCATCACGATGAGACGTAGGGGCAACGAAGAAGGCTCTGCGTCGAGGATCATAGCGCACCGTGCCGTCTTTGAATTCCTTGGCACGGGGATTGGCACGCTTCACCATAGCGTGACTTGGAGGAGTAGGAGCCACCTCAGGCACGTCGGTCGACGATGACGCTGGAGGCGAGGAAGACCCAGCGGATGGCGACGCGGCTGGTGAGCCAGCAAGAGGCATCGCGGGCTGGGCCGGACTGTGCGTCGCAGAGCTAGGCGTCGCGGAGGCGCGGGGGATATCCTCGGCGCCTGATGGGCCGGAGGCGATAGACGGGCCGTAGGCGGGCGAGGCGGGCTCGTCCGTGGGTGCAGCACACGACCGGAGGCCATGCTGGCCATGCACGTTGATCGCCTACTGAGGTGCGACGTCGATCACCGGCTGCAAAACGACGACGGGTTCCTGCGCAGGAAAAACAGCTCCCTTAGGAGGATTAGTAGCCAAGTGCGATAAGTCATAATTCCGCATGTGATCATTCAAAGCCGGTTCGGTAGATGGATATGAGACCAAAGGATCTAAAGTGGACACATCTACCGTGATGCCGGGTGTAGCATAGGGAAACACTGTCTCGTCAAACACAACATCACGTGACACATAAATGCGACCCGTGGAACGATCCAAACATTTGTACCCTTTATGCATGGTACTGTAGCCAAGAAACACACACATCTTAGAGCGGAAATCTAGTTTGTGCGAGTTATATTTACGAAGACTCGGCCAACAGGCACACCCAAAGGTGTGAAGGAATGAATAGTTTGGTTGAATTTTAATGAGATAACACGCGGTCAAGAAGGCTTCATCCCAAAACCTCAAAGGGAGAGACGCGTGAGCAAGCAGAGCAAGGCCGGTATCTACAAGATGACGATGTTTGCGCTCGGCTATACCATTTTTCTGGGAGGTGTGAGGGCACGACACACAATGAACTATGCCGGTGCGCTGAAAATACCGGTTCAGCCTATGATACTCACCCCCTCCCCCCCCCCCCCCCCCCCCCCCAATCAGATTGGACTGTCTTGATCTTATAGTCCAAAAGACGCTCAACATGCGCCTGAAAAGCATAGAAAACTTCCTCCCGTCGGCCTTGTGCTTAAGTAAATAAATCCAAGAAAAACGAGAGAAATCATCAACAAAATTGACATAGTACTTGAAACCACCAGAGGACCCAATAGCTGGGCCCCAAACATCAGAATGAATTAATTCAAAAGGCATAGTGGAAACACGACTAAACGCTGAATAAGACAGTTGATGACTCTTAGCACACTGACATGCATCACAAACCGATGCAGAATTACTCGACGAATGACACGGAAGCTCATGCTTTTTAACAATGTTGTGAACTACAGTAGCTGATGGATGACCTAGACGCTGATGCCACTGCGACGAAGAGACTCGGACACTAGAGGAGGCATGGCGCGGCGGAGATGGCACGTGTCCAAACGGGATGGGGTAGAGGCCGCCAGAGTTTCTACCGCTGAGCAGGATGGGCTTCGTGAGCTTGTCCTTAACACACAAAAAATGACGTTGAAATCAACGAATACGTCATTATCAGAAACAAGGCGATAGACTGAAAGAAGTTGCTTGCTAATATGTGGGACATGAAGGATATTTTTCAATTTAAGAGAGGAACCGGCTAGGATGGAATGACCAACATGGGAAATTGACAAACCTGCACCATTGGCCACCTGAACTTGATCCTTAAAGCCATAGCGATCGTGAACCTAAAGGCATTCCAGCTCGCTCGTCAGGTGATCAGTGGCGCTAGTGTCCAGATGCCATTGCTCGTGGACACCGTTACCACCAGAGCTAGTCGGGGCCGCGTTGCCCGACCGAGGGCCTTGTGCGTTGTACTCCTGCTGCAAAAAGTACTTCCTGCACTGATCAGCCTCGTGCCCCCAGTTCTTGCAAAGTTGGCACCGGGGGCGCTGGCGCTTGACGCCGCGACCTTGACCTTGACCGCCAGGGTTTGGAGGACGACCATTGCCCTGGCCGCCCTGCCCACCATACGGAGCGGAGGGGTTGCGGTCCGAGCCGCTGTACTGCTGCTGCGGGGGGCGCACTCCCCGGAGCGACCGCCAAATGGATCGGCGGGTCCAAACTGGCCTGGCCGCGACGCGGCGTTCACCGACGAGCTCCAGATGGCGTCGGTCTGTGTTTGCCCCGCCATGAGCGACTCGTAGGAGAGCACGAGAGAGTAGAACTCGACAAGAGGCATGGCGGCGTTGTTGACCCCTAGTGCAGCCGCGACGGGGTTGAATTCCGGACCAAGTCCGGTGAGCATCTGATCGATGAGTTCCTCGTCAGAGAGAGGAGAGCCGGCTACAGATATCATGTCCGCGAGCTCCTTGATCTTGTCCATGTACGATCTGGCTGACGCGTCATTCTTCCTCAGCGACTGCAGCTGCCGCCGGATGTTACGAACGTTGGCGCGGTTCTGCGCTCCATACATGGTGTGGACCGCCGTCCAAACCGCAACCGCCGTCAGGTGGCGGGTGAGCTGGGCGGCGACAGGCGGCTCCATGGCGCCGAGAAGAAGGCCGAGGACGCGCTGGTCCTGTGTCCACCAGGTGGTGTAGGCCGGGTCGGGGACGATCCGGGCGGCCTCGCCCGTGCCCTCGGTGATGGTCTGCGGCGGCGCACGCACCGTGCCGTCGAGGTAGCCATGGAGGCCAGCTCCCGCGAAGTTCGGAAGCATGAGGGCGCGCCAGAGGATGAAGTTGGTGCGATCCAGGCGGACGGTCGGCGCAGGCACGGCCATGGATGACATCGCGGGGAAGACGGCGCCCGCAGAGGAGGAAAGCTGAAGCGCGCCTGTGTTTGGGAGCGACATGGCGCGTGTGGGAGGACGGAACCTCACGGCTGCGGCGGGGTCGGGGCAAAACCCTAGCGGCGGCGGCGGCGTGAGCTAGAGGGAGGCGGCGGCTGCGGGTCGGGAGACCGGAGGCTCTGATACCAAGTTGGATTAGGGTTTCGTGGGGTCTAAGCCTTCACATGATCTCTACTATATAATATCCCTTACGGTGAGGCGTCGTACGTCGCGCTTATTTTGCAATTTGGCCCCTTGAAAATTGGGAAATCAACCCGCAGCCCTCTTGGCTAGATTGTGCTGACTTTGCATTTTAGCCCCTGTCTTCAACCTCCCGACCCCTCCAAATCCAAATCACTAGCAGATCACCACCGCCGCACTCTGTCACCGGCCCACACTCCCACGGCGCGGCGGCCCTGGCTTCACCCAAACCTCATCTCTACCGTCCACCGATACCCTCGCCTCCGCCGCCGCCGCTCAATACCTATTTCACTCCCCAACGCCACCGCTCGATCTGCCGCCGGAAAAGGGCGACCTCCACCGTAGAAAACCCCCGATTCCCTCCTCACGCGCTTTCTCTCTCCCTCTTTTCCAAATATTCTTCTCCCCAGCAGCTCGCCGCTCACCGTGCTGTCGCCCGGTGCTGACCACCGGTCACTGCGCTGGTAGGCGCCTATCCTGGTCTTCCGACCCCGCAAGCTCTGCTCCTTTGAGTATGTCTGATTCGGCTCCACAGAAACTAGCTCTGGCTAGCACATCGAACTTTAGGATGTGGAGTTGGGTGAGCTAGGCATCACCCTCTAGACATCCCCGCCGTTCAACCCCGTCCAGGCGTTGGGGAGCGCACTTGAAGATCATGGCGAGGAGCATGGGTGCCGGCGGACTGGATTTGTTCATGACGTATGTGGAAAATGAGTTGACCGTAGATTTCGATACAGCTAAATTGTGCCATGGGATCGGACAAGATGCAGGCACGCGCTGACAGAAGAAGCAGCACGCAGTTCGTGCGGACGAAGATACACCCAAAGACAACGGCAACAGAAGGACGAACAACACCTAGCTCACACTGTCAGGGCTCAGCCCTCCCGCCCTCCAATTCTCCGGCCGGTTGCCTCCGTGCTAACCGCCAGATCGCTCCAAGTGCATCAATCCGCCCTCCAAGCCCACGCTCTAGATCACTACTCAGAACAAGGTCAAGAAGCTGTGTCTCCAGATTGTGTTCTTTTGCGTCAGAAGCGTCCACTGACTTCTTGGTATGAACTCTGACGTGGTAGTGTGTCTAATCACCCTTAAGCAAAGTGATGCATTTTTCCTGATTCCGATCTCCTTTTTAGTCAGGTATTGGCATCCTATGAAAGGAAGGAATTAAACCGTATATACCACCTATATTGATGGAAGATTAAGCAGCTAAAACTCCAGCAGAATGGCACCTCCGAGGCGCTACCACAGCGCCACACATGAATGCACTATCCAACCAAACGTTGGATAATCTCTTCCATGTCCACTCTCACATCAGCAATTAAGGTTTACTTCGTATGACCTTGGGCTAGATTGTATTGATGATTGACTTGCCACACATTATAATTACAACATTGGTTGATGAAAGTACCGGGAACCGATTCCTATATTTTATCCATTCATATCATGTTATAATGAGAGTGAAGCAATTATTTTATTCAGGTGAATACAAAGTTGACAAGTAGATTTTCATTTGCTGATTTTTAACATGCTTAGCGGTTAGCATGATGTGAGAGATATGCTACTCCAACAATTATTACTTTTTTTGGTTTCTATGCCTAGGTGTAAATTTGTTTTGCACGTGTTTATTAATACTGTAAGAGCACTAAAAAGTGTACCTTCGTTAACTTCGTAAAAGCAGAACACAATATATGATTTACTGCTATTTGAAATATTGGCTATATTTTAGTTGTGGATAGGAACACCTCATGATATCTACACTCTAATTCTCAAAAAACATTGCCTTTGTTGTGGAAACTTTTATTCAACTTAAACTTAATAGCTATTTTCTCATTGACACTGAAAACATATTAATGAATTATTGGACTGTTAAAACCAAATTCAAGTGTACTTAATCTACAATATCTTAGAGTATAGAAGGACAACAATTGTGTTCCATTGTAAGTAAGAAACATCATGTTTTGTGGTTTTATGCGTCTTCCGTAAGTTAAATTGACATAGACAAGCAAGCTGCTATTTTAGACACCTATGCAATCGCACAGGAAACAATCTACCTTGAAAATTATTGTGAGGCTAATAGGGGTTCAAACCGCTACATCCACACCAACCCCTCCTCCTGCTTCAATAGGGTGTCCGGCTCCCAACCAAACAGCGACACGGCTCGTGCCAAACAGTCGTGCTATCCTTCTGCTCCTCCTACCGCCGAGACCGGGGACCTCTTGGCACACTTCCTCAGGCTCGGCCTCGACATGAATGATCAGAGTCTCCAATCTCTCTTGAAAACTTTGCAGCATTTCCCCGTCAACAATCGATCCTACGAGTCCAGCAGAGGTTGCCGTGACCGCTAGCGACTCGTCGAAAACCTCAATTCTATGTATCCTACTCACCGGCGTGGTCGGCGTAGACACGGACCGACACCCCGTCAGCCCCAGCCCCCAGCGAGAGAGGTGAGGCCCGCTCCGGTGTCAGCTCGACGTTGAACATCTCCATCTTGCTAGCTCCTTCGTCCCAATCGTAGACGTGTACCTGTCGGAACCGGTATTCTCTCATGGTCAACTATATGTCGCATTGTCCAGAGCCACCACGAAATGAAACATCAAAATCCTTGCCATCAAGGACAAAAAGGACGAAATCAAGAATTCAAACAAGAGAAAAAGAACCGACTCCTTAAGTAACGACTACAAAGAACATACGCATCCTTACCATTTAAACTCGCTAGACCAAATCTGACCAGATTATTTCATGATTATTATATCTTACCAAACTGGCTATGCACCTCAGACGATTTTCGAGTAATAGTTAGATTGTGCTAACATTTATTTTATAAAAAGATGATTTTTCTACCCGTATCATGATTATTATATCTTATCAAACTGGTTATGCGGCCAGATATTTTTTTTTAGCAAATTTGAGTTATTACGGCATTTATTTTATAAAAAGATGATTTTCTTGATATTTTACTAGTCAATATATATATACAGATACACATATTACACATACAAACGTAACGTAACGTATGTCCTATATGCTGCTACAGTAGCGCTGGGCTATGAGGTGCTGCCACTAGTAGCTTCTGGTGGATGGAACGCACGCACGGATCGAGAGCCAGTGCTCGCCGTTTTCGGAGACCGGCAGGCCTCGTCGTCTTCAGTTCCGCCACCGCTTATTTAGTTGGTTTCCGCGGAAATGCATAGAAAATTGTAGTACTCCGTAGCTTTCAGCCTTTCAGCATGCTCATCTGATTTCATTGTGAAAACCAGCAGCCCTGGAGTTTTTGGAGTCTCCAGCAGCCCTAGGTTACAAACTAGTCTAAACGCACACTTTGCACCAATATCTACTCAAACCACCCAACAACAAGAATTTATTGCTGCATCACACTTGCCATGACAACAAAATGTTTGACATGGTGCAGCCATATAAGCGGTGGCGGACCCAGAAATTTGTCAAAACCTGTGCACGCTACAATACAACTAATTTTTTTCTAGACAATGTAGAAAATATGGAGTAAATATTTTGTTAAAAAATAGTTTTAATGATGAAACACGAACATAAACATTACATGCTCGCAACACATTCCGGTGTACACAAGTTCACAACATAAGGAGTAGAGCTGAGATCAAGGATGGTGGGCGCGGATTCCCTGACTTCCGGCGAGCCCTCGATGGCATGTTGCGGTGAGATAGATGTATGCAAGCAGTGGCGAGGTTGGTGGTCGAGGCGCCGAGCAGTTGAAGCTGGCCGTCGTAGTTGCGGCCGCTCCTCCTTCAGGTGGAACCATGTCAATTATGAGAAGGGTAGCTTTCGTGGCCCTAGACACGAGTGGCAAACATTTTTTTCAAACAAGCCAAACTACAGTACCGTGCAGTACTCCTTAATTTAACTGTTATCGAGGAAAGGGCATATTATACTTTTAGCCTGCCAAGTTGATATTTAGCTTTTACCAAAATGATCTTTTTTTGAAACTAATAGAAAATCTGACCCCTGGCAAAATATTTTCAAATATAGCAGCTGGGTTTGGCGTCAGAGATGTTGGCGACGGTGTGCAGTTCGACGCTAGCTAAAACTGGCACCAAATCGGTTGAATAGGTCGGCGCCAATAGCAATGATGCCGACCCTGCTTCCGTTCTGCACCGACCACACACGTCATTTGTCTACGATAATGGTCATATTTGATAAAAAAAATATACCGAGTTGGCACAGCGCTGACTGTGTCCGGTCAAAGGGGAAAAAAAGGAACCTATTTCCTGATTGCTCAGCTCGCCACCGCGGCCATCAGTCGTGTCCCACCGTCGCCACCGTCATCTAAAAAATATATATGCGCCTCTGCACCGCGCTCTCATAGCCGTTTCGAGTGCTGAGCCGTCGGATCGTCGCCCCGGGATGATCTCCACCGTCCGATTCAATGCTGACTTTCGCGTACTATCTTTGGGCCCACCCGTCATTGACTTAGTGGGTGGAGAACTTGGTACACACAGCTTTGTCCTCAGCGATTGGTCACTCCGAACCGTCCGATCGGAGTAAGCTGCTCCGCATCGATCTGGGCCGTTCGTTGGTCAAACAAAACTACCCCGCTGGAAACCCTAGCCATCACCCCCGTCGCTCCTCTCCCTCGCTTCTCCCCTTTCCTTTCGCTCGATCCAACCCTCCCGATCCAATCTCGCCGTCGCCGCCCTCGCCCCCGTGCGCAGCTCCGACCTCTTCGTCACGCCGCCGGAACTACGGCCACACATGTGCCCGCTGTTGTGCAGAGCTCTCCACGCCCTTGATTCGTCGCCGGGAAGAACGACAGGAGGCCAGCGGGTGAGGCAGGGCGCCGTCACGGGGAGGAGCAGGTGGTGGAGCTCCATCCGATCGAGCAGGTCACGTCATCGCCATCTCCATCGCTAGGAAAATTGCATCGACGGGAGGAGTTCGAGCGGTGGGTTCTAAAACCCTAGCCTCCACAAGCGCTCGACCCCTTCCTCTTCCCTCTCAAGCGCTTTTGCGCGTTGCCGCCGCCATGCTCCTGCCCCCGCTTCGTCCTGCACCTTTCATCCCGAGCTTGCATCGCTGCGCTGCTCCACCTTATGTAAACAGTGCCTTGGAAAAGCACGTGAGGGAAGCGATGGCTGAAGTTGGGGAAGCAGCGGTCGGAACCCAGCCGCCGCCTCTTCTCTCTCCGGACCCTCTTCATCGCGTTTGAGTTGTTCGAGCTCGGTCGAGCACGGAAGAACAAGGGTGCCTGTGCCTCCACTGCTGCTCCAGATCTTGACGACACGAGGTCGTTCCTGCCTGCCGGCAGGCAACTGGTGAGTATTTTTTAATCCTTCTCTTTTCCCTCTGCAAGATCTATTATTTTTAGGCGGATGGCAAACTGTGGACATTTCTGTAACCTAGGAGTATTTTCAGTCCTTCTCTTTTTGCTCTACCGGATCCATTATGTTTGGGTTGATGGCGAAGTGTAGATGTTACTGAAACAAATGATTTTGTTTAATTTCAGCGTAAAGACATAAGAGCTTCTACATCCCAGTTAGCTCTTTTCTTATGCTTAAGACGATTTTTCATCAAATAAGGTAACTGAGATGTATGCTTCAGTGCGTAATTGCCTCTTTTGTAGAAATTGTTGATGTTATCATACCTAATGCATTATGAGTGTCATGATTAGAAGAAACTACATTGGGTATATTCTATTATTCTAGGTTCCTTATTTGGTGTTCGCTTGCTGATATTGTAAAAATGTGTAGTCTGTGAAATTTCATCCCCCCATTTTACTATTTGATCACTAAGTAAGCAATTTGAATTAGTATGTCTATTTGTGTCACTTATTTGTACATTCATGTTTTTTTTCTGCAATCGAAGAAGTTTTGTGTATATCTTTGTTATTATTATGCCTGTAAAAAATCATAGATGCACTGAAAACTCAGTAAAATGTTAAAATTCGTAGTCACGTTGATATCAATATTCTCGCTAGGTTTTTTTATTTCTGCTTATATATAGTTAGTATGCAAACATAGTTTATTTTGAGCAATATGGCAAATACAAGCAGTGCACCATTTGAGGATTATCTACCAATAGATCTTGCGTTACGCAAACTATCATCAAATTAGACATGGTTTGTTTTGGCTTCACTTTTTTTATTTATCTTGCCCTGTCCCATGGCTCAGTTGGCGGGTTTGCTCTATGAAACTCTAATTCGAGTTATTGACAGGTCTTCTTTATGCTTCACTATAGACTGCGACCTCTTTTATTAATCCTACATAATATTTTGAAGGAAATCTTAGTTATGTAATGTGCCCTGAGTCAGTGTGAAGAAAATTGTGAATAAACTTTGGAGTTTCATAGCCTACTAGACATGGATTGAATCATCCATTCTCTTAACTACAACAATTGCGGAAAGCCTTACTGCAATATAGAGGTAGGTGTGCAATTGTTCCTACTGATTCGTCTCATTCTCTTTTCCACTATTTTCTTTTGGTCTAACCCCTACTCCTTTATCTTTGTTTGTCCAGATTATTTCTATTTTTTCATACAAGTTGTTCGATCAAGAGGCAAATGGTCTGCAGGTTAACATTGATCTATGTAATGTTCATTCAACTCAATTAGCTGCAGGTGTAATCTTTCCTGAATTTTAGCGACAATACATGACTTACTGGTAAAATATATTTCTTCCTCGATTATGTGGCTTGCGTGTGCAAGCTATTATTGCTAAATATATGAGTCATTCATTGGAAAAATATATTTGTGATTGGTTGTTAGACACACACATCAGATTATAATCTCAAATTTAAAGCCATGTTGCTTTTAATTATGTACACATTCAACCTTTTTATGATATCATTTTGAAATTCAGTTTATAGGCAGGTTTCCACTCTTGTGTTCTCAATTAGTTACTAAGATTTTTACTTAACTCTGATTGTTTACAGATCCACCCAAGAGATAAATGAGGTCAATGAGCCGAATAGAGGTGTTGATGATTATTTGCCATGCACTTGCTGCTGGGGAAGGCAAATGAGGTTAGCTAGATCCCGTCGGGATGCTTAACTTTGGTCAAGCAACCTATCAACACCAGCGACCTAGGCATCTTTGCACCATCTCCGTGCATCAAGCTTCTTGCTTTCTCGTCCAAACTCTTCCATTGTGAGGTTGCTTGTGGTAGAATGCATACAACTCAACTTGGATCTGTAAGTTATGTATTCTCTAGGATGTATTACTCTTGATGCTTTTATGTGTTTCAATATGGATTCTTGGTTCATATTGTTGTGTTGAATTTCACTTATTAGGTTATAGCATTTCCTGTCAGCTCTACTTGAGTTGGAGACATCAACACAGAATGAAACTAGGCGAGTTGAGTAGTTCGAACACATGTGGTTACTCGCTGCACTGATATTATGATGTATAAATTAGTTATGCAAAAGGATATATTTAGGTTTGCATTTTTTTAATAGCCAAAATGTGAATAGTGCTTCCATATTGTGTATAGAACTAGGCGAGTTGTATACGAAAATATAGTCTAGACCATGGCGTTTTTGCTCGATTGCTGTGCTTCCGTCGGTTGTTCCATTCTTACATCTGAAAACATTTTGGAGCACCAGGTTGTTCCATTCTTACTTACACGAATATGACCTGCTTAAATGTTTCGATGAATTTGCACATCTGCTTTGGACTTTATGAGGGAGGCCAATGTCTTGTTTCATGCCCTGGAATATGCTTATCTTAGGTTTTGTAATTGCAATTTACAGAGTGTTACTATATGATTGAACTTAGGTTATACCCTAAGAGGACCCACCAATTTGGACAATAATTAGATGAGCTGCCACTGTTTTCTTCCAGTCCTGTGCAAAACGTATCTACTATGACAGACTGCATATGCATTGTTTATTTCTGCAGGTTGTTAGTGCCGGCCTGATTGCACTTCCTTCTGCAGAATGTAGGCTTCCTTTAAACTCTTTCTTGTGGTTCATCTACCCTGCTGGGTGATTATAATTACTGTCCAATCCTAAGAAACATGCTATTGGTCGTATAAATGTGCCTTCCAATTCAAGATTTGGGCACTCTAAGTAAGTACTTTTAATTAGTATCTTTCTCTTTGACTATTTCTGTCACTTATTTGTAGTGTTTTTCTACAATCAATGAAGTTTTATCTTTGTTATTATCACACCTGTAAAAAATCATAGATGCAGTGAAAAGTCAGTAGGCTATTAATTTATAGTCGTGTGTCTGTTAATATTCTTGCAGAGTTTTCTGATTTCTGCTCATATATAGTTAATATACAATTTTGACTCATTTTTGTGTAATATGACAAGTACAAGCAGTGCACCATTTGAGAATTATCTACGAATATATCTTGCATTACTCATACTATCAACAATCTGGACATGGTTTGTTTTGGTTACCTATTTATTTCTCTTACCCTCTGGTCGTGGCTAAGTTATGGGGTTTGCTTTGTGAAACTCTAATTCCAGTTTATATTTTTGTTTGACCGATCTTCCTTTTGATGCTCAAGTTTATGTGTGTTTCAGTAATATATCATGCCACCTCTTTTGATTAATCCTCCATCATATTTTGAAGGCATCTTGGTCATCTAATGTGCCCTGGGACAGTGGGCTGCAAAATTATGGATATATGTACTGAAGGTTTACATGTTTGGAACTTCACAACCTATTAGATAAAGAATGACCATCCATTTTCTTGCCTAGAACAATTGCACTAAGATTACTATAATAGCAAGTTAGGTGTGCAATTGTTCGTACAGATTTGTCTCATTCTCTCTTCCATTACTTAGTTTTGGTTTAAGCCCCTAATAATTTATCTTTGTTTGTACAGATTCTTTTTAATCTTGCCTACCAAGTAGTTTGATGAAAAGGCTAGTGGGCTGCAGGGGAAGATTTAATAATTCTTTATCTTTGTGAGGACACAGCGTGCCTGATGTATTAATGGTCAATCTAATAAGTTAATGCTTATCTCTGTGAGGACACCGAGTGATGTTGTATTAATGGTCAATCTAATAAGTCACCAAATATTTTTATGATTATGAAGCCAACCTATTGGGTTTTATGTATTTTTCTTTGGCCTTCTCTTTTTGTCAATGAATGATATTCAACGGTGAATGAACACTTCAAATATTTTGTGTGGTTATTGTAATTTCAGTTGCATATGATGCTTTTGTGTTGCTTCTTTCACATATTATTTTAAAAGTTTTATATTTGTTGTCTTTTTCTTTCAACTATCTTATTTTGATGTCTATGTTGCCATTTATGTCTTTAGGTTGGCTCTTAATACTATTTATTTTGATGTTGATATCTACAATAACAAAATAAATACTACAATTAACAATATATCCTTTCCGTTTAACATTACCACAACGAAACAATACTGTCTATACAAATGACGATAAAAAGTGTTCAACCCGGGCTCATAAATTATTTTGTACCAGGTGGCGCGCGGCAAGCCGCGCCCCAAATCTAGTTGATCAATATCTACTCCCTCTCACGTGTGATGCGAAAAGTCAACACGTAAATTAAAAAAGAGAACAATCTCACATATAACAATGCAAAAACCAAGATTCGAGCTCTGAGTTCTGATACATGCACTAGCTAGCCAAACGTAAGCAAAATCACTCCCTCTGTACCAAGTTATAAGATGTTTGAACATGTTAAGACAACTTACTAAAACGTCTTATAATTTGATTAGAAAGCGAATACGATATAATAAAAATGGCTTGGCCATATATTTTATCACACTCATTTACGTCTAGGTTGGACATACATGAAGATCTTATATGTTTTAGCCGGATCTTAAACTTGAGACTTACCGGTGCTATTATGATGTCATATTTAATGCGTTAGCAAACATAATAAAAATTCCAAACTAGTTAAAAGGGCTAGATAATCCACGTATATAGGTCACCAGGCTCTTATCCTTCCCATTTGTTTCGGCAAGGATACTTTGTGGGAACCTAGTCGAAGTCGACCGTCATGGCTAACCGCAAGATACCAGTGCCGACATTGACATGCGACAACACCGCAACACTGGGAGGTGGTCGTGGCGGGAGCTCTAACCAGCGGCAGCGGCGCTGATCTGGTCTTCGATGGTGTGCAAGTAGGCAGGGACATATGTTCCCAAGTCCCAACGGTGGAACAATGACAGGAGGGAGGGGAAGGCGGTGAATGGTGTATATGTTCTACATTTCAGCAATAATTGATTAGAGATATAAATAGAATGATCATCATTGTTAAAATTCAAAATAAGTAACAAAATTCTTATTTTTTGTATGGGCACATGTTTAAACATTTAAAATCTATTAAACGAGTTATCGAACTACTCGCAAGTTACTCACAAATAGTTTAGTCAACAAACGAGTTCAGATTTAAAACTCGGACCGGCTTATTAGACAACAAGTTCGAGCCGAGCCAAGTCACAAGCTACTCATTTGGCTCACGAATTACACCAATCTACCAAAAACTAAAACCCAAATTAAACCAACTTATTTTAGGGAATCAACCCATTCAAACCAATCTAAATAGGCCCAAGAGAAGTACCAAACTGAAACTTAAAAGTCTGAACCCAACTATTCGCTGGCCTAATCTCGTGACAAGATAAGTAAAATACATAAAACCCTTTTTTTTACCCAAAAAAAAACCCTTTTTTACTGATTTACAAAGAACGTGCGGACTAAATATCCACCTACTGGATATGGATACGTACTTCCACTAGTGAAAAACGAGACTTTAGTTCACCCCTTTAACCCGGATTTAGAAATGAACCGAGACTAAAGGGGTGCAAACCCGCGGGGCGATTTAGCGAGGGACTTTTAGTCCCGGTTCATGTTAGGAACCGGGGCTAAAGGTCCACCACATGCGGCAGCAGAGGCGGGTCCCAGCGTCAGAACCCTTTAGTCCCGGTTCCTAACACGAACCGGGACTAAAGATCCTCACCTTTATCAGCTTCTCCACCCCGACTCCTCCATTTTCCAAACCGAGCTCGAGCTCACCTTTTTCCCTCTCCATTTCTTCTCTCATTTCCTCTCTCCCAACCTAATTAATCCAGAATAGTTTACACCATTTGGCAAGATTGAAGACACTCCACGGTTAGCCGCTTCATCCTCTTTCCGGCATTGCTTATTTAGCACATTTTGCTCATTTTAAAAAATTTGTGCTAGCAAGGTGTTTGATGAAATGACTAAGTTAGGATTTCATTTGTTTCATATGTGCAATTTGTGCTCAAACTAAATAATGATTTATGTGTTTTAGTGCCATGAGGAACCTTATCGACGTCGATCGTCCGCGCCGTCCCGTCACCGGCACCACCTCAGTGAGCCTCTATCTTTTATTTTATTTGATTTTAAAAACATAGCTTTTATGGTTTAGATGCATGGTTATTACTTGTATAATTTTCTAACTTGTATTATATGTATAGTGTCATGGTTCTGATATCCGTCCCCGTTGGTCCTTGTCCGGTTATGATTCGGATGTGGTATATTTTCAAAACTATTTATTTCATTTTGTGTTTCTGGCAATTATGTCGACCAACTTGACATAGATTTATTTTTATCTAGGAGGTAGTTGAACCAGAAATTGAACCTGACCCTATTGTCGAGTTTTTGGATAAAGAAAACAATGATTTGAAAGCAGAATTGAAAAGAAGTGAAGATCTTTATCTTCAATGCTTAGAAGATAAGATGAAATTAGAGCTCAAACTTTCCGACGTGGTCGATGGTAACGAGATCAAGATGGATGCAATGCGCTTGAAGATAAAAAGGATTAGAAAATATGCCATTAATCAGGAGGCCTGGTATCATTATGTTGTGGGTTCAGTATTTATCTTAGTTGCGATTTTGATCGCATTTGTTGTTGGATTTAAATTATTTAGATAATTTGTATATGTGTTTCAGTTAATGTATGTTTTTTGAGAACTATGTATTACCAGGTGTCACTACTGTACTCTTATTTTAATGGATGACCTTGTATTAATTAATTTGCTCTTACATATTATTCATGACAGTAGTGTAATAATGAAGTTCGATATACTTTTATGTAATACAGATGAACCGACAATAGATGTATGGTGACCGATGTTGTCCCGAGTTTATTGATGGCATGCATAATTTTCTCCATGTGGTTGAGGCAAACAAGCCGAAGAATGGTTTAATCCGTTGTCCATGTAGTGCCTGCAAGAATATGAGTGATCACTCTACCTCAAAAGTCATTCACTCCCACCTCTTGCATAATGGTTTTATGCCTGGTTATTATTGTTGGACCAAGCAGGAAGAAACAGGGGTTATCATGGAAGAAAATGAAGAAGAGGAGGATAATGACAAGTATCCTTGGTTCAGTGATACTACAATGGGAGAAGACGAAATTGAAGAAGATCCTATTATTGATGAGCCCGACGATGATCTTCGTCGGGCCATTCGTGATGCACAAATTGACTGTGGAAGTGAAAACGAAAGGTTGAAGTTGGAGCGTATGTTAGCTGATCACGCCAAATTGTTGTACCCAACTTGTCAAAATGACCAGAAAAAGCTGGGTACCACACTTGAATTGCTGCAATGAAAGGCAGAGAATGGTACTTCTCACAAGGGATTTGAAAATTTGTTAAAAATAGTTAAGAAGATGCTTCCAAAGGATAAAGAATTGCCCTCTAGTACGTACGAAGCAAAGAAGGTGGTATGCCCTCTAGGATTAGAGTTGCATAAGATACACGCATGCATTAATGACTGCATCCTCTATCGCGGTGAGCACGAAAAATTGAATGCATGTCCTGTATGCGGTGCTTTGCGGTATAAGATCGGGCGAGATGACCCTGGTGATGTTGAGGGCGAGCCGCGCCACAGGAAGAGGATTCCTGCAAAGGTGATGTTGAAGGGAATATGCCCTAGAGGCACTTAATAAACATAGTTTATTGGCAATATCCCAATCGTTCATTATATGTTTTACACCATGCTATAACTGTATTAAGCGAAAACATTAATACAGGTATGGTAGATAAACAACCAGGTCCCTAGTAGTCTCTACTAAGACTAGTTTCGTTGCGCGATTGATGATCGAGGTTTTCCGATCATAGGGCATGGCGTCGGTCGGCAATGGAAGTCATATCGTTAGGTGTAACGATGTGATGGACATACCCAGTATTTGTAGGACATAGTCATTACGCCTTAAGACCGTGAGATCAACTCTTATTGTTATCCCTGGAAGATACTTTGATCGCACCAAACGTCATATCTTATCTAGTGTGACAATAACGGTGATACTTTTGGGTATCGGAAAGGGGTAGTTGAGACGAGGGGTCAACAGCGGGATTTGTCAGTCCGCATAGCCGGATAGATACTCTAGGGCCCACTCGGTGAGATTATGTCAAATGAGTTTGCAAACATGTGACTAGGTCACCAGCTGACATAATATCATAGACGAGTAGAAGATAGTGATGTCGGTAACGAGATCATGCTAGGTATGGAGATATCTGAGAATGATGCTCGGACACGCTAAGTATCGCCATGACAAAGGGTTTAAGACTATACGTCCAGATTTGATAGATGAAAGTCATTCGTTATATCACAGGGATTAATTCATGGGGTCCACACCTACGAGTTAGTCGTCGATCATAGAGGAGTCTTGATCGTACCTGTTATTATATCGAACCGCTAGGGTAACACACTTAAGGGGTTTCGACAAGACAACCGGAAAGGAAAGAGATCACCGGGAACGTCCCCGACGAAAGAGTTTTCGGAGCTAGGATAAATTATATATATTATGTTTGATATTAATTAGTGTAATTAATATGCAAATATGATTTTATATATTTATTTTCGAATATATTTAGTCTGATTTCCCTAAATGGGCCTTCTGGTCGAAAGAAGGCCCATGGGGGGGAAAACCCTCAAGGGAATTTTGTGGGGGAGGCTTGGCCGGCCTAGGTGGGCCAAATGGGGCCCACCTAGGGCCGGCGCACCATCCCTAGCCGCACCATGGCTGTGGGATATTCCCATATTGCCTGGCTAGGGAGGTTGGCTCCCCCCGGGAGCCTATATAAGAAGGGGCACCCCTGGCCTTTTAATTCACCAATTAATTCCGAATTTCTCTCTCGATCTCGTGGTTCCCTTGTCAGAGCCGCGCCGAGTAGAGGAGGGGGATCTCTTCCACCATAGCCCGCTGCCGCGCTGCTGGTGTTTCGGTCCAAGACTTCCGCTGATCGTCCTGGACTGGAGCTTCGGAGGCCGCCGTCTCCACCGTATGTGTGTGACGCCCTGCGAGGTGCTGCGCTAGCGGTACTCGGAGGCCTACTTCCTCCACCCGACCTCAGGGTCATCTTCGTCGTCTTCGTCGCGCCGAGTTCTTCGCGACCTAGAGGTCGGCTACGTCGTCTTCGTCGTCAATGCTTGTGCGGGAGCATAATCCCCGCTATTTGGTCTACGAGGGTATGTATTCCGATCCCCGCCGTACTACTATATCTGCATAGTGTAGATCTTGGCTAGTTTAAGGATATCGTTGCTAGGAATTTTTTTGTTTTCTGCACACGATCCCCTTCAGATGTGGTATGCTCCTATAATACCAAAGTTGAAACGTTTGTTCAGCAACAAAGAGCATGCCAAGTTGTTGTGATGGCACAAAGAAGATCGTAAAAAAGACTTGATGTTGAGACACCCTACGGATAGGTCCCAGTGGAGAAAAATTGACAGAGAGTTCCCGACATTTTCAGATGACGCAAGGAACTTAAGATTTGGTCTAAGTACAAATGACTTTAATCCTTTTGGAGAGCAGAGCTCCAGTCACAGCACTTGGCCCGTGACTCTATGTATCTATAACCTTCCTCCTTGGTTGTGCATGAAGCGAAAGTACATTATGATGCCAGTGCTCATTCAAGGCCCGAAGCAACCTGGCAACGACATTGATGTGTACCTCAGGCCATTAGCTGAAGAACTTTTGCAGTTGTGGCGTGAAGAAGGTGTACGTGTGTGGGATGAGCACAAACTGGAGGAATTTGATCTACGAGCTTTGCTTTTTGTAGCCATCAATGATAGGCCTGCTCTTTGCAACATTTCAGGACAGTCAAACAAGGGAGACAATGCATGCACGCACTGTTTAGCTGAGACTGATAGTATACATTTAGGTAACAAGAATGTGTACATGGGTCATCGTCGGTTTCTTGTACTCAAGCATCCATTAAGGAAGAAAGGCAAGCCTTACAAATGTGAGGCAGATCATCGTCCGAGGCCTACCCGCCCTTCTAGTTCTGTTATACATGATACGGTCAAGGATTTAAATGTAATCTTTGGAAAGGGACCTGGCGGACTCACTGTTCCGGATGACGCAAACAACCACGTACCCATGTGGAAAAAGAAATTTATATTTTGGGAACTGCCCTATTGGATAATGCTATATTGGATAATGCTAGAGATTCACTCTGCAATCGACGTGATGCACGTGACAAAAAACATTTGCTGCAACCTGCTAAACTTTTTGGGCGTGTGTGGGAAGTCAAAAGATGGGAAGTCAAAAAAAGGTACACCGAAAGGAAGGCAGGCCCATCAATGTATGAGCGAAGAGATGCATCGAGACGATACTCATTCAGAGAATCAGCCAGGTCTTGCAAGCTACGCTCTTACTAAAGAAGAGAAGAAAACATTTTTTTGAGTGCCTTCGCAGTATGAAGGTTCCATCTGGCTTCTCATCAAATATAAAGGGAATAATAAACATGGCAGAGAAAAAATTTCAGAACCTAAAGTCTCATGACTGTCATGTGATTATGACACAATTACTTCCGGTTGCATTGAGAGGGCTTCTATCGGAAAATGTTTGAGAACCCATTGTGAAGCTATGTGCATTTCTCAATGCAATTTCTCAGAAGGTCATCAATCCACTAACTCTAAAAAAATTAGAGAAGGATGTGGTCCAATGTCTTGTCAGTTTCGAGTTGGTGTTCCCACCAACCTTCTTCAATATTATGACGCACCTTGTAGTCCACCTAGTCGAAGAGATTTCTGTTCTCGGTCCTGTATTTCTACACAACATGTTCCCCTTTGAGAGGTTCATGGGAGTCTTAAAAAATATGTGCATAACCAGGTTAGGCCAGAAGGGAGCATCGTCAAGGGTTATGGAACAGAGGAGGTCATTGAGTTTTGTGTAGATTTTATTCCTGATCTAAAGCCGATCGGTGTTCCTGAATCACGTCATGAGGGGAGACTGCATGGAAAAGGCACCCTAGCAAATAAAGCAACAATATGTCAAGACGGAGATTCTTTCACTCAAGCACACGACACCGTTCTACATAATTCCAGTTTGGTGGGTCCGTATGTTGAGGAACACAAGAATGTTTTACGCTCCAAATACCCGGAGAAATCTGAAGATTGTATTGATAGAGAACACATGAATACTTTCAGAAGTTGGTTAAAAAGACGTCTCATTAATGACACCAATGTTGAAGAACAGCTATACTTGTTGACCACATCACCAGCTTCAACTATATTGACTTTTCAAGGGTACGAGATAAATGAAAATATATTTTTCACAGAAAAACAAGATAAAAAGAGCACCAACCAAAACAGTGGAGTCCGCTTTGATGCAACAAACTGCAATGGGACAAATGACACATATTATGGTTACATAGAGGAGATATGAGAACTTGACTATGGACCTACTTTTAAGGTCCCTTTGTTCAAGTGCAAATGGTTCAACCTACGAGGCGGGGTAGAGGTAGACCCACGATACGAAATGACTACAGTGGATCTCAAGAATCTTTCGTACGAGAACAAACCATTCGTCCTAGGCAGTGAAGTTGCTTAGGTTTTCTATGTGAAGGACATGTCTACCCTACCAAAAAAAGAAAATATAAGCAAGCGAGTACATCACACGATGAGCCAAAGCGCCACATAGTTCTTTCAGGGAAAAGAGTCATTGTGGGAGTGGAGGACAAGACAAACATGTCAGAAGATTACGATAAGTTTCATGACATTCCGCCCTTCAAAGTCAACACTGATCCAAGTATCAAGTTAAATGAAGAACATTGTCCGTGGTTACGGCGCAATCAGAAGAACAAGTAAACACTAGATAGGGATATTATTGTTGATGTGTAATATCCGAATGCTTTGTATCAGAAGAACAAGTGAACTGAAGTATTTTGTAGATGCATGGAACAAAACACACGATTTCACCTGCATATAGCCCAACGGTGGCTCGTGAGTGCCTGCATATCAAATACACCGTTGGGCGTATGCAGGGAATACGAATGCTTTGTATTCTGTCGATGAAGTAGACTGAGTAGACAATGACTACCGAACATGTTCAAGAGGGGCTACATATAGGGTCATGTGACTCACGAACTGGTTATGATAGTGCCCATCCAACAACTCAGAATCCCTCAAAAGAAACACATCTTCATCCAACGGCTCACAAGTGCTTTCAAGAAACACACGATACATGTGCTTCTTTAATCCCAGTTGGTGTTACCAACCGAGACTATAAATATGAGATCCATATTTTTTGTACTTCCTTCACTTAAAAAAGGAAAATAATATTTATGAAAATAATTTGAAGAATCCCTTTTGCAAGATTGTTTAATATACCAATATGCACCTATGTGTGGAGTATGAGATCTTTATCACAAACTATGTAGTCGAAATGACCATAACTTGGTCATTTGTCTTGAAACTTCTAGATGTTCATACATGATAGACCTTTTTGTGAAGATATTTTTTGCAAATGTTGGCAAAAATCAAGTTTATCATTTTTCATAGCAACTAGTACACATATAAGGAGCCCATGCCAAAGGATATGATTTTTGAGATGTTTATCACTTTATTACATTTTTTCTTAAAAACGATCAAAACGGTCGCTATGACTAATCATCGGAAGAGGTGTTATTTTCTTGAACTATCAATGTCTCTGTGATATAACCACTAGTTGAGTACCTTAGAATGATTTTTCCAAAAGTTTCAGACCAAAGTATCAAACAGTTGTAGTTCAAATTTGAATTACTTTCGAAAAATCAACATAAACTCAGTTAACTAGGGAAAATTGTTTAGAAAAAAAAAACTCATACTTGGATATCATCCATCATATAGGCACCAGTCTTAGTGAAAAATAGTTGGGTGCCATTTGGAATCATATTTTCTGTACTTCTTTCACAAAAAACCTCATTTTTTGCACTTAAAAAAAGGAAAATGATATTTATGAAAATAATTTGAAGAATCCCTTTGGCAAGATTGTTTATACAAATATGCACCTATGTGTGGAGTATGAGATCTTTATCACAAACTATGTCGTCGAAATGACCATAACTTGGTCATTTGGGTTGAAACTTCTAGATGTTCAGAAATGATAGACCTTTTTGTGAAGACTTTTTTTGCAAATGTTGGCAAAAAATCAAGTTTATCATTTTTCATAGCAACTAGTACACATATAAGGAGCCCATGCCAAAGGATTTGATTTTTTGAGGTGTTTGTCACTTTTTTACATTTTTTCTTAAAAACGATCAAAAAGGTCGCTATGACTAATCATCGAAAGAGGTGATATTTTATAGAACTATCAATGTTTCTATGATATAACCACTAGTTGTGTACCTTAAAATTATTTTTCCAAAAGTTTCAGACCAAACTATCAAACAGTTGTAGTTCAAATTTGAATTACTTTCGAAAAATCAACATAAACTAAATTAACTAGGGGAAATTAGTTAGAATTCAAAAAATACTCATACTTGGGGATCATCCATCATATGTGCACCACTCTTAGTGAAAAGTAGTTGGGTGCCATTTGGAATCATATTTTCTGTACTTCCTTCACAAAAAACCTCATTTTTTGCACTTAAAAAAGGAAAATGATATTTATGAAAATAATTTGAAGAATCTCTTTGGCAAGATTGTTTAATATACCCCGGGGAATCCCTTTGACGATCTGACACGGGCCCTGGAGAATCCTGAACATGTTGGACGAGATCGAGGCTATCCTGGCGGTGCTACGTTTAGCACTACGTGGCCGGAATCCGCTCACACTTCTAGAAGCCGTAGCAGAGGTAAGAAGAAAGAGGCCGACCGGATATCAGAATTGAAACGTGGCCTGAAGGAGATACGGGCGGAACAAAAAACAATGAAGGAGCAAAGAAAGAAACCTCAAGAGCGGGGCCAATTATATCATGAAGCAGATGCCGCCCCATCTCAGCGTAGAAGCAGCGTTGGTTCCACGCGTCAAGTCGATGGTCCCTACCCAGTGGATGACATCACAGAGCCTATAGGTTGTGAGTTACATATAGCAATGAGAAACATAACTTTGAAGGTGTCGGTGGGGCAAGCCTTAGTAATTCAACCTGGAGAACTCTACCATTGTGGTCAAATTCCAGATGGCTACGCTCGTGTCGGGGTGGACGAAATTATGGCGGGATTTGAAACCTTGGAACTTGAGTTTCCTGGAGGTGACGAGGAGAAGACGTTGGCAGACGTCAAGCATGGCTTCGCCCTATGGCCCAAGAAATACATCGTCCTTTCAGAACAAGCAAAGTCCACTCCTCGTTCTAGGAGTCCAGCTCACCAGCAAAGTCCACTCTTCCTCGAGAGGGATCAAAGACGGTGTCCATCTCCACCTCATCAGCAAAGCCCACACCTCCCCGATAGGGACCCAACCCGAGTCCATCTCCAGCTCAACAACAAAGCCAACCGCCCCCCGAGAGGGTCCCCAGCGCGAGGCCATCGCAGTCTGTGCCAGTCCGCCAGAATGTTGTCGCTCTCGAGTAGGCGCCAGTCTGGTTCTCCTGTTAGGAAGAAACCTAGAAAGCAGAAAACACCGCCGCCTACTCCAAAGTTACCTTGGTAGAGAACCGTCGAGGAAAACAGTATCGCCTGCAAAGAACATACGGATGCCTTGCTTGCTGGCGTGAAACAGAAAGCGTTAGCGAAACAATTGCCTCCTGCAAAATTTACTGCCGGAATTCCTCAGGAGAAAATTGACCGTTGCATCGATGCCCTATACAACCCCCCACCATCGCCGCCAACAGACTATGATCGCAACATTGGAAATTCATATGGCGAAGAGATGGATGATCGATCGAAAAAAGGGAAACAAGTTGCCCAACTCGAAGAACAAGACGCACAGTCGCCCCCCCCCCCCCCCCCCCCCCCCCGCTCAAGGTGCTTGATGACAGAGTTCTCAAAAACATCAATGTGCTGGAGCTGGTATATTCGGGAGATGATATCCCCTTCGTGGATGTTGTTCGTACTTATGTTCACGGGGAGAATTTCGTCGACGACGACTTACCCACAAGAATGCGTCAATTTCAAGCCTGGTACAAGAATACCGTAAAGGAGACGAATAAAGACGCTCTCATGATGGCAGTTAAGGAAGAGCATTATTTCTAAGAATACTCTATTGTCATTTACTTCGCCGAAATCTTTCAGTTATACAATCTCCGGGCCCTCGATAAAGCTATCTTGAGTTCCTATTGTCTGTAAGTGATCTATTCCTGTAATTTAATATTTTAATTAGCTCTACTCGTTCATTGTCTGTGATAATCCTCTCTATAATATTTTGTGTGCTTTATTACGCAGAATGAAGATGCTCGAATGCAAGAAGCAGAAAATCAACCACATTGGGTTCATTGACCCCTCTATAATGCATGAAGAAAATATAATTGATCCAAGAGTTAACAAGGATACACCGGTGAATTTGCTAATGTTTTTCAAGCGACAAGCTTAAAAATATATATATTATGGCCTTACAACTTCAAGTGAGTGTTACTGCTTATTACACATTCTATTTTTCTCATCCGATGTTAAGTTTAATTGATGAGTTATGCATGACTATTTATAAATGTGCACATCTACCACTACATTCTTATCGTTATTGACTCGCGGAAAGGAGAAATTGTTGTCCTTGACTCGTTAAGAAGATGCCCTAAAAAATACAAGACCTGTTTTGATTTGGTGACAAGGTACTTTCTTTTCTTATCGCCTCTTTCGTTTATTTCCTAATATCAAAAAATTTATGACTCATTCATTCATTCATTTTCTTGTCATGCAGCATTTGGAAAATGTTCCTCGCGGAACATCCGAACAATGGATGGCCAGAGAAGCTGCTATCGCGTACTAACGAAGTAAGTAGTACTTTAACTAGTCCCATGCACCATTATCATACTTTATTGTTATTTGATTAAATTTTGTTCTTCTATAGACTTGTCTTAAACAACCAATAGGGACTGATCTATGTGGATTCTACGTTTGTGAGTACATGCACACTGTGGTCAACGAGAGTTTGAAGAGCAAAAGAAGTATTGAAGTACGTAAAGCTCTAGTCACAACATTATTTTTGTACCATCAATCGTGATGAGTTTTATTCATTCAATATCTCATGCATTCATTGTGATATCATTTTTTTATAGTTGGCAAGAAAGCGCAACGAGTTACCAATAAAGACCCGCTTCCGTGCACTTGCAGAGGAGTTGACGGGATTTTACCTCGCCCATGTCATACCGGAGACTGGAGAGTACCACTATTTTACCCCTGGTGGTGCGGACATGTAATAGTGATCTCCATTAACAAAGTACTTATAAGTATCTGGAACCGGGAAACATGATCTTCATGTACCACGCGTACTTAATTGTGTATGTGTTATCAACACATGATTTTCATGTAATTGTATATATGCATGATGCAACTTCATCTAGCTTCGTATAATAATTTATACGATTTTTCGCGCATCAAAGCCGTAGCATACAAAACCCCTACCCCAACGCATCGACGTGGTACCATTACACATCGAGGTGGTACCATCCGAAACCCCTACCCAGAAAACCGGTCCCAATAAAAAAAAGCAAAACCCTGAAATGAAAAAAAGCAAAACCCTGAAATTAAAAAAAAAAAAAAACCCTAGTCCCGGTTCGTGTTACGAACCGGGACTAAAGGGTTCGCCCCCGCGCGCCCCTGCCCCCTCCACGTGCGGAGCTCTAATTGGTGGGGGGGGGGGGGGGGGGGTTGCGGTCCCGGTTCGTATTGAACCGAGACCAAAGGGTGGGGGGCTCTAGTCTCGGCCAGACAGTCCCGGTTGCTACACCGGGACTATAGCCCCTCTGCAACCGGGACTAGTGCCCATTTTTCCACTAGTGTTCATGCATGTAGAGTACTGGTCTGGCCGGTTTGCTACAGACTTCTTATGTCACGTTCCTATACACTATGAAGGGTGTCCATCAGCCTATGTGTATGTGCTGCCTGCCTAACTGAAGTCCACTAGCAACATTAAAACCAGTACTCCCTCCGTCTACAAATAAGTGTCTCAAGTCTCTCAAAAATAAGATGTATCTACAATAAGTGTAGATACATCTTCTTTTTGAGAGACTTGAGACACTTATTTGTGAACGGAGGAATTAGTTTTTTTGAAGGGAAAGGCAAAAGATTTGCCTTTTTCAATTAATCAAGAAGAAGTTGCGAACAAGTTCTAGTATTATAGACCACCACCCTTAATACAAAAAGCCTAATCTCCCGACAATAGATGACCCAAATGCTTGGCACCCGCAAGCACCCAATTTTTCGCCTCTAGCTTAATCCTAGCGAATATTAACGTCGAAGTGTGCTCAAGTGCTTGAATATCCGCAAGTTGCGCTCGTTCCAAATTTCCCAAGTCACAAGCATGAGTAGTGACAGATTTCCTTCCTTCTTCTCCCATTTGCGATGGCAAGGTGCTCCCACCAAGATTGTACATCATTGAAGGCCACCCAATCGCGGGGTTGAAGTCCCCAACATTGAGCCAATTCTTGATCATGCCCCAAAGGCGAATAGAGAAGCAACCGTCTCATCTTCACAACGACAAAGGGGAAAAAGGCGACCATTAGGCCATCCCCTTCTCTCAAGGCGGTCGGTCGTCCACACATGGTTTTGGATTATTAGCCATGAGAAGAGCTTGCATTTCGAGGGAGCCCAATTCTTCCACACCATATTGTCCAACGGCGAGGCAACCTCCCCGACGAATTGCTCACTGTAGGATGAGGAGCAAGAATAGGCACCCGAAGGGGTGAGCTTCCACGTGATGGTGTCCGGTACATCGTCTTGAAGTTGAAGTTGTGAGGTGAATTGCCAAAGTTTAGTGTACTCCTCAAGGTGTTGAACCGAGAGCCCCTCTCTGAAGTCAATATCGAGGATTCACGCGTCATCGGTGATGGCATCCTTGACGCACCATGTCTTCTTCTTCGAGAGATCATAAATGAGAGGGGCGATAAGCTTGGGGCTGATCCCAGACGCATCCCAAAAAGAGGCCTTGAGCCCATCACCAACGGTCACCGTTGACATGGCATTTAAGATTTGATCGTACATACAGAACCACAATGAATCATATAGCGTGGGAAGTGTATACACGCATTTGTATCGGTAGTAATTTTTTTGAATTTAGTTGACGGATAGAAATTGGAAGGTCCAGAACAAAACACCATCTAAAAAAACATCTCCTTGCTGGATATTTCTAAAATAAATTTCACCTTTTACCTCATGTTTGTGATTTATGACACTTAACCTCATTTATTTTGCTGTGCTCAATATTGTGTCAATATTTATCGATCTCCACTAGCATGTTGACGTGCATTAAGAAGCAGCAACTAACTCGCAACCACTTGTAGCCGTTGCCTAACCCTAGAAAATAAAGGAACATGCAATCTATTGAACCGGTGAGTATAAGCCACATGCGCCAGGGGCCTGCGGTGTTAGCATAGCGGAAACAGGTTAGGCCTTGGGGTCAGATGATTTAGGGAAGAAAACGGGGACATTTCAGCTCGTTCCCCTCCCCGAACTCCCACGCCGCCCGCTGCCGCTGATTTCCTTCCTTCTCTATATCCCGCCGCCACCGTCCACACCCCGGCCTTGCCGTATGTTCCCATCATCTGCCGCTCCCCCGCGGTCACCGCCCACGTCGCCGCCGCCGCGTGAATCGACCGAATCGAGCGCCTCCACGGTGAATGGCCATGATTAGCAATGGATATTATCTTGCCGACGACATCTATCCATCTTGGGGAACATTTGTGAAGACCATTCCAAGACCCAAAACAAAAAATAAGAAGTTGAATTTGCAAAGGCACAAGAAGCTTGCCGAAAGTATACTGAGAGTGTTTTTGGTGCTTTGCAAGCTAGGTTGTTATTGTTCATGGCCCAATTCGTTTTTGGGACAACAAAAGTCTCATTAACATCATGACTGCTTGTGTGATTCCTCACAACATGATCATTGGGATGAGAGACTTGAACTTGGATTTTTTCTGACAATATTCGTAGCCGAGTGAGGTCGGAAAGGAACCCCGATCGCATCCAAATATTTCTTAAGACATATCCACAAATTGAAGACTCGGCCACACATACTCAGCTGAATAATGATCTCATGGAGCACCATTGACAACTTTGATGCCCTTATTATTCATTCATTTGATTTCCTATTGTTGAGACATTTAGTTGCATTCAGAACCATTCATTATTTGTTTAATTATTTGATTCAAACTATTGTTGTAATTTGATTTGAACTATTGTTGTAACTTGGATGATGATTATTGTGTTTCTTTAGTTTTTATTTAGTTATGATTACTATTTATATTATTGGTACATATACAATCTTCGTATGTTAGAAAAATCCTAGTTTCACAGTTTTATGGGTTCGGTTTGTGTCGCGGCGCAGATCAGTGACCATAAATGAAACCATAAAAATGAATATTCCAATTTATGGTTTATTGATCTGCACAGCGACTTTCGAAACCATAAAACCTAAATACGGTGGCTTGTACTCGGATTTTATGGTTCGTGTTTTTACTGTCACTGCTACATATGCTCTTACAAATAATATGGGGGAAATATCGACGCTTAAATGAAATTGGATGACTAGTGTTACAAAATCACAAACATGAGGAAATTTGGAATACACCTCCAAGCCAGCATCCACGTCAGCCTACTAGTGGGTTTACAAATATGAGGTAAACATGTGGCAAATAAACTAAAGGGGCGACTAGTGTCACAAAAATCACAAACATGGGGAAATTGGAATACACATCCAATGTTAGCTACTGTTTCAGCGTCCTCGTTGGCCTTGCTGGTGGGTTTACAGCGTATGAGGTCAAATGTGGCATATAAATTAAAAGAGGTGGCTAGTGTCACAAAATCACAAACATGGGGAAAACTGAATGACCCCTAGGTAGTACTGATTCAGCGTCCACATTGGCCAGCTAGTGGGCTTACATATATGGGGTAAAAAGTAGCAAATAAATTAAATTTGGTTACTAGTGTGAAAAAATTACTAACATGGGGGAAAATGGAGTTCACTCACTGAGAATTACGATTTATACTAGTACCGTATATTCATTAGGATGACGATGTCATGTTAACATCACTACTCCTATCTGAGTAGCTGACATTGTTCGGCGGAAGCTACCATGTCCATAACACGCTAAGTAATAAAAACATCACCATCATGCATGCTAATCGATTAAGTTTTATTATAGAGAACACCTGCCCTTCCCACCGAATGCGATGATGCATGCTGTCCGTACTAATAATATAAGCTGGATAGAAACTACTCTAGGAAGACGACCGATCGAGCATTGCCGATCACACAGACCCCCTGATAACTAGATGAGCACGCAGTAGTAGACGGCATCGTGCTGGAGCGGCTGGACGGTGTGGCCCGTCCCGTCGACGAGGAGCGGCTCGGCGCGGTCGGCGTCCCAGCGGAACAGGACAGCCCCCTCCCCGAAGTATAGCTTCACGTCGAGGTGCGTCGCCGGGACGTTGCAGGCGGCGTTGGTGCCGGCGAAGCGCACGACGGCGACGCCCGATCTCGTCGCCGTGCCGGGCGCTGCGCCCTCGAACCCAACATCATCCGCTGGTCCTGCATGCACGGTCAAAAATAACGGGAAATGATATTAACTGCGGTGCAGAGTAGTGGAGTTATTGTGACCCGTGACTTGAGAAATGCAAGACTACGAGGAAACCCAAGCGACGAGCGAGACTGACAGTGTTGGACTGCCAGCCCAGCCATGCGCACGGTCGCTCTAGGTAAAAACGCCCTGTAGGGTGAAAGCAGCTTTGAACGCGCGTTTGCTTGCACGCACGCCGCGCAGGGCAGCAGAAAGAAAATTTTGACCGCCATCACCTCAGTCTTTTCAGGAACGTACTCCTACTCCTATACGTACGCTGTGAAAATTCATCACACGCATCCCCTTTTTTCCTCTCTTGAACCATAAGTTACCATGACAAGACCATACAGAAGGTGCAATTTATGACTTGGGGGCAACGACGTGACCTAAAGTTAGTGCTAGCCCCCCTATACTAGCCAGTTACTCCCATTCATAAAAAAAAAAGGCCTTCCCATTTTGGATTTGAATTCTTGACAATGATTTCATGCCCTAGCATTTCAGCTTCAGATCAAATTATACACAAGTAAACTTCATGGACATTTTGTACTCAAGTTACTAATACCGCATGTGAGGATGATAATAAGATCAATATCTCCTCCTTCACATAACTAAACAATGCCAAAGTCCCGTTTTGGAATCTTTATATGCTTCCATTCCTCCAGCTCTAGTCTTTTTCGTGAACATGTACGAAATAATCCCATATGCATACATATGGGTTAATACTTGCAACTAGCTAGCATGAATCTACACATCGTGACATGATGCATGTTTTTACCACCATGAAATAGTTCATATATATATATGTAGTTACACCCGGGAGTAGAAAGCATTTAACCTATATATATATATATATATATATACATAATTTGTAACATCCCTTAATGCAATCTATTTTTTTTAATGTTTTCTAATATTTTACAAACTCAAAATTTCTAGTGTCATACTACGAACAACTTTAACTACAAGAGCTTACATGGTTCATCCTTGCCTCATTTCCATGCCCACGTATGGAACTATCAATCGTCTAAAGTCATACATATGATACTATCCTTTTTTATCATATGTGATCTATAATTGGGGGCATAAAGGAAATTTGCACAAACACATGCAAGGAAGCATACAAGACTGGACGTGTACGGGGTATCTAAACAATGGCAGCGGGCAAGCGAAGATCCAGAAGTAACTGAAATCGAGACACAACATTACAAGAGAAATGTCCTCGAGAATGCGACAACCTCTAATTCTTCAAGCCATGAACATACGGAAGTAGAAGACGAAAATGAACAAATCAAAGTAAATGGTGGTAATCATCACATACCTTGAAAGTTATTGTAACTGACCGCATCAGTAGTTGCAAATAAACTAGTCAACGCAGCCGCACTGGCGACGGTGACGGCGGCAGGATCCGGCGATGCCGGAAGCGACCAAACGGCAGCCGAAGAGGTGGCCGGCGCGGTAGTGACGCCTAAGCCGTACTGCAGTAGACCCAGCTTGGTGAAGTCCTCTTGATCGGCAACGAGCGATGCGTTCAACGGCTCATTGATCTTGCCAAGGCCGAGCTGCTGATCAACACCGCTGGGCCAGTGCTGGCCGGGCCAGCCGCTGCTCCTGTGGCCCGTGCTGGTGGGCACTGCCGACAGCTCGTTGTAAAGCCCTAAGAGCATGGATGCTGCCGGTGTCTGTTGCACGGCGGGCACAGACATGTACTGGGAGCCAAGGATGGCGGCGAGCTCGCCCGCCGGCAGGCAGTGACCTTGTAGTGGGTACTGCTGGAAGATCGGCTCGACGTTGGCGTCCGCGGCGGGCTCAGACACCGTCGGCGCAGGAGCTGGGGGAGGAGGCGACACCACTGCAGGCTGGCCCTGGTCCAGTTGGTGGCGCATCTGCTGGTGGCACGCCGCGGCGATCGGCGAGAGCAGCTCCATGGCCTGCGTGGCAGCTGGCTTCACCTTCTTGCTTGATCCGGAGGACCGGTCGGAGGAGGAGGAGGAGGAAGACGTGGGCGCCACAGGCGAGAAGAGTAGCTGCTGCGACTGGAACTGCTTGGGAGGGGTTGGGGGCATATATGGCGGCGCGGCCTGGTGGTGGCGGGCCGGCGCGCAGGCCCGCGCCGGTGCGGCGCGGGCAGCGGCCGTGGCGTTTCGGAACTTGTTCTTGGAGCGGGACTTGCGGTTCTGGAACCAGTAGAAGACGTTGGCGTCGCCGACCTGGCCGTACTCCTGCAGGCGCATGCGGATGCGCGGGATCTCGTCCCGCGCCGGGTTCATCATGCCGGAGTTGAAGAGCGCCTCCAGGATCCGGATCTGCTCCGGCCGAGGGTTCCAGCGCGGCTTCGTCTCCGTGCTCCTCCCCTGATCGGGCCCTGCAGGACGTACACCATCGAAAGAAACATCATCAGGTAATCAGATCGATCCCCCGCTCTAGAACACATATACCCGACGGATCGACGACTAGTGCATGCAAAAGTGAGCAAGAAGAGACTAATTAACAGTAGCATGCATATGGCGTTAATTACCTGAGGAGAAGGAGGACTTGAAGGAGTGGCCGGAGGAGACGAGGGAGGGGGGCGGGCCGCCCATGTCGGCCTGCGACTGCCACAGCTGGCTGCCGTGCTTGGACCGGAACATGCTGGTCCACTGCTGCCTGCTGTTTGGCGACGCCATGGATCGACCTCTCTCCAACGACGACGAAGGTGCAGCAGACCGGGAGCTAGTGAAGGTAGAGGGATCGATCAACGGCGAGCTCTACTTGCTCTATCTGCCTACACCTAGAGCTCCCCTTGCTGCTCAGGTCTCCCTAGCTAGATATGGTTTTTCACCTAGCGAAGCTCTATATGGATTCTTGCATATTGCTGCCTCTTATAATGGCCGCACCGACCCCGTCGGTGTCACAATGAATGCACGCATAGTAGCGGCACGCCCCCCCCCCCGCCCCATCGGTCTTCTCTCCTCTCCATGCATGTTAATTTCCCCCGGCCCTGCTTAGAGATACGTGCATGGGACTATGTTGGCGAGACTAGAGCTAGCTAAGCTATAGCCATAGCTTGAAGGGTTTGCATCAGGAGGGGACTGATGGACGGTTGCCCAACTCTGGGGCAGTGATGCCTCATGGGTGCAACTGCAAGTACTGCACAGCTTACGCTAGGTATGACAAGCAAGGAAGACACGGAACCCCCATGACTCTGCCCGGGTTACTGTTAGTGCCTTTTTGCAGCGATCACGGCGTCATGGTCCTCACCTGGGGATCGCAGGTTAACCATCTCTGATCGTCGCATCTGCAGAGGCGCCTGCAGAGAAGGAACGAAACTGTACTTAAGTTGTATTACTCTATCTTTGCATGCAGGTCGAACTGGAGATCAATATACCTACGTATATGTCTGCAGTCATTTGACCAAAATTATACCGAAAAACACATCTTGATCCCGAGCTCTGGAGCACCTGGTTGAAATAAAGATTCAAAATATTTCTCATCTCAAAAAATTCTGAAAACAATCATACAAGTACATATACATGTCTACTATGTATGTCCAAAGTTTCGGAGAAATATCTTTTCATACGTGGCCTATACAAAAAAAATCTACCAGGCAAAATGAGTTCTTTTCCACCCTTTTTTAGATCCATGATTTTGGTATTTTTGTGTAGCCTAAAATATAACGTATTATTGAGCGAAACTATACCATTTTTTTTACCATGCAGGAGCGATACATGTATTAATATACATAGAAAAAAGAGAAAGACATCATTTAAAGAAATGTCTGGAGCCAATGGAGAAAAAGCACAAAAAAAACCTTGCAAGATCAAACGACGAGGCAAAAACTATGGTCTAACCAAACTAAAAACTAATGACAAAAGCCTTACACAAGCTTCAGGCGACCTGCACTGGCTAAAGCCCATAGTTTGGCCTGAATCTTGATGTGCTCGAACAATACATTTTTGTGGGCTTAACATTTTTGTCAAACACTCTCTGATTTCTTTCCTGCCACACCTCCCAACCGTTCAGCACAATCATCATGTCAAGCTTTCTTCTAGTGGTTTCGTTGAATATGTTGAGTACCGCACATCCCATAAAGAAATGTTTTGCATTTTCTACAACCATGCCACAAAAGGTGCAACTGGCTGCATGAGGGAGACATGAGGCATATACCATGAGAACAAAATAAGTGAGACATTTGACATATACATGTTATATATATAACGGTATAGTCGGAGAAAAACTATACATGCTATTGATTTGATATTGTAATTGCTAATAATATTTTTTAAAATCATGGCCACAAAGTTAGTAAGTTTGACTTTTCATAAAAAGTATATATACACTTTATAACAAAGAATGAGGGAGTATTATTATGGAAAAAATGAATAAATTTGATTTGTAGTTCATCCCATGGGTGGGAAATTGGCCGATACTTAGTTTAATGTATGATTTATTTCTTGATGGATTTTGATTTCGACTCGTCCTCATCATCGTCGTCAGATGATTCCAACATAGAAGAAATGATTCATGATGTCGACGTCGTGAATCTCCTCTTGATACTCGCCTTAAAAAAATGTGTACGACAATAAGAGAGGAAGCGTCAAGGGTCGAGGGTTGGCTGTATTAGCGTTTTGCATGGCCGAGCTTGGTACCCACCACCTACCTGCTACATATCTTTCGTACATATTATCGAGCCCACCACGGCCGAGCTAGTGTGAATGTTTTTTTCTCGCAACATGGAACTTTGTGAGCAAAGTTTCTCCTTTTTTCACTCGTTGGGACATAAATGTGTGCGTGTTTTGGTGGTGGTGGTGGTGTGGGGTGGGGGGGGGGTGTGGATGTTCCGCTCAAGTCCGCCTCATCCCGCAGAACTGTTTTCGGGCCAGTTTTATGGGGCATGGTTCTTATCCGGTAAAAAGGAGATATTAAATCACCTGCTTGTTCAAAGCAAACGGCTCTCGCGATTTGCGGAAATGTTGCAAACGCCCGGGTCTTTTGTCCAGTTTTTGCGTCTCAACTTTGGGGGACATGATCTAGGCGCAAGTTACTCCTCATGTATCCGGTCAATAAAGGTGCTAGAGTTAGTGCCTGTGGGAGTGGACTGTACGACGTGTGTTCACTGGCTGCATGCAATCCATCTCTATCTCTCTCTCTCTCTGATTTCATGGTTTGCTTACTCTCATTGCTTGACCTGTTGTGGTTGAATTGGCATTCATTCAGTTGAAGATGATTATTCTAAATGGTGTGTGAGAAATTGTTGCATGGAGTAAATGGTGTACACTACAGTACCTTTCGGCCGAGAGGACGCGTGCTGTGTACTGTGCGCATGCATTGCATATGTATTGCTGCCTTGGAAGGCTAAGATGAAGACCGGGAAAGAAGTTGCAGAGAGCGAGATAGAGAGTTGATTGCGAATTCTGGTCCAAGGCAACCGTAAAGGCAAATTGGCGTTTGAAATGGAAAGGATTGACTCGAGGGCTTGCAACTGTACGTGCATGCATGATGCATTGCTGCTCCCTATCTGCCCGCGGTCTAACCCTTAGACGTAGCTGGCAGAGTTGTTAGTATAAAACCGCAACTTTAATGCTTAAATTGTGGAAACCCGCGACTTTGATGTTGGATCGTACAAAACCACAACTTTGATGTTAATCCGTAGCAATGTGCACAGATTCAGATCTAACCGCGAATTGACATTCAGACTGACCAGCGAGACCCACTTATAATGTTGACGTGGCAACTTAATTGGACTCTTCTACGGAAAACAGTGTTCAGTTTGCGTGGCCCACCTGTATAAAATGTCTAAAAAAGATAAGACTGTGCCCGCGTCCTCGCCGCCGGCGAGCTCTGGCTGCACGACTCCCACCCGCGAATCGACTGCGCCGCCCACCCCAGGACGGCCAGCTCGTTCTCGTACACGTACAGCCCGGCGCCGCCCAGGACGCCCTCCCGCAGGCACCTCACCAGCTCCGGCTCGTCCACCAGGCCTCCCGGCCGACGTTGACCAGCACGCCGTCCGCCCCCAACGCCTCCATCACCTCCCGGTTCACCATGCATGCGCTTTGTCTCCTCGGTCATCGCGCAGGAGAGCACAAGCACGACGCTCCCGGCGGCGAGGTCGCGCAGCAACGGGACGAACGTGTACGGTGATGATGGCCTGGCCGACCTCGAGTGGTAGGAGACGGCGCAGCCGAAGTTGCCGAGACCCACGATCCCCACCCGCTTCCTGCTCACCTGTCGTTGCACGAGACCCTGATCAAATTATCATCTTGTTCGTGTTCTGTTCTTGGGATTTTTCTCCCGCTCATTACAAGAGGAATCAAGAAAGGATCAGCGATGCCTTGCAACAGGAATAATCTTGCGATGGCGAAGAACTAATTCTAACCACGCCGGCGCGGCCGGCGCATGCGGCATAGTCTCACCTCTCAAGCTGCGACCAAGCCTCGCCGCCCGCCCCCAGGGCCCCGCGTCCTCACCGCCGGCCGAGTTCCGGCCTCGTTGCCCGCCCCTCCTGCTGCGCACCCGCATGTCCTCGTCGCTTGTAGCTTGCCGCACCCCTGCGCGCCGTGCTCTGGCCCCTCGTCGCCCGGTCCCCGCGCGAGCCGGAGGTGGGGCTGGCTGGGGAGCCCGTGACGCCGCTCCCACCGCTGCCAGGGTCGCGGGAGGCGGCGGCCGCCGAGGACGGCGCCATCTCCGAGAAGGGCTATGCTGGTGCTGCGGCGGCGGCTGGTGCGCGTGCTGCAAGGCCCGGGGCGCGGCGGCGGCGAGGAGCAACTGCTGCAGCGGGTGGTGTTGGCGAGGACGAGCGAGCAGCGAGAGCAGCAGGCCGCGGCGGCGTCGTGCGAGCAGGCAGTGCGCGGCAGCAGGCGGGAGCAGCAGACCGCGCCGGCGTCGTGCGAGAGGTCGCGGCAGAGCATACCCGCCGCAATGCCGGGCGGGGCGCGGCCACGCGCGCGAGAGATCGCCGGAGGGACGCCGCACGGACGAATTGAGCACCGACGCCCGACTCCGTTCCTCCTTTTCTTTTTCTTTTTCAGTTTTCTTTATAGATATTTTGATTTCGTTTAATTGGCCTTACAGGTGGGACCATGTCCATGTCAGCAAATTGACCAAATATTACCACGTCAGGTCTGGCGGGCGGGTCCTACGTACTAGTCAGTACTAAGTATCAATTCACGCAGAAAGTTTGGACATTACGAACTCAAACCTCAAAGTTGCGGTTTTGTGCGATCCCACATCAAAGTCACGGTTTTTCGTAATTTGAACATCAAAGTTACAGTTTTATGCTAACAACTCAAGCTGGCATAAAATACACACGCGAGAGTAAGTGTGTTTTGAACATGAAAATACACACGCGAGAATATAAGAGGCAAAAATGCAGCACCAAGTCACAAGATTGTGAAGCAGAATAAAGTTATAGATTGTATTCGTGTCAAATATAAGATGTTTTATATTTTTCTTATTCAGACGTGTTTTATGGTATACTTTTGCTCATTTCAGTCCTTAATTCGTCCATACTAAAATATCTAAACAATTTTATAGTAGGAACGGAAGCAGTATGTCATTAACTAGATACGAAAAATGGTTGATCATTTAATTATACTGCCTCCATATTTTAATATAACATGTTTTAGACATTACACGTGTTAACTAGATGCACATTTGAATGAGCGAACATGCCCACTAAAAAATTCTATATAGATGTAGATACATGTGAATCTAGTCAAAAGCTAAAGCTTCTTATATTTAAAAATGGAGGAAGTAGTACATAATAAAAACATACAAAAAATCTTGATCATGAACAAAGTTTGAAACCCACAACATTCCATTGCTTCAATTATTTGATCATGTGGAAATGTCGATGGACGCGTGTCGAAACACGGACACCATGGAGGATGAGAGATCTCATCTTTGATTTGTTCGGTAGGATGGGCGCGGGAGATCATTATGATGATGGAGGCAACATACCGATAAGAGGGGCAATCACACAAGGTTTTTTTAATCTAGGTTCAGGCCATATGAGGAGGATGTAAGACCCTACTTCATGCTTGTCTGATTTTGGATTGATGTGTACGAACTTGGTTACAGTGGATATGAATTCGAGCTAGTCGTACCGAACGACCTAGCCCTCGTCTCCTCTCTTTGTGTATCTTCACTAACTACCTTCATCTACCCTTTTTCATATCTCTCTCTCTCTCTCCCCCCATCTCCTTCTTGATTTCTAACCGGTGTTCCTTTTATAGCTCAAGGGGATACCAAAAGTCGCTCTTACCCAGATGCCAACTTGCGGTCGAACAGGTTTCGACTGACAGCTGGCAATAATTATTTTCTGGTGCAACAGGGCCACGCCACCTTTCTACCCATGCGTTTGTTTCCTTATTCCTGGGGAGCAGTGGTGGACAGGCTTTCCCGGAGAGGGGGGTTCCTTCCGGGAGGGAGTAGATTACTACGCAGTTTCTCCCAGGGTAGGGTGAGCAACTGGGGAGGGAAGCCCACGTGCCGCAAGTCCGGCACCCCCGGTTGACAGGATGTCGACAATCCCCCCGGCGAGACCCGACAGTAATGCAACTGCTGGGTTAAGCCCCATCGAGCACGTGGGTCCGCACAACCGAACACGCGTCACCCTTACAGGTGACCCGCGTCGCGGCCTTCACCTTTCACGCATAGTTTTCATTCAGTGGCGCCTTGATTCCTGCAAATATGGGGGGTCCCACTTGGTCTCATGACCGGATCGCGGTTGCGCTGTAGTTCCAAGATTCTTCAAGTGGTCCGAGCAAGTAGTTACATGGAGCCGGGAAGATCACATACCAACACTGAAAAAACCAGGACTCCTGGCTCTTGTCGTGGCCCCTCAGGTGGATAGTTTCTCTCTAGAAAAGGCGTTAGAGGAAGCATCATAAACATCTTGTACTTAGACACGTTCAGAAGGATGAATCTCTCAAAAAACCACCACAACCCACCACAACAATCTTTCATGGCATAGTTCCGGAAAGTCGGCCCATCCATTAGGTAAGATTGCGTTGGAGGTAGCTTTTGCCAAATTCAAAAATTACATATCAGAGTTCTTGATGTTTGAGGTCGTAGATCTGAAGAGCCTGTACCACACTTTCTTTGGACGTCCGATTTACGCAAGATTCATGGCCAAGCCATGTTATGTTTACCTCAAGCTTAAGATGTTGGGTCCTCATGGTACGATCACAGTGGAAGGAAGCAAAGCGATGTCTATGCATTGCGACGAGGGAGACGCGGCTCTGGCAGAGCAAGCGTGTGCGGTAAAAGAGCTCAGATATTACAAATCCCAAGTTGACCCGACAGACACACTATGTTGGATAAGCCGACTCACGAAGAGGTGAAGAAGAAATTCAAGTCTACACAAGACTCCAAGATGGTTAACTTCGTACCATGGGACTCCTCTAAGCAATTTGCAATTGGAGCCCTCATGTCCGACAAATAGGAAAACGCGCTCGTCGAGTTCATTTGTGAGCATTGGAACATCTTTGCATGGTCTCCTTCAGACATGCCGGATGTACCGAATGAACTCGCCGAGCACAGCTTACACGTTGACCCAAAGGCAAAACCGGTCAAACAGGGCTTGCACTGTTTCAATGATGAGAGGAAGAAAATTATCATAGAAGAGCTAGCATGTTTGCTTGCAGCCGTGTTTATCATGGAGATTTATCACCCGGAGTGGTTGGCAAACCCGGTCTTAGTCATGAAGAATAACTGAGAGTAGCATATGTTCGTTGACTACACCATCTTGAACAAGGTTTGTCCTAAAGACCCGTTCGCGCTGCCCCGTATGGATCCGATAATAGATGCCACAGTCGGCGGTGAGTTGGTTTGTTTCGGCGGCGACTTGTACAAGGTTTGTCCTAAAGGTTTGTATATTCAGGATACCACTAAATCAAGCTCGGTGAGGGTGGTCAAGAGAAAACTTCGTTGATCACTCCCTTTGGTGTTTTCTCTTACAAAACCATGTCGTTTGGTTTCAAGAATGCAGGTGCTACTTACAAGAGATGCATCCAAAATTATTTTCATGAGCAATCGGACGCAACGTGCATGCCTATGTCGATGACGTTGTGATCAAGTCCTAGAAAGTCAGGTCACTTATTAATGACTTTAATGAGACCTTCACCAATCTTCGCACGTACCAGATGAAACTCAACCCGACAAAGTGCGTGTTTGGAGTTCCTTCAGGAAAATTGCTGGGTTTCATCGTCTCAGAGAGAGGAATCGGGGAAAACCCGGACAAGATCAAGGCCATCATCAATCTCAAGAAGCCAGAATGTCTGAAAGACGTCCAGAAGATGACGGGTTGTGTTACGGCCTTACGTGGGCATACCCTCCGGGCACCCCACCATTAGTATACCCGGTATGGCCCAAGACGGAGGCCCACATGGCGGCCCAGTAATTAATTGAAGAACAAGACAATGACTCCTATTCATAGTCTACTAGGACTCATGTAAAACCCCCATGGCTGCATATATAAAGACAGGGAGGGGTAGACAAAAGGACAAGCCTCAACATCATATAAGAGGGACACAATTAGACATAGCAGATACGACATAGCATAGAGAGATCACCTCTCACCACATCGCCCTTGCGGCCACCATGTAACCTCATATATCATCATAATTAGACAAGCAGGAGTAGGTCTTTACTCGCAATGAGGGGTCAAACCTGGGTAAATCCTTACTTGTCAGCCATCCGGAAATACCAGCGCGCACATCTTCTCCCTCAAAATCTACCTAGGGTACTCGACTCTAGGATTGCCGAGGACATCCCTCGTCACGGACCTAAGCCGGTTCATTGCAAGGATGGGAGAGAAAGCACTACCACTTTACCGGCTCTTAAGAAATTATATAAGTTTGTCTGGAATCAGGAAGCTGATGAAGCATTTGAAGAATTAAAAAAAAAAACTATCTCCTGCACCAGTCTTAGCGGCTCCCACATGCAAAGAGCACATGATTTTGTACATAGCCGCAAATTCACGAGTCGTCAATGTCGTGGTTGTGATGGAACACACGGTAGAAGAAAAGGGTACCCGGTACAGAAGCCGGTTTACTACGTCAGTGAAGCATTGACAAAATCCAAGCAGAGGTATCCTCAATGGCAGAGGTTAGTCTTCAGAGTTTTTATGATAACCTGGAAAATTCCTCACTATATTCAGGAACACCTGATCACCGTGGTGTGAGCTCTGCTCTATTAGCAGAAATCATACGCCACAGAACCCATATCATCTTCTATATCATAGAATCCATCCCTGTATAGACAACCTAATTCAAATTTGAGAATTGGCTTTTACATATCGGTCCAGGGTTCCAAGTGGATAATAATATAAGGGCATGATCTGACAATGCTTCGAGACACTCAAGTGCCAGCAGTATCCGGTCTAACTTTTCGAATGTCGGCTTTGTGAGGCTATTTACCCAAGTGAATTGCCTCCCAATCATAGTGACCTCACAACGTTGAATAATAGAGACCACTTATACTGCTAAAATATTTCGATTGTAATAACTATTTGATTGAACTAATTAACTATTTGATTAAACTAACTACTCCCTCCGTCACAAAATAAGTGTCTCAAGTCTCTCAAAAAGTAAATGTATCTGGTTTCACTTATTTTAGGACGGTGGGAGTATTTGTATACCGGGTCCAAAATAATTGATCAAAATGACTAAAACCCTTATTAGGCAGAGTAGATCGTATCTTGTATGTTTCCTTGTATAGCTGTACTTTCCTTGTGTAGCTCCAGTAAACCGTATTCTAGACGGCCTGTAAATCGTATTCTACACGGCCTGCAAAAACCGATGCGAATCCAGACTACAACGTGTGGGTGCGCACTGACCAACGTGTCCTCAGTGTGCTCCTTGGGTCCATGACCGAGGAGATTCTTGCCCAGATGGTGGGACGCACGACCTCCGCCGCCGTATGGAGCTTCCTCTGCTCCCTGTTTTCCGCCTAGGGACGGGCGAGTATACGGGCCTACCGCCGCAAGCTGGCGACGACGCAGCGGCACGACATTGGGGCGGCTGATTACTTCCATATGATGAAAGGTTTCGCCGATGCCATGGCGACCGTCGGTGCTCCCTTGCCCGATGAAGAACTAATAGACTACATCCTCGCTGGTTTGGGCAGCGCCTTTGCTCCTCTTCAAGCTTCGCTCAACGTCTTCTCCAACACCAACCCCAACGCCGTCCTCCAACTCCCTGATTTTTACGCAATGCTCGTATCTCATGAAGCCATGCAGGACCCGTCCGGGCGTGAGATTGATTACTCCTCCTCAGCCAATGCTGCTCGCCGTGGTGACTATGGTCACACCAATGGCGGAGATCGTCCCAGTGGCCAGCAAGGCAATGGTGGCTACCCGGGTGGTGGTGGCTACCAAGGCGTCCGTCACGGAGGTGGCTACCACGGTGGCTCAGGCGGTGGCTACTACGGTGGCCATCAGGGTCGTGGCCAAGGAGGTGGCCACTACAGTAGTCAAGGGAATGGCTACCAAGGTGGTGGCCAAGGAGGTGGCTACTACGGTCACGGTGGTGGCCCTAACGGTGGTGGCAACTACGACCAAGGCAGTGGCCGCAACGGTGGTAGTCAAAACTATCAAAACAGCGGTCGTGGTGGCGGCCGCGGAGGGCGTCGCTCTCGTCCTCGCTGCCAGATGTGTGGTATCTGGGGGCACATTGCACCAAACTGCCGCAACTTCAACCATCAAGGACGTCAAGGCAATGACCCTCGCTCTGGCAATGCCGCCTCCACAAGTCAGAATCATCCCGAGTATCAACCACATTGGCTAATGGACACCGGCGCCACTGATCACCTCACCCACGACATGCAGCAGCTCTAGGTGCATGAACCATACCACGGCAAGGATCAAGTCCAAGTCGCCAACGGTGCAGGTCTGTCTATTTCGCACATTGGTCACTCTCGATTAGCTGGTCCTATGCATTCTCTAGCTCTTCAAAATATCCTTCATGTCCCTAATATTAGTAAAAACTTGCTTTCTGTCCATAAAATTGTTAGTGATAACAACGTTTTTATCGAATTTCAACGAGATTTTTTTCTGTGTTAAGGACAAGGTCACGAAGAAAATCGTTCTTCAAGGTAGAAGCCATGGGGGTATGTATCCGGTTCCGTTTCATCGAGCTTCATCTTCTACTCGGCATGCTGCTGCTAGTGCTACGCTCTCTTCTAGACAATGGCATCAACGGCTTGGTCATCTTTCTAATAATGTAGTTCAAATTATTGTAAAAAACAATTCTCTTTCATGTTCCTCGGATTTTGAGTCGTCTGTGTGTGATGCATGTCAACGTGCTAAGTGTCATCTATTACCATATACACATTCCCATCGTATTTCCACTTCACCCCTTGAACTTGTTCATAAAGATGTTTGGGGTTCTGCTTTGGCCTCGTCTGGAGGTTACAAATATTATGTTAGTTTAGTTGATGACTATAGCCGCCATTGCTGGATCTATTTAATTAAACATAAATCTGATGGTGAACATATTTTTTATATTATTCAAACTCATGTGGAGCGCTTTTGCCGTTCAGTCCGATTGGGGTGGTGAGTATCATCGCCTAAATGATTTCTTTCGCCGCACGGGTATCCTCCACCGTGTGTCTTGCCCACACACTTCACAGCAAAACAGTATTGTTGTAAACACCGACACCTTGTCGAGACTGGGCTAGCTCTTCTTGCCCATGCTTCTCTCCCTCTACGTTATTGGGATGAAGCCTTCCTAACCGCATGTTACCTCATTAAACGGATGCCTTCCCCTGTTCTCAACAATGTGCCACCCCTCACCCGCTTGTTCCATCAGTCCCCTGATTACTCATTCCTTCGCACTTTTGGATGTGCATGTTGGCCTAGTCTTCGCAAGTACAATTCGCGTAAACTAGAGTTTCGTTCCAAGATGTGTGTGTTTCTTGGTTATAGTCCTATGCACAAAGACTACAAATGTCTAGATCGTAGCACCGGTCGGATTTATATCTCTCGTGACGTCGTTTTCGATGAAACAATGTTTCCCTTTGCCACACCGGGCGTTGCCGTTGATGTCTCTTCTTTACATCCGGTGTCGTTTCCTGCACAAGAACCATCTATTCAGGGTCCCAATTTGCGTAATTATGACATGACCATGTCATCGTTTGATCCACCTGGTATTTCCTGTGATTTTCCTGTGCAGGGTCCTGTTCCATCGAGCGGTGCGATCAACGTGCTACAGGACGTTGAGCATGTGACTCCCATGCATGCCTCACCGAGCGCACATGAGCTGCACTCACCAAGCGCGACACCTCCTGGATCCGGTTCTCCTCCTCGCTCTGGGTCTCCTAGCCAAGGATTAGTTGGGCCATCTTTGAGCCCATCTGGCCAGGACCATGCGTCGCTGGATCAGACGTCGCCCTCCAGTCCACCGTCGCCAGACGCCGGTACTAGCCAGACCGCCAGCCGTGAGTATTCCGAAGCACCGCCCGCACCACTGTTGAATGTTGTTTCACCGGCGGTTACTCGGGGTAAGAACAATATTAATCGTCCGAAGAAATTCACCGATGGCACTGTCCGGTATGATCCTTATCATCGTCGTCGAGCTTTTCTTTTGGTTCCTGCTTCTCACTCACCGCACTCTCTGAACCGACATGGCGTATTGCTATGGAAGATGAATTTGATGCACTTCAGCGCAATCAAACTTGGCGGCTTGTTCCGCGCCCTCCTGGCACAAATATTGTTGGCAGCAAATGGATTTTCAAAACCAAGTTTCGACCTGATGGATCAGTTGACAAGCATAAGGCCCGGTTAGTTGCTCGCGGCTTCACTCAACAACACGATATTGATTATCTTGACACATTTAGTCCTGTTTTAAGCCTGTTACCATTCGTCTCGTTTTGTCTCTTGTTGTCTCTCGTGGATGGAGCCTTCGACAAATTGATGTTAGTAATGCCTTTCTTCATGGTTTTCTTGAAGAAGATGTGTACATGCAGCAACCTCCTGGTTTTGAGGATTCTCGGTACCCGCAACATGTCTGCAAGGTTCAGCGTGCTCTCTATGGTCTGAAGCAATCTCCTCGTGCATGGCATGCTCGACTGCTCTTGACGCGTGTTGAGGTCACTATTTATATGCTAGTCTATGTTGACGATATTGTGATTGCGGGTTCATCCAATACTGCTGTTGATCGCCTTGTGGAAGTCTTGGCACAAACGTTTCCTATCAAGGACATGGGGCAACTTGATTATTTTCTGGGCATTGAGACGTCTTACACCTCTGCTGGCATGTGCCTGTCACAGCATAAGTATGCTTTGGACCTTCTTCATCGAGCTCACATGGAAGATTGTCGTTCTGTCTCTACTCCAATGTCCACATCTGCTAAGTTTTCTCGTGATGGTGCTAGTTTGTCAGCTGATGATGCTCTTCGATATCGGAGTTTGGTTGGGGGACTCCAATACTTGACGTTAACACGTCCTGATATATCATTTGCGGTGAACAAGGTTTGCCAGTTTCTTGCTCAGCCTACTGCAGTCATTACGAAGCCGTCAAGCGGATTCTTAGGTATGTCAAGGGTACCGCATCTACATGACCGATGATTCAGAAGTCCACGTCTACACTTCGGAATATTTATACTGATGCTGATTGGGCGGGTTGTCCTGATCATCGTCGCTCTGGGTTTGCTATTTTTCTTGGGCCTAATCTCGTATCTTGGAGCTCTCGTAAGCAACCCACGGTGTCCCGCTCTAGTACTGAAGCGGGGTATAAGGTTCTTGCTAATAGCACAGCTGAGGCCACATGGATCCAGTCTATGCTCAACGAACTTGGTGTTTCTCAACCCAAACCACCAAGCTTATGGTGTGATAATTTGGGTGCCACCTATTTATCTGTCAATCCGATGTTTCATGCTCGCACTAAGCACATTGAGGTTGATTTTCATTTTGTACGTGAAAAGGTTTCTTTAGGCGCCCTTGACGTCCAGTTCATTGCCTCTGGAGATCAACTTGCTGATATCTTCACTAAGCCGGTTACTCATCAGTTGCTTAGTCGTTTTAGTACCAATCTTAACCTTGTACACGACGGTTCTTGTACGTTCCTTGTATAGCTGTACTTTCCTTGTATAGCTCCTGTAAACCGTGTTCTACACGGTCTGTAAATCGTGTTCTACACTGTGTTGTTTTTATCCATATAAAGAGCAGAGCCAGCCGTGAGGCTATCATGGCAAGCCAATCGATCTCCAGATTTTAACTACCCTATCCGTGAGGACTCAATGCGTTGACACGATAAGAGATGGACATGAACCAGACACGTCCGTTCGGTAACCTAAACGGACAAACTACGATTAAAAAACGGGAAATCTAATTAGCAGGCGCCTTACATTCGGCATAACCGCACGCACGCGGGTGAGAAAGAAATGAGCTTCTTTTGCATGTATGCACTAAATATCAAAATTGCTGATGTCATCCCGCATTAAATGTAAATTCAAAAATTCAAAATGATTTGTAGGCCAAACCGTTTATCGGATTTAGAATCGGTTTTCACCGCTAAGTTAGTCGCGACGAGATCTTCGAAACTAGATCCCATATTGACATATTCTGACAATTTTTTTTCGGACCCAAAAGTTACCCACCCTGTTGCATATAAGTTACCCAGGTTGTATTATGTAAGTTACCGATCATATTAACGATTAGTTTTTAGGTTGAAATAGAACCATTTTTATTGTTCTTTTTTATTTTTTATTTTTAAAATCACCACACCTAGTTATTCATAAGTGAATATCACGTTAGTATGGTAAATGTATCATGCATAAGTTGATAACTATACACTAAAATGCTCGTTCAACTTCATAAGTATTAGAATGATAATTCTCTATTTTCATAATGAGAATTACACCATAAAAAGACTCTATTGGTAATAATTACCCACATATTACTGATAAAGTTACCAACTTAGTACTGATAACATTACCCACACAATACTAAAGGAATTACCCGTCGAATACTGATAAAGTTACCCCCGATATTAATAAAGTTACCCATATAGTTATCATACTCTCTCGGCAATACTTATCACCCAAATACTGATAAAGTTACCCCCATTAGTAATAAAGTTACCCATGTGTTTTATGTGTTGTTATCCACCGCAAAATCGTTATATTTAACCTACTCTCTTGATAATAGTTATCACCCAGTATTTAGATCATGGGAAATTGTTATAGTTACCCGAAATCGATATAATTACCATGTCCTCTAAATAATAGTTACGAACACAATGTTCATCTTTTTATGTGTAGTTTCACTATGAAATTGACATTTATCGTCCTAATACTTATGCATGCATGAAAAATTTACCATCTCAAAGTAATGTGGTAACTTAAAAGCTCGTAAAGATCTAAAAGAATAAGAAAATGGTTCTATTTCGACCCAAAAACTAATCGAAAGTGGGTAACTTACGTATGCAAGACTGGATAACTTATATGTTACAGGGTGGTAACTTCTGGGCAAAAACAAAAGTTGTCGGAACATATCAACATGTGATCTAGTTTTGAAGATCTCGTCGTGACTAGTCTAACGGTGAAAACGGCTTCTCAATCGGATAAACGGTTTGTTCTATGAAACTTTTTAAATTTTGGATTTTCGCATTTAATGCGGGATAACATCAGCTTGTTTATCTGTGTGTGCATGCATGTAAAAGGGACATTTCTCTTTGTGTACACATACGCTAACCAGCATGCGTCTGCCAATTAGTCCCGTCCTTAAAAAAACCTATCCGTTTATGTCCTACTGTTGAAATCATCCTAAGATCAAACATCGGAATGGAGGAAAGACAGATGGACCAACGCCGAGAGTGACCTACATAGTAGTGATGAGGTGAGCACACAACAACCGTGGGACGCTGGCTCCCTGTAAAGATGCACTCGTGCGCGCGTATGCCCTCTCTTTTTTTTTTTTTTTTTTGAGAAACTATGCCCTCTCTCATCCGCATGATCCTTCTCGTACCGTGTATTTTAACGGATCAGCACACCGAGCTCTCTCGCGTGTGTTTGTCCGTGTCCGTTAGTCGATCCGTGGCACGGAAAACTTTGGTTTGGCATGTAGTGATGCTTAAACTTAGGCCTGGATTTTGGTCTTCAATTGGTGGACGGGCTGGACGATCGACTAGCAAGAGATGAATTAAAATAAGTTGGTGGTTAGCCCCAGTTATTGACTTGCTATAGCTTAGAACGCGAATGCAAATGCAGACAGGTCTCCTTCCATGCATGCCGACGAGAGTACTATGCACACAAGGTTCATTCAGGCATAGTATATAGATTTCAACTAGTTTCTGAAACCAGTCCGTCAGCTACCAGTTTTAACTAGTTTGGTTCGGTTTAGACTCTTATAGTACGATAGTAGGTTATGTAACGTTTTTGGTACGGTTTAATTAAGCACTAGAGCAAAACAAGTCACTGGTCACGCGCCCGGGACAACGTGTTCGGGACAAATAGCCTCCCCTATTTGTCCCGGGCACGCCACGGACCGGGACCAATAGAGGGGTCACGTGGCCAAACCAGATAGCCTCTGGCTGCCACTCATTTGTCCCGGTTCGTAGAGACAGTATATATGTTTTTTTTTATTTCTTTTATTTTGTTTCCTGTTTTCTATTTTTGTTTCTGTTTTCTATTTATGTTACTGATTCTTTTGTGTTTGTGTTTTTTCATTTACGTTACTATGTAATATATATCATGAATACACGATTTTTTCCTCGGGATATATTCATGAATACTACTAGTACACGAGTTCTCCCAAACAAATATTTACAACCGGAAGATCATGTCTAAATATTTACAAATAGAGATCATTACATGACAGAGAAGCATTAGACCCTATTTTTTCCTCGGGATGGTCTTTTTTGGCGGCCGGAATATACTGCATTATGCGCCTGGCTTTATAACATAGTCAAGCAGAAAGCCCGCAATTTCCTCCGCAATTGGTAGTAGGCGGTCTTTTGCATCAAGCCTGTTCCGGATCTTTTCAAACTAAAAAGGAGAGATCAACACCAATATATCAACCATTATGAAAATAATTTAATTTGAAAAGTGAACAACTTTGAATGAATTGTTAACGTAACCTATTCCAGTCTACACCATCATTGAAGTGAATTCGGATGAATTCGCAGACATAGAATCCACACAAATTGGTGCCTTGTTGCTGCTTCGCGCACTTTATGATAGAATAAGATAAGAAATCAATAAAAAATAATAAAAAATGTTGAAAAAATGGTATTGTGAGACTTAAATTAAGAATATGCATACGTGGAACCTATCTAGTACGTCTTACCTCTCGCCATTTAAAAGTGAGGTTCTTAGCTATACCGACTTCGTTGTGGAAACCGGTGAACTTGTCCCAAACCCTGAAGTTTACGGAATGGAAATTTAGTAAAGAAACTAACTAATTACTATATATTATTAGAAAAGACGAGGTCGATTGTGATAATGAACAAAATTACCTCTGGAGCATCTGTTTCGTGTCGTCGAACTTTTCTTCAGGTTTCGATAATGGGTCGAAGACATCAACGATTGCCTTTTCAACATCAATCTCAAATAATACCCAGTGAAATCTGCCATATGTTTATATTTGTTAATTACTAAATCATCAATTACATATACTTAATTAACATCGAGTATGTATAAGAAAGTAAACAACTCACTCGAAGTTGAACGGGAAAATTATGGTGCTTTTGTAATGTTGCGCCATCAAATAAGTAAGCAAAAGCTCCTCCGTTTGATCTGGGTAATGTAACAAACCATGATGATGAACTCGATTAGGGTCAATGAATCCAATCTTGTGATTGAGTCCCAGCTTTCGAGATTGTATAATTTTCAGCCTGCATAATAGAGTACAAAAGTAATATAGTGATAAGGATAATTACAAGCAATGAAAAATAAGTAGAGATAGAGAATTACTGACATATATACATAATTTAATTACTTACATGCAAAAGGCACTGATGATAGATTTGTCGAGCGCGTCAAAATTGAATAACTGCCATAATTCGTAATTCTCAATTTAAACCTCATCATCACCTGGGTCAAAAAAATCCTTTGGAATTTTCCCATAGAGCCAGTCTCCGTCTTGACTTTTCGTGGTACGCATGTACCATGCATTTAGTTGGTGCAACCTAACTGGTAGAATGCGCACCATTGCAGGGTCGACAAGATATTCTCCTCTCACATATGTCCGCACCACCTCATGTATGGTGACACTCTCGCCAGATTGCAATGCCTTAAGCTCTGCCAGAGTTATACCCATATCTCTAGCTTGCTGTGAAAGTACATCATCGACCGGGTTCCGGTTGTAAGGCGCCAATATGAGTGGAGGGGCCGATTGTCCCGCCTGCATTCCGAGCTGTGGAACATCTCTCTTCTGGGTGGCAGCAGATTTTTGTTCTTCCCGCACTCTCCTAGATGTACGCACCAGAACGCGTGTGTAGTCATCGTCCATATTTAGTTCATATTGCGACGGATGCGTAAGAAATTCTATGGCCCACCGTATCGCATCCGAAGAATAAACCGGAACAGGCAAAGGCATCTTTTTTGCCTTCTTTCTCTGGGAAGCCTGGATCTCCTCGACCCATGTATCGACATCTTCGCGAGAGTTCACAAAGCGAGACTTCCCCGTTTCGCTTTTCTGGGTACTAGTCGACGCAGCGGTGCACTTCCGCTTCTTTTGCGGAGGCGATGGACGATGGAGTCCGTTGACACGACGGAGTATGCTCACGCGGTGGAGTACGCTCACGCGACGGCGGAGATGGACTAGCGCCTTGGTTGTCATTGTGGGGGGTGTCTAGACTAGCGCATTGGTTGTCGTTGTTGTAGTTATGTGGACTGGGAGGGCGATTTTGCTGCATGTGTGGGAAAACGATGTATTCCTTTTTCCATAAGCAGGTACTCTTGAGGGAAAATCTCAACTCAACCTCGTCTTCACCCGTAGGGAAGTCCAGCTTAATTCCCTCATATGTCTTGATAACCTCATCAACCCCGACAACAGCATAGCCATCTGGAATAGGGCGGCAATGGTAAGTTCCATTTGGGCTAGGCGGTAGGGCAAAGCCGTGCGCCACCTTCACGGTTATGTTCAAGCATGGCACATGTAGGTCGCAAAGTTCCCGCTGCACTATATTATCCACGGGGTGACGAGGACCCGGCATATCATTGTGGCGATCGAGCTCCGTCGAAGACACGCTGCTTCTCCGCATTGATTTTGGATCAGGAGAAGGATCTTCGGGCGTCTCAGTTTCGCAGGGCATCCGTCGAGTCTGCGCTGCCTTCAGCTCTGCTATCTCCTTCTCATGATGTAGTAATTTATTTTCCATCCACTGGGCCCGGTCGTCATGCTCTTTCTTCTTTCTCGATCGGCTTCTGTAAGTGCCAACATCTTTGGGAAACCCAAGTATCCACGGTACGGAGCCGACGGTTCTTCTTGTTCGTCCACTGTGTTCAGGATTCTTAAGGGCTCGCGATAGCTCGTCCTTCTCTCTGTTAGGGTGGAACCTGCCTTCCGTGACCTCCTTCCATACCTCTCTGAGAGCTTCAATAGGGTCAGGTGCGGTCTCCTTGGTAAAAAGACAGTCACCTGTTTCAGGGTCTAACTTTCCACCATGCCCATAGAACCAAGACTTAAGCCGGTCTGGCCAGTCAAATGTCTCGATCTGTATACCTTTAGCCAAAAACTCTTCCTCCATTTTCAGAAACTTAGGCAGGGCCGTCAGGTAGCCACCTGACCCCATGTTATGGTGATATATCTTTTTGTCTGCATTTTTCTTATTTCTCGCTGAGATTTTCTTAGCGGCTTCCGATTGCTTGTACGCCTTAAATTCGGGCCACTCATCTTTTATCTTTTCATAGACTCCGACAAATTCTGGAGTCTTACCTTCTTTTATGAACTTGTTTAGCCTTTTCTTCCAGCTGCGGAACAATTCACCCATTTCAATATAAGTCCAGGCCTTGCATCGATTCTCTATAACCAGTTCCTCTACATCCTCCTCTTCCGGTAAAGTGAAATTCTGCATGAGCTCGTCCCAAAGGAGTTGTTTGTCTGCATTCGAGACATAAATAACCCCTTCTTTTGGCACCTTTGGCTTATACCATTCTTGAGCCCTGATGGAGAGTCTGTCCCGAACGATGACTCCGCACTGAGCTACAAATTTCCTTGCGTGGTTAGCGGGAGCAATCGGTTTGCCTTTTTCATTAATTGCGTCGATGTGGTACTTCTGTTTCCCTTGGAGCTTTTTGGTCCCGGTTCGTGGCCCGCCTCGTTTCACAGCTGCTTTTTTGCTTGGTCCCGGTTCATGGCCCGCCGACGGCTAAACACAAGAAAAGGTGATAGTTAATATATGTATACACACAAATCTATTCAACGGAGACAAAAACCTGAGGGCATACATCTACCTCGGCGGCCGACTTTCCAACAGTAGAGTCGGGGCACTTTCGGTGAGCTGAACTGTCCGTGACGTCTATTCCGTCTGAATGCCCCTCCAGTCCATCACCGGACTCGTTCAGAAATTGCCCGGTGAAATCGTCTAAGTGTTCCTCTTCTTGTTCATGGTTTCTACCGGGGTCCAATTCATCACCTTCGCGAATGATGCCGAACATGTCCTCTTCTTGTTGAAGGTTTCTACGGGTGTCCATAGTTTCTGCAAGAGATTTCAATCCATTTAAATAATTTTAATAACTCAACATCTAAATAACTTTACCGATATGTCATACAACTAAATCTAACTCAACATATTTTATCATTTATTTGTACAAACACATTTCAATTTCAACCTGAAGCAAAGTTATTTGAATAGTACAAATACATTAAGACATTTCAATTTTACAAACACATTTCAATCATATCGAGTATCTCATTTCTATTTACATTTCTCTTTTGAAGTCTCTCGAACTTTACTAGGGCTCCGAGAGGGCGGCGGCTACGACGCGGTGACAAATCCGAGTACCTGCACGCAAAATCCAAGTAAGAAAAAATAGATATGAATCCAGTTGATATGAATTAATATGAACATTTTTATGATACAACATTATAGATTATATTTTTCTGAACATTTTGATATAAAGTTTGCATTTGTGTGATTTAATATCAATTAGTTATTAATTATCAAATTTTCAATGACGTAAGCATGACATCACGGATGCAATTCCTCTCCCGTGTGAGATCAATCTATTGATTCACTGCGACGAACTCCGGCGGTCACCGGCGACGAACTCCGGCGGAAACCCTAACAATGGCGGAAACCCTAACAATGGCCAAACTCCGCCGGAAACCCTAATTTGCATACACAGGTTTTCATTTGCATACAAATTCGCATGCTACAAATATTAAAAATAAAAATAAAATAATAACCATCATGTATAAGTTTTTTTTGCATACTACACATACTAATTCGCATGCTACAAATACTAAAAAAACTAATTAAAAAAATGACTAACACATATTCAACTCACAAACTGATAGCACACGGAGTTAACTATATTAATATTTCAACTCACAAAATTAACTAACTAAACGCAAAATTTAACTAACACATATTCTAAAAAACTTGAATAAAAAACGGAGACACGGGGCTGACGTCACGCATTCGCCGCGCTGACATCAGCAGTTGCAGCGGCGGCGCGGCAACGGAGGCGTGCTGGCGCGCGGGCATCAGCGGGCGGCGCGGCAACGGAGGCGGCGCGGCAACGACGCTAACCTTCGGAGGCGCGGGCAACAGCGGTGGCGCGGACGGAGGCGCGGCGGCGGCGCGGACGGAGCCGCGGCGGAGGCGCGGATGGAGGCGCGGGCAACAGCGGCGGCGCGGACAGAGGCGCGGGCGATAGTGGCGGAGCGGACGGAGGCGTGGACGAAGGCGCGGCGGAGGCACGGGACGACGGCGGCGGCGGCTAGGGTCGACGAAAAATTTGGCCAGCACTTCGTTAGAAATGGGGAATTGCTCCGGGTGGTTGCTCAGCCCGGAGCGCTAAGTGTTGCTTATATAGCAACACCCTATCTATCCCGGGTGGTGGCTCAGCCCGGGACAAATAGGGGTCATCTATCCCGGGTGGTGGCTCAGCCCGGGATAGATAGAACCCCATCTGTCCCGGGCTGAGCCACCACCCGGGATAGATGCGGTTTTTTCTTTTTCTTTTCAGTTTTCTGTTTTCTGTTTTAAATAACTTTGGAATTTGAAAAAACTTTCAATATGAAAAGTGTTTGAATTTAACTAACTAATACAAAAACTTTTTCTCTTTTCTATAACCATTATTTAAATTAGTTTAAAACTATTTTGAATGTGAATTTGTATAACTTTTGCATACTTTGGAATTTGAAAACACTTTCAATATGAAAAGTGTTTGAGTTTAACTAACTAATACAAAAACATTTTCTCTTTTCTATAACCATTATTTAAATTAGTTTAAAACTATTTTGAATGTGAATTTGTATAACTTTTGCAAACTTTGGAATTTGGAAAAACTTTCAATATTGAAAGTGTTTGAATTTGACTAACTAATACAAAAACATTTTCTCTTTTATATAACCATTATTTAAATTAGTCTAAAACTATTTTGAATTTGAATTTGTATAACTTTTGCAAACTTTGGAATTCTGAGCTGTTCGATCAACACTTTAACTTCCAAACCGAGACTAAAGAAGCACACGGATCGTGTGATTATTTCAAGCACTTGTAAGCCGTTTGATCAGGTGTGTGTTTCTTTTAATTGCTTCTGAGCTGTTCGATTAACGCTTTCAGTTTCAAACCGGGACTAAAGAAGCACACAGATCGTGTGTTTCTTTGAAACACTTGTTAGCCGTTGGATCAGGGGTGTGCTTCTTTTGAGCACTTGAGAGCTGTTGGATCAACACTATCAGTACCACTGGTTGAGCCCGTGACCCTATATATAGCCCCCTCTCGGACGAGGCGAGCACTCAGTGTTTCCTCCTTCTAGTGCCTAGCCGGGTGGTGTGTGGTATACAAATCACTCGGATTCCCTGCATACGCCCCACGGTGCATTTGATATGCAGGCACTCAGGAGCCACCATGGGGCTGTATGCAGGTGAAATCGTGTGTTTTGTTCTATCAAAAGAATAGTTCAATTCATCTACTGAGGAATATATACAAATTACTCGGATTCCCTGCATACGCCCCACGGTGCATTTGATATGCAGACACTCATCAAGAGCCACCGTGGGGCTGTATGCAGGTGAAATCGTGTGTTTTGTTCTATCAACGCCGACGGATCCATTTGATATGCAGGTAAAAATGGAGCATCTTCTTCATATAAAAAGTTTAATATATTAATTATTACATATCGCACCAACATCTCCATCACACAACACCGCCAGTTCTTCTGCGTCGGAACCATGGAGCATCTTCTTCAATCAACTTGATGATTGGGTCAATGTTCACTACGAAAGGCGGAATTTCATCAAAATTATTATAATCATCTGACATGTCTGTCTTGTCCTCCACTCCCACGATGTTTCTTTTTCCTGAAAGAACTATGTGACGCCTCGGCTCCTCCACTCCCAGGATGTTTCTTTTTTTGGGTCTGCTAGACATGTCTTTCACATAGAAAACCTGAGCCACATCATTGGCTAGCACGAATGGTTCGTCTCTGTACGCAAGATTGTTTAGATCCACTGTTGTCATTCCGTACATCTTGTCTACCTCAACCCTGCCTTTCAGATTGACCCATTTGCACCGAAACAAAGGGATCTTAAAAGAAGGTCCATAGTCAAGTTCCCATATCTCCTCTATGCAACCATAATATGTGTTCTTCTGCCCATTGTTGTTTGTTGCATCAATACGAACACCACTGTTTTGGTTTGTGCTCTTTTTATCTTGGACACTCGTGTAAAATGTATTTCCATTTATCTCGTACCCTTGAAAAGTACATATAGTTGTAGATGGTGCCCTGGCCAACAAGTGTAACTGTTCATCAACCTTGTCTTTATTTTCAATATGTGCTCGCAACCAACCGCCGAACGTGGCCATGTGTGTACGTACAATCCAGTTCTCAGACTTCCCCGCGTGTAGAGAGCGTACAAAATTCTTCTGTTCATCGATATACGGGGCCACCAAGGTAGAACTTTGTAGAACTGTATAGTGTGCTTCAGTGAAAGAATGTCCATCCATACAAATTTTTGTTTTCTTTCCTAGTGTGCCTTTTCCACTAAGTCTACCCTCATGTCGTGATTGTGGAACACCTATCGGCTTAAGGTCATGAATAAAGTCAACACAGAACTCAATGACCTCCTCGTTACCGTAGCCGTTGGAGATGCTTCCTTCTGGCCTAGCACGGTTATGCACATATTTCTTTAAGACTGCCATGAACCTCTCAAATGGGAACATATTGTGCAGAAATACAGGACCGAGAACTTGAATCTCTTCGACTAGGTGAACCAGGAGATGCGTCATAACATCGAAAAAGGATGGAGGGAACACCAACTCAAAACTGACAAGACACTGGACCACATCATTTTGCAACCCTGGTAGAATCGCCGGATCGATTACCTTTTGAGATATTGCATTGAGGAATGCACAAAGCTTCACAATGGGTACTCGAACATTTTCCGGTAGTAGCCCCCTCAGTGCAATCGGAAGCAATTGTGTCATAATCACGTGGCAATCATGAGACTTTAGGTTCTGAAATTTTTGGAGTCTCACATTTACTATCCTCTTTATATTCGACGAGAACCCAGCCGTGACCTTGATACTGCTCAGGCATTCAAAGAATATTACTTTCTCTTGTTTGGTAAGAGCGTAGCTGGCAGGACCTTCGTAGTGTTCGGGACTTAGGCCGTCTCGTTCTTTCACACGTTTCTGGTCCTCCCGTGCTTCCTCTGTATCTTTTTTCTTCCCGTACACGCCCAAGTAGCCTAGCAGGTTCACGCAAACATTCTTCGTCACGTGCATCACGTCGATAGAAGATCTAACCTCTAGGACCTTCCAATATGGTAGCTCCCAAAATATAGATTTTTTCTTCCACATGGGTGCGTGCCCGTTAGCGTCTTTCCGAACCTGTTGTCCTCCAGGACCCTTTCCAAAGATTACTTTTAGATCCTTGACCATATCAAATATTTCTTCACCAGTACGGTTGACAGGCCTCCTACTGTGATCAGCCTCACCTTTAAAATGCTTGCCTTTCTTCCTTGCGGTATGCCTGATCGGAAGAAATCGACGATGCCCCAGATACACACACTTCTTACATTTATCCAAATATAAACATTCAGTCTCACCCAAACAGTGTGTGCATGCATTGTACCCCTTGGTCGACTGCCCTAAGAGGTTAGCAAGAGCAGGCCAATCGTTAATTGTTACAAAAAGCAGAGCTCGTAGGTCAAATTCCTCATGTTTGTGCTCATCCCACACCCGTACACCTTCTTCCCGCCACAACTGTAAAAGTTCTTCAAATAATGGCCTGAGGTACACATCAAGGTCGTCGCCGGGTTGCTTCGGGCCTTGGATGAGCAATGGCATCATAATGAACTTTCTCTTCATGCACAACCAAGGAGGAAGGTTATAAATACATAGAGTCACAGGCCATGTGCTATGACTGCTGCTCTGCTCCCCAAACAGATTGAAACCGTCTGTACTTAGACCAAACCTTAAGTTCCTTGCGTCATCTTCAAATTCCGGGAACTCTCTCTCAATTTTTCTCCACTGCGACCCATCAGCGGGGTGTCTACACATCGCGTCTTTCTTACGGTCCTCTTTGTGCCATCGCAACAACTTGGCATGCTCTTTATTCGCGAACAGACGTTTCAATCGTGGTATTATAGGAGCATACCACATCACCTTGGCAGGAACCCTCTTCCGGGGACGCTCACCCTCAACTTCACCAGGGTCATCTCGTCTGATCTTATACCGCAATGCAGTGCATACTGGACATGCATCCAAATTCTCATACTCACCGCGGTAGACGATGCAGTCATTAGGGCAGGCATGTATCTTATGCACGTCTAATCCTAGAGGGCACACAACCTTCTTTGCTTCGTACGTGCTGTCGGGCAACTCGTTGACCTTTGGAAGCATCTTCCTAATTATCTGCAGCAACTTTCCAAATCCCTTGTCAGTCACACCACACTCTGCCTTCCACTGCAGTAATTCCAGTGTGGTACCCAGCTTTTTCTGACCATCTTCGCAACTTGGATACAACAATTTCTTGTGATCCTCTAACATCTGGTCGAACTTCAACCTCTCCTTTTCAGTTCCGTACTCTCTCTTTGCATCAGCAATGGCCCTACCAAGATCGTCAGTGGGCTCATCTGGTGCCTCTTCAGCTTCAGCTTCCCCCGTTGCAGAATCTCCGTACTCCGGGAACATAGGATAGTTGTCATCATCTTCCTCTTCTTCATTGTCTTCCATCATAACACCTTTTTCTCCGTGCTTCGTCCAACAATTATAGCTGGGCATGAAACCATGCCGAATAAGATGACTTTGAAGGGTTCTCACGTTTGAGTGATCTGTCTTATTCTGACAGTTGACACATGGACAACACATGAAACCATTGGTACTGTGGGCCTGGGCTTTCTCTAGAAATTTCCTAAAACCTGTCATGTACTCGGCAGTGCGTCGGTCACCATACATCCATTGTCGGTCCATCTGCGTTATATAATGAACTACATCAATAACCATTACAGAACATCGAAAAATAAACACTGAACATGCACGGTATCAATTAATTACAAATGAAATGAGAGAAAAATTAACCTTGATCGAAAAAAAGAATAAACTTCTTTAAGTGTACATCAAATCATTTCGTGAACTCTCTCGGGCATTTCATCAAACACCTTGCATGCATACAAAAAAAACAGACTAGCACACACCCCCTCCTTCCATTTCAAAAAAAAAATGCCTCCAATGGTTTTGGGAGGGGGCTGCTGATCAGTATATATAGGCACCCCCCCCCCATTTGTCCCGGTTTCAGTCACAAACCGGGACAACAAGGAGGCCCATTGTCCCGGTTTGTGACTGAAACCGGGACAGATGGAGGTTTTTTCATTTTTTTTATTTTCTTTTTCTGTTTTCTGTTTTAAATAACTTTTGCAAACTTTGGATTTTGGAAAAACTATGAATATGAAAAATGTTTGAATTTGACTAACTAATACAAAACCATTTTCTGTTCTCTGTTTTAAATAACTTTTGCAAACTTTGGAATTTGAAAACACTTTTGCAAACTTTAGATATAATTCGGTCAATACAAGAGAACACGCGCACACAAAATTTTTGCGTAACGGAATACATAGATAGTCTACTCATCAACGACATTAAGATGATCATACTCCGTATTATAGCCGCGTAGACTATCCCACTTCCGTGCAATCTCGAAGCCAAGGCGAGCGTCTAAAGCAGCATATACGACTTGATCATAGCTCAATGGAACGTTGCCCCATCCGAAAATTAGGTCTTCTTCTAACGTGTATTCCTTGTCGTCGTCCGTGTTCTTCTTCTTCTTGTATTTCTTCTTCTTCTCAAGATTTGTCCCAATGACCGCATTAGAGAGAGCATATAGACTAGGAGTAAAATTGCCGGTAGGGTTTCGGCGATCCCTCTGCAGGTCGACCGCGGACCGAATAATAATTCCATAGTAGGCTAGCATCTTCATGTCATTATGGATTGCCACGCCGTAGAATTTGATTGTCTCATCACCTAAGAAATCCATGAGGACCTGTGGCACCCGATCAGCTTTGCAAATTTGGAAGACAAGAGTCTCGGTCGCCACCGAGAGTTGAAGGACGGCGGCGCACTGCGGAGTATCCTTCCGTCGAGGGTCGGTGAACTCGCAATCGAGTCCAACGGCTTTGATCGGAGCGGCGTTGAGGAAGTAGTTCTTCACGTCGCGGATCCACTTCTCCACGCGCCATGCACGAAGGGTGACCCACACCTTGAACCGCATGCCTTCCTTCTTGTAGTAGTACAACTCGGACCGAGGTGGACGCGCAAGTGGCTCCATAGGACCGGAGAAAAGAGAGGAGAGATGGTGTGTGAAGGAGCCGGAGAGATGGTGTGTGGAGGAGTCGTACTGTGCAGTGCATTTTATAGCGCCGGAGAGGAAGATGAATCGCCGGCGGAGAGTAGAGGAATTAATCGCCGGAGGGCGGAGGAATCGCCGGCGGCGCCGTATTTCCGCTCGTCTTCCGTGCATGTCGAAAAAACGCGGCGATGGCTCGGCTTCCGCGCGCGCGAAACTGAAACCATGACATTTGTCCCGGTTCGTGACTGAAACCGGGACAAATGGGTGCCGCCTGAAGCGCTCGGCGGGTGCTACCTCATTTGTCCCGGTTCGTGGCTGGAACCGGGACAAATGGGTGTCGCCTGGAGCGCTCGGCGGGTTTTATGCCCCATCTGTCCCGGTTTGCAGTACGACCGGGACAAATAGGGTTTTAGAGTTTGGTACTTTAGCCTGTTTTCTAGGCTATGTTTGTTTGTAGAGTTTTGTGGGGGTTTGTGGGGATTATCCCTGCCGGGATTGGAGGCAATCCCGTAGCATCACCCAATACCCGACTTCCATCCCATTCCCCGTGTTCACTCTAATCCCCTTCCCCACCATCCCTAGTTCCCTACCTGTCAGTTTCTACGTAAATAAATTGTGCTTGTTCAGTTTCTTCACGTACACGCACGTAGTAGGAGCGAAGCGATCAGGCTAGCTAGTTTTATTTCCATAGCGCCCGATAGAGAGGGAAAAAACAGTTTCTACAAAATACTTGTTCAGTTTCTACGTAAACAAACAGTTCTGAACTGAACTTCAAAAGCAGTTCGGTGATAATAAAAATCAATTTTTTATCAGATATCACATTACAAAACAGTACCCTGATTATTCAAACATCAGTATCGACTACAGAACCAAACAATCTAAGCGTACTTACACAATCTTTTAAGCGCATGTCCATTACATTCTCCAAAATGCATGAAACTGAATCTATTGGAAGTACATGTCATCTCTTTGACTACTAGAACAAAGCATGCTTAAAATCATCAGGCCCATCGAGCACTATTCCAGCATATCACACCTGGTGCTCTGCTAAAGGGTAGACTAAAGATAGCAATAAGTTTTGTTAAATAACATATCCATCACATAGAAGAAAGCTCACCGGAGAGAAGGCCAGATCGAAAACAGGGTTAAGTACTTATTTCCTGGACATTTGGAAGAAAGAGAATTAACAATGGACATAAAAGCAAGAAATTTGTAAATGATGAAACAATTCACTAGCAAACATTGGTTAACATGACATGAAACATGACAATTCATCTGAACAACACATGAACAAAGCTATATAGTATCTGTACTAGATTCATGGGTGTTGCTCATTTGCCGTTGAAACAAATTAAATCAAGTGGCTTGTTGGTTATACACAATTATCTGTACTAGATTGACACCCACAAATATCAATTCAGTTAGAACAGCCCATAAATGTAACCATCGATGGAGCCCTTCAGTACATGTAAATGGATCAAGTTTCCACTACTTGAAAAGAAACTAGACGTCAAATAAATTGTTGATGCAATTCTCCACTACTAGAAAGGAAATGGATCAATTCTCCAGCCTTGACTGAACGGAGGCACCTTGACCAAACAAATTGGAAAGGATCAATTCTGCACTACTAGAAGGAAACTACACGTCAAGTAAATTGTCAGTGTTCTTCTTCACAAGAGTGAATCTGAGCAGCATCGCATGTGCAGTGAATCTGAGCAACACCGCATCCCAAGAGTGGGGATCAATCTGCTGCTCGGTGCTCATGTCATGCAGCCGCAGAGAGAGATAGAGGCGGGAGAGGAGGGCATACCGGAGGGGTGCGCCGGTGAGTATCCGAGAATGGCGACGACGCGTCGATGATGCGGAGGTGCTCTGCGGTGGGATCCATGACGGCGCTGGAGAGAGCCTCTACCGCCGTCCCACTCCTTCCCCTATCCCAGTCGCAGCTGGCCCTCGCTCTGCACAGCGCCGCCGTCGCTGCCTACGCCGCCTACCTCTCTCTCTCTCTCTCTCGCTCGGGGATCGGGATAAAACCGGCCCAAAAACACGAGAAACAAAGGGGCTTCGGGAAATAATTGGGGATTCGGGGTTGGGCCGGTATAATCCTCAGGAAACTCTACAAATACTCTAGAAACAAACATAGCCTAGACTACTCGCGTTTGTTTCTTGTGTAGGCTATGTTTGTTTCTAGAGTTTTCTCAGGGATTTATGGGGATAAAACCGGTCCAATCCCGAAACCCCAACAATTTCAAAAAGCCCCGTTTGTTTCTTGTGTTTTGGGGCCGGTAATATCCCAGACTTTTCCCCACCTTCCCCAAACCCGGCCCTTTTCTTCTATGTTCCAATACGCGAGTCCTACTCGCGTTTTCTCCCATCCCCGAGCGCCGAGAGGAGGTGACGGCGTAGGAAGAAACGACGACGCAGTGCAGAGCGGGCGACGGGCAAGCGGCGGCCGAAAGAGGAGAAGGTACAGAGGGATAGAGAGCGTGGGACGGAGGTAGAGCAGCTCTCCACCGCCACCGTCGACCAACTCCGCATCTACGACGCGTCATCGCCGTTCTTGGCTCACCGGCGCACCCCTCTGGTTGCTCTCTCTCTCCCTCTCTCTCTCTCTTCCTCTCTCTCGCTCTGTGTCCTTCTCTTGTTGTTCGATCTGTCTTCTCTTGTGTTCCTTGTGTTTACTCTCTCATATGGATGTCTTTCTGATTTGCACAGGTGTATGGTGGGAAAAACCAGCGGGCGGATGCTATTATCAATTAACCCTTGTCAATATTTTTCGTTTAGACTTGTGAAATACCTCTCTAAATTTACTGAGCATCAAATTTGTGTCTTTTCCACGGTAAAAACTGAATCTTTTCTATTGTATATTGATATGCTTTTCTTGCTGATTGCCGTTATTCATCACCATCCCTGCCCAATAAACCCTCTCGGATAATCCCCTGCCCAAAATAAAACACTTGGGGATAATACTTGGGGATTGGGTGACACAAGTGGTTTCAACTAATCCCCTAGGGGTTTATCCGCACCTAACCCCAAGAAAACTCCAGAAACAAACATAGCCTAAACGGGTTACACAATTTTGCACCGCTGAATACGCACGGATGTGACGCAGTTGCTCCAGGGGCCTACGACCGACAAGCCAAGAAGTACTGGCGCCACCGTGTATGGACAAATGAGTTGAGCGTCGAGAAGGACGTGCACGTTCGAGGAGGGGACAAGGACGGTGGCACGCCGGACTGGCGGGTGAGGGTGACAGCGGCTTGGTTAAAGGTGTGGAGCCACCCGTGGTGGTTGACGCAGGTGTTCGTGCTGGCGGACGCGTCGGCGCTCACGCTAGTGGTGCGGCTCACCGCCATCCTCAATAGCGTGGTAGACCTCGACGTACGGTTACCCCGACAGCGCGGAGGCAGTGCCGCCCTCGATGGCGCGGTGGATCTCGACGGCGACCTCGACCATGGTGGGGAGATTGCTAGCAAGGTCGATGACTGCTCGGGGCGGGTGACGAGGCTGAGTTGGCGTTGCAGTAGATGTTCCACCTACACGACGTCGGGCTGTAACAGGCCGGCAACAACGTGTTGGCGGTGTTCCTCTATGGGAGGGTGTTGTCGGAGCTAACGCCAAGGAGCAGTTCGACTACACCGTCTGCCTATGCGAGTTGGCCGGCGATGACCGGATCCGGTTGCTCCACATCGATGTCTGCTCTCCTCCGGTTGCGCCAAGGGTTTAGTGTGGGGTTTCAAACCGAATAATGAACATGCTTATATATAATCATTTCATTTTGCGTTTGCTGCATCGAATCTTCATGCATTCCCCTCGGGCTCGTTGGGTACTCATCATTTCATTTTATTTGACATAAATGAATGATGCCATAATTTCTTTTCATTTTTCAAATGAAATGAAATGGTTAGAGATGGGAATTGACATAACCTATAATAGGTATTTGTTTGAATTCCAAATGAAATGACAATTTCAATTCCATAGCAGCCAAAACACAATGAAAAATGAATGACAAAATTCTATATTACTAATCAAATTAATTAACATTAATTAGGTGCAAGTTGTCTAGATCTTATTAGCCAGCATCATCACCGAAGTCGTCCATAACCGTGGACACGGCTCATCGATAAGATTATACCCTGCAGGGGTGCACTACTGTACCCATACTCGCATGATCAACCCAAGCAAGCATCAGGGCTTCTCAACACGACTTATTCCTTCACTACAACAAGTCCAAGTGCCACCCATATGAGTTGTTACCCGCGTCAGGAGTCCGGCCGAATCTCAATTGCGGACTCATTAGTTTGCGCCTACGCCACCATGCGGCTCAAACCACAGTAGGAACTGTCCGCTTCGTGTCGTACCGCACCTATATGACCCCCCGTATCGCATACCCTCTCATCATCATCATCATGCACATGCATATGAACAAATGGAAAACCCGAACTACTTGCGGCACATGGACAAGCTGTAGATCCGTTCAAAGTCGAGGGGGGCTCCATAGGGCCTCCCACAAGTGGTTAGTGCGCTCAAAAATTGGATCCGAGGACAAAATCTCAGTTCCTAGGTCGACACTGAGCAGAACAAAACACCTCGCAAGGCCTTCCGCCTGGTGCCTTATCATTTAATTATAATAGCCCAATACAAGATAGCATTTTATTAAAATAGAACAATCTATCATACTAAGCAGATGAAACATAAGACTAACAGACGACTCGCACAGTCAACTCTAAGCATGCGCTACGACTCGCAAGGCCAACAGATAAACATGCAACATGTATTAGGTTGTGGGGATAAAGCTGTATGGGCTGCAGGATAAACATGTGATGGGATCGCAGTTCAAGAATCGATAACTAGGGTAGCAGAGATCAAAGGCAGGAATGAAAGACAATGTATAGGTAAACAAGCAAATTTTGCTTGCCTGGAATCCCGCATGAAAGCAGATCTTGTCGTTGCTCACACATCTCAACGTCGTATCCGCGAAGAAGCAACAAACACTGGAAAGCGTAAAATATGCATTTTACAACTACGACAAAAGATTCAGCATGATCATACGAGAATGATGCATGACATGGCAAGATGCAATACAATGCAGGTAATCCAAATTAAGCGGGAAAACAATCCCGACAATTAATATTTAGGTGCAAGTTATTTATTTACCAGCAATATTAAATGTTGGTTAGCATGACAACACATGGCATGGGTGATCTAATTAAATTAAATGGAATAGGGCATTATATATTTATTACCCCTAACATTCCATATTTAATTATTTAGGTGCAATTAACAAATTATACTAAGCAATTAAAATAAAAGATGCAAAATGGCATACCTAATGTCATATTAATGTTCCTTGCATTTTTCTGATATAAATACATATAAATATTATTTGATTTGGAATTATAGATTAAAAGTTGTTAGCAATATAAGTTTTAGGGTGTTTCTGTAAATGTCAGGGACTTGTTCGTTGATGGAAAAGTGTTTCTGGGGTGGTTTAAACACTAATCCGGAAAGAACAGGGTGCTCGGTGTAAAACTGCAGCGCAGAAACTCTCCTCGGTCTTTTCTCACCTAAACAGAACCCACACGTGATGCTGTTAGGCGGGCCCACACGCCTCGCTAGCGAACTACGCGCTGACTGGGCGCTGCGGGCTCCCACTGTCGCTGACAGGTGGGGCCGCCCTGTCGGTGACCGAAAAGGGAAAAAGGTGGGCAATTTTATTCCAACGAGCCCGGACGGATTCGAACCCGCGACCTCGTGGTGGGAGGGCGATGGCTGCGCTAGCCACTCGGGCTGTGAAGTGTTGGTGTTAGAAGTAGGTTTATTTTTAGATGGTAGCCAGTGCTCGAACTGACGAAACTGACAGAGGTGTTAACTGACGAAGAGCACAATTTCTTCAGAGAGCAGCAGCGGCGCGTTTCTCGCCGGCGGTGACCAAACAGCGGCGGCGCCGCTGCGGGCGTGGGCGTACGAGGTGCGGGGAGGTCGTGTGCGTGCTCGAGGCCGAAAAAGGCACCTCTTTTCCCCCGTGTCCGAGCTGTTTGTGCTCGTGCCCGTGGTGGCCGTGGCGGAGGCGGAGGAAAACGGCGACGGATACGTTGATTCCGCCGACAAAAGGAGAGGGGGAAGGCGTGGACGGAACCGGAGCTCACAGTGAGGGTTCTCGGTGCAGCAGTTCGTGCGCGAGGAGGTCCGGTCTGCCGGAATCGTGGCGGCGGAGCTTCGCCGGCCGCGCGGGAGACGAGGACAAGGCCGATGATTGCGGTGCCCTAGGGGTCGATTGTCTTGGGGAGGAGGATGCCGACGGGGAGGCGTTGCTCCGGGGCTGCTCTGTTTGTCTTCGTCGGCGCCGGAGCTACGGGGGAACGACGAGCTCTCTCGGTGGTTGCTATGGTGGTGGTGGAGGAGAAACAGGGGAGGAGAAAAAAGAAGAAGGGGGGCGGCGGCGGATGGAGAGGGAGGAGTGGGGGAGCGGCTAGGGTATCCGGGCAGAGAGGAGGGGCTAAGTAGAGCAGGGGGAGTGGTTGGTAGGAGGGGGCTGTAACGCCCCGGGATTTAGCCCCCTTTAATTTTGTGAGTTTTTCTTTTTGCATCGACATGGCATCGCATCGCATCTCATTAATTTAATTTGTTGCATTTAAATTAAATTTCCATAATTAAATTCAAATGCATTTCAAATTAATTAAAATTGTTTTATTTTCAAATCTTTTGCAAATGTTAAAAATTAGTTTATTAAATTGTCTATTTAAAACTATAAATATTTTGTATAGTTTTCGTATTCAAATCCCTTTTCGTTTTTGTTTTAAAAATATAAAAACCGAAAAGAATAAAGGGGAGAGAAATAAAAGCCCAAGCCCACCTAAGCCAAACCCTAGGGTTTCCCCCCTAGAAACTTATTTCCCACCCCCTGAAAATTTGCAGCCACCCTCCTCCTTTTTCTGGGATTTTTGCAAAAGTCCTTCCACCCCCTTCTTTTCTTTTTCCCCCCTCTTTTCCTTCTTTTCCTTTTCTTTTTTTTCCCCTTCCTTTCCTCTTCTTTTCCTCTCCTTCTCTCCCGCATGGGAGAAACTCATCCCGAGCTCGCTCCCGCGCCGGCCACCTCCGGCCCTAGCGCCGCCCGCGCTCCTCCGCCGCCAGCGCGCCGCCGGCCGCCGCCTGCTCCCCGCCGCGCGCCGCCGCGCCTCCGCCGCCGCGTGCGCCTCCTGCCCGTCCGTCCCCGCCGCCCGTCGCCTCCTCCCCGAACCGCCGGCGCCCTGATCGCCCCGCCGCACCACGCGCCTCCGGCCCAGCCTCCTCCGCCGCGCGCGGCACCCTCGCTCCTGCCGCCTCCGCCGCTCGCCCCGAGCTGCTCGTCGCCGCGCGCCCAGCCACCCGCCGCCGCCGCCCGCGCCGCGCGCCCCCTGCCCCGGCCGCCGCCGCCCTCCGCCCTGCTCGCGCCTCCCGCCGCCGCTGCCGGCCCCCTGCGCCGTCGGTCGCCGCCGCCCCCACGCGACGCGCGCACGCCGCCACGCGCCGCCGCCGCCCCTGCTCCTCCCTCCTGCCTCCGGTCGCCGTCGCCTTCCTCGCTTCTCCCTGCCCCGGCCTGCCGCCACCGCTTCCCGCCGGCGCCGTCCCGCGCCATGCCGCCTCCCCGACCTCCTCGCGTCCTCCGCCCGCAAGGTGTTCGGTGGATTGCCCGCAAAATCTTCCGACGTTTCATTCGTGCCCGAGTTGTCCACCCGTCGAGGTGCTGCACTATGTTGCCGCGAACGTCTACCATGACAAGATCTTCCGTCGACAAGGTCTCCGCCTGTTGCGTTGTGCGCTTTGCGTTGGCCGCCTTCGTGCGTGTCCAGGAAGACCGTGATCCGCGAACGATGATGATCGGGTACAACGACTCCGACCACTCCCACGACATCGACAAACGACGATGACTCGGTTCCGCGACGGCTACTTCCCCGACGTCGACTACTTCCTCTACGGACCGAAGACGTCGATTTCGAACACTATCTCTCCCGATCCAACGTGCGAACCCAAACCCTAACCCTATATCTATTTTATTAAATATCATCTATCTTGTGCATATCGCATCATACTTGCATGTGTTGCATCTCTTGGGTTTGCGGGTGTAGCAAATCACCTAAATAATAAATATGGAATGTGTGGGGGCAAATAAATATACGTATTACCCCATTCCATTTAATTTGACTAGATCATCTTTGCCATGTCTTGCCATGTTAATAAACATTTAATTTGATGTGTAGATAAATAACTTTAACATTAATATTAGTTGTCGGAATCCCAGTTCCGCTTAATTTGGATTAATTGCATTTATATTGCGTCTTGCCATGCCATGCATCATTCTCATATGATCATGCTGGATCTTTTGCCGTAGTTGTAAAATATGCTTCCATGCGGGATTCCAGGCAAGCAAAGTTTGCTTGTTTACCTATACATTGTCTTTCATTCCTGCCGTTGATCTCTGCTACCCTAGTAATCGATTCTTGAATTTGCAATCCCATCACATGTTTATCCTGCATCCCATACAGCTTTATCCCCACACCCTAATACCTGTTGCATGTTTAACTGTTGGCCTTGCGAGTCGTAGCGCATGCTTAGAGTTGTTTGTGCGAGTCGTCAGTTGGTCTTTTATTTCATATGCTTAGTATGATAGATTTTTCTTCCTTAATAAAATGTTGTATTATATTGGGGTATTATAATTAAAAGATAAGGCACCGGCGGAAGGCCTTGCGAGGTGCTTTGTTCTGCTAAGTGTCGACCTAGGAACTGAGATCTTGCTCCCCTAATCCAAGACTGAGCGCACTAACCACTTGTGGGAGGCCCTATGGAGCCCCCCTCGACTTTGACTGGAACTTCGACTTGTCCGGGAGCCACACCTAGTCTGGGTTTTCCATTTGTCTCATATGCATTGATGATACTAGTGTAGTATTTTACTTTGGCGGTGTGCCTTGTTACATGCATATAGGGCGCGGCCTGTTGGTGCGGAGGGGTGTGTCCTGCGGGAGTCCGCACCCTTTTGGCCGGGACCAGCATAGCTCCCGTGGCTCCTGGACTTGTTGCAGTGAAGGAAAAGAGTTAGGTTGAAAGGCCCTAATGTTTTTGACTGGGTTGATCGTGCGAGTATGGGTCCAGTAGTGCACCCCTGCAGGGTATAATCTTATCGATGAGCCGCGTCCGCGGTTATGGACAACTTGGTGCGTTGCCGACTAATGAGATCTAGACAACTTACACCTAAATAATGTTAATTAATTTGACTAGTAATATAGAATTACTTTCACAATGAATGGTAACTAAAATTATTCAATGTGTGAGTTTCCCGAATTGCTTCCTCATATTTGGTTGAGGGGGTTAATCCGAGAATGGGTTATGATTGGTGTTAGTAGTAGCTGTTTACTTATGCGCTCTCTTATCCCTCTCTAATTAGACGGAAGTTGTAGCGTGTCTCTTTAGGTTGCTAGTGTTGCTGCCGCTAAGTCCACCTCCCCTATATTTTGGGAGATGGTGTAGAAAGTAGGCAAGTCGGTTTTGCTTGCCAGGGAGTGCCCTGACCCTCTTTTGGGTTGTGCTTTATGTGCAGTCAAACATGTTTGAAGTCCGATGACGTTAGCTTGGGAATCCCTCCGGCTTGGCTGGGCAGGGATATGGCGTCATCGCTTATCTTCAGCACTCTTAGTCCAATTTGCATCTTATTGTTAGACGGATACCATTTTGCTTCCGCTGTCATTTGAATCTTTGTATTGCATCATTTGTATCTTGACTCGTTCGAGTCGTTGTTGTAATTATATCTTCTATTGTATTTGTGGATGTATCGGAACTGTTGTAATGTTATCACAATTCCACCCACATAATGCGCATGTTTCGATGTGCACATTATGTCTGGTGGGCGACCAAAAATCGTTATTATGCGGATTTCGGCGGAAGCGCTTAAATCTACATAGTACCGATTTTTGGGCGTCACAAAGTGGTATCAGAGCCTTGGTTTCGATCTCTTTGTTGTTTCGGTACGAAAGGTTATCGAAGCAGCGGGTCCGCAAAAGCCTGTAGGATAACCTCGCTAACGGTCGTTGTTTCTAGAGTTTCAAAAACTATTTGACTTAAATTATTTTTGAAAAAAATATCTCAATAGGTTTCTATTTATTCCTTACCTCAATTCTATTTCTCCTCTTATCTTATCTGTTTTGGAGTCTCTTCTCTTATCCAACTTTCAAAGTTTCGGATTCTACGTGGGTGGACGATTTCTTGCCTTTTATCCTATTAGGTTCGATCTTCCGGAGTCGTCTTCGTCGTGAGCAACAATCCCTTGTTAGTGGTGTCGAGAATTTCCAGGTGGAGCAACAATCTCTTGTTAGTGGTGTCGAGAAGTTCATCACGGAGCCTAAAGACTCGATAGTTACCCCTCTCTTCTTGTGGTCTCGGCGTGGATCGCGGGACGCGATCCCTTGTTAGTGGTGTCGATTGTAACGCCCCGGGATTTAACCCCTTTTAATTTTGTGAGTTTTTCTTTTTGCATCGACATGGCATCGCATCGCATCTCATTAATTTAATTTGTTGCATTTAAATTAAATTTCCATAATTAAATTCAAATGCATTTCAAATTAATTAAAATTGTGTTATTTTCAAATCTTTTGCGAATCTTAAAAATTAGTTTATTAAATTGTCTATTTAAAACTAAAAATATTTTGTATAGTTTTCGTATTCAAATTCCTTTTCGTTTTTGTTTTAAAAATATAAAAACCGAAAAGAATAAAGGGGAGAGAAATAAAAGCCCAAGCCCACCTAAGCCAAACCCTAGGGTTTCCCTCCTAGAAACTTATTTCCCACCCCCTGAAAATTTGCAGCCACCATCCTCCTTTTTCTGGGATTTTTGCAAAAGTCCTTCCACCCCCTTCTTTTCTTTTCCCCCCTCTTTTCCTTCTTTTCCTTTTTTTCCTTTTTCTTTTCTTCTTTTTTTCCCTTCCTTTCCTCTTCTTTTCCTCTCCGTCTCTCCCGCACGGGAGAAACTCATCCCGAGCTCACTCCCGCGCCGCCCACCTCCGGCCCTAGCGCCGCCCGCGCTCCCCGGCCGCCGCCAGCGCGGCCGAGCCTCCGCCGCCGCCGCGTGCGCCTCCGGCCGTCCGTCCCCGCCGCCTCCTCCCCGAACCGCCGGCGCCCTGCTCGCCCCGCCGCACCACGCGCCTCCGGCCCAGCCTCCTCCGCCGCACGCGGCACCCTCGCTCCTGCCGCCTCCGCCGCTCGCCCCGAGCTGCTCGTCGCCGCGCGCCCAGCCACCCGCCGCCGCCGCCCGCGCCGCGCGCCCCCTGCCCCGGCCGCCGCCGCCATCCGCCCTGCTCGTGCCTCCCGCCGCCGCTGCCGCCCCCCTGCGCCGTCGGTCGCCGCCGCCCCCACGCGACGCGCGCACGCCGCCACGCGCCGCTGCCGCCCCTGCTCCTCCCTCCTGCCTCCGGTCGCCGTCGCCGTCCTCGCTTCTCCCTGCCCCGGCCTGCCGCCACCGCTTCCCGCCGGCGCCGTCCCGCGCCATGCCGCCTCCCCGACCTCCTCGCGTCCTCCGCTCGCAAGGTGTTCGGTGGATTGCCCGCAAAAACTTCCGACGTTTCATTCGTGCCCGAGTTGTCCACCCGTCGAGGTGCTGCACTATGTTGCCGCGAACGTCTACCATGACAAGATCTTCCGTCGACAAGGCGTTTATATTGCATTTATATTAATATTAATTGTCGGAATAACTTTATAGATAAATTGCATTTATAGATAAATAACTTTAACATTAATATTAATTGTCGGAATCCCAGTTCCGCTTAATTTGGATTAATTGCATTTATATTGCGTCTTGCCATGCCATGCATCATTCTCATATGATCATGCTGGATCTTTTGCCGTAGTTGTAAAATACATCTTTTGCGCTTCTAGTGTTTGTTGCTTCTTCGCGGATAAGACGTTGAGATGTGTGAGCAACGACAAGATATGTTTCCATGCGGGATTCCAGGCAAGCAAAGTTTGCTTGTTTACCTAATCATTGTCTTTCATTCCTGCCGTTGATCTCTGCTACCCTAGTAATCGATTCTTGAATTTGCGATCCCATCACATGTTTATCCTGCAGCCCATACAGCTTTATCCCCACAACCTAATACATGTTGCATGTTTATCTGTTGGCCTTGCGAGTCGTAGCGCATGCTTAGAGTTGTTTGTGCGAGTCGTCAGTTGGTCTTTTATTTCATATGCTTAGTATGATAGATTTTTCTACCTTAATAAAATGTTGTATTATATTGGGGTATTATAATTAAAAGATAAGACACCGGCGGAAGGCCTTGCGAGGTGCTTTGTTCTGCTAAGTGTCGACCTAGGAACTGAGATCTTGCTCCCCTAATCCAAGACTGAGCGCACTAACCACTTGTGGGAGGCCCTATGGAGCCCCCCTCGACTTTGACTGGAACTTCGACTTGTCCGGGAGCCACACCTAGTCCGGGTTTTCCATTTGTCTCATATGCATTGATGATACTAGTGTAGTATTTTACTTTGGCGGTGTGCCTTGTTACATGCATATAGGGCGCGGCCTGTTGGTGCGGAGGGGTGTGTCCTGCGGGAGTCCGCACCCTTTTGGCCGGGACCAGCATAGCTCCCGTGGCTCCTGGACTTGTTGCAGTGAAGGAAAAGAGTTGGGTTGAAAGGCCCTAATGTTTTTGACTGGGTTGATCATGCGAGTATGGGTCCAGTAGTGCACCCCTGCAGGGTATAATTTTATCGATGAGCCGCGTCCGCGGTTATGGACAACTTGGTGCGTTGCCGACTAATGAGATCTAGACAACTTACACCTAAATAATGTTAATTAATTTGACTAGTAATATAGAATTACTTTCACAATGAATGGTAACTAAAATTATTCAATGTGTGAGTTTCCCGAATTGCTTCCTCATATTTGGTTGAGGGGGTTAATCCGAGAATGGGTTATGATTGGTGTTAGTAGTAGCTGTTTACTTATGCGCTCTCTTATCCCTCTCTAATTAGACGGAAGTTGTAGCGTGTCTCTTTAGGTTGCTAGTGTTGCTGCCGCTAAGTCCACCTCCCCTATATTTTGGGAGATGGTGTAGAAAGTAGGCAAGTCGGTTTTGCTTGCCAGGGAGTGCCCTGACCCTCTTTTGGGTTGTGCTTTATGTGCAGTCAAACATGTTTGAAGTCCGACGACGTTAGCTTGGGAATCCCTCCGGCTTGGCTGGGCAGGGATATGGCGTCATCGCTTATCTTCAGCACTCTTAGTCCAATTTGCATCTTATTGTTAGACGGATACCATTTTGCTTCCGCTGTCATTTGAATCTTTGTATTGCATCATTTGTATCTTGACTCGTTCGAGTCGTTGTTGTAATTATATCTTCTGTTGTATTTGTGGATGTATCGGAACTGTTGTAATGTTATCACAATTCCACCCACATAATGCGCATGTTTCGATGTGCACATTATGTCTGGTGGGCGACCAAAAATCGTTATTATGCGGATTTCGGCGGAAGCGCTTAAATCTACATAGTACCGATTTTCGGGCGTCACAGGGGCTCCATGGATGAGGTGGAAAGCGACCTCCTGTGCTCTCTGTTGACTGTACGGAGAAGAAGGGGATGAGGAGGTGGGCTAGGCTTGAGAGGGAGTTGGGCCAGAAGTTTAGGGAGAGGATGAAACGGCCCAGGAAGGTTTTTCTCGGAATGTTTTATTTCTTTTATTTAACTCTTTCCTGTTTTTGTATTTTAAAGCAAAAATAGAAAAAGAATTTGTCTAGAGAAACTTTACAAAATAGTTTTTGTTTTAAATAGGAATTTAATTATTGTTTCCAATACACGAATTAATATATTGATTTGAATATTTGAAAAGAATTTAAATATCACATTTAAATTAATTTAATTTGCATTTAGATTTAAAAGTAAAATTTAAATTTGAAGGGTGTGATTCAAATTTAAATGCAATAAAATAAAAGAAGTGACAAATGCATGATGATGTGATGTCATGATGATGCAAAAAAAAAGAAAAAAAACAACAAAATCTAATTGGGGATAAATTCCGGTGCATTACACAAATTCTATAATTCCTGCTCGGGATGATGGGTACCAAACAACCTCTTATAAGAAAGCTTTGTTTGCTCGTGTTAGGCAGGTTCTAGGTCATGTGAATGCTCTCTCTTTACATGAAATATGGGTATTTTTTTGTTTCCAAACTTCAAACAATTGAAAGTTTGATCACATTTTTAGAGCAAATATGAACAATTATAATACTATATTGTCATGAATCATGATGTATATAACAGTATTGATTTGCTATTGTGGACATTAATGATTTTTTCTAGCAAACTTTATACTACTTTAAGGAAGAAATTTATATGGATTATTGTCAGAAACAGAAAAGTTGTAACACGAGAAGTGCACTTTTAATTAGTTTGGGAAACTTTATTTGTAACTGGTTCGTTAATACAAAACATCGTGGACTATAGTATGAGGGGTGGTAAACCCTGTTCTCTCAGTGGCCAAGCTAGCACATCACTAATTAGCAATGGACAATGTTAGGATAGTGAAGCATATTATTTATGTAATTTATTGGGTTCATCTAAACCCGGTACTAGTAAAGAAGCTTTGCCACTGTATTCGCTGCCGATTGCAACAATCAAGAAAGTTGACGCACACATGTTTCTGCAAGCAAGCAAAGCCCACTATTTGTTTCTTTCCTTTCCTTTTTGTCATTATTTATCTTGTTTTCTTTTAATAATATAATACAAAAGTATTTGTCCATACTACATTTTTTTGTTGCACGACAACATTTATAACTGCAAGCACGAATACACATAACACATATCGAAAAGTGTAGGGATACAACTAAAATGACATGCTTAACATTTTTTGTCGAACTTGAAAGTTGTTCTATTATATGGTTTCCATAGAAGTGATACAATATTAAACACCATTTCTTCTTTTCAAAATAAAATTAGATTTTAAGAAAAAATGGAAAATATATGTACACTGGACCTTGTTCTTGGCTTGTCCATTTTGACTCTTTTTTTGAATTAGGTCCATTTTGACTTTCAATAGGCCGACCTCCCTCGGTGCAGTCTAAGAAAGGGACTATTTTTTTATGCTTAAAGGGTCAGCAATTTGTGATGAAGCCTGAAGAGTGCCGTATGCTGGGCTGACCCAAGTACAGTGTCATATTTTATAGTTGGGCTGGACATTTTCCTTCTCTTTAGGTCATCCCAAAGCCCACACCAGTAAAGCTCGAGGTCGCTGATAACCCAGTAGCAAAACTTATTTCCAGCTAGTACGCCTTTTCTTTTTTGTTACTTCAGCATTTAGCACTGGTCCCAAGTTGAAATATCATCTAAACCTACATCCCAGTGAGTGTACGGTACGGACTATTTTCGACCATTGGGGGCAATACGTATTTGACCCGCTAGCTGCCAGATACAATTAACGATACAAATAGTAATTAAAAGATATGGAAAATTGAAGTGTTGACGTGGCCAGATACGTATTTGATCAGCTCATCAACTTGCTAGGTTGTGGCGTTTAGGTTAAGGTGATGATGTGTTGGTTGGATCGGTGCTGCCCTGCGTGGGGAGCATGGTCGACCATGATTGTAATGGCGTGAACATTTCTTGAGTCTATAAAACCCAAAACTCAAAAAATAATGACAAATGGAGTGGTTAATATCTGCCCATATCTAAAGATGTACCATATTACACAGTTAGTATTTGGCGCAATATCCGGCAACATAATATCTCGAACCTTTGGTGACGGAGCGTTGGGCAAAATCTTATCAAGGACTACCATGCTTGTGAATCACATTAGGTAGAGGCACCTTAAAGGGAAAATTAAGTTGATGAGTTGGAAATGGAATATGAGTTATTAAAACATCCATTTTCTTGTAATATCACAATAAAAAGTTAAGTTCGAGCAAGGTGGTTTATAATATTTGCAATATGTCAGTTCTCTTTGATAGCGCTATCCAACAAAATGATTATCCGCAATCCAACCGTAATCGCCGTGTTTTTAATGCATATTTGTAACATGCATGATCTGGTTTTTATCTGCACACTTTCTCCAACTCCATATCCAAACAAATAACAACTACATATATGATTTCGCTATTATATGTTCATTTTCACCCAGGTGCTCAGGGCATCTCCAGTCGCCGCCCTCCAGCGCCCCAGGAGGCCTTTTTAGCGCCGGCGCAGGCTATCCGTTTTTCCACCAGCCCCCCCTCCCCCCCAGTCCAGTTAGCGTCGTTTCGGCGAAAAATAGCGCCGACGCTCCCAGGCGAAACCCAGCCCACCGGATTCGGCCTGGGGGGCGAATTGGCGCGAAACGCGACGCGGGCCAACGCTGTCAGCGACGCGGGAGAAAATGGCGCCAACAGAAACCGCCCGTGCTCGTCTTCTCGGCTCCCGCGTCGGTCAAAGGCTGCCGGAGTAATGGCGTGGCGGCCGGCCAGTTAGCTTCCCAGTCAAAGGCTGTCGAAGTAATGGCGTGGCGCGTTCACGCTGCACAGTTATGGGCACCCACCGCCGCTCGCCCCTTCGCCTGGCCTCACCGCTATAAAATCCCCCCGAGCCTCGCCGCACATCGCCATTCTCTCTCGCCACCTCTCCTCACACCCGAACTCTCCTCTCCACCGCCGCAACCCACCGTCGCCGAGAAGATGGACGCCGCCGCGAGGAACGGCTGGGGGCACCGTTTCCTCCGCAAGGAGTAGGTGTGGGCGCTCTACAGCGCCGGGTACCCATGTCCTCCGGACATGCGCGTCCTCGGCGCCTCCGCCACCCGCGAACCGTGGGCATTAAGCGTCGGAGGGGTGCCCGTGCCACCCGTCCCCGCTGAAGACGAGCGCGAGTACGCCATAGCCGAGCTGCGGGCTAGCCTCACACCGGAGCAGGCCACGGATCCGCGCTGGAGGGCTGCTGGCAACGACGCCTTCTGGACGGCGTACTTCCAGCGGCGTCGCGAGGAGGAGCTCGCCGACCGTGGCAACAACGGCCCGGTGGAGGGCCACTTCAACGCGAACGGGCGCCGTCGGTGGTGGGGTGGCGAGCACCGCACTCTACAGTGGGTGCTCGACTACATCGCCGCCGGCAACGAGCCCCCGCTCACCATGCCGGCCTAGGCGCCCCGGCGCATGGGCGGCAGCAGCTCTTCGTCGGCGGCGCGGACGAACAGCTCCTCCTCCGACACAGGTAAGCGCCAGGCGCCCTCCTATTCGACCCCCCTCCGATCCTCAACTCCAGGCGCCGCGCCCCCGTGCGCAGCGGCGCCCTCCGCATCGACGAGCCGCGCTAGAGGAGCTCGGCGTCTCCGGCCGGCATCTTCTCCCGCCTCGTCAAGCCCAAGCATGAGCCGAAGCCGGAGCCGGAGGAGGAGCAGGAGGAGGAGTGGCCGGGGTTGAAGGAGGCCGAGTAGGCCTCATTCAACACCATCCAGCCGGCGGCGGAGGACTTCGCCGAGAGCTGGAGCCTGCGCGAGTTCACCGCGCAGGAGGTCGAGCAGCAGCGGCAGCTCCTCGCTGAGGCCGAGCGCCGCCATGCAGAGCGCGAGCAGCGCCGCGCCTCCCTCCCCCGCCACAGCCGCATCCCTCCACCGCCACAGCTGAAAGAGATCGAGTACTACGTGCTCGACCCGAGCGACGACGAGGAGGAGGAGGACAACGACGACGAGGACGAGCCGTTCCACCGTACACTTGAGATGAACAAGTGGTACGACCACGGCGAAGCCAGCCCAAGCAACCGCCACCGCCGCAAGAAGGGCGACGACGGCTCGGACAACGATGGCGGCGTCGACGACTACAACACGGCGATCACGGCGAGGCTGGGGCTGCGCAACTAGTTAGGTTTTCAGTTTAAATTGCCTATGTAATCGCCAAGTTTGCGCCGAATTTAATGAAATCGCCTTCGTTTGCGTCGAATATTAATGAAACCGTATCTATTTTGCGCCAAATTATGTTTGTGTCATTTTTGAATCATATGGGCCAAAACTTGGACGAGAAACGACTGGTAAACACACCCCCAAGTTTTAGAATAGCACCGTTAACGCCGCGGTGGAAAGGAAAAAGCGGCGTCTTGAGACTTGGGGGCGCAACGACTGGAGATGCTCTCAGTACGCTGATAGCGATTTTGCAATAGGCCGTGTATGACGCAGAATCAATTCCTTACCGTCTTGGCATGCGCACTCTCTGCACGAAGGGCGTCCAGCATTCATCGTGACAATAGTCTGTCGCTGACGCATTCTTCTTTTAGCTGAAGTGCACCATCTGATGCGGCACCAAACAGACAGATGAATGCAGACGCGAGCCGCGGCTGCAACTACTTGCAAGTTGCAACACCACAGGCACGACGTCTTCTCCCTTCCAATACGCGTTTCAATGTAGTAGTAGGACTAGTAGTAGTATCAAAATCAGGCATATCAACCAACCCAACCGTTTGACCGAATAACAATCATCGGACCGCAACATGCTAGCGCAACAACGTGCCGTCAATCTCTGTCAATCATGTCCTCCTAGCACAGGGTGTGACCAACCACACGAGGTGCCTAGGCCGAGCAGCAGCCGCCCGTATTGACCGGCGAGACGTCGTCCTTGGCGCCGACGTCGATGGTCTTGCCCCTGGGCGGTGCGGCGGGATCGTCCCCGATGTCGAGCGCCTTCTTGCTGACGACACGGTAGATCTCACCGAGCACCTCCGTGAAGGCGCCCTCCACGTTGGTGGCCTCCAGCGCGGACGTCTCCATGGAGAAGGTGCGGTGCCGCTCGGCAAAGGCCCTAGCCTCCTCGGGCGACACCGCCCGCAGGTGGCGCAGGTCCGCCTTGTTCCCCACCAGCATCACCACGATGTTGGCGTCCGTGTGGTCGCGGAGCTCCGACAGCCACCGCTCCGCGTTCTCGAACGTGATGTGCCGCGTCACGTCGTACACCACCAGCGCGCCGACTGCACCGCGGTAGTATGCGCTGGTGATGGCTCGGTACCTGGACATGATCATGCAGCACACGTTCGTTGTAGGTTAGTATAAGGGGCAAACGAGACCAAGTCAAGCTATTGCGTAAAGTGGTTTCTTCTTCTTCTTTCGAAAAAGCACGTCATGACTTGTTAATGTTGAAATGTGGTAACGAGCCATCAAACAGATGCGTGTGTCTGCGCATTGTGATCAAACTTTGTGTGTTGGCATGATCGATGAACTGCGGCGCCAGCTTAATACATTATTAAGTTTATTAATAGTACTCTCGACAATCCAAGCATAGAAACATGAAGAGAGAACTAAGCTTAAATTTAACCAACACTCTAGCAAATTAGTCTTCAATTAATACCCAAGAAAAAACAAGCTCAACTAAATCGAATCCTAGATACGACGAGATATAGCTGTAGGCTGTAGCTGCCCGCGAAAGAAGTGGGCAGAGCAATACCGCAAACAGGTAGCGGGCAAGACAAAAAAAGAGGGCGGCAGCGTTACCTCTCTTGGCCGGCGGTGTCCCAGATCTGCGCCTTGACGAGCTTGCCGTCGACGCGTACGGTCTTGGTGGCGAACTCGACGCCGATGGTGGACCTGGTGTCGAGGCTGAACTCGTCCCTGGCGAAGCGCGAGAGCAGGTTGGACTTGCCCACGCCGCTGTCCCCGATCAGCACCACCTTGAACAGGTAGTCGTACTCCTCCTCCGCGCGGTACGCCACCGCCATCTCTCTGATGCTTGATCGATGGATCGTTTGATTCGAATCACGACGCTATTGATCTCGTTCCCCTTCCCGCGCGCCCGCACGATGAGCTAAATACCGCTCGAGCTGCAACGATACAAATAAGCAACGCGGTGCCGGTGCGGCGCGGCGCGGCGCGTTTCTCTTCTTTTCGGTTGCGGGGAGGCTGGGAAGGTAGGGAAGAGGTCGCCGCGGGCAGGAGATGATGGATTGATGGGAGGTGGGCAAAGCCAAGCCAGAGATGACGACGATCCAGCCGTTGTCCAGGTCTTGGTTTCGTCTGCGTGACCGGGCAGGGCAGACGTGTACATACATACATGTCCAACAACCTCTTTTTTTTTTTTTGTCTCGGTGATGATAGAAAACTAAATTGCGAATATATAAGAGCATCTCCAGCATCTCCTGTAAAATGGTCAAAACTAAATACTTGCAGTTTTATTTCAAAAATACGCACGGTACGAAACCAAGAAACAACTGTCGTGCCTGAATCTTCGTGATATCGTAAAATCGTTTCTGGTTGAACCGGAAAACGCTATTATTTCCGGTTCCACTTCTTGGGGATCTGCTGTAGAGATAGCTCGAAGCATGTGTCCGGTTTGACCTGGCTTTCATGTGTTCTCATTTCTTTTGCTTCTCCTTTCCTTTTCGTGTGCTCATTCGGCAGTTCGCACGACTGGTCTTCACGACTCATTATTTACCAGGGAATATAGTATTGCAGGCTGCACAGATCCTTCAATGAAGATTCCTCTGCAGCCAGAAACATTCGGGGAAATACGGTGCACTAGCTGTGAATATTTTAGAGGGGAGTTTACTATTTGCACGCTGCAGCCAATGAAAAAAGTCACAACGACTCTCCTAAAGATGTAAGCTGACGAAAAAAACCAAAACCAAGACATAATTTGCGAGAATTGGGGACGATTCACAAAGATAAATAACAAAGGCAAAGAGTGTGATTCATAGTACAAAATGTAAAATACTCAAAGCACGAATGGGCAAGATTTAACTTTTGAGATACTCTCTCTCAGTCAAGCTATCAAAGGCAATCAATCCAAGGACGAACAAAACTATTAATTCCCTTACGGTTTAGTAATATGTACAGAAGAACACATGTTTCTGTTTGTCTGCAAGTAACTAATAGATATATACAGTGTAGATTGTAGACAGGCCCCTATAAGAGTTCCTTATAGATCCGCCACATGATACACATGTATGGGGAACTGAGTAATTTTCATTTGCTTTTTCTACATTGAATAAAACGATCAATGTTATGGCTGTACAGTTATAGGAAGCTGAGTTACTCCCCATCACAATAAGCTGAACCAACAAATTACAGGTAGCAGAATGGTCTACCGTTTCTTATATACAAAATTGAGCTGAATGTTTTGTTGGAAGCAAATATCTGATACGATTGTTCCTGTTCGTTATCCACTTGGACCCGCGGACAAAGCTGTTGTCTTGCAGATGGGGCATAGGTTCTTTACGGTCAGCCATTGTTTTATGCACTCTGTATGATATCTGTGACCACAATCCAGGATTCCAATGCAGTCCGCAGCCCGGTACTCCTCCTGCGAGGTATATCAAGAACAGTTCTTCAGAACAAGAAACTGAAATAGATTGGACGACTCTGAGCATGAAACTAGATTCTCCTTTAAGTCCAGTTAATAGTTTACAGACTGAATAGCAAAGCAGATTTGTCCCACATTAACACCCCTTCAATTCCTTCAGGCTATGGTGAATAATCATAAGTGGCATCAATCAAGTAATATTCTCCAGTACCGACATTCTAGATAGTCATCACCATTGATCACGCTAATGCTAATTTCCCACTATCTACTAAGTAACAATACTAGAGAAATAGGTTTATATACAGAAAATATATATAAGAAATAGGTACTCTCTATTGTCAAATAAGCAACAAACATTTTATTTCTCAACGCCGGCATGATACTACTCTTTAGACTATTTTGAGAGACCCCCAACATGCCAGAGAAAATTGGGTGGGTGATATGCTAAGGAGTAAGGTACTGTGATACTGCAGTAGCCATTGCCCTTTCCCAATAAGTGTGAAGTTTAGATCGTAGCAAGCTTTTAAGTTCAAGTGATCGAGTTCACTAAACATGTAATAGTGGTGACAGTTCAGCATGAATGCGATGGCTGGTTGATGATTCATGGTTTAGAAAAGCCGAAAGTTACTTGACGAGATAGCAAATTATAGTAGAAGTGAGAAGACCTGGCATATTATGCAACCCTCATTCTCTGTGGAAGATTCAGATGACTGATCAGACATGCAGGATGTTCCTGGCACATATAAGCTAGTCTTGAGTTTATCTACGATATGGCTTTTTGCCAGACCTGTATTGACGTCTCCAATGTGCTCTTCTAATGCTAAAAGCTCCTGTAATGAAAATAAAAGAACAAATAAGATAAACTGTGTGATGTGAAGTCACAGGTGGAATGAGCTTTACATACCTCATAGGTCATGCTGTCTACATCTAGCCGCATATCGCTATGCTGATCTACGACACTTGACACCTCATACAATCTCGAAAAATCCATTATTGTACCACGCTGCTGCAGCGCCAAACAATAGTTATTTGAAGTAAATGTGCCTCATAAACATCCTTAACAGAAACAAAAACCGATGATTTAAAGAGATGGTGCGCGTTCTAACGTGGGCTCCATGACAGGACTTAAAGTTAAGACTATCTCCGCTGAAATAAATAAGCACATAACCTTACACATCACTCTCATCCTACATTTCCAGAACAAGATTGTTGCAAGTCTGAACACTTTCATTTATACCTAAACATTCTTCAAAGGACTTCTCCCATTTAGATGTTGGCACAATTTTCTAGGTTGTAAGATGCACCATTTCATAACTTGGCAGATCAAAGACATTAAGGTACAAACGAACTAAAGCATAAGCCAAAGATATGCAGAACGTCTAGAAGAGTTCCCAAGATTCCCCACAAAGGGAGGAAACACATTAGAGTTTTTTTTTTTAGAGAAAGCACAAAGGATTCTTTGCGCTTTATTTCATTGGAAAGATAGAGTTTGTGTTACAACCTCCTAAGAGGGTTACAGGTGAGTCAAAAATACAGAAATACAGTCAGTGAACGTCCCAGGTGGACGGCAGAACTACATTAGAGATATCACATTACAGAAAGATAATGCAAATGGCAATCCTAATAGTTATTAAGTTATTTTATATTTGAATACCAGAAATGATAGAAATTAAAGTGAAGTGCAGACTAACCAGAGGTGGCGGAATTCTTAGGTGCCTATGATTAACCGGATCCACCAGGAATGAATGTTGTAGAGGCCCAAAAGACCGCTCAGAATTAGAGAACAGAACTGGTGTTCTTGGACCCACGTGGAGCCGGTCACCAGAATGATTTCTCCCACCATGTAAGACGCCATTATTGTGGCATTGTTGGTATAGGATTGGCATTTGTGTATGGTCCACTGGATTATGAGCTTGCATGCTATGTGCAGCATGTTGATGAAAATAAGGTAAAGGCCCTTGGGAAATGGTTGAAGGGACATTCTGATATTCATGAAAGCCTCCATTCATTATTTCTGTGGCCCCTGAATGTGCATATCTGCCTGCTGGAAGCAAAAGGATACCAATTATTTCCCTGAGTGAGCAAATCTGACTGCTGAAAGTAAAATGTTACCAATTGTACTTCCCTGCTGTGTATCCATAATTTCATTTTGTAGGTGGAACCATTTTTCTAAGCTTCTGACACTCTTAACATGTATGACTAAACTACTATTTTAGCCATCAATGCACTAATAGAAGATGCAATGATTCGTATATAAAGTACCATTTTTTTTCTGGATATGTCTTTGCTATCACTAGGAAAGTGAGTCTGTTCCATTAGTTGCTGACGTACCTGGAACACTAGTCATTGTATTGATGTACGCCCACTGTGGTACTCCTTCAGCTATACCATTTGCAGCCTGGGAGACCCATGTATTGCTTGCAGGTTGAAAGCGCTGGCTGGCATGACTAGATTGAAATGTATAACTACCATGCTGTGCTGATTCTGGATGAGCAGCCATTGAGTTTAACCCAATAGTTCCAGTAATGGAAGATCCTTCCATGGGTGGCCAAGTGCTGTGACTATGATATTCTGATGAGTTGAATGGTGTGACATTAGGGAAAACATTTGATTCAACAGAAGGATCCCATGGCCTATGTGTAGGATTCTGAGTTGCATGAGAGGATGAACTTGAGCTTGCAAATCCATTACCAAAATGACAATTTCCAGCAGCTGCGGCATTTTTCCTTTCAATGAATCCTCTAGCAGTTTCGCCAACATTTTCATTTCTGTTACTCTCATCCATACTTCCAGAGATAACTTGGTTCAAAGGCAATCCAAAGCTCTGAGCATGAGCGACATATCTGTTCATAGATGTTGACATGCAGGGGTTGTACATATTTGATGGAAAGATAAAACCTGAATCAACACCTAAATTTGGGGCAGAATTATGAACAGGTTGATGTTGATGATTCGTACTCATATTGTAGTAACCCTGCGTATCAGAGAGACCAACGTTCGTAGCATTTCTTACAACCCTGACAGCATACTGACCACCTTGGTTGGACAAATCATTTCCATTGCCATTTAAATTTTCAGAATGAAAGTAAGGATGGCCTCGTTCAGATTCGAGATCAATGACTTCTGGAGCACAGACCATTCGATATGCCATAACGTCAATAATTATTTGCCTTAGCTTCACGAAAGAACCACTGCAAGCTATGTGAACAAATATGCTTTATCGTTACCTCTACCTGAAATCAAATTAGAAACCAACTATTAGAATGAAAAAATAGTTCTGCTGTTCACACTTAATATGTGTCAATATCAAATATGTGAAGCTTGGATATTACATAGCAGAAGATGCATACTCTCATACTCGTGTGGAACATAAAAGCAATGTTACAGATAAACTAGAAAAGATCAGCTCGAATGATTAGCAAAGTTCCATATAGAAGATGTTGCACATAAACATGGAGTAAAAATAAGCTAGCAAGGTAACAAGTCCCGCACATGGCATCTCCAAAGTGTAGGCTTATGGGATAACAGCAAAAACTTAAGTCAAATAACTATTTATAGGCTGGTATAAGGAAATGTATTTCAAGTAGGATAACAATGTAAAGTTTAAACTTGCAACTCAAATAATTATCCGCAAACATTCATAATGAGCTGTGCAGATTATACCTATGGAAGATACCTATCATGGCATATTTCAAACATATCCCAATTGTTCAGTTATTTAATTTTCGTCTGATTTATCGATCTACCTTTCATAGAGTAGTTTTTCCAGCCAGTCTACATAATACTGGCTGAAAACAATACATAATTAAAGCTAAACGACTGGATTCTATGCGTCAAGTCCATTTGAGCAGTGAAATCATTTTCAACTGAAGAGCATTATTAAATGCCAAATTTGTTTCACATATCAACGAGAAAGAAATGACCTGTCAAAGCCACTGCCTTTTTGCCTTAAAAAATAATGAACAATACATGCACTGTTGTTGCCACATAGACAACGAAATTATGCTCTTAACGAGGTGGAACAGCGGACATGGATTAATGCACCATACGTGGTTATTTCCCACTTCAAGCAATTGCAAGGCCATTGGGAGTGGCTAAAACAATTTGACATATTCACCCATATTCCTTCTGACTAATCAATATGGCATTACAACGAGATTTGCCGAAAGGAAAACTCCGAAAAGAAATCTTCAAAGTCTACTTTTAAGAAAATAACTTTTGTCAGTTAATAATTACTTCCAAACAAAGTTGATGAATGCATTTAAAGAATGTGAAATTGTCTTCACCATTACTCCCTCGTTTTTCAACGTAAGATGTTTTAGGTGTTTCACATTTTTGTCTAGATGCATACTAAAAGGAGTGAACATACACTAAAACATTTCTAAATACATTTGCATACATGTGAATGTGGAAAAACGCTATAACATCTTATATTTAAAAACGAACGGAGCACTTCATAACACAAATAATCAAACTGAAGTTCTCTTTAAGTTTGCACCTCTGTCAACTGTAAGAACATCTCTAGCAGTGACCGTAAAAACGCCGGAACTGAATAGTAACTGTCGTTTACGGCTTTTGAGGCAGAAAAAGTGCCAGCACAGCAACCGTAAAAGTGAACGAACCGAAAAACGTTTTTCAAGCGCCCGAAAAATTTCCCCTCCAAACTGAGAATTCACAGTTTTCGCGGCCGTACCGAGAGTGACCTGTATCCCACCAAGAGTGACATGTATCCCGCGCGACGCGTTGGCGAGCTGAACATTCAGTACCCGGCGGCGACCTTCCGTCGTGGAACTCGCCGGAATCCGGCAAACTTCCGCCACGCTCGCCGGAATCGCCGGAAATTCAAGCGGCCCAGTGGCCGCTAGAGCCCGGACGGCGGGCCAGAACGAGCTCGACCGGAAGGACAAGGCCAGAGCTGGCCGCTGCGGGCAGCTAGCTAGCTGAACTTCTGATGGATCGATTGGGCTGGGGCTCGTGCGTGTGCCGGCAGCTAGCTAGCTGAGCTCCTGATGGATCGATCGATTGATGCGCCGGCAGCTAGCTAGCTGAGGTCTTTTATGGATCGATTGATAGGTAGCTCAGCCACGCGCAGCATGACGGCGGCTGTTGTTCGTATATAGTATGTATATAGTATATGGAACGGTGGAGCGTAGTATATGGAGGGATGAGGAACAAGAAGACTACAAAGAATATTCAGAGAATATTCTGTTTTACCGTTTGTTTGCGGTTTCTGTTCTGTCCGGGCAGTTTTCAGCCCTAAAAACACGTTTTCCGCAAACTGAAAACCACGGTTTTCAGTCACTGCTAGAGATGCTCTTAAGGTTATCACTAACAAGAATACCCAAGACATAGTATGTAGTCTGAAGTATGAACGTTAACAAAAATGAAAAATAAGACAAATGCATGCAAATCTCACATTCAATTACCATGTAAGCATAAGTGTACCCATCTATTCTCAGCCACAAGGGTCGATGATGTTTCTAATGCACGAAAAAGGCAGATGAAGTATGGTCGTTCTGAAAAACGTAAAACCCGTGCATATCTCTCTTACATGCAGTTAAAAAAGATACATAAGCTTTCACATCTCATCCAAAAAATCCCTAAAGTTTTGGGTAGAAAAGGATTTGTTATTCTTTGAGCTTCTCAAGTGATAATCAAGGATCGAGCTACTCCCTAGTTTTCTATTCGAGCTCTTTTTCCTATTCTTTTGTATATAGTTCTTGATACAATCCCTTTTTTTTTAATATGACAGAAATCCAATCAGACAACCTCCCTTTCCTCACCACTTCAGCTATATGCCTTGATTCTTTTCTACAAGGCAACCATCACAATTCACCACTTAATAGCCCAAACCTCCTATCAATGCTACAGTTACAAGACAATTTCATGCCCTACAAACTTTTTCATGCAAGAGAGCTAATTCCAACCGTTCTTCTTTCCATTGCCTTCTACACAATTTATTCGTATGCACAAAAAGTACTGAAGACATAAAGACAATATCACAAAAAATGTGTCTTCAGATGGTTGTTTCAGAAGTTTGAATGAAACAAATTGACTAAATGTATTAATTTCTGAGTACAAATTTTTACAATTATTGGAGCAATGAAGTTGAAGTAATCGAGAAAACACAGTAGCAAGATGCACCAACCTCTGAACTGAAGTAGTAATACAGAAGGGGACACCTGAGGATGGATTTTCCACTCCCGGCACATTTGAACCCTTTTCTTAGGAAATTCAAAAAATTACGCTTTAAAGTTTCTAAAAATTCTGAAAAAAAACAGTCATGTACATATAGTACTCCCTCCGTCCAAACTTTGTCTAGATACATCTTCTTTTTGACAAACTTGAGACACTTATTTTTGAACGGAGGGAGTATGTAATAAGTAGGTGAAATTGTTTTATTGAGAAAACATGCTTGTTTGAGGGTTTTTTAAGTCAGAGTAATTACTATTTTGTTCTACGAAAATTCCATATGTTAAAGACCTGAACCGAATAAAGACAAACTCATGCTTGAGTTGCATCACTGTAAACTGAATGTGTCATGGTAGTGGTAAATAATGTAACCTGCATTAAGAAAACATTTACGAGCAACTAACACCATATCATAAAACAACAACCAGAATAGTAATTAACACAAATGAACAAGAAATCCCATTTTCAATAAATATTCTCCAACTGTCTAACACCTGCTTGCCATACCTGGAGCTGCATAACCAAAGCAAAACGACAAATCCAAAAAGAAAGGATAAAGATATCAGGGCAACAATGTAATTATAGATTTATACTATCCTAAACCCTTGACAAAATTAATTCTCTAAACACACAAAGGGTTTAGTCATGGGCCATGGCAACTAACACAACTTCCACACTAACCAAAAAGTAATCAGAACTCCAAGCGCCCAACCAAACAACCACCAACCTCGCAAAAAGTTTGCAGGTGCAGCACCCCAAACTCCATTAATGACCCAACCACACAAAAGTATCCCTGTTAGTAATATTCATGTTTATCAAGGGAATCAAGATTCCCATATTTCTCAGCAAAATTCTCCGGATTAACCATATGCATATGCAGTTCCGTTCTAGAATTATCCAGAAATTTTTCACTAAGAGAGGCATCACAATTTCACCGAAACGTAGCATATTCACTTCGTATCCCACGCCCACTAACCACCCGCTTCCCAAAACCAAACGCATGAGCAGATAAAGCTGAACATATTAGGCAAGTCCAATAATTTCTAAAGTATAGCCACTAACCGTAGACGAGAAAGTCATCCACAATACGGAGCAGAACCTAACCGAATGGATATGCATTTAAAGTGGCTCTATCAACCAAATTCCTAATAAAATTTGTGGGTTGTGCCGTCCGGGGCACTCAAATGGCACACGCCCCCCCCCCCCCCCCCCCCCCCCCCCCCCCGAATACAAGCCGTCCAGATACCTTAACGGCCACCCAACGCAACAGTGCCCGATTAAATCGAGGGAAAACCCGGCAAGGAATTTGGCAGATCGTCACCTCCTGGAGCACGCGATCCGATCGGCGAAGCGGGGAGGTGCGGAATCTGGTCTGGTGTGGGTCGCCTCGCTTCAGGAATCGCGCGCGTGGAGGAGAGGATCGATCGCCCACCGCAGGTGGGGCGAGCGGGGGCGATCGTCGGGCGGGGCGGGGTGGGGAAGGGGATCGGGCGGAGGAACTGGCGCAGGGAGCGTATTTATAAGCACGAGAAGCTTTTTTTAGAGGAAGAAGAGGAGGATGAGAGGGATGGGGAAGGAGGAAGGGAGAGGAGGAGGCTTCAATTTTGCGCACAAGGGAATATATATGGAGGTGAATGGATATACCTACGTACCATATGTGCCTTTTTTGCCTTTTTTTTTATTCTCTCGCTTCACTTAATCGTCTACGGCTATTTCCACAATACTACAGTTTCTAAAAAAAACACAGTTTCAAATACTTTGATGTGTTTGGCTGTGATTAAATACTTTAATATTAATACTTTAGTATTCTTCAAAACGTGCTATTTTTGAAATATTGGAAAAACGACCTCTTTTTATGAAACTGAAGTATTACTCCGCCAGGCACATAAATACTATGGTATTACAATACTGCAGTTTTTTAGAAACTTTGCTGCCAAACTAGCCCCTAGTATTTGTGTGTGTGTGTGGGTGGGAGCGGGCGTGCGTAGTGTGATTTTCATCCATCTTGATGACCTTGTGCGGAAAATTGAGTGTGCTTGATTTTTAAGAGATAAATATAGATGAATAGAGGTTATTCTTTAATAGCTTTGTTTTTTTGCAAAACCTTATAGTTTCTGCACACGATTTAGAACATCTCCACTCGTGTCGTCCAAACAGCCTCCCAAAGGACGTCCGGACGGGCCAATTGCATTTCGGCATCGTCATTCCCCTCTTACGATGCCCAATTTTTTTTCAAAATATAAATTTGATGGATTTCATTCAAATATATGATATTTTACGTATTCAAATGAAATTTAACGGAATTTAAATCAGCGCGGTGGCAGTCGAAGACGGCGTAGGGGTCTTCCGCCTCCTTCTTGATGTCGGCGCCGTGAGCAGAGTCGTCGTGCGGGAGCAAGAGGAGGAAGAGGAGACCCAGAGCGTGACGACAAAGAAGTCGTGCGGGAGGACCATGGAGCCCAAGACCATGGTGTCCAGACTGCCGACGAAGGAGGCACCACTAGCGTTTGGAGCAGTGATTCGTCGTTGCGGATGTGCTCCATGACGACCTCGAGCATGCGCCTCAATACGCCCCCAGAATGCGTCACGCCTGAAAGGGCATGTGCCCTAATATATGGTTTTGGTAATTAATGACAATCCCTATGGACTAATGGTTGTGTTGAGCATATTGCAAGTATGTCTTGAAGTTGTCAAGACCCATCACCTATATGAAGAAAGATGGGATGATACGAGATTGATCAAGAGGTTGATCAACACACAAAGCTACAAGATGTACCAAGTGGATCATGTATCTCTTGGGATGGTAAGCTCTTGTCCATATGCTTGTGAACTAACCCAAGTGTGTGTGTAGTATCTATATGTGGGGTTAGGTATCTTCCCATGGGATTACAACAAGAAGATCAATTCATATAGCTCATGGAGGATGACGTCGTGTCATGATCGTCATCAAGGTTGAGAAGTGCAAGACCAAGAGAAGCATGTCAGATATATCTTATGCATGGAGGAAGAAATAGAGACATGAAGACGAAGCTAAGCGATACTCTCATATAATGGAGTATGGGGGAGTATTTGAGAAGTTTTCATCAAGCATGTGCTAGCAAGCACAATCAAGAAAGGTGGTCCACTTGAAGAGATCAACATCGTCATCATCTAGCTCAAGTGGAATGCTCAAGGCAAATGTATGATCTTGATAGGGCTATAGGATAGATAGGCGTACTATCAAGAGGGGCTCTCGAGTGAGTAACTTGATCGCATCTTTGTGGAGAGCTCAAACCTTTGCATACTTGGCATATCATCTTTCTTGTTTCTTATTTGGCTTTTCTCCTTGTGAGGTTTTGGAGCTTGTTGTGATCTTCATAACAAGCTCAAGTTCATAAAAAACAAAGTTCGTTTGAAAACTTTCTTGGTTTTTTATGTTGGAGGTTTTACCGGTTGTTCCTTTTTCGAGAGGTTTTATGTTTCCCTATTTGGTTTTAACCTCCCATCTTAGACTATGATGTTTATATGCATTATATTGTAGAGTTCTTCTTTGTTATTCCAACGACCTAAAAATCATAAAAAAAGGAGTTCGGATGGTCAAGATATTGTCGTTTTCGTGTTGGTATTTCTACAGTTTTCGGGTGCTCGGAAATCTCCGAATCGCACAGATTTCAGTGCTGATTTCGCCTAGAAAATTTCGGAGATCTTTCCGGAAATCTCCAGGGGGCGGAAATTTCTGGCACTAGGCCGGAAATCTCCGGTCTAAGCCCTCCCCTTCTTCTTCCTTGGGTGAGCACGACTTTCCCCTCTCTCTCTTGCCATTGTTGACCTTGGGAAAGATTGTCCCCTCTCAAATCCTCCCATGATTCTTACATATCTTTGAGGGAAAGGTGAGAGTAGATCTAGATCTACAATTCTACCAATCCATCTCTCCTCTAAGTTAGTTGGAACATAGTGGATCTAGATCTTTGAGTTCCTTTGTGGTCTCCCCCTTTGTTCATTCTCTCTCTTATCCCCCATAAGCATTAGTTGCTTGTGGTGCGATTTGGGAGTGTAGGATTTATCTCCTTTGTAGTTTATTGGTTCTTCCTCTCTTATTCCCCCATAAGCATTTGTTGCTTTGTTGGAATTTGAGAGTGAAGGACTTGAGCACTTTGTGTGTTTTTGCCATTGCATCTTGCATCGGTTTGAGCCATCCACGAGTATTCGTGGCGATGAAATTCGTGAGCTTGTTACTCTTGGGTCTTGGACCCTAGACGCCTTAGTGGCTGCCTTTGTGGCATAGACCTTTTGTGGTCAACGCCTTTGTGGCTTGTTGGGACCTTTGTGGTCAAGAACTTTTGTGGTCATTTGAGAGCCCCCAATTCGGTTGTGGGTGTGTGCCCCAAGGTACGTTGTACGGGATTGTTCTCCGCCCCAAAGGAGTTCATAGTGGAAGGTGAACCCTGACCTTTGTGGTCGAGTTCATCGGAGAATAAGGTGAGGCCTTCGTGGCGTTGAGCAAACCCGTGGTGGTTGCTCACACCTCTCCAACGAGACGTACACCTTTGTGGTGGAACTCGGGAATACATCCTCGTCTCCGCGTGCCTCGGTTATTCCTATACCCGAGCTCTTTACTTATGCACTTTACATTGTGATAGCCATCGTGCTTGAAGTCCTTTACCTTACTATCTCTTTGTTGTTTGTCTTGCGTAGCATAAGTTGTTGGTGCACATAGGTGAACCTAGTATATTTAGGTTGTGTCATTGATAAGTTAAACACTAAGTTTTATTCCGCATTTATCAAGCCTAAATTGAAAAAAGTGTACCTCGTCTATTCACCCCCCCTCTAGGCGACGTCTTTCCTTTCAATTGGTATCAAAGACAGGTTATCTCATTATTAGGCTTTACAGCCTAGAGATAAAGATGTCGTTTATAGAATTAGTGCACAATCCCACTTATATATTCGATTGCACTAATTATGATTGACGTGGGTATGACCTCCGGGCACCCCACTATTGGTATACCTGGTACAGTCCAAACGAAGGCCCACTAGGTGGCCCATTGAAGACAAGAAGCTATTAAGGAAATTACTTGAAGCACAAGACAAGGACTCTTAGTCGTAGTCCACTAAGACTCATGTAAACCGACCCTGGCTGCATATATAAAGACAGTGAGGGGTAGACAAACGGACAGACGGCCACATCATAGAACACATGCTATAGCATAGACATAATTAGACATAGCATAGAGAGATCGCCTCTCATCATATCGCCCTTGCGGCCTCCATGCAACCTCATATATTATCATAATCAGACAAGAAGGAGTAAGTCTTTACCTTACAATGAGGGGCCGAACCTGGGTAAATCCTTGCTTGTCAGCCGTCCGGAACTACCAGCACGCACATCTTCTCTCTCAAAATATACCTAGGGTCTTTGACTCTAGGATTTCCGAGGGCATACCTCGACAATTGGCGCCGTCTGTGGGAAAGAACGCGTGCTGGATCGCAGTTTCGGCGGTTCAATCATCTTCATCGACAAATCTTCATAGGCAAAAGCGACCAGATCGCATCTGGCGGCGGCGTTCCGAGCATACCAGATCTCATCTACGTCACATCACAGGCGACACGATCAGTCCGCAACTTCATCAGGTGGCGGCGGCGTTCCAAGCATAACAAATCTTATCCACGTCACATCGCAGACGACGTGACCAGTTGATAACTTCGTCAGTCGATAACTCCGTCAGTCGGCGACGCGACCGAATCCATCATCAGCGAAGCAGTCAACAACTTCGTCGGGTGGCGGCGGCAATCAACATCGGTGGAATAAGCACACAACACCAGCTCCCTAGAAGGGCACTATGTACACTCGGGGACTGGCACTCGACATCAACAATGACATAAGCTTCAATTACTCGTACCCGACAGGCCGTCGACTGGGAAAGAGGATGTCACAAGCACACGTGCGCCCGAGGCTCGGGAGCTGGCGGTTCAACGTCAATAGCAACAACAACAACAAGTTCATCGATTCGGGAACAAAACGACACTCGTGAATTCCTCGACCCCACCACAAAACCCTCGGGGGATAGCGTTTCGACATCAAGAACAAGAGGCAACTTCACAACTGCACCCGACGAGCAATTCGAGTGACTTATTCGACTCAACTTCGCCATCTCTGGACTACCGCGTCGACACCCTATACCTTCATCGACTTCGCCTCCGATGCTCGGGGCCTGGCGCTTCATTATCAACAACGAACAACATATTCGTTGCTCCACACAAAAAGGCGACTCCAGCATCTTCAACAACTCCGCCGCGTCGACTCCGGTCCGCCGCGTCAAACTGTTCGCCGCACATTACGCCGCGTCAACTCCGGTCTGCCGCGTCGAACTCTTCGTCGCACATTATGCTGCATCGACTTCGGTCCGCCACGTCGATTTCGTTCGACTGAACATTGCAAGACTTGGCCGCCCCGATGCTCGGGGGCTGCAGCGCACATGTCATGACAAACTCACCTTGGCCGCACTCGATGCTCGGGGGCTTCGCCGCGCAGGTTAAGAAAAATGCACATCAAACACACCCGAATGCTCGGGGGCTGTGCCGGTCAAAGTCCAAACTTCATAATTCGCTTGACGCACCCGATGCTTGGGGGCTGCGCCGCACAAGTCCCAACTAGCAAAGCCTTGGTCACACCCGAACACTCGGGGGCTCTGTTGTACATGATAGCTACTCGAAGAAGTCTCAGACTCACTCGGCAAATAAGGAGGGCGCTCGCCATCGGCTCGAGTGCTGCGTACCCGGCAAATATCTATGTCCGCAGACGCAAAGAGTGGAACACTCACAAAAATACTCGACAAAATGCAAGATGAAGGAAAATTGAGCCTATGCTCAACTATAAATAGTTGCACATAGCCTCGGGGGCTACTCCCATCGGGAGAGCTGTCGCGCACCCGATAGATTCTAAAAGCAAAAAAAAAGGCGGTTGATTTGGAGACTCACCTCAATCAAAAGAAAGAACTCAAAATAATTCCCGAGTAACGTCAGTCAATGACGTTTCGGATGCTGCATGCGTAAAATGCAAAGGTAAGACCCACCGATCAGTCGAGCTGGGCCGGGGAACACTCCGACAGTGTCATGTCCCTGCAATTTGCCGTGTCAACAGACATGAAGAAAATCCTGACGGACGCGCTGGGTAGCAAAGTCAAACTGCAGAATGGTCCAGTAAGACCGCACGGGCCTGAGTCGAATCTGTCCAGTATGTTCCAGGTTCGAGTACGGGAACTCAAACTTGATTGAAGGCTAGTAAGGTTTCGCCCAAATGTGCGGTTAACTGATCTCGACTCATCGAGTACAACCAGACCTACTAAGTCGTAATCCCTAGGCAAAATAAACAAAGCATTAGTCGACGTGTTTCCGGCTCAGCATGCATAATCGAGGCGTTATCTACTCAAAAGTACATAGCAAAGATCATGCAAAACATCAGTCGACGAATTTCCGACTCAGCAAGCACAATCGAGACAATCTCGACTCAAAATATACATAGCAAAAAGAGCAAAGTAACAAATGGGGACGTACACCTGCAAATGAGTCCCTGTCCGATTCTTCGAATCGACCAGGCACTCGGGGGATACTCCCATCGGGAGCGCTGGGCGCGCACCCTACTAGACAACGCATCAAGGACGCAAAAACCAATTCCAAGTTGAGCACCTCCTTGGAAAAATCATATTTCATTTATTATACCCCCATCGGGAGGGCACTCGCTACAGGCTCGATTGCTACGCAATGGATTTTTTAAAGTTGATTTATATATAATCGCAACGGATTTTTTAGGGTCGATTTATCTATAACTCGCAATGGATTTCTCAAAAGTCGGGTTCTCTATAGCTCGCATGGATTTATCAAAGTCGGGTTTTCTATAGCCCGCACGGATTTATCAAAGTCGGGCTCTCTATAGCTCGCACGGATTTCTCAAAGTCGGGTCTCTATAGCCCGCATGGATTTATCAAAGTCGGGTTTTCAATAACCTGCACCAGATTTATTATTGGATTTCACATACATATATTGAACTTCATATACATCTATTGGATTTCTCATAAATGATTCAGACTCACGAAGAATGGATAACATCCTATGGACATTAATTACGCCTACCCGACATGCTGTTATGAGTCTCTGCCAGATACTTCGAATCAACCAGACACTCGGGGGCTAGTGACGTGGGTATGCCCTCCGGGCACCCCACTATTGGTATACCTGGTACAACCTAGACGAAGGCCCACTAGGTGGCCCATTGAAGACAAGAAGCTATTAAGGAAATTACCTGAAGCACAAGACAAGGACTCTTAGTTGTAGTCCACTAAGACTCATGTAAACCGACCATGGTTGCATATATAAAGACAGGAAGGGGTAGTCAAACGAACAGACGACCACATCATAGAATACAGGCTATAACATAGACATAATTAGACATAGCATAGAGAGATCGCCTCTCATCATATCGCCCTTGCGGCGTCCATGTAACCTCAAATATTATCATAATCAGACAAGCACGAGTAGGTCTTTACCTCACAGTGAGGGGCCGAACCTGGGTAAATCCTTGCTTGTCAGCCGTCCGGAACTACCAGCACACACATCTTCTCTCTCAAAATATACCTATGGTCTTCGACTCTAGGATTGCCGAGGGCATACCTCGACAATGATGTTTGGAAAATTCAAATGCTTAATATCTTTAGGGACATGGATCCCAATTTAGAAAGAATTGTAGGTATGGGTTTTTCTCCTCCAAAGGATTCCCAAGAATTATCTTTAGAGGATGAGAAAAACTCTTATCTCGATACCCTAGCATCTAATGGTTTTATCTATGTTTTGAGCGATGTAGTTCTTGCATCATGCCTTGTCGGAACGCTCATGAATTATGGACAAAGCTTGAAGATATATATGATGTGTCCAACATTACCAAGGATGTTTGTCCTCCTTCCACCCCCGACCGTGATGAGCTCACGTCTTGTTCCACTTCATCAACATGTGGCTTGCCACAAGGTAATGATATGGTGAGTGGTCATAGAGATTGCATTCTTGATGGTGAATCTAATATTGATCATATTTCACTCCCATCTTATTGCAATGCTCTATGTTTGGACTTAAACTCCTCTAGCATTATAAATGCCTTACATGCTAGTGTCTATAGTCCTTGCATATCATGTACTAGTTGGTTAACTGAATATCATGATGATATGCTTTCCTTGTCTTGTTGCCATCATAAAAATGTTTGTATTTCCTATAGTACTTGTTTGGCTAACAATGTAGAGGAATCCAAACAATTATTGGAACAAGACATGGACCTCAATGGTGCTTCAAGTAATTCCTCATCTTCCTCATCCATTACTCACTTTTGCCTCATGGCTAAGGAGTCTAAGGTATCTCCTACCTTGAATGCCAATATATCTAATGATGATGATATTGATGATGAAAGTGATAATGATGCCTCCATTGAAAAGAACTTTGATATTGTCTCTCATGCTCTTTTGAAGAAAAAAAACATGCCCATGATAGCTTCTGATACGTCCAAAACGTATCTACTTTCCCGAACACTTTTGCTATTGTTTTACCTCTAATTTGTGTGTTTTGGATGAAACTAACGCGGGCTAACGTTGTGTTCAGCAGAATTACCCCGGTGTCTTATTTTTGTGCAGAAATATCAACTTCGGAGAAAAACCCCAAATTCCAACCAGAACTCATTTTCCATCCGAGAGTGACCAGGAACCACGAAGACCAACCAGAGGGGAGCCACGAGGGCGCCACACCACCTGGTGGCGCGGCAGGCTCTTGGCCGCACCAGGGGGTGGTGTGACCGACTCGGTCACCCCCTCGCGCCCCCCTTGCGGCTACTTAATGTTTCTGACCTAAAAAACGTCAGGGAGATAGAAACTTTTCTAGAGAAAATACCCGTGCGCCGTCGCCATCGCGAACCCTAGTTCGGGGACCAGAAGTCTCTGTTCCGGCACCCTGCCGGGACGGGGAATCGAAGGGGATCATCGCCATCGCCATCTCCACCGCCTCTCCATCAACCATCCATGTTTCCCCCATCCATGAGTGAGTAATTCACCGATGTAGACTTGAGGGGATGGTAGTGATTGGATGAGATCACTCATGTAATAGCTGTAAGATTGTTAGGGCATAGTGCCTAGTATCCGTTATCGGTGTTTTACGTCATTGTTGCAACTTGTTATGCTTAATGCTTGACACTAGGTCCCGAGTGCCATGATTTCAGATCTAAACATGTTATTGAATTATGATGATAATTATTGTTTTGGATTATATCTATGAGTTGTATACACATGTTATTGTCCGGAACCGAAGGCCCCAAAGTGACATCAATTGGGATAACCGGAGGGAATGGCTACGATGTGAGGATCATAAGTATTCAGAGAGTGTTAATGCTATGCTCCGGTACTTTGTTAAAAGGAGTACCTTAATTGCCAGTAGTTTCCCTAGAGGCCCCGCTGCAAACGGGCTGGCAGGACAAAAGATGATGTGCAAGTTTCTCATTACGAGCACGCACAACTAAATTGGAATACATGCTTATGATTAGTTAATACTTGGATGTTTTATATTATTTATCTGCAAATGACTATGCTATGTTATTACATGAAGTATCCCGTCCATGCAACGCCCGTACATCCGTCCATGTGCCTACATTATTTTAATCCTACTGTCTACATCAATCACAATCGCTGTCTTAATTCTCCTGCTACTGTTATTTCACTACTGTCTCTGCTATAAAACTGTTGCTACTGATAATCTTCCTCAAGCAAGTCTATTCACAGGTGCAGCTGATCTGACTAATCATCTGTTAAAGCTTACGAATATTCTTTGGCTCCCCTTCTGTCGAATCAATAAATTTGGGTTTTACTTCCCTCGAAGACTGTTGCGATCACCTATACTTGTGGGTCATCAAGACTATTTTCTAGCGCCGTTGCCAGGGAGCATAACTTTATTTGCAAGCCCACCTGAGTGTGATATTATTCGCTAGAATTTATTCATCATGGGAAGAAATGCTGATAAGAAGTTTCCCATTGTGCCTTCCACTACAAGGAAAGGTACAACTCTGAACTCTGCTGCTGCGCTTGACTCTCCATCTGTGTTGAGTAAGCTTGTTACACCACCACAACCTGCACGTTCTATTACTACTGCTGAATCTGAAGTTACTTATGATGATGCTTCTACTGTTCTTGATGAAACTGGTTCATTAGGTCCCTTTTTGAATACTACTATTGCTAAATCTAAACAAATTGAAAATGCTGAAACACCTGTTAATTCACCTGAATTTACTTGTGATACTGATGATGAGTGTGATGATATGTATTTGAATCTTGATGAAGTTCTTGTTCAAGAAATTAATACTATGAAAGATGGTAATGCCTCTGAAAAACTTGTTAAAAACGTGTTGTTAAATATAATTTATCTCCTGCTAAATTTGCTACATCTCCTGTAAACATAAAAGATAAAGATTATGATTTGTCTCTTGATTTGGCTCATATAGCTATAGTTGAAAGAGAAACTTTGTGGAACAAAAAATGAAAGTGCTGTAGAACATATGAATGAATTGTCTGATTTAAGTGGATTATTTGCTGAAGACATTAAAATGCGCACTTACTTTGTTGCTAAAATATTTTCTTTCTCATTAAAAGGAGAAGCTAAAACTTGGTATAATAATTTATCTCCTGGTTCCATCACTAGTCCTAAGGAATTGCTTGATGCTTTCTTTCGAAAATATTTTCCTGCTAGTGCTCAACATGATGTCTTACTAAAAATCTATAATTTTAATCAAGATGAGGGTGAGAAATTTCCCAAAGCTTGGACACGCTTTTGTTGCATCTTGAGGGGGCAGCCAAACCATGATTTGGAGAAAAATAATCTACTTGATATATTTTATAGTGGACTAACTGCTGAATCTAGGACATACATGGATAGTTTTGCTAGTTGTGTTTTTAGGAAAAGGATCCCCGAAGAAGCTGAAGAATTATTGGCTACTATATGTAAGAATAATGATGATTGGGATATTCCTGAACCTACTCCAACACCTCCACCACCACCGAAGAAGAGAGGTATGATTGAATTAAATGAAGAAACAATGAGGGAAGCTAAAAGATCTCTTCAAGAAAGTGGTATTAAATCTGAAAATGTGAAGTATTTACCTCCTATTCAAGAATTATGTAAGCCTATTCCTCCTCCAACCGTTATTGAGGTACACTCTCTCCAAAGGTTTGATGATAGAGATATTCCTTACTCTAAACCTCCTGCTCAATGCTTTGATGATTTTATTGTTAAGCAATGCAATTTTAATACGAGAAGAGAGAATCATTTAAAGAAAAAAATTCTCATGTTGTTAGTGATTTACATGATATTGTTGATAGAACTGCTAATGATGTTAAAGTACTAATTAAACACTTTCATATGGTTCAAACTCAAATAGATCAACTCACTAAAGTGTAAAAAGAATTGCTAGTAAACAAGTCTATTGCTAAAGAAAAACTTGTTTCTGAAGTAACAACTAAAGGTGGTAAATCAACTCAGGATCCTTTGTATCCTGAAGGACATGATAAAAGAATTGAACAAGATTCTCAACGAGTGAATGAACCTAGTATTCCTTCTAGGAAAACGAAAAAGAAACATAAAGCTGTTGTAGAATCCTCTGAACCTGTTATTGATCCTAATAGTATATCTGTTTCTGATGCTGAAACTGAAAGTGGTAATGAACACAACAATGATAATGCTAATAACAATGATAAAGATAAAAATGTTAATTCGGATCAGGAAGAAATAGAAGAAGAACCTGAAAAACATGTTAAAAATAAAAGGTACACTAAAGAAGATTTTATTGCTAAGAAACATGGTAATGAAAGAGAACCTTGGGTCCAAAAACCAATGCCTTTTCCTGCTAAACAACTTAAATCTAAAGATGAAGATCATTATAATAGATTTTGTGATTGGATGAAACCATTGTTCTTGCAAATTCCTTTGACTGATGCTATTAAGTTGCCTCCTTATTCTAAATATATGAAAGATATTGTGACTAACAAAAGGAAAATTCCTAATGAGGAAATATCTACTATTCTTGCTAATTACTCTTTTTATTGTAAGGTTCCAAAGATGCTTGGTGATCCAGGTATACCAACTATTCCTTGCTCTATCAAAAATAATTATGTTAAAACTGTTGTATGTGATTTGGGAGCTGGAGTTAGTGTTATGCCTTTCTCCCTTAACATTAGACTTTATCTTGATAAATTGATACCTACTGATATATCTTTGCAAATGGCTGATAAATCTACTATTGTTCCTGTTGGAATTTGTGAGGATGTTCCTGTCCAAATAATTACCAATTGTTTAATTATGACTGACTTTGTTGTTCTTGAAATGCCTGAAGATGATAATATGTCTATTATTCTTGGAAGACCTTTTCTAAATACTACAGGGGCTGTTATTGATTGCAATAAAGGAAAAAGTTACTTTCAATGTTCATGACAAGGAGCATACTGTTTATTTTCCCAAGAAAGTTGATCGAATACCTGGAGTTAATACAGTTACCAATTTGAGGTCTATTAGAGTGGGAAGTATTGATTGCCCATATAAAGAAGAATTCAAAACTCTCATGATTGGATCCATACCAATTCATTATAAGGTAACATGAGTGTCTCATATGGTTTAAAATCTTTCATGTCATGTAAAATTCATTTGGTGGCAAGACTTGATCAACCTTGTTAACAAGTGCATTTTAAATACATAAAGAGCCTAAACAATTTTTATTTCTCTCCTCCTTGTTATACCTAATGTAATATTACTTAGTTTGCAATGTTTAGTTGAATTTGTTGTTAGAAAATAATTTTTCAGTATGGAATTTAATATTACAAAATACCAGAAAATGAAAAAATAAAGTTTCTCAGAAAATTAAAATTTTTATATGAAAAATCCTATTTTTCGAGGAGGGTCCTGGAAGTGCCAGATAGCCACCCGGGGGACCCCCTGGTCCACCACACCACCTGGTGGCGCGGCAGTCATGTGGCCACGCCAACACATGGTGTGGGGCCCACAACCCCCCCACTTGCTCTCTCTCCTTCCCCTTCCTTCTTCTTCCCCAAAAAATCACTTTTGGATAGCTCAAACTCGTGTTCTTGCTGCTCATCTCCTGGGATTTCGATCTCCACATTCAGCCAATTTCTGGTGCTGAAATTTGGTGCATCTTCTCTACGGTATGTGACTCCTTCGAATATCCAAGTGGAATTTTGTTTAATGGTGTATATATGAAGTATTTTGCTGCTGTAGATATCTTGTTTAGTGAGGATTTAATGCTTGTTCTAAGTTGATGAAACTAGTTTTGATGCATGCTTAAGCCTCTAGCAAGTCACTATAGTGGTTTCCCTTCATTTAGTTGGCTAAAAATCGATTTTTATGATGATTGTTGAAAAATTCAGAACATGGAAGGGAACTCATTTGCACTAAATCCTCATGAGCTAGTGTTGGAAGGGCAGTATAAAGTTCAAAGAGAAGAAGAAGTGTACCCTGCCGTCTACCCGTGCTCGCAATTCATGGACCTTGCAGGGATTACACAAGAATTTTAAACTCTCGTATCCAATGTAGGATTGGAACATTTTCTTGAGAATCAACCTTACCAATATGATGTTTTTGTCTATGTCGGTGATGCAAAATTTTCATTGCAATTTGAACTCATCTAACCCCACCGTGCATTACACAATTTATAACAAATCCGTGGACTTGCCTTTTGATGTCTTTTGTTCAGCTATGAAGGTTCCAAATAGAGAATCAGTGGAGAAGACGAAGGGTAACCCAAGGCTGTTGATGGATGTGTATGAAGAAATCTGCTATGAGAGAAGTTTCTCTAAGGAGGACGGTAAAATCAGGAGTATTCATCTCCCTTCCATTCGCTATTTTGCATATTTTATTGCTAAATGTGTTCTTGCTAGGAGATCTACTGGTAAATTAGGCTTGGCTGATTTAGTCTTTCTTGCTGCTGCATTGCGTCGTGATAGGACTTATAACTTGGGTGCTCTCATTGCTCACCGTTTCGCGGCTAACCGCGAGAAGGGAGGAATTTTTGGAGGACTAGTTGCTTCACGATTGTTAGCTTTGCATTGTTTAGACCCTCATCCTAATGATTTGCTGTTATCTATGGAAAAACTTGATATTGAGTGTATGAAGAGGCATGAATTTATTGCTGAAGGTGGTAACTTACATTATCTCCCTTATATCATAACTTATCCAAAGAGGAAACACCTCAGAGTAACTACCATTGAGAGAATTGTTATCTTGCTTGCGCCTCTTCTTAACTTTGTTGGCGGGGGGAACTTGTCAGTCCCAGAGGCTGAGTTGGATACACTTGGTGAGCAGCCCAGCCCGGATAGTAGGGGCCGCGACGAGGAGCATGAGGGTGGTTTCATTCAGCCACCGGAGATACCCCGCCCCGTGTACCCGGATTTGGGGTATGCTGGACCTTCAGGATCTTCCTCCACCGCGGCCGATACGGAGTAGGACTACACCGAGCATATCCCATCGCGTTGGGAAGATTATTCATATTGGCCTTGAGCTCCACTTGGGCCAAAAGCCTAAGCTTGGGGGGCGGTATACGGATGTACACTCATCTGTATATCATATCATTCGGTACTTTGTATATCCATGTTTTGCTTTAGTTTTCTTTCTTTCGTTCATTTGTTTATACTTTGTTTGCTTGCCATAAATCCAAAAAGATTTTTGTTATTTATCTTTTTGGTTTGTTTTAGTATCTAGTATTAGTATGCTTAGCATTTATTTCAGTTCAATACGCAAAAAACACAAAAATATTTAGCTTTGTTGCGTGCTGTTTCGCGCAGGGACAGATTTCTGCTGTCCACCGTAAAATTCATAACTTTTTACAGGAATTTTGGAATGACCTGAAATTTGGTGTGCATATCCCTAGGATGTGTACTCAACTTTCATTAATTTTTAGTTTTCTGATCTGGGCATGTTAAGGCCCTCGAAAAAATTCGTCTTTGCTGGCTGTTCTGTTTTTCGTTTCTAAATCCAAAAACCCAAAAATATTTGATGTTTCTCTTTGCTTTTGTATAGTTTGTTTCGGAGGTCATTATCTTCTGTTACTCCATGAAGCTTGGCTATTATCTCATATCTTTCAAGCACACAAGTGATAAGGCAATTATGATGATCTATGACAATTTCGAGTTGGGTAAGAGGCTGGTAATGAACTCTACTTGTTTCTCATTTTTGTACATATACTCATTCATGTGAGCATGCTTAGATGGTTCGCATAAGGTATATGTCGATTGGTGGATGCTTAGTAGTTCGTGTTCTCTTATGATCGTTTCCAATTTATTTATGATGGATGTCATGTCTCTTTGGATATTTGCTTGCATTGTTTTGCTCATAATAGAATATGACACTGTGGTATCCTCCTCTGAATAATTCATTTAAATCGACTTGGAACATGCTTACACATGTTATGACTGAAAACAGAAAGTCAATTAAGCCTTGATGACATATTTTGACTTAGAGTTCTTGTATCTTTATTATGCTTCCGTTAATTCTATTTCGTCGCAAGCATGACTATGACGGTTATTGCTCTCTTGAATTGTCGCTTCCCATCTTTTGCTAGCCTCCACTTGTACTAAGCTGAGAAAATGCTTGTGCTTCCAAATCCTTGAAAACCAAGTTATTCCAAAGAGTCCACCATAAACACCTATGCATGGCAATTTCAAACCATTCAAGTAAATTCGCATGTGCTACCTTTAAACATTCAAACACTTCTTAATTTGTGCCACTGTTTTGAGCTCATGAGGAAGTGGTAGTTGGCATTGTTATCTTCCATGGTAATTGAGTAATTGACTTGGATGCTACATCTTCTCGTCACTAATTTTGTAAAGGGCTGGTTAGACCATTGTAATATCAAAAAAGGATTTGAGAAAATAAAAATAGGCACTCCTCCATGGTTTGAGATTGTTTGGTGGGCACCCGAGGATTCAGTTAGCCATGGTATTGTTAGCAAGGGGAGGAGGAGTGTCAAACTATCAAAATATATGAATATAAAGATGCATGTTACAAGTGACTTGTTTTAAAATAATCGAAATCACTCTCAACTTGCTTAGTATGAAAGATAACGAGAACTCCATTGCTAGTCGTTGACCTAACAACCACCACTCAAAAAAAAAATTACCTCAGTTTTCAAAATGATAAGAAGCTCTAGCACATGTTGAATCCCTACTTCCCTCAAAAGGGCATATCTTTTACTTTACTGTTGAGTCTCCATCCTTCTTTGAGCACCTTCTCGAGAGCATAATTGTCACTCTTAGTGTAATGTGCTTGTCCCTTAATATGTTAACCGTGGTGTAATCTAGATGTTTTTATCTTTGATATCTTTATCTCTAGTCTTCCCTTAAAACTCAGAGGTGCCTGGGCATTTATGTTTTGCTGTTACATTCGAGCTAGCGAGATACCACTTTGTCATACTTTCTTATGATCTTTGCAATCTTGTGAATTGATTTGTTTCATGTTATTTATCATCGATATAATTGGCATCTTTTCATGGTTTACATAACTATTGGGTGACACCGTTTATATATGCCTTGTTATGAATAGTCTAAGCATTTTTCCTCATAATGAGAATATTTACATCACATGAGCAAATGAGTTCGTGAAAGTTCTTTTATCGCACTCAGTTGTTAACTGAATTGCTTGAGCACAAGCAATAAGCTAAGCTTGGGGGGAGTTGATACGTCCAAAACGTATCTACTTTCCCGAACACTTTTGCTATTGTTTTACCTCTAATTTGTTTGTTTTGGATGCAACTAACGCTGTTTTCAGCAGAATTACCCTGGTGTCTTATTTTTGTGCAGAAATATCAACTTCGGAGAAAAACCCCGAATTCCAACCAGAACTCATTTTCCATCAGAGAGGGACCGTGAACCACGAAGACCAACCAGAGGGGAGCCACGAGGGCGCCACACCACCTGGTGGCGCGGCAGGCTCTTGGCCGCGCCGGGGGGGGGTGTGGTGTGACCGACTCGATCACCCCCTCGCGCCCCCTCGCGGCTTCTTAATGCTTCTGACCTAAAAAACGTCGGGGAGATACACTTTTCCAGAGAACACACCCGTGCGCTGCCGCCATCGCGAACCCTAGTTCGGGGACTAGAAGTTTCTATTCCGGCAGCCTGCCGGGACGGGGAATCGAAGGGGATCATCGCCATCGCCATCTCCACCGCCTCTCTATCAACCATCCATGTTTCCCTATCCATGAGTGAGTAATTCACCGCTGTAGGCTGGAGGGGATGGTAGGGATTGGAAGAGATCACTCATGTAATAGTTGTAAGATATTTAGGGCATAGTGCCTAGTATCCGTTATCGGTGTTTTACGTGATTGTTGCAACTTGTTATGCTCAATGCTTGACACTAGGGCCCGAGTGCCATGATTTCAGATCTAAACATGTTATTGAATTATGATGATAATTATTGTTTTGGATCATATCTATGATTTGTATACACATGCTATTGTCCGGAACCGATGGCCCCAAAGTGACAGCAATTGGGATAACCGGAGGGAATGTCTATGATGTGAGGATCACATGTATTCACGGAGTGTTACTGCTTTGCTCCGGTACTTTATTAAAAGGAGTACCTTAATTGCCAGTAGTTTCCCTAGAGGCCCCGCTGCAAACGGGCTGGTAGGACAAAAGATGATGTGGAAGTTTCTCATTGCGAGCACAGACAACTAAATTGGAATACATGCTTATGATTAGTTAATACTTGGATGCTTTATATTATTTATCTGCAAATGCCTATGCTATGTTATTACATGAATTATCCTGTCCATGCAACGCGCGTACATCCGTCCCTGTGCTTATAGTATTTTAATCTTGCTGTCTACATCAATCGCAATCGCTGTCTTAATTCTCCTGCTACTGTTATTTCACTACTGTCTCTGCTATAAAACTAATGCTACTGATAATCTTCCTCGAGCAACTCTATTCATAGGTGCAGCTGATCTGACAAATCATCTGTTAAAGCTTACAAATATTCTTTGGCTTCCCTTGTGTCGAATCAATAAATTTGGGTTTTACTTCCTGATACGTCTCCAACGTATCCATAATTTCTTGTGTTCCATGCTATGTTATATCATGTTATTACATGTTTTATATGCGTTTTATATAGTTTTATGCATTTTCTGGGACTAACCTATTAACAAGATGCCACAGTGCCAGTTCCCTGTTTTCTGCTGTTTTTGGTTTCAGAAAAGCTCCTAAGGAAATATCCGCCAAATTGGAAACGAGCCAACCAGTATTTATTTTGAGACCAGAAGAACCAAAGATGAGACGAAGGCGGACCCCGAAGGGCCCACACCGCTTCGTGGCGTGGGCCAGAAGCCAGCCACGCCGGGAGGTGGTGTGGCGCCCTCGGGCGCCCACCGACCTAGGTCTTTCGCCCATAAAAGCCCCCGTGACCTAGAAACTCCAGACGGTTAATCACTTTTTCCTCGACGGGTCCCAAGCCGCCGCCGTTGCCGCCACCACTTCGGGAGAGATCCGGACTGCTCCCCGGCACCCTACCGGGAGGGGGAATCGTCCCCGGAGGCTTCTACATCACCATGACCGCCTCTGGACTGATGCGTGAGTAGTCTACCTTGGACCACGAGTCCATATCAGTAGCTAGATGGTTGTCTTCTCCTCTTGTGCTATCATGTTTAGATCTTGTGAGCTGCCTATCATGATCAAGATCATTTTTATGTAATTCTCCATGTTGTGTCTGCTGGGATCCGATGAATATTGAGTGCTAAAGTTATTGCTTTATAATATATCATGTGTGTGCTATTTAATGATCTTGCATGCTCTCCGTTACTTGTGTATGCTCTGGCCAAGTAGATGCTTGTAACTCCAAGAGGGGGTATTTATGCTCGATAGTAGGTTCATGTCTCTATTTAATCTGGGGCAGTGACAGAAAGATCTAAGGTTGTAGATGTACTGTTGCTACTAGGGATAAAACAGTAGTACTTTATCTAAGGATGATGTTACTTACTTACTTTACACACAGTGCTAAAGGCGATAATCTGTTGCATGCAACTTAATACTGAAAGGGGTGCAGACGCTAACCAGAAGGTGGATTATTAGTCATAGATGTTGTTGGAACGGTCTATGTATATTGTTGTAATGCCCGAATGAATCTCACACTAGACACCATATCATTAGTATATGCATTGGGTTGCTTATCATTTTTCTGTCAATTGCCTAGCTGTAATTTGTTTACCAAGCATGTATGAATGTTATTATTATTTATGGAGAGACACCACTAGAAACTTGTGGACCCCGGTCCTTCTCATTAATCTGATAAAACCACAACTGCAAACCTGTTACTTTCTGCAAACAAATATCTTTCTTCCACACATACGTTTAATCTTTTGTTACAGCAAGCCGGTGGGATTGACACCCTCATTGTTAAGTTGGGGCAAAATACTTTGATTGTGTTGTGTGTAGATTCCACATCTCCGACGCCATACGAAGTGTTTATGGCGCCGTTGACACCTCGAGGGAATGATCATCTCCTACTGGTTCGATAACCTTGGTTTCATAACTGAGGGAAATCTTGCTCCTCTGCTACTTCACACCCTCCTCTTGGGGATTCACCAACTACACGCAGAACATATCAAGAATTTCTGGCGCCGTTGACGGGGATTTGAGTGTACTTCACGAGGGGAGTTTTCGCACTTCCAATCTTTTTATTTTGTTATTGTCTTGCTTAGTTTATTTTTATTACTGCCTCGTTTGCTTAATATCAAAAATACAAAAAAAATAGTTACTTGCATTACTTTTCTTATTTCCGTTTTAGTATTTTTATTTCAGTTTTGTTGTTTTGTTTATTTCGGCTTGTCAATTATTTCCTGTTTTTGTTATTTCGGTTTGTCAATTAAATTGCTGAAATGAGTTTCGCTGAAAATCCTAAGTTGTGTGACTTCACAAGCACCAACAATAATGATTTTATATGCACACCTATTGCTCCACCTGCATCTAAAGCTGAGTTATTTGAAATTAAACCTGCTTTATTGAACCTTGTTATGAGAGAGCAATTCTCTGGTGTTAGTTCTGATGATGTTGCTGCCCATCTAAATAACTTTGTTGAATTATGTGAAATGCAAAATATTAAGATATAGATGGTGATAATATAAAACTGAAATATTTCCTTTCTCCTTGAGAGGAAGAGCTAAAGAATGGTTGCTTTGATTGCCTAGGAATAGTATTGATTCATGGATTAAATGCAAAGATGCTTTCATTGGAAAATACTATCCTCCTGCTAAGATTATTTCTCTAAGAAGTAGCATCATGAATTTTAAACAACTTGATAATGAACATGTTGCTCAAGCTTGGGAAAGAATGAAATCTATGATAAAGAATTGCCCAACCCATGGACTGACTGCTTGGATGATCATCCAAACCTTTTATGCAGAACTGAATTTTTCTTCAAGAAACTTATTGGATTCATCTGCGGGAGGTACCTTTATGTCCATCACTTTGGGGGCTGAAACAAAACTCTTGGATGATATGATGGTGAATTATTCTGAATGGCATACAGAGAGGACACCTCAAGGTAAGAAGGTAAATTCTATTGAAGAAACCTCCTCTTTGAGTGAAAAGATTGATATGATTATGTCTATGCTTGCTATTGGTAAATCCCATATTGATCCCAATAATGTTGCTTTAGCTTCTTTAGTTGCATAAGAAGAGCATGTTGATGTAAAATTTATTAAAAGCAACAATTTTAACAACAATGCCTATAGGAACAACTATGGTAACAACAACTATAAACCCTATCCTCTTAATAATGGCAATTCTTATGGTAACTCTTATGGTAGTTCTTATAACAACAATAGGACTACCACCTCTGAACTTAATGAAAGAGATATGCCCTAGAGGCAATTAATAAAGTGTATTTCTTTATCATATCTCGATTGTTCATAACACGTTTTGTGTCATGCTATAACTGTATTAAGCGAAAACATTAATACATGTGTGATACGTAAACAACCAGGTCCCTAGTAGCCTCTACTAAGACTAGTTTTGTTGCATGATTGATGATCGAGGTTTTCCGATCATAGGGCATGGCGCCGGTCGGCAATGAAAGTCATGTCGTTGGTGGAATGATATGATGGACATACCCATATTTGTAGGACGTAGTCATTACGCCTTAAGACCGTGAGATCAACTCTTATTGTTATCCCTGGAAGATACTTTGATCGCACCAAACGTCATATCTTATATAGTGTGACAATGATAGGAGATACTTTTGGGTATCAGAAGGGGGTAGTTGACATGAGGGGTCAACAGCGGGATTTGTCAGTCCATATACTCGGATAGATAATCTAGGGCCCACTCGGTGAGATTATGTCTAATGAGCTTGCAATCATGTGACTAGGTCACGGAGACATGAAATCATAGACGAGTAGAAGATAGGATGTCGGTAACGAGGTCAGCAAGATATGGAGATATCTAAGAACGACGCTCGGACACGCTAAGTATCGCCATGACAAAGGGTTTAAGACTTAACGTTCAGGTTTGATAGATGAGAGTCATTCGTTATATCACATGGATTAGTTCATGGGGTCCAGGCCTACGAGTTAGTCGTTGATCAGAGAGGAGCCTCGATCATACCTGTTATTATATCGAACTGCTAGGGTAACACTCTATAGGGGTTTCGACAATTCAACCGGAAAGGAAAGAGATCACCGGGAACGTCACGGGAAGGGTCCGATGGAGATTGGGCAGCGACGAAATAGTTTTCCGAGCTGGAATAAATTATAAAATTATGTTTGATATTAATTAGTGTAATTAATGTTTAAATATGATTTTATATATTTATTTTCGAATTTATTTAGACTGATTTCCCTAAATGGGCCTTCTGGTCGAAAGAAGGCCCAAGAGGGGAAAATTCCCTTGGGGAATTCGGTGGGGGCAAGGAGGCCGGCCTAGGTGGGCCAAATGAGGCCCACCTTGGGCCGGTGCACCTGCTGGAGCCGCACCGGGCATGTGGGAATTGTCCCACATTGCCTGGCTGGCAAGTTGGCCCCCACGGGAGCCTATATAAGAAGGGGCACCCCTGACCTTTTTATTAGCCAATTAATTCCCGAATTCTCTCTCGATTTTGTGATTCCCTTTGTCGGAGTTGCACCGAGTTGAGAGGGGTATCTCTCCCCCATAGCCCGCTACCGCGCTGCTGGTGTTCCGGTCCAAGTCTTCCGCTGCTCGTCCTGGACTGGAGCTTCAAAGGCCGTCGTCTCCACCGTACGTTTGTGACATCCTGCGAGGTGCCGCGCTAGCTGTGCTGGGAGGTCTACTTCCGCTACACGACCTTGAGGTCGGCTTCGTCGGTCTTCATCGTCAATGTTTGTGCGGGAACGTAATCCTGCTTTCGGTCTACAAGGGTATGTATTCCGATCTCCGTTCGTACTTCTGTATCTGCATAGTATAGATCTTGGCTAGTTTAGGGTTATCGTTGCAAGGAATTTTTTTGTTTTCTGCACTCGATCCCCTTCAGTGGTATTAGAGCCGATCTATCGTAGATATAGCTGTACGTTGTTAGAATCCGTGTTCTGCACGGGGGCACCATTCCTGTTATTTGCTACCCTCTAGCGTGCACTTGTGATTCTTGCGGCATCGAGTTGATGAAGCGGCCCAGACCGACTTTACGCGTATGCTTACGCAAGACTGGTTCTACTACTGACATACGGCTTGTACCGTATCTGTGGCTGGCGGGTGTCTGTCTCTTTCTCTTTAGTTGGTCTTGCATTTTCAATGGAGGGTTCGAAAGGGATGCTTAAACATGCAATTATTGGATCGTTGTTGTGGTCATAAGTTCGTAGGTAAGAAGCGGTTCTTTTTACGAAAGCCCCAACCACGTAAAATATGCAAAAGATAAAGTAGAAGCGTCTAACTTTATTTTGTAGGGGCAATGTGATATGGTCAAGGTAGGTTTATTAAATTGTTTATGAACTGCGGGCGCCAAGAAGACCATGGCGCAATGGACTATATCACATCGCATTACATTTGATGTTTTGAGTGCATCTTATATTGAGTGATTATATATTAGTTACACGGCGGTAGTTATATATAAGATGATCCCTTCAAAAATACCACTAGTGTTCTTCCTCGAACGAGCACCACCAAGAAAGTACGTTATGAGGCAGGCCGTGACGGTCGGGTGTCAGACATATCGTTGTTCGCATACAGTGGGTGTAAGCCATGTTGCACAAGTGTAACGTGGAGGTTATTGTGGCGAGCCTAGCATATGCAGATATGGCCTCGGAACACGGAGACCAAAAGGTCGAGCATGAGTCACAAAGTTGTTGTGATCGACAATTCGTTGTCTACCCTTGAAGTTGTGTTGCCGGCTCTGACGATGAGGGGTTGTGCAATGGATGGGGGTCGTGTAATCGCTTAAACGACCAGGAGGGATGTTCGTTTGAGTGGGAGTTATGATAGTTATTTTCTAAAATACTATAACTCAAATTATTATGAACAAAGTCTTATGTTGTTGCAAATTCCATTGTTGATGTCTCGCCCTTAGTTTAACCTAGGTCTGTTCCTTAAGAAAGAAAAGCTTAAGACCAATGGGTCCAATTTCATGGCCTAGTTCCGCAACCTGAGGATCCTCCTCACTCCCTATAGGGTGGCTTACGTCATTGAAGCCGCCATAGGTGACCCTCCAGCAGATGAAGCCTCTGATGATGAGAAGAAGGTCTTCCAGACCAAATCGAAGGATTCCGCCTTTGTCTAGAGTGGCATGCTCTTCGCCATGGAAGCCGACCTGCAGAAGCGCTTTGAGAAGATGAGGGCCTTCGAGATAATTTCTGATCTCAAGGCTGTCTTTGCGCCGCAGGCTAAGGCTGAGAGATATGAAGCTTCTGAGCTCTTCTTCAGGGCCAAGATGGAGGATCATAGCAGTGTGAGCGAGCACGTGGTCAAGATGTCTGGCTACGTTCAATGCCTGAATGCTCTGGAATGCAAGATTCCCGATGAGCTGGCGATTGATAGGGTGCTGCAATCGTTGCCCCCAAGCTATAATGGTTTTTTCATGAACTACAACATGCAGGGCATGGCTAAGTCCCTGGGTGAATTATTTTTGATGCTCAAAACTGCTGAGGTGGAGATCAAGAAGGAGCACACACTGTTGATGGTCAACAAGACCGTCGATTTCAAGAAATCCGGTGGCAAGGGAAGGAAGGACTGGAAGTCCAGGAGGGAAGGCAAATTGGTTGCCAAGCCCAAGACTCCCAAATCCGGTCTCAAACCTGGCGTGGAGTGCTACTACTGCAAGGGAAAAGGTCACTGGAAGCGCAACTGCCCCAAGTACCTGGAGGACAAGAAAGCTGGCAAGATAGTCGCCAAAGAGCAAGGTATATTTGATATACATGTTATAGATGTGTACCTTACATCCGCACGTAGCAACACTTCGGTATTTTATACTGGTTCTGTTGCTCATATTTGTAACTCTCTGTCAGACCCTGAATTCAGGCTACACAAACAAAACGTATCGGTTGGGCCACACATCTAGAAGCATACTGGGGTTATCTAACCTAGGAATAAAAGCAGGCCTGGGTCGGAATGGATCATCGGCTGACAGCTCCTAGCGACCCCAACGTCACATACGTCTCAAAATTGTGCACGCAAGAACCCAAAATCCTACCAACTCGTATACTTCAATCATACACACATGGTATACGAGTCGGTTTTTAACAGAGTGGAAATCACAGGATAAACCTAAGACACAAAGAAAGGAAATAAGTATCCAAAGCTCTCACTGAGCAAATATATCGAATGCCACCAAACAGAGGACACATGTCCCAACATTGCATCATGTAGCCGAAAACAAGCCGATCTGAGTACAGACAAGAAGCATAGGACACAAGGCCGAAACGAAAAGACAAGGCCCATCCACGCGGTCCACCAGGAAAAAGCGCAGGGGAAATCTAACTACTCGTCATAGATCTCGTCGTCGAACTCCATGTAGTAGCCACCCACCTGGTCGTTCGGGGAAACCTCAACCGTAGAGAAAAACCACAGCTCGCAAACGGGTCAATACACCGGAGCGTACCGAACAAGCTAAAGCTAACAAGGTACAAAACTGAAAGACTCCCAAAGTATGGGGTAGGTGGACTTAGCGCCAGCAGCACTAGCAACCTAATAGAGACACGCTACAACTTCCGTCTAATTAGAGAGGGATAAGAGAGCGCATAAGTAACCATCTACAACTAACACCAATCATAACCCATTCTCGGATAAACCTCCTCAACCAAGTATGAGGAAGCAATTCGGGAAAACTCACACAGTGAACTATTTTAGTTACCATTTATTGTGGAAGTAATGCTATATTACTAGTGAAGTTAATTAACAATGATTAGGTGTAAGTTGTCTAGATCTCATTAGTCGGCAACGCACCAAGTTGTCCATAACCGCGGACGCGGCTCATCGATAAGATTATACCCTGTAGAGGTGCACTACTGTACCCATACTCGCATGATCAAGCCAGTCAGAAACATTAAGGCCTCTCAACACAACTCTTTCCTTCACCGCAACAAGTCCAAGGAGCCACGGGAACTATGCTGGTCCCGGCCAAAAGGGTGCGGATTCCCGCAGGACACACCCCTCCGCACCAACAGGCCGCGCCCTATATGCATGTAACAAGGCACACCGACAAAGTAAAATACTACACTAGTACGATGCATATGAGACAAATGGAAAACCCGAACTAGGTGTGGCTCCCGGACAAGTTGAAGTTCCAGTAAAAATCGAGGGGGGGCTCCATAGGGCCACCCACTAGTGGTTAGTGCGCTCATTCTTGGATTAGGGGAGCAAGATCTCAGTTCGTAGGTCGACACTTAGCAGAACAAAGCACCTCGCAAGGCCTTCCGCCGGTGCCTTATCATTTAATTATAATACCCCAATATAAGACAACATTTTATTAAGGTAGAATAACCTATCATACTAGGCATATGAAATATAAGACAAGACATAAGACTCGCACAACCAACTCTAAGCATGCACTACGACTCACAAGGCTAACAGTTAAACATACAACAGGTGATGGGATGTGGGGATAAAGTTGTATGGGATGCAGGATAAACATGTGATGGGATCGCAATTCAAGAATCAATAACTAGGATAACATAGATTAATAGGCAAGGATGAAAACCAAACAGCCGTGTAACATGTTACCAAAAACTTGCCTGGCAGCTCGTCGCCCGACACAAAAGCTGGAATCTCAAGGATGAAAGTGTCGGCAGCAGGCACGTCGTCATCTACCAAGAGAAGAGCAAAACATAGACAATAGGAAACATAATCAATACAAAGAAATTCGCAAACAATTGATGTTGCAATATGGTATGCGATGATTAGGTCACATTAAAGCGGGGATGAAAATCCCGGCAATTAATTATGGTGCAAATTATTTATCTACACATCAAGTTGAATGTTTATTAGCATGGCAAGACATGACATATATGGCATGATCAAATTAAATGGAATTAGGGCATTATATATTTATAACCCCACATATTTCATATTTAATTAGTTAGTTGCATTTGTTAAATTAAACTAAGCATTTAAAAATTAATGATGCAAAATGACATAAGAATGTTATATTAATGTTCATTGGATTTTTCTGATAATAAAACATATAAAGATTATTTTATTTGGAGTTATGGATTGAAAGTTATTGCATTTTAAGGGTTAGGGGTGTTTCTATAAAAGGTAGGGACTTAACCGTGATAGAAGAAGTGTCGGTGGGGGCTAAAGCACTAAAACTGAGAAGCCAGGGGGCTCGGTGTAAGATCCTGCGCAGAGAATTCCTCTCGGGCTTTTCTCACCAAAGGAAGACCCACATCGGAGGATGCCGTGCGGGCCCGGTTGGCCTCGCTGGCGCGTGCGCTCGGTGCTGTCTCCCGCGGTCGCTAATCGGCGGGGTCCGCCTGTCAGTGGGAAAGAACCAAAACAGGAAAAAAAAGGTGGGCTTCGTTTCTCATCGCGCCCGGAAGGGAATTCTATCTCACGACGCGTAGAGGAGGGAACGGACCGGCAATGTTAACCAGTGGATCGGCCATGTATTAGTGTTAGGATTAGATTTGTTTTAGTTTTAAACAGCAAAGGTAACACTTTTATCTGACGAGACTGAAGATTGCAACTTCTGACGAAACAAAACTTGAGAAACCGAGAGCACGACAGTGACTCGCGACGGAGAAAAACAGTCGGCGGCGACCTCGTCCGGGCGGCGCTGGGCATCCGCGCGTGTGTGCGTGGATGCGGGAGGTGTGGCGTTTCCATTTTCGATCTCGGAGGCGAAGGAGACGGAGCGGAGGCTCGTGTAAGTGCGGTGCGTGTGTGTGCGACCTTGGCGATGTAGTTCCGGCACCGGCGAAATAGTACGCACCAGAGAGGCAAACGGAGGGGGCGAGAGGGGAAGAAGACGAGGCTCACCGGTGGACGGAGTTGTCGGGTCGGTGTCGAAGAAGATGCGGCGGCGCTTGGAGAGAGTCGGGGGCGAGGAGCTCGCTGCGGCTGTTCGCCGGAGGCTTCCGGGCATCGAGGACGAAGAGGAGGGAGATGCGGATCCCTTGTCGTGCTCCTCCTGGCTCGGGGAAGGCCGTGGTGGCGGGGTCGCCGTCGATCTTCAGAGGGGCCTTCGGTTTAACGTGGGGACATAGAGGGAAGAAAAGGGGGCGGCGGCGCGAGAAGAGGAGGACGAAGGAGCTAGGGTTCTGGCGCGGCTGCAGCGTGCTAAAAGGAGGAGGGGGAATGTGGTGGCTCGGTGGGGGCAGACTGCCAGGGCACCAGTGCCATGCTCGTCGAGTTGTAAAGGTGCTCAACCTCCTCTGTACGGAGGAGGGAGAAGTAGGCCGGGGGAGTTGGGCCAGGACTTGGGCCCAACTCGCCAGATGAGCCCCTTTTCTTTTTCTTCTCTGTTGTTTTTCTTTTTATTTCTTTTCTTTATTTGTATTTTAAAACAAAATAGAAAAGAATTATGACAGAAAACTTTATACAATTTTAATAGTTTCAAAATAGCCAAATTAATTTATTGGTAATATTATTTGTCAAGATTTGAAAATTCATTTTGAATTTAATTGAACAAGCATTTGAATTAAATATGGGATTTGAATTTGTGAAACAACTTATTTATTTGAAATGCCATTCAAAATGAAAGATGCCATGATGTTACACTTTATTACACAACAAGCATACATTTCAGGAAAGTGTTACATTGTTTCGGAGCGGGGCGCGTACTATTACCACTACGTAGGGATGTTACAACACTCCCCCCTTAAAGGAATCACGCCCCAAGATTCTTCATGGAGCAACGAAGAGGTCGGGATACTCGGCACGGAGGTGGTCTTCATGTTCCCATGTAGCTTCCTTGTCAGAATGATGAGACCATTGGACCTTGTAGAACTTGACAGTGTTGTTACGGGTGCGACGTTCAGCTTCATCGAGAATGCGAATACGTTGTTCCACATAAGAGAGATCTTCTCGAAGTTCAATTGATCCATGATCAACTGCACGTCCTGGATCTTGGAAGCACTTCTTGAGTTGTGACACGTGGAAGACATCGTGCACTTTGTAGAGGTTTGGAGGAAGTTCCAGACGGTAAGCCAATTCACCACGCCTTGAAAGAACGTTTAAAGGCCCAACATAACACGGAGCGAGCTTGCCTTTGATGCCAAAGCGTTGCGTGCCTCTCAGAGGAGTGACACGAAGGTAAGCTTGATCACCAGGTGCATAGACCATGTCCCTGTGCTTGCTATCATAATAGCTTTTCTGACGAGACTGGGCAATCTTCAGATTGTCACGAATGATGCGATCCTTTTCTTCAGCCTCCTGGATAATGTCAGGGGCAAAGAATTGACGTTCACCAGCTTGAGACCAATTCATAGGAGTTCTGCATTTGCGGCCATAGAGAGCTTCGAACGGAGCCATGCCTAGACTTGCTTGGAAGCTGTTGTTGTAGGAGAATTCAGCATACAGAAGGCAATCCTCCCATTTCATGCCAACGGAGATAACACAAGCTCTGAGCATATCCTCTAGAATTTGATTCACCCTTTCAACCTGTCCACTTGTCCGCGGATGGTAAGCGGTGCTGAACAGAAGTTTGGTAACCAAGGCTTTCTGAAAGCTGTCCCAAAATCGAGAAGTGAAGATACTTCCACGAGCTGAGCTTATTGCCAGAGGAACACCATGTAAAGGAACCAGTCTTTTCATATAGAGTTCTGCCAATTGATCAACTTTGATCATCTCTTTGACTGGGAAGAAGTGAGCCACTTTGGAGAGACGATCAATGACAACAGAGATTGCATCGTTGCCTTTCTTGTACTTTGGAAACCCAGTAATGAAGAACATTTTGATCTTGTCCCATTTCCACTCGGGAATTTGCAGTGGTTGAAGAAGTCCAGGTGGTCTCTGATGTACTGCCTTGACACGACATCAAACATCACACTAAGACACATAGCGAGCAATTTCACGCTTCATCCTGGTCCACCTATAGATTTGCTTGAGATCTTGGTACATCTTTGTGCTGCCAGGGTGGATAGAAAGCGGAGTATCATGAGCCTCCTTGAGAATCAGCTCTCTTAAGCTGTCAAGCTTGGGCACTACAATGCGTCCTTCAAAGAGCAAGCTACTCTTGTCATCGAGAGAGAAACTCTTGTACTTATCCTTGCCGATGTTGGCTTTGATATTCTTGACACCAGAATCGCGCAACTGGGCGGCACGGATTTTATCCTCAAGTGTAGGAGTGGCAATCAAGTTTGCAAGATAACCAGAAGGAACCACTTGAAGATTGAGCTTCTTGAATTCTTCGTGAAGAGGAGGTTGTATGTCCTCAACCATGAGGTTATTGCAATAGGACTTGCGACTAAGAGCATTAGCCATTACATTAGCTTTGCCTAGAGTGTAAGAGATGGTGAGATCGAAATCTGAGAGTTTCTCAAGCCACCTTGTTTGCCTGAGGTTCAAATATGGTTGAGTGAAGAGATATTTGAGACTCTTGTGGTCGGTGAAGATCTCACAACTGTGCCCCAACAAATAAGGTCTCCACACTTTGAGGGCATACATGATTGCTGCAAGTTCAAGGTCATGTGTAGGATAGTTGAGCTCATGAGACTGCAACTGACGAGATGCATAAGCCACAACTTTGCGTTCTTGCATGAGGACTGCGCCTAGTCCTTGAAGGGATGCATCACAGAAGATTTGGAAAGGTTTGGAAGCGTCTGGGCCAACTAGAACATGAGTAGAAGTGAGTTTTGCTTTCAAGAGATTGAAACTCTCATCACACTTTGGAGTCCAAAGGAACTTTCTATCTTTCCTAGTAAGATTGGTGAGAGGCTTAGCGATTTTGGAGAAGTTCTCAACAAATCGACGACAATAGCTAGCCATGCCAAGGAAGCTCTTGACTTGTTTCACCGTTGTAGGAGGCAACCATTCAACAATGGCCTTAACTTTTTCTGGATCAACATAAATGCCTTCATAAGAGATGGCATGACCAAGGTAGAATACTTTAGGAAGCCAGAATTCACATTTGGAGAACTTGTGTAGTGCCCCATCTTTTATTAAAGATGGAACGCCTGTGTTAAGTGCTAGTTTCTGGATCACTGCCAGCACCATAGTACAAAATATAAAGTATCATTGCATAAGTATCAATTTACTACAACGAGATCCAAAGTAGCTAAGTATAGCTTTATTACAAAGTGCATGGCCATGAAGGCTAGCTAGAATATTCAGAGTTCACAACGAAAGCAAATAGTAATGAGCCTCATCTTCAAGCATGCGCCACAGGCAGACATGTTGGGTGTAGACTCGAGTCCAAACTTATTCTCCATCTGAAGTACCTGCACATTTGAATATGCAGCCCCCGAAGGAGGTCAATACAATGAAGTATTGGCAAGTGACTATGGTGGATATAAAATGACAAGTCTAATTCTATATGCATATTTGGCTTGGTGGAGTTGTAGGATGTTTTTGCAGAAAGCAAGTTTTCTCCTATCTTTTTGTAAAACACTTTTATTTTCAAACACTTGGCACCAAGGGATGAAGCCCAAGTGTACAAACATTTATTTCCTTAGTCAAATTTTACTTCATGAAAACGGTGTTGAGATTCTTCCGTCCATCCTTATCCAGTTGCTCGAAGTAGTCCATCACCGGGGACACGGCTAAGTACTCAGATTGTTGACTCTGTAGAGGTTGTGCACTTTCACCTTTAGACTCAATTTAACCCAAACATCCTATACACGTGGAGTGCATTAAGGAAATGAGAGAATTGAGGCAAGAACTTTCAGAAGAAGAATTCAACCATACTAGCAAGACCCGTTCCACCTACCAACTCTACATCTGCTTGTCAAGCTGACAGGTTGAACTCTCACAACTTAATTATTCTAGACAGAGCCCATGGTCAAAAGGCTGCACGGGAAGCATCTGAACTTGGAGGGACTTAGTAATCTCTTTGTTCCTGGGTGGCCGTCCACAAGCGCACTTTTGGGTGACAACCACCATGCTGATGGCACTAAGTAGAATATACATTCATCCTAGGAGACGACAACCACAAGCATAGTCCCAAATAGCCACTCAACATAAACCATACCAACCAATCCATCCAGGTGTGTATTTTAAGTTTAACACTTAGAAATATTACCATAACATGGCAAATAAACAATTTTATAGCATTGCTAAGCATCTAATAAAACTTTTAATTGGCTGCATGGCAAAGGATAGCTACATACTACTAGGAATTTTGCAAAACATATAGCTAACTTAGCATAATAAAATAACACAAAATTTTCCTATCATGCATACTACTCAAAATATTCTACTAATGCATATAGGAAAATATTGGGTAGTTCATGAATGTCTCTTGCCTTGGCAACATGAGGAGCAAGCACAACAAGATTAACAATCACAAGCAAGTCCTTCCTCCTCTTCACAATCTAGCACAAACAATACAAAAATAAAATAAATAAATACACACACATTACAACACTTAAAACACCAAAACATACACATGTTTGCATGAATGCTATGCTATGAGTTTTACAAGAAACACTTATTAATATTTTATACTTTCTGTTATTAAATGCAATTTCCAGGAATTTCTTATTTTAATTATCAATTAAATATTGGAAAAGAATATAGCAAAATAAGGTTCTACAACTACAAACTTTCATTCTTTTATGAAAAGTTTTCAAATAAACTCAAATTGAACTTTCTGGTCAGAGGACAATAATGCAAATCTAAAACAATTAAATTTATTAGAAAAACAATTTTATTATTTAAGTTATGAATTTAAATAGCCGAAATACTATTCTGATAATTACAGGAATTAAAAGTTATCAAAAGTAAAAACAAATGATGTAGAAATAAACTACACTAGCAGGGCTATCCGTGGATATAAAATTTATCAAATTTGGACTTACAGATCAAAAGATATGAATTTTCTAAGTTTTGCATATTTTCTGTTTTATTTATAAAATTTCTGCGAAATAGATAAATAAATCTGCCACGCGGCGCTCGCTGATTTGCTCGCTCCGCTTCGCGCGGATCGTGAACGCGCACCGTCCGATCTAACAGAAAGCAACATACGCGATCTAATCTACCAAAACACGGGAGCGGGCGGCGCCGGTGTGCCAGGATTACGTCGCCGACGTCGAGCTCTACGGCTAGCAGAAGGAGAACGGAGAGGGATATGATTACCGATCGGTGCGAGGCGACGAGGTGAACTCGATGGCGAGGTAGAAGCTGTCGCGGTGGTCTTCTACCCCTCCTGGTTGCTCGCCGGAGTAGACGGGCGGACGGCGGCGTCGGGTCGCGGATGGAGGAGTCGCTCTGGGCACGAAAACGAGAGGGGGCATGTCCATTAGGTGCGCACGAGTAAGAGAAGAAGCAGAGAGAGGTTGGAGAGGCACATGAGGGTTGCAGTTTACCCGTGCACGAAGATTGGCGGCGGCGGGATTGGCGAGACGGCGAGCTCACGACGGGCAGCCTGGAGGCGCTTTTGTTAGGGTTTTTTGGGCCAAAAGGGAGGCGGCGATGCGGGGTATAAGTAGGGGGCTCCCGGGAAAACAAATCGCGGTAATATCGCATGGATTTGATCCGATTTCGGATCGATCTCCCGACAGGATTCGCGGGCAGAGGTTGAAGATCACCTGACAGGTGGACCCCACCTGTCAGCGAGGGGGAGAGAGAGAGGAGAGAGCTACGGGCTGGTTTGCTGGGCTGATGGGCCGAGACTGCACGCGCGCGCGGTAAATAGTACTAGGCCGGCTCATTTTCTCCCCTTCTTGATTTCTTTTATCAATTTAATTTATGTTTTCAAAACTGATTTAAAAAATGATTTTTAAACTCATTCAAAACATTTCAGAAAAATTCATAAAAATATGTTTTGGAAAGGTTATCAAATTTAGAACCTTTTGGTATTTTACTTGCCCATCAAATAATTTGATAAAATAAAATTATTAAAGAAGTTTAAATAAAGAACTTTATGGGATTATAAATTATTTAAACTTATAATTGAATTTTTATTTAGTACTTCTATGATGTAAATGTCATGACTATATGATGAACGATGCATGTATGCAAGTTTTATATTTTTGAGAAATTTGGGATGTTACAGATTAACCCCCTTAAGAGGAAGCTCGCCCTCGAGTTTTGGAAAGGTCAGCAAATAGGTGAGGATGGTCTACTCGAAGGTCATCTTCTCGTTCCCAAGTGGCTTCTTCCTCGGTGTGATGATTCCACTGAAGCTTGCAGAGCTTGATGGTTTTGGTACGTTCTTGCTCAATTCTTTTCCAGCATTAGTCCTATTTAATACTGGAGCATCACATTCATTCATATCAAGAGCTTTTGTAAACAAACATGGGCTAGCTGAGGAAAGCCTAGGAAAACATATTAGAGTAAGTTCACCTGGAGGAGAGATGATAGTAAATTCTGGGTGTAGACAGTTAGACTTAAATATTGGTAAGCACATTTTTCCAACGGACTTAGTCATCCTAGAAACCCAAGGCTTGGATGTTATCATCAGAATGGATTGGATGACTCGTCTTGAAGGAATCATAGACTGTGCAAATAGAGCGATCACCCTCACCACCCCAGAGAAAAGGAAGATTAAGTTCAGATCAACTTTGGAACTTAAGAAAGTTCGGCTAAATTATCTTAAGGGGGTTAGCCTTGGTGATGTGCTTATTGTCAAGGAATACCCAGATGTTTTTCCGGAAGAACTACCGGGAATGCCACCCGATAGAGATGTAGAGTTCCTCATCGAACTGAAACCGGGTACTGGACCAATAGCTAAAAGACCATATCCTATGGCCGTCGATGAATTGAAAGAGCTCAAGAAGCAACTGGAGGAGCAAATTCAGAAAGGATTTATCCGTCCAAGTTCATCGCCATGGGGAGCACCAGTCTTATTTGTTAAAAAAAGATCAAACCCAGAGGCTAGTCACGGACTACAGGGATATAAATGAGCAAACTATCAAAAACAAGTACCCGTTACCCAAGATTAATGAACTATTTGATCAACTGGAAGGTGCTTGTGTTTTCTCAAAGATCGATTTTCGATCAGGGTACCTCCAAATGAAAGTTAGAGAAATGGATATACCCAAGACTGCATTTGTTACGAGCTATGGCTCGTAGGAGTACACAGTAATGCCCTTTGGATTAACCAATGCTCCAGCCTATTTCATGAATATGATGAATAAAGTGTTCATGGATTTCCTGGATAAGTTTGTGGTAGTTTTCATCGATGATATTTTAATTTACTCCAAGAGCCACAAAGAACATGAAGAGCATTTGCGCCTGCTATTGCATAGACTACGTGAACATAAATTGTATGCCAAATACAACAAATACGAGTTTTGGTTAGAACAAGTCGGATTTCTAGGTCATGTGGAGTCCAAGGAGGGTATAGAGGTGGATCCTAAAAAAGTTTCAGCCGTAACTAATTGGGAGCCACGAAAGAATGTGGGAGAATTACAGAGTTTTCTTGGTCTAGCAGGATACTACCGAAGATTCATTGAAAACTTTTCCAAGATTGCCAAGGCTTTGACGGAATAATTGAAGAAGGAGAAGAAGTTTGAGTGAACTGAGGCATGTGAAGCCAGTTTTCAGGAGTTGAAGAAACGTCTAGTTCCAGCCCCAGTTCTATGCTTACCTGATTTAGAAAAGGAATTCCAAGTGTACTGTGATGCTTCACGCCAAGGCCTGAGAAGTGTATTGATGCAGGAAGGCAGAGTGGCATCTTATGCCTCTAGACAGCTCAAGAAACATGAAGCAAATTATCCTACTCATGATCTCGAGTTAGCCTCAGTAGTACATGCCCTGAAGACTTGGAGACCCTATCTGATGGGAAAAAGATGTGAAGTATTCACTGACCACAAAAGTTTGAAGTATATTTTCACTCAGAAGGAACTGAACATGAGACAGAGAAGATGGTTGGAATTTATCAAAGATTATGACCTAAGTCACCAATACCATCCGGGAAAGGCTAATGTAGTAGCAGATGCCCTGAGTCATAAGGTGTATGTGAAAGGCCTCACGGCAGGAGAAATACCCGAGGATTTATGCAAGGCATTCAAGGACCTCAGATTGGAAGTAGTACCAGAAGGTTTTGTAGCCTCATTAGTAGTACAACCAACTTTGATGGACAAGATACGCGAAGCTCAGAAGGGAGACAAGGAAATAGAAGAAATTAAAGTCAATCTGAGAGCAGGAAAAGCTAAGGGATTCCAGAAAGATGAGCAAGGAATTTTTTGGTTTAAAAAACGTGTGTGTGTGGCCAATGACCCTGATCTTAGGAAGTTAATTCTGCAAGAAGCCCATGAGACACCTTATTCCATTCATCCGGGAAATACCAAGATGTATATGGATGTAAAGGAGAGATTTTGGTGGAACAATCTGAAGAGGTAAATAGCAGAATAAATCGCAAAATGTGATGTATGCAGTCGGGTAAAAGCAGAACATCATAAACTAGCAGGACTTTTACAACCTTTAAAAGTGCCAGACTGGAAGTGGGACTCTATTGGAATGGATTTCATCACAGGATTACCAAGGACCAAATCGGGTTATGATTCTATTTGGGTTATTGTTTGCCGTCTAACAAAAATAGCTCACTTTATACCCGTGAAGACCACTTATACAAGTGCTAAGTTAGCTGATATTTACATGAAGATAATTGTGTGCCTTCATGGCGTTCCTAAGAGTATCGTGTCTGATAGAGGAATCCAGTTCACATCTCATTTCTGGAAGCAGTTGCATGAATCACTAGGAACCAGATTGGAATTCAGTACGGCCTTTCACCCGCAAACAAATGGTCAGACTGAAAGAGTAAATCATATTTTAGAGGATATGTTAAGAGCTTGTGCGCTCGATTATGGATCTAGCTGGGATGATAATCTACCTTACGCTGAGTTCTCCTACAATAACAGTTACCAAGGCAGCATTGAGATGGCACCGTTTGAAGCCTTATATGGAAAGAAATGCACAACCCCATTGTTGTGGAGTGGTGTTGGAGAACGGAGTTTCTTTGGACCTGATATAATCCAGGATGCTGAAGAGAAGGTCAGACTGATTAAAGATAGATTGAAGATAGCACAGTCACGCTAGAAAAGCTACGTAGATTCCAAACGTAGAAAAGTCACCTAAGAGGTGGGTGATAGAGCCTATTTTAGAGTGTCACCACTTCGGGGTGTAAAAAGGTTTGGAATCAAGGGAAAATTAGCACCTCGATTAATGTAATGTACCTGCAATAAAAAAAATGGCAGGTACCTGTGTATAGTGCAAACCCCTAGATCGAATCATTTGCACACACAGTTTACGATGAATATCACAACCTTGTATCAATATTACACGAATAATCCAGACTTGGTAAAATAAATAGTTCGATACATCTTTGCATAGCATAAAGCTAGCTCAAACAGTAAGGCAGCAGAAATAAACTTCAATGAGCCTCCATCTTCATGACACGCCACAGGCGATAACATGTTGGTGCAGACTCGAACCCAAAACAAATTCCTTACTCTTCATCCGAAACTTCTGCAATAAATAATATTTTTTTAGCAGAGTGGGTCAGATTCCATATAAAATGGAGTCTGGCAAGTGACACTATGGTGGACACTTTGGAATAACTCTATAGCCTATATGCATATTGGGCTGGTGGAGTTTTAAGGCTAATTTGCATAAAGCCAATTTTTCCTACTCTTTTGAAAACACTTTCCTGGAATTCAAGACGAGTATGGCATGAAAACCATAATCTCATCTTCCCCTGTTCACCCATCAAATTTTAACTTAGAAATTGGGATGTTGGGAGCCTCCGTTGAATCCTTGATCAGCTGCTTAAAATTGTCCGTAACCGAGGACACGGCTAAGTACTCAGTTTTAACTCTGCAGAGGTTGTGCACTTTCACCATTAGACCCAACTAACCCAAACTATCCTCAAGCACTCAATTTGCGCTAAGGAAAAGGAGAGAGTTGAGACGAGACTTTTCAGAAGCATTTTCCCGTCCCTTGCAGACTTGACGCGCTCCAAGCTAACCATCTACCACCACCTGTCAAGTCGGGCCGAGTCCACACAGCTTACTCCATCTAGCCAGAGCCCATTGACTAATGGTTGCACGAGAAGCAATCTTCACTTAGAGAAAACATTGGTCCCTTTATTACCCTGGGTGGCCATCCACAAGTGACTATTTCTTAGAGGTCACCCCTAAGGAATAACACTCAACATAAACCAATCAACACCAAATTCCACCCAGGTGTTACATTAACTTACTAGAATTTAATTTTTCATAAAGCAACTTTTGCATAGCATCAATAATTCTACCAAGTTATTACATAGGTTCCTAGACCCAAGGGGTGGAGAGTTCTAAGGTTTTGCATAGCAAACTACTAAGTCCTACACATGCATATAGAAAATACTCTAGGTAATGCATAGAAAATACTTAGGAAATTTATGGGGGTGTGCCACTTGCCTTGGCAACAAGCAGAACAACAACAACAACTGCAGTCCTCGTTCCTCTCCGAAAATTCTAACATAACAAACAAAACAACATAAACAACCAAGTTTCTAAAAAAAATACTAAGGGAAGTATGCCATGTATGATGAGCAAAAATATTCCTAAGGACTAGATGCATGCCATGCAAAGAAATATGTGAGTTAATGTGAAGCGAGTTTGTGGTCCAAATTTTTTACTAAGGACTTTAGGAGTTTCCAATAATTTTCTAAAGACAACACTTAGAGAACTCCTCACTTATTTTCTAAGTATTTTAGGTGGTAAGGATTCTATAACATATAATTTTATATTTCGAAAAATCTTTATTTTTAGTTTTATTTATTATACAATGTCTAAAAAGCTTTTAATCACAATAATTACACAAAAGCTCATAAAATATTCTAAACAAAATATTGGAAAATTCCTGCAGCTAGTATTTAGCCTTACAAGTTCATAGCAAAATAGTTTGATGAAAATTAAATTTTATATATTTAGTTATGCTTAATTTACCTTTAATGCCACTTCTGTTTTTAAACAATATTTATTCAATATAATACCAATGTAATGATACCAAAAGTTTCTATACTTCATAAGCTTTCCAAAACAATTTTTTTGTAATTTTTGGATAAAGGATTAAAATTTAATGATAGAAACAATTTGCAGGGACTAATCTGTGATAAACAGAAAAGAATTCTTCGTGCAGAGGTCCTCGGCGACGTGGCGGCTTCTGGTTGGTGCGCTCCTGGCGATGCGGGATAAGTGGGCGCGGACGACGCGGCACGGCGCGGACGGATGCGGCTCGGTGACGTGGCGGCTTCCTGTTGGCTCGTACCCCTTCGCGAAGTGATCTAATCGGGCGCGTTGGTGACAGATCTAATGGTGCAAGGAAAAGGGGACCAAAACGAGGCGGCGCCTCCGCCGGAACTCCACCGGAGAAGAAAGACACAGCGGCGGGCATGACCAGAATTCACGTTCTACGCGTTATTGAGAGAGTTTCGACAGGGGAACCATACCCGAATGAAGACGAGGTCGAGGCGATCTTGGTGGCGTGCTCGAAGACCCTGACGTGTCCCTTCGTCTCCCAGTTGCTCGCCGAAGTTGAGGGCTACGGCGGCGAGCTTCGGTTGCGGACGAGCTACTCGATTCCGTGCGGGAAAAAATTAGGGAAAACTGTCAGAACGTGCGCAACGATGTGTGAAGGAGTTTGAGAGCAAGGAGAGGTGCTCGGGTTCTCTATTCTCACCGGAAGACAAGGACCACGACGGCGGCAATGTCGACGAGGTCGAGCTCGGACTCGAGCAGCCTGGAGGCGGATTCGCTAGGTTTCTCTGGGTGCCGAGAGACGCTACGGGGTCGGGGTATTTATGGTGGCGGGGAAGGGATAGAAACGTGTTGAAAACTGCCCGGAATCGATCTCCGGATCGAAGAAGATTTCAACAGAAAACTTGTTTCGGAGGTTGAAGAAGATACGCTTCGTCAGAGGTGGGACGCGCGTGTCGGTGAGAGAAAAGGTGAGCTGGGCCTGGGCCGTGTGCGCGCGAGAGGAAAGAAGGGGGGGGGTGGACTGGGCCGAGGCAGGCCGGCTCGGTGGACTCCCGGTTCTATTTTTTTTTGTTCTTTCTTTTCTTTTCTTCTTTTCAAAGTTACACAATTTTTGATTTGCAAATCCAAAATGATTCAAACAAGTTTGTAAAATTTTGTAAAATTTATATTTAGCAAAATAAACCTTTTAAAGTATTTTATGACATTTTTATAGTTAATAATTTTTGTATTCTTTCAACATTTATAAATAATGATGCAAATGCAAAATGCAATGACATGATGCATGCACTGATATGAATTTGGAAGTTTAATTTTTTTTTGTGAAATTTGGGATGTTACAAGACTAACCCCCTTAAGATGAATCTCGCCCTCGAGATTCGGACTGGCTAGCAAATAGGTGAGGATGTTCTTCCTTGAGATCATCTTGTCTTTCCCAAGTCGCCTCTTCTTCTGAATGGTGATTCCATTGTACTTTTGTAGCGTACCTGCACTTTAAATAAGGCAGATACCTGTGTATAGTGCAAATCCCTGGATCGATTCATTTGCACACACAGTTTACGATGTAATATCACAACAAAGCGTCAATTTTATTACATCGATGATCCAGAATTACAAAATATTCGGTACAAGTTGCATAGCATAATGCTAGCATTAAAAAACAATACACAACGGAAATACAATAGCAGTGAGTCTCTATCACTTTCATGCTTCCACAGGCGAAAACATGTTGGTTGTAGACTCGAAATCTATGAACGAAACCTCACTCGTCATCTGAACAATCTGCAATAAGAAAAGTATTGCAACAACGTGGGTCAGATTCCATTAAAATGGAGTCTGGCAAGTGACACTGTGGTGGACACTTAATGGAATAACTCTAAAGCCTATATGCATATTTGGCTGGTGGAGTTCAAGGCTATTTTGCATAAAGCCAATTTTTCCTATCCTTTTGAAAAATACTTTCTTCAAATCAAGACAAGTATGGCATGAAAACCATAAATCTCATCTTCCCTTGTTCACCCATCAAGTTTTATTTCTGAAGTTGGAATGATGGAATCCTTCGTTGACGTCCGTGATCAGCTGCTCAAATTGTCCATACCGGGGACACGGCTAAGTACTTAGTTTTACACTCTGCAGAGGTTGTGCACTTTCACCTTTAGACTCAATTTGTCCGGGAATTCCTATACACGCGGAGTGTATTATGGAAAGGAGAGAATTGAGACAAGAACTTTCAGAAGAAGAATGCAACCATACTAGCAAGACCCGTTCCACCTATCATCTCTACATCTGCTTGTCAAGCTGACAGGTTGCACCCCCACAACTTAATTATTCTAGACAGAGCCCATTGTCAAAAGGCTGCACGGGAAGCAATCGTCACTCGGAGTTCTTCGGATTCCTCTGTTCCCTGGGAGGCCATCCACAAGTGCACTCCCAGGTGAAAACCACCATGCTCATGGCCCCAAGTATAGTATCTGCTGATTTTTAGAGAATGAATGAGTTAATTTATAAGTACTATGGAGAATTTAAAAATTTGAGAACAAGGCAACCAATTCCTAACAAATCTATCAACATGATTAAAACACAAGCAACCACATAAATTTCCATACTTATTTTGAGAACTCGAACTAATCATTTATCGAACGAAAACACATCAATGTCATGGAATTACAAAAACGAGAGTACTGCCATACCACAATTTGATAGGTCAATACATCAAATTGATACGATAAGCTAAAGGAGATAAATGGTGGTCCCTCTAACGTGGTTTGTGTTGCTACACTTATTCTTCCTAAATATTACGCTTGCGTTTTATTGCGTGGTTATTTGCCACAGGCGTGACTTCTCCCTCAGTTGACTCTTCAAACAGCACCTCTTCGGGGTCTTCTTCTTCTGGTCCTTCCTCCTTCGTAGCTGCAGATACAGTCACATCTCCAGTGCCCTGGTCACCCCCTTCTTCAGCTACTGGCGGTGGTGGAATGAGTTGCGCCTCAAGCATGGCAATTTACTCATCCTTACCAATGTTCTCCAAATGTAGGTCATGGATGAGTTCCTCCAAATGACCAATAAGATTTTCAGAAGCCTGGAGTTCTTGGGTTTTTGCGTGTATGACGGCTTGCGCATGATCCGCGACGTTATAAGCCTGTTGGACCTTCCTGGTCAGGCAGTTGATGAGAAAATCCAAGTCTTCAAACGTCTTGTTAACGAGGGGCAGGTCCAGGCGATTTCCCGTGTGAGCCATCGAAAGACCATGTGCATCCCTCTTCCCAAAGGCACGAATGCTTGCTTGTTGCGATACTTGTAACACAAACGAGCCATTAAGTCCACCATAGCTATGTTCACTCCCTCAATCCACTCTGGGTAGTAGGTGACATAGTCCACGGGCTCGAAGTCTGGCATCGTAGGATCCGGGGTCATGATGGTGCGGATTTCCCAACGTGTCCCATGGGGTATATCGGTATCCTCCTTCCTTCCTCGGAAATAGGGTGGTGGTAGCTTCAATACACTTGTCAACCTAGACAGCTGCCTCCCAAAGATGAAACCCGACAAAACTCCAGCATACGCAGTCTCAGTGTACTCTCCCATCTAAAATTTTGAACAGGTAAGAGTATTAGAATTTAAAAGAAAAGGGAAGGATGCAAGACAAGATAAATAGTGTAGAACAATATTAAAGGAATTTTCAAATTTTACTCATGTTTTTGGAAACCTAGTTTAGTTAACTATTTAACCTTTGGGGCCTCAGTCCAATCCTAGGGGTTTCGAACCTACAGGCAACACAGTGCTCTGATACCATCTGTAGCGTACCTGCACTTTAAATAAGGCAGATACCTGTGTATAGTGCAAATCCCTGGATCGATTCATTTGCACACACAGTTTACGATGTAATATCACAACAAAGCGTCAATTTTATTACATCGATGATCCAGAATTACAAAATATTCGGTACAAGTTGCATAGCATAATGCTAGCATTAAAAAACAATACACAACGGAAATACAATAGCAGTGAGTCTCTATCACTTTCATGCTTCCACAGGCGAAAACATGTTGGTTGTAGACTCGAAATCTATGAACGAAACCTCACTCGTCATCTGAACAATCTGCAATAAGAAAAGTATTGCAACAACGTGGGTCAGATTCCATTAAAATGGAGTCTGGCAAGTGACACTGTGGTGGACACTTAATGGAATAACTCTAAAGCCTATATGCATATTTGGCTGGTGGAGTTCAAGGCTATTTTGCATAAAGCCAATTTTTCCTATCCTTTTGAAAAATACTTTCTTCAAATCAAGACAAGTATGGCATGAAAACCATAAATCTCATCTTCCCTTGTTCATCCATCAAGTTTTATTTCTGAAGTTGGAATGATGGAATCCTTCATTGACGTCCGTGATCAGCTGCTCAAATTGTCCGTACCGGGAACACGGCTAAGTACTTAGTTTTACACTCTGCAGAGGTTGTGCACTTTCACCTTTAGACTCAATTTGTCCGGGAATTCCTATACACGCGGAGTGTATTATGGAAAGGAGAGAATTGAGACAAGAACTTTCAGAAGAAGAATGCAACCATACTAGCAAGACCCGTTCCACCTATCATCTCTACATCTGCTTGTCAAGCTGACAGGTTGCACCCCCACAACTTAATTATTCTAGACAGAGCCCATTGTCAAAAGGCTGCACGGGAAGCAATCGTCACTCGGAGTTCTTCAGATTCCTCTGTTCCCTGGGTGGCCATCCACAAGTGCACTCCCAGGTGAAAACCACCATGCTCATGGCCCCAAGTATAGTAGAAACTATCTTAGGCGAAGACCACCACAAGCACAGCCCTGGGTAGCCACTCAACATAAACCATTCAACCAATCCACCCATGTGATTCATTAACTTAGTGGATGTGTACTCTCAGGTGAAAACCACCATGCTCACGGCCCTAAGTAGAATAGACATTCATCCTATGCGACGACAACCATGAGCATAGCCCTGAGTAGTAACTTAATATTTTGTAAAACCTTTCATCCAGTGCATAGCATCAATATTTCTGCTAAGTATGATATAGGAACCTAGACACAGGAGTAAGGGAATTCTACACAGGTTTAGCATAGCAATACTATCCTACACATGCATATAAAAATACACTAAGTAATGCATAGAAAATACTTAGGAAGTTTATGAGGTGTGCCACTTGCCTTTGAATATTGTCGTTGTTCTCAACTCTTTTCAACGATACTCGGGACTCTCCGTTCAATCTAACAGTAGAGACAAACAACAATACAACAATCAACAGCAAGCACAACTCCACAATACACACAAAACACATACTAGATGAATAAATAAGTTTTATAAAACTTTCTAAGGAATTATGTTTATGCATGATGTGCAAAATACTTAGAGGAAAATACTAGCTCTATTCTTCGAGGTGAGCAACAATTTTTATCAACTCTTTGTAAATTGGATATTCACTAAAGTGAGAGAGACAGACACCCGACCAACCACTTAAATTGTGGAACAGGTCTCATGTACGTGGACATGTAAGGTTTGTTTCCAGGCCGCTTCATCCCACTATGCCGCTAGGATCCAACAACTTCAAGATGATAACATCATGATCAAAATTTGTTTAAGTTAAATGAGAAAGATAAGATTAGAAAGGAAGGGAAGAGATAGAAAGAGAGATGTAGTTGTCCTCCAGGCTTCATCTCCAGACTTGGTGGTTCTTGTATCTTCGAGGCTGGTCTTGGATTTACTTAGTCATCATGAAGTCTAACAGAAGAAGGAGGGAGAAAGAAGAAAGAGGGAGAAAGACTTAGAAAATATTTCTGGTTGGTCTTCATGAACTTCTTCTTGATCTTTCTTCTAAGTGCTTCCACTCCTTGGATATTCTTCTGGAGTCTTGTTTGGCTAAGTCCTTCATTGGTCTTCCAGCTCCATGTTGAAAATTACTAAGTGTCTAAGTGTAGCACTTCACAAAAATGCTAAGTTGAAATTATTCTAACTTAGAGAAAACTAATGAAGAGGGGTTTTCCTATGAGAATAAAATATGCTATGAATGAAATGAAATTTTTAATCACAATAAACATCAAAATAACTTTTGTGATTTCTTTATAAATATGCATGAATTTATAAATGCAATTTAATTAATTTCTAATTTTGGAAAATATAATAAAAGGAATAATTATAAGATTAAAGTTTTCTATGATTAAATTTTTATAATATAATTTAATAAATAGTGTTAATGGACAGAGGTATTTAATTAAATTTATAGCAATTTACTTTAATAAAAAATACTATTTTTATTAATAGTTATGTTGAAAATACTCAAACCATTCAAATTAAATACATAACTATGAATTCATTCAAAAATTAATCAAAAATATTTTATAGCAGTGGCAATAATTTACAAATATTCTAAAGTTTCCAAAACAATTTTATTTGTAATTTTTGAATGTACCGATTAAAAGTTATGACAAAATACTCAAATTCACCATTTGAAATTTGAATATTTTAAACTAAGTCAAATTTGAATTTTGGCAGATGCAAAATATTCTACATGTCGAGGGCTTTCCAAAAATATAAAGTTTGTTAAATTTGGATAAGTGGTTAAAAAGTTGTGACAGATCTAAGTGGCAGTGGTGTTTCTGTAAAACTGTCAATTATATTTAATTAAGAAAATCATTTTCCACGTGGCAGCTGACTGGGCGCTGAAGAGGCACGACGTGGCGCTGACTGGGCGTGCTGACTGGGATTAAGTGATTGAATCTGGGCCGTCCAGATCTAGATCTACGATCCAGATCTAACCGTACCGATTCGAAACATGATCTAATCTCAACCGTAAGATGTGGATCAGACGCTCACCGTGCTTTGACCAGATCGTGGCGGCGGTGGTTCACCGGAGATGGCGATGGTGGCGGCGCCGGCGTCGGTCGAGGACGGAGTCCACGCTCCCGTAGGTTCCCGGGCTCGGGGAGGTGACGAGGAGGTGCGGCGCGTCCCGGCACGGTGGATGGTGGCGATGGTGTCCGCTCGGCCGTCCCGGAGCGGCGGTGGGCCGTGGTCGAAGTGCACGGGCGCGGCGGACTTCCGTCGAGCTCGTCCTCGACGTTCTTCTGCAAGAAATAAGGGAGGAGGGGGTTCACGGGTTGCGCCAGGACACGGGGAAGAGGATGGAAAGGTTCTCGGGCTCAGGCGGGGTCTCACCACGCCGGGGATCGAAGAAAACGGCGGCGGAGGCGGAGTACTCCGGCGAGCTCGTACGGCAGCCTGGGGGCGTCTTAGGTGCTAGGGTTTGGGTCAAAACAGAGAGGAGGGTCAGGGGTTTTAAATAGCCACGACCGCGCGTTAATTCCGTGCCTTAATCGTGCGGATTTGGAGAAGGAAACTCCGATGGTCTCGGGCGCGATTTGGGGCGAGGTTGAAGACGGGCTGACGTCAGCATGACGTCAGCAATTTTTCTTTTTCTGTTTTTCTGATTATTCTTTTAATTCATATCTTTTGATTATTTGTCCAAATGAGGTCAAACAAATTTCTAAAAATTTGTAAAATTATTATCTTTCTGTTAAACCAATTGTGGGAGTGTTTTGAACACTTTTCAAAAATAATAAATTCGAAATATTGATTAAATGTAAAATTGACACTTTATGTTTAATTTAAAACTAGGGTTTAATAAATTTTAATTTTGGCTACATAAGTTATATGAGAAACCCATATTCAATTTTGTTTGAATTTAAGTTATTTAAACTTGTTTTGCTGAAATCATTCTTCCTTATTTTGGCATGATATTAAAGAACAAAATATAACTAAAATGAGAAATATAATGAATTCCATTTTTAATTCTAAATGTTTTGTACACCATTATGTTTTATATTATGCTTAATCATTTGAAAAACTTCATATCAATTTTGGAAAGCATTTTAGATTTAATTCATTTCATTATATAGAATATATTAATCATTTCATGCCTTGGAAATAAATGGGATTTATTTAAGCAAAAGAAATGCTTATTTGGCTAAATGGTTTGACTCAATTTCTTATAAGTGAACTATTTATTTAAAAATAAAATGGGTTGTAGTTTATAAAATATTTGTCAAATTACATTTTAAGGTTTTTGGAATACAGTGGATAATAACCTGTTTAAACTGTGACATTTGAAGTATTAAATTCTTTCAAATAAGTTTGGAGTCTTTTATAGTTGGTTTCTTTAGGTATTTAATATTTTATTTTAATAAAAGAAAAGTTTAAATTTTTGTGATTTTTGAACATCATAAAATGTTGGGATGTTACAGACTACCACCCTTAAAAGGAATCTCGTCCCCGAGATTCGGAGAAGCTAGAAAGACAAAGCAATTGCTTGATTGATTCTGATAACTCGAGATGTTTTGAGAAATGAAATTTCTGACATGGAAACTTGAAAACTTGGCAGCGAATGATTTTTCTGATTAGGAGGATAGAAGGATAGATAGTTTGAGATCTCTGGGTTTAAGCGACTGGGTTTGAATTATCTAGGTGACTACCACCCTTAAAAGAAAATTTTGTGGTCAGTCTAGAAACTTTGTTTAATCCCTTTTATTTCTCCGATGTAGAGCGTACAAGTATTCGAAATACAATGACAGGTGGTAGCTACGAGAATTTTGAGCACTCGCGTTTTCCACTCGCTCCTTGAAGAGATTTAATCCTTTTCCACTCTGGGCAGCCATTGGCATAATGTCCCTTGTCCTTGCACCTGTAGCATGTTAAGTGGCTAAGATTCTTCTTGGATCCACTCTTTCGTCTTTGTCCCTCCAGGATCTTCATGAGAGACTGTTGCATTCCTTTCTTGGTTTGCTGGTTAGCTTGTTGCACCAAGGGATAATATGGACATTGGATTGGAACATGGGTCGTTCCTTCACACAGGAAGCAAATAATCCTTTTGGAACGGCGTCCATTACTTGGACGTCTAATGTGACCATGGGGCCACTCATCAGAGCAATCTTCGGACGTATGTCCTATTTCTCCACAAGTTTTGCCTACCTTTAGTTTGGTCATAGGGTCCTCTTCAACATCCCTATGATTTTGATCATTCTTTTGACTCGGGTCCCTTAACAGTATTCGTGTAGTGGGGTAAAATTTATTGTTGGTGACATTGAAGTGAGACATCTGCTGATTTTTAGAGAATGAATGAGTTAATTTATAAGTACTATGGAGAATTTAAAAATTTGAGAACAAGGCAACCAATTCCTAACAAATCTATCAACATGATTAAAACACAAGCAACCACATAAATTTCCATACTTATTTTGAGAACTCGAACTAATCATTTATCGAACGAAAACACATCAATGTCATGGAATTACAAAAACGAGAGTACTGCCATACCACAATTTGATAGGTCAATACATCAAATTGATACGATAAGCTAAAGGAGATAAATGGTGGTCCCTCTAACGTGGTTTGTGTTGCTACACTTATTCTTCCTAAATATTACGCTTGCGTTTTATTGCGTGGTTATTTGCCACAGGCGTGACTTCTCCCTCAGTTGACTCTTCAAACAGCACCTCTTCGGGGTCTTCTTCTTCTGGTCCTTCCTCCTTCGTAGCTGCAGATACAGTCACATCTCCAGTGCCCTGGTCACCCCCTTCTTCAGCTACTGGCGGTGGTGGAATGAGTTGCGCCTCAAGCATGGCAATTTGCTCATCCTTGCCAATGTTCTCCAAATGTAGGTCATGGATGAGTTCCTCCAAATGACCAATAAGATTTTTAGAAGCCTGGAGTTCTTGGGTTTTTGCGTGTATGAGGGCTTGTGCATGATCCGCGACGTTATAAGCCTGTTGGACCTTCCTGGTCAGGCAGTTGATGAGAAAATCCAAGTCTTCAAACGTCTTGTTAACGAGGGGCAGGTCCAGGCGATTTCCCGTGTGAGCCATCGAAAGACCATGTGCATCCCTCTTCCCAAAGGCACGAAAGGGCGATCCTGGTGCTAGCTTGTTGCGATACTTGTAACACAAACGAGCCATTAAGTCCACCATAGCTATGTTCACTCCCTCAATCCACTCTGGGTAGTAGGTGACATAGTCCACGGGCTCGAAGTCTGGCATCGTAGGATCCGGGGTCATGATGGTGCGGATTTCCCAACGTGTCCCATGGGGTATATCGGTCTCCTCCTTCCTTCCTCGGAAATAGGGTGGTGGTAGCTTCAATACACTTGTCAACCTAGACAGCTGCCTCCCAAAGATGAAACCCGACAAAACTCCAGCATACGCAGTCTCAGTGTACTCTCCCATCTAAACTTTTGAACATGTAAGAGTATTAGAATTTAAAAGAAAAGGGAAGGATGCACGACAAGATAAATAATTTAGAACAATATTAAAGGAATTTTCAAATTTTACTCATGTTTTTGGAAACCTAGTTTAGTTAACTATTTAACCTTTGGGGCCTCAGTCCAATCCTAGGGGTTTCGAACCTACAGGCAACACAGTGCTCTGATACCATCTGTAGCGTACCTGCACTTTAAATAAGGCAGATACCTGTGTATAGTGCAAATCCCTGGATCGATTCATTTGCACACACAGTTTACGATGAAATATCACAACAAAGCGTCAATTTTATTACATCGATGATCCAGAATTACAAAATATTCGGTACAAGTTGCATAGCATAATGCTAGCATTAAAAAACAATACACAACGGAAATACAATAGCAGTGAGTCTCTATCACTTTCATGCTGCCACAGGCGAAAACATGTTGGTTGTAGACTCGAAATCTGTGAACGAAACCTCACTCGTCATCTGAACAATCTGCAATAAGAAAAGTATTGCAACAACGTGGGTCAGATTCCATTAAAATGGAGTCTGGCAAGTGACACTGTGGTGGACACTTAATGGAATAACTCTAAAGCCTATATGCATATTTGGCTGGTGGAGTTCAAGGCTATTTTGCATAAAGCCAATTTTTCCTATCCTTTTGAAAAATACTTTCTTCAAATCAAGACAAGTATGGCATGAAAACCATAAATCTCATCTTCCCTTGTTCACCCATCAAGTTTTATTTCTGAAGTTGGAATGATGGAATCCTTCGTTGACGTCCGTGATCAGCTGCTCAAATTGTCCGTACCGGGGACACGGCTAAGTACTTAGTTTTACACTCTGCAGAGGTTGTGCACTTTCACCTTTAGACTCAATTTTTCCGGGAATTCCTATACACGCAGAGTGTATTATGGAAAGGAGAGAATTGAGACAAGAACTTTCAGAAGAAGAATGCAACCATACTAGCAAGACCCGTTCCACCTATCATCTCTACATCTGCTTGTCAAGCTGACAGGTTGCACCCCCACAACTTAATTATTCTAGACAGAGCCCATTGTCAAAAGGCTGCACGGGAAGCAATCGTCACTCGGAGTTCTTCAGATTCCTCTGTTCCCTGGGTGGCCATCCACAAGTGCACTCCCAGGTGAAAACCACCATGCTCATGGCCCCAAGTATAGTAGAAACTATCTTAGGCGAAGACCACCACAAGCACAGCCCTGGGTAGCCACTCAACATAAACCATTCAACCAATCCACCCATGTGATTCATTAACTTAGTGGATGTGTACTCTCAGGTGAAAACCACCATGCTCACGGCCCTAAGTAGAATAGACATTCATCCTATGCGACGACAACCATGAGCATAGCCCTGAGTAGTAACTTAATATTTTGTAAAACCTTTCATCCAGTGCATAGCATCAATATTTCTGCTAAGTATGATATAGGAACCTAGACACAGGAGTAAGGGAATTCTACACAGGTTTAGCATAGCAATACTATCCTACACATGCATATAAAAATACACTAAGTAATGCATAGAAAATACTTAGGAAGTTTATGAGGTGTGCCACTTGCCTTTGAATATTGTCGTTGTTCTCAACTCTTTTCAACGATACTCGGGACTCTCCGTTCAATCTAACAGTAGAGACAAACAACAATACAACAATCAACAGCAAGCACAACTCCACAATACACACAAAACACATACTAGATGAATAAATAAGTTTTATAAAACTTTCTAAGGAATTATGTTTATGCATGATGTGCAAAATACTTAGAGGAAAATACTAGCTCTATTCTTCGAGGTGATCAACAATTTTTATCAACTCTTTGTAAATTGGATATTCACTAAAGTGAGAGAGACAGACACCCGGCCAACCACTTAAATTGTGGAACAGGTCTCATGTACGTGGACATGTAAGGTTTGTTTCCAGGCCGCTTCATCCCACTATGCCGCTACGATCCAACAACTTCAAGATGATAACATCATGATCAAAATTTGTTTAAGTTAAATGAGAAAGATAAGATTAGAAAGGAAGGGAAGAGATAGAAAGAGAGATGTAGTTGTCCTCCAGGCTTCATCTCCAGACTTGGTGGTTCTTGTATCTTCGAGGCTGGTCTTGGATTTACTTAGTCATCATGAAGTCTAACAGAAGAAGGAGGGAGAAAGAAGAAAGAGGGAGAAAGACTTAGAAAATATTTCTGGTTGGTCTTCATGAACTTCTTCTTGATCTTTCTTCTAAGTGCTTCCACTCCTTGGAGATTCTTCTGGAGTCTAGTTTAGCTAAGTCCTTCATTGGTCTTCCAGCTCCATGTTGAAAATTACTAAGTGTCTAAGTGTAGCACTTCACAAAAATGCTAAGTTGAAATTATTCTAACTTAGAGAAAACTAATGAAGAGGGGTTTTCCTATGAGAATAAAATATGCTATGAATGAAATGAAATTTTTAATCACAATAAACATCAAAATAACTTTTGTGATTTCTTTATAAATATGCATGAATTTATAAATGCAATTTAATTAATTTCTAATTTCGGAAAATATAATAAAAGGAATAATTATAAGATTAAAGTTTTCTATCATTAAATTTTTATAATATAATTTAATAAATAGTGTTAATGGACAGAGGTATTTAATTAAATTTATAGCAATTTACTTTAATCAAAAATACTATTTTTATTAATAGTTATGTTGAAAATACTCAAACCATTCAAATTAAATACATAACTAAGAATTCATTCAAAAATTAATCAAAAATATTTTATAGCAGTGGCAATAATTTACAAATATTCTAAAGTTTCCAAAACAATTTTATTTGTAATTTTTGAATGTACCGATTAAAAGTTATGACAAAAATACTCAAATTCACCATTTGAAATTTGAATATTTTAAACTAAGTCAAATTTGAATTTTGGCAGATGCAAAATATTCTACATGTCGAGGGCTTTCCAAAAATATAAAGTTTGTTAAATTTGGATAAGTGGTTAAAAAGTTGTGACATATCTAAGTGGCAGGGGTGTTTCTGTAAAACTGTCAATTATATTTAATTAAGAAAACCATTTTCCACGTGGCAGCTGACTGGGCGCTGACGAGGCACGACGTGGCGCTGACTGGGCGTGCTGACTGGGATTAAGTGATTGAATCTGGGCCGTCCAGATCAAGATCTACGATCCAGATCTAACCGTACCGATTCGAAACATGATCTAATCTCAACCGTAAGATGTGGATCGGACGCTCACCGTGCTTTGACCAGATCGTGGCGGCGGTGGTTCACCGGAGATGGCGATGGTGGCGGCGCCGGCGTCGGTCGAGGACGGATTCCACGCTCCCGTAGGTTCCCGGGCTCGGGGAGGTGACGAGGAGGTGCGGCGCGTCCCGGCACGGTGGATGGTGGCGATGGTGTCCGCTCGGCCGTCCCGGAGCGGCGGCGGGCCGTGGTCGAAGTGCTCGGGCGCGGCGGACTTCCGTCGAGCTCGTCCTCGACGTTCTTCTGCAGGAAATAAGGGAGGAGGGGGTTCACGAGTTGCGCCAGGACACGGGGAAGAGGATGGAAAGGTTCTCGGGCTCGGGCGGGGTCTCACCACGCCGGGGATCGAAGAAAACGGCGGCGGAGACGGAGTACTCCGGCGAGCTCGTACGACAGCCTGGGGGCGTCTTAGGGGCTAGGGTTTGGGTCAAAACAGAGAGGAGGGTCAGGGGTTTTAAATAGCCACGACCGCGCGTTAATTCCGTGCCTTAATCGTGCGGATTTGGAGAAGGAAACTCCGATGGTCTCGGGCGCGATGTGGGGCGAGGTTGAAGACGGGCTGACGTCAGCATGACGTCAGCAATTTTTCTTTTTCTGTTTTTCTGATTATTCTTTTAATTCATATCTTTTGATTTATTTGTCCAAATGAGGTCAAACAAATTTCTAAAAATTTGTAAAATTATTATCTTTCTGTTAAACCAATTGTGGGAGTGTTTTGAACACTTTTAAAAAATAATAAATTCGAAATATTGATTAAATGTAAAATTGACACTTTATGTTTAATTTAAAACTAGGGTTTAATAAATTTTAATTTTGGCTACATAAGTTATATGAGAAACCCATATTCAATTTTGTTTGAATTTAAGTTATTTAAACTTGTTTTGCTGAAATCATTCTTCCTTATTTTGGCATGATATTAAAGAACAAAATATAACTAAAATGAGAAATATAATGAATTCCATTTTTAATTCTAAATGTTTTGTACACCATTATGTTTTATATTATGCTTAATCATTTGAAAAACTTCATATCAATTTTGGAAAGCATTTTAGATTTAATTCATTTCATTATATAGAATATATTAATCATTTCATGCCTTGGAAATAAATGGGATTTATTTAAGCAAAAGAAATGCTTATTTGGCTAAATGGTTTGACTCAATTTCTTATAAGTGAACTATTTATTTAAAAATAAAATGGGTTGTAGTTTATAAAATATTTGTCAAATTACATTTTAAGGTTTTTGGAATACAGTGGATAATAACCTGTTTAAATTGTGACATTTGAAGTATTAAATTCTTTCAAATAAGTTTGGAGTCTTTTATAGTTGGTTTCTTTAGGTATTTAATATTTTATTTTAATAAAAGAAAAGTTTTAAATTTTTGTGATTTTTGAACATCATAAAATGTTGGGATGTTACAACTTTGCAAAACTTGATGGTCTTAGTTCTAGTAACTCTCTCAGCTGTCTCCAAATTTTTTATGGGTTTTTCCTCATATGTGAGATCGCTTTCAAGCTGAACTTCTTCTAGTGGCACTGTATCCCTCAGCGGAGTTTCTGTCATTTCCGGGTGACACTTTTTCAGCTGACTAACATGAAAAACATTGTGAACCGCGGAAAGTGCTTCTGGTAGTTCCAACTCATATGCCACTTCTCCTTTACGTGACAAAACTTTATAGGGTCCAATGAATCTTGGTGACAGTTTTCCCTTGATTCCAAACCTCTTCACTCCACGAAGGGGTGAGACTCTAAGATAGGCTCTATCTTCAATATCGAAGGTGACTTCTCTTCGTTTGGAATCGGCATAACTTTTCTATCGGGATTGAGCTGTCTTCAGTCTGTCTTTAATCAACCTGACCTTTTCTTCAGCTTCTTCAATTATATCCGGACCAAACAGACTCCTCTCCCCTACTCCACTCCACAAAAGTGGGGTAGTACACTTTCTTCCATACAATGCTTCAAATGGTGCCATCTCTATGCTGGCTTGATAACTATTATTATAAGAGAACTCAGCATAGGGAAGATTCTCATCCCAACTAGACTTATAGTCTAAAGCACATGCTCTCAACATGTCCTCCAAAATTTGGTTTACTCTTTGAGTCTGTCCATCCGTTTGTGGGTGAAAAGCTGTGCTGAACTCGAGCCTAGTTCCAAGGACTTCATGCAGCTGTTTCCAAAAATGAGAAGTGAATTGAGTGCCCCTATCTGACACAATCTTCTTAGGGACTCCATGCAAACATACTATTCTCTTCATGTAAATATCTGCTAGCTTGGCACTGGTGTAAGTCGTCTTTACCGGCACGAAATGAGCCACCTTGGTCAAACGATCAACAATAACCCATATAGAATCATAACCAGACTTGGTTCTAGGTAGACCTGTGATGAAGTCCATCCCAATCTGATCCCATTTCCAGTCAGGTACTGGTAGAGGTTGAAGTAATCCTGCTGGCTTCTGATGTTCAGCCTTCACACGGCTACACACATCACACTTAGCAATATACTCTGCGATATCCCTTTTCAAATAGTTCCACCAGAACCTTTCCTTCACATCCATATACATCTTGGTATTACCCGGGTGTATGGAGTAGGGTGAGTCATGGGCCTCCTGGAGTATCAATTTTCTAAGATCAACATCTTCTGGAACGCAAACTCGTTCCTTGAACCACACTGTGCCTCCTTCATCTAATCGAAAACCTTTGGCCTTGCCTTCACTTACGTTCTTCCTGATTTCTTCCATCGTTTTGTCTTTCTTCTGACCTTCTTTGATTTTGTCCATCAAAAGAGGTTGCACTTCAAGAGAGGCCACGAAACCTTCCGGTACTATCTCTAGTCTCAGATCTTTGAGTCCTTTGCATAGGTCTTCTGGCAATTCTCCTGCCGTGAGTCCGTTATCATAAGTTTTACGGCTCAAAGCATCTGCTACCACATTATCCTTTCCTGGATGATACTGCAAACTCAAGTCATAATCCTTAATCAATTCCAGCCATCTCCTTTGGCGCATGTTCACTTCCTTCTGCGTGAAAAAGTATTTAAGGCTTTTGTGATCCGTGAATACCTCACAACGTTTTCCCCAAAGATATGGTCTCCAAGTCTTCAGTGCATGTACTACCGCTGCTAATTCTAAATCATGTGTGGGGTAGTTCACTTCATGCTTCTTAAGTTGCCTTGAGGTATATGACACTACTTTGCCTTCTTGCATCAACACACCTCCGAGTCCCCGATGAGAGGCATCACAGTAAACTTGGAAATCCTTTTCTAGATCAGGCAAACATAAAACAGGTGCTGATACTAAGCGTTTCTTCAACTCTTGAAATCTAGTTTCACACTCTTCAGTCCACACAAACTTCTTATCCTTTTGTAGCAATTCTGTTAAGGCCTTAGCAATCTTGGAGAAATTTTCAATGAATCTCCTATAATATCCTGCTAGTCCCAGAAAACTACGAATTTCTCCCACATTCTTGGGTGACTCCCAGTCGGTGACAGCTGAAACCTTTTCTGGGTCTACTGCTATTCCATCCTTAGATACGATGTGTCCTAAGAATCCAACTTGATCCAACCAAAACTCACATTTGCTGAACTTGCCATATAGCTTGTGCTCTCTAAGCCTTTGCAAAATTTGATGTAGATGTTCCTTATGTTGCTCATGGCTTTTGGAGTAGATTAGGATGTCATCGATGAATACAACGACAAACTTATCTAAGAAATCCATGAACACTTTATTCATCATATTCATGAAGTATGCTGGCGCATTGGTTAAGCCAAAGGGCATAACTGTGTACTCATACAGACCGTAACGGGTGGTGAAAGCGGTTTTAGGTATGTCCAACTCCCTAACCTTCATCTGAAAGTATCCAGATCCGAGATCAATTTTTGAGAACACACATGCTCCCTTCAATTGGTCGAAGAGGTCATTGATTCTAGGAAGTGGGTATTTATTCTTGATGGTTACTTCATTCAAAGCTCTATAGTCTGTGACTAGCCTCTGAGTACTATCTTTCTTCTGAACAAAAAAGATTGGTGCTCCCCAAGGTGAAGAACTTGGACGGATGAATCCTTTCTGCAACTGTTCTTCTAACTGTTTCTTGAGTTCTTTCAGTTCATCTGTTGCCATTGGATATGGCCTCTTTGCTATGGGCCCTGTACCTGGTTTAAGCTCAATAAGAAACTCAACATCTCTATCGGGTGGCATTCCCGGTAGTTCTTCAGGAAACACATCTGGGTATTCTCTTACTATGAGTACATCGCGAAGGCTAACCCCCTTAAGAGAATTAAGCCTAACTTTCTTCATTTCAAATTTTTGACTTGAATCTGATCTTCTTGTTTTCTGGAGTGGTGAGGGTAATAGCTCTGTTTGCACAGTCTATGATTCCTTCAAATTGAGTCATCCAATCCATCCCTAGAATGACATCTAGACCTTGGGTTTCCAAGATGATTAAGTCTGCTGGAAACTTATGCTTTCCAATCTCAAGGCTAAGTTGTCTACACCCAGATGATACTAACATTTCTCCTCCCGGGGAACTGACTCTAATTGGACACCCCAAATTTTCGTTTGCTAGCCCATGTTTTTTAACAAAAGCTCTTGATATGAATGAATGAGATGCTCCAGTATCAAATAAAACTAATGCTGGAAAAGAATTGATTAGGAACGTACCAATCACAGCATCAGGTTCATCAAGGACTTCTTCAACATTGATGTGGTTCACATGTCCTTTGTTGAAAGGGTTGGGCTTGGTAGGAGTGTCCACTCTCTTCTCAGGGCATTCATTAGCATAATGTCCTTTGTTGTTGCATTTGTAGCATAGCACTTGTGACGCCCGAAAATCGGTACTATGTAGATTTAAGCGATCCCGCCAAAATCCGCATAATAACGATTTTTGGTCGCCCACCAGACATAATGTGCACGCCGAAACATGCGCATTATGTGGGTGGAATTGTGATAGCATTACAACAGTTCCGATACATCCACAAATACAACAAAGATAATATTACAACAACGACTCGAACGAGTCAAGATACAAATTATACAATACAAAGATACAAATGACAGCGGAAGCAAAATAGTATCCGACTACGGATAAGATGCAAATTGGACTAAGAGTCCTGAAGATAAGAATGGCGCCATATCCCTGCCCAGCCAAGCCGGAGGGATTCCCAAGCTAACGTCGTCTGACTTCAAACCTGTTAACTGCACATAAAGCATAACCCAAAAGAGGGTCAGGGCACTCCCTGGCAAGCAAAACCGACTTGCCTACTTTCTACACCATCTCCCAAAATATAGGGGAGGTGGACTTAGCGGCAGCAGCACTAGCAACCTAAAGAGATACGCTACAACTTCCGTCTAATTAGAGAGGGATAAGAGAGCGCATAAAATAACCAACTACTACTAACACCAAACATAACCCATTCTCAAATTAACCCCCTCAACCAAATATGAGGAAGCAATTCGGGAAACTCACACGTTGAACAATTTTAGTTACCATTTATTGTGAAAGTAATTCTATATTACTAATCAGGTTAATTAACAATGATTAGGTGTAAGTTGTCTAGATCTTGTAAGCCAGCATCATCACCAAGTCGTCCATAACCGTGGACACGGCTCATCGATAAGATTATACCCTGCAGGGGTGCACTACTGGACCCATACTCGCATGATCAACCCAGTCAAAAACATTAGGGCCTTTCAACCCAACTCTTTTCCTTCACCGCAACAAGTCCAGGAGCCACGGGAGCTATGCTGGTCCCGGCCAAAAGGGTGCGGACTCCCGCAGGACACACCCCTCCGCACCAACAGGCCGCGCCCTATATGCATGTAACAAGGCACACCGCCAAAGTAAAATACTACACTAGTATCGATGCATATGAGACAAATAGAAAACCCGAACTAGGTGCGGCTCCCGGACAAGTTGAAGTTCCAGTCAAAGTCGAGGGGGGCTCCATTGGGCCTCCCACAAGTGGTTAGTGCGCTCAAAATTGGATCCGAGGACAAAATCTCAGTTCCTAGGTCGACACTTAGCAGAACAAAGCACCTCGCAAGGCCTTCCGCCGGTGCCTTATCTTTTAATTATAATACCCCAATATAAGACAACATTTTATTAAGGTAGAATAATCTATCAAGCTAAGCATATGAAATAAACGACCAACAGAGGACTCGCACAACCAACTCTAAGCATGCACTACGACTCGCAAGGCTAACAGATAAACATACAACAGGTGATGGGATGTGGGAATAAAGCTGTATAGGCTGCAGGATAAACATGTGATGGGATCGCAATAAAGAATCGTAAACTAGGGTAGCAGAGATCAACGGCAGGAATGAAAGACAATGTATAGGTAAACAAGCAAACTTTGCTTGCCTGGAATCCCGCATGGAAGCAGATCTTGTCGTTGCTCACACATCTCAACGTCATATCCGCGAAGAAGCAACAAACACTGGAAAGCGTAAAAGATGCATTTTATAACTACGGCAAAGATCCAGCATGATCATGTGAGAATGATGTATGACATGGCAAGCTGCAATACAAAAGCAATTAATCCAAATTAAGCGGGAAAACAATCTCGGCAATTAATATTTAGGTGCAAGTTATTTATTTACCATCAATATTAAATATTGGTTAACATGGTAACACATGGCATGTGTGATCTAATTAAATTAAATGGAATAGGGCATTATATATTTATTACCCCTAGTCATTCCATATTTAATTATTTAGTTGCAATTAACAAAGTATACTAAGTAATTAAAATAACAGATGCAAAATGGCATACAAATGGCATATTAATATTCTTTGCATTTTTCTGATAAATAAACATATAAAGATTATTTAATTTGGAGTTATAGATTAAAAGTTATTAGCAAATTAAGATTAGGGGTGTTTCTGTAAAAGACAGGACCTGTCTGTGATGGAAACAGTTTCTGCGAGGGCAAAAACGCTAAACAGGAAAAGCAAGGGGCTCTGTGTAAAAGTTCCAGCGCTAGGGACTGTTCTCACTGTGTGGGTAGCTAGCCTTGGAGGCTGCCGTGTGGGCCCGTGTGCCACGCGGGCAGGGGATGCGCGGTGCTGACCCCCGCGGTCGCTGACCCACGGGGTCCACCTGTCAGTGACACGAGGAAAAACAAAAGGAGGGCTTTTCTCATCGCTCCCGGGGGGGGGGGGGGGATTTGAACTCGCGATGGAGCGCGTGAAGTGGATCGGAGCTGCGGGCCAGTTGGACTGAGTCGTGATGTTGAACAGAAAGGAGACGTAATGATTTTGAACCAAACCTAGCGTTGCTACTACTGACGAAACTGAAAGTTTCTCTCTGACGAAACTGAAGACAGAGGACACTGGGCACGAAGGCGGAGGAAACGGCGCCGACGGCGACCAAGGACTGGCGGCGCCGGGCTGGCGTGTGCGGGCGCGGGACGCAGAGCGTGCGGGGAGTCCGTTTTTCTGCCTAGGCTAAGGAGGGAAGGCGGGGGAGGTCGGGTAGGTGCTCGGCGCCGTGCGGTGTCTCCGTGTCCGTGGCGGAACGGCTCCGGTGCCGGCGAATCCCGACGAGGAGCGACGGTAAGAGGAGGGGAAAAGCGGACGGGGAGTGGCGGCTCACCTCGGCGTGCACGATGGCGAGGCGAGGGGGCTCGGGGTTGGCGAGGTGGAGCGAACGGTGTCGGGGATGTCGCAGCGGCGCGCGGCCGGCGTCGGGAGGACGCGCTCGGTGCGGCGACGTCCGAGGCTCCCGGGTCCGATTGCTGGCAATCGCGGACGAAGTACTCGCCGGTGGTTCGTTGGCGCGAGGAGGAAGGAGATGGAGCTACGGAGGAGCGGCGCGGCGACCCGACGATCTCCGGTGATTTTTCCGGTGTAACAGAGAGGGAAAAAGGGGCGGCGGCGCGTGGAGTGGCTAGGGTTTCCTGGGGCGGCTGCGGCAAGGGGATAAGAAGGAGAGGAGGGGTAGGGCAGGTGCAGCGAGGTGGGGGCGAGGCGCCATGCCTCGCTGTAAAGCGAGGTCGCCCTCCTCGTGCTCCCGTACGGAGGAAAGGGACGAGCCAGGGAGGGCTCGTGGGCTGAGTTGGGCCGTGGTGGCCCAGCTCGGCCAGGAGGCTCCCTCTGCATTTTTTTTTGTTTTGGTTTTCTTTTTATTTCTTTTCTAGTTTTTTTGTTTCTAAAACAAAATGGAAAGATAAAAAGAGATGAAACCTTTTTGACAATTTTCATATTCATAAAAATAGTTAATTTAAAATACTAAGTTTGAAAGTTTATAAAAACTTTGCAACATCATAATTCAAAATATTTGAATTTGCATTTGAATTTAATAGTGTGAATTAAAATTAAATGCAACAATTTAATTAAGATTGACAAATGCAAATGATGCATGATGATGTCATGTTGATGCAAAAAGAAAAACAAACTAAACTAAAAGGGGATAAAATCCCGGGGCGTTACAACACTTGACTGAGATCCTTCTTTTCAAAATTTGGGCGTTGCTGACCGTTGTTATGGTTATTTCCAGCACTTCCATTCCCTTTGTATCCTCCATTGGATCCTCCATTATTTCCTTTGTATCCACCATTATGATTGTGTCCATGTTTGTGGAAGTTACCCCCAGTGTGGTTTCCATGTTTGAAACCCTGGTTCCCATCATGAACAAAGTGTTTCTTGAATGAAGGTTTAGATGAGTGCTTGTTCATCTTCCTTTTCTCGTTTTCAGCTTTCTTAATGCTATCCTCAAGGGTGATAGCTTAATCAAGTAGTACCTGATAGTTTGGGGCATAAGCAACAGTCAGAGGTATCTTCAGCTCGTCACTAAGTCCTTTGAGAAATTTTGCATCTGTGTCAACGTCCTCAGGAGCATATCGTGACAAGGCATGAAAGTCATCCATATACTCCTTAAGACTTCTGTTTCCCTAACGCAGATTGCGAAACTCTTCCTGCTTCAGATTCATAATGCCCGTGGAAATATGAGCATTACGAAAGCCATCTTTGAAGTCCTCCTAGGTTAAGGTATCTAGTGGGTGAGTAACCTGATAAGTCTCCCACCATTGTGCAGCAGGTCCTTCTAACAGATGTGCGGTGAACCTCACCTTCTCAGCATCATTACATTCAGATGTCACCAGATCCTTTTGCACAGAACGCAGCCAGTCATCAGCCACCAGTGGCTCAGTTGAACTTGAAAACTTATTTGACCTAAGCCTAAGGAACCTGGCAAGTCTATCCACTGGAGGAGGGGGTGGTGGTGGATTGTTGTTGTTATTGTTGTTGTTGGTTGCTGCAATGAATTGAGTCATCATGGCCATTAGTTGGGCTTGGGCGGCCATCAACTGCTGCATAGCATCATTGTTGTTGTTTTCGGGAGCTCGACGGGGAGGCATCTGTTGTTTAAGCATAGATGAGTAAAGATAGAAAGGTCTAAGGGAAATAATTCTACCCATGCAAAACACAACAACCAAGCAACAAAAATAACAAACAAATCAAACTTTTACTAAACTTGGTCCAAATAACAAGAAGCAAAACGAGATAGTTCTCTAACCACACATTTGGTAGATTCCTAAGCTTAGAAAATTCGAAATTCTAAATGCGTGTAAGAAAAAAAAATGGTAGTCTCTCTAACTATCCTAGTCTTCAATCATGAGAACTTCTTCTTCATCCACTTCTTCTTCAACGTCTTTGATCTCATAGCCTTCACGGGTTAACATGTTTCTGAGGTCTGCCACTTCCTTCTCCAACTCTAAGTTCTGGTCTTGGAGGTACTTCTTTTCAGCACGAAGACGCTTGATCAAGTCGCTATCAGCTTCAAGCTCAACCTCATTGGTGGAAAGTTCTACCTTCAACTCTCTTATTTGCTTGTTTCTTTGCTTGACCCTCTTTTCTTGACTCATAAATTTCTTCTCTTGTAGCTGGATGTTCTCCTCTAGTTCCTTGGTCTTCTCTTCTTGTTCCTTCATCTTTTCTTCATTCTCCTTGACTTGGGCGCACATCTCATCATTTTTGTAGAGTTCTTCAAAGGAATCAAAATAGAGTTCATAGACTAAGAGTTCTAAGCCTTGGAAGTAATTGCTCACGAACACATCCTTGCCCATGTCCTCGGTGCCATAGCAGCAAGGATATCCATCTTCATTACGCCTTCCAAAAGGGAGGGAGTAGTGTCCTTCCAGTTCCTTGGAGTAGCGTCCACAAAGACGACCTATTGTGTATTGCATGACGACGTCGATTCCTCTCTCTATGGAGACTCCCATTATTCTTGTCTCAATGGGCGCTTCGCCTTCACGTCCTTGTTGACAAATTCTGATTCCCCAAAGGTCTTCTCTCTTGAACTTCTTTAGTATGCATCCCTTGATCATGGGTGTTGGTAGCTTCAGATGCTTGAGTATGTCGAACAAGATGTTACCAAAACGAGACACCGGGTAGTCTTCCTCGCAGGTGTACTCGAATCTCTTCATCCTTAAGTTATGAAGGAAAGATATGAGATAAAATAAGAGAACAGAAAATAAAGTACCAGAAGAAAACAAGAATATTTTATAGAGGTTTTATACTTAGTAAATTAAGTTTTTGGCCAACCTATTTCTAACCAAACCTAGGGTTCGAACCTACAGGCAACACAAAGCTCTGATACCATCTGTAATGTACCTGCACTAAAAAAATGGCAGGTACCTGTGTATAGTGCAAACCCCTGGATCGAATCACTTGCACACACAGTTTACGATGAATATCACAACCTTGTATCAATATTACACGAATAATCCAGACTTGGTAAAATAAATAGTTCGATACATCTTTGCATAGCATAAAGCTAGCTCAAACAGTAAGGCAGCGGAAATAAACTTGAATGAGCCTCCATCTTCATGACACGCCACAGGCGATAACATGTTGGTGCAGACTCGAACCCAAAACGAATTCCTTACTCTTCATCCGAAACTTCTGCAATAAATAATAATTTGCAACAGAGTGGGTCAGATTCCATATAAAATGGAGTCTGGCAAGTGACACTATGGTGGACACTTTGGAATAACTCTATAGCCTATATGCATATTGGGCTGGTGGAGTTTTAAGGCTAATTTGCATAAAGCCAATATTTCCTACTCTTTTGAAAACACTTTCCTGGAATTCAAGACGAGTATGGCATGAAAACCATAATCTCATCTTCCCCTGTTCACCCATCAAATTTTAACTTAGAAATTGGGATGTTGGGAGCCTCCGTTGAATCCTTGATCAGCTGCTCAAAATTGTCCGTAACCGAGGACACGGCTAAGTACTTAGTTTTAACTCTGCAGAGGTTGTGCACTTTCACCATTAGACCCAACTAACCCAAACTATCCTCAAGCACTCAATTTGCGCTAAGGAAAAGGAGAGAGTTGAGACGAGACTTTTCAGAAGCATTTTCCCGTCCCTTGCAGACTTGACGCGCTCCAAGCTAACCATCTACCACCACCTGTCAAGTCGGGCCGAGTCCACGCAGCTTACTCCATCTAGCCAGAGCCCATTGACTAATGGTTGCACGAGAAGCAATCTTCACTTAGAGAAAACATTGGTCCCTTTATTACCCTGGGTGGCCATCCACAAGTGACTATTCCTTAGAGGTCACCCCTAAGGAATAACACTCAACATAAACCAATCAACACCAAATTCCACCCAGGTGTTACATTAACTTAGTAGAATTTAATTTTTCATAAAGCAACTTTTGCATAGCATCAATAATTCTACCAAGTTATTACATAGGTTCCTAGACCCAAGGGGTGGAGAGTTCTAAGGTTTTGCATAGCAAACTACTAAGTCCTACACATGCATATAGAAAATACTCTAGGTAATACATAGAAAATACTTAGGAAATTTATGGGGGTGTGCCACTTGCCTTGGCAACAAGCAGAACAACAACAACAACTGCAGTCCTCGTTCCTCTCCGAAAATTCTAACATAACAAACAAAACAACATAAACAACCAAGTTTCTAAAAAAAATACTAAGGGAAGTATGCCATGTATGATGAGCAAAAATATTCCTAAGGACTAGATGCATGCCATGCAAAGAAATATGTGAGTTAATGTGAAGCGAGTTTTGTGGTCCAAAATTTTTACTAAGGACTTCAGGAGTTTCCAATAATTTTCTAAAGACAACACTTAGAGAACTCCTCACTTATTTTCTAAGTATTTTAGGTGGTAAGGATTCTATAATATATACTTTTATATTTCGAAAAATCTTTATTTTTAATTTTATGTATTATACAATGTCTAAAAAGCTTTTAATCACAAAAATTACACAAAAGCTCATAAAATATTCTAAACAAAATATTGGAAAAATCCTGCAGCTAGTATTTAGCCTTACAAGTTCATAGCAAAATAGTTTGATGAAAATTAAATTTTATACCAAAAGTTTCTATACTTCATAAGCTTTCCAAAACATTTTTTTTTGTAATTTTTGGATAAAGGATTAAAATTTAATGATAGAAACAATTTGCAGGGACTAATCTGTGATAAATAGAAAAGAATTCTTCGTGCAGAGGTCCTCGGCGACGTGGCGGCTTCTGGTTGGTGCGCTCCTGGCGATGCGGGATAAGTGGGCGCGGACGGCGCGGCGCGGCGCGGACGGATGCGGCTCGGTGACGTGGCGGCTTCCTGTTGGCTCGTACCCCTTCGCGAAGTGATCTAATCGGGCGCGTTGGTGACAAATCTAACGGTGCAAGGGAAAGGGGACCAAAACGAGGCGGTGCCCCCGCCGGAGAAGAAAGATGCGGCGGCGGGCATGACCGGAATTCACGTTCTACGCGTTATTGAGAGAGTTTGGACAGGGGAACCATACCCGGATGAAGACGAGGTCGAGGCGATCTAGGTGGCGTGCTCGAAGACCCTGACGTGTCCCCTTCGTCTCCCAGTTGCTCGCCGGAGTTGAGGGCTACGGCGGCGAGCTTCGGTTGCGGACGAGCTACTCGATTCCGTGCGGGAAAAAATTAGGGAAAAACTGTCAGAACGTGCGCAACGATGTGTGAAGGAGTTTGAGAGCAAGGAGAGGTGCTCAGGTGCTCTATTCTCACCGGAAGACAAGGACCACGGCGGCGGCAATGTCGACGAGGTCGAGCTCGGACTCGGGAAGCCTGGAGGCGGATTCTCTAGGTTTCTCTGGGTGCCGAGAGACGCTACGGGGTCGGGGTATTTATGTTGGCGGGGAAGGGATAGAAACGTGTTGAAAACTGCCCGGAATCGATCTCCGGATCGAAGAAGATTTCAATAGAAAACTTGTTTCAGAGGTTGAAGAAGATACACTTCGTCAGAGGTGGGACCCGCGTGTCGGTGAGAGAAAAGGTGAGCTGGGCCTGGGCCGTGTGCGCGTGAGAGGAAAGAAGGGGGGGGGGGGTGGACTGGGCCGAGGCAGGCCGGCTCGGTGGACTCCCGGTTCTATTTTTTTTGTTCTTTCTTTTCTTTTCTTCTTTTCAAAGTTACACAATTTTTGATTTGCAAATCCAAAATGATTCAAACAAGTTTGTAAAATTTTGTAAAATTTATCTTTAGCATAATAAACCTTTTAAAGTATTTTATGACATTTTTATAGTTAATAATTTTTGTATTCTTTCAACATTTATAAATAATGATGCAAATGCAAAATGCAATGACATGATGCATGCACTGATATGAATTTGGAAGTTTAAATTTTTTGTGAAATTTGGGATATTACAATTAATTGGACCATTCAAAATCCTTTCTCGCAAAAGTGAAGTGGCATATGAGTTAGAACTGCCAGAAGTTCTGTCTGCTGTCCATAATGTGTTCCATGTCAGTCAGTTGAAGAAATGTCATCACGAGATGATGGGAGTTTCGTTGAAGGATACTGTACCCCTCGAGGAAGTACAATTGGAGAGTGACTTGACCTATGAAGAGAAACCCATCAAAGTATTACAGACAACAGAAAGGGTCACCCGTACAAAAACAATCAAGTTCTGCAAGGTTCAGTGGAATCATCACACCGAGGAAGAAGCCACTTGGGAACGAGAAGATGACCTTCGAGTAGACAATCCTCACCTATTTGCTGACCTTTCCGAAGCTTGAGGGCGAGCTTATTCTTAAGGGGGTTAGTCTGTAACATCCCAAATTTCTCAAAAATTTAAAACTTGCATACATGCATCATTCATCATATAGGCATGACATATACATCACAGAAGTACTAAAAAAAATTCAATTATAAGTTTAAATAATTTATAATCCCATAAAGTTGTTTATTTAAACTTCTTTAATAATTCTATTTTATCAAGTTATTTGATGGGCAAGTATAATACTAAAAGGTTCTAAATTTGATAACCTTTCCAAAACATATTTTTATGATTTTTTCTGAAATGTTTTGAACACTTTTTAAAAATATTAATTTTGAATATTTGATTTAATACAAATATGATACTTTTGACAAATTTGAAAATAAGGATTTAATCAATTTATTTGTGGCTAAATAAAATTTGGTACCACAATTGTGAACATATGAAAATAATTATTTCTAATAAATACAATCAAATCATTAAAGTAAAAATAAGATAAATAGCATAAATTATATTTTGGTTTTAACATTTTCTCAAATAGGTTTTCAAGTGGAAATAATATTTCAACCATTGTAATTTCAAATGCAAACAATGCAAGAAAAAAAATGATGAATGCATGCATGAATTTTGTTTTCAAATCGACATACATATAGTTTTCAAAAAGTTTTAAATTTTTCTGATTTTCAAAAATTGAAAAATCACAGGATGTTACAGACTACCACCCTTAAAAGGAATCTCGTCCTCGAGATTCAAGAAGGCTCGCAAAAGGTTGTGACTGGTTTAACCGGATAGGCTACCACCCTTAAAAGAAACTTTTGCGTCAAACTGAAATCTTTTCTTCAATCTTTGAGTCGAACTTTTCCATCATGACAGGGTGTATGGTATAAGAAGTCTCCTTAATTGCTTTTGATATTGTAGGGTCACTTCTGGGTCAATCATAAAAGCCAAGCTAAGACGATTTCACGATGACCCCTAAATCCCAATCACTTGATGTTCTCCATGTGCTTCATCTTTACAGCTTCCAGCTTCCAAGCAACTAATGTAACTCTCATGGCAGACAAATCTTCGATTGTAGGGTAACTCCAAAACTTTGCTTGTGGTTATCCTCACCGTAATTTAATAAATTTTGGCACCTCACATAGGGTTGTATATACCTACCATTCTATGGTTTGGGATAAAGATCGTCGTCTCTCTTATAGGTATGTCTCTCAGATTTACCATTCCGCATAGGAAGAGTGAATAATGTGAGTATTCATCACGGGGGTCAATCCATGTTGTACTCAATCATTATCTTGTACTTAGATTGGTGAATCTCATATGATAACACTAGGTCACCTCACCTGTCTGACAGAGAGTTTCTAGTCAGTAAGACAACTTGAGCTAAACTATCGTTTCTCAAACTATTGGGGTTGCGTAACCTCTTTGCACCTCCCGTTGAAT